>OX387239.1:11089042-12485701 GCA_947561735.1 Cenchrus americanus
GCTTGACAATACTTGTGTTGATTGTGGTAGCCATACCTAGAGCTCCACTTTATATGTTATATGAGAGACTTATGGGAGTTGAGAGTTTTATGATAATTGTTTAGGATAACCACTTCATATGTGCGACATGTGAGAGCTTGGAGAAAGTTTCTTGTCTAATACCTTTTGCAGCAATTTTATTTTGAAAATCATGAAAACCCTCCAATGAAAGCAAAGAAGTAAGCATGGCTGAAATTGAAGACCTCGAGTGAAGAGTTTGAGTTGTGGGGTAAATCTTGTTTTAGTAAAAATTCTAAACGCTCATGTTTATGCTTGATGATATTTGCTTTATGTTTATTGTATTAAAGATAAAGGATTGACTAACTTGTGAAGAAAGAATTAGCGGAGCACGATTTCAACACCTTGGACAAAGTTCTTTTACGAGTACTTGCTCGAGGACGAGCAAGATCTAAGCGTGGGGGAGATGTTGACGGTGTATTTTGGTACACCAAACATGTTCATTACACTTTGGTTTGGATTTGATTATGGAACTAACTCGCCATTAGGCACACTAATCATATAACAAGTTCATCTTTGTGTGTGCATTTGGAAGTGTTACGTTTATTTAGGAAAACATGGACATAAAGGATGGATTCACAACAAGTTCAAAGGAGCAATTAAGGAGTGTCATTCGTGTTCATGAGCTAGATGAAGTCACTTCCAATGGTAGAAAGGACTGAAGTGCCATGAAGGAACATCCCCGAGGATTGAAGCGTAGAAGATCGGACTTCGTGCAAGAAGAACCTCCATCTTGGACGCGAAGATGACATCGTAAAAATAGTGCAAATGGAGGGGGCAAAGTGCATAAACACATGAGGACCCAAGGAAGCGAAGGGGCGACTGAACCGGGACGGGATGGGCCTGAGCCGGTCGGCCCAAGCCAGTCGGCCTGGCCCGCTCCGGGGTTCGGTTCGACCCCCGTTTTCTTGCAACCGAAGGATCTTCAACCCTAAGTTCGTGGAGGCGCCGCCATTCGCAATAGAGAGAGCCATTCACACGGAGAGGCCATCCACAAGTTAGAGAGAGAGGAAGGAGATCTTCGGAGAAGGATCGCTCAACTCGAAGGAAGCACCCACAAGTGCAGAAGAAAGAAGACACCGTCGGAAGTGTCACCATGGTCAACGGTGCCATGTCTAGCACCTTGATGAGGTAATCTTCTCATTTGTTCATGGGTTGTAATCGTTCTTGAGATGTAATCGCTACTTTTTGTTCGGATATCTATATATCATCTAGTGTTGAAAAATCTTTAATGTTTAAGGTTAGCTGCCATGTCGTAAAGGGAGTAAGGCCCCAATGCTTCCTTGGATCCATTCAATACGCTGTGACCATCATAGGTCTAGTCACTTATATCTCCGTGTAGTGACAGTACGGGGGGAGGGAAAGGGCGAAACCGTGGTCACAACTCATGGTAGATTAGATTGGTTTCATGTTTTAAGTGGTTGCATGTCCAAGTATCGTACAGCCTTGGGCAAGTGTCTTTTATCTTGTTAGCTTAATTGTTCTCTCTAGTGTAGTGTTGTTGTTTTCTAGTTTAACCATAGATTAGGGTTTGGGTAAGTTAGTAAGTAGAGGCAGATCAAATGCTTGTAATCCCCTTGCTCCGCGAATTGACAAGACCCTAGGGAATCCCATGGTGAAGTAGATGTAGGTCCGTACGCTTGCTGATCGTAGGTGGATACAATTTTTATCTGTTAACATGCCGCCACAAGTTCAGCTAGCATTGTCTCTAGTTTTGCAACTCTTTCTGCCAGCTCAACATTCTTCTTTAGAAGTTCAATCTCCTCCCTCTTTTGTGCGGTTTTAAGCTACTCATCCTGCTTGTCGATTCCTTTCTAGATGTAGTCAATGTCATCTCGACTAACAACACATTTCTAAAACAAAGGAAAAAATTATATTGATGCAAGCTTCATAATAGTTGTAATTTACAAGAAAGTTGTTTATCTCTAACTGGTTTCTAAACTTGTCTGCTTCTCTTCAGCCAATTCCTTGAGCTTGTTGATTTCAGTCTAAATCGTGTCAATGTCATGTGCAGCAACTTCCTACAACAAATGGAAATTGATGCATTAGGACAATTGATCAGTGAAGATGTGACAGTACAAGGACAAATCATGTGTGATGGTTTCAGAACTTGCCTCATGGTCTTCAGAATCGTCACCGGAGTTTTTTGCCAGAGTCGTCGCCAGAGTTGTTGCCGGAGTCGTCACCGGAGGAGATAAGGTCTACCAGCACTCTTCTGCCCGGGTCGTCGCCGGAGGGTTCCATGCTCACCTCAATGCGCATGGACCGCTTCTTCCTTTGCGTTGAGGAATAAAACCCTGCCTCTCCATGGTGGGCGTCACTGGAGTCTGCCAACTTGGCCCTTGCGCGCATGTACGACTTCCTCCCCTGGGCCGACGAAGAACCGGCCTCTTCCATGGAGCACCGAGGAAGACGCACGGGGGCGGCGCGCTGGAACGGCTCCTCTTCATCGCCACGAAACCTCACTCTCTTGGTGGGGGCGGCGGACAGCACCGAGGAAGACGGACGGGGTTGTGGCCGCAGGGCCTCCTCCTTGCAGAACTTCCCCCTAGAGTCGCGGGCCATCCCTGCGACGAAGACAAGGAAGGTGGGAGCCTGAGAATGGGATTGAAGGCAGAAGGTGGGGAGGAGCATTTATTAAAAGGGTTCGGATGTGCAAATGATACGATGATTAACAACCACTCGTTGCGAATGAAGGGGCGGGGCCAAGTCTATTCGAATGAAGAACAGTTTGCTTTCCCCCTTTTAATCTACAATCAAATTTTGTATCAC
Source organism: Cenchrus americanus (assembly GCA_947561735.1). Lineage (NCBI taxonomy): Eukaryota > Viridiplantae > Streptophyta > Magnoliopsida > Poales > Poaceae > Cenchrus > Cenchrus americanus. The sequence goes on from OX387239.1 coordinate 11,091,872, forward strand.
GTATTTCTCTGTCAACCATAATCCAAATTTGATGATATTTGTTTATAAATTTTTCTAAAATCAACATCTATTCATTTATGACATTTTTTTCATATGTAATTCCATTTCTTGGATGTTGTTTATACGCCTTATATTGTTCCTTATAAGTACAACATAGAAATAATATTTGTTTTACGCAACCATTACTAATGATGCATTTCGTAATCTTATGGTGAACATAAGGCTATGTTAAAATTTCAAATTCATATGAGTTCGAACATGTTTTAAAGTGTGGAAAACTTGAATGTTGAACTAACATTCTAAGAAATATGTGAGATATGTAGGCATTTGTACACAAGTATAATCTTCCGTTTTCGAAACCATTTGAATTTTTATAGACAAGCTTAGGGACTTAAATTATGTTGCCAAGTCAATTTGTAGAATTTTTAGAACACACTAAGACGTTATTACAATTATTATATCGTAAACAAGAGATAAAAAATCTAATTTTAAGTAATTTGGTTAGACAAGTGTGGCTGTTGATATTTTATTCAAATACTAAATTAGCAATTACGAATTGTTCATATTTTTATGAATTTTTTGGTGTTGTTTATGGGCTCCAATATTTGAGGGAAGCAAATTTCCACTTAAAAAAAATAGTGTTGGGCCACACGTCAGTGTCAGAAGCCTATATAAAAAAATATAATAGTAGCCTTCCCGACCGACAAAGGCGATGCGGGTAGACTAACCCTCATCGCCAAAAAGTGCTCCATTGTCCGAAATGCTCCTGGCTGAATAAATATGCATCCACCCTAGTGACGCTGCTACACTAACCTCGTCGCCAACAAGTGCTCCATTGTCAGAATTGCCCCTGGCTGAATGAATATGCATCTGCCCCGGCAGAGTGAAGGAGATGAGGTTGTGATGGAGACGAGGAAGACGGAAGCCGGAGAAGGGGATAGAAGGCGGAAGGCGAGGTGGAGCGTTTTTTAAAAAGGTTCGGATGCGCAAATGATACAATGATTAACAGCCACCCGTCGCCAATGAAGGGTCGAGACCAAGTCTATTGGAATGAATAACAATTTGCTTTTCCCTTTTTAATCGACAATCAAATTTTGTATCACATAATTTTTCATCAACCGTAATCCAAATTTGATGATATTTGTTTTTGAATTTTTCTAAAATCAACATCTATTCATTTATGACATTTTTTCGTATGTAATTCCATTTCTTAGATGTTGTTTATACACCTTATATTGTTCCTTTTAAGTACAACATAGAAATAATATTTGTTTTACAAAACCATTACTAATGATGCATTTTGTAATCTTATGATGAACATATTTTAAAGAGTGGAAAACTTCAATGTTGAAGTAACATTCTAAGAAACTTTGTGAGAGATGTAGACATTTGTACATAAGTATAATCTTCCATTTTCGAAACCATTTGAATTTTTTTAGACAAGCTTAGGGACTTAAATTATATTGCCAAGTCCAGTTGCAGAATTTTTAGAACACACTAAGACGTTATTATAATTATTATATAGTAAACAAGAGATAAAAAATCTAATTTGAAGAAATTTGGTTAAACGAGTGTGGCTGTTAATACTTTATTCAAATACTAATTTACCAACTATGAATTATTCATATTTTTACAAATTTTTTGGTGCTGTTTATGGGCTCTAATATTTGAGGGAAGCAAGTTTCAATTCAGAAAAAGTAGCGTCAGGCCCACGCGTCAGTGTCAGAAGCCTATATATAAAAAAGATAACCGTAGCCTGCTCGTCTAACAAAGGCGATGCGGGTAGACTAACCCTTGTCACCAACAAGTGCTCCATTGTCCGAAATGCCCCTGACTGAATGAATATGCATCCGCACTGACGACGCTAGTAGGCTAACCCTCGTTGCCAACAAGTGCTCCACTGTCCGAAATGCCCCTGGCCGAATGAATATGCATCCACCCCGGCGACGTTGGTACACTAACCCTCGTAGCCAACAAGTGCTCCATTGTCCGAAATGCCCCTAGCCGAATGAATATGAATCCGCCCCGACCCCGACCCCCTTCTCGCTTCTCCGATCCGAGCTCCACCGCCGCCGCCCGCCCGTCCTTCCCCGCCGTTGACGGTGTATTTTGGTGCACCTAGCATGTTCATTACACTTTGGTTTGGATTTGATTATGGAACTAACCCGCCACTAGGCACACTAATCATATAACAAGTTCATCTTTGTGCATGCATTTGGAAGTGTTATGTTTATGTAGGAAAACATGGACATAAAGGACGGATTCGCAATAAGTTCAAAGGAGCATTCATGGAGTCTTGTTCGTGTTCATGAGCTCGCTGAAATTACTTCCAATGGTGGTGAGGACCGAAGTGCTACGAGGAACACCCCCGGGATTGAAGCGTAAAAGATCAAACTTCATGCAAAGAGAGCCTCCATCTTGATCGCGAGGATAACGGCGTCAAAATCATCCAAGTGGAGGGGGCAAAGTAGATAAGTGCACGAGGACCCACGGAGCAAAAAGGGCGACCGAACCGGCCGAACCCGGGCTCGGGCCGGCCGGCCCGGGCGGGCCGGCCCAGCCCACTTCGGCACCGGTTCGGTCCCGTATTCCTTGCCCTCGAAGGATCTTCGACCCTAAAACCCCCGACGCGCCGCCAACACGGAGAAGAGGAGTTATTCGCACCCGTAAGGCCATCCACAAGCTAGAGAGAGAGGAGGAGGATCTCCGGCGGGAGATCAACCACCTCGAAGGAAGCACCCTCTCGTGGAGAAGGAGGAAGACACCGGCGGAAGGGAAACCATGATGAACGGTGCCATGATCAGCACCTTGATGGGGTAATCTTCTCATTCGTCCATGGGTTGTAATCGATCGTGAGATGTAATCGCACTTTGTTGGTTTATCTATCTATCATCTTGTGTTGAATATACTTTAATGCTTAAGGTTTGCAACCATGCCGTAAAGGGAGTAAGGCCTCAATGCTTCCTTGGATCCATTCAATACGCCGTGGCCATCAAAGGTCTAGTCATGAATACCTTCGCGTAGTGACGGACGAGAGGAGGGAAAGGGCGAAACCGTGGTCACAACCCCGATAGATTAGATTGGTTTTCATGTCTTTAAGCGATTGCATGCTCTAGTATCGTAGACCCGTGGGCGAGTGTCTTCTATCTTGATCGTTTATCATTCTCTCTAGTGTAGTTTAGTGTTTTCTAGTATAATAGTAGTTAGGGTTTTAGTAGCTAGTGTGTCGTTGTTGATTGAACGCTTGTAATCCCCTTGCTCCGCGGATTGACAAGAACCTTGGGAATCCCGTGGTGAAAAAGGTGTGGGGTCCGTACGCTTGCGGATCGTAGAGGGATACGTCTTTTATCCGTCAACAAGCCCCTTTTTTCCGGCGCCGTTGCCGGGGAGCAAGTTAGTTTACATCGTTTGATTTGCATCTAACTTAGTTTTATATTTTAGTTTATCTTTTATTCGCTATATCTAACATATATTACCAGAAAAACACTTGTTTCTTTTTTGTTTTTGTTTTTATCTTATTGTCTAGATGGAGTTCGTTAATCAACCCGTGGAAGAACCGAAGAAATCATTAAGGGATTACGCTAGCCCTCGATGTGAAGACATAAAGGTACAAGAGTCGGATTCGAAGCTCGAAGCGACCAAGTATGAAATTAAATCCAAGATCATCAAGATGGTGGCGGAAAACCCATTTGAAGGGATGGTTACGGAGAACCCATATAGACACATAAGGGATTTCACGACAATATGCAACACGGTGCGTCAAGAAGGAGTTCCCGATGAATGGTTCAAATGGAATCTCTTTCCCTACTCACTTGCCGGCAAAGCAAACACATGGTATTCGGTTGCGTCCTTTGAAGTTGAAGGCAATTGGAACAAGTTGACAAAGAAGTTTTGCGAGAAGTTCTTTCCAATTAGCAAGGTTCAACATCTAAGGAGGCAAGTGATCACTTTCATGCAAGGAGAAGAGGAAGGGATAGACCAAGCCTGGGATAGGTTTAATGAATTAATCGAACAAGGACCAAAACTCGGCTTCACCGGTGACGTACTCTTGCATACATTTTTCTTTTCCCTAACCCCTAGTTGCATGCGACACGTCGAAATGTGTGCGGGTGGGGATCTCATGGAGAAAACACTCACGGAAGCCGCCCAACTTCTACAAAAAGTTAGTAAAGCGGCCGCCATGCGAAGAGATTGGGAAACAAGACTTGCGGAAGAGCCGGAATTCAATTCAAGGAAGAAAAAGCTTGCTGAATTTTCTAAAGAGGCAACCCCGGAAGTCACAAAAGAGGAGCCAATCATGGAAAAGCTTGAACAAGAACACATCAAGTCAAGAACTACACCAAACGTCGACTTCGCCGCACCAAATGAGACGAACAAGAGAAGCATGTCAAGCGCGAAGCCACTAAGGGAGTTCGAGCCAATGGATTGGGTTCCTATTGATTGCGGAGAAGTATTCGACAAGAGAAGACCGTTCCCTAATCAAAAGGGAATGGCAAGAGCATTGGAAGTGGATTTCCCACCGGAGAAGAAAGCTGAAAATTCATACGACCTCGAAACCACCGGTGAGATTTTTGAAAAGCTCTTTGGAGATGACGTGGTGGATCCGAACATATTGCCGAGGTGAAGAAGATCATGGGGATCAAGCCCGAAGCATCACCATACGCTCGCCTTGCTAAAATTTATTCGATCGGATCCGAAGAAGAAGAGAAGATGACGCCGCACTTGAGTTGCGAGATCAACGGAGTTCAATGCAAAGCTTTATGCGACATCGGAGCCCAAGTAAGTGTTCTATCTTCTAAAATTTACGATAAAGTTCAATACCACAACCTAGACTTAGCTCCAACATCAACGAAATTAATTATGGGAGATGGTAGAACTATCAAACCTCTAGGTATTGCTTGCAAAGCATGAAAGTAAAAATCTCTAGAAACTATATACCAACCGATTTCTTTGTTATTGATGCTTACCATAGTAATTCTGATCATATAATCTTAGGTAGGCCTTTTCTTAAGTTGGTAGATGCCGTGTTAGATGCCGGAGAAGGCAAAGTAACAATGAACCTTAATGGAACAAAGTACACATATAACTTTCTTCGTGCTTCTAAACACCTTACTCCTTTTCCTCCCGAAGATGAAGAAATAGAAGAGATAGATAGTCTTTGTTTTGTTGAAACCCTTAGAGACCCGCTGCAAAGAGCGATGGAAAATCAAATTAGTAATCAACAAGATGAAGAACTAGAGGAAGCAACAAAAGGCTTAGAGCCGCATGATGGTAGTGTGGAGGAAGAGAAATTCGAAGACATAGGAGAAATCAAACCTAAGGAGCCGCAAGTGCCCGAAGTAGACCTTAAACCTTTGCCCAAGGGATTAAAATATGAATTTTTGGGCCCAGACAAAACCTATCCAGTCATTGTGAGCGACGAGTTGAGCCCCGAAGAAAATGAAGCGTTGCTGATTTTATTAAAAAAACATAGGAAGGTGATTGGATATTCAATTAATGATCTCAAAGGTATTAGCCCACCTTTTGCACTCATCGTATACCAATGGAAGACCAATGTAAGCCTGTAGTGGACCATCAAAGGAGGCTAACCCATGCCATGCGAGAGGTAGTAAAGAAAGAGGTTATCAAGTTACTTGATGCCGGAATCATCTACCCGGTTCCACATAGCGAATGGGTGAGCCCGGTACATTGTGTACCGAAGAAAGGAGGTTTGACCGTGGTGAAAAATGAGAAGAACGAATTGATACCGCAAAGAACCGTGACCGGGTGGCGGATGTGTATTGATTACCGTAAGCTTAACAAAGCGACAAAGAAAGATCACTTCCCCCTACCGTTCATAGACGAGATGCTCGAGAGGTTAGCAAACCACGCTTATTTTTGCTTTCTCGATGGATACTCGGGGTTCATGCAAATTCCCATTCACCCGGAAGATCAACATAAGACAACATTTACGTGTCCTTACGAACGTTTGCATATAGGAGGATGCCCTTCGGCCTATGCAACGCTCCGGCCTCTTTTCAACGTTGCATGATGGCCGTGTTTTCGGAATTCATCGAAGAAATTGTTGAAGTGTTTATGGATGATTTTTCCGTTTACGGGAAGACGTTCATGGATTGCTTAGCAAACTTAGAAAAGGTCCTTACAAGGTGTGCGGAGGTAGATTTGGTTTTAAATTGGGAAAAGTGCCACTTCATGGTTAAGCAAGGCATAGTGCTCGGACATGTTATATCCGAGAGAGGAACTGAAGTGGACAAGACTAAGGTAGAGACGGTTGAGCAACTCCCACCTCCTACGGATGTTATGTCCTTAAGGAGCTTTCTAGGCCATGCCGGATTCTATAGATGATTTATAAAGGACTTCTCGAAGATCACTAAGCCTTTAACGCACCTTCTTCAAAAGGATGTGGCTTTTGACTTCGATGAGAAGTGTCTAGCGGCATTCCGGACCTTGAAAAACGCGTTGGTGAGTGCTCCCATCATCCAACCTCCGCATTGGAGCCAACCTTTCGAGATCATGTGTGACGCAAGAGACTACGCCGTAGGCGCGGTCTTGGGACGAGAGAAAGGAAGGCCGAGTTCACGCCGTTTACTACGCTAGCAAAACTCTTAGTGGGGCACAATTAAATTACGCCACTACGGAAAAAGAATTGCTAGCGGTGGTATTCGCTTTCGAAAAATTCAGATCTTACATCGTGAACTCGAAAGTCATTGTTTACACCGATCACGCAGCCATCAAGTATCTCTTGGCTAAAAAGGAAGCTAAACCACGTTTGATTCGTTGGATCCTTCTTCTCCAAGAGTTTGATGTTGAAATTCGTGATAAAAAGGGGGTGGAAAATGTTGTGGCCGATCATTTGTCTAGGATGAATCGTGGACAAGATGATAAAGAGCCCATAGAAGATAAGATGAGAGATGACCACCTCTATAGAGTGCTTGATAAAGATACTTGGATGATCGACATCATTCGAGCAATTCGAAAGATTCCCCTCGATCATCTAGACAAAAACACTCAAAGGAAGATAATCTCGAAAAGTAAGAAATATTTTTGGGATGCACCATACCTCTTCAAGCTTGGCAATGATGGAGTGATGAGAAGATGTGTGCCAAGAGAAGAGAGGCTTGAGATTCTAAGGAAGTGCCACTCGGCGAGTACGGTGGGCACTATAGCCACTTTCGAACCGAAGCCAAAGTATGGTCGAGCGGATTCTATTGGCCGGAGATGCATGAAGATACTAAAAGATATGTTGCGTCATGCCCCGAATGCCAAAGAACCGAAACATCTCTCAAAGAAATTCTATGCCTTTGAAATACAACTTGCAAATCGACATATTCGATGTATGGGGCATAGACTTCATGGGGCCTTTTAAAAACTCATTTGGATTCGAGTATATACTTGTTATGGTTGATTATGTATCCAAGTGGGTAGAGGCTATACCATGTCGTAAAGCTTCCACGGAGGAGTCCATCACTATGATCAAGAACGTGATTTTTCCCCGTTTCGGTACACCGAAAATCTTGATAAGTGATGGAGGAACTCATTTCACCGGGAAGAACTTCAAAAAGTGCTTGTCCAAGTTGGGAATTGAGCATAGGGTCTCCACGGCCTATCACCCACAAACCAACGGACAAGCGGAGACGTCAAATAGGCAATTAAAAAGCATACTCAACAAAACCATAGAGAAGGGAGGCAAGGATTGGTCAAAGAAATTAGACGGAGCTTTATGGGCTTATCGAACGACGTTTAAAACACCGATAGGTATGACCCCTTATCAATTTGTCTATGGAAAAGCTTGCCACCTTCCGGTTGAGTTGGAACATAAAGCCTATTGGGCGATTAAAGAGATGAACCTTGATCTCGATGCCGCGGTGGTGAAACGGAGAATTCAAATAAGCGAGCTAGAGGAGTTGAGGTTGAAAGCATATGAAAACGCAAGCATATACAAGGAGAGAATCAAAAGGTGGTATGATAAAAGATTGAAGAAAAAAGAATTTAAAGAAGGAGATAAGGTCCTCCTCTACAATTCGAGGTTTAAAATCTTCGGAAAGGGGAAATTGCAAAGCAAGTGGGACGGACCTTATGTTGTGCATTCGGTGTTCTCCAACGGAGCGGTAACCATTATGGATATAAACGGCGATCAATTTGTGGTGAATGGACAGCGGCTTAAGGTTTACTACGAACCCGATGTCGTGCCCATTCATCATGTTGACGTCTTTACCATGGAGGAAGAGCCCGAACGTCCCGCCTAGGACGAAAAACAAGGCATCAACTTTTTCTTTTAGTTTTCCGGGAGTTTTTCGCGAAGATTAACCGGGCCAACTTTTTCCCATGGGCCGAGGAAGAAAAAATAGGGCGGTGTGCAAAAAAAACCGGACCGGCCCGGCCCCCGAGGCAGGGTGGGCCGGCTGGCCCGGTCGGATCGGCCCAAGGGTGGCCCGACGCCCGATGACCCCGAATTTCGCCCGAATTGCTCCTTTTTGACTTCCTTGTTTGGTCGGAAAATTCTAAGGGAAGTGTAAAAAAAGTAAAATAAGGTTCCCGTGGCTTTTCTCTCGGGACTATATATTTGGCCGAATTGGGAGCTCGAGAATCAAACCTTTCAAGCAATGTGTTGCACCCTTGTAGCGACCATTGAGCCTCCAAAAAGCTTAGAGTTGAAGGTAGAAGCCAAGAAGCCATCGATGGAGGAGGCGATGCGATGCGAGGTCAAGCTACCCGTTAAGAGGACCGCACGTATCCGTTGCGGAGGACGTGTCCCGACCGAGCTCTTGCATCTCGCAACCCCGTCGAAGGAGAGAAGGTCCCTACACCCGTTCGAAGGTCGGCACGCCTCCAAGGCATCAAGCGCAAGGATTACAAGGAGGTGTCGCCGGAGCCTAAGGATTATGGGGATAGCGACTACTCCGACGATCGTAGCCCGAGCTCGTGGGCGGCTGCCGGTAGAGACGATGATGATTGGGGTGAGCAGCCCTATGAAAGGACTCCCGAAGGCCCCAACGGCGACGGCAACGGCGGTGGCGAAGGCAACGACAATGGAGGTGGCGACGACGGTGGTGACAACGGTGGAGATTATGGCGACGACGACCCCTTCGGATTGCATCCGGTGTGCTGTCGAGTTTGCCGTCAATCCATCGCGGATCTCTACACGTCGGCCGACGAATGTCTCCAAGCCATGGAAGCGATGAAGCGGCGTATGGAGGACTTGGAGCGCATAGTTGAAGATGACTACAAGTTCCTTAACCGTAACGTGCGCAAACTTTTCGGCATGGTTGGAAACATGAGAGGCAAGTGGTGCAAAACTTGCTTGAAGTACCACTAGATCTAGTCTTCCCCTTAGGATTTTTGTAAGATACGACGAGGATGTCGTATGTTTTAAGTGTGGGGGAGAGCTAGCTCGCTAGCCTTAGCTTTTGAACTTCAAGTTTAGGTTCGGTTTAATCTTCATGTGAGAGTCTTAGTGTTTTAATGAGTCTTTAGTTTTTGAGTCTGTTTTAAAATTTTTGCAAGTGTCTTAAATTAGTGTTGAGTCAAGAAAACCAAATAAAAAGAGTCTTTATATATATCTTTGTGTTTTATGTATTGTTTATCTTTATTTACTTGTTTGTTTAATCTTCGATTCTTGATATATGAACACAAGTATGTGGTTTGAAAATCGTTTACCGTGGTGCTTAGTGGAATCGCTACTACTTAAAGTACCCATGCCGCACTTCGATCTTGAGCTTCACATGCTAGTTGTGCTATGTTCGATGCTAAAAATTGGAGGATTTCAGTTCTGAAAATTATTTTAAAACCCTTGTAATAAAGGTTAGCAAAACCTCTTTTTCCAAGTTGAGAGTAAGAAAAAATTCCTATCCAAAGCCAAGTTTATTTTTTTTCGCTCCACCATAAGTGTGATTAGCACGATGAGTTAGGCTAGGACCCTTCTCTCTTGGTGAGTTTTAATTTCGAGCAATGATCATGTCCTTGTGCTTATCTTTTGTTGCTAGCCTCGTCATATATTCAGTCCATGACTTTCACAACGAAAGTCATGAATATCGCTGGATTCCATACCCAACCCTATACATCGCTTTTGTACATCGTATTCCTTGAACACAACCTATTTTCAAAGTTTCGTCTCGTCTCTAGCATGATTTATTTAAAAATTTCAGATTGTATGCATGCGAGGAAAGAGAGAATTGAAAGCTTTGAAAAGTTGTCAAGAGAGAGAAAAATAAAGAGAAAAAGTATGTGTATGGAAAAGAAAGAAAGAAAGAAAGAAAAATCATATGTGAATGAAAGAAAAAAAAAGAAAAAGAGAGAAAGATGAGTTAGCAATGAAGATATGAGAGGGATGGATCAAGTGAAAGAAAAAAAATAAAATAAAGTGTAAGGAAAGATGTCACGTTGATTGTGAGACGAAACTTTTACTCTATTTCCAACCATGTGCAATCCGACAACGAGGACATCATTGGTGCCTTGAAGTCACAATTTTCTTTTGCCCTTGCACATGTCCACCATTCTAAATCTTCTCATCCTTGAGATCCCTACATATGGTTAATTCTCATGATCATTGGCTTTGAAAGGTAGACAACCATTAGAGGAAGTTCTTAGTTTGACAATACTTGTGTTGATTGCGCTAGCCCTACCTATAGCTCCACTTTTACATGATATATGAGAGATTAATGGGAGGTGAGAGTTTTATAAAATTTGGTTAGGATAGCCACTTCATATGAGTGACTTGAGAGAGCTTGGAGAAAGGTTTTTGTCTAACACTTGTTGCAGGAATTTTTGTTTTGAAAATGATAAAAACCCTCCGATGGAAGCAAAGAAGTAAGTATGGCTGAAATTGAAAGCTTCGAGTGAAGAGTTTGAGTTGTGGGGTAAATCTTGACGTGGTAAAAATTCTAAACGCCCATGTTTATGTTTGATTATCATTACTTTGTGTTTATGTATTAAAGATGAAGGGATTGACTAACTTGTGAAGAAGGATAAGTGGTACACGATTACACTCCTTGGACGAAGTTCTTTTACGAGTACTTGCTCGAGGACGAGCAAGAGCTAAGTGTGGGGGAGATGTTGACGGTGTATTTTGGTGCACCTAGCATGTTCATTACACTCTGGTTTGGATTTGATTATGGAACTAACCCACCACTAGGCACACTAATCATATAACAAGTTCATCTTTGTGCATGCATTTGGAAGTGTTGTGTTTATGTAGGAAAACATAGACATAAAGGACGGCTTCGCAATAAGTTCAAAGGAGCATTCATGGAGTCTTGTTCGTGTTCATGAGCTCGCTGAAATTACTTCCAATGGTGGTGAGGACCGAAGTGCTACGAGGAACACCCCCGGGATTGAAGCGTAAAAGATCAAACTTCATGCAAAGAGAGCCTCCATCTTAATCGCGAGGATAACGGCGTCAAAATCATCCAAGTGGAGGGGGCAAAGTAGATAAGTGCACGAGGACCCACGGAGCAAAAAGGGCGACCGAACCGGGCCGAAACCGGGCACGGGCCGGCCGGCCCGGCGGGCCGGCCCAGCCCACTTCGGGCACCGGTTCGGTCCCGTCTTCCTTGCCCTCGAAGGATCTTCGACCCTAAAACCCCCGACGCGCCGCCAACACGAGAGAAGAGGAGTTATTCGCACCAGAAGGCCATCCACAAGCTAGAGAGAGAGGAGGAGGATCTCCGGCGGGAGATCAACCACCTCGAAGGAAGCACCCTCTCGTGGAGAAGGAGGAAGACACCGGCGGAAGGGAAACCATGATCAACGGTGCCATGATCGCACCTTGATGGGGTAATCTTCTCATTCGTCCATGGGTTGTAATCGATCGTGAGATGTAATCGCACTTTGTTGGTTTATCTATCTATCATCTTGTGTTGAATATACTTTAATGCTCAAGGTTTGCAACCATGCCGTAAAGGGAGTAAGGCCTCAATGCATCCTCGGATCCATTCAATACGCCGTGGCCATCAAAGGTCTAGTCATGAATACCTTCGAGTAGTGACAGTGACGAGAGGAGGGAAAGGGCGAAACCGTGGTCACAACCCCGATAGATTAGATTGGTTTTCATGTCTTTAAGCGATTGCATGCTCTAGTATCGTAGACCCGTGGGCGAGTGTCTTCTATCTTGATCGTTTATCATTCTCTCTAGTGTAGTTTAGTGTTTTCTAGTATAATAGTAGTCGGGGTTTTAGTAGCTAGTGTGTCGTTGTTGATCGAACGCTTGTAATCCCCTTGCTCCGCGGATTGACAAGAACCTTGGGAATCCCGTGGTGAAAAAGGTGTGGGGTCCGTACGCTTGCGGATCGTAGAGGGATACATCTTTTATCCATCAACACCCGCCATCGCGCTCATGTCGCACTTCACCGATTCGTCCGGAGGCGCACGTGAGAGGAGCAGGGTTCAAGGTTGCGGGAGTAGCCGCAATCACTCCATTGGCTTGGATCCAATCGGTGAGCTAAGCGGCTTTTCCATTGGTCCCTTGCCGGAGTGGGATATGGCTCGGGTGGTGGAGGGGCGAACGCGTAAAGGAAGGTGAAAACCACGACCGTCTTTATTTCAAGTGTGCAAGGAACTCGGTGAGTAGTTTGATGTATCTCCCAAATATGTGTTAGGGTTCTTATGTGCTTTTGATTCTGCGAGTACACCAAGAATTGTGGATTTTATCGTTTCTACAAGGAGTATATCCGGATGTCGAAGGATGCTAGCGTCATTCGAATTGGGCGTACGCGATCGATGAAGTAGTTGATTCGGTGGAATGTCAAGTTGGGAGCGGCGAGTAGAGGCAAGCACTAGAGGACAAGCGAGAGGAAGAAAGCACTAGAGGAGAAGATGGACGATGTGATCGGGATGATGAACTTGATTATTATGGCTATTGTTTGTGTAGTTTTTGTATGTTTACTAGGGATGTATCTTGCGCAAAAAAGTAATTCGATCTTACAAGTGGTTCTTTTGCTTCATCCGTGTGGATGAAGAATGAAAAATTTGTCACATATGACAAACTTAAATGTACTAATGAATAATGGATGGAATGAAAATTGGGTCACAAACCTTAATGTGTCACACATCACAAAATTCATCAATTCATTTGTGCTTGACATTTCATTACAACACGAGGAAAGGGAAAGTCGGATTAAGAATAATAGAGTAACAAACATCTAGAGTAACTCGGCATACACATTGCAATTCATTGTGAACTACCGCCATATACCGACACAAACGAGAGTAACAAACTTCCGGCATGCATATTGCAATTCATTGTAAGTTGTTGCCATAGACATTGCAATGCGTTGTAGGAGACATGGATTGATCTATTGCGTCTCTTAGATCTACTAGTTCATCACAAGTTCAACATACACACATGAGAAACATATTAAAAGAGGATCTACTAGTCCATCACAAGTTCAACAAACGAGACGGGAGGAACACATTAACAAAGGAACAAATTAATTAAGCGAGAGGTAGTCGCCGCCGGAGGGGCCCCACTATCGGAGTCGGAGTCGGAGACGAAGCCGGAGCCGAGCCGCCGAGGCTACCATCATCGCCACCGTCGTAGTCGACGGGGGCGAGCACTCCTCTCTCCGGGTCCCCAACTTAGATAATGATCTTGACGGTGTAATCCTCCATGGCCCTCTGCTTGCGCAGTCATTGGGTCCCGGGACCCCGAGATGAACGGACACCTTTCGAAGCTTCACAAAAGCATCACCGAACAAGCTCACCGACGAAGAAGCTTCGTTAGCATTTAGTGGAGGAGTACGCACGACCGCCACGGGCCACGGCTCCGGCGCCTCCTCGGGCTCGTCGAGCGGGGACGGCGGCACCTCCTCGGGCTCCGGTGGCGACTTTCATCGTCATCGTCCTCCTCCCTCCCCCGCTTCCCCGGATGGCTCGCTTGATGATGCCATGTGCACTCTTGAGGAAGAACAAGCTCTTGGATTCACTTCTTGGTGACCGGAGACAGTGGTGCTTGGGGTTTCTTGGTGCCGCGGTTGACGAATTTCTTGGCCGGTCAAGATTTATATTGACAAGACGGCGAACCGTCAAGCGGCCGATCACGCGCCTCGGAACCCGTGTCCACTCGGAGAGCTCTTGGCCACAAAAAGAGTCATGTGGTCACAAGGAGGCGTGTGATTGTTCATATTTTATTCAAAATAAATGCCCCACTATGAATTGTTTGATTCTTAAACAAAAACAATGAGTTGTTCATATTTTTATTAATTTTTAGGTGCTACTTTATGGGCCCTAATTTTTGAGGGAAAAAAGTGTCATTTCAAAAAAGTGTCAGGCCCACACATTAGCGTCAGTAGCCTAGTATAAAGAAGGTAACCATTTCCAGGCTATGCACCAGCCAACAAAGTGACGCGGGTTTGCTAACCCACATCGGCATTGACTATCCATTTTGCAAAATGAATATTCATCCGCCCCGGACCATTCTGTCCCCCCCCCTTCTTCTTCCCGAATGGATAAGTGCAGCACTTTCCTTATAAAACAAAGAGGAGGCGTGATAGTTGGAGTGGAGACAGAGACGACGATGAGCACCGGTGAGGGGCCAAGCGACGGACGACACGCACATCCGAATCGAGGAGAACCGAACGCGAAATGGTGCCGCAACCGGATCCGCGCGTGTACGGGTGAGATGGCGGCAAAGAGGGAGACAACGATGAGCGCCGGAGAGGGGACAAGCTGCAAGTGGAGTGAACCTAATGTCGGGGATGAGGGTCCTCGACAGGATCCTCTAGGATTCTAACAAGGGGCCAAGCAATGGTAAAGAGGAGCGTCTTGGCAAGGGGGTAGCAAAGTGGGTGAGGGCCCGCATCATGTTTGCGAGCACAAGTGTCTAGGAACGACGAAGAGGGGTCGAGGGAGCAGCGAAGGTGTAGAGGATCTCATCTCTAACACTGGCAACAACTACAACAATGGCGAGGCAAGTTTCCTTGAATCTCACTGCTTTTTTACTTGTTCTATAGATGACGCTTAAGCTAGCCTGAGCTTGAGCTTGATAAAGTTAATTAGTGCCTATGATGATGTCTTCCATTCTTGTCAGTTCTGAGCCAAATCAATTCTCTAAGTTCTGCCTTTACTTGTCACAACCTGCTAAGAAGCCTAGGATAATTTTCAAGTTCTTATATAACTTTCCTACGATGATTACTATTCCTATACTGCTCCATGTTCTGAGGCAAATTAGTTTTGAATTAACTATGTTATTCTTATACTATGTTTAACCCTGTTTCAGGCAAAACTCTTTGACTCGCGAGCAAAGCTTGAGTTACTTCTAGACCTTAATTTCTAAGATTATGTGAAACCAGAGTTTGAAAAAATCAAGAAATAAGTGAACATCCACATCAAAAAGGCTAAGCATATAAGAAAGTACAAGTATACCACTGAACAAAATCTCGAGCACATTTAAGATGTGCTCGAAGGGCTTCAAGAATCCTTGTTTGCTTACGAATTAGAGGCTGCAAAAAGTGCCAATCTTGATGGGGCATGATCTAGTTCAAGCTTGTTGGTGTGCAGGGTCAGTAGACATTCTTTTGTGGATGTTCAAGGGGCATGCCTTTGTTGATGTGTATGGTCAGATAGCACGACCATAGTAAACAATGTGATGGACAAGTTAACCTTTTGTAATAATTATCTTTATTCCTGTGGACAAGTTATCTCTCTTATGATGTCTATTTTGTCGCAAAAGATATGTGTGTTGATTGTGCATGTATGTCAAAATGGAAGCAATGAGAGATTGAGTTGACCTGTCAATGAGGACAGACTCAAAGGAAACAAGGATTCACAAACCTCTGTCTCCTTTCTTCACAAAGGAGACACGAATTAACAAACCTCTGTCTCATTTGTTCACTGCCGCTGCGCTCCCGCTTCATGGCAGTGAAGAGTGCTATTAGACTTTAATTATTGAGCTCTCAGTCTAGTAACAGACATCAAATGCTCTTCGGTGACGGACTTTATAGCCCATTACCAATAGGGCATTGATCAGTAGCGGACCTTACGAGCTCGTTACCGATTGGTTTGACTTGTGTATCGTACTCGATTTAACGTCTGTTACAAAGAATTCATGTAATAGGCGTTTAAGAAGACCATTACCAGATGTCCACATTGGTAACGGGCGTTGCGGAGGCCAACCCCGGGTCGGCCTGCCGCGCTTATCTGTAACAAGCGCCAAACAACAACCTTTATAGATGTGGGTGCATATAACAGGTGTTAAGGGTCCATTAAAATGATGCATGACCTATTTCCTGTTTTCACGCAGTGAAGGTCGGGTGGTCAAATTCTGAAAGGATAACAAATTGAGGGTGGACACTACCGGAAACCATGATTTTGTCGTGAGCCAGGCTTTTTGATGTTAGCTTTTTTTAGGCTCTCGACAAAAAAAAGTTTGATGATTGTGGCTCTCGGCAAAGACTAATTTTGCCATGAGCCTTTTTTGGCCGATGGCAAAATCGCAGTTTATCATGAGTTTTTGCAAAACATTCGGCAAAGTTCAAATTCAAATAACTTTTTGAAGTAGTAAATTAATTCAAATTAGCACTCAGCATAGTTCAAATTCAAATAACTTTTTTGGCCGACAGCAAAATCGCAGTTTATCATGATTTTTTTTAAGTTTCATAATTTTTGAACATCTACAATTTTTATTTAGGTCATTTATCATTTGACAATGTGGTAATAATTTTTTTCACAAGATCTTACACCTCTAATATAGTTTCATGAACAAATGATCAAAATAAGTTGATTTATGAAGAATGTTACCACAACTATATCGAATGAACAAATGATCAAAATAAAAGTTGTAGATCTTCAGAAGTTATACAACTTTGTAGTTGAATTTTTTTAGTTTGAATCACTTTTGTCACGAAAAAGTATGTCCGAATTTTTTAAATTTGAAAATTTGAATTTTCCAAATGACCTCAAATGGAGAAACATTCAAATAAAAGTTGTAGATCCTGATAAGTTATGAAACTTTGTAGTTTGAAACTTTTTTATTTGAAATCATATTGTCAACAAAAAATTAGGTTCGAAATGAAAGTTGTAGAAACTTTGTAGTTTACAACATTTTAATTTTAATACACTTAAAGCCTCAAAAAAGCAGTTTACACTCGACGTAGTATAATATGAGGAGAATGAAAATTGGGTATGCATGCATGAGTGTGTGGTGTAGTGGAGGAAGGATCATGCGAGGGGTGAGGTCCCTGTTCGAATCCCACCATCCGCGTAGCAGCACGACTTTGCACAGAAAATGTCTTGACTTGCAATTGTGACTTTATTTTGACCTTTTTCTCGGCGTTGCATACACGACAAACGTTTGCCGAGAGTTCCACGGGTTGGCTCTGGGCAAAGATCTGTTTGCCTAGAGGCCTTTTCCCTTTTACCGAGAGTAAACCGGGCTTTGCTGAGTGTATCCTGCACTCGGCAAACCCACGGTTTCCTTAGTGGGAGAAATAAGAACAGTCAAGTAAAATGTATTTGTACACAGCTGGCTATTATCATCAACGTGGAGAGTTCGTGGATGCCAACCGACGAGGACGAAGTGGGGGAAGATTTAAAGGGAATACTACGGTTTATATTGGGTCTACTTTAGGCAGAAAATAAAGGGAAAAGGTACAGTTGCATAATCAACGTTTATTCAGTATCAAAAAGAAATGAAATTCATAAAATCAGAGACAAGTTAGGTTTTAATCTAAGAAATGTGTCTAATGATCGTCGATGGTATTTTGTAAGACCTAATGGTAGTCAGCCATATTGCACATGCTTTTTTTAAATCCTAGGTAATTTTTGGCATGCAATAATCTTTTTATCTATCTCTACTAAAACTAGCATTTGGCGGTATAGAATAATATATGGACAAGTGTCATAACAAAATATTACTAGAAGGTATTGTAGGGGCGTCTTTTTTAGGCATCCCAAATGGTTGCCGTCCATTCCTTAAAAAGGATCTGGGTTACTTGTAATAATCTCTAGGATGCATTGACGACCAAGACTCACAAAGAACACATCCATGCCTCCAAAAGTGCCGAAGTGATTCATTAAAGGCTTAGCACATTCTTAGTGAGAGCGATTGGTTCTAGGATAGTTCTACAACAGACAGAATTCAAGGTGTGCTTTGTGATTATGTTTTCGAGTGAACCACATGTACTGTGCTGGAGCCTTGGAGCCTTTGTGTTTCTTGAGCAAGTCTTTGATCCCCTTCCTTCGCGTAGAAGCTCCTGTGGAGATGACATCAAGGTGGCCGAGGGCCTTGGCATGAGCCTTTGTGTAAAGTGTGCTTTAGGAAATACTTGGTGACCGTGAAACAATACTCTTGTGCGGGTGCTTCAACAGAGTTTACTAGTGATGGATTCGTGCCCACTCGAACCATGGGATAAGTCTTGTGTCAAGATTTGCTTCCCTCATCCCCTGAGGTGTGGCTGCATAGGGACGCTACGAGGCCTTTACGAAGGTCCCCTAGTGTAGGCTGTCCGCTAGGTTACCTGATCAGTGCAGCGTATAAAGCTCCCTGGCGAGTACCGTGTCTTAGCCAAGCCCAACTCCCCGCCAAATCAGGTCTATACGCCATCTATCGTCAGCCCCCAACTCCTTTCAGGTAAAAGCATGCCTAACACCAAGTTTTCTAGTTATTCAGCCAAGACAGAGCCATATGTCTTGTGGTTGTACTGTTTTCCTTGGTGGTTCTCCATGTTCCGATTACAAGCATAAGGTGTTCTTGCATTACATGAATAATAGCATAAATAAATCCAGATTGATAAATGTTCATTAAACCACTCGAAACCAAGGTAAAGCTCTAGCAAGTTCTACCCAACATAAAGTAAACCCGGGTTGATCAAGGCACACGACAAACAACACTAGGAAATCCTTAAATAATCAGACCCATAATATTAATGCATAGCAATAAATAAATATGGTGTAATTCAAATGCATGTTGTAATAGGATCAACGGGAATGCAGCAAGGGCATGCCTTCTACCAACGCTTGCTGCTGCTCAAGGTCTTGGAAACCTTCAACTTCAGCGCATTCCACGTACGGACCGCCTTCTACGCACCACATCATTTACATACAAGCATACAATGGAATAAAATAAGAAATAATCATCAAACAGTACTAACATAACAAAACAGGGTCCAGAAAGATGTTCTACTCGTCGAGACGATCGCGTGGATATAAAGAACACTAAAAATGGAGCTAAAATGTGTATTCTATGGCCAAAACAAGGTATAAGGGCTTTTCTGCAGGAAAACTTAGCTTTCAGGGGCTAAACTGTAAGAAACCGGGGGCTAACATCTAATTACATATAAAAACTAAACGTCTTTGAGGCAAAAAGGCCAAACTACATCTCAGGTGGAAAAACCATAAAAACTTAGGGTTAAAATGTAAAAGAAAGGACATATACGTGAGGATCTTTAAACTGCGGGAGGGCATTCTTGTGATACTGAAAAACCAGGGGGCTTTTATGCAAATGGAAACGTAACAGATGTGTTGACCGGTATTGACCGGCTTGACCCGGGGTCATACTCGATCTGGGCCATCGGATTGAGATCCGACGGCCGCAATCGCACTCAGGCGGGCAGCGGTGGCGACCGTGCCGGCGGCGGCGGCGTGCGGCCGGACTTCGACGGGCGCGAGCGGAAGTCGAGCTGTGGTGCTCGGTTTCACATGCGGGTAGCACCAAGGCGAAGCGAGCGACATGCAAGATTGATCTAGGGCAACAGAAACGGCAGAGGCACGGAGGAGACGACACTCTGCTCGGAGATGCGGACGACACACGGCGGCGGACTCCGGTGAACTCGTGCCGGCGATGTAGGGCACGAGGGCACGAACGAATGACACGGGATACTCCCTCACCTCCACGCGAAGCTCCAGGCGGTCTCCTTCTCGATGGACAGGCGGCGTCGAGGCGGATCGATGGCGGCGGCGCTAGGGTTCCTTGGAGCTCGACGGCGGTGTGGGTGGCGGCTAGGGTTTGGGGAAAGGAGCCGGCACGTGGCGGTGGTGCCCTTTATATAGCCCGGGGAGGCGGCCTTGGCGTGCGGGCCCATGGCCAGGAGCGCGTGCGGGCGCAAGATGCGGCGTGGCTGGGTTCAGGCTCGAGCTAGTCTAGCTCGTGCGGCTGGAGGACGGGGATGACGACCGGGACCCAGCCGTCAGCGACCGAGGGAGGGGAAACAAGCGTGGGCCGACGGTGGGCTGAAAGCCAACTGGGCTGTGGGCTAAAGGGCGCTGGGCGAAATGAGCCATGGACTTCAGGGAGCAAGGATGGACTTCCTTAGATGGACCGGCTGAAAAGCGAGCTGCCGAGCTCAGGGGTGTCTTGCGCGACTTGAGCTGAGAGCCTGAGGGCATCTTCCAAACTTCAGTAGCTGGGCCGACATGAACAGAAAGGAAAACGGGTTTTGTTTTTTCTTTTCTTAAAGATTCAAACAGCTGAATTAAAATATACTTTGAATTCAACCAAACAAAAAAATAAGGCAGCAACATGTATGCAACAAACAACAAGCCATTTATTTATTTTCGGAAAACAAATAATGTTTTTTTCCTGCACTATATTCCTTGTAAAGAATTAAATGTTGGGGAAAAATTTAAAAAAATATGCGAAATTGTTATTTAAATTTTCTTCCTATTCACATCCTGAAATTTGGGAATTTCAGGGTGTGACAGGGCATTAAACAACGATTGTTACCACAACTAGCCACCGGTCACGTGAAATGGCTGTTTCTTTGGGCCCACAGGGACCTTTCGTAACGGGCACCAAAGCAAAGCCCGTTATAGAAGGTCAATATCAGAGACGCCTGATGTGCACCTGTGTCTCCACTATCTTGATGAAATGATACACGTCTATTTCACGTGCGTCTGAGCACAACTAGTATTCGTAACAGGCATCAAACAATGTCCGTTACCACAACTAGTCACCGGTCACGTGAAACGGCTGTTTCTATGGGCCCACCTGAAACTTTGGCAATGGGCATGAAATAGAGCCCGTTACTGTGAAATTAACATCAGAGATGCATTCTGTGAACCGGCGTCTCCACTGTTTCAATGAAATGAGACGCCTTTGTTTCTACGCGCGTCTGCTTTCTCTCTATTAAAGGAGACGCTTGCTTTCAACCTGGGTATCCTATATCTCGATGAACAACCAGGTCCTGGGGCCCACCAGTCTGGACTGGTAACAGGCTTTTACACTGCCCGTAACATTGTGGGCATTTTTGTAACAGGCTTTCTGAATGAAGCTCGTTACTCACTGACCAGTGTATGTAATGAGCTTTAATTAACGCCCGTTACAGATACGGCGGCCACCCCTTCAGTAACCTGCTTGGTTCTCGGCGGCATCCTGGTACTAGCCAGGATTTGGCAGCCACCAGGGGCTGCATCCTGGAACTAGCCAGGATATGGCAGCGACGATAGCAAGCAGACATCACAAACACATTTTCACATCACAGATATG
Source organism: Cenchrus americanus (assembly GCA_947561735.1). Classification (NCBI taxonomy): domain Eukaryota; kingdom Viridiplantae; phylum Streptophyta; class Magnoliopsida; order Poales; family Poaceae; genus Cenchrus; species Cenchrus americanus. The sequence goes on from OX387239.1 coordinate 11,113,287, forward strand.
TGCAAAGCAAGAGCACATTATTGACAAGCTAGGATCACATCAAGTTTCAAGTTACTCTCATTAGGGCTTGTTTGGATGGAGTCATGAGAAAACTACCAGAACCACGTAGTATCTGGAACCAACCAAGTAAGCCAAGCAGGTTTCTCAGGCAACAACACCTGACTAAAGAAGATTGAATGAGTATCAAGTTTCAGGTCACAATAAACTCACGGTGCACCACTTTTGAACTTGCCCTTTCAGTCGATGGTCTCCTTATGAATGTACTCGCACAGCGTCTCCCGGACACACTTTACATCTTCTGTGGAAACATCTATAGGAGGTTTGAAATCCTGCAAAATACAATCATTTATGAGAATACAAGTAGAAATCATTTTCTAAAATCAGATGGATAATATGAGCAGAGACAAGGTTGAGCATTATTATCAACTTACAGCAGCCTTCTTGATGTCAGGTATGTCATCGAGTAGTCGTAACATATGGAATGCCACATGGAATCCACACAAAGAGGACCCCGGTCGCTGCTGAGCACACTGCATCGAGGTACCAAAATGACAAGTTAATGCAGTACCAAATAGGTAAGAAGGGACCATAAAAAACCTTGGTCTCACAGCGAGATTTGTTTTGTGCTTGAGTGTGGCTTTTGGCTTTTTTTCCTTTCCTTTCGTCACTCTATCCTATGCATCTCCAAAGGCCCTACATGATCAGCAATTCCAATTAGAAACACTAAAAGATTGAATTTTTGTGAACAAAACCTACAAGAAATTGACCAGTTCAAAACATTTTGGAGGTATGGGAACTTTAGCAGAGGATGTTGTTTAGCATAATCTAGATACCAAACCTCTTTGAACTTCATACAGATGATCACTGTTACCCAGTGGCTAGTGCAGTAGGCACCCACCACGTAGTAGTTGTTCGTCATTGCATTTGAGATTGCTTTGCCAACTTGCTGAGAACACTGAGAAATATTTGTCGAGGTAAACAAATCTGGATCTAAAAACCCAACACTGATATGCTTCTCCGCTGCCTTGTCCATCATTTTCCTACAAAAAATCAAATTTTTAGCATGCATGAACTTTGCGGTCAAAATTAAAGAAATATCTTTTTACGTTTTAAAGGACTTACAATGTACACAACCTCATGAAGGTAACATCCAGAGAAGCCAGGGTTATAAGGTTAAACATGCTACTGAATTCAATGTTTAACATTAAAGCACCAGAACCACCTTTAAAGTAGTCTTGATCCACCTTTGCTGGAAAGGGAAGTGTATCCTTACTGTGTTCCATGACATAAGCATGCAACTTGGCACAATTTCATCCAGCAGCATTTACATTTGCTTCTGACAACATAGGTGCACCAGGCTTGTATTTTGGTTGGTCTTGTTCTATCCCATTAACAAAGTTAAAAATCTCATCTTTAGAAAGAGGTTTCCTGGCCTAGTTCCCCTTTTGTAGTGGAGATTGCCTGGGCTCCTCCTGTTCCAAAGGCTGTTGTACATGTTGCATCTACTGCTTAGGTGGAGATTACCTGCGCTCCTCCTCCCGCTGGAGAGGCTGCTGTTTCGTCTATTGCTTATTCTTATGTTGCGGCGCTCTCGCTATGCGTAGTTTGCCCGGGCTCCTCTGCGCCGTTGTCGACGCTCCCGCCGCCGGGAAAGGCTGTTGTTTCATCGGTTGATTATCCTCATGTTGCAGCTGCTGCTTAGGCGGAGTTTGCCTGAGCTCCTCCTCCGGTTGTTGTCGACGCTCCTGCTGCGTAGCTTTGCTGATCTGCTACTGCTGCTGCTGCTCCTACTGCTGTTGAGGCTTCTCTTGTTGACACAGAGCTACAACACCTCCATTTGATGTTGTACCCCTGCTACCTGTTGCGGCTTCAGGGTTGGGATGTCTCGTCATGGGTGGTATAATGATCCTGTCCTTTGGCCATTGGATCCTTTGAACGAGAACTGCAGCTAGGGTTGCTACGTCTGTTGACGCAAAATCAGCACCTCGCGCCAAGCATACAGCAAGCCGAAAGAAGCTGGCTTAACACACACGATGAATCCCGAAGCGTGCCAGTCAATTTTCCTGAAACTGACAAAGGAAAAAAAATAGTTAGATAAAACATGGAACTTGCCGGGTGGTACCAGACACTTCCGTATTTGCGGCTAGAAAGCCAGTTAAAATGATATATAGCTACAACAAGCTATCTATCAGCAGTTCAAATATCATTCGGGAGCTGTTAAACATGATGACATGATTTAGCCAAATGAATGACGTAAGCATGACGAATGATCGGTCTTTGTTTAAATAGCGTTGCTCGTACATGATCATGACCGATCCTCGAGGATGGATAACAAATTAAAACAAATAAGGTAAAAGCATAATTATAGGTATGAAATAAACAAGCATGCATAGGCCAAAAGCACTAGTCTACCGCATCTCTAGGTACTTTCAAACCCGTCGAGCATGATAAAAAACAAGTTAATCCACCGCATGATACAACTTGTTTGAAATCACACCACCAACCATAAAGAGATTAATCCACCGCATGATACAATTTAAATATGGAAAGCTAAAAGCACACATTATTTAAAACAAACTTATGAACACGTTTTACTCGTGGGAGCATAGCCGAATACAGCTCTACAGCCGAATCGGGTTCCGTGAAGAAAGAACAAACATTGCCAAATATGATAAACCTATCAGATTGAATCGAATTCTAATCCACTGGATGATTAGCTCTAAAACAATCCAAAAACCTGCATCTACCGCATGATACCCAGTTCTTTCAAGATTCATACAAGATCAACAAGTTTGAACCCGCAACACATGACAACTTAGATTGATTCGGGTTCGGCTATTTGGGAACACGTGATCCATGCACCGTATTGAGCTAAAGATATGAACATGTAACATAAGGATCACCAAACAAGATAAAGCCGATTCTAATCAATCTAAATTGGGCAAAGGGGTGTTACATGAATTTAAACATAAAGTAAAAACTCAAAGCAACACATGGTAACTTAATGAATCTATTAGATCTTGCCAAATCTAATAGAGCCGATAACTAGCTCCAAGCTAGATCTTAGCCCACCGCATGGCGCATGATATAACAAGAAACCCTCTTGAACCAAGCTTAAATCCACCGCATGATACTAAGCAAGGTAACAAGACTTCTTACATCACGAGTCTAAATCCACCGCATGATACCTGACATGATACAAGGTTGCCGGTACTTGCGGAGGTCGACAGATCGATGGCTCCTCTCAAAGAACTCGACGACTCGACTAAAGGACTCGATTTTTGGCACGGGGCCGGATTAGTTGTGAAGATGTTCGATCCGTATTATAGACATCAAGGGTTTATATTTATACCCTTGTCCTAACACGACTCCTGGTCAACTACGAGTACAACATTTAATGTCTAAATTAATGCTTTGACGCCAATGTCCATCTCGTATACCCCATCAAATCGTCCCTTCTTTATACCGGGCCACGTCACCATGCATTTCCGAAAACTTCCCTTAAAAGCGCAAACAGTCCTTTTGCCGAACGATGGCGCATTGCCGACCGCAAGCATCCTTTACCGAATCCCCCTGAGAAGATTTTTCCTAGCCGAATGGTATTTCACCACCAAGATCGGCCCACAAGTCAGTCCCTTTCCTGTACCATTTTTTGGTGTTAACAACGTCACCCCCATTAATTGGTACATGCAGAGGGTATTGGCCCACACATAAGTAGGTTGCACCACAACATACCCATCCTGCATCGGTACTGAATGGCAAGCCTTCTGATATGGAAAGACTTTCGCTAGTGCGAGCTCCACGGTGCCATCCAAAAGGCTGCACACGGTTGGCTCTGTCAGCTTATCTATTGTGTCCAGCATAGGTAATCGACTATCACTGTGCACTTCATTCGCTTCGTCACCGTTGGCATTCCGATGATCTTGCTCTCTGCCATCTTCCTCCCTGACATGCGCATGTTCTTCCTCGCTGTCATGCCCATCTTCTTCCTCAATGCCATCCACATCTTCTTCCTCGCTGCCACCGACAGCGCCGGTAATTGGGAAGGAAGAAGTGCATTTTTGGGTATGTTGATGCCCGATAGTCTTAGAGCATGGACAATTGATTTAAATGTTTTAGCCGCCATCACATCATGAGCATCGACCTTTTGTTCCTCTTCTTCCCGTACATTCCAACTGAACTCTTCACCAAACCCTTTACCCCAGCCAAGTAAACTAGACACACCTCGGACCCAACCTTGATGCTCTGGAGTCTCAAGTGTTGCGGTGAGGATATCATCCTCCCTAACCCCAGAGTAAGAACCATCGCTACCCTGAGCTGCAAGTGTTTTCACCCTATCTGCTACCCCACCACCGCAGGGTTACTGAATGTTATGCCCTCGCTTCCTTCACTAGTATTCTTCTTCTTCCCTACCCTTGCCCGCAGCAATGCTCTCTTTTGCTTCATCTCCTGGCTCAATTGCTGAAATGAAGGAGAATTGGTTTCTTGCACAAACATTTTCCAGTCTTGTTGCTGCAAAAAGGCATGCTTCACAAAGGGAGTCTCCTTTTCACTCACATATTTTTTTTAAAATGGGCCTTGAACCGCTGTTGCAAGGTTCCAATCTGTGATATAGCAGCCTTAACTACCTTCTTGCAAACAGATTCTTCCAGCTTTTCATCTAAAACTATAAACAATTGGTCCTTCTCAATTGGTGAAAGATCATCAACCGCCTTGTTGATTGACAGCCTCTCCAAAGCAATGAGACCATAGATCAATACAAATCGATCCCTTGCAGCATCTGGGGTAGGCCAATAATTGGCATCAAGTCCAGTTGCATTCAACTTATCTTCTGACCATTTGGTTTGTGTCCTTGACCCGCGGGATCGAGTACTACTCGCAGCAATCTGTGCTGAGTGACCCTATGAAGCAGGTTCACCAACGATGGGCTGTGATGATGCACTGGAGTTAGAGGAGTTTGTTGTTGTGGGAGACTGCATAGATGATATGTCCGGTTTGTCAGTAGAGAAACATAAGCGATACCGTGTTGACGGTGAAAATCCGTCAACCTAGCCATGAGTTTACCTTCGGTGTTGGCATGACTTTTGTATCTTATCCATTGGTACTAACCCCCGTGGTATAACAAGTTCACTTGTGCATGTCGGTTTTGGAGTTAAGTGTTTACGCAGGGTTTTAACGTTGAAAGCAAGACTTCCGAGATAAGTTCATTAAGCACCTCATGACAAGACCTTGAAGCCCGATACAAGTCAAGCAATGAAGTGAACATGACTCCAAGAGCCCGAGGACCAAGCCCGAGAAGTTGATAAACTCCGAGGACCGAACCGTAAAAGTGCTCGAATCTTGCAAGACAAGGAGTTGAGTCCAATTCGGAGAGAAACCGACGTCAAGGGCCCACATGCAAAAGGGGAGAACATCTAGAAGACGCGGGAAGCAACACTGCGAAGCGAGCAGCGGCAAATTGGGCCGAAAAGGGCCCGGCCGGCCGGCCGGCCCGCCCTTTCGGGGCCCAATCGGCCTCCCCTTTGACCTAATTGCTTCTCATGCTATTTATAGCCACCGACCGAGAGCCACGCATCATCCAAGTCGTAATCCGCCGCCGAGGAGCGAGAGAAGCTTGAGGGACACCATCTCGGAGATGAGGGTCGTGCTAGTTGTCTAGGGTCTCCCTAGCCGACGTGGGAACCTTGCATGGAAGACCACGTCGAGCTCCGAGCGAGGATCAAGATCGAGGTAGGATCCCGGTGGTGATCTTGTTCATGTAATCATTCATGGTGAAATTTTATAGTGAATCCGATTTCTAGCGATCAAGTGCCTTCTTGATGATTTTGTTTTCTTCTTGGTTTTGCTTCTTCTACGATCTATACTTAAGATAGATTACATAGGGTGCTCTTGTAGCCGCGGTGGCTAGAGGTGCATACCGGACCGGCCAAGTGATTTCAACTTGTTCTATCGAACTCGCCCTAGACTACCCGCATGAGTAGGGATACGTTGTGACAGAACGGGGGTTCCGAAAGGCGGGCATTTTCGGAGTCGGATGGGAAGGCCACGATTTAAAGATGCTTTTAATGAGATTCGTTTTTCTATCTTCATCTATCTTGTTTGGAGCTACAACATAAGCATGATCTAGATTCTCTAGATTGGTTATCTCTTGCTTTCTCTTGCTACCTCTTTAGTAGATTAGATTAGATGTGTTTTCTTTATGATTTAGTAGATTAGATGCAAGTTGTATTCATAAGATAGCTTACCTTGCTTTACTAGATTGAATCCTTGCGTTGCACATTGTTCCACGGATTCGATACCTTGGGTTCACCACTCGAGGGAAGAAGGGTCCCTTGACTACGACGGGAGACTTGTCCGCTTGCAAGTCATAAACGAACTTTGATACAACTATTAACCGTCAACAAGCCCCTTTTTCTGGCGCCGTTGTCGGGGAACAAGCAATCAAGATCCGATCTAGTATCACTTATCTTTCAGTTTTTCTTTTGATTTTCTTTTGCATCTCTTAAGTTTGATCATCCTCAAAAGAAAAAAAAATCAATCTAATCTAGTTTTGATTAACCCTAATTTTTCTCTTTTCGCATTTTTGTTTTATTGCTAACCCTAACCGGAGATGGTTGGCTACCTCTCCAAGAAACCCAAACTTTTCTCGTGGATGATCCAGGAAAACTTTACGAGTGCAAAGGTGACGTGCAACACAAGCTAAAGGGTTGGAAACCCTAGATTCAAAAGTCAAACTCGAAGGGCCGTCGAAATCTCCAATGGAATCACCACCTCCAAGTCCAAAAGAAGATCAACCTCAACCACCGCAGCGCGAGATCGAGTTATGCACCCCGAACATCGTTGATCTACCTATCATAAACCTTCAAGACGCCGGAGGCCGTTCAAGATGAAGGTCTCAACTATCCGCATGACGATTGCGAGAGCCGAATGCATAAAAGCCGGATTCCTTGAGTGGCATATCGGTTTACTTAAGAGGAGGATGGAGAAGATGGAGATGGAGAAAGAAGCTCAACACCTAAAGGCCGCCGAAGCAAGATCCACATGCAAGGAGTGTGTGGAGCACGACCATGTCCAAGGACGCCGTCACTAAGTTCGAGGCTATGGAGAAAATATTGAAGAATTTAGATGGCAAGGTGACGGAGGTCGGAAGCTCTATACGTGAAGTGTTCATCATGATGAAGATGCCTGGACGCAAGTGGGACAACTTGTCGGGCGCCCGATGGGTAACAAATAAGAATATCCGAGACAACTCCAAGGTCCCAATATGGCGAAGGCTACTCAAACTCATTCGAGAGAGATGGAGGATCACACTAGGAGACCATGAAGATCACGACCGAAGGACCGGAGTTCGAGATGCCGAGCCACTACATGAAAGAAGTTGTTGCATCCGTCAAGATCAAAAGACAAAGCCACTGTGAAGACCAAAAAAAATGACTAAGCCAAAGTAAGGTACCCAAGATTGCAACGCCCGCAAAGAGCGTTGATCCGGAGTAATCAAGTGAAGAAGTCTAGCCATGGACTATAAACGAAGCGCTAGGCGGGAGGCAACCCGTTTCGTCGAGTCAAGAATAAGCTACCGGGAGGACAACCCGATTCCAGGTTTTTCGAGTCTTTTTAATAATTCAGTTTTAAATTTTACTACGCAAAACATTAGACTTAGAATGGTTGAACAATATTAGAGACATAATTCTTGGTTGAATATTTTGCTTGATCATAAACCCTTTACATGAACCATCCTATGTTGTTTGCTTCTTTTTCGAGAAACCACAACCAAAAAAATTCAGAACCTAACTCAATCTTTCATCCTCTTTATGATGTTGTGGTTGACTTGTTTTTCATGCTAAAAACACACGAGTACAGCCACGACTTGTATCTAGATGTTATTTAAATTTTAGCACGTGGTAGGACTCGCGTGAACCCAGAAACTTGATTTTTGGTTGGTTTAAAAATCCATATCCTTGGTTTCTTTAAAGATTAGAATTTTTCTAAGCCTCACTTAATTTTATTTCATTCAAAATCTCTCTCATCTACTCAAAATTAGAACCTAAACATATGCCCTCATGATCAAGCCGGAAAAGTTCGCTCTCAACCAATGAAGGCAAACTATACCGGTGAGACCGATATCAACGTAGTCGGAAAATATTTTCGACTTACATTTGTTTTTAATGCTTGAGCTCTTGCATGGATCTGAAAAAGATTTTTAAATTTCGAAATTAGAGGGGTGCTTAATCTTAAACGCACTTAAAGGGAGGCAATCTTGTTTGAATTAATCATGCATGCACCAAGTCCACCAAGTCCACATGCAAAGGACAAGCATGGTGGGCAGAAAGCATACTTTCATGGTGGCATGTGAAGCAAGTGGAGCAAGGGAGCATGGACATGACTCAAGTCATGAAGCATCAAGTGGAAGGACCAATGAATGGACGAGAGCGTTTGGGCGGTGCAACTCGTGGAGCACGCGGGCGGGGAAAGTTGTAGAGGCGAAATGATCGTGCCGGAAGAAAGCCGAGGCGGGGAGGAGCACCAGGCCACCCGGGCCGGTCATCCCGAGCCGGCCGGCCTCCCCTACTAAGGAGCCCCCCGGCTCCCGTTTTCTCGCAGTGCAAGCTTCCCTCTCCTTCCTCGCTTGTGTGTTCAAGTTTGTGTGCCTAGAACCTCTCGTAGACATAGCCAACCTTCCCAAGCTTGATAGCTCAAAAAATCCACACCCTTAATCCACTCAAAGTCCAGACTCCAAAATAATATTTGTGTACCTTGTTACCGGGTGAAAACCCCGGATATATATTTGTGAGGGAGAGTGCTGCAATCATGGAAGAAAACTACAAGCCTTTTCACCGAAGAAGAAGGGATCATCGTCGTCTAAGCCATCATCGACTTCGAGGAGGCACTCGGTTTCCGAGTCTCCTCGGAGTATGGAGGAGGACACGGCACCGCCGAGGAGGAACCACTCTTCTCCTTGGTGGCATGAGGGCCACACGAAACTCGTTTATTAGGTTTACCAAACTTCAATAACATATGGAGGAGCCGCTCGTCCAACCTCGCCACTTGACACGATCATCCGCTCCACCTCCATACGCTCCGCGGTATTCCGAGGGGTATGTCATCATGACGGAGGAGGAGGAGAAGAAGCTCGCTCGCCTTAAGTAGAGGCTTGTAGCGAACGTCGACATCGACGACCAAGCTCTCCACATATTGGGTTTCACACGGGACACCGGTGCAATTCTCTAACGGAGTGTCGGCAAACACCCACAAGGAATTCGCCTAGGAAATTTTCATGACCATGGCGCATACCCTTGATGAAGGAGTGCTGAGTCTCTCATTCCGTTGGAGGGAGCCCACAAGTGGAGAAGAAGGAAGACACTGTCGGAAGGGTAACCTTGATCAATGATGCTATTTCTAGCACCTTGATGGGGTAATCTCCTTTCATCCATGGGTTGTAATCGATCTTGAGATGTAATCACACTTTGTTGGATTATCTATCTATCATCTTGTGTTGAAAATACTTTAATGCTCAAGGTTAGCTACCATGCCGCAAAGGGAGTAAAGGTCTCAATGCTTCCTTGGATCCATTCAACACAAACCCCAATAGATTAGATTGGTTTTCATGTTCGAAATGATTGCATGTTCTAGTATCGTAGACCCATGGGCGAGTGTCTATTATTCTCAAAAGGGAGCTCCGGAACAAGTGGATGTGCATGAAGGCACATGGGAAAGTTTTTGGAGTATGATCGCGGGAGGAGACCATCAACAAAGAAATACTATCCAGAACCCCATCATCCAAGTGTGTCACTTTCGTGCAAGTGGATTTTTGGGAGAATAAGAGAGACAAAGATAACCAACACGGAGTTGAATTGGCTTTACTCGGCTTTTTGCCAAGAAGCCAATCAACCCCACTCACCTATGATCAACCGGTGGTGTTGTGAGCAACATCGGGTTCGGAGATCGGGTTGTTACCTCTCCATGTTGACTATCTCTTTAAAACCGGGTATTACAAGGAACCCGAATCATCTCCTACCCGGGACTTCCCTAGGAATATATGAAGAAAGGAAAATTTATAAGTGAAGATGAGAGAGGAGGCTTCAAAGTGGCCAAAGTAAACTTACCCCTTTCGGATGGAAGGTTTCTTGAGGGGAAGAAGATCGGTTAGAGAAAGGACTTCTTGTGCCGGCGAAAAAAATAAAAGAGAAGGATTAGGAGAAGGTTTTTCCACGGCCCAAGAAGGAGGTGCACAAAAAAAATTATGTGCCACCATTTGAAAAAATTCCGGCGCCGCCAAATTACTACGGTGGTGTACCAATGCAAGCATGGGGGAGTGGTGCAGCCATACCGCCACCATTTTTGCGGTGCCCAACGTAGCCTTTGTGGAGCCATATGCACACCTTCCTCAACGACGACAAAATGTGGCCACCATTGGAGGATACGCTGCAAGGAACATTCAAATTATTGCAGCCATCCTAACCAATGCAAACCAAATGGGTGAAGGAAATGCAAACGTCGCTTATATGCTTGGACACCTTCACCTAGCACAATCGGACAATTCATAGGAGGAGTGGTGCATTCCTATTACAAGTAAGGGTACAACAACCAAGACTATCAATATCAACCACCGGCGGAAGATTAGAGAGAGGAGGAGCTTTAGTTATCTTTCCTTTTCTCCATTTTCTTTAATTTTCAGCCTGGATGCGCCTATGTATGCGTAGTGTTTTCAGTTTTTAGTTTAATTTTCAGCATGTGTGTTAGTGTTTATTTTCATCATGAATAAAGTCACCACTAAGGTTTTACCATTAGTAAAGTTACAAAGTTTGTGCCATGATGATATATGATTATAATTGCCGCTTTGTTTATCTTTGTAATTGATTTATGCATGTTTAACCTAGTGCTCTCTTAAAAATACAAATATGAAATTATCTAAATGCTAGCTTAATCTTTAGCGGAGGTTATGATAAAAATAAAGACCCATAGTGTTTTATGTGCTCCCAAGTTATGAATAGATTAAAGATGTCTTTTATGCTCAAAAATATTGCTAACCTTGTCATAAATATCACTTGTGTGTTGCTCAACCTATCCAGAGCCTTATATATATTTGAGTGCATAAACTTTAGTGTACAAGATTTATTTTTGAGTGAGTTATTGCAGGCCATGATTTCTCCGGCCCGAGACTAAGAAGCCGGTCATTCCGTTTTTGCGTATCTATCTTTTTGCTAGCCTTTTATCCGTGCATTGTGTATCCCCGCATTGGAGATCTCACAAACCTCGCCGGTATCCACCCTTAAAACCAAATATCATCTTTTGTGTTTACCTCCTTGACCACAACCTATCGTTGAGAATGGATCATCAATTCAAGAAAGATCGCAAGACGGTGCCAACATTGAAGATTTCAAGTATCTCTCCAAGGAAATATATTTCCGGTACCTACCTTTTTTATCGCCTCTTTGCTCGAGGACGAGCAACATCTAAGCATGGGGGAGGAGGTAGGTACGGTGCGCTTTTAGAGTTCAAAGGGGAGCAATTAAAAAAAAGAAGTTCAAAAGAGGAGCAAGCAAATAAAAAAAATCAAAACTCCGTTGTGAAAGTCACGTAACCGAATATATGACAGAAAAAAATGAATGAAAGAAAGAAAGAAAGAAAAGAAAGAAAGAATGAGAAATATGAGAAAGAGAAAAAAATATGAGTATGCGTAAAGTGAACTCCCCGGTTCTCTAAGAGTGCATTCAAGGCTTCAAGTTTAAAAGATCCATTCTCATTTTCCAAGCATGTGCAATCCAATAATGATAACTTCCTTTGTGCCTCGGGATCTCTCTTTGCCATTTGCACATGTCCACTCATCTAAAGTGTGCGTACTCTTCTCTTTCCCCTCCTTGATTTAACATTATTTTCCTATGACCTTTTTGACGAGTCTCGGTAAGACCATGAGAAGCTTGTCTTGTTTTGACAACACCTCATTTATAAAATCTTGGTAGGACTAAACTTTCCCAAAGCTCCATATAAAGCCTACCACATATGTGATGAGAGGGAAAGGAGTAGAATATATAGGCTTGAGAGACAAGTGAGAAGAGAGTTCATGAGCAACATGCAAGCCGATTTAAATTTTTGAACTTGGTTTAGCTCTTTTCTTTATCTCATTCTTTATTTCAAAAATTCCGAGATCTATTTAAACTTTGTGAGCATGTAATACTAGTGGGATAAGCTTAATTAAATATCTACCCTCCGTAGGGATGAAGACTAGTACATTATGGAACTTTAACGAATTAAACTTTTGACAAGATTATGTTTTTTCATGTATGATCAAGTGCAAGGTTTAAACAATGAAGGGCAACGATGATATCCATCGAAGGCTTACTCGAGGACGAGCAAGGTTTAAGCATGGGGGAGATGTTGACGGTGAAAATCCGTCAACCTAGCCATGAGTTTACCTTCGGTGTTGGCATGACTTTTGTATCTTATCCATTGGTACTAACCCCCGTGGTATAACAAGTTCACTTGTGCATGTCGGTTTTGGAGTTAAGTGTTTACGCTAGGTTTTAACGTTGAAAGCAAGACTTCCGGGATAAGTTCATTAAGCACCTCATGACAAGACCTTGAAGCCCGATACAAGTCAAGCAATGAAGTGAACATGACTCCAAGAGCCCGAGGACCAAGCCCGAGAAGATGATAAACTCCGAGGACCGAACCAGAAAAGTGCTGAATCTTGCAAGACAAGGAGTTGAGTCCAATTCGGAGAGAAACCGACGTCAAGGGCCCACATGCAAAAGGGGAGAACATCTAGAAGACGCGGGAAGCAACACCGGCGAAGCGGCAGCAAACTGGGCCGAAAAGGGCCCGGGCCGGCCGGCCCAGGCCGGCCGGCCCGCCCTTTTCGGGGCCCAATCGGCCTCCCCCTTTGACCTAATTGCTTCTCGTGCTATTTATAGCCCCCCCGACCGAGAGCCACGCATCATCCAAGTCGTAATCCGCCGCCGAGGAGCAGAGAAGCTTGAGGGACACCATCTCGGAGATGAGGGTCATGCTAGTTGTCTAGGGTCTCCCTAGCCAACGTGGGAACCTTGCATGGGAGACCACGTCGGAGCTCCGAGCGAGGATCAAGATCGAGGTAGGATCCCGGTGGTGATCTTGTTCATGTAATCATGCATGGTGAAGTTTTATAGTGAATCCGATTTCTAGCGATCAAGTGCCTTCTCGATGATTTTGTTTTCTTCTTGGTTTTGCTTCTTCTACGATCTATACTTAAGATAGATTACATAGGGTGCTCTTGTAGCCACGGTGGCTAGAGGTGCATACCGGACCGGCCAAGTGATTTCAACTTGTTCTATCGAACTCGCCCTAGACTACCCGCATGAGTAGGGATACGTTGTGACAGAACGGGGGTTCCGAAAGGCGGGCGTTTTCGGAGTCGGATGGGAAGGCCACGATTTAAAGATGCTTTTAATGAGATTCACTTTTCTATCTTCATCTATCTTGTTTGGAGCTACAACATAAGCATGATCTAGATTCTCTAGATCGGTTATCTCTTGCTTTCTCTTGCTCCTCTTTAGTAGATTAGATTAGATGTGTTTTCTTTATGAGTTAGTAGATTAGATGCAACTTGTCTTCATAAGATAGCTTACCTTGCTTTACTAGATTGAATCCTTGCGTTGCACATTATTCCACGGATTCGATACCTTGGGTTCACCACTCGAGGGAAGAAGGGTCCCTTGACTACGACGGGAGACTTGTCCGCTTGCAAGTCATAAACGAACTTTGATACAACTATTAACCGTCAACATACCGAAAATTTAAACTTAATTCTTATTAGATAAATTTGTTTTCTCGATAGGCAAAATAGCCGATACAACGTAAATAAAATCAGCATTGACATACACAAGCTCATATTTTACTTAATTAGCATACGGGGATAGGTGCTAACCATTTTGACAGGGACACAACAATATGCTTATATATCAAAGAAGAGAATAAATACCTTCAATTGGTTCCTTGTCCAACTTGAGCAACGATGGATTGTGTGTTCCATATGTACATGCCGGAGGAGGATAAAGCAATGGTCATGACATTATATGTGACAGTATTGAAACAACACTCACAACACGTCATGACACCAACAATAGCAATATATATGACAAAGTGAAACAATTAACACTCACAATAAAGAATAAGACAAGATAGTTATCACTACCTTATAAACAACTCGTGATGCAATTCCCACCGACATTATGTGGCTATCGAATTAAATTATGCTAACAGTCCAAAGCATAATCGTGGATCCGGTACATTCAAAGCATAGCAGAATTAAAGTATGCTAACATCCTTTATGCTTTTCATGAATTTACAGTGCAAAAATTATGGCACCCGGAACATGAAAATGAATTTCGAAATTTCATATAACTTCATCTGTTAGCAACAATTTATTCAAAACAGACTTGGAGCAACAAAATCTATCCATCAAATCCACAGTCAATCAATTGAAGATGAACTATTAAGGCATGTCTCCCTAATCGACCTTGACATGAATATATAGCAGATTGGGTGGACTACATTATGAACCACTACGATGCAATTCCCAATGACATTATGTGGCCATCAGAATCAAAATATGCTAATAGGTCCTAAGCATAGCTGTCGATCTGAGCATAGCATAATTAAAGTATATGCTAACAGGTCCAAAGCATAACTGTCAATCTCATACATTCAAAGAATAGCAGAATTAAAGTATGCTGACATCCTCGATGCTTTTCATGAATTTACTGTGCAAAAATTGTAGCACCTAAAACATGAAGATGAATTTCAACAGTTTATATAACTACATCTGTTAGCAACAATTTATTCACACGGACTTGGGGCAACAAAATCCATCAATCAAAACCACAGTCAATCAATTAAAGATGAACTGTCTAGGCATGTCTCCCTAATTAATCCACATTGACATGAATATATAGAAGATCGATTTTTGTGGCTGATGAGAGAGAGGGTGTTGGGGGTTCAAGCAGTTCTAACCTCTGTCGCAAATGAAGTAGTTGTTCTCGTGATGGTTGGAGGGGCCGAATCCACGGTGGCTCGTGGCCTGAGGCGGCTGGCTCGTCGTCGAGGCCGGGGGCAACGTCGACGGGTCCGCATCAACCTTCTTTAGGTTGGCCGGACGTACGTCCGCACGCCAGTAACCGCGTCCTCTTCACTATCATCACGCAGGGAGCGGTGGGGCTGGAGAAGAGCAGGGCTGCGGCGGGGAGAGAGCGGCGAAGGCGAGCGGAGCGACTGGCAGCGGCGTTGGGGAGAATGCAGGTGTTGTGGATCTATCTAGCGAGGAGCCGAATATGAATGGTGCGCGCAACTGTGTTTAATGAAACTACTGGCGTTCCCTTGACAGCTCTGCAGCAATTGGAATTTCATGGGAAATTTTGAGCAGCCCGCGCACGGTTCGCCTGCTAACGCTGATGAGTTGGCCAGTGCCATTGGCGACGATGGTTAGTGAACCCGGATCGCCTTTGTTGGGAGTTGGGTCAGCGGTTATCTTTTTTTTATTGGCTGCCGACGCTGACGCGTGGGCCTGTCACAATTTTTTTTTGGAATGAAACTTGTTTCCCTAATTTATTAGAGCCCATAAACAACACCTAAAAATCATAAAAATATGAACAATTCGTATTTGGACATTTAGTATTTGAATAAAGTATCAACAGTCACACTTGTGTGCCCAAGATTCTTAGAATAAGTTTTTACATCCCATGTCAATGATGTAATAATTCTACTAACATCTAGTGTGCTCTAAAAATTCTAAAAGTTGACATGCTAACATAATTTGGGTACCTAGACTTGTCTTCAAAATTTCAAATGGTTTCGATGAAGGAATTATATACTTGTGTACAAATGTCTACATCTCTCACATAGTTTTCTAGAATGTTTGCTTGAACATTTAAGTTTTCCACACTTTGCAACATGTTCGAGCTCATATGCATTTGAAAACGTAACAAAACCTTGTGTTCACCTTAAGCATACGAAATGTAAAGTTCCATCACTAATGGTTGTGTAAAACAAATATTATTTGTATGCTGTACTTAAAAAGAACAAAATAAGGCATACAAACATCACTCAACAAACGGAATGTACACTAAACAATGAAATTAATGAATAGATGGTGATTTTAGAAAAATTTAGAAAAAAGTATCAAATTTGGACTAATAACGACGAAGAAATACTTGTTACAACATTTGATTGCACATTAAAAGGAGAAATGGGAACTGTTCTTCATTTGAATAGAACTGCCCCCCACAGTCAGAGGGCACCGCCGCCCTCCGCCGCCGTGCCCGCTTCGGCAGTTTTGACAACCAAGAGGGCATCCCAGGCCTCATTGGAGGCAAATGAGACCACGACAACCTTCGATTTGACTCACAAAAGTGACAAATCAAATATTATCTATCAAAAACTGATTAAAAACCGACATCCTGATAAAATCAAATCTTCGTTTAGTAATATCTAATAATTTACATTCAAGATAGATAATGTTCATTGATGCTTGCACCTACATCCCGATGTTTATCCTGCTGACGGCGTACTCCACGGCGGGGCAGAAGCTACGCGTCCAGAGGTCGAACTCATGACGGATGCGACACTCGGCGCCGGAGTAGTGGATGATCTCTTTGATATTCAGCCCGTAGAGCCTACATCCCGCTTCCCAAATGCAGATGTGGGGATTCCGGATGGGAAACAATGGAATTTCGTCGTCGTCGCCGTCATCAAGCCGCACCACCACGCAATGTTGTCGAGATCCCGCTTGACAAGGTAGCGCGGCCCGCCGCAGTTGTGGTTCTTCCACCGGCCGTCAGGGGGCGACGGGCCGCCGCTGATTTCCTGGAGTAGTGTCATGGCTTCGGGGTCCACCGAGTTGCAACGGTACTTCAGCGTCGCTAAAAAGTACTTGGCACCAGAGTCTTCAACAGCGGTGGCATCTCTGATGAGCTTCAGACCCTTATCGGGGTTCCACCGCCTCATCAACCTCACCATTCCCTCAAAGCACAATGCCTCTGGATGATTGGCCTCGCGGAAGCGCCTCTCAAAGCATGACCTGATGTAGCGATTCTTGCACGCCTCATGAAGATCACGCAGCAACACGTGCAGTAGTACCTCATCGAAGTTGCAAATGCGTGGGAAGGTGCCGCAGATTTTTTTTGCGAAGGTTTAGAAAATGGAAAACGGCCACATCCTTGATAGAGTGGATGATGTTCTTGGTGAGAAGTTCATCTAGCAACAGCAGCATCAAACACACTGCGGCCATCAAGGAGAAGGGGAGGAAATAGCACAGCTACGGGGTTTGAAATTTGAATGGCGATGAGGGTAGAAGTTGGCGGTAACGAGGAGGGATAAAGTTGCAAGGAGGATTGAAGTTGAAGAGGGATGAAGTTGGAGACGAGGATTGAAGTTGAAGGAGTGAGGCGACGAGCTCGAGGGTTGAAGGTTGAAGATGGCGCCTCAGCCATGTCGTAATAAAACAATAAATGGAAATTGAAAAGGCGTCGCAGTTTGGCTGCTGCCATTGACAAGTGGGCTCGACATCATTGCCCCGCCCCATCTCCTTCCCGCGTAAGTGAAAGGCGACGTGTGGCTTCGCGCCCGAGACGGAGCCTGATGCGCAATCGAGTGGCACGTACTAGCAGTAATGGAATAGTAGGTGGGGGCAGAGGTGCTTGACGGTTCCACGTCTTGTCAATATAACTCCCTCGCCCAGTCTCTCTCCCCTGCTTTCCCCTGCTTCTTCCATAAGCTTATCATCTTTTTTCTTCACTTCTTCTTCCTCGCGATTCACCACTACAAATCTTCGGTCATCGAGAGAAGGAGGAGATGGTGTCGAATAGCCCACCGCCGTCGAAGCGGGGATGAAGGGAGGACAACGACGACGAAAGCCACCGTCGGAAGAAGTTGGAGAAGGGGAAGGAGCCGGCGGCCAAGGACGCCGACGATAATAAGTTCTCCGCCGAGCTGCTCAGGAGCGCCTTCAGAAAGCTTCAAGGTGTTGGCGAGGCCTTCGACATCAAAGCACATCATGATGTGTACAAGGACCTGACCTTGAAGGGTCTCGCCTTCAGGATCCACGGGTTGGTTGAGAAGCTTGAGAACCTCCCCGTGGTCAAGCGGGCTGCCCACTGCCACTTCTTCTTCGACGATGGCAGCCACGACAACGATGGCGATGATGACGGTAGCCACGGTGGCGACAGGACTCCGACTAATTGATAGACTCCTCTGCCAATTAGTAACAATAATGCCTATGTGCTTTTGTGTCTTCGTCCGGTTCTTGGAGATGAACTGCTTAGTTTGTCTGTCGATCATGAACTGCTTGGTTGTTAGATTTTATATGTCATGAACTCGATCTAATATAAGCGAGTAGATCCAACCGCGTTGTGATTAACTGGAGATCTGTTGTGATGAATTAGATCTTATTAGAGTAGTTATTGCTGATGCAGGTTAGTCCGCTGACGCTGACACGTGGGCCAGTGTCATTGGCGATGATGGTTAGTGAACCCAGATTGCACTTGTTGGCATTTGGGTCTGGGCGGGCACGCAACAATTATCTTTTTTATATTGGCTGCTGACGCTGATGCGTGGGCCTGTCACAATTTTTTTGGAATGAAACTTGCTTCCTTGGCCCATAAAACAGCACCAAAAAATCATAAAAATACGAACAATTCATATTTGGACATTCAGTATTTGAATAAAACATCAACAGTCAAACTTGTGTGCCCAAAATTCATATATTTCATTTTTACACCCCATGGTAATTATATAGTAATTCTAATAACATCAAATTTGCTCAACAAAATCTACAAATTGACTTGGCAACATAATTTGGGTACCTAAGCTTGTCTTCGAAATTTCAAGTGGTATCGATGAAGGAATAATATACTTGTGTACAAATGTCTTCATCTCTCACATAGTATCCTAGAATGTTTGCTTGAACATTGAAGTTTTCCACACTTTGCAACATGTTCGAACTCATATGCATTTGAAAACATAACAAAACCATGTGTTCACCTTAAGCTTACGAGATGTAAAGTTACATCACTAATGGTGTGTAAAACAAATATGATTTGTATGTTGTACTTACAAAGAACAAAATAAGGCATATAAACATCACTCAACAAACGAAATGTACACTAAACAATGTAATTAATGAATAGATGGTGATTTTAGAAAAATTTAGTAAAAAGGTATCAAATTTGGACTAATAACGACGAAGAAATACTTGTTACAACATTTGATTGCAGATTAAAATGAGAAATGGGAACTGTTCTTCATTTTAATAAAACTGGGCCCCACAGTCATTTGCGACATGGGGCAGATAACCCGCGTCTGATTTGCTGCTCTCCCAAAATTTTACACAGATAATTCGAGCATCATACAAAAGCAAATCTACTACTAATTTCCTATTCTTTGTGCGAACTTCCCCATTTCGCAGCGCAACCTACGCCCTTCACCGCAAAACAAAGAAATTCGAAGCCATCCTTTTTCCACGCCGCGCCGCCGCCGGTGCTCGCGCACGGCTGATCGCCACGCACTAGTGCCGAGGCGGTAGCGGTTCACCTATCGTCGAGTAGTGGAGCGCACACGCGGCCTTCTCGTGCAAAGGCAGACACCCCTCGTTGCTCTGCCATCTCGACGACATCGTACTGCCGCCGCCCGCGACCCGCCCATGTACCCCTTCGCGGTGTCGTCGGTGGTGGCACCGCCATTGTCTCTGTAGAGCAAGATGGCGTATAGATAGGCCGCCGCATCGTGCCCACCCTCAGCGGCACGCTGGAGATCATTGTATCCCCTGTGTTCCATGAAGAAGGCTTTGATTCCGGAGAGGAAACAAGCCTCCGGATTCCCGAGACCACTCAGCATAGCAAGGAATGCTCTGTAAGAGGTGGGGTTCCACACCCAAGAAATCTCATCTCGTATCCCCTCTATCGACAAACGCCGACCGATGTTGCCGTGGCCGCACACGCGGTGCATGGTCGAGCAAGTACCACGTAGGCCGCGGAGGTCGGCTAAGGGTCGCT
Source organism: Cenchrus americanus (assembly GCA_947561735.1). Lineage (NCBI taxonomy): Eukaryota > Viridiplantae > Streptophyta > Magnoliopsida > Poales > Poaceae > Cenchrus > Cenchrus americanus. The sequence continues at coordinate 11,133,308 of OX387239.1, forward strand.
CCGAGGTCACGCCGACGTGCGCCGCAATCACAATGCGGAGGTCTTGAGGGAGGCCCAATAGTAGTGATGACAGCTAGTGCCGCGTGCTTCTTCCCGGCATGCTATCCATCTCCGGCCGGCAATGGTGACGATGAGGAGTAGGCAGTTAATGTTTTTCGCAGGTAGAGATGAAGGGGTAGGGGATCTAATTGTTTTGCAAGAAGAAGGTATAGGAGATTCGTTTCCAAATACGGTTTAAGTATGCAATGGAGATGACATTTGGCTAATCTGCTTTATCATTTAATTCTCCATTAGAAACAATGTTTGGCTAATCCGTGTAGAGATGATGTTTCGTTACCCCGCGTATCATTTAATTCTACATTGGAATCACTACCTCTGCAGCTCTGCTCTCAGCCATTGACTGGCAACAAGTTTGCCATTGACCGTCTTGGGAACCTCTTCCCGTTTCTTGTGCTCTTGATCTTATCCCTTCCTCTCTTTTTTTTGGAGACGATGACAACATTAGATGTTTGGATGGAGGTGTTAGTGTTAGTTTGTGGCAAACTAACACCAAAACTAACACTTTGGAGCCAAACATATGTGTTAATTTGGAGGTGTTAAAAACTACCACTAACAGTAACACTAACATCTACCATCCAAATACAGTCATTGGAGATGATGTTTCCTTACTCCGTGTATCATTTAATTCTACATTGGAATCACTACCTCTGCAGCTCTACTCTCAGCCATTGACTAGCAACAGTTTTGCCATTGACCGTCTTGGGAACCTTCCCGGCCGTTCCTGTGCTCTTGATCTTATCCCTTCCTTGTTTTTTCTATTAAAAGGCACCGATGCCTATCGGTCCTCCTCACTTCAAGTTGCTTCCTCATTCACTAGATCTAGATCTAGCTATATGGTTCCTTCCTCTTATACAATAAAGCGAGTCACTTGCTTCCTTCTTCTCTAGATCTATATCTAGATAGTATATGGTTCCTTCTTCTAATACAATAAAGCGAGTCACTTGCTTCCTTCTTCCCTAGATCTAGATCTAGATATGGCGCAAATAATAGATCTTGTAGGGTGCAAGATTTTGCTTTTCTCTCTTCTTCCTCCTCCTCGATCTCTCAGTTGCTAGAACAATTCTTGTGATAGGGGGTGATTGGGTTGCTCATCCCTCTAACATAGTTGCCGGAAGAATTCTTGTGACATACTCCTTCCGTGTAGCCGTGTCCGGGGAAGGTACCCCAGAACCTCCTGGCATCAGGATGAATAATTTCATCCTGTGTCCAATGATCATTGTTTTCAGGATGAACAATCCTTCATCCTGTGTCCAATGATCATTATTTTTCCTATGCTTTCTCCTTCCACTCGCGGAATGCTCTTGCAAACCAAAAGTGCTGGTTAAGCTAGGAAGCTTTGTGGTCTCATTGCAAGCCAGGAATCAGTTCTCTGAGCCATCAACATAGATGGAGCTTATTCAATGACCACGTGCAGCAAGATCGACAACCTGCGAGCAAGATCGATGACCTGCAAGCAAGATCGATGTGTGTGTGTGATTTTTATATCTTGTCATGAAGATATGGCCGCATTGTAACCTTGTTCTGATGTATCAATCATGACTGTAATCTGTGTGTGTGTGATTTTGCATATCGCGTCATGAAGATATGACTGCATTGTAACCTTGTTCTTATGTATCAATGATGACTACAATCTGTGTGTGTGTGTGTGATTTTCAATCTCAAGAGACATGCTTTTGTGATTATCTCTGTGTAGTACAATTTTTTGTATGATTTACCTACTCACTTGCAAAGCTTGAAGAACAAGCCGACGGGGACTGGCTAAGAGCAACTCCAACAATTTGGCAAATCAACTTGTTTCTTTCAGGATTCCTGATGTAAGTTAGATCTGGATTTGACAAGTGAAATTATGTCAGATTGCTGGAGATTAACTCTTTTTTTACTTGGCATGTCTTTTTAGAAGTTGGCAAAGCACAAGATTTGCCAAGTAAAATTTGGCAAACTCTTGGATGTAATCTAATTGTGATTTCGCATATCTTTCCCATAACAAGGCGACGCTGGTTCGTTAGTCCTCGTCTCTTGCCCGTAACAATGGTGAGGCGGGTTCGTTAGTCCTCGTCTCTTGCCCGTAACAATGGCGACGCGGGTTCGTTAATCCTCATCTCTTGCACGTTACTGCACTGAAGCAAAATATATATAAACAGAATATATATAGTATCTTTGGCAGAATATATTCCAAGCAGGATTCAAATTCCACCACAACCCATATATTACAAAAAGGATTGAAATTCCACCAATACATTGCATCCTTTACATTACAAAACGGATTCCATTTCCACCAATTCTCTGGCATCACCAAAAGATTCAGCAGAAATGAGGCTTGCTTTTTCTTCCTTGATTTCTGTATATGAACTTTTTCACTGTGGTCTCTTCGCAAGTACGGTGTTTTGTTAGTTCCCAAGAGTTGGGGCTTGTATGAAGTGTCAAAGGATGGAACTTCATCAAACTGGTTGTATTCCACCTCCTCAACAACATTTTCAATCCCCACAATCCTTTTTTCAAGGCATAACCATAGACGAGTTCTTCTTTGCAAGGTTAGGTACATAGTACACTTGCTCAACATGCGTCTCCAGTACGAAATTATCGGTAACGGACTTTATAGCCCGTTACCAATACGGCAGCGATCAGTAACAGACTTAAGCAGACCGTTACTAATAGGGCATTGATCGGTAATGGACTTTACAAGCTTGTTACCGATAGGTTTGACATTTGTAACAACCTCTTTTAACATCCGTTACAAAGAATTTATGTAACAGGCGTTTAAGAAGCCCGTTACCAGAAGACCGCGTTGGTAACGGGCGTTGTGGAGGCCAACCTGGGGGTCGTCCTGGCATGCTTATGGCTAACGGGCGCCAAATAACAACCGTTTGCGTGACCTATTTGAGGTTTTCACGTAGTGTGTTGTACATCGCCTGAGCAGCGACGTCTGGGCCGCTGTGAGCTGTTGCCCGTCACAGGGAGTGGCGGTGTGCGAGCGTCCTACCAGAGTTGTTGCCCGCCGCTCGGAGTGATGACGCGTGAGCCGCGGCGAGTTCCTTCCCCTCGCTGGGTGCAGCTGCGCACATGCTCCCCAGCTGCCGCAGCCGCGAGCGCATGCGGAGGCTACTTGCCGCTCAGCCCGTCGTACCCCTCGCCAGCCGCGGCGTCATGGACTTGCCCGCCAGGGGCGCAGGTGAAGGTCGGGGTCAGGGGATCGGATCTGCTCGTCTGCTCAAGTACATCGGATCCGGCGGATGGCTTTGGATTGCGGTCGTTTCTCCCCAACGGGGATTTTTTTCGTTTCTACATGCATCGATGCGAGGCGAGACGTTGTTTCTTAGGGTAGAAACAATTTCCACATTTTCCATCTCTTTCTTCATTAATTATAGTTTTACATTATTTTTTTGCTTATGTGGCAATGTAGTTAATGAAGATAGCAATCATCTAATTAATACCATTGGGACCGCCCTTATAAATGAGTTCGAAAGGAGTAGTTAGATTAGAAATCCTATATTAATTGGCAAGTTTCTACTATTCACCCGTTACATAGTGTGTTCTCGTGCTAATTAGGAGTATTAAATGTAGCTTAATGACAAAACCTATTTCATAACCCTGGGTAAATTCACGAGACGAATCTATTGAGCCTAATTAGGTCAGTCTCAGTGGGAGTTACATAGACATTAAATAGGCTGTCATGTGAGCACTTCTGATGATGTGGCAGTGTATTAATGAAGAGAGAGGAAAAATGAGTGTCATGAGGATGACATTCCCTATACACAGTTACCTAGACAACTTGTGTCTTGCATGCAACCTAGAAAACAACAATAGTTGAAATTATGCATTGAGAGTGATGTGTTTCATTATTATTTTAAATGTTTTTAGATGATGTGTCACACTAGGTAATCATGTTCATGACATCTGCACTGAGTATGGTGTTTGGTTTGGACAGTTGTGTTGATTACGAGCTCATCCTACGTTTAGATATAGGTAGGTCCACAATAGTGACAGCCGTGGACCCTTTGTGTTCTTCCGCGTTCACGTGGTGCCGTAGGAGTAGCAACCGAGTTGCCTTATAAAACCGACACGGGGCTATCTCCTGTTTGTACCTCGGTGCTGGACCGAATGTTTCATGCAACGTTGGTGTATCTTTCTTATATTGCTGACCTTTATGTTTGTAGTACATTAGAACCTAAAACAAACTCATATGTTGCTCCCATGTCACAGTGTTCTTATAGAGAAATGATTATGTGTCACACTACCCCTTATCATATTATTATCCTTACCCCTGTAGTTGATTGTTATATCTATTTATATTTATGATTTATATTCAATGCAATAATATAATTATTGTTATCCTACATTGCCTTCCTTGGATTCGACACCCTTTTAAATACTTTGATGGGGAATTGCTACAATTGTTTATCCGTGTGTTTGCGGATTCGTTTGTAATCGTTAGGATTACCACTGTCATTTCTGGCGCTGTTGCTAGGAACAAAAAAACTTAGCGGCGACGTTAAGAAATGCCAATATTCACATACTTTCAGTCTTAGGCTATGAGCACTGATTCCTTACAATCGTGTGCATTCAACATTCAAAAAAGCCATAAAAAATCCATGGTCCTGTTCGAATGGAAACCTTATGATAATAGTTAGATAAGAAATCCTATATTATGTAATTAGGAGTTTTGACAAAACATTTTTTTAACCCTGAGTAAATTGGGCAGAATCTATGGAGCCTAATTAGGCCATAATAAGACAATGTGGTGCTACAGTAAACATCTTCCAATGATGTTAACAAGGCTTAATGAATTTGTCACGTGATTTCCAATCCATCTATGTAATTAATTCTATAATTGAATCATGTTTAGTTCTCTTGATTAGCATCGGTAAACTCAATGTGTTTTTTTTGGCAAGTTTCTTCTCGCAAGTAAGTAAAGCATTAAAGCTGAGTCAGCTCAGACTTAATGCTTCATGTGAGCGCCAACCTCACCACCAGTCCAGGACACTGGTCCTGCCCTCGTGGTTCACGCGCTGTGATGCGGCCAGCAGGGGCTGTGAGCTGCGTTACTCGGCCGGCCGTCTGCAAGTTTCCGCGCCACTGGCGGCGTAGTACCAGGAATGTAGTAACCACAAATCTATCAGTCGGATCCAAGCGGAGGGATTGCATGTGCTCACAGTCCTACTACTGGTAGCTCAATTATTGAGTGCCGCACACACTGGACAACTTGTAGCAAACGAACACATGGTGCATGTAAGAAGCCCTCAAATCGAGCAACAGTGTTATTTGCAGCTCACACGAGAGTCACTGCATCAATTGCTACGATCGAGCACTACTGCTGATTGGGAAATGACATTTAATTTTAGGGGTATCAAATGTGGGTGAGCTAATTAGCATATGGTAATTTTAGATGAAGTATCACCTTTTTTTTTGGGGGGGGGGGGGGGGGGGGTATTTCCAACCAATACTAAATTGTTTTTCCTTTGTTTTTTGTTTCCGTTTCTTTTAAATGTTTTACTCTAGGCTAGTATTTTGTATTTTTTTCCTTTACCTATACTAATTCTAATACACAATATTTTAAAGTTTTATTTTTATATATAATATTACATTTGAGATAACATTATACACAGGTCTTTTCTGCATACACAATTATGAAAATATATAGTTTACATTGCATCAAATGTTGAAGTACAACTTTTATCGTCAACTCTTCCTCCACTATTTCCACTCCCTCTAGCAGCAGTAGACATCTATATTTAGTATTTACCAGAAATTATTTAGATATTTGCAAATGCCCTACACTATGAACTAATTATATATCTTTGCCTCCAACAATTTATTTAGCTCAAACATAACATGATTTTGGATACCATTGTAGCATATTTTGAAAGTGACTATTATGTAGATCTATTTCATATTATTATCTCTATGTTCCACACTTTTTTGCTCATATTTTCAAATAACTAAAATAAGAACAAATTTAGTTAGCTCATATTTGTGAGAGACTAAAATATGAAATTATTATTCCTCTAACTTATCATTGATTTATTTCTTTGACTAATATGGAACATAACGTCCCAAATATTATAGCTCAAACATATATAACAGATGCTTATGCATATAAATGAAAAAATTATCCATTGCACCTAATTCTAAAAATCACAAATTCCTCTACTACAAAGTATATGCAACTTAGTACACTAACCATGGATAAAGGGAGGATGAAGTTTCTAATGAGGACCTACCACTAATTGCACATTAGTACCAGTTATGCTCCCCAACTGGTACTAAAAGAGGTCACAGAGGGTGCCTTGGGTGCTAGCCATTGGACATGGTACTAATAATTCTAGCATTAGTGGTAGGTCCAATTTGAACTAGCACCATGGAACGAAAGGTTGTTTCCAGTATTGGAGAATCGCTCTGATCACTTTGGTAGGTAGGCCGTAGGCAAGATGACCATGCTGCACAGTTGTGCAATAAATGTATCCGGTGACTTAGTCCTTCTACGTCCTATGTACCATTGTCTGAGCGCCCAATTGACCAGTCCAGGTCACTGGCTCTCCCCTCGTGGTTCACGTGCGGTACCAGATTGCTGATGACCACAAAGGACACTTAGAATTGTATAGTGTATATATAGTAAAATTGTCACTTGCGTCCGTCGGATCCAAGGGGAGGACTTGCATGTGCTCTCTCCCATAGCCGCCCCAGTTGAGCATGGATATTCTTTGTGATTGTCACGCACCTTGTCCCTTCACAGACCAAACGTTGAATGTTGTTTTTGCTATATACTCCCTCGGTCTCGAAATATAAGGTCTCAAAGAGTTCAAACTCAAAAAACAACAGTGAGAGGAAATGACTTCTATACCCCTCATTTTACACTACCAACCAACTCTTCACCTACTCACCAACCTCATTCAGTTTTTGTCCTATCCTTCCAGGACCTTATATTTTGACACAAAATTTGAACCATTCAGAACCCTATATTTTGGGACGTAGGGAGTAGCTCAGTTACTGAGTGCCGCACAAATCTAATAGCACATTTGCACCTGCATGTAAAACCCGCAAACCCACCAACACACTATACTGATACAGCTCACACTCAACGACAGTAGTCACTGTCAAGCATTGATCGCACAACAGAAAAATTTAGCGCACACGTGCGATCCTTGTTAGAATTGAAGTGGATCTGTGAAAGGACCATGCTTTTCTTAAGCACATAGTACATATGCATATGCTCATATACACGCTCACACATACTTGCTTCTACTAGCACATGTACGCAATACTACCCTATGAGCATCGCTGAAAGATGGAGCCGGCCGTAAAAACATTCATGATAGGTGAAGTCACTCTACTATTAACATCTTGCTATTGGCTGGCACATCGTCTATCACTTTAGCGCTGGTTGAGCCAAATTTAATTGTTTGAACATGAACCAACAAAAATATATGGTTCACGAGCGGTTCGTATGACGTCCTAACCAGACAAGTAACCTATGATATATGACCAGTGGTTCAGATTGCTGACCACAAAAGGACACTTACAACTGTACAATATGTTGTAAAACTGTCACTTGTATTGGGCTGTCTGCAACTTTCGGTGTGGGATCCAAGGGCAGGCACTGCATGTGCTCTCACTGATATATAGCCAGCCAATCTAGGTAGTTGAGCGTGGAGGTTCTTTGTAATTGTCTTAGGTCCCGTCACAGGAAAAACGTATAATAAGCGCTATTATTGCTACTAATGTAATTGCACATTTGCATATTGCACGTGGTGCATGTATAAGCCCTCAAATCGAGCAACATTATACCGACAGCTCCCACACCCAACGAAGGTACGTAACTGTCAAGCATTGAACATTTTGGCGTACGCGCGAGCCTTATCGTGTTACAAGTGGATCTTGAGTCCGGCCGCCCCTGTAACTATATTTTTTCCTCGCTCTACAAACTTTTTGTGGTAGATAAAAGATCCATGTGGATGACTGCACAATTTAGACTGGTCCGGCAGAAAAACATCTGTGATGCATAGCAGATTCAAAAAATGAGCTGGTTAAATTTATCAGCTTAGGTTTCGAGTAAAAAGTACCATGTCTAAAGATTTGTTTAGCTGGTTGAACCCACATCTAACCCATCTAAACTAATAAAGACTACAATTGTACACTACTGGAAAAGCATGCATTATATTTATATCGGGTGGGAACCCCTATTTGTACTGGTATCCACCTGGTACAAATGTGATTTCGTCGTCTGCCCTGTTTGCCCTCATTCCCCTTCCCCCTTCATTTTTCTTTTCTTTCTTTCTTTCTTTCTTTCTTTCTTTCTTTCTTTCTCATCTCATCTCATCAACCGCATATTTACACAATGACACATATTAGAATCGCAGATTCAACCACACATACGAATCACGAATTCAATCATTCAACCATTCACAAATTCATCAGAGGAACCACGAATCAAAAATTAACAAGAACACGAATTAAAATTTACAAGAACATGTACATAGGAAGACTCCTCGAAAGCCAAACCGCCTCCGCCTCACCCATGGTCGCCACCCCGCTCTCAGCCGCACCCGTCAGGCCGGTGCTCCCGGCCACACGCGCTCTCCTGCTCCTGGCCGCGCCCACCACTGGGAAGAGCACCGTCTTGGCCGCCCCTGTCCTCGCCTATCGCCCCATGTCGTGCCGCTCTGGCCCGCGCCTACCGCCTCGTATCGGCTGGCCACAGCGGGCTGCGTCGCCCTGCCGACCTTTGTGTGGGAGATAGAATTGAAGGAGTCAATAGATAAAAGAAAGGAAGAGATAAAATGGTGAGATACAGTGGTTGTGAAGAATTAAGGAGGCCTATCCAGGCACGCGGAGGAGGAGAGGCGCTGGCAGAAATTTTTCTTAGTTCTCCCCGTGAGATCAATGGAATTAGATTTGTAGATGATATTCTTTTTGGCTGGTACAAATGTCGCCACATTTGTACTGGGTGGTGGCTCCGCCAGGTACAAATGTGCAGCATTTGTAGGAGGCCCCGATGCACCCCTGTGAGGGGGCATTTGTACCGGACGGTGGTTCCAACTGGTACAAATGCCCTCATTTGTATCGGGGTCAAAAATACCCAGTAGAAATGAAAAATTAGGCCAGGGACAAATGTCTAATTCTCTAGTAGTGGTAGCACCGGTTGAGTGCAAGATATTTTTTAAAAAATAATAAATCATGAAGAACCACTAAAAAAAGTTCAACCACAATTGTTACATGACTTTCATCTTAAGACAGTGGCCTTAGAGAAAGGGCAAGGAGGAGTTCAGTGATGGGGTATATCCGGGTTCTTTTGGGTAGTTATCTAGAGCTGATCATTAGGGAGGGTCATGACCACTCCGCTATTGAAATTCCAGCTCGTATTAGTTTTCTACATGACTTTGTAAAAGCTGTGAGTAGATCCCTAGTCACTCATCTCGGGAGTAATGCAAATCCGGGTGACATGGGGATCACGAGTTGTGGTGAAAGTGTACAACCTCTGCAGAGTGAAAACTTATATCTATTGTGCTCACAGCTATAAGTGGCTTGGACCCTGAGAGCAACTAAAGCAATGTCCCCTACTCAAAGCCCCAACATTTTGGGGCCCTAATTTCACACTCAACTCTAGCTATAGCCCCTGCTATTCATCCCCAACTTTCGTATGACAGGTTGGACCTACTCATTAATGAGTCATATCATTTCCTCCCTTTCGACATCTTCTCTCCCCCGCACTTCCTCAGCTCCTCCCAAAGTATCTCTCTCTCTCTCTCTCCCGTGCTTAAGCGTACCATTGAGCAGTGCGAGATCCGCTTGAGCTTTGGCCAGGTATGGAGGAGCACGACTGTCACACCTATTTTTCCAAAGAAAACCAATTGCATAACTATATGCATGCCAAGATCAAGTTTCATGCATATAGTGACATAAAAGTGAATACAGAAACAGTATCACATAAAGAAAGAGAAAGATTATCAGAGATTTACGGTTAATCCTGGAAATGAAGACACCAAACATCACAGGCAGTCGACTGGGGGTTGCGTACGCCTAGCACCAGCAACATCTTCACGAGCCTTCGCAGTAGCTTCCTCCTTGTGAGCAACATTGTTTATAGCAAGTGTGAGCACTTGTCGTACTCAACGAAGTGTGGGGAAAGACATGAATGCAAAGGCTTTATAGTGGATTGGGCTATAAGCATTTAAGCAATTTTAGTTGGTCAAGTTTTATTAGAACATGATTACTAATAAAGTATAAGTTCATACCAATCCACAATTATCATAAAGAGATAGATAAGATACGCCATAAGCATATGGCAAGCATAGCATGAGAGCACATTTTAAGTCCATCTTCAAGTTTAGTTATCATGTGAGGGTCCAGGCCGCTCTTGACCGTGAGCACGGCTAATCGATTAGTTTTACACTCTACAAAGATTGAACGTCTTTACCCACAAGTCGCGTAAAAGTCCCGAAGAACTTTAAACCCAACCATGCGATGCCGGCCAAGCATCCTACCACACTACCGAGGTGTGATTGTATAGGGACGCTATCTTTCGTACCACACTTCTATTCACGGATGGTCGCCATAGAGTACTTCCGTTCCAATACCACTCCGGAATAGAAGAGCCATAAAAGCATTCCTCCGTCCCCAAACTACTATGCGAGTAATGACCACACAAATACTTCCCTAATTACTCGGCCAAGACCAGAGCCATATAGTTCCTGTGATTGCACTGTTGTCCTGGGTGGTCGCTCCATGTTCCGATTAAACATATGGTCTTGTATATTAAACACCACATATCACATTGGTACATAGAGTAAAGGAGTATCCATGTTGTTTATTACCAACCCGAGTTGAGCAAACTAAGCAAGATCTACCATCAAGATTAATTAAACAACCCGATCGTACAAGGCAATGGTAAAAAGAAACTAGTCATAATCCTTAATAGGAACCCATCGAATTAATGCAAGCAATGCAATGAGTGATTAAATATAATTCTTAGGACAAAAGATCAAGGACACACTTGCCTTTAACCGCAGGGTAGTTGCTCAGAATCTTCAACTTCAAGCTCTTCAAAACTTCTCGAACGACGTTCACTCTAAGCGCATCAATCATCGGGCACAAACATGCACAAAGCAAACAAACAAGCATACTAAGAATAAAGCACCAATCAAAAGAAAACTTTAAAAGAACACACTAAAGGGTAGGCTCAATTAGATGGATCACTAAAGAACACAAAGTGTGCTTGGAAGGGAAAGGTCAAGTTAGCTTTAAAGAGATGGTCATGAACAGCTTGAGCAAGAACCGTAAAGATCACATTGAGATAGAGCTTGATAAAGAAGATCTATAGTATGGTTTGCATATATGGAACATAAAAGACTATGTACTAGGTTTATTTTAATTAACAAAATGAATATAAAGGATATTTCAAAAATAAAATACCCTATGTTGACATTAATATACTATTATATTTTTTTGCAAAACCGAAGTAAAGGACTGGTCAAATTTTATTTACAAAAGTTCATGTGTCAATTATATCAGTTAAACAATTTATTTAAGAAAAGGTTAGAACAACTAATCGAATAAAGACACATGACATGTTGAGCTAAACAAACTTAATTTACAAATTACATGCATGTTAACATTAGGCAAGTTAATATTTATTATAAAAGACGGTGTAAAAGCCTAATCAACTTTTAATTAGAAAAGATTAATTAATATTAAACAAATTAACATCTGGTCTAAGAAAACTGAGATAGATATCTAATTTAATTTTATTTATATTAATCAAATTAAATTTGCTTATGAAAAATTATGTATAGATCTATATTACTTTTATTTATAAAAGGCATGTATAACTAGGCATTAATCAAAATTAATATTAATTTTATTTTCAAAAACAAAACATTATGAAAACTCACCACTAACGCGTGCTTTACATTATTATGAACCTAACGTAACTTGAGTGAATTAGAACGAGCTAAAACGTGGAAGATATGGAGGAAACAAGATTAGGGACTTTTCTGCGAAAACTCAGGGGCATATACATAATTATGTATACAAACTCGAGGACATATGCGCAAAAGGTGTAGAGTGGACTAGATCTAGGGTATCTAATAGTTCTAGGGGTTTATCCAAAGATTCACCAAGACTCATAAGCTCATCTATATATTACAAGAAACCCTAGGGGTTTAAACGTAAAACAGCCATGTCTTCTTCTTCTACCTCTGCCCGATGGAGAGGGGCATACGACAGCCTTGTCCGGCCAAATCGCAAGCGCTTGGCGCGACCAGGAGCTCGGCCAAGCGGGAGAACGCATGTCGGGAAGGTGCTCACCATGGGTGGGGGAGGTCCGGTTCGGCCGGATTTCATCCCGGCGGCGACGGACTCGGGCGGCCGGCGGTGCTTGACTCCGCGGCGGCGCGGGTTCTACGCGGGCGGCGGCACACGACTTGGCGAGGCGCGGGGCGGGACACGAGCGGGGCTCGAGCCCTCCCATTTATAGAGGCGGGGGCGGCCGCGCCGGCGTGCACGGCACGCCCGCCGAGGGCGGCGGCGGCTTGGCCGGGGAGGCCACGGCCTCAAGCCGTGCGGGCTCCGCCGGGCCCGGATGGGCTTCGGCGGGCCGGCGGGCCGGGCCGACCGAGATGCGGGTTGGGTCGGGTCCACGGGCTCGGCCCAATCCGGGGATTAAGATTCTTTTTTTTCCTAAATATTTTCGGTGCAAAACAAATTCCGGAAATTTATTGGAAAGTGTTTAAAGGCGCGGAAAATACTTAGAAAATCCCAAAAATTCCAAAAAAAATCCCAGAGACACATTGGGACATGAACAATCCAAACAAAGTATTTGGAGCTCATGAAAAAGATTTTAGAGCCTTCTAATAAATAGAAATAGCTCAAGGAATATGAGAATAAATTCCGAAAAAAATCCGTAAAATTCTCGGAAGAGTTTGGACAACTACTAAACGCATTTTGGAAACCTTTTGCACTCAAGAAGCACTAGATGCATCGGTATGAATGCAACACTCACAACTTTTTATTTAATTTAGAAAATCAAATAATGGTTTTCCGATACTACATTCCCCGTAAAGAAAAATTAATGTTGGAAAAGTTTTAAAATTATGAGAAAATCGTTATTTAATTATTCTCTCTGTTCACATCCCGAAATTGGAAATTTCGGGTGTGACAACGACCTTCTAGAGCCTCGCGCGATGGTGGAGGCACGGGGAGCGTGGGCTCGGTTGGACGCAACTCGGCGTGGGAGGGAGTGAGGTCCACCCAAGGGCATCCGGCATGCGGAGCTCGATCTTCGTCCGGCGTGGCAACGGTAGTGTCACGGGTCGAAGTGTTAAGGGACAAGTGCGGGCCATTCTAGCCTTGGTGCTACCGGCCCGCCACACGTCCTCATTGGTTGGCGATAGATCACGTTGGGGCTAGACGACGGCCAGCAGATCGCCTCATGCTCATGCTCGAGGATGTGGCAACGGCGGGAGGGAGACCGAGCTCGGAAAGCCGTGACAACAGGGACGTGCTCCTTACTGGGAACCAGAGTAGGACGGGCGCTAGAGCCCTGGTGGAGCTCGAGGGGAACCGACAGGCGGTGGCGCTCTGGGTAGAAGGTGACGTCACATGAGGGGCACCGGTGGCTCGAGTAGGAGGCGGGGTAGGTAGGACTACGATGGAGAATGAGCAGCGCACCAGGGACTCTGTGCATACATAGGAGGGAGAACAACAACAACCGCTTATTAGGGGCATCCCTAGCCAACAACACGAGATAGGGCTGGAGGAGGTTATTTGGGTGCCCCCTACTCTCGAGGGGCTCTCCCGGAGTTGTTTTTTCCCCTCTTGGTGCCTACTTTTTTAGTAGGGGATTGAATAGGTGCCTTGCTGGAGTTGCTCTCACATGATAATCAAACTTTGTTTTGGAATCATGTTATTTTATATGCATAATTAGGTTTGTGTAATCTTATACGTAGTAATTAGGTGATTTCTAATAAAATTTAACCAACTTAAAATGCTAACCGACGTAATCCTATCAGCCTTTGGTCTATAGCCTTGCACTTTCCCCTACTTATTGAGTACCAACCATAAGAGTACTCACCACTTCCTAAATTGCGGTTTAGAAGAAAATAAAGGTGTGGATTACTTCAGTTACTACAATGAGTTTTGAGGCGTGCGTTACCAGTCAAGTGCATATGGAAGATTAAGATGACGTTTAGTTGCCGCTTCGCTTAAGCTATCTATTAGAGTGTATAAAGTTATTAAATCTCTTGTTTACATTTTGAACATTGTCCTTGATGTATCCACTCCCATCGTGGCATACATATGTTATGCATTCGGTTTTGTCCTCAGGAGTGACATTCTCACTCCCTTCACCCAAAAAATTTGCTCCTTGTTGATGAAGAGTTAGACACATACGTGATTCACCTTTCAAGAACAAGGTTCTTGATTAGTGAAGATCAGTTACACACAGTAGATGGATCTCGCGCTTCCAATCCCTCTAGTGCCGTAATTTATTGAGCTTTATTTTTTCCAAAAATGATGGAGAATGCTGAGATGGATAGCACATGTATCAGTACTTCTTGAGACTCAGCACTGAAATTGTGCATCGGTCATTGTTTTTGAGATGTAACCATCATTGCTCATACTAACTTATTTTGAAACATGTGGATGCAATTATCTTTCTACTTATACTCTACTTATTGGCTAGATTTCATCTTTCATATAGTTTGGATTAGACTTCCTTTGGCATGAGATCGACTAGAGTCATGGCTACAAGTTGGAAAGTTCACAGGAGGTGGAAGCAGAGATGTGTCCCTTGTTGGCCCATCCTCGACTATGAACACTGCCGCCATGCCCATCGAAAGATGGAACTCATAGTGGCAGTGCATGAACCAAACACCTGTGTATACACCATAGAAATTGAGAATTAGTTCTTGGGCTCGTACATGGGCGTGAAACTAAAATAAAATATATGGGTAGCAAATCATATGAAATTATGATAATAAATATCATCAAATATTTATAGGAGAATCACAACACAATAAAAAATTGAACCCTTGAGATCCTTCTGTAAAGGTGTGTGTGGCTGTTTTCAAACTGCATCAATTATACTACCATCGTCGTCAAATATATGACATTTAGGACAATCTAGTTAGTTAAAAAATGAACTAATTTCATTGTCTTAAACGTTGTATATTTAAGAACGGTGGGAGTAAGTGCAACAACTTGGGGACATGTTTTTGCTTTCACTTTCCTATTTTGTCCCTATATATGTGACAAGATTAAGCAGGCTCATTTATAATTTTTTCGTTTCAGTTTTTTCATGTCCCACAAGACCTAGCTTAGGCATGGTGTTGGACAGCATAACTGCTAACGACTAACGAAAAGAAACTTGAATGCACTGATGAAATTCATTTACGGAGTAGTGTAGTATAACATCTCGTACCTGGATTATTGGCAACAAATCGGACGGCGATCCAGCCACGATTCGGGGCTAGCACAGTGTTCTTCACTGGTGGATTCACCAGGTTGTACCTTGCGACGTCCCGCACTGGATCATAGTTACCAAGTCCTTGCGCAAGCACCAACATGTCGTGCCCATGTAGGTGCATTGGGTTGGAGTCACCCTGTAGCACCGCCGTGCTCTGAAAAACCATCTCCACCACTGCACCGTGTCGGAACCTCCGGGCCAATGCCGCCTTGTAAGTCGGCTCCAACCTCATCTCTTTGGGTCCAAAAGGGATTAAGGTTTCATCAGTGAAGTTGAAGAATTTCGGTGGCCTCTTCGGAAGCTCTTGTGTCGTTCTATTGACGAGACTTGTGTGGTAGTAGTGTGCTTCTAGTAGTGGCGCCGGTATCCATGTGGGGTGCAGGAAGGAGGCATTGTTCATCGTGGCCACCAGGATGTTCTCATTACTGTCACCCCTCTTACAGGACGGATAGCCTTGCTTGCAGATGGTTCCGAGGCTAAGCACGATGAACAGGCGCTCGTCGACTTGTTGCGGGACCGGATGGTGCCGACGGTGATGGTGTAGGCTAGTGAGGTTGCCATGGAAGTAGAACGATGTTATTGTGTCATGTATATCAGGCATGTCAGGGGCAATGGGCGCATCACCTGACGGATATCCTCCTTGTTCTTGTTCTTGTTCTTCTTCTTCTTCATCTGCACCCCAACTTGATCCAAGTACGCTGTGGCTGACCTTATACCGCACCATCCCCCTTGTCGCATACTCGGGAGTCTGGGTGTCTGGTAATGGTGCCTGATTGGGTAGGGCGACCATGTAGTACTTGCCCGGGGGTGCATCAGCCACCAACAGAGCATCGACTGTCTCGCCAGGTGCGATTGCGATGACATCTGTGGTGAAGGGGCTGACGTAGTTCGCGTCGGCAGCAACCACCGTGAACTTGTGCCCAGCAATCTTGAGATAGAACTCGGAGAAGAGGCCGGCATTGATTATTCGGAGAAGGTAGGTGTCGCCAGGCTCCACGTCCAGAACGTAGCCTTCCTTCGGGACACCTGAAAGTTGAATTGAAGAAGTTCGTTTGATCAAACAAAGGGACATATCGGGTTCGACATGGACAAAACGCACAATGGTATACAGTTTTTCACCGAACTGCTGTTTAATCATGCTAATGGACTTTTGTTCGGGCTAGAACAAAAGTAACAATTTGAAAAAGAGTGCAGCGAAAATTTGTTGAGCCAAATTACCGTGCAGCAATTAAATAGGGTTGAGCTGTGCTAAATGGCTGTTTAGAATTGGACAACTGATTACCTGAGCAATTGAAGAGATCTCCAACCAAGCCATTGACTGTGGATGCACTAGCATAAGACAGAAAGATGCTCTTTGTCATATTCTTGGCCATCTCTGCAAGGTCATGCTCCCACCAATCCCCTGTTATCATCAGGATCAGTTTACATCCAGTAGACATTTGCGAAACATTTGCAAAATTGTGCCAGGCAATTCAAATCCCATAGGACGTAGTTAAGGTGATAACTGGAATCTCCTTATGATTTTGCACCTAGTTAAGGTTCGCATATCATAAATAATCAAAATCCGAAAGGTTCACAAACCTATGATAACTGGGATCTCCTTGTGAGGCTTGGGAAATGGATATGACTCAGCTCCAAGCCTTGGCCGAATGATGAATGCGCCATGGACGGTTGCCCGTAGGCCAGGGACATGAGCATGCCACCACAGGGTGCCTTCCTGCCCCACCACATTGAACTGGTAGGTGAAATTTTTGTTTGGCAGGATAGGGAGTTGTGTGAGAAATGGCACCCCATCAGCCCAGCCGTTCCGAAATTGCTTCACTCCGTGCCTGCATCACGAACGACAAATACTTCTGCGTTATCAGAAAAGATAATCAGCCCAATATGTTCAGGTACTGTAGTTATTAATTCAATGTGAGGAGCGACAATATTTTTTAAAAAATGCTGCCAAGTTTTGTTCCATGTTCTAATTTTCTTCTAATCTTTTCACTTCTCTTGGATTTATTTTTGTTCTTTGTTTTTTAAGACGTGCAAAGTACACTTTCAACTAAGTAGAGAGACAATGAGTTAAGTACAGCGTGGCACCACCACGAAAAGAAGGTGGTCCAATGATCGCGACTCTACACAAAACCTATCAGAAGGTGGTCCAATGTCTCCACCTCTTGCGCACACAACACACAATCATCTCTATCAGGTAATCCATCACGACACAGCCGATTAGATGTGGAGCAACGACCGTGAAGCGCCAACCAGCCAAAGAAGCAGCACTTCCCCGACATGTACACTTTTACAAAGTTGTGCGAAACTTGATAGCCAATTAGTGCGACACAAAAAAAGCACCTAATAGGTCGTAGCTGATGAAAATTGACACCGAAGACGTCCATCTCTAGATAAACCAGTCCCGATACTCATATTTTTGAGACCGATCACACCCAAATGCACTATAAATAAAATAACTTTAGACAATGTGTGCATTGGTGGTATCCCATGCCGGCGTGTGATACACAACACGTCCTTGATCGTACGCGAGTTCCTCGTGTGCTGTCCCCTAGAGGTTTTGTGCAAAGATGTTGATGTACTCCTTCTATACTCATAAAACATGTCGTTTAGAACAGCGACACGGTCTCCAAAAAATAACTTTGACATCTTATTTTTATAAAAATATTTATTAAAAACTAATATAAATATATTTTTATGAATATATTTTGCAAGAAAAATATATTCATATTGTTTTCACATTTTCAAACTCAATAACTTGAAAATTATTTATGATTTTATATTCCTAATGTTTGACTGAAATCTTGTCTAAAACGACTTGTGTTACGGGTATGGAGGGAGTAACAACTATTGATATAATATGACCAGAACAACATTCGTTCCCCTTCCCCATTCCCCAAAATCAACTATAACGGAAGCATGCAAAAAGGCCTTCACGACTGCTCCAAGTGAGAAGCGGAAACCAGTCCAAGTCCTATCCCCATCCACTCACCCACAAGCTGAAGGTTAGAAATTCCCAAGCCTCCGAAGTCTGTAGGGCAGGCAACATTAACGCTGTCCTGTACTTGCCGACTCTACACAAGTTCAGTGAAATTAGCTTGTACATGTGAAGAGTGAAGTGTCACCCTGGTACTTTTGGATTTTTTCATCAGGTGCTTCGCGAAAACACGACACTCGAACACAACATTTTTGGGAACTTGAAACTTTTGGTACTATTCTCCCACGGCACATTTAGGTAGCGATTTGAGCAATCCAAACTTTTGAAACCTCAAATTACTCGACCCAAAGATGTTGAGTAGCCCAGAGGCTCATCACTACACTATATCCTCTTTTTTTTTTTTTTTGCTGTCGTGTGCATCACACGGAAGGTTGTCAACTATAAAAGACGACAAGAAGTGCAGCAAATTTTTTTTAAGTACATTTTATGAACTGAACAAATATAAATACTTTTAAATTCTACATATGTCACTGCAAAGTCAAATTGGTCTTTCACAGCTATATCCTTGACGAACATCATATATTTTAGGATTTCGTACGTCATGTAATTACTAAGTACTATATGTTGTTAATTTTCTTGTCTAACATGTACTCCGATCCTAGAAACCTTTTTTTTCTTTGAAAACAGGATGAAAGTCGTATAAAAAGTATAGACGTACACCTTATCCTCTCAAATAATGGATGAACTTATTGCTATGGCATAGCAGCTTACCAGTGGATGGTCATGTTGTGAGGTGACTTGTTGATGACATGAACAGTCACCGAGTCTCCTTCCGCGACCTCAATGGTTGGCCCTGGGAGCTGCCCGTTCACCACGATTACCGGTGTCTCCTTGCAAAGGCGCGTCATCTTCGTCTGATTCACCTACATGTGTATACGATGAAGCAAAACCAAGCATAAATGCGTGGAACACGGCGCATGAAAATTTTCAGAGATTACTCAGAATTTTTCGCCAATACAAAAATGGCGCATGAATGCTTGTAACAGATAGGATTGACGCCGCCAGAGAGGTTGATCAAAAGGCCATGGAACAACAGCAAGCATACTTACAATGAACGTGTGCTCAACAGATGCCGCGTCTCCGTGTGGAGCTGCTGCGAAGATTAGGAAGACGACGGCGATAGCTACTAGCGCCATGGAGGTGGCTGCTGCCCTGGGGAGGCTCTCCAGGCTCGCCATGGCTGCGTGCTTGCACTGCTCTTGGTAGCCAAGTTGATGAGCTCGCATTTATATTTCCTTTAGGACAATAGGACGACAGATAATACACGTTCCTCAACAGGTGTGAAGGCTCAGCACCTAATACCAGGCCGCAGGGCCACGTTTCACGCAAAAAAAAAGGCGCAGGGCCACAGGACCACAACGATACAGACGATTCCTACCAGCACAAAGTGCATTGTTCTTCTTTTATACGTTCTTGAACTCTGTGACGCTAACATTTGGGCCAAGTTCTTTTTTTATGCGCACAATACGAACGTAGATATACTCACATGCGTGCACACTTGAGCAAATGTACACAATAATATTTTATCGTTATAGCGAGCCGGTAAAAGCTCGAGAGATTGACGAAATCACCACCGACTTCTCATTGTCGACCGACACGCGCATCTCCGGTTCCAACACACGCATCTCCTATCTACAACCGGTTCAGCCAATTTGTTAGGAAAGAAACCAACAAATGTCTCGTTGCTACTGGCCAGTCCGGAGTCACCGGTCCCGCCCTCGTGGTTCACGCGCCGTGGCATCGTCCGGACAAGCTATGGTTCGGCCGAGATCGATTAATTGCCGACCACAAGAGATACATAAATTAGATCCGTAGACAATACGGACCGTCCGCAACTTTCGGTCGGATCCAAGGGGCGGCATATTGCGTCTCGCTCTCCACTCGCAGCTAGGCGCCCTATCGTGGCAGTTGAGCATGGAGATTCTTTCATAGCTCTTGTCGCTATATATCGCTCCATTACCGAGCCATACAAAAACAAAACATTATGAAAACTCACCACTAACGCGTGCTTTACATTATTATGAACCTAACGTAACTTGAATGAATTAGAACGAAGCTAAAACGTGGAAGATATGGAGGAAACAAGATTAGGGACTTTTCTTTGAAAACCCGGGGGCATATACATAACTATGTATACAAACTCGAGGACATATGCACAAAAGCTGCAGAGTGGACTCGATCTAAGGTATCTAATAGATCTAGGGGTTTATCCAAAGATTCACCAAGACTCATAAGCACATCTATAGATTACGAAACCCTAGGGGTTTAAGCGTAAAATAGCCATGTCTTCTTCTTCTACCTCTCGCCCGATGGAGAGGGGCATACGGCGGCCTTGTCCGGCCAAATCTCCGGCGTTTGGCGCGACCGGGAGCTAGGTCGAGCGGGAGAACGCATGTCGGGAAGGTGCTCACCATGGGTGGGGAGGTCCGGGTCGGCCGGATTTCATCCCGCGGCGACGGACTCGGGCGGCGGCGGTGCTTGACTCGGCGGCGGCGCGAGGTTCTACGCGGGCGGCGGCGCGGGGTTCTACGCGGGCGGCGGCGCACGACTTGGCGAGGTGCGGGGCGGGACACGAGCGGGGCCCGAGCCCTCCCATTTATAGAGGCGGGGGCGGCCGTGCTCGGCGTGCACGGCACGCCCGCCGAGGGCGGCGGCGGCTTGGCCGGGGAGGCCACGGCCTCAAGCCGTGCGGGCTCCGCCGGGCCCCGGATGGGCTTCGGCGGGCCGCCCCCGGGCCGGGCCGACCGAGATGCGGGTTGGGTCGGGCCCACAGGCTCGGCCCAATCCGGGGATTAAGATTCTTTTTCTCCTAAATATTTTCGAGTGCAAAACAAATTCCGTAAATTTATTGGAAAGTGTTTAAAGGCGCGGAAAATACTTAGAAAATCCCAAAAATTCCAAAAAAAATCCCGTAGAGACACATTGGGACATGAACAATCCAAACAAATTATTTGGAGCTCATGAAAAAGATTTTAGAGCCTTTTAATAAATAGAAATAGCTCAAGGAAAATGATAATAAATTCCAGAAAAATCTAGAAAATTCTCAGAAGAGTTTGGACAGCTCCTAAACGCATTTTTTAAACCTTTTGCACTCAAGAAGCACTAGACGCATTGACATGAATGCAACACTCACAACTTTTTATTTAATTTAGAAAATCAAATAATGGTTTTTCCTATACTACATTCCCTATAATGAGAAAATCATTACTTAATTATTATTTCTATTCATATCCTGAAATTGGAAATTTAAAGGTGTGACAACAATCTTCTAGAGCCCGCACCAGGTGGTGGAGGCACGGGGAGCGTGGGCTCTGGTTGGACGCAACTCGGCGTGGGAGGGAGTGAGGTCCACCCAAGGGCATCTGGCATGCAGTAGCTCGACCTTCGTCCAGGCGTGGCAACGGTAGTGTCACGGTCGAAGTGTTAAGGGACAAGGCGGGCCATTCTAGCCTTGGTGCTACAGGCCTGCCACACGTCCTCATTGGTTGGCGATAGATCACGTTGGGGCTAGACGACGGCCAGCAGATCGCCTCATGCTCATGCTCGAGGATGTGGCAACGGCGGGAGGGAGACCGAGCTCGGAAAGCCGTGACAACAGGGACGTGCTCCTTACTGGGAACCAGAGTAGGACGGGCGCTAGAGCCCTGGTGGAGCTCGAGGGGAACCGACAGGCGGTGGCGCTCGGGTAGCGGTGACGTCACACGAGGGGCACCGGTGGCTCGAGTAGGAGGCGGGGTAGGCGAGGACTACGATGGAGAATGAGCGGCGCACTAGGGACTCCGTGCATACATAGGAGGGAGAACAAGGACCACTTATTAGGGGCATCCCTAGCCAACAACATGAGATGGGGCCGGAGGAGGTTATTTGGGAGCCCCCTACTCTCGAGGGGCTCTCTTGGAGTTCATTTTTCCCCTCTTGGTGCCTACTTTTTTAGTAGGGGATTGAATAGGTGCCTTGCTGGAGTTGCTCTCACATGATAATCAAACTTTGTTTTGGAATCATGTTATTTTATATGCATAATTAGGTTTGTGTAATCTTATACGTAGTAATTAGGTGATTTCTAATAAAATTTAACCAACTTAAAATGCTAACCGACGTAATCCTATCAGCCTTTGGTCTATAGCCTTGCACTTTCCCCTACTTATTGAGTACCAACCATAAGAGTACCCACTATTGCTTAAATTGCGGCTCCGATGAAAATGAAGGTGGGGATTACTTCGGTGACTACAATGAGTTTTGATGCATGCGTTACCGATCAAGTGCACGTGGAAGATTAAGATGACGTTTAGTTGCCGCTTCGCTTAAGCTATCTATTAGAGTGTATAAAGTTATTAAATCTCTTGTTTACATTTTGAACATTGTCCTTGATGTATCCACTCCCATCGTGGCATACATATGTTATGCATTCGGTTTTGTCCTCAGGAGTGACATTCTCACTCCCTTCACCCAAAAAATTTGCTCCTTGTTGATGAAGAGTTAGACACATACGTGATTCACCTTTCAAGAACAAGGTTCTTGATTAGTGAAGATCAGTTACACACAGTAGATGGATCTCGCGCTTCCAATCCCTCTAGTGCCGTAATTTATTGAGCTTTATTTTTCAAACTGAGATGGGTAGCAAATCATATGAGATTATGATAATAAATATCATCAAATATTTATAGGAGAATCACAACACAATAAAAAATTGAACCCTTGAGATCCTTCTGTAAAGGTGTGTGTGGCTGTTTTCAAACTGCATCAATTATACTACCATCGTCGTCAAATATATGACATTTAGGACAATCTAGTTAGTTAAAAAATGAACTAATTTCATTGTCTTAAACGTTGTATATTTAAGAACGGTGGGAGTAAGTGCAACAACTTGGGGACATGTTTTTGCTTTCACTTTCCTATTTTGTCCCTATATATATGTCAAGATTAAGCAGGCTCATTTATAATTTTCTCGTTTCAGTTTTTTCATGTCCCACAAGACCTAGCTTAGGCATGGTGTTGGACAGCATAACTGCTAACGACTAACGAAAAGAAACTTGAATGCACTGATGAAATTCATTTACGGAGTAGTGTAGTATAACATCTCGTACCTGGATTATTGGCAACAAATCGGACGGCGATCCAGCCACGATTCGGGGCTAGCACAGTGTTCTTCACTGGTGGATTCACCAGGTTGTACCTTGCGACGTCCCGCACTGGATCATAGTTACCAAGTCCTTGCGCAAGCACCAACATGTCGTGCCCATGTAGGTGCATTGGGTTGGAGTCACCCTGTAGCACCGCCGTGCTCTGAAAAACCATCTCCACCACTGCACCGTGTCGGAACCTCCGGGCCAATGCCGCCTTGTAAGTCGGCTCCAACCTCATCTCTTTGGGTCCAAATTAAAAGGGATTAAGGTTTCATCAGTGAAGTTGAAGAATTTCGGTGGCCTCTTCGGAAGCTCTTGTGTCGTTCTATTGACGAGACTTGTGTGGTAGTAGTGTGCTTCTAGTAGTGGCGCCGGTATCCATGTGGGGTGCAGGAAGGAGGCATTGTTCATCGTGGCCACCAGGATGTTCTCATTACTGTCACCCCTCTTACAGGACGGATAGCCTTGCTTGCAGATGGTTCCGAGGCTAAGCACGATGAACAGGCGCTCGTCGACTTGTTGCGGGACCGGATGGTGCCGACGGTGATGGTGTAGGCTAGTGAGGTTGCCATGGAAGTAGAACGATGTTATTGTGTCATGTATATCAGGCATGTCAGGGGCAATGGGCGCATCACCTGACGGATATCCTCCTTGTTCTTGTTCTTGTTCTTCTTCTTCTTCATCTGCACCCCAACTTGATCCAAGTACGCTGTGGCTGACCTTATACCGCACCATCCCCCTTGTCGCATACTCGGGAGTCTGGGTGTCTGGTAATGGTGCCTGATTGGGTAGGGCGACCATGTAGTACTTGCCCGGGGGTGCATCAGCCACCAACAGAGCATCGACTGTCTCGCCAGGTGCGATTGCGATGACATCTGTGGTGAAGGGGCTGACGTAGTTCGCGTCGGCAGCAACCACCGTGAACTTGT
This sequence comes from Cenchrus americanus, assembly GCA_947561735.1. NCBI lineage: Eukaryota > Viridiplantae > Streptophyta > Magnoliopsida > Poales > Poaceae > Cenchrus > Cenchrus americanus. The sequence goes on from OX387239.1 coordinate 11,157,872, forward strand.
GCCCAGCAATCTTGAGATAGAACTCGGAGAAGAGGCCGGCATTGATTATTCGGAGAAGGTAGGTGTCGCCAGGCTCCACGTCCAGAACGTAGCCTTCCTTCGGGACACCTGAAAGTTGAATTGAAGAAGTTCGTTTGATCAAACAAAGGGACATATCGGGTTCGACATGGACAAAACGCACAATGGTATACAGTTTTTCACCGAACTGCTGTTTAATCATGCTAATGGACTTTTGTTCGGGCTAGAACAAAAGTAACAATTTGAAAAAGAGTGCAGCGAAAATTTGTTGAGCCAAATTACCGTGCAGCAATTAAATAGGGTTGAGCTGTGCTAAATGGCTGTTTAGAATTGGACAACTGATTACCTGAGCAATTGAAGAGATCTCCAACCAAGCCATTGACTGTGGATGCACTAGCATAAGACAGAAAGATGCTCTTTGTCATATTCTTGGCCATCTCTGCAAGGTCATGCTCCCACCAATCCCCTGTTATCATCAGGATCAGTTTACATCCAGTAGACATTTGCGAAACATTTGCAAAATTGTGCCAGGCAATTCAAATCCCATAGGACGTAGTTAAGGTGATAACTGGAATCTCCTTATGATTTTGCACCTAGTTAAGGTTCGCATATCATAAATAATCAAAATCCGAAAGGTTCACAAACCTATGATAACTGGGATCTCCTTGTGAGGCTTGGGAAATGGATATGACTCAGCTCCAAGCCTTGGCCGAATGATGAATGCGCCATGGACGGTTGCCCGTAGGCCAGGGACATGAGCATGCCACCACAGGGTGCCTTCCTGCCCCACCACATTGAACTGGTAGGTGAAATTTTTGTTTGGCAGGATAGGGAGTTGTGTGAGAAATGGCACCCCATCAGCCCAGCCGTTCCGAAATTGCTTCACTCCGTGCCTGCATCACGAACGACAAATACTTCTGCGTTATCAGAAAAGATAATCAGCCCAATATGTTCAGGTACTGTAGTTATTAATTCAATGTGAGGAGCGACAATATTTTTTAAAAAATGCTGCCAAGTTTTGTTCTATGTTCTAATTTTCTTCTAATCTTTTCACTACTCTTGGATTTATTTTTGTTCTTTGTTTTTTAAGACGTGCAAAGTACACTTTCAACTAAGTAGAGAGACAATGAGTTAAGTACAGCGTGGCACCACCACGAAAAGAAGGTGGTCCAATGATCGCGACTCTACACAAAACCTATCAGAAGGTGGTCCAATGTCTCCACCTCTTGCGCACACAACACACAATCATCTCTATCAGGTAATCCATCACGACACAGCCGATTAGATGTGGAGCAACGACCGTGAAGCGCCAACCAGCCAAAGAAGCAGCACTTCCCCGACATGTACACTTTTACAAAGTTGTGCGAAACTTGATAGCCAATTAGTGCGACACAAAAAAAGCACCTAATAGGTCGTAGCTGATGAAAATTGACCTGAAGACGTCTATCTCTAGATAAACCAGTCCCGATACTCATATTTTTGAGACCGATCACACCCAAATGCACTATAAATAAAATAACTTTAGACAATGTGTGCATTGGTGGTATCCCATGCCGCGTGTGATACACAACACGTCCTTGATCGTACGCGAGTTCCTCGTGTGCGCCCGGACTCGTCCCCTAGAGGTTTTGTGCAAAGATGTTGATGTACTCCTTCTATACTCATAAAACATGTCGTTTAGAACAGCGACACGGTCTCCAAAAAATAACTTTGACATCTTATTTTTATAAAAATATTTATTAAAAACTAATATAAATATATTTTTATGAATATATTTTGCAAGAAAAATATATTCATATAGTTTTCACATTTTCAAACTCAATAACTTGAAAATTATTTATGATTTTATATTCCTAATGTTTGACTGAAATCTTGTCTAAAACGACTTGTGTTACGGGTATGGAGGGAGTAACAACTATTGATATAATATGACCAGAACAACATTCGTTCCCCTTCCCCATTCCCCACGATCAACTATAATGGAAGCATGCAAAAAGGCCTTCACGATCGCTCCAAGTGAGAAGCGGAAACCAGTCCAAGTCCTATCCCCATCCACTCACCCACAAGCTGAAGGTTAGAAATTCCCAAGCCTCCGAAGTCCGTAGGGCAGGCAACATTAACGTTGTCCCGTACTTGCCGACTCTACACAAGTTCGGTGAAATTAGCTTGTACATGTGAAGAGTGAAGTGTCACCCCGGTACTTTTGGATTTTTTCATCGGGTGCTTCGCGAAAACACGACACTCGAACACAACATTTTTGGGAACTTGAAACTTTTGGTACTATTCTCCCACGGCACATTTAGGTAGCGATTTGAGCAATCCAAACTTTTGAAACCTCAAATTACTCGACCCAAAGATGTTGAGTAGCCCGAGGCTCATCACTACACTATATCCTCTTTTTTTTTTTTTTTGCTGTCGTGTGCATCACACGGAAGGTTGTCAACTATAAAAGACGACAAGAAGTGCAGCAAATTTTTTTTAAGTACATTTTATGAACTGAACAAATATAAATACTTTTAAATTCTACATATGTCACTGCAAAGTCAAATTGGTCTTTCACAGCTATATCCTTGACGAACATCATATATTTTAGGATTTCGTACGTCATGTAATTACTAAGTACTATATGTTGTTAATTTTCTTGTCTAACATGTACTCCGATCCTAGAAACCTTTTTTTTCTTTGAAAACAGGATGAAAGTCGTATAAAAAGTATAGACGTACACCTTATCCTCTCAAATAATGGATGAACTTATTGCTATGGCATAGCAGCTTACCAGTGGATGGTCATGTTGTGAGGTGACTTGTTGATGACATGAACAGTCACCGAGTCTCCTTCCGCGACCTCAATGGTTGGCCCTGGGAGCTGCCCGTTCACCACGATTACCGGTGTCTCCTTGCAAAGGCGCGTCATCTTCGTCTGATTCACCTACATGTGTATACGATGAAGCAAAACCAAGCATAAATGCGTGGAACACGGCGCATGAAAATTTTCAGAGATTACTCAGAATTTTTCGCCAATACAAAAATGGCGCATGAATGCTTGTAACAGATAGGATTGACGCCGCCAGAGAGGTTGATCAAAAGGCCATGGAACAACAGCAAGCATACTTACAATGAACGTGTGCTCAACAGATGCCGCGTCTCCGTGTGGAGCTGCTGCGAAGATTAGGAAGACGACGGCGATAGCTACTAGCGCCATGGAGGTGGCTGCTGCCCTGGGGAGGCTCTCCAGGCTCGCCATGGCTGCGTGCTTGCACTGCTCTTGGTAGCCAAGTTGATGAGCTCGCATTTATATTTCCTTTAGGACAATAGGACGACAGATAATACACGTTCCTCAACAGGTGTGAAGGCTCAGCACCTAATACCAGGCCGCAGGGCCACGTTTCACGCAAAAAAAAAAGGCGCAGGGCCACAGGACCACAACGATACAGACGATTCCTACCAGCACAAAGTGCATTGTTCTTCTTTTATACGTTCTTGAACTCTGTGACGCTAACATTTGGGCCAAGTTCTTTTTTTATGCGCACAATACGAACGTAGATATACTCACATGCGTGCACACTTGAGCAAATGTACACAATAATATTTTATCGTTATAGCGAGCCGGTAAAAGCTCGGAGATTGACGAAATCACCACCGACTTCTCATTGTCGACCGACACGCGCATCTCCGGTTCCAACACACGCATCTCCTATCTACAACCGGTTCAGCCAATTTGTTAGGAAAGAAACCAACAAATGTCTCGTTGCTACGGCCGGTCCGGTCACCGGTCCCGCCCTCGTGGTTCACGCGCCGTGGCATCGTCCGGACAAGCTATGGTTCGGCCGCAGATCGGATTAATTGCGACCACAAGAGATACATAAATTAGATCCGTAGACAATACGGACTGTCCGCAACTTTCGGTCGGATCCAAGGGGCGGCATATTGCGTCCGCTCTCTCACTCGCAGCTAGGCGCCCTATCGTGGCGGTTGAGCATGGAGATTCTTTCATAGCTCTTGTCGCTATATATCGCTCCATTACCGAGCCATACAAAAACAAAACATTATGAAAACTCACCACTAACGCGTGCTTTACATTATTATGAACCTAACGTAACTTGAATGAATTAGAACGAAGCTAAAACGTGGAAGATATGGAGGAAACAAGATTAGGGACTTTTCTTTGAAAACCCGGGGGCATATACATAACTATGTATACAAACTCGAGGACATATGCACAAAAGCTGCAGAGTGGACTCGATCTAAGGTATCTAATAGATCTAGGGGTTTATCCAAAGATTCACCAAGACTCATAAGCACATCTATAGATTACGGAAACCCTAGGGGTTTAAGCGTAAAATAGCCATGTCTTCTTCTTCTACCTCGCCCGATGGAGAGGGGCATACGGCGGCCTTGTCCGGCCAAATCTCCGGCGTTTGGCGCGACCGGAGCTAGGTCGAGCGGGAGAACGCATGTCGGGAAGGTGCTCACCATGGGTGGGGAGGTCCGGTTCGGCGGATTTCATCCCGCGGCGACGGACTCGGGCGGCCGGCGGTGCTTGACTCCGGCGGCGGCGCGGGGTTCTACGCGGGCGGCGGCGCGGGGTTCTACGCGGGCGGCGGCGCACGACTTGGCGAGGTGCGGGGCGGGACACGAGCGGGGCCCGAGCCCTCCCATTTATAGAGGCGGGGCGGCGGCCGTGCCGGCGTGCACGGCACGCCCGCCGAGGGCGGCGGCGGCCGGGGAGGCCACGGCCTCAAGCCGTGCGGGCTCCGGCCCCGGGCCCCGGATGGGCTTCGGCGGGCACAGCGGGCCGGGCCGACCGAGATGCGGGTTGGGTCGGGCCCACGAGGCTCGGCCCAATCCGGGGATTAAGATTCTTTTTCTCCTAAATATTTTCGGTGCAAAACAAATTCCGAAATTTATTGGAAAGTGTTTAAAGGCGCGGAAAATACTTAGAAAATCCCAAAAATTCCAAAAAAAATCCCGGAGACACATTGGGACATGAACAATCCAAACAAATTATTTGGAGCTCATGAAAAAGATTTTAGAGCATTCTAATAAATAGAAATAGCTCAAGGAATATGAGAATAAATTCCGGAAAAATCCGGAAAATTCTCGGAAGAGTTTGGACGACTACTAAACGCATTTTTGAAACCTTTTGCACTCAAGAAGCACTAGATGCATCGGTATGAATGCAACACTCACAACTTTTTATTTAATTTAGAAAATCAAATAATGGTTTTTCCTATACTACATTCCCCGTAAAGAAAAATTAATGTTGGAAAAGTTTTAAAATTATGAGAAAATCATTACTTAATTATTATTTCTATTCATATCCTGAAATTGGAAATTTAAAGGTGTGACAACAATCTTCTAGAGCCTGTGTAGTGGTGGAGGCAAAGGGGAGCGTGGGCTCTGGTTGGACGCAACTCGGCGTGGGAGGGAGTGAGGTCCACCCAAGGGCATCTGGCATGCAGTAGCTCGACCTTCGTCCAGGCGTGGCAACTGTAGTGTCACGGGTCAAAGTGTTAAGGAATAGTGTGGGCCATTCTAGCCTTGGTGCTACAGGCCTGCCACACGTCCTCATTGGTTGGCGATAGATCACGTTGGGGCTAGACGACGGCCAGCAGATCGCCTCATGCTCATGCTCGAGGATGTGGCAACGGCGGGAGGGAGACCGAGCTCGGAAAGCCGTGACAACAGGGACGTGCTCCTTACTGGGAACCAGAGTAGGACGGGCGCTAGAGCCCTGGTGGAGCTCGAGGGGAACCGACAGGCGGTGGCGCTCTGGGTAGAAGGTGACGTCACATGAGGGGCACCGGTGGCTCGAGTAGGAGGCGGGGTAGGTAGGACTACGATGGAGAATGAGCAGCGCACCAGGGACTCCGTGCATACATAGGAGGGAGAACAAGGACCACTTATTAGGGGCATCCCTAGCCAACAACATGAGATAGGGCTGGAGGAGGTTATTTGGGTGCCCCCTACTCTCGAGGGGCTCTCCCGGAGTTGTTTTTTCCCCTCTTGGTGCCTACTTTTTTAGTAGGGGATTGAATAGGTGCCTTGCTGGAGTTGCTCTCACATGATAATCAAACTTTGTTTTGGAATCATGTTATTTTATATGCATAATTAGGTTTGTGTAATCTTATACGTAGTAATTAGGTGATTTCTAATAAATTTGACAAACTTAAAATGCTAACCGACGTAATCCTATCGGCCTTTAGTCTATAGCCTTGCACTTTTCCCCTACTTATTGAGTATCTACCATAAGAGTACCCACTATTGCTTAAATTGCGGCTCCGATGAAAATGAAGGTGGGGATTACTTCGGTGACTACAATGAGTTTTGATGCATGCGTTACCAGTCAAGTGCACGTGGAAGATTAAGATGACGTTAAGTTGCTGCTTCGCTTAAGCTATCTATCGGTGTATAAAGTTATTAAATCTCTTGTTTACATTTTGAACATTGTCCTTGATGTATCCACTCCCATCGTGGCATACATATGTTATGCATTCGGTTTTGTCCTCGGGAGTGACATTCTCACTCCCTTCACCCAAAAAATTTGCTCCTTGTTGATGAAGAGTTAGACACATACGTGATTCACCTTTCAAGAACAAGGTTCTTGATTAGTGAAGATCAGTTACACACAGTAGATGGATCTCGCGCTTCCAATCCCTCTAGTGCCGTAATTTATTGAGCTTTATTTTTCAAACTGAGATGGGTAGCAAATCATATGAAATTATGATAATAAATATCATCAAATATTTATAGGAGAATCACAACACAATAAAAAATTGAACCCTTGAGATCCTTCTGTAAAGGTGTGTGTGGCTGTTTTCAAACTGCATCAATTATACTACCATCGTCGTCAAATATATGACATTTAGGACAATCTAGTTAGTTAAAAAATGAACTAATTTCATTGTCTTAAACGTTGTATATTTAAGAACGGTGGGAGTAAGTGCAACAACTTGGGGACATGTTTTTGCTTTCACTTTCCTATTTTGTCCCTATATATATGTCAAGATTAAGCAGGCTCATTTATAATTTTTTCGTTTCAGTTTTTTCATGTCCCACAAGACCTAGCTTAGGCATGGTGTTGGACAGCATAACTGCTAACGACTAACGAAAAGAAACTTGAATGCACTGATGAAATTCATTTACGGAGTAGTGTAGTATAACATCTCGTACCTGGATTATTGGCAACAAATCGGACGGCGATCCAGCCACGATTCGGGGCTAGCACAGTGTTCTTCACTGGTGGATTCACCAGGTTGTACCTTGCGACGTCCCGCACTGGATCATAGTTACCAAGTCCTTGCGCAAGCACCAACATGTCGTGCCCATGTAGGTGCATTGGGTTGGAGTCACCCTGTAGCACCGCCGTGCTCTGAAAAACCATCTCCACCACTGCACCGTGTCGGAACCTCCGGGCCAATGCCGCCTTGTAAGTCGGCTCCAACCTCATCTCTTTGGGTCCAAATTAAAAGGGATTAAGGTTTCATCAGTGAAGTTGAAGAATTTCGGTGGCCTCATCGGAAGCTCTTGTGTCGTTCTATTGACGAGACTTGTGTGGTAGTAGTGTGCTTCTAGTAGTGGCGCCGGTATCCATGTGGGGTGCAGGAAGGAGGCATTGTTCATCGTGGCCACCAGGATGTTCTCATTACTGTCACCCCTCTTACAGGACGGATAGCCTTGCTTGCAGATGGTTCCGAGGCTAAGCACGATGAACAGGCGCTCGTCGACTTGTTGCGGGACCGGATGGTGCCGACGGTGATGGTGCAGGCTAGTGAGGTTGCCATGGAAGTAGAACGATGTTATTGTGTCATGTATATCAGGCATGTCAGGGGCAATGGGCGCATCACCTGACGGATATCCTCCTTGTTCTTGTTCATCTGCACCCCAACTCGATCCAAGTACGCTGTGGCTGACCTTATACCGCACCATCCCCCTTGTCGCATACTCCGGAGTCTGGGTGTCTGGTAATGGTGCCTGATTGGGTAGGGCGACCATGTAGTACTTGCCCGGGGGTGCATCAGCCACCAACAGAGCATCGACTGTCTCGCCAGGTGCGATTGCGATGACATCTGTGGTGAAGGGGCTGACGTAGTTCGCGTCGGCAGCAACCACCGTGAACTTGTGCCCAGCAATCTTGAGATAGAACTCGGAGAAGAGGCCGGCATTGATTATTCGGAGAAGGTAGGTGTCGCCAGGCTCCACGTCCAGAACGTAGCCTTCCTTCGGGACACCTGAAAGTTGAATTGAAGAAGTTCGTGTGATCAAACAAAGGGACATGTCGGGTTCGACATGGACAAAACGCACAATGGTATACAGTTTTTCACCGAACTGCTGTTTAATCATGCTAATGGACTTTTGTTCGGGCTAGAACAAAAGTAACAATTTGAAAAAGAATGCAGCGAAAATTTGTTGAGCCAAATTACCGTGCAGCAATTAAATAGGGTTGAGCTGTGCTAAATGGCTGTTTAGAATTGGACAACTGATTACCTGAGCAATTGAAGAGATCTCCAACCAAGCCATTGACTGTGGATCCACTAGCATAAGACAGAAAGATGCTCTTTGTCATATTCTTGGCCATCTCTGCAAGGTCATGCTCCCACCAATCCCCTGTTATCATCAGGATCAGTTTACATCCAGTAGACATTTGCGAAACATTTGCAAAATTGTGCCAGGCAATTCAAATCCCATAGGACGTAGTTAAGGTGATAACTGGGATCTCCTTATGATTTTGCACCTAGTTAAGGTTCGCATATCATAAATAATCAAAATCCGAAAGGTTCACAAACCTATGATAACTGGGATCTCCATGTGAGGCTTGGGAAATGGATATGACTCAGCTCCAAGCCTTGGCCGAATGATGAATGCGCCATGGACGGTTGCCCGTAGGCCAGGGACATGAGCATGCCACCACAGGGTGCCTTCCTGCCCGACCACATTGAACTGGTAGGTGAAATTTTTGTTTGGCAGGATAGGGAGTTGTGTGAGAAATGGCACCCCATCAGCCCAGCCGTTCCGAAATTGCTTCACTCCGTGCCTGCATCACGAACGACAAATACTTTTGCGTTATCAGAAAAGATAATCAGCCCAATATGTTCAGGTACTGTAGTTGTTAATTCAATGTGAGGAGCGACAATATTTTTTAAAAAATGCTGCCAAGTTTTGTTCCATGTTCTAATTTTCTTCTAATCTTTTCACTTCTCTTGGATTTATTTTTGTTCTTTGTTTTTTAAGACGTGCAAAGTACACTTTCAACTAAGTAGAGAGACAATGAGTTAAGTACAGCGTGGCACCACCACGAAAAGAAGGTGGTCCAATGATCGCGACTCTACACAAAACCTATCAGAAGGTGGTCCAATGTCTCCACAATCATCTCTATCAGGTAATCCATCACGACACAGCCGATTAGATGTGGAGCAACGACCGTGAAGCGCCAACCAGCCAAAGAAGCAGCACTTCCCCGACATGTACACTTTTACAAAGTTGTGCGAAACTTGATAGCCAATTAGTGCGACACAAAAAAAGCACCTAATAGGTCGTAGCTGATGAAAATTGACCTGAAGACGTCTATCTCTAGATAAACCAGTCATGATACTCATATTTTAGGGACCGATCACACCCAAATGCACTATAAATAAAATAACTTTGGACCATGTGTGTATTGGTGGTATCCCGTGCCAGCGTGTGATACACAACACGTCCTTGATCGTACGCGAGTTCCTCGTGTGCTGTCCCCTAGAGGTTTTGTGCAAAGATGTTGATGTACTCCTTCTATACTCATAAAACATGTCGTTTAGAACAGCGACACGGTCTCCAAAAAATAACTTTGACATCTTATTTTTATAAAAATATTTATTAAAAACTAATATAAATATATTTTTATGAAAGTATTTTGCAAGAAAAATATATTCATATAGTTTTCACATTTTCAAACTCAATAACTTGAAAATTATTTATGATTTTATATTCCTAATGTTTGACTGAAATCTTGTCTAAAACGACTTGTGTTACGGGTATGGAGGGAGTAACAACTATTGATATAATATGACCAGAACAACATTCGTTCCCCTTCCCCATTCCCCAAAATCAACTATAACGGAAGCATGCAAAAAGGCCTTCACGACTGCTCCAAGTGAGAAGCGGAAACCAGTCCAAGTCCTATCCCCATCCACTCACCCACAAGCTGAAGGTTAGAAATTCCCAAGCCTCCGAAGTCTGTAGGGCAGGCAACATTAACGCTGTCCTGTACTTGCCGACTCTACACAAGTTCAGTGAAATTAGCTTGTACATGTGAAGAGTGAAGTGTCACCCTGGTACTTTTGGATTTTTTCATCAGGTGCTTCGCGAAAACACGACACTCGAACACAACATTTTTGGGAACTTGAAACTTTTGGTACTATTCTCCCACGGCACATTTAGGTAGCGATTTGAGCAATCCAAACTTTTGAAACCTCAAATTACTCGACCCAAAGATGTTGAGTAGCCCAGAGGCTCATCACTACACTATATCCTCTTTCTTTCTGTCGTGGGCATCACACAGAAGGTTGTCAACTATAAAAGACGACAAGAAGTGCAGCAATTTTTTTTAAGTACATTTTAAGAACTGAACAAATATAAATACTTTTAAATTCTACATATGTCACTGCAAAGTCAAAGTGGTCTTTCACAGCTTTATCCTTGATGAACATCATATATTTTAGGATTTCGTTATGTAATTACTAAGTACTATATGTTGTTAATTTTCTTGTCTAACATGTACTCCGATCCTAGAAACCTTTTTTTTTTCTTTGAAAACAGGATGAAAATCTCATAAAAAGTATAGACGTACACCTTATCCTCTCAAGTAATGGATGAACTTATTGCTATGGCATAGCAGCTTACCAGTGGATGGTCATGTTGTGAGGTGACTTGTTGATGACATGAACAGTCACCGAGTCTCCTTCCGCGACCTCAATGGTTGGCCCTGGGAGCTGCCCGTTCACCACGATTACCGGTGTCTCCTTGCAAAGGCGCGTCATCTTCGTCTGATTCACCTACATGTGTATACGATCAAGCAAAACCAAGCATAAATGCGTGGAACACGGCGCTTGAATTTTTTCAGGGATTACTCAGAATTTTTCGCCACTACAAAAATGGCGCAGGAATGCTTGTAACAGATAGGATTGACGCCGCCAGAGAGGTTGATCAAAAGGCCATGGAACAACAGCATGCATACTTACAATGAACGTGTGCTCAACAGATGCCGCGTCTCCGTGTGGAGCTGCTGCGAAGATCAGGAAGACGACGGCGATAGCTACTAGCGCCATGGAGGTGGCTGCTGCCCTGGGGAGGCTCTCCAGGCTCGCCATGGCTGCGTGCTTGCACTGCTCTTGGTAGCCAAGTTGATGAGCTCGCATTAATATTTCCTTTAGGACAATAGGACGACAGATAATACACGTTCCTCAACAGGTCAGGTGTGAAGGCTCAACGCCTAATACCAGGCCGCAGGGCCACGTTTCACGCCAAAAAAAAAAGGCGCAGGGCCACAGGACCACAACGATACAGACGATTCCTACCAGCTACGACCTATTGTTCTTTTTTTACACGTTCTTCAACTCTATGACGCTAACATTTGGGCCAAGTTCTTTTTTTATGCGCACAATACGAACGTAGATATACTCACATACGTGCACACTTGTGTCTACGAGCAAATGTACACAATAATATTTTATCGTTATAGCTTCAAAACACTGAGCCGGTAGAAACTCTGGAGATTAACGAAATCACCACTGACACCTCACTATCGACCGACACAGGCATCTCCGGTTCCAACACACTGCATCTCCTATCTACAACCGGTTCAGCCAATTTGTTAGGAAAGAAACCAACAAATGTCTCGTTGCTACTGGCCAGTCCAGGTCACTGGTCCTGCCCTCGTGGTTCACGCGCTGTGGCATCGTCCAGACAAGCTATGGTTTGGCCAGTAGATCAGATTAATTGCTGACCACAAGAGATACATAAATTAGATCTGTATACAATACGGACTGTCTGCAACTTTCGGTCGGATCCAAGGGGCGGCATATTGCGTCTGCTGTCTCACTCGCAGCTAGGCGCCCTATCGTGGCAGCTGAGCATGGAGATTCTACGTGATTGCCGGGCACCATAGGTCCCCCGTCACAGACAAAAACACGTTCATAGCTCTTGTCGCTATATATCGCTCCATTACTGAGCCGTACAAATGCAATTGCACATCTACCAACCGCGATGCATGTTAAGCTCACACGCAACGAAAGGCACTCATATACTAGATCATTTTGGAGGGCTCGCGCGCGAACCTTATCGTGTCAGATGTGGACCTTGAGTAGACACCTGTATCAATATAGCTGGTGGAACTCTCAGCTAACCCATTTAATGACTTCAGCCGGCCAATAAGGACCACAATTATTGTTGCGCCTGTTAAATGCAAGATAATTTTTTTCTATAATGGAACATGAGGAGCATGTGGTTGATTGATGGCCTTACTGAAACCGCACGGAGGGATTTGGTGATGGGGTATAACTCGGTCATCTTGGCTAGCAGCCTTTGCTATTAGTTTACTGCGTGTCTTTCTAAAAGCATTGAGGTTTTTTACGGTACACAATACGACTCAACGGTGGTACGGTTGTATTATCGGTTTTTCTCTACGGGTAAAATGGTAATTTGATAGATATATATTATTTGGAAAAAAATCCCCGCTGCCCCTATATATATATTATCCCAAACATTTCATATATTTTATTTCCTATATATAACAATACTATTTTAAATTTTCGATAATACCCTTATACTACCCATACGACCTTTGAATACTACCGTACGACAAAAAAAATTAGTCGTATAGAATTAATCTTAACCGTCGGATCCTTAAATATAGGTCCTTTTCTATTACATACGAGTCCTTTTTCAACCGCTTTTTCAACCGGTCGTACAGGTCTTATTGTGTACCTTAAAAAACCTCAAAATACTATACTCCTATAGCCACTTACACTATTGCGACGTTGAATACCGGGTCTAAACCCCCTCAGTGTCGGTTGTCCACTCCATACTAGGAAATCGACTAATGGGCTCTGAGGCAAAGGACCTTTCTGTTAACACCAAAAATTGGTACAGGAAAGGGACTGACTTGTGGGCCGAGTTTGGTAAAGAAATGCCATTCGGCAGGAAAATCTCCTCAAAGTATTCGGTAAAGATGCTTGCGGTCGGCTGTACGCCATCATTCGGCAAAGGGACCGTTTGCGCTTAAAATAGGAAGCTTTCGGGAATGCGTGATGACGTGGCCCGGATAAAAGGAAAGGACGAGTTGATGACGGGTGCGAGATGGACATTGGCGCCGGAACATTAATTTAGGTAATAAATGTTGTACTCGTAGTCGACCAGGAGTCGTGTTAGGACAAGGGTATAAATATAAACCCTTGGTGTCTGTAATAGGGATCGAACATCTACACAACAAAACCGGCCCCGTGCCAAACTTCGAGTCCTTTAGTCGAGTCGTCGAGTTCTTCGAGAGGAGCTATCGATCCGTCGACCTCTGTAAGTACCAGCAACCTTGTATCATGTCTAGTATCATGCGGTGGATTTAGACCGTGATGCAAGTAGTCTTGTTTCCTTGCTTAGTATCATGCGGTGGATTTAAGGTTGGTTGAAAAGGGTTTCTTGTTAGATCATGAGCCATGCGGTAGGCTAAGATCTAGCTTGGAGCTAGTTATCGGCTCTATTAGATTTGACAAGATCTAATAGATTCATTAAGTTACCAAATGTTGCTTTGTATTTTGCTTTATGTTTAATTCATGTAACACTCTTTTGCCCAATCTAGATCGATCGGTTTCGGCTCTATCTTTTTGAGATCCATGTGTTGTGCTTTCAAGTCTTTGGTTTATTGTAAAAGGATCAAGTGCTCTCAATAGCCGAATTTAGATCAATCTACATTGTCACGTGTTGCAGGTTCAAGCTTGTTGACTTTTCAAATGTTTGTTCCTTCTTCACGGAACCCGGATCGGCTGTACAGCCGTATTCGGCAATGTTACCACAAGTGAAACGTGTTCATAAGTTTGTTCTAAATAATGCATGCTTTTAGCCTTCCATATTTAGATTGTATCATGCGGTGGATTAATCTACTTTTGGTTGGTGGCATGGTTTCAAACAAGTCGTATCATGCAGTGGATTAACTTGTTTGGTGTCGTGCTCGACGGGTTTTAAAGTACCTAGACATGCGGTAGACTAGTGCTTTTGGCCTATGCTTGCCTGTTTACTTCATATTTATAATCATGTTTTCATCCTATTTATTTTTATTGTAATCTATCCTTGAAAATCGGTCATGACGACGTGCGAGCAATGCTGTTTAAACAAAGACCGATCTTTTGTCATGCTTGTGTCACGCATTCGGCTATATCCTTGTTTCATGTTTTAAAGCTCCCGAATGATATTTAAATTGCTGACAGATAGATTATTGTAGCTATATGTCATTTTAATTGGCTCTCTAGCCGTAAATATGGAATTGTCTGGTACCACCCGGCAAGTTCCAGGTTTTATCTAACTGCTTTCCATCCTTTGTCAGTTCCAGGAAAATTGACTGGCACGCTTCGGATCCGGCACGTGTGTTAAGCCAGCTTCGTTCGGCTTGCTATGTTCTTGGCGCGAGGTGCTGATTTTGCGTCAACACTTTCATTACCAGTTCACTACAGCAAAAAAACGTTTTTAGCAGCTAGCAATTTAGCATTTTCAGGTGCGGACGCCAAACCCGCTTCTAGCTGCCGCTTTTAGAAATAGCGGTTTCTAGAAGTGGGTAAACAATTGCACATGTAAAAGCATTTCCAAGTGCGGGTGACCCCGCCAGCCACACCTATAAATATCCATTTCTAGATGCTGGTGGCTGAAAATGTTTTTCCAGGTGCGGGTTAAACTTTCGTCAGTTTGTAGAAAAAATGTTCCCGCCAATTTTTTCGCACCAAATTTTTTAAATGCAATTTTCTCTGTTTTCAAAATAATTAACCTCTTCAAATTGAACATGACAATGCTAATTGACTAGTGATACATCAACCACTACTACTCAATAAGTCCAAGTTTATACAACAACCACTACTACTTATAAATATATTCATACATCATCCTCTAATACTTATAAATATATTCATACATTAACCACTACTTATAAATAAGTTCATACATCAACCACTACTACTTTTAAATAAGTTTGTACATCAAGCACTAGCTAAGGCATCGATATTACTCCAGCACGTATTTGTCGAAACTGAACATAGTTAATGTCTCAAATGGTCCAGCCTAGAACTCCATCAAAATAAGATAAAGTGTGAGCTAGTGCACTTAGCTCTGCTTTCGGATAGCTGTCACACAATACTGCAAATATCAAACATTGGTGGAGCGTCGGGTTGGTCTGTCCTGTAGAAAGTTATTGTTGCTTGATGCTTCCAATCTCCAGTGAAGCACGGCTACCCACCATAGAAAACAAACCCAATTTTTTCCACAACTTGATTAAGAATCGCACGGAATATGATGTAAAGAGCCAATAAACATATGAAAGTTAACAATATATTTAACACAAATAAATTAATTAAGAATGAAATAGAAAAATATAGTTTATACCACATCTTGATGTGCCCTGCAAAAGCCTATCAACAGTCTGAACCATGGTGCTTTTGCCAGTCTTGAGCTGCTTTATTTTGAAATATGAAAAGTTTGGCATGAAGCACCCAATATTCCGAAGCGCATCTAGACATCTCTCCACAGCGATCCTCTCTTGGGTAATCTTGTAAAATGTTGCATCACCCACTACTGCAACGAGCAACATTGGATGTGGCACTCCTGCAGCCTTTTGGAGTTATTTACAAGTTCATCAGTTTGCACTACAGGAGGAGTACCACCCATATCGTCGCGAATATCTTTGAGCCATCTAACATTTTTGATAATCTACAATAATTTATATGTAACTACAATTAGAGATTTTGCATGTCAAGTGTTAAAACATATATAAATATAAAGGAGATGGTGATTATTACCACGTTGGTGATTGTTCCATGTGTCTCATTACCAAGTGGCACGACCATCTCGCAGTGATAGTGAAGGCCTGGATGGCGAGCCAACATGTCCTCCTAGCCACCGCCATCAACACCACTGCCAAGGCCACGACCAAGAACAACACCCCGAAGGCTACGACCACAACTACGGCAACAGTGGCCACGACCATGACTACGGCGGCCACGACACCACCAACACCACTTGATGACGATATTGTTAGCTCAAACTATATGAAGAGATAGAATACCTCACATCATTATTCACATTTTACAGAGAGAAATCATATACACACCATGAATTATTTGATCCAAAAAATAGACATGAACACCTATATATCTCAACATATAAGGGATACATACATTATGTGATAGATGTTTAGTGGCAGGGATAGTAGATCGACAATGTACCATCTGGGTGGAAATGGAGTGTGTGGCGACTCATGGCAGCGGGGACAGACGATAGAGGCGTGAGACGTCAGGCACGCCCACACGTGGGCCAGGGGAGCATGCGCATGCACGACTGCCTGGAGGTGCCGGCGCGATCGGACGGAGAGCATACAGCAGCGGGGGCACGCGCGGAATGGGAGACTTGTAGGCGAGCGAAGAGGAGACAGCGGTGGCGGGCTGGGCCGGGGGCGCACACGGGCCGGGAGCGGACTGTACGGAGGGACTCACGAACCGGGAGCGGCAACGGAGGCACGCGAGCCAGGAGTGGTGACGGCGGCGCGCGGAGGCCGACGACGCGTGGGAAATTTTGGTAGCCTGTCGGTGTCCTCTACCCGCGTCGCCTGAAAATGGACTAACTCCTCAAAAAGGCACATATATACGTGGAGGTATTTCCAGGTGCGGGTGACATCAACATCCGCACCTAAAAATTCATGACTGTATTTTTTAAGGCAAATTATTTTTTCCACCTAATAAATGATCTCAAAAGGAAAACTTCTAACTTCAATTTTGTATGTCTCATAGAGGCCTACAATTTGGTATAAGTTTTGTATGCATATGAGATGAATTGTTTAAGTTTTGTGTAAAACATACATCCACCAATTCATGCACGTATAACTCTGTTAACACCAAAATTTGGTAAGGAGTCTGACTTGTGGGTCCAACTCGGTGAGAAATCCGTCCGGCGGAAGGAAGGTTTCTTCAGATGCACTCGGCAGAAAAATTTGCGGTCGGCTATTTGCTTCCGTTCGGCAAGGAAACTGTTGAGCTGATTTTGCGGGATTATATGGTGACGTGGCCCGAGCGGAAAGGACGAATGGATGGATAAGCGATCGTGTCTAGAGATAAATTAGGTATCAAATCCATTCGAGGTCGTTCTTAGCAGGGTATAAATATGAACCCTGAATGTATGTAACAGACATCCGAAATCATTCTCAATACAAACCGGCTTTACGCAAAACCCTAGAGTCCATTTGTCGTGTCGTCGAGTTCTTCGAGAGGGTTCATCGATCCGTCGACCTCCGTGAGTACCGGCAACCTTGTATCATATCTAGTATCATGCGGTGGATTTAGATCTGATGCAAGTAGTCTTGTTACAATGCTTAGTGTCATGCGGTAGATTCAAGCTTGGTTCAAGAAGGTTTTTGTTAGGTCATGAGCCATGCGGTAGGCTAAGATCTAGCTCGAAGCTAGTTATCGGCTCTATTGAATTTTGGCAAGATTCAATAGATTCATTAAGTTACCCCGTGTTGCTTTGAATTTTTGCTTTATGTTTAAATTCATGTAACACCTCTTTGCCCAATCTAGATGGGTTTGGATCGGCTTTATCTCTTTTGATGATCCTTATGCGAATAGAGTTCGTACCCTTGGTTAAAATAACACGTGGATCACGTGCTCCTTGACAGCCGAAACCGAGTCGATCTAGGTTGTTACGTGTTGCGGGTTCAAGCTTGCCAAAACCTGTATAAATCTTGAAAGAACTGGGTATCACGCGGTAGATGCATGTTTTTGGGTTGTTTTGGAGCTAATCATCCAGTGGATTAGATTCCAATCCAATCTGATAGATTTATCTTACTTGGTAATGTTCGTTCCTTCTTCATGGACCCCGAATCGGCTGTTCAGCTGTGTTCGGTTATGTTTTTCATGAGTAAAACACGTTCACAATTCATATTTTAAATATTGTATGCTTTTAGCTTTCCATATTCAGATCGTATCATGCGGTGGATAGATCTGTTTGTGGAAGGTGGCGCGGTCTCAAGCAAGTTGTATCATGCGGTGGATAGATTTGCTTGGTATCATGCCTGACGGGTCTTAAAGTACCTAGACACGCGGTAGACTAGTGTTTTAGATCTATGCATGCTCGTTTATTACATATTTATGTTCGTGCTTTTACTTCATTTATTATTTAATGTTGTTCACCACGGGGATCGGTCATGGCCTTGCGCACGTGCATCTTTATCCAAATAAAGACCGATCTGCCGTCATGCTTACGTCATCTATTCGGCTGTGTTACTTCTTACCTTTTAAAGCTCCCGAATGGTTTCAGTTTGTTGGCAGGTAGCTCTTTATAGCTATATGTCATCTTACTTCCGGGTGCGTTCAAACGGATGATGGTGGTCGTCTTCGGCCCGGGCATGGAGCAAGTGTTCAATCGAACACCCTTTCAAGGGGGCACCGTGGAGATGGGTGAGTCCGGTTCTCGGCCGCCATTGCGGAGTCGGCCCGGCCCGGCCTCCTCCGCGAGGCGTTGGAAGCCAAGCCTTCCGGCCTCCTCCCGCAAGGCGCCGGGAGGTCGGCCCGGTTCGGCCCCCACTACGGGCGCGCGGAGGGCAACCGGTCCAACCACCACCGCGGGCGGCGCGGGTCAGCACCGTGCAACGACCGAACCCGTATCGGCCCACATACGGGGAGGGCGGCATTCGGCTCGCCCGGAGCCCCGCTTGCTTCGGCTACGGGATTGCCCCCGGCCCCAGCAACGGACGCGAGAAGAATTTGTACGGCGGAGGCTACCATGAGGTGATGAACTACGGCGCCATCGATGCTCTCCCGAATCCGGGTTACGGACCGGCTACGGGCACGCGGGAGGATGATATCCTCGGCTCGAAAAATGGCCGACTTGATGCAAAATCAATTCGGCCTCAAACCAAAAATGCGAGGGACCTACCTACACGCCTCCGTTCCGGAGTGGTATTACAACGTGATCCTGCCGCCAAGAGTAAAGCCTCCGACGGAATTTACAAAGTTTTCCGGGCAGGATGACACGAGCACGGTGGAGCATATTGCTCGCTAACTGATGCAGCTTGGAGAGTGCTCATCTGAAGAGGTGTTCAGGGTTAGGTACTTCCCCATGTCACTGACGGGCGTGGTGTTCCAGTGGTTTTCATCTTTGCCTCCCCAATCAGTTGGCACATGGAAGGAGCTGGAACGGAAATTCCACGCCCATTATTTCAGCGGCAGCACGGAAAAGAAGCTGATTGACCTCGCTACCCTGAAGCAGAGACACAGTGAGACGCCCTTGGAGTTCCTCGGGAGGTTCGGGGAAATCAAGGGCATGTGTTTTTCGCTAAATGCGCCGGATGACCGGTTGGCCGACATGGCCGTTGCCGAGATGCTTCGCCGGCCGTACGTGAAAAGCTATTCGGCATGGAATTCGATAACCTAGGTCAACTGTCCCAAAAGGCGTCGGCCGATGGGCAACCAAGCCTACGGTTTTAAGAAAGACGCCGGGTTCGGAAAACAAGACGACGTGGCGGATATCTACAATCGCGTTCTTGGAAAAAGCCGACCAAATGGAGGACTCGATGACGACCGGGACGTGGCCGCGGCCGAAATCATGTGGGGGAAGGAACCATTGACCATGAATCGGCCGGGTCAAACGGACTAAAGGCACCTACGATTTCGACATCACTAAAGCCGATAAGGCTGTTTGAGTTCCTGGTGAGGGAAGGCCGAATCAAGTTGCTCGAAGGGCATTCCATGCTTCGGCCGGTGGAGTAAAGGAGAAACGTTACTCGCGGCTTCCATGATAGGAATTCTCACTCCATCAATGACCGCAGGGGTCTTCGGGATGAGGGTCCGCAGAGCTATCCAGGAGGGACATCTCAAGTTTGACAACAAGATGAAACTGGACGGCCACCCTTTTCCCCAGAACATGATTAGCTTTTCGGTCAACATGGTGACAGCCGAGGAGAAGGGCAAGGTCAAGGTCTTGACTTCAGCCAGGGCAAGGCAGGATGGAGCAGTGGACCCAGAATGTCAAGTGACCTTGGAGCAGGTGCATGGTGAAGCCCCCCGCGTTCTCAAGAGCCATATCGAGATCGGGGAATCATCCAGGGCCAAACCCAGGGTGACTACGTGCATCCTCCTCAACAAGTGGCAGTACCAGCTGGAGAAAGAGCGCTACCAGAAACGAAAGCACGAGGAGGAGAAGCGCAGAGCCGAAGAGGAAGCGCGCAGGAGAGATCTAGAGCAATATACGCGTGAGCAGGAGCGCGCACACTGGGGGTGCGCATTCTTCAGGCACTGCTGGAACGAAGGGTTGAAGCTTCCCACGGCCGAGAAACCGCCCGAGTGCGGCGATTGGTACTTTGAGTATAGGCGAGAAATCGCCAATCGCCAATCCATCCATGAAAGAATTGGAAGGATTCATCCTAGTGAGGATCGGCGTCAAAAAATTGAAATTATTGATCATCCCGGAAGAGATAAGCTGATTTGAAGTGGGGCGATCGGGAGGAAGATGAGGACGAGTACATCCGGCAAAAGGGGCAATGGTGCCCGCCCGGCCCAACAAAGAGTCAGAAAAGGAGGGTTCAACGCTTGAGGAACCGCGAACTGAGGCAGGCAGGGATCCAGACAAGACAGGTGTGGCGTCCTAAGGATAAACCTGAAGGATCAAACCGTTCGGCTCCGGCATGCATGGTATATTTTCTGCCGAATGAATTTATGGCTCCTGCTAATCAGGTCATGCAGGAAGAAGCGTCCCTAGACGATGAGTAGCTCGAGGGACTAATGGCGCAGCTGGTGCTAGCCAAGCAAGCCATCTTCGACAAACCGGCCAAAAATCGACACATGAGGCCGCTATACTTGAAAGGATATGTCAATGGCAAGCCATTGACCAAGATGTTTGTCAACGGTGGAGCGGCGGTCAATGTAATGCCGTACACCACTTTCAGAAAACTGGGCATGGGCCCTGGCGACTTGACACCTACAAGCATAATACTAAACGATTTCGTTGGGAATCCTTCAGATACCAAGGGATGTGCCCACGTGGATCTAATGATCGGGTCCAAAACACCTGCTCACAACCTTATTTGTCATCGAAGGTAAAGGAGCCTACGGCCCTCTACCGCTTGGACGGGACCGGATTCATGCCAATTGCTGCGTCCCATCTACCATGCATCGGCGGCTCATCCAATGGGTAGATGATGATATTGAGGTGGTCCAAGCGGATGACTTCGTGAGCGTTGAAAATGTGGAACCGGCTTTCGGGAATACTACCAAGGCCTTGACTGTTTCTCGGGAAAAGACCGGGGAGAAGGTCTGTTGAGCACAGTCGGCGGCGATCAACGGCCGATTCAAGCGATCGGCTCTTATAGCAATTTTTAATGGATAACCCTGTCGATGGTACTGACGGCAAGTTGGGGCGAGGATTCATGTCGGCTGATAAATTAGAGGAAGTTGACATTGGAAGCGGTGACAAACCAAGGCCGACGTTCATCAGCGCAAACTTGCAATCAGACTTTAGGGAGGAATTGATCAAGTTGCTTAAGGAATATAAAGATTGCTTCGCCTGGGATTATTCGGAGATGCCTAGACTGGACCGTTCCATTGTCGAGCATCGGTTGCCAATCAAATCTGGTTTTAAACCATACAAACAACCTCCCTAAAAATCTACAAGGATGAAGTATTGGCCAATGTGAAGAAAGAAGTTGAAAGATTACTTGATGCAAACTTCGTTCGGCCATGCAGATATGCGGAGTGGATCTCTAATATTGTCCCTGTCTACAAGAAGAATGGAAAGATGAGGGTCTGCATAGATTTCAGGGATTTAAACAGAGCTACTCCCATGGATGGTTACCCCATGCCTGTTGCCGATTTATTGGTTGACGCCGCTGCGGGACACAAAGTCATCAGTTTCATGGATGGTAATGCGGGATATAACCAAATTTTTATGGCAATAGAGGATATATCAAAGACAGCCTTCAGATGTCCTGGTCATATAGGCCTGTTTGAATGGATAGTCATGACATTTGGGTTGAAGAATGCCGGTGCAACTTATCAGCGAGCCATGAACTACATCTTTCACGAGGTGATCGGCAAAATTGTCGAAATTTACATTGATGACATCGTGATCAAGTCTCTGAATCATGACACGCATTTGGAAGACGTGAAAAGAACCTTGGAATGCACCCGAAAGCATGGTTTGAAGATGAATCCAAACAAATGTGCTTTCGGGGTATCAGCTGGAGAGTTCTTGGGGTTCTTGGTCCACGAAGGGGGATTAAAGTTGGCAAGAAAAGCATGAAGGCCATTGATGAAGTTGTCCCTCCAACTAATCTCAAGGAGTTGCAATCACTGCTCGGCAAAATTAATTTTGTAAGGAGATTCATCTCAAATCTGTCATAGAAGGTTTTGCCGTTTCCTCCATTGCTTTGAAACTTAAGAAAGATCGAAGTTCACATGGGGCGACGAACAACAAAAGGCTTTTGACGAGATCAAGCAATATATGAAGGAGCCACCGCATCTTGGTCCCTCCGTAGTTGGATAAGCCTTTCAAGTTGTACGTGGCGGCCGATACTGTCACACCCCGAAATTTCCAATTTCGGGATGTGAGTAGAGAGAATAATTAAATAATGATTTTCTCATAATTTTAAATTTTTTTCCCAACATTTATTTTCTTTACGAAATATAGTATAGGAAAAATCCTTTGTCCGTTTTTCTAAATTAAATAAAAGTTATGTGTGTCGCATTCTTGCCGATGCATCTAGTGGTTTCGAGTGCAAAAAGGTTTCAAAAATGCGATTAGGAGTCGTTCTAATTCTCCGCAGAATTTTTCGGGATTTTTCCGGGATTTATTCTCATTTTCCTCGAGCTATTTCTATTTATTAGAAGGCTCTAAAATTCTTCTCATGGGCTCCAAATATTTTATTTGGATTGTTCATATCTCAATCTATCTCTAGAAATTTTCCTAGAATTTTTGGAATTTTCGGAATATTTTTCGTGGATTTTATGAAATATCTAGCTATTTCTAGATTATTCTTTTCACGGGAAAATATAATCCTGAAATGAAAAAGGATTCTTTTACTTCTCCACTTTTGGCCCGTTTCTGCTTTCGGCCCATCGTCCGGAAGTCTAGTTTTTCACCCTAGACTCCTCCTCTCCACCCCCTTGCCGCCTCTCGTGTTCTCTGGCCGCGGCCCAGTTCGGCCCAAGACCTAACCCGGCCCGCCTCAGCCCACCTTGGCCCAGTCGCAAGCCCTGCGGAGCCCATCGGCCTCAGCAGCGCTGCGCCGCCGGCCGCCGCGGCCTGGGCGTGCGCGCCCGGTGCCTCCCCGGGCCTCGCGCCCCTATTTAGGGGGACCCGCAAGCCCCAGCCGCGCTCCTCTCGCCTCGCGCCGCGCCGCCACCGCGCCGAGCCGGCCGCCGCCTCTCGCGAGCCGGCCGCCTGGCTCGCCGCCGGCCGCCGCGATTTGCCGACTAGAGGCCCCCTCGGAGCAAACCACCATCGCCACTAGCATCCGCGCGCCGAGCCCTACCCATTCCGCCATTCCCCGCCACCGAAACCCACCGAGCGCCGCCGCCGCGTGAGGCCGCCGCCGGCCGTTGTCGCTCGCCGCCGACGACCGCCTTGACGTCTCTCTTCCACCCCGGGGTGCACGTCGGTGAGATCCCCCTCGACCTCCTCCTCCTTTTCCCCACCTCACTCGGGCCCCTCGCAGGTGCGGTCACCCGGCGCCGCCGGGGATGGAGCTCCCCGTTCGCCGCCGCCGGGGAAGTCCGGAGGAGGAAGAAGGAGAGGTGTCATTTTGCGGTTAGGACCCCGTTCTTTCCGGTGACCCTTTGTTCTCTTTTGTTTCTTGTAAAACTTGCTCATAACCCCCCCGTAAAAACACCACCGTTCACACATAAAACCGCCCGAAGATCTTGCAAGTAAATCCCCGAGTTTATATACATAATTATGTATATGCCCCTCGATCTTTCTTTGTTAAGCCCCTGAAGTTTTCAATCGTTCACAATTAGGTCCTCGCATCTTTAGAAAGCCATATCTTTTTCGTTTTAGCTCCGATTTAATCCGTTCAAGTTGCGTTAGGTCCATAATAATGTAAAGCACGCGTTAGTGGTGTGTTTTCACCATGTTTTGTTTCTGAAAATAAAATTAATAATAATTTTGATTAATGACTAGTTATGCATGCTTTTTATAAATAAAAGCTATATAGATCTATATATCGTTTTTCATAATCAAATTTAATTTGATTAATGATTACTTGACATGCTTTTATGAATAAAATCTAACTAGGTCTTTTACTCGGTTTTCCACAAGTCAAATATTAATTTGCTTAATGATTAATTAATTTTTATAATTAAAAGTTGATTAGGTTTTTACTCCGGCTTTATAAATAAATGTTAATCTTGATTAAAGCCAATTTAATACTGTTTGATAATAATATGATGAACTCGAATTACAAAGTTTCGTTTAGATTGTTCATATAGTTTAGTTTTTCTAAATTAAATGTTTAATCGGTTTAATCAATATATGAATCTTTATTAATAAAACTTGACTAGTTCTTTACACCGGTTTTATAAATAAAAATTTAATATTGAATTAATGTCAACATAGGGTATTTTATTTCTGAAATATCCTTTATATTTGTTTTGTTAATTAAAATGAACCTAGCTCATAGCCTTGTTCTCTCATAAATGCAAATAATTCGTTAGACGTTCGGTGTCAGCTTTATCTCAGTATCTCTTTTGATCAAGTTTGTCAAGAGGCTCTAAACCTTTCTAGTGTTAGCCCGAGCTAAACCGTGTGCATCTAATCAAGCCTTAGAGTTTCTGTTTAGCTCAGTAGCTTTGTCTGTGTGAGTAGTTTGCACTTTGCTCATTTGCCTATCAAATAATCTTATCACTCTTGTTTCATGAATCTTGTATATCAGCATCTAGCTAGTTGATGTCTATTCCATCTCTGTTAGGTTGTCTTTTCATAAATCAGCTATGTTCTTATGCTCAACCTTTCGTAGCTATACCTTTCTTTAGAGCTAATCTCGTTATCAGTTCCTTTATCAACTAGTTTGGCTTACCTTTTTGCTCGGTTGTTGCCCTTCGGTCTAGTTCTCTACGTAGACTAGTTTTCCTAAACCCACCTTAAGGTTCTCTTGTGCGTTGATAGTTCGTTTGTGCCGTTCTAGTTCGTTTCGCCATAACTTATGCGTTAGCATGTGTATCACCTGTTACTTGTTTTAATATTAAAAGATGCATGTTAATCTCGACTAATTCTTATTCTAATGCTTTTATAAATAAAAAGTGATTAGGTTCTAATCCGGTTTTCTTTAATCATGATGCAATTGGTTAATCCCTATTTATAACTAGTTTTTCTAAGTAAAAGATGTTAGAGTTAAACATCGGTTTTCATAATAAAGTTAAAATGCCTAATGACTTCATAAATGCCTTTTCAATATTAAATATGTTTAGTCGAACACGTGACATAAAGTTACTCGTTTACATATCTTATACTTGCTTCATCTTTCTAAAGTAATTGTTAATTTGACATAACTTCTACTCGAATGTTCTAAATAAAACATGATTAGGTTTATCGTGATTTCTTTAATTAAATGTAACTTGTTTAATGGTAACATAGAGTATTTCTCTCGAAATATTCTTTCACGTGATTTCTTAATTAAAATATGCCAAGCGTAGTCTCTTGTTGTTTGTTGATGATCTCACGATAGTTTCGAGCTTAGTTTCGTGTTCGGCGTTTCTTGCGCCTATGTAACCATAGAATCGAGCTCTATCTCAGTGTGATCTTTCCGGTCCTTGCTCAATCTTCCGCGACCATCTCTTTAAAGTTAACCAAGCCTTTCCAAGCACCCTTTGTGTTCTTTAGTGATCCATCTAATCAAGCCTATCCTTTAGTGCGTTCTTTTAAAGCTTTCTTATGATTGGTGTTTTGTTCTTAGTACGCTTGTTTGTTTCCTTTGTGTATGTTTGTGCTCGATGATTGATGCGCTTAGAGTGAACGCCGTTCGAGAAGCTTGGAAGTGCTTGAAGTTGAAGATATTCGAGCAACGACATTACTTTGGTTAAAGGCAAGTGTGTCCTTGATCTTTTGTCCTAAGAACTATATTTAATCACTCTTTGCATATGCTTGCATTAATATGATGGGACCCATGTTTAAGGTTTGACTAGTGTTATTTTATCCCGTGCCTTGATCAAACGGGTTTATCTTTATGTTGGGTAGTTATGCTTAGTTGCTATACCCGGTTATGGTGGTGTTAATGAACATTAATTATGAATCATGTTATACCTTTATGCTTTATCTTTGGATGGTTAATAACAAAGATCATATGGTTTAATTGGAACATGGAGAACCACCCGGGAAAACGGTGCAACCACAGTCCACATGGCTCGGCTTAGCCAAGTAATTAGGAGAGTGGGTTAGGCGATAGCCTTTTTGCGAGAGGGGCACGGGGGCCGGAGTTGAAGGGGTATAGCCCGGTTCTTTTGGGGTAGCGACCTTTGCTAAGGTGCCGACCACTAGGGAGGGTTATGGCCCGCTCCGCCGCTCGAATGCTTGTCGCGGGCCGTTGGTTTCTCTTCTTTCCTTTGTAAAGGCTTCGTAGTGGACCCCTAGCCACTCACCTCGGAAGTGTTTAAGGGCCTTGCAAACCCGGGCGACATGGGGAACACGAACCGTGGGTAAAGTGTACAACCTCTCGCAGTGTAAAAACTAATCGATTAGCCGTGCCCACGGTCACGGCGGCCCGGACCCTCACATGATAATTGAACTTGAAGATGGACTTAAATCGTATTCTCTCGGTTATGTTGCCATGTGCTTATGGCGTATTTCTTACCTTATGCTTAATTGTGGGTTGGTATAAACTTATACTTTATTAGTAATCGAGTGCTAATAAAACTTGACCAACTAAAATTGCTTAAATGCTTTGAGCCAGTCCACTATAAAGCCTTTGCATTCATTCTTTCCCCACACTTGCTGAGTACGACAAGTGCTCACCCTTGCTATAAACAATGTTGCTCAGAAGGAGGAAGCTACTTTGAAGTCTTGTGATGATGTTGCTAGTGCTAGGCGTACGCAACCCCCAGTCGACAGCCTGTGAAGTTTGGAGCCGTTGTTTCCCAGGATTCCGCTGTAAATCTCTGATAATCTCTCTTTCATTACGTGATATTGTTTCTGTTATTCACTATGATGTCACTATATGTATGAAACTAGATCCTGGCATACATATAGCTAGCACTTGGTTTTCTTCGGAAAATCGGGTGTGACAATACCCAAACCATTGGATCGACCCTTATTCAAGAATTCGAAGGAAAGGAGCGGGTAGTAGCGTATCTTAGCCGAAAATTACTTGATCCCGAGACCAGGTATTCGGCTGCAGAGAAACTGTGCCTGTGCGTGTACTACTCGTGTACAAAGTTTCAGCACTACTTGTTGAATGTCGAATGCGTTGTATATTCCAAGTTTGATGTAATAAAACACATGTTATCTATGCCAATTTTGAATGGCAGGATTGGCAAGTGGATCTTGGCTTTATCAGAGTTTGAGTTAAAGTTCGAATCGGCAAAAGCTATTAAAGGTCAGATCAATGTCGATTTTATAACTGAACATCGTGATCCATCAATTGATTTGCTTGAAATTATTCCTTGGGCTTTATTTTTGATGGGTCATCATGTGGTAAAGGTGGGGGAGTAGGGATTCTGTTGATTTCGCCCGGGGGTGAGGTGTTCGAGTTTGCTATCCCTATACGCACTTCGTTACAAACAATCGGCCGAGTACGAGGCATTGCTTCGGGGGCTTCAATATTTGAGAGAAGCGGGGCCGTTTCGGTTGAGGTTTATGGAGATTCGGAATTGGTAGTAAAGCAATTGAACGGCCAATACGAATGTAAAAGTGAAGCGGCGAGGAGTTACTACGAAGAATGCGGGGAAATCTTGAAGAGCTTTCCGTTGGTGACTCTACGACATATTCTCGGGGAACATAATGAAGAAGCGAACGAGTTGGCTCGGAGCGCCTCCGGTTATAAAGAGAGTCAAGAAGCGTTTGCTACAAACATATATGCGGCGGGAATGGATCTTGCGGAGGATGATTGGAGAAAAGAGATCGTTGACTATTTGAAAGTTCCATCCCGAAAAGTCTCTAGGAAGCTCAGGTACAAGGCCATAAAGTTTGTTCTTCTGGATGATAATTTGTTTTACAAATCATTAGACGGGGTGTTGTTACGATGCCCGGGTCCGGAGGAAGCTAAAAGGATGATGAGTGAAGTACATGATGGGATATGTGGAGCACACCAATCGGCCTACCGCATGAAATGGGTCATCGGGCAAGCCTGGGTGCTTTTGGCCGACGATATTGGAGGACTCGCTTTGAGTATTACAAGGGATGTCAAGACCGCCGAGAGGTTTGGAAATATTCGGAGGGTTCCCGCATCGGCGTTAAATCCCATTATCAAGCCATGGCCATTCGGGGGCCGGGGTATAGACTTGATTGGCCGATTAATCCACCATCTAGCAAGGGGCATAAGTTTGTGCTTTTGGCTACGATTATTTTACTAAATGGGTTGAGGCAAGTCCACCGAAGAAGGTGACATCGGAAAACATGGTTGAATTTGTGAAGGAACACATCATCTATCGGTTTGGAATCCCTCGGACAATCACAACCGATCAAGGAGCCCAATTCGTGTCCTTGGAGTTTAGAGAATTTGACGAAAGCATGGGAATTAAATTGTTTAATTCTTCTCCCTATTATGCCCAAGCTAATGGTCAGGTAGAGGCTTCTAATAAGATCATGATCAAGCTTATACAAAAGAAGATCGATCAGAAGCCAAGGAGGTGGCATTCGGTACTCAGTGAAGCGTTATGGGCTTACTGGATGGCCCCTCATGGAGCTACGAAAACATCTCCTTATGAATTGGTTTATGGACACCATGCGGTTTTACCTTGGGAGGTACAATCAGATTCTAGGAGAGTGGTTTTGCAGAAAGATTTAAGCTCAAAAGATTACAGTGGCTTAATGATGGATGAGCTAGAATATTTGCACATGATCCGTCTTAGGGCCCTGGAAAATATCGAAAAGAAAAAGCTGCGGGTTGCCAAGTATTATAACAAGAAAGTAAAAGTTAGGCAATTTGCAGAAGGGGATTTGGTTTGGAAAGCATTACTGCCGATTGGAACCAAATACAGTGAATTCGGCAAATGGTCCCCTAACTGGGAAGGACCTTTTCCCATGGTCAGATGCGTCCCTGGTAATGCATACATGTTGAAAACTTTACTAGGAGAGGAATTCTCTGCTGCGATAAATGGAAGATATTTGAACGAATATTATCCTAGTATTGAAATCGATCGGTGATCACCAGCATTGGGATTACATGCATCTGATACTGGAATAGCCGGCGCTCAAGAACGAGGCCGCGTTTAGAACAAAAACTCCCAAACAGAGGGAACGGCCAGTGCCCAGATGCATTGCCCTTAGCACAAAACTACATTACAACTGCTTCTTGCAAGTTTACATCCAACAACCCTGGCGATCCGGACTTCGAGGAGGCGGGAAGCAGAAGGCCTGGAGTAAGAAGCGAAAGTATGATTCAATCTTTTCTTTGCTTCTTCGCCGCACCCTCTTCGGTTGCTCCCAGGACCGCCGTGACGACAACTTGGAATGCATGGGGGTGACCATGATTTGCTGCCTCCACCAAGCTGTCCCAAGCCGCTTTCAGGTTATTGTACCTATCAGAGACATCTGAGACAGAGGAGTGGTCATTAGGGGCAAAGATCCAGATGTGAACACAGAGTCAAGAAGGAGTTAGAGACATTTACCTCCCACTAATGCCTCCAAAGCCATGCGACGCTCGCGCTCGGCCTGGCAACGAGCTGTGATGTCCCTGAGGTCATGCTCCAGGTGCCGAACGCGGCGGTGCAGTTGATGGCTGGTTCTCTGCTCGGGCGTGGCATCCTCTGCTTCAAGGGAAGAACCAGAGGAGATGTACTCAGGCATGTCTTCGGTCCCGATGATTTCCTCAGGAAGCAGATCAAGGCTGAAAGAGGAGAGATAGAGAGGAGGTAAAACGCGAGATTATACGAGAAAACAAGGAGCAAATCAAAGGAAAACTCACTCTCGAATCGTGCGTTTCTTCGGGGTGCTGCCCTCCTGGGGCTGCTTGCCTTTGTCCATGGCCTTAGGGTTTTTTCCTCTGAGGACAGAGGAGGAGATGAGAAGTGATGGATGAGTGTGCGAGTGGATTTGCAGGGCATCTGAGCAGACTATTTTATTGACTGAGAGAGTGCGTTGGGAGTGATGACTGGACAACGTGCATTATTGGAATACCAAGCGGCAGGGTTTTCTTTCCGAATGCGAAGGGTTTTCGTTTCAACAGTGCTTACGGATTGCCGATTCAAGGATCTTCTGCGGATTTTGCGCCAAGGGGCATCTGTTTTCGCGTGTTTGGCTCAATCGAGTCCCCGAATACGTTTAAGAAGAAACAAGATTCACGGATGCAAACACAGAAAAATCATCGCAGTGCAAGCACAGAAATTAAAAGTTCTTTATTTATTGCCGATGTCAAACATCCCTAATACAATCTAATCAAAGAGCCTGTTTAACACAGACTGGGGATGAGTGAGTTCGGCAATGGCATCGCCGTGGCTGTCGAGGCGCTCCAAGATGATCTCGATCTCCTCGATGTCTTCTGGTGCGCCGCCCCGGAAGCCGCGCGGCCTGGTGGAGTAGTCGACTTCAGTGTGCGTCGCCATGGCGGCCAGGCCCAAAGTGGTGCCCAAGCGGATGCCATGGGTGGCCACTTCGTCCACGCGGTGCTCCACCTCGGCAAGGCGCTCCGCCGGCGTGTCTCCGCGGGCGTTCACCTTGTCGGCCAGTTGCTCTACCAACATTTTTAACTGGTTGAGATCGGCGTCACGGGCTGCAAAATGCAAGATAAAGGTGATTAGCATCAAAAACCGGATTGGATTAAAGAGTGTTTCAGAGCCGTACCGTCGATGGTCGCCAGCAGCTGCTTGCGCTGGTCTTCCCACTCCAATTCGGCTATGCCAGCCTTTTTGGAGACATCTTCCAGCTCGCGCTGGGCCATCTCCAGCTCCGCCTTGAAGCGGAGCGCATCAAGTTCCCCGTAAGGCACGGGGGAGTAATGGTCGGACTCCGAGGAGTCGTCCCGGCGGGGCCGACCGGCCGGTGCGAGAGGATGGATTCCATTGAATCGAGCCGAAACAAGGATGATTGTCAAAAAACAAAAGGGGATCAAAGTCGAATCGTAAAGAGAAAAGTTGACGATTATTGCCTCCGTGGGCACCGGCGCGACTCCCCTCCGCCTCGTCAGCGGCGCGGCGCCGGTTGTTGCTGCTCGCCATGCTTCTGGGATTTGCGCCGATTGGAAAAAGAAGACGTGAGATTGGTGAAGACTTGAGAGATAAAGTCTTGGTGAAGAGCTGGGTGCACCTACGGTTTTCATTTATAGGCCTGGCGAGATAGATCGTGGCCTCAGGTTGTGGCTTTAGATCGTGGCGCATATCCCAAGAAACTTGGAAGGTGGAGAGGTTTCCTTGACCGATCCGCTGTCAGGTCGTTTGGAGTTCAAGGCTGAGTCATATTCGGTTGACTGGCTCGACTGAAAGGAAGTTAAGGTGTCGTTCGGGTATTGGCACTTTTCGGCTATTGATTACCGAATGGGTCGTTCAGCGTTGCAATTAAGGACGTGCAGAGGAAAAGGAAAATAAAATTACAAGAGCAAATGTTGCAAGGACGACCAGTTCGGTTACACATCGATCAATACATCTAAATGTTTAAATACTTTGCAATTACATTGGAGGCGTTCGATGTTGTCTGGTGGATGTTCTCCATCCGTTCTTGATAATCTTTCTGAGCGTCAGACAAGATGGTGAGTTCTGCATCACATTGGTTCACCTCAGCTATGGCCGATGTCGCTTCCTCTTGGATTTTCTCTATCAGTCCAGGAAGTTCGGCTATCCTCCTGTCGTCAGCTTCTATTTCTGCTGATAAGCTTTTCAGCTCTGCCTCCAGTGCAGCCTTTCTGGCGATTTTCAACTCACGAGCAGCTCGCAGATTGGCCAATGTCCCTTTGTGGCTCTCAGTCTGAGATTGTGTTCCCTTTACGGCTTGTTCAGCTTTAGCTTTCTTCTGTTCAACAGCCGGACGGGAAGATACATTCCTCAGATCTCGTCTTATGGCTACATAATGAACATCCAGGCCAGAGATTGGTTCAAGTGAGGCCCTGACATCCTCAGGAAGTTCTTGGCTGATGAGTCTAAGCATGTCCTCGAAATAATCAAGGTCTCTGATCTGATCTCGGGCCTCTCTTTGCAACCAGGCAAAAAATTCCTTGAGCCTTTCTTGCACTTCCTCTGACAAGGCTTGAGGCACCCTTTCCCTCATCTCGGCAATTGTATTGTTCCCCATTGGTGGGTTTGATGATGACGGAGCCTGATCCTGAAAGAATAACATTGCCGAGTCAGAGGTATTGGGGAATAAAGGATGGCAGGATTAAGTGCAAATGATTACCTCATGTCTAACTTCCTGAACTGGAACAAGGTTTTGTTCAGTTTCAAGGGAGATTTCTGAAGCCACTGGTGAAGGGGGTACTCGTGGCAAAGCTGAAGCTTCTGTGCGAGTGGGTGATACAACCTCTGGTAGCTCTGAAGCTTCTGGCTGGAGAGGAAATGGATTCACCTCTGCTAAAGTTGATGTTTCTTCCTGGCCAGTAGGTGATTGAGCCCTTGGAGGACTTGAAGGCTCTGGTTGGATGGGGAGGTTCATCTCTGGCGAGGTTGGTATTTACGTCGAGCGGGGGTGATTCGGTCCACGATGAAGATGAGATCTCTACTTGGACGGATGAATCGCCCCGGGTGGACTTGCATGTTGAGATACCGGGACATCCACAAGTTGATCCACCATTGTTTCCTCCGAAAATACCGGATCAAGGATGAATGCCGGTGTTGATCTTTAAAGGAAGGAGTGATAAAGGTCATGCTAGTGGATGGAGCATTGGCAGTGTTCCGAAGCGAGGATTGCTGAGTTCTAGTCTGAAATCGCATAAGACGGGATTTATCAGAAAAGAGTAATCCTGTGATCAAGAGAGAAGAAATTTTACCTCAATAAGGACTTTCTTGATGGTTCTTCTCCTCTTAGCATTCGGAGGTGAAATTGGAGACGAGCCTTTCCTCCCGTCGGCGGTAATGCTAGACAGAGTTGGATCTGTTGTAACATAGCTAGCCATTAATTGAGCCGGGGTTGGTGATCTAAATCCCAATGCCTGAGATTGGGCCCTCTTGCATTGTAAGTGATCTCCCCGGCTAGAGGGGCGGGCATTGTGTTCGTGGGTAAAAAGAAATAAAAATCGGGATCATGGTTAGAGGAGGAAATGTCCGATTTGAGGAAAGGGATAATCATATTACCTCCGAGGTTGGTTGAAAGTCGGGCATCGCTTCTATACAAAACAAATGCACGGAGCTCACCGAAGATATGGTCATGGAATTCTTGCCACCGGGAGTTGAAGGTGGGGTGAGCTACCGTTGTAGGTGTGAAGGGCCGTGTAAACGGATGGACCGCATACATACCGAAAAACCTGTTCGGTTTGAGTAAGTTCTTTGATTTCCTCTCTGGGCTTGAGGGATTCATGCAGAAACAGTCTCGGGGGCATCTGGCCGCATCCAAGTTGTCGAGCCATCATGTTGGGCTGATAGTATTCATAAGTACTGTGGTTTAGTCTCCCTCCACTGAATTCAGCTGGCAGAATGCATGGGTGAATGATGATGTTGAGTATTTCCAGAAATCTTCCATCTTGGCGTTCAGCTTCAAAGGAGAACTCACAAGGGAGAGTTAAATTGTCATTATCCAAATAAGGAAGCCAAAGAGGGTTTGGGAAGCCTTTGAAGAAGAGCTCGAAGAGCTGGCTGACATTCTGCTTGATGAGAACGGTTGAAGCAGCTTCTCCATAGGTGTGGCATCCTCTGGTGACTTGGGTTTCCCCTTCATGATAGTTGGATGAAGGGAAGAGCTCGGTGTTCAGGTCAACACCAACAATCTGGTGCATGTGCAGTTGCAGCCACATTTGTACAAACCACCAAGGGCCATTGATGCATGCTATCCTCTGGCTGGTGTACATTTGGGTGACAGTTCGATGAAGCATGTGGTATACACTACCCAGGAGGTATTTCCCAAGGGGAAGGCGGTTACCATTGGCTAAGTGTGAGGCCATTGCAATGTGATTCAGAGTAGGCTCATTGGCTTTACCACAGAAGATGAACCCGCACACGACCACATGTTCAGGAACGCCCCGTATTCAACTTCACCAAGGGGGCCATCTTTCATATGATTCGGATATAATTTTTATATCCGCTCCCCCGGTTTCCTCCCCGTTTGTCTTGTGGAACCTCCGAAATCCCGGTGACGAACGGATCCTGTAATGTCAAGGCCAGTAATCATGTATACATCGGTCAGGGATATTGGGCCGTGACCAAAAAGGAAGGCGTTGACGCCATTTGACCAGAAGTGGCAAGCCGCTATCAAGAGGTCTTCGTTTTTGGGGGTCTCGGCCAAAGACAGCTCCAAGCATTGAGCGATGCGGAGGGTATCCTAGTTTTGGGTCCTGGCACTCTTATCCGCAAGAATTCTTTGGTACCAATTCTTCCACCGCAATTGGGGGCAAGGGCCGCTTCTTGAAAGCATCCCGCCACGGGGGAGGCTTAGTTAAAGCCGCTTTGAAGGGGATCCTTTGGGATTCGACCGCGATAAATTCGCGAGGATCGAAACTCCCACAGGACCAAGGAAGTAGGATCTTGAATTGGCTTCGAGTGCGGATCAAAAGCTCGGTGCAAAGCTCCCGAGGGAAAGCGAGAGAAGAAATCCCAGGTAAAAATTGAAAATCTGAATGCCGAATGAAGCTTATGGTGGAGGAATTTACCGAACGACTTGATTTTGAGCCGCCATTGGGGATTTGAGCTCGAAAAGGTGATCTAGGGTTTGGATCTAGACGAAGACTCCGCGCGGATTGCGAAGAGAGAGAATGGGTGTTGAACGATTCAATTTGAAGACGTTGGTGGTCGGAGTCAATTCCGGAATAAAATCACTTTTATCCCGTAATTGAAGGGGCATGTGTTAACACCAAAATTTGGTAAGGAGTCTGACTTGTGGGTCCAACTCGGTGAGAAATCCGTCCGGCGGAAGGAAGGTTTCTTCAGATGCATTCGGTAGAAAAATCTGCGGTCGGCTATTTGCTTCCGTTCGGCAAGGAAACTGTTGAGCTGATTTTGCGGGATTATATGGTGACGTGGCCCGAGCGGAAAGGACGAATGGATGGATAAGCGATCGTGTCTAGAGATAAATTAGGTATCAAATCCATTCGAGGTCGTGCTTAGCAGGGTATAAATATGAACCCTGAATGTATGTAACAGACATCCGAAATCATTCTCAATACAAACCGGCTTTACGCAAAACCCTAGGGTCCATTTGTCGTGTCGTCGAGTTCTTCGAGAGGGTTCATCGATCCGTCGACCTCCGTGAGTACCGACAACCTTGTATCATATCTAGTATCATACGGTGGATTTAGATCCGATGCAAGTAGTCTTGTTACCATGCTTAGTGTCATGCGGTAGATTCAAGCTTGGTTCAAGAAGGTTTCTTGTTAGGTCATGAGCCATGCGGTAGGCTAAGATCTAGCTCGAAGCTAGTTATCGGCTCTATTGAATTTTGGCAAGATTCAATAGATTCATTAAGTTACCCCGTGTTGCTTTGAATTTTTGCTTTATGTTTAAATTCATGTAACACCTCTTTGCCCAATCTAGATGGGTTTGGATCGGCTTTATCTCTTTTGATGATCCTTATGCGAATCGATTTCGTACCCTTGGTTAAAATAACACGTGGATCACATGCTCCTCGATAGCCGAAACTGAGTCGATCTAGGTTGTTACGTGTTGCGGGTTCAAGCTTGCCAAAACTTGTATAAATCTTGAAAGAACTGGGTATCACGCGGTAGATGTAGGTTTTTGGGTTGTTTTGGAGCTAATCATCCGGTGGATTAGATTCCAATCCAATCTGATAGATTTATCTTACTTGGTAATGTTCGTTCCTTCTTCATGGACCCCAAATCGGCTGTTCAGCTGTGTTCGGTTATGTTTTTTCATGAGTAAAACACGTTCACAATTCATGTTTTAAATATTGTATGCTTTTAGCTTTCCATATTCAGATCGTATCATGCGGTGGATAGATCTGTTTGTGGAAGGTGGCGCGGTCTCAAGCAAGTTGTATCATGCGGTGGATAGATTTGCTTGGTATCATGCCTGACGGGTCTTAAAGTACCTAGACACGCGGTAGACTAGTGCTTTGGATCTATGCATGCTCGTTTATTACATATTTATGTTCGTGCTTTTACTTCATTTATTATTTAATGTTGTTCACCACGGGGATCGGTCATGGGCTTGCGCACGTGCATCTTTATCCAAATAAAGACCGATCTGTCGTCATGCTTACGTCATCTATTCGGCTGTGTTACTTCTTACCTTTTAAAGCTCCCGAATGGTTTCAGTTTGTTGGCAGGTAGCTCTTTGTAGCTATATGTCATCTTACTTGGCTTTTTAGCCGTAAATATGGAACTGTCTGGTACCACCCGACAAGTTCCAAGATTTGGAATTTAACTACTTTGTCTTTTGTTAATTTTGAAGGAAAATTGACTGGCACGTGTTGTGATCTCTTCGCGTGTGAAGCCAACTTTTTCGGCTTGCTGTGTGCTTGGCGCGAGGTGCAGATTTTGCGTCAACAAACTCCATGTCACCCAAATCATCTAGCAACTATTAATGAGTTTAACCATGAGATGCTTATGACATATCTTGCACATTTTATGATGATAATGCAGATAAGCTCAAATGAAAAACTTCACAACTTCAATGTTACACCTGCAAACACATCCACAAATATATAATGCATTATTATACATATAATAGAGCTCAATACATATAATAGAGTTCAATACATAGATAATGCATTATTATACATATAATAGAGTGCAATACGTAGATACTTAATTAAAATCTAGGATCGTTCACTTCATGATCATGAATCATCTGGAAGTACAAAGCATAATTAATATTGATAATGTTGATTCCTAAGAACCTATCAACATAATCTAGTGCATGTATGTATGCACTATCTCTGGCCATGTAGGGCATGAGGAATATCTCTCCAAATATTTACACCAAATCCGTAGATGATGATAGGGTAATGCTAGCTTGCTAACCTTCGTGTACGGGACCTGGGTGTGGTATTGTTAATGTGCATGCATTTTTTCGAGAATTTGAGGTAAGACACCTTTTATACCTTGATCATCGTGCATGACACTATTATACAATGCGTCTTGATTCAATTGGCAAGCAAAACATAATGTGTTAGTGTACAGTTCATGAAAAACAAATAGCAACAACAATAATAAGTAAGTTGTAGTTACATACAATGGGCGGTTGATATGATGGAGATATCTGTTTAGGCATTTCAGTAACGGGCAGGTTCTGTTGTAAGGCTTTGATCTTAAACTAACTATAGTTTGGGAATACATGTCTTGTTTGAGCTTCTATTTGTATAAGTGACTTCCTCACGACATCAACAACAACAATATGTGGCAGTACGGCAGAAGAAGAATTGACATGGATAACAATTGTATCATCACAATTTTTCTCTCGCATGACCGAAGCATTAATGGAAAGAGAAACAATATAACTTCCACGCGATGGAGTCACTTGTTCATTCACCACCATTGGAGCTTGTTCGATCGCACCATATATAACTCATTCCAACCATTTGATTCGTGAATTAAGAAACTTCATAAAATAATGCAAATACTAAACAATATTGTTATCACTATAAACAATTACAAATTCACACTTCTAGAACACCTCCCCTTTAGCTACGTTATATTAGTAACGCACACTGGAAGCGTTCCTATGGTGCCTATAGATGCTTTTTGACATGATTTTGAGATCATGTCAAACTGTCATGGCATTTGACACACTTACAGCGTTGTTAGTCTTATAAAGACATTATGATGATATTGAAATCATCTTAAAAAAGAGATGAAGTTAGCCACATTTTAAAGCGTCATTATTGGCTAGCATGTTAAAAGCGTAGCAAATAATGTCCATAATCATGTAAAGATGCATTTTGACATGATTGTAAGAATGTTTCAAGATGTTACACTTTTAGACATACTTTAAATCATAACTAGCAAGTAGAAACATCATAAAGCGTACCAAATAATTGTACTGAATGGTTCTACACATAAAAATCAAGAGGAAACTATATATTATGTAAGTCAAGTTTATTGTGTAGGTGAAAAGTGGATCTATGCAGGAGGCAATCGTCTGACAGGTGGGCGCTGTGATGCCCTAGCTGGTGAGGTGGGGCACTGGCGCGGCCGGACATGCGTGGTGTATCGGGCCGGGGCAGGGGCCGACCGGGGGAAAGATGCATGCGCGTACTTGGCGCGCATAGCAGGGGGGAGGCGGCGCGGGCGGCGATGTAGGGGTGCACGGTTCGAGCCGGCGCCAACGCTCGAGCTGGTGTTGGTTTTTTATTCTATATGAGTATATCGTAGTTGCAACTATTTTCTTGCTTTAGGTACACTAATTCTAATACACTATCTTATAATGTTGTATGTCATATATAATATTGCATTGGAGATAATATTATACAGATATAAGCACATTGTGCATAAAGAAATATGAAAAGTATTTGCAGATTGCAATATTTATGAGCTCCGTCCTGAGGATCAGGAGCTTCTAAGGACTTGTGGATGCCCGCTCCTCAATGATGAGTGGACAAACTCCTAGCCTAGTATTGTAGGTGCAGGTTGCAGCTTGATTTGCGTTGGTGTAGATGAAAAACAAATGTGAATGTCTATGCTGAGGTGGCCTCCATGGAGTGAAGATGCAAGTATGCTTGGTATGAGGGATCTGGTGGCCGACAGGATCAAGTGTGGTCCACATGGTGGAAAAAAGAGCAAGACGAAGTCGTGTACATGGAGCTAGCGCAAGGTAGCAACTAACAAATGAAGCTTGCATGCGGGGTTTGTTGGTTTACTCACAAAACCAACACTGATATGGGACGACCGTAGAAGTCATGTCAAGATGGAGGTTGGCGTGTAGGTCACGCCTAGTCTGCGGGGTTTGTGGTGGTTTGGCCGCAAAACCATAGGGTTCCTTGGTTGATCTTCAAAACCAAGACTGAAGGTCGGAACTTGACAAGATTGCACTGGGCCAGTCTGACTAGTGGACATGATCCTTCTGACAGGTGGACTGATTTGACTGGTGGGGCGTATCGAAGCTTTGAAGCGGAGGACACATGGCGTGATCTCAAGTTGTGTTGAGGCTAAGAAAGGTTGTGGTGGATGTGTGCTCGTCCGAAGGAGAATCGATAAAGTTACACATATTGCCCCTCGCTGGTGTATATCTTACTATCATTTACTAGGGATATAGAAGTTTGCCACCACCCATATATTGTCTTAGGAGGGGTCGATGGCAGCCATCTCTTAACCCTAATCACTTTGAACTCTTGTTTTCCCCTTTGTTCTTCCTTCCATAGGCTTGATAGTGCTTGATGCAAATTTCAAGTCGGTACGATGATGGGAGGTTGCTAGCCTCTTTGTAATGAATCTTTCCTCACAATGTATGGAAGTTTTGGAGTTCTTCCTCATGTTCCCTTGTGATTTGCTTGTGAATCTCGTGGCTTTTTCTTTTATGGATTTTCGGAGCCTTGTCTTCAAATGTTTGGTTTGTCGGATTTGAGGAGCTTTCCTTGCGGGTTTGTTTGTGGGGATCATGCATGAGTTATTTGTGACCCTTTTCTTGGTGATATTGTGCCCACAAACCCCCGAGAAGGCCTTTGATTTGGTGGTTTTCAGAGTTCTTCGTGTTCTTGAGGTTGTGGTCCAAGATTTGCGATTCCTCTTGTTTAAGAGAGTTCCAGGGCTTGAGATTCGAGCTAGAGGCCACGCATGAGGTGCTCCTACCTTCTCCAAACTTTCTCTTGAATCTGTGGAGCAAATCGAGAGATCGGTGGATTTGATTCTTGAAGTTGACCCATAGGTGAAGTTCATCGCGAGATGCCTAGACTTGACTAGTGCAAAGCTACTTTGCGGCTAGCCTCTGGTGAACCATTGGGACTGTGCAGATTTGTTCAAAGGTGCCCTCGGTTGTTTTGCTCCAAGTTGTAGTTCGGTTTGCCATGGTTTGTGGATCTTCTTGTGCTCCTCTCTTCCATAGCTTTGTATTGGTTTTGTTCCAAAGCCTAGATATCTCCTCGAGGTTTTCTAGAACGGTTGCTAGCTGCATTGTTGCTACAGCAACCGGTCTGACTGGTGTCGACGGTCTGACCAGTGTAGGGGACCGGTCCGACCCGTGTTGGTCGAGCAGCAAGCCGAGCTGTTGTTTTCACTATGTTTTTGTGAGTTTCGGTTTGGAGGATACCTTGTTCCTAGGTCCGGTATTACTTCCATGACTACGTGGATTTAGCAAGATTTGTGTCAGAGGTCACCACATTGATTTTGCGAGTATAGCCTGAGTTCTCTTTGGATAAATTTTTATCAGCTCCCATTCACTCCCCATCTCTGATCACCAATCCGGTCCTTACATAAAGAGCAATCTTACAAAACATATGGCCCCAAAATTACTATATCCTCATTAACTACAAAAAGTAGGAGAGATAGAAATCTTGCAAACCAAATCTTGTGATGATCTTGCAGATTTATTCACAAAGTCCTTACCAACATCTTTATTCTAGAAATACATTTACGGGATTGGTATGAGACGACTCAAAGATTTGCATGTATCAAGGGGAAACTCCCTTTGATATAGTCTATACATAACCATCTGTTTATGCATATTGTACACTTTTTCCTATATGAATTTCCTTACAGGGTTTCTCATAAAAGGTTTTAATGAGGCAATGTCAATACAAGAACATATCTCATATCACCTAATTTTTCAACTAAGGTTTTGAGGGTGGTAATCATGACTTATTCTATGGCATATTTTCTGTTTTCTCTACAACAATTTTTAAGGAGATACAAAACCCCTTCTTTTATTTTTCCCATTGGGTTTTGGAAAAGGTTATTCAAACAAGATCATCAGATCATAACATTATTCATCTCTGGACTTAATTATGAGTTTTCCTTTTCAAGGTTTTAGTCATCAATGAGATAAAAGCTATATCATTTTCTCCTTATATTTTCCCAGTATGTCTAAAAGAGTTTTAATGGCATATACACATACAAATTGGTTTCTCCTCATGATTTTTGCTCATAGGGTTTTTGGTGCAGTTTTACAAGCTAATATTCATGGATGATTTGAGAAGAATGACATCAAGATCACAAAGATTAATTGATCATGGGGTAGTGTTGTCAAACATTAATTAGTGACCAATTAGCCTAACTATGTAATCAGTATAGTGACTAGTGATGTAATTAGGGTTCGGCAACTGCCCTATCCAAGGTGAGTGACGTCGTGATTGATGGCGTTGCAGATGGTGTGTGAGCGCCGGACGGTGTCACACTCGGCCTATGAGCCCAAGTGCGCATGTTTATTGCCACATTGCTAGTGGAGCAAGGGTGGAGCCAACTTATAAGCCTTTGTCCACCAGTCATCACACCTTCGGGTTAACACTTTTAATTACATGAAGCCAGGATGAAAGTGTAAGCAGGGTTCTATGTGTATGTGTACTCGCCCCTACAGAAGGGCTGGGCGGTGCGGCTTTGGTGGGTGGGGTGTTACAAATGATATTAGAGCCGACCCTCGCAGTTGCGCATACGGGTCAGTGTGCCGACATAGGGCACATGGCGCATGTGGGCCTGAAATGGGGCACACGACATGGCATATGGGTCGGCACTAGACGTATGGTCGTGTGCTAAGAGGGAAGGTTCCTGGACATTTGCTCGGGTCAGTGTGTGGACATACGCATGTGCACGTGGGCCTGGGATGGGGCACACGGCATGACGTATGGGTCAGCACTAGAGGGGTGAGTTGGGCCGCTGAGGACGTCGGGTTCTTTGAGGGGGGCGGGGGTTGAATGTCATACCCAGCCCATGAGCATAGGTGCGCATGTTTAGTGCCTCATTGCTAGTTGAGTAAGCGTGGAGCCAACTTATAAGACTTTGTCCACCAGCCATAACACCTTAGGGTTAACCCTTTTACACGAAGCGAAGACGAAAGTGTAAGCAGGGTGCTATGTGTACGTGTGCTTGCCCCTACAAAAGGGCTGGGCGGTGCGGCTTCGGAGAGGGGGGTGTTACAGCCGGTTGGCGACATAGGCACGATGGAGTCCCCGTGCTTCATGGGCTGGCCCGACATGGCACGACGAGAAGTAGTGCTGGGGCTGGCCAGCATGAATTTACCCAGGCTATGTCAGGCCCGTGCCATGGCCTCCCAGCCCGTAGGGACATATATATATAGGTTCAACCAGCTATAGGAACCTTTTTCTAGAACATATTGAGATCATAGCAGCTAACCAGCTCAAGTTTAGCTGGTGGATCCAAATAGGAAAAACTATAAAAAAGGAAGAGAATACCATATGGACATTGAAAAGTTGTCCGTAATACGTCATATCAC
This sequence comes from Cenchrus americanus, assembly GCA_947561735.1. Lineage (NCBI taxonomy): Eukaryota > Viridiplantae > Streptophyta > Magnoliopsida > Poales > Poaceae > Cenchrus > Cenchrus americanus. Next base: position 11,200,719 of record OX387239.1, read on the forward strand.
TACTACACAAACCTTTATCACCGCCGGCTCCAAACTCCATCATCACCATTGATTCTCGCAACCATTACCCCGATAGTGGTGGTGTTAGGAAACATCATCACAAATGGTTTTAGAATCGACGGTGGTGCTTACTTAAATAGTATTTAAAAATTGGCCCCACCATTGGGAACCCACCGACTGCAGTCGGCCTCTCCGCCAGTGCACCTCATCGCCACCTAACGCCCCTACCTCATGCTCCACTAGGCACAAGCCCCTCTGCAACTGCACCTCTTCAACATTGGATGCCCCTACTCAGTGCCTCGCCATCCCCTCCTAGCCGAGCACAAGATAGAGGAGTGGGGCGACGGAGAGGCTAGTACGACCGACAGGATTCGACCAGATAGGTCAAGAGAGTTTGAGGGAGGAGGAGCATGCATCCAGGATAAGAAGTCGCTACTGGATTTGATGAATAGAGGAGCTTCACACCTCGGATCCTATCCCGCATGTTGAAGTCGAGTCTCATCACCAGGGGAGAGGGTGCTGAGGTTGCACCCTGCTGACACTCCTCCGTTGCACCATCCAGCCACTGCTCTGCTACGCCTCATCATGCCAACCCACTTCTTCAGCCACCTCTCTTTAGCCCACCGTTGTTCGTTGCCACATGTAAGAGGTAAGGGGCGAGCGAAGGGGGAGGAGAGGAGTGGTGATGGTGAGATCAAATTACTAAGTGAAGGTCCCTATCACCATAGGCTCATATTAAAAACTGTTGGTGACAGTGTCACTAATGGTGAGTAACAAGAACCGGCGATGATAGGATGGGGATTGACCTGAAAATTTGATTAGTTGTCGTTAACTATCTCTCTCTCCCTCTCTCCATCCCCTCTACCCTATCACAATCTAACATGTCCCCCTCTCTCTGCCATCTTCTTTACTTATCCCACCGTCATTCTCCCCCCCCATGAATCCTCTCTCTCATTGCCTCGCTACCCCTCCCATCACCGCCCCTCTCCTACCCCTTCACTCTCTCCTTACCTCTTAGATGTGGCAACGAACATTAGTGGGCTAAGGAGAGGTGGCTGCAGAAGTGGGATGGCAAGATGAGGCGTAGCAGAGCTACGGCTGGATGGTGCAGTGGAGGAGTATCAGCAGGGTACAACCTCAGCACCCTCTTCACTGGGAGGTGAGTACTATGGGAAACATGCTCAGTATGGTCAAATTAAGGGACCATTCGCTCATTACATAGAAGAAAATGGCATAAGAGTTCAGTACGCTATGCCAGGCGAACCACAACAAAATGGAGTTGCTGAGCGTCTTAACCGTACACTTATGGACATGGTACGTAGCATGCTCAGTCATTCCAGCTAGCTTGTGGAACTGTGGATGGAAGCATGTAAGACAGCTGGTCATATACTAAATTGGGTTCCATCTAAGTCAGTTCCCAATACACCTTTTGAGTTGTGGAGAAAGAGTGGAGGGTGGGGAGTTCGCCGGCCGCCGCCGCCCGCCACTCAGATCCAGGAGAAGGGGCACGCGGCGGGCCTCCTCAACTCGCTGGCCGCCGCGGCCGCCTCTCTCACCGCCGGCGAGGGGTTCGGCGCCTTGGGAAGCAACAAGGTGAGCGGGAGGGACCGAAATGAGTTAGGGTTCACTCCCCCATCACTCACTAGCTTATATATGAGCCGTGGTGCGCCCGCCACCGTCCGATCGACCGGAAGGCCCGGAAGCTCGAGCTCCTTGTCCCGGGTAGTGTCATTGGCATCCCGAAGGCCACCGATACCCTCGAAGACGCTCAAGGACCGTCTACGCTACAAGCCCGACGTCACTCTCGCCGTCGACTCCGCACCGCCGAATCGGCCAACACCAACGCGATGGAGAACACCGCTGCTGGTATTAAGCCGAACCTACTCTTTATTTCTGCATTACTTCAATGTGCTAGATGTGATCTACGGTAAACTAGTAGATCATGATGTTTATGTTTTACTTAATTGTTAGTAATTTGATGAGAGATCCATGAATACCAAGGTCAACCCTCCCTCTTCTCCACCCCTTGGGGTCTATTTATAGGTAGAGGAAAGGTGGCTGTTTTTATTATTTCCATTGGTGGGGTTAAGAATTACAATCAGGTCCTTGTTATTTACACTTGAGGCCCCTGATCATACAAATGAGTCCCTGGACATTACAATTAGGCCCTCAGCCCTTACACAATGCCCTTATATCCCTTTTTTGAGCTCTATTATACACAATGGGGGTCCCTAGCCTTAGCCCTCCTAATGCGCACCCCCAACATTGATAAAAGCATTGTTGATGTTCAGTTCTATAGTAGTGAATGAGAATTTTAACATTTTAAGGCCAATTATCTAAATTAAATAGCATGGGATCAAAGTCATTTGTGATAATCTAATATTGCAGACAGTGTTCTAAATAATCAACTGGTTATGAATCACAAACGTTTTTCTGCTTGAGCAGTATAAAGTGTGCACACATCCACATGGATTTTTTCACTACCAACAAAATTTTGTAGACCCGGGTAAAAACATATTTATTGGCATGGACACAAGCTAGGCCTGTGGAATCTTATTGATCTGGACCTAAAAAATGCTCAAAAACTGACTTTACTGGCGAAGAGATTTTTGTAAAGACTGGTTTCTTAAATTTGCTCCCGTAAGGATTTGAACGAGGTTGCCCGTTGGTAAATGTGCAAATCTGTTCAATTAGTATATAGTTGTGTGGCAGTCTCGGCAATATCAAGCTTATACGTTTTGTCTGTTATGGTGAAGGGACCTAAGGTGCCTCGATCAACAATAACAAAGAATATGCATGTTCAACCACCTACCTACAGGGCGCCTGCATGCTGTGAGCGAGAGAGCACATCCAATCCTCCCGTGGATCCGACCGAAAGTTGCGGGCGGCCGGCCTATCTCATATTATACTACAGTTCTTTTCAAACAAGTTGGCTCACAGGCTACTCTTTCTGTAATAGAATAGATGCTCATCTGTAACGGAGCGTCGGTGGTGAGACTTCTTCAATCTCGATGATTTTTACCAATTTAATCTTTCGTATTTACTCGTAAACTAATGTTGCGTATATGTACTGGTAGAGGGCAAGTGATGTGATAGTGTAATCCTAGGTGAACATCGTGTTCAAAAAAAAAACTTGTCCCAGCAGCCAAGACGCATTACCAAAGAAAACTGACATGTCAAATAGAAAAACAGTAGTATAAGTTTTAACATACCCCATCGTTATGCATGGTTAATTAGCGTTGTGGGCCTGTGGCCTTGCGGCCTTGTAATAATAGGTGGTGCTCAGACAATCACACGTGTTGGCGAACAACGTGTCTGGGCCTATTCTCTCCTAGAGGCAATATAACTCAGCAACAAAGCTCGCTCATCTTAGCAGCAGTGCAAGTGCGCAGCCATGGCGAGCATAGACAGCCGAAGCCTCCCCAGGGCAGCAGCCACCTCCATGGCGCTAGCTATCGCCATTGTCTTCCTGATCTACACAGCAGCTCGAATGGGAGACGCTGCATCCGTTGAGCACACGTTCATTGTAAGTATGCATATTGCTGTTTCGTTCGCTGCCTTTCATCAGCCTCGGTATCTACTATATATGTAATATACGGATTTTCGAGCACCAGTATTTCTTTGTAAGAACGATGTTCTACCACGAACGCTACGAATTCTTAACAAATACTCTATATATGTAGGTGAGCCAGGTGAAGATGACACACTTGTGCAAGGAGACGCTGGTCACCGTGGTGAATGGGCAGCTCCCAGGGCCAGCGATAGAGGTCACAGAGGGAGACTCGGTGACTGTTCATGTTGTCAACAAGTCACCTTACAACATAACAATCCACTGGTAATGAGCTGAGTACCTATTCAATACAGTCATTTGTGGCCCAAAGGCACTGGAAACATTATTTGTATTTCAACATTTGCAATCCCTCTTCTTCTGTGTTGTCGGATGTAGGCATGGAGTGAAGCAGATGTTTAACTGTTGGGCTGACGGGGTTCCGATGATCACGCAACTCCCTATCGAGCCAAACCAAAATTTCACCTACCAGTTCAACGTCATCGGGCAGGAAGGCACCCTGTGGTGGCATGCTCATGTCCCCTTCCTCCGGGCATCAGTGCATGGCGCTCTCATCATCCGGCCAAGAAATGGGGCGATCTCATATCCATTTCCAAAGCCAGACAGGGAGGTCCCCATCATAATAGGTTCGTGATTTATTTGCATCTGATTTAGTATTGGACTGTTTGGAAAAGACAAAGAATGCACAGTTCCTATTTGAATTCAACTGTCTTCGACTTTTGGCAGGGGACTATTGGCAGCTAGACCTTGTACAGGCGGCAAGGAGGATGCAGCATGGTTTCTTGTTTTCTTTCGCCAATGCGTCCACAATCAATGGCAAGCTTGGAGATCTCTTCAACTGCTCCGGTAAGGAATTACAACATTGATGTTTGTGACGTACGTTGACCTCAACGACAGATTCCATTTTTATAGAAATTTAAAATGTTCCTGCTTGAATGTAACTATGAATTGAAGGTGTGCCCGAAGAGAACTACGTATTGGATGTTGTACCTGGCAAGACCTACCTGTTACGAGTAATCAACGCCGGTCTCTTCTCAGAGTTCTACCTCAAGATAGCTGGGCACAAATTCACTGTGGTTGGTGCTGATGCCAACTACGTCAGCCCATACACCACGGATGTCATTGCCATTGCGCCAGGCGAGACGGTGGATGCCTTGGTTGTCGCTGATGCGCCCCCTGGAAGGTACTACATGGTTGCCCTGCCCAATCAGGCGCCATTGCCGGACACCCAGACCCCGGAATACACAACCAGAGGGATCATGCAGTACAGACACAGTCACAGCTCTTCCGGCGGTGCCGAAGAAGAAAGTTCATCTTGTGATGATGTGCCAGTTTCACCTGAGATGCCTGGTATACATAACACAATTCTATCTTACTACTTCCACGGGAACCTGACCAACCTGTACCAAACCGTGGTCCCTCAGCGAGTTGATGAACATTTGTTCGTCGTGCTCAGCCTGGGCTCAATCTGTAGGCCTGGCCATCAGTCGTGCAAGAGGGGTGATCACAACGAGACCATCCTCATTGCAACCATGAACAACGTTTCCTTCCAACATCCCACGGGGGTGCCCCTACTAGAAGCGCACTACTACCACACTGGCAGCATGGCCGTGATGCGAGAGCTTCCCGACAGACCGCCAAGGGCATTCAACTTCACCAACGAGGCCTTGATCCCTTATGGACCCAAGGAGATGAAGCTAGAGCCATCGTCTAAGGCCACGGTGGTGCGGCGGTTCCGGCATGGTTCCGTGGTGGAGATGGTGTTCCAGAGCACAGCAGTTTTGCAGGGTGACTCCAACCCGATGCATCTACATGGTCACAACATGATCCTGCTTGCACAAGGGCTTGGTAACTTCAACGCTGCGAGAGATGTTGCGAAATACAACTTGGTCAATCCACCGGTGAAGAATACTGTCCTTGTCCCAAATCTTGGGTGGGCAGCAGTCCGATTTGTTGCAAACAATCCAGGTGTGTGTAAGATTTATATTTGTTATATAATTGTGATTCAAAGTCGAAGCTATCAGACCTACTAATTCTTATCTTCTATATGATTTACAGGGGTATGGTTCATGCATTGCCACTATGAGTTTCATTTGACAATGGGCATGGCGGCAGTATTCATTGTAGAGGATGGTCCTACAGCAGGCACATCTCTCCCTCCAGCACCTGCTAATTTCCCAATATATTGTGGTCGTGACGACAATGGCCTTCCAGATGAATTGTGCCTCGAAACTAAGAGGATGAAATCAGACGCATAAATGTAGCCTGAATGAATGTTACTGCAACTGCTAGTTTCAAAATTTACCAATGGATGGCCCACGCTAGTACCTGGAATCCTAGATTCAAGTTTGCATATTAATACTTTTGTATCGTCTTGACTCTACCAATAATGTGAGGCCAATAATGATATATGGCTTAGCTTTCTTTCTTCACCACCTTCTCTGTATTAGGCTTTCTGCAGCCTTCACCTCTAAAAATCACCCTATAAACCTATATTTGGAGGGTCCTTGAAAACATTTGACACCTTAAATTACTTTTTGCTGCAGCAATGATCTTTATCCACATCCGTAAAAAGAAAACTGTAGAACCGCATCCGTCGGCGCATAGTTAGTGGCGACGTTCATGGCAACAACGGCCACCACCAAGGTCTTGCGCCCCCTGCAGCTCCAGGTGCTCCTCCTGCTGGCGGCAGCTCTCGCCACCCTTGCCCACCGCTCTGGAACGTAGGCCTGCTAATTGGGCGGGTTGTAATGGGTTTTATGGTGCATGTTGTTTCATTGGGTGTGTTTGGATAGGTGGAAATGGGTTTTTATATCAAATGGGTTGAGGCAGGTTGGGTATAAGACAAATGTGGGTTTAGGTGGGTTGAATGTGAGGTTTTTGACATCCGGCTTTTGGCACGAGGCCCACATATAAGTTTAGGAGCACCATTTTGCATAGAGCAGTGGGTTATCAAATTGAGTCATGTGCATAAATTTCAGCCAATTTCTCTGAAATGTTAAGCTGTGAACCTGATGTTTTAGTTTTAGGGCCCGGCTTTTAACATGGGGTCCACGTATAAGTCCAGCTCCACCACATTGCACAGAGTAACGGGTCGTCAAATTGAGTCATCTGCATAAATTTCAGCCAATTTCTCTAAAATTTTATGGTGTAAACGCGAGATTTTAGTTTTAGGGTCCGACTCTAAATGCAGATGTAACAAGCAATTTAAGCAAATACTACAACCCATTTGTTGAGGGCTGCCTCAGAGGGGGGGGGTGGCAGGCAGGGCGACCGCTGATGGCCCATACAGCTGAGGGCCCAAGAATAGGTAGGTAATTAATATACATAATTTTCTATTTCGCATAATAAACTTTTGAAACCCATGACGTACAACCCTGCAAATGGTTTGGAATACATAACAGGCTGTACATACATGCCGTAGGGAAGTCAAATATCTTCAAAAGGAGCTAGCGCAAGCACTATTGGACATTTTGTTTTGGTTTTCTGCCACCGCAAAACCCTGGCACCTTGCCTGCCTATGGACACACGGCATCGTCGCCGATCTAGGTTCCGGGTGATGCCTTTTTTTCAAATCTGATCGATTTCCTTGATGCCTTGTGACCGATCGACAACTAGAAGGACGACAGACAACAGACATGGTCAAATTAAGCAACACAGCAACACCCGTCCTATGATACGGTGCTAGGGTTATAAATTTATAATTCGATGTACTATTTGTATGTATCAGATGTTGCCTAAAAAGTATATGTCGTTTGCTAAAAAAACATGTGTTTGTACTTATTTGCTTATTATACTATTGTTATGTTTTATGAGATATACATACGAGTAGTCTTGAAGCCTCTTCGAGTATTTCCTAAGCGTCCTCGAGTTCTGCTTCAATAGTACCTTAGGTTGAGTCGTAGACTCTAGCCGAGTGTCAATCTTGATCCGAATCTTGGTCCAGCTCATAAGTCTTGAAGTCGAGATTATATGGAAGTGCGATTGCAAAAGCGCACTCCATGTAGAGTAGCCCCCGAGCCTTAGGTTGAGTCGTAGACTCTAGCTGAGTGTCAATCTTGATCTGAATCTTCCGTCTTGGAAAAATTGAATGATGAATGTAGCATAGTAGCCCTCGAGCCTTAAAATGATTAGGTAATCAATCCAAGGGTCTTCAGTGTTTTCAAAAGCCATCATCCGAGTACTCCTGCAACGTGTAGCCGCCGAGATAAAAGAGCCGTATGAGCACGTCGAGTAGTTGTTGGTGCGGTGCCCCGAGCTTGAGAGCGAGCGAAGCCTGCTGAAGTTATCCTTGAGTAGTAATTTGAGCACAGCCCCCGAGCTCGAGAGATTCCGAGTAGTAGTTTGGCATCGAGCTGTGGAGCTTGAGAATTAGTCATGCCGTCAAAGCGGACTTTAGATGCGAGCAAAGTGGACTTTAGATGCCGACAGCATGGACATTAGAATGCGACTTGAAAACCGAAGTCGACTTTGTGCCGCGTGGAGCGGACTTTGACATGCGACTTGAAAACCGAAGTCGACTTTAGGATGCCGTGCGGAGCGGACTTTGATATGTGACTTGAAAACCAAAGTCGACTTTAGATTTCCGTATAGAGCGGACTTTGAGATGCAACTACAGTAGTCGACTTTGTGCCACATGGGGTGGACTTAAGATGCAAAAAACGAAAAGCACTTTCCGGAAAGCCAAAGCGAATGAAAAATCAGAGAAAACGAATAGTTTTGCCTCCGGAGTGGGCTTAAGATTGCGACCAAAGTCAGATTGTGCCGACGGAGTGGGTTGGGTGCGACTGTTAGCGTTGTCTTGTGCCACCAGAGTGGGATTGGGTGCGACTGTTAGCGTCGACTTGTGCCACCGGAGTGGGCTTAAGTACCTGAGCCATGGATTTCAGACCCAAGGTACGATTGCCGCAAGAGCGAACTTGAAGGTGCGACCGGAGTCGACTTGTGTACCTGGGCCATGGATTTCAGACCCAAGGTGCAGTTGCCACCGTAGTGGACTTGAAGGTGCGACTGGAGTTGACTTGTGTACCAGGGCCATGGATTTCAGACCCAAGGTTCAATTGCCACCGTACTTGACTTGAAGGTGCGACCGGAGTCGACTTGTGTACCTGGGCCATGGTTTTCAGACCCAAGGTACAGAGCGTGAAGACCACGTGCAGCTAGGGACCATCGTTTCCAAGACACGAGGTCCACTTATAGCAAGGTTCCATCGAAGCTTACACACGTAGTATGCTGCTGGAGCAGGCGAAAGTGCGACCGGGGTCGACTTTAAGTTGCCGTACGGAGTGGACTTTAGAAGCTGCCTCTTTGGGATAGCCCCCGAGTTGACGAAGTAGGCTCGTCGTGACTTGATTGATATACCCCAAGAGTAGTCAGCAGAGTGTAGCTCCCGTGAAAACCCGCCGAGAAGCGTACACGAGGGCATGTTGTCCTGCATGATGAGGAAAAAAGCCAAAAAAAGAAAAGGTAATCATTTAAATAAATGACTTAGATGTTGCCGCCAGTGCGGACTTGTAGATGAAGCTGAGTCGGCAATGGAACTGCGATGCGTTGTTGCTGAAGTTGACTAGTCAGAGCTGATTTCGACTAATTGTTGGGGATGTGACTGCCGTTTTCGACTAGTTTGGAAAACTAGTTGAGATGAGTGATCGAGCGATGCGACTGGAAGAGGATGTCGCGGCAGCGCGTGGCGTACTCGAAGTAGAGCCGATGCTACCGCGAGACAAGTAGTCATGACGCACGGCATGGCTGAAGTAGAGTAAGTGCGACCGGACAACAAGTTGAGTGGCGGCACGGAGTAGTCGAGCCGCGAGAAGGAGCGATCGGGCGCACAGCGAGAGCCAGTGCGACGACCGACGAGAAGTCGAGCGGCGCGATGACGCGTGGTCGACGACGAGCCGCGCGACGTGCTGAGGCACTCGGACGTGCGGTGTAGGCGAACAAGTCGACGACGAGCCGCACGACGAGCCACACGACGTGCCGAGGCAGTCGGACGTGCGACGTGGGCGAAGTAGTCGACGACGAGCCGCATGACGTGCCGAGGCACCCGGACGTGTAATATAGCCGAAGTAGTCGACGACAAGATGCGCGAGGCGAAGTAGTCGACGAGGAGCCACGCGATGTGCCGAGGCACCCGGACGCGCAATGTCGGCAAAGTAGTCGACAACAAGCCGCGTGACATGCTGAGGCACCCGGACGCGTGGCGTGGGCGAAGTAGTCGACGACGAGCTGAGGCAGCCGGACGCATAGTGTAAGTGAAGTAGTCGACGACGAGCCACACAACGGCCTGAGGCACTCAGCCGGACGCACAGCGTAGGCGAAGTAGTCTACGACAAGCTGCGCGAGGCGAAGTAGTCGATGAGGAGCCACGCGACGAGCCGCGCGACGTGCCGAGGCGCCCGGACGCGCAGTGTCGGCGAAGTAGTCGACGATGAGCCGCGTGACGAGCCGCGTGACGTGCCGAGGCACCCGGACGCGCGGCGGAGGCGAAGTAGTCGACGACGAGCGGCGAGACGAGCCACGCGACGTGCCGAGGCACCCGGACGCGCGGCGTAGGCGAAGTAGTCGATGACGAGCCTGCGCGAGGCAAAGTAGTCGACGACGAGCCGCGCGACGTGCCGAGGCACCCAGACGCACGATGTAGTTGTGGTAGAGACACTGCAGCCGGGAGACGAGTAGTCGCGGCGCACGGCGTAGTTGATGTAGAGCCGCTGCGGCCGGGAGACGAGTACTCGCGACGCACAACAATGTTGTCATAGAGCCCGTGCGGCCGAGTAGTCGCGGCACACTGCAATGTTGAGGTGGAGCCAGTGCGGACGGAGGCGAGGTAGCGGTGTTACACGACATGATTGAAGCAGTTGTACTCGCGTACGTATTCTGTGTACTCCAAGCAATGGTCTTGAAATCTTGCTGGTAGCCATCCGTGTACACATAGCAGAACTCCAGAAAGTTGTTTTTCAGGGGCATGTGTATAACACACATCAAGTTTTGATTTTTTTCCCACATGAACTGGGCAGCTCCATCTTCTGCTCCATCTCGATGCCGTTTCTCTTTCCGATTCAGCAGCTTGACATCTTGCAGCTTCGGACATCATTGAATCACAAGTTATGGCAATTCGCGCATCAGACAGTAACCTTTACTCCGGGACGGAAAAGTAATCGTTGTCGATTATGTCTCAAATCCGAAGTAGCAGCACGTACAGGTCGACGGATTCAACTTGAGTCATCACGGTAGCTTGTTCTCGATTGCAGTGCGGATTGCGGCGTGCAACAGGCTAATTTACTGATCTCCGCATTGGACTCCGTCCCGACGAGTTCAGATTGAATATTGCGTCAGGCTGAACAGGAATGTCGCGGCGCACAACACAATCACCTCATGATGAATATATTGACTTCGATGGTGAGGGTCCTTCGAATTCGCCCAGTGGTGATGATCACCCCTAGTTGGCGCGCCAACTGTCGGTGTTTTAGACCGGCAAACCTACAAAGGGGGTACCTGATGTAGTAGATTGTGCGGTGGAGGATCGTGATCTGTGTTGGGGTATCCAAAAATCCGGATAAGATCCCTAAACACGTAAGAGAGTACAGTAAACATGTTCTAGCATAGTGATGACGCAAGAGGAGACTAAGAATCTCAGACAGACTGCTCTAGATTCCAAAGTTGTGAATCCATTTGCACGTGCCCTCGCGCCCCCTTTTATAGGGAGACGAAGGAACTTTTACATTCCGAAAACACCCTCGAGCTCAAAGAATATTTCTAATGTGAACACCTACATGAATGTCTTTTTCATCTCATACATTTACAAGCCTGCCACTAGTTCACACTCTAAACCCGGACTTTTTGAGACGACATCTTTGACTTTGCTTCTTGCTAATTCGTGAATTCTGCTGTTCGTAAAATCTTCGCGCGCCAGTCTCCCGAAGTTTGCGACTTCGCAGGTTCGAGATTCCAGACCATCACGTGTTCGTGACTTCTCGTCTTCACCGGTGTGACAACCCGCCCAGGAAAATACCGTACTATCGCCTAAGACCGATCCACTTTGGTCATTAAGCAATAGTAAAGTATCATCCTGTCGTTAGTTGCCGGGTTAACGCCCGGTAAATAAATTGGACATCGAACAGAGGATCGACACATACATTAAAACTCACGCGAAGGCGAGTCTAGAGTACAACATGAGTTAACATAATTTATTACAAACCATTGTTCATGACATGGAGTAAAGGTTCAGAGTTCGAAAATACAGCGGAAATAAAATAAACTAGCGCAACGGTAGACATCACAGGAGGCCATCCGTGATGTCATCACTTGTCGGCACCCATCCGATCAATCACACCTGCAACAACAGTTTTACAGCAAGGCTGAGTATACTAATACTCAGCAAGACTTAACCGTCGGGTGATAACTACATCACCAAACTCTAGACATGATAGGCTTTTGGCCGGTGGAGTTTCTTTTGCTAGACAGCTACTAAGGGTAGATCCTTACTTTCAAAATTTTAGCACAAGTTCTAGTTGATTACCATTTCTAAGTGTGCCATCTAATTCAATCAAGAATTGGACAAGCAATTAATTCATACAACAATATTCCTCGAGTTCCATCATTATGGGATATCATGGCCAGTTGATTAAGCAGTCTCGGATAACGGTGAGAGGCCGACAATCGATTGATTTACTTGCAAGGTAAACCCAAACACACGGTAGGCTGCCCCCGCAAGGACAACTTTCCCAGTGCCGTTCCCGTCGATCTTCGGCTTGGGAGCGGAACCTACATTCCTTGGTACAAGGTTTACTTGGATCGCTCCCACACGAACGTCCGGACTCACTCGGGTACCACATCGTTGCAAGCGAGGGGGACACAAGTGCCCCGAGTTTAGTAGGGAAAGGTTCCCTTACCGCGTCAATCGGGTACTAGGCTTACCGGTCCCATACCCGCATATGCTTAGTACGTTCAAAAGCTTAGCCCACGAAAGCCACTGGACCGGAGCCCAAATCCCATGCTCTTACCACATGAGCAATCCATTTAAGGATATCTTATGATTCCTATCTAGGAACCTAATCTCGCGAGTGACGAACATCACTCGACTTCTATCGGTCCTATAGCATAGCAGCTATCGACCTAGCATACTAGTGATAGAGCATAGGTACCTAGGGATCATGCATCTAGGGTTTCAATTCAACTCCTGAAACGTAAATGCACAATCGTAGCAAACATAATTGCATAAATTTCAAAAACAGGGTTAATGATCCAAGGCTTGCCTTCGATGGCAAGGTTGGCCTTGGGCCCTTCTGGACTTTGGTCCAGGTCTTGCTCTACAACGACGTGGTGCACGTCTCCGTCAGCTCCTCCGTCTCCTCCGTCCGGCACACGCGTACAGCTACCGCTCGGAAGATCTACATGAGGATGCAATGCAAGATTTATTTGATGATTTTTAATTTAATTAACCACAAACCATAAATTATAACCATAGGGTGCATTAGTTGGACACATTCACCTAGATAAGAATACATTTAGCATACTCTTCCAAAAAGGAACAATATGCAATTCTTTATTAAACATTTGAATAAAGGTTCTTATTATACTTATCATTTCATGTGAAAGCTTCGTTCCCTTTTATCTTCTCCAATAATGGTGTAATTAATATTTTTATTTATGAATTAATTTCTTATTAGTGATGATAATTAATTATCTTTTAATGGTATTAAATAATACTTTTCAAAAAGGAAAAAGGAATTAAACAAGGGTTTTTCTTTAATTAATTTCCCTTGAATATTAAAAAGGGTTTTAGGCTTTTTATGAAGCAATTAAATTACCAAAAATTAAAGAAGTGTTTCTTAAGCCTACTAGCACCTATCCTGGTCCATTGGACCCACATGTAAGTGTTGGAGGCTAGGAAATTAAATATTATTGGAAATAACAAAGGACTAGCTAGTGATTTAAAGTAAATGCATATAAAAATAAATAAGCATCAAAATGTTCCAAATTTTCTTGTGCAAGCTCTCTGGTCCTAAACAAGCTTAGAAAACCAACATGTTCACATGGAACCTCTACTGAACTTGGTTTATTAATTTTCAAAGGAAAACATGCATAAATCAAGAATAATTATTTCGTTCATCCAAACATCATGATTAATTCACAAGATGTGCATTTTGGTATTATAAGACAAGTGTGCACAAGTTGGGGTCAAAAACGTAAATATATTTAACAAGAAAAATCACTTATGCGGATCCGCCGCAATAGAAAAACATTTTTATAAGAAGATTTACATCATAACTTTGTGCAATTTTTAGCACGGAGCTAGTCATGACATAGCACACAACATATCCAAAAATCCGCTACGGAGGATTTATGGTTTTTGAGTTATTGCAGATCTAGGGTTTTCACATTTGTATTTTTCATGCAAAAACTAAGACAAATTAGCTCGGGCTAGAATCTCGACCCGAGATTCGGAAATTAAAGACAAAGGTAGGGTAAGGTTATTACCGCTCCATGATTGAAGAAAACCCGGATACTTGGTGTTGAGGAAGTGCTCGGTCTCCCACGTAGCTTCTTCTTCAGTATGGTGACTCCACTGTATCTTGTACATCTTCACGGTATGTCTCCTAGTTTGCCTCTCTTTTTGATCTAGCACTCTCAGTGGATGCTCTACCACTGAAAGATCCGGTTCGATCCAAGCGTTTGCTTCCGTGATCACTTCTGTCTCGAGTACTTTCACACCTTTCTTCAATTGTGTCACATGAAACACATTGTGCACAGCCGAGAGTCGATCCGGAAGTCGGATACGATAAGCGACTGGTCCACATATCTCAATGATCTCGTATGGGCCGATATAGCGTGGGGCTAACTTCCCTTTGACGCCAAATCTGTGTACACCTTTGGTCGGGGAAACCTTGAGGTATACGTAATCTCCCACTGCATGGTGTCGGGGTGTTGTTCCTTTGTCATGGTAACTCTTTTGTCTCATTTGAGCTAACTTCAAGTTTTCTCTGATCACTTCCACCTTCTCTTCTGCGTCTTTAACTAAATCTGGACCAAAGAGCGTTCGCTCTCCGGCTTCTGACCAATTCAAAGGAGTTCGGCATCTTCGTCCATAAAGAGCTTCAAATGGTGCCATCTTCAAACTAGCTTGATAACTATTGTTATAAGAGAATTCCGCCAAAGATAGACACTTGTCCCAACTCTTATCAAAATGCATGATGCTTGCTCTCAGCATGTCTTCCACAATTTGATTGACTCGCTCGGTCTGACCATCGGTCTGAGGATGATAACTTGAACTACGAATCAATTTGGTTCCCAATGATTCATGCAACTATTCCCAAAAACGAGCCACAAATTGAGTACCTCGATCAGAAACAATGGTCTTGGGAATCCCGTGCAGACGCACAATTTGCTCGATATAGAGTTCTGCATAATCTTGGACGGAGTAAGTGGTGTGCACTGCGATGAAATGAGCGGTCTTGGTTAATCGGTCCACTATAACCCAGATGGAATCCTTCTTTCTGGAAGTCAGGGGTAAACCCACAATGAAATCCATACTGATGTCATCCCACTTCCACAAAGGTATAGCTAACGGTTGAAGTACACCGGCTGACTTCAAATGGCTTGCTTTAACTCGATGACAAGTATCACACTCTGCCACATATTTGGCTATGTCTACCTTCATGTTTGACCACCAAAAGTTTTTCTTCAAATCCTGATACATTTTGGTGCTTCCGGGATGAATAGAGAATTTGGACAGATGAGCTTCGTCGAAAATTTCCTTTCGGAGTTCCGGATCAACAGGAACTACGAGACGTTGCTCAAACCACACCACATCTTTTGCATCCTTACGGAAACAACTATATTTGGGGTCTCCTTCCGCTAATTTCTGTTTTATTAGCTGGACACCTTCATCATTGAGTTGAGCCAAAACGATTCTGTCATATAGATTGGACTCAGCTGAGATAGCATTCAAGCTTCCTTGCTCCACAATTTCTAATCGGAGCTTCCTCAAGTCTTCACACAAAGTCTTACTATACGACTCCACGGTTAAGCAGTTGCAGTGAACCTTTCGGCTAAGTGCATCTGCAACAACATTGGCTTTTCCGGGATGATAGTGTACTTCTAGATCATAGTCTTTTGTCGATTCCAACCATCTTCTCTGCCTCATATTCAATTCCGATTGGGTGAAGATATACTTGAGACTCTTGTGATCGGTGAAGATATTACAACGGTTTCCCATAAGATAATGCCTCCAAATCTTGAGAGCATGAACAACCGCTGCTAACTCAAGATCATGGGTCGGGTAATTCACTTTGTGGGGTCGAAGTGATCGTGAGGCATAGGCAATGACTCGATTTTCTTGCATAAGAACACAACCGAGACCAGTGCCCGAAGCATCACAAAAGACTTTAAACGGTTTAGAATTATCCGGCTGCACTAGCACTGGGGCTGTAGTCAGATGTTGCCTTAACGTGTGGAAAGCTTTTTCACAATCTTCGCTCCACACAAACTTGACTCCCTTCTTTAATAGCTCAGTCATAGGTTTAGCAATCCTGGAGAAATCCGGAATGAAACGACGATAATAGCCTGCTAAACCCAGAAAACTTCGGATTTGATGGACGGTCTTGGGTGGTTTCCAATCCATAACCTCTTGTACTTTGCTAGGATCCACCGATATGCCTTCCTTGGAAATAGTGTGCCCCAGAAATTTCACACTATCCAACCAAAATTCACATTTGGAGAACTTTGCATAAAGCTTGTGATCTCGCAAACGTTGCAAAACAATTCACAGATGTTCTGCATGTTCTTTTTCATTCTTGGAATATATTAAGATATCATAAATGAATGCCACCACAAACTTGTCCAGCTCCTTCATGAACACAGAATTCATGAGATACATGAAATAAGCAGGTGCATTGGTAAGACCAAAGGACATTACCAAATACTCATAAAGACCATATCGGGTGGAGAAAGATGTCTTGGGAATATCACACGGCCATATCTTTATTTGATGATACCCCGACCGAAGATCAATCTTGGAGAAAACTCTGGCTCCAGCCAACTGATCAAACAGGACATCGATGCGGGGTAAAGGATACTTGTTCTTGATTGTTACCGCATTGAGAGGTCGGTAATCCACACACAACCTCAGGCTACCATCTTTCTTCTTCACAAATAAAGCAGGGCAACCCCAAGTTGAAGAACTTGGGCGAATATAACCCTTATCTAGCAACTCTTGAAGTTGGGTCTTCAATTCTGCTAATTCCTTGGGTGGCATGTGGTAAGGTCTCTTGAAGATCGGGGCTGTCCCCGGTTGAAGTTCGATGACAAACTCAACCTCTCGGTCGGGTGGCATACCCGGCAACTCATTGGGAAAAACATCCGCAAACTCTCGAACCACTGGAATTCCTTCCAGCTGAGAAGTGATTGCCACATAAGAACGAGGATTCACCTCATCTTTGAAAGGTAGGTATAGGGTCGTGGCTCCAACAATTGGTGAGTTGATCTCTACCACTCTCTCTGAAATATCCAGTACTACCTTATGACGGTATATCCAGTCCATTCCTAGAATGACATCAATACCTTCTAATCCCAAAATGATAAGGTCTGTGTCAATTGTTTTGCTTCCTAATTCCAAGAGTACTCCCCTGGTCACCAACTCGGAAGAGATGTTCCCTCCTGCTGTTTTGATTGTAAAAGAGTCTTTGGTGTTGCAGGAGTTGAGTCCTACTTTGCTCAGCGTCTTTGCATTCATGAAACTATGGGTAGCGCCAGAATCAAACAACACACGGATGGGTTTGCCTCGAATAGAGAATGTGCCCATCATTACTGGTGCTCCTTCTGGAATATCACCCACAGAAGTGAAGCTGAGTCTGCCCTCCCTGACTTGAGCAATCTTCTTCTTGCCCTTCTTGATGGGTTTGGAAACTTGTCTCTGATTAGGCTGATTTAGCCGGTGCCGCCTGTTGGTCTGGCACGGCTGCAGGCATGTCCTAGCGAAGTGTCCTGGTTCACCACACTTGAAACAACAACGCTCATTGTTGCCATTAGGACTAGGGACAGTAGGCTTGGGAGTCGGCTGTTGAGTGTTGGGAAGGCAAAGAGTTTCTTGAGTCCGATCCTGGGACAACTTAGCCACTAACTTTTCCGACTGTGAAGCCTGATGGAAGTCTGGGAAAGTCTTCCGCATAATGCGTATCTTGCAATGCTGTGCATTATGGGGTATGGAGTCAGCCTTTCTTTTCTTCTCGGCTTGGGCTCTCTTCATGGCATCTTCTTGGGAGATAGCCTTATTCACTAGCATGGGGTAGCTGTCAAATTTTACCAGGTTCAGCCATTCAGCCAGGTTACTATTCAGACCTTCACGAAAAAGCTCCATCTTCTTCGTGTCGGTATCCACATGATATCCTCCATACTGGTAGAGGTTATTAAACTTCTGCGCGTACTGGTACACTGTGTCTGACCCTTGCTTGAGAGCCAATAACTCTCTCATTTTCCTATCAGTAAGTGCTTTTGGAAGGTGATGATCTCTGAAAGCCTTTTTGAATTCTTCCCAAGGGATTTCATACTCCGGTGGTTGCATGGATTTGTAGTGTTCCCACCACATTAAAGCAGAACCACGAAGCTGCAATGCAGCGAATTTAGCCTCGCGTCCTTCTGAACATGGCAAGGTAAAAACACCGCAAACATAGCTTCAGTGGCCCGAATCCAGGCATCAGCATCCAAGGGTTCTTCTGTCCCATTGAACTGCGGAGGATTCATATCCAAAAAGTTCTTGTACTCGGTCACTTGACCTTGGGCATTAATCTGATTCCCATGGGGCTGCTGCTGCTGGGATTGCTGCTGCAGATATAGGAGAATTTGGCGCATCATCTCGGTTTGAGTAGCCACTATTGTCGGGTCTGGTGATGGTGGCGGCTGGTTGCGGCCACTAGGATCACCGAAACCATTCGGAGTGCTGCGTGTCGAGCCCACCATCTGAAAAATTCGAGTTTTCATAAGTTACACATTTGTAAGCTTGTTCAACAAGTAGAACATGTACGACGAAAACTCAAATTGACCAAATAGATAGACTCGAGACAATTGCACTGCATCGAATTGACAATTTCCAACATTCCGAAACCAAAGTTTCCGAATGTTCAAATTTTTCCGGCAACTCGGTAGGTTCATAAGACCAAACTTGGTAGTCGAAGGTTAAACTGGAAAGGTTCATAAGACAAAGTGCAAAGGTGCAAGATTCGGAATGACGTGTTCCGGAAAGACGACAAGATCTAGGTTTACTAGTTGAGCATAGCTTGAGATTTGAAAACCTATGATCTTGCAAATACTTCTCGACAAAGATCTGGATAGATTGGGAGCACTTGGGTGTAGATCACTATACGAAACTCTGCAGAAAGGTCTGAGAAGAGGTCACGACAACAAGGTCGACTAGACGGTTCAACAACACTTTTCATTCGGTTTAAAGGTTGTTTTTGTTACCATTAGATTATTACTAAAGGAAAACCACACATGTGACCCTTTTATTATTCAGCAGGTTTTGATCATGATGCAAGAACGACCTATTCGTCCTCATCAAGCAATTAAACCAAAATCGGAGTTAGTGCCGGTGGCAAGGCAACAATTACGTCTCTCCCTATAATAACTAGTCGAGACTATCGGTACTCGCTTAGCAACTTACGAACGTGGTTAGTGTACCTGCAGAAGATCACATAACACAATGAACCTTTCATGCCAGCACTCATGAAAGCGTCCACATACATTACCGTTCACTATAGAAACGACATCCATGCGTTAAGCCGCTGCATGGACAGCGTCCAACCTTGGACATTCTCCGTTTGAATGGAGTATATCCTTGCCTCGCATGAGCGACATGCGGAATGCTCACGTATGAAAGACGTGGCAAGACACAACTCATAAACAGACGCGAAGATGGGATCCGTGGAAGGGATCACTCCATCAACCCTCGCAATTCCCGTGATGCGGAACAGCACACGTATAAAACACGTGGCTCATCTAGTTTGGTTGTGCAGGAAAGTAAGTCTGACATAAAGTAATGTGCTGGGAGTTAGCAAAAATAAACCATAGATTAATAAGCCACCTGAAAGAACCCAAAAGTTCCCTCTAGGGCCTCTCGGTCTAGTTTATCCTTAACGGAACAACGCATTTTGTAAACACAACCAATCTTGGCAAGTTTTATTCAAAAATCAGTGTTTAAGGTTGCTAATTAAACTCTGGTGCATGCGATCGCTACGATACCACTGTGACAACCCGCCCGGAAAATACCGTACTATCGCCTAAGACCGATCCACTTTGGTCATTAAGCAATAGTAAAGTATCATCCTGTCGTTAGTTGCCGGGTTAACGCCCGGTAAATAAATTGGACATCGAACAGAGGATCGACACATACATTAAAACTCACGCGAAGGCGAGTCCAGAGTACAACATGAGTTAACATAATTTATTACAAACCATTGTTCATGACATGGAGTAAAGGTTCAGAGTTCGAAAATACAGCGGAAATAAAATAAACTAGCGCAACGGTAGACATCACAGGAGGCCATCCGTGATGTCATCACTTGTCGGCACCCATCCGATCAATCACACCTGCAACAACAGTTTTAAAGCAAGGCTGAGTATACTAATACTCAGCAAGACTTAACCGTCAGGTGATAACTACATCACCAAACTCTAGACATGATAGGCTTTTGGCCGGTGGAGTTTCTTTTACTAAACAGCTACTAAGGGTAGATCCTTACTTTCAAAATTTTAGCACAAGTTCTAGTTGATTACCATTTCTAAGTGTGCCATCTAATTCAATCAAGAATTGGACAAGCAATTAATTCATACAACAATATTCCTCGAGTTCCATCATTATGGGATATCATGGCCAGTTGATTAAGCAGTCTCGGATAACGGTGAGAGGCAGACAATCGATTGATTTAAAACTTGCAAGGTAAACCCAAACACACGGTAGGCTGCCCCCGCAAGGACAACTTTCCCAGGCCGTTCCCGTCGATCTTCGGCTTGGGAGCGGAACCTACATTCCTTGGTACAAGGTTTACTGGATCGCTCCCACACGAACGTCCAGACTCACTCGGGTACCACACTGTTGCAAGCAGGGGGACACAAGTGCCCCAGGTTTAGTAGGGAAAGGTTCCCTTACCGCGTCAATCGGGTACTAGGCTTACCGGTCCCATACCCGGCATATGCTTAGTACGTTCAAAAGCTTAGCCCACGAAAGCCACTGGACCGGAGCCCAAATCCCATGCTCTTACCACATGAGCAATCCATTTAAGGATATCTTATGATTCCTATCTAGGAACCTAATCTCGCGAGTGACGAACATCACTCGACTTCTATCGGTCCTATAGCATAGCAGCTATCGACCTAGCATACTAGTGATAGAGCATAGGTACCTAGGGATCATGCATCTAGGGTTTCAATTCAACTCCTGAAACGTAAATGCACAATCGTAGCAAACATAATTGCATAAATTTCAAAAATAGGGTTAATGATCCGGGGCTTGCCTTCGATGGCAAGGTTGGCCTTGGGCCCTTCTGGACTTTGGTCCAGGTCTTGCTCTACAACGACGTGGTGCACGTCTCCGTCAGCTCCTCCTTCTCCTCCGTCCGGCACACGCGTACAGCTACCGCTCGGAAGATCTACATGAGGATGCAATGCAAGATTTATTTGATGATTTTTAATTTAATTAACCACAAACCATAAATTATAACCATAGGGTGCATTAGTTGGACACATTCACCTAGATAAGAATACATTTAGCATACTCTTCCAAAAAGGAACAATATTAAATAATACTTTTCAAAAGGGAAAAAGGAATTAAATAAGGGGTTTTCTTTAATTAATTTCCCTTTAATATTAAAAAGGGTTTTAGGCTTTTTATGAAGCAATTAAATTACCAAAAATTAAAGAAGTGTTTCTTAAGCCTACTAGCACCTATCCTGGTCCTTTGGACCCACATGTAAGTGTTGGAGGCTAGGAAATTAAATATTATTGGAAATAACAAAGGACTAGCTAGTGATTTAAAGTAAATGCATACAAAAATAAATAAGCATCAAACTGTTCCAAATTTTCTTGTGCAAGCTCTCTGGTCCTAAACAAGCTTAGAAAACCAACATGTTCACATGGAACCTCTACTGAACTTGGTTTATTAATTTTCAAAGGAAAACATGCATAAATCCAGAATAATTATTTCTGTTAATCCAAACATCATGATTAATTCACAAGATGTGCATTTTGGTATTATAAGACAGTGTGCACAAGTTGGGGTCAAAAACATAAATATATTTAACAAGAAAAATCACTTATGCAGATCTGCCTGCAATAGAAAAACATTTTTATAAGAAGATTTACATTATAACTTTGTGCAATTTTTAGCACAGGAGCTAGTCATGACATAGCACACAACATATCCAAAAATCCACTACAGAGGATTTATGGTTTTTGAGTTATTGCAGATCTAGGGTTTTCACATTTGTATTTTTCATGCAAAAACTAAGACAAATTAGCTCAGTCTAGAATAACAAAAGTTGTAGTATAATTCACCAGGAGTCCAACAAAATTGGCCTTGCATTTTTCTGAATTTTCTGTGATTTTCTACGCAATTTACAAGAAACAGCAAAACAGTTTTACTATTAGAGTTGCACTTTTGCAAGAAAGACCCTGGAAAGATTGGTACCCTTGCAATGTCACCCCTGGGGGCGCGGCCAGCCTACTGTTCGCCGGAATTGGGGGAGCTCGCCGGCGTTCGCGGCCGGGGAAGGGTGGGGGAGTGGTCTAGGGGTCACTGGGGGGCGGTTTGTGGGGTTGGACGGGGACGAGACGGCCGGGGGCCGCGGCGTGCGCCGCGGCCGGCGGTGGCGGCCGCCGCGGGCCCGTGCCGCGGCGCGGCTGCGGCGGCGCGGGGCCGGGCGGGGGCGGGGCGGGGGAAGGAGAGGGGCGTGTGCACGCGCGAGAGCGAGGGGAGGTCGGCCTTTATACCCGAGCTCGAGCGCACCGTACCGCCGCGGACGGACCACCGGTCACTGGGTCGTCTCGACCGTGGTACGGCGTGGCAGGGAAAATTCATTCCGCGGCACGGATTCGCAGGCGACTAGGGGCGCGGGCGGCCTCGGGCGCGGCGCCTCGGGCCGGGCGGCCTCGGGGCGCGGGCGCGGCGTGGCGCGGCGCGCGCGCGGCCCCGGCCCCGCGCGGAGCGGGCCGCGCGCGGAGCGCGCGCGCGGCCGCGCGGCGTGGCCGGCGCGGCGCGGCGCGGCCGGCGCGCGGGGCGCGCGAGGCTGCCTAAACCTTTCGACGTAGCCTGCTTTGACCTAGATTTTCTCTAAAAAATTGAACTGAAGTGCACCGAGCAGTGAATACCAAAGTTGTAGATCTCACTACCCTCTACAACTTTCACAAAGGCTCTAGGGTGTTTTTCTCTACGGATTTTGCAGGAACGTCGTGCCAACTTGGAATGTCAGCCTGTTCTGGAAACCAGGAACATCTGTCTTGCAAGGGGTTTTTCACAATTTTCCACCCAAAATTTGAAATGCCAATCTACACGAAAGTTGTGTCCCTCAACAAGATGGACAACTTTCATAAAGGTAGATTTTGAAGTGTTTAGGTGGATTTTGGAGAACACGGCAAAATTTCTGGACGACATTCGCTGACGTCAACGGTTAAGCGGGGTTTGACCGTGTCTTTGACCACGGGTTGACTACAGGTGTGTGTAGGCTCGGTCAAGGGGTCCAATAGGGTTCAATGGCGAGGTTTTCGGGTGATGGCCCAGGTTGACCTAGGTTTGACCGGGGTTTGACTAGTTTGAACCGGCTGATCCGGTCATTAGCATTAATGACGTTAATTAGAAAATTGGGGCGTCACAACCAGTTCGAGATTCTAGATCATCGCGTGTTCGCGACTTCGAGGCTTCGCAGGTTCGAGATTCCAGATCATCGCATGAGTTCCTTTCTCCTGGAAACATACATCACAAATTTCATTAACCTCGTTGTTTCGAGGGTGACCGGTTTTCCTGAATTCCCCAACACTAGCCCCTCGGGGAAGCGGGTTGACTCCGACGATCCGATTCCACGAACATTTCAGAATTTCAGTAAAAAACGCCACCCTGGGAACGTCGGAGTGGACACGCGTCATCTGGAAAACTCACAACGGTCGAATCGAGGTGGGTTCGCAAAACTACCCCCCCCCCTTCGCCCCTATAAATAGATGGCTTCCACTGTCAAAATTTTTTTCACCGCTCTCCTGCTTTGTTGCGAACTGTAGTTCTCTCCTTCGCGGAAAAGCACCTTGAGATCTAGTGTTTGCGGCTTCAATTTTTCTCCGAACTTTTCTAAGGTATTACTCTCTTTGTCTCCTAACTTTTGTTTTTAATTTCTTCTTATTTTGCAAATCATATTCATGAACGTTGTCTTTATTGTCTCTTATGTGTACTAATGTCGAGTAGGTGGCTCAGAGTTAAAAGTATGGCAAGACCCATAACGACCGAAGAACTGGTTGCAGCTGGCCTTCCGGCCGAACTGGTAGCTCAGAATCCTGGAAATGTTCAACCTCCCGAAGAGCAGGCATCACCTGCTGCCAGCGAGTGCAAGAGTCACGAAGACGGGGAGATCAGGACGGATGATGAAGACGTCGGGGATGTGGATGCCGACGTCCGAGATCTGGTCAGAACAAGGCCGACGGGACCTCTTCCTCCGTCTCTCATTTTCGGGGAATCCAAGGTTACCACGAACATGATTAGAGAATACGAAGCAGCTGGATTCTTCCCTTCAGGCGCTGGGCGAGCTCCACTGGATGAGCAAACACCAACTCCCGAAGATGGAGAAGTAGTTGTTGTCGGTGTTTTGGACCGGCAACCTACTACGGGGAGTACCCGAAGTAGATGAATGTGACTCGCCGAGATCGGTAACTCGAAGGAAGAGGCACGCGACACACAATTTAGACAGTTCGGGCCGCGAGGTGCGTAATACCCTACGTCCCGTATGCCGCGTAGCTCGGATTGATAGGGCACGATTACAGGATGGTGCAATAGTGCGCCGTGGGTTGTAGAGGATTGAGATGCGATGCTAGAGCTAGAGATCGATTTTACTCGCCTTATATAGTACGGGAGCGGGGGTTACAAGTCGGAGTAGGGGCGGGGGAGTACTAGCCGAGTACGTCTGGGAAGCCTCTGCAGGTGCGGAACGTGTACGGAGTCCTAACCGAGTACTACTCCTTTCTTGTCCTTGTGCTCCACGCCTTCGGATGCCGATGTGGCGCAGGCGGTAGGTCCCGGGGGCCTACGGAGTAGTCGGTCTGGTACCCACCGAGGTAGTGGACGGGGGAGGTCCATACGACAAGCCTAGGTACTTTGTAGTGAGAAGGATAGCTTCAAGTAGTCTGGAAGGCCTTGCGGGAAACCGAGAATACTCAAGCGTCCACGAGTGCTACTGAAGTTAAAAGTCCTCAAGAAGTAGTCGAAGCATCCCGAGCGGATGTACTCCGGTACTGATGTTTAAGCAATCTTGAAGTCTTCTCGAGTAGTCCCAAGCGTCCTTGAAATCTGCCTTCGAAGGTCTTCAAAAATGCCTGCCTTGTCTTGAAGCCGGAGCCGTCAAGAGGACGCGATTTGCAGATCCGCGATCCACGTGGAGTAGCCCCCGAGCCTCGAGCCGCGGGCTCTGGCTGAGGTCCTATCCGAAGTCTTGGCGAGAAAAATCTAGCTCCGGAAGAAAAAACCGAAGGACACGTGGCACGGAGCCCCCGAGCCTTGAGTCGAGTACTTCCTCTCGAATTGAAGGATCCTTCTTTGGAGAATGTGTCACGAGATGCTCTTGAGACCGCGTCCCGAGGTAGTCGAGGTAGAAGTAGCGAGCCCACGAGATGGGGCGCGTCGACTAGTGGAATGCGAAGAGTCACGCGCAGCCGCTGAGTCAGCCATGCGTGGACTTAGTCAGCCGCCCGTTATGGAGGCGTTTTGGCTTATAAATACAAGCCGAAGCCCTTGAGGGGTTTTTCACCCAAGTGAGCCATGAGTCATTCGCCACTTGAATCTTGAAGTAGATCCATCCCGGCGGCGCGCCTAGTAGATCCGAGCACATCGCCACCGGGGCAGCGGGGTAGCCCCCGAGCGAATGCGAGTGAACTCCTGTTCTTGGAGGATGAAGCCGTCCCGTCGAGAAGACGTCGAAGGCCGGCGGGAAGAAGAGGAGCCATGCGGAGAGGGCGCAGCGGCCGGCTCGGAGCGGCGCCGCCCATCTCCACCGCGCGCTGACCCGAGCCGCGAGTGGAAAAAGTCAAAGGTGAAGACCGAAGACTTGCTGGCCGACCACATTGAACAGCGGGTTCATCAGGGAGAAGGAGATCGACATGTGGAGATCCGCCGCGGGTGATCCCTATCCGATGGAGAAGGCGCAGACGAGATCCGGGTGTTCTCGCGCTTAGGTGGAGCGCGGTCTTGCGCTCCGGCGAGCGACTTCTTCGGGGGCTTCTCAGGTACTACGGCATCGAGTACCTCAACTTGAACCCCAGCATCTTCCACACTTCCGTCTTGACACCGCAAAGAGGCTTTCTTGGGAATCCGACCTGCTTTCGGGTTCTCTTAGGAGATTCTTCCGCGTGAAGCGCGACGGCCCTTCCAACCCCGGAGTAGTCGGAGGGGCCGGGATCCAGTTGAGGGAAGATGCCGCTGAGCGGTCACACAGCGTACAAGCTCGTGGACTCCAACACGGACTGGAAGGCAGTGGTTTTGCACCACCAACCACCATCCCGAGCTGCCGAAGCCGGGCGGACGGCGGCCCAAGCATCCAAGAGTGGTGGAACACGGAGCCCAACATGCAGAGGGATCCAGCTCCGGGAGTTGGCGGCACGCATCAAGACCTGCGGGATGCGGGACTGAGGGCGAACATGTGGCCTTCGGTTTCATGAACGCGGATCCGGCCCCGGCGTCGGCGCGGGACCCGGTGGCCTTCCCGAGTACACCGGCGACGACGACACGTCCGGATGCGGGGAGACGAGATGGAAGACAACGACATCATCGAGAGGTTGTCGAGGATCTTCAAGGACATGCCGGAATATACGGCGTGCCCTGTCGAGGAGTACTCCGCCGCGCGCCCACCCAACGAGGTAAGTAGCCGTACCCCCCTCGTCGAGTAGTAGGCGCTTGTAGCAGAGTTGCTGACGCCTTTGTGTCTTTTTGCGCAGGATGATGTGAAGCGGTTTGTCTCCGAGCCGCAGCCACCACCAAGCGGAATCGAGATCCCGACGGTGGAGAAGGTGAAGGAGCGCCGAGTAGTCGGAGACGACGACGATCCCGTCATCGTGGAGGATACCTCCGATGACGAGGAAGACGAGGAGACGGCGCAGGGCCCGGCTCGACCGGCGCGGTCGAGGTTCGGCCGTCCGTGCTTGCCTCATGTACCTCTCATCCAAGACCCTCCCGGCTAGCCCTCGGAGGCTAGCCTTGCCGCGCGCCGAGGAAGCCGCGCAACCCCGCCAAGAAGCGGGTAGCAAAGAAATGAAGATCTCGCAGGCCACGCCTCCGGAGAGGTAAGTCATCTTGAGCAAAGTAGTCGAGTACCCGCTTGATCGAGTACGGTGCCGACGAGTAGTCGTCCTTGTGTGCGGGGAGAGGCCGCCACCGAGCCCGTGGATGAGGGCGATGAGGGCACGTGGCCCACGGTGGGGGAAGCCGGCCGGAAGCCGAAGTCCGACCCCCCCCGTCGAGGAACTCGGCGCGGTGGGGCGCCGGCCCCCCCGCCCCGAAGGGAGCGAGTACCGCCGCCGCCGCCGTTGAAGAGGTGGAAGCGGGGCCGGAGCGCGAAAACCTGCGTCGGCCGCCGCCGCCGTGGAGGAGGCGGTAGTCGGAGAGGCGGAGGAAGAAACGCCCGCCGAGGGTGGGCTCGGTCGATATCGCCGGCATCCTCGGTGCTCGGCCGTGACTATCGTCCCGGTCGAGCTTGTAAGTACCACGCTTTCTTCGGTAGTACTCATTAGAGTAGTCGAACTTGTCCGACGATCCTCGTGGATACTTGTGCGGAAAATCCACGGACTTGAGCCGGGACGGGGAGGAGCCCGCGGCGGCGGGCGAGAGAAAGCCGCGCCGCCCGTCGAGGAGCCCGCTCCAGAGGCCCAAGCCGCGACCGAACCCCCCGCTGCCGAGCGCCGGCCCCGCAGGCGGTCGTAGTCGAAGGTGAGTACTCCTCCTGAAGCTATAGAGCCCCAAAAAGAGTAGTTGTAGATGCTGATGCGCGTGTTCCTTGGTGACAGGCGCCGAAGGAGGTGACATCCCTGCAGGAGTGCCCATGCAGGAGTTGACACCAGAGCCCCGCAGGCCGCGGTAGAAGCCCCAGAGCCCATGGGGGAAACCGTCGAGAAGTCCGCCGAGGGGGAGGCGGCTACCACGTCGCCAGGGGTTGCCCTGGAGGTGGCGATCCGATCACCGGAGATCCAAGACGCGGAGCCTATCCGCTCGGCGCCAATGGCGGAGGCTACAACGAGTAGCGGGTGGCGGGGGATCGAGCCCCTTGCCGACGATCTCGTCGAACCGGCGGTGTTGGCGCGGCACTTGGAGGCGATGCGGCGTGCCGAACAAAGTGGATGAAGGTACGTAGCCGTTGCCCCCCGAGTAGTCAATCCTTTGCGTTGAGTACTGCGCTGACTTGTACTTGTCTTGTGTAGGACGTCGCGGAACGATCCCGCGAGAAGTCAAATCTACTGCAAGGCTACGGCGACACGGTGCTGCGAGCTGAAGCCACGGAGGAGCGGCTCATGAAGTCGAGGAAGCATGCGGCCGCCATGCAGTCGAAGCTTGACGCCGCCTTCGCCAAGTACCACAACGATGTGATGGACTTGCAGGCGAAGAGCGACGAGCTGGTGCGGAAGAACAAGGGTCTCCGCAACAAGAATAAAGGTATGGCTCTTGACTTGTCGGGTACTTATTGGGAGTCATCAAGCTCTGACCCGTTGTTGTGTTCCGGTGCTGCAGAACTCGAAAACCAGGTGGAGCAGCTGAAAGGCTCGGAGATCGAGCATGAAGAATCTCTTCTACCGGGAACAAGAGGCCCGACGGGTACTTGAACTCGACTACAAGGAGCCGGCCGTCGAGTGCGAGAAGCACATGGAGTTGCGAATTGCTTCGGACGGGATCTTGTCAATCGCTACAAATCCTTGCGAGAAGTTGAACGAGGAGCGCGAGGCGCTCGGGCCCACGGCGAAGGATCTTGAAGAGGCTGCCCTCCCGATCGCGAGGCTCCCGGTGCCGCACCGGGCGGCCCCAAGATTGCTCCGCCGGCGGATCGACTTCGTGAGGCGCCAAGCCGGCTGGCCGCCTACGTGAAGCACATGGCCAAGTCGATCCCGAAGCGGTGCTGCGGCCTTCATGAAGTCGTACTTCCGAAGGCCCCGGTGGAGGTAGTCGCCGGCGGAGTAGCCGCCAAGCCGCTCGGATGAGCGATGCACGCGGAGTCTTGGAGCGGATGGCTCCCATCGCGGAGCGAGTAGCCGATAAGTTGAATCTCCAGTAGCCCTGCATAGATAGCTAGTAGCCATGGTTGTATAGGAAACAGTTGTAATGAACTATCTCATATATCAATGAAATATGAAGTTCCATCAATGAGTACTCGTAACCGCGATCTCAGAGTGCGGAGCGCCCATCGTGGAGTAGGTGCGAGTAGTAGTACTCGGCTTAGTGGTCCCGTCGCAGGGAGTAGACAATAAAGAAGTTGATGAACAATCGAACTTTATTACTGAAGAAGTACACTCGGATGGCCGGGCCGTAGTTACAAGTAGTCGCTTGGACCCGGAGGCCGCTTACAGCTAAGAGGAGCTGGAGCGGGTAGCCGCTTGCGGTGGTGATCCGTAGGTAGCCGTTGAGGGCCGGATCGCGGATCCGTAGGTAGCCGTGGGGGCCGGATCTTGGAGTGTGGTCTCTTGATAGACCGCTAGAGTCCTTGATGCTCGTCGCAGCCCAGGGTCCGTAGGTAGCCGCACGGGCCGGGACACGGAGGAGAGTAGTCCGGAGACTTGGAGCCGAGGACCGGAGGGTCGCTTGCGGCAAGGGGTGTTGAAGTAGTCGTGTAGACTTGAACCCCGGATTAGTCGTGTAGACTAGGCGTAGAATCGACGAGTTGGTCGACGTTCCACGAGTTGTTGACTTCTTCGCCTTCAAGTGTTTGGAGGCGGTAGGAGCCCGGCCCGGTCACCTTAGCCACGGTGAAGGTGCCTTCCCGAGGGGGAGCGCGAGCTTGTGGAGTCCTTCCGTGTTCGGGATACGGCGGAGGACAAGATCTCCAATATTGAAGGAGCGTTCCTTGACGTTGCGATCGTGGTAGCGTCGGATACCCTCCGGTACCTTGCCCGATTGGACGAGGGCGGCACGGCGAGCTTCTTCGAGGGCCGTCGATATCAACTCGTCTCGTCGTCTTCCGAGACGCCTTCGTCGTAGTGCTCCACCGCTGGCGAGTTCCATATGACATCGGCGGGGAGGATGGCTTCGGAGCCGTAGACCGAGGAAGTAGGGGGATTGCCCCGTTGGCTTGGATGGTTGAGTCCGCAGCCCCCCGCAGTGCGTTGGGTAGTTCCTTGATCCACTTGCCCCCTTTTGAGTTAGCGGCGTCGTGTGGCCGCTTCTTGAGGGTGTCGAGCACCATCCCATTGGCACGCTCGACTTGTCCGTTGGCCCGTGGATGGGCGACGGAGACGTATCTGACGTCGATCCCGCTGTTCTCGCAGTACTCCCGAACTCGGTGGTTGTTGAAGTTGGACCCCAGGTCTGTGATGATGCGGTGGGGTAGCCGTAGCGGTGTATGAGTTCATCCGAAGTCGAGTACTCTGTCGGCTTTGGGGCATGTGACCGGCTTGACCTCGATCCACTTGGTGAACTTGTCGATAGCCACCGGTACCTCTGTTGAATCCTCCTGGTGCGGTTGGTAGTGGCCCAATCATGTCGAGCCCCCGGCGGGCAAAGGGCCGGGTTGGCGGTATGGTGACTAGCTTGTGGCGAGGGACGTGTTGCCGCTTGGCGAAGAAGCGACATCCTTGGCACCTTCGACGAGTTCTTCGGCGTCGCCCGCAGCCGTGGGCCGGTAGAAGGCTCGCCGGAAGGCCTTGGCGACCGGCGTACGTGAAGACGCGTGGTTGCCGCAGACGCCCTTGTGGATCTCCTCCAAGATGTCCTTGCCCTCTTCACGAGGCACGCACTTCATGAGTACTCCAGAAGATGCGCCCCGCTTATAAAGCTTGTCGCCGACGAGGACGTAAGACTTGGCGCGGCGGACGAGTTGCTCGGCTGCGTTCTTGTCGGAGGGGACCTTCTGCTCGGCCGAGGTAGTCGATGAAGGGTTGCCTCCGGTCCACGTCGATCATCATGACCTCTGCCCGCCGGTTGATGAGCCGGGGGCGGTGGTCGGTGGCGCCGGCTCCGGGATGGATGGCGCGTGAAGCTCATGGACGAAGACGCCGCGGGTACTTGGGCGCGGGTGGATCCAAGCTTCGAGAGGACGTCCGTCGCAACGTTGTTGTCGCGGACGATGTGATGGAACTCGAGACCGTAGAACTTGTTCTCGAGCTTGCGGACTTCTAGGCGATGGCGTCCATGTTCTCCTTGTTGCGGTCCCGGGACTTGTTGACTTGGTTGATGACCACCGCGGAGTCGGCGTAGACTAGTAGCCGCTTGATGCCAAGTGAAGCCGCGAGGCGGAGCCCATGCGGGAGGGCTTCGTACTCGGCTTCATTGTTCGAGACCTTCCGGAAGATCTGCGGGACGTACTTGAGTTGTTCGCCCGTTGGAGAGATCGGGGAGCACCCTCGCGCTGCGCCCTCGAGGTTGAGTGAGCCGTCAAAGTACATCACCCAATGCTGCGGTCGCACGGTGGGAGTGGGTAGTTGATTCTCCCGCCACTCGCCATGAAGTCGACTAGCGCTTGCGACTTGATGGCCGTGCGTGGCTTGAAGTCGATGGTGAGGGCGCGGAGCTCGGCCGGCCCATTTGGAGATCCTTCGGTGGCGTACGGGTTCCTCGGGATGTCGCCGAGTGGGTAGTCGGTGACGACGGAAGCCGAGTACTCCCCGGAAGTAGTGTCGTAGCTTCCGCGAGGTGATGAGTAGAGCGTACGGGGAGCTTCGTACGGGCTGGTAGCGAGCCTTGGACTCGATAGAACCTCGGCGACGAAGTAGACCGGTCGGCCCCCGGGCCGGGTAGGCGTGGCCGTCTTCCCCGCCGCTCGACGACGATGGCGATGCGACCACGTGAGTAGTCGCAGCTAGGTAGAGTAGCGCCTGCTCGCCCTTGTGGGGAGCCGTGAGGATCGGTGGCTTCGACGGAAGTCCTTGAGCCGGGCAAGGGCTTGGTCCGCCTCTGCCGTCCACACGAACTTCTCGTGGTGCTTGAGAAGTTTGAAGAAGGGGAGACCCCGTTCTCCGAGCCTCGAGATGAATCCGGTCGGCGCCGCCATGCACCCCGTCGGCTTACGGACGTCCTTGATGCTCGTGGGAGCTTTCATGCGCCGGTGATGGCGGAGATCTTCTCGGGGTTGGCTTCGATGCCGCGGCGGCGATGATGAAGCCGAGTAGTTTACCCGAAGGCACGCCAAAGACGCACTTGTTCGGGTTGAGCTTCCCGGCGGTATTCGCGCGGTGATGCGAAGGTACGTTCAAGGTCGTCGATGAGGGTGTCTTGGAGTCCCCGGTTTTGACAACCACGTCATCCACGTAGGCCTCGACGTTCTTGTTGAGTTGCCGCTTGAAGCCGAGCCCGGATGGCCCGTTGGTAGGTAGCGCCGGCGTTCTTCAACCCGAATGACATGGTCGTGTAGCGATGCGCGCCAAACGGGGTGATGAACGCGGTCTTCTCTGGTCCTCTTCCTTGATTGCGATCGGTGGTACCCGGAGTAGCGATCGAGGAAGCGAGTAGGTCGCGGCCCGCGCCGTGGAGTCGATGACTTGATCAATCCGCGGCAACCCGAAGGGGTCCTTGGGGCAGTGCTTGTTGAGGTCGGTGTAGTCGACGCACATCCTCCACTCGTTCGAGTTCTTCTTGCGGACGAGGACGGGGTTGGCGAGCCACTCAGGATGGAAGACTTCTCTGATGAAGCCGGCAGCGAGCAGCTTGGCGAGCTCCTTCTTGATGGCGTCCGTCTGTCGTCGGCGAAGCGTCGGAGGTGTTGTCGCTTAGGGGTGGCCTTTGGGTCGACATTGAGGCAGTGCTCGATCAGCTCCCTGGGCACTACTGGCATGTCCGCTGGCTTCCACGCGAAGATGTCGCGGTTAGCCCGGAGGAAGGCCGATGAGCGTGTCTTCCTATTTGGGGTCGAGGCCGGCCCCGATGGTGGTGGTCTTGGTGGGGTCGCCTGTTCCGAGGTCGACCGTCTTGGTGAGCACCTCCTCGGGTGGCCGAGGCTTGTTGGCGCTGTCAGACTTCTCTGGGATGTCGAGTTCGCTTGTGGCAAGCTTCTTCGACGCGGCGTAGACTTCCATCATCGGTGTGGGTGCTTGATTTGTTGAAGCGATCACCACGGCTTCTGTATCGCAGTCGTGGGAGATCTTCAAGTCACCTTGGAGGGAGAGTACGCCAGCTGGACTTGGCATCTTGAGTACCAAGTACGTGTAGTGGGGCACCGCCATGAACTTGGCGATGGCCGGTCTGCCGAGGATGGCATGGTAGGAAGTCTCGATATCCGCGACCTCGAACTTGATGTACTCGGTGCGGTAGTTGTCGCGAGACGCCCGAAGGTAATCGGCGCACCACCGAGCCCGGTGGGATAGCCGCGTTGCCCGGACGATGCCGTAGAAGGGCATGCTTGCTCTTGTCGAGCATGGGAGTGACGTCAAGGTTCATCTTCTTCGAGTCTTGGTGAAGAGGACGTTGAGCCCGCTTCCGCCGTCGATGAGCACCTTGTTGAGCTTAGAGCCCGCCACTTTGTTGGTTTCGGGACGAGAGGGAAACGCCCTGGTTCGGAGAAAGGCGGTCCATTGGTCCGCGCGGGGAAAAGGTGATGGGGGTCTCTGACCACCTGAGAGGGGTCATAACCGCTGGTTCAATGGACATTACTTCACGGCGAGTAGCCTTACTCGCTCCCGCCCTTGGGTAGTCCGTCGAAGAGGACGTTGACGGTCTTCTCGGGTTCCCGGAAGTCGTCGCCGTCCTTCTTCTTGTTCTTCGATCGTGAGGGTGCGGTGGCTCCGGCGTATCCTTAAGTGCATGCCTGAGCTGGTAGCACTGCTCGGTGGTGTGATTGCCGTTTGGATGCCACGGGCACTTCTCCTTCAGCAGGTCTTTGAACCCGCCGGAGTTCTTCTTCGAGTTCCCTTTCGGAGGACGCTGGATAGCCGCGACGGTGTTGTCTGGCTTGCGCTTGCGATTAGAACCCGAGAAGCTGTTGTTGTTGTTGTTGTTGCGGCCGCCTTGGTTTGGATTGCTGCTGCTGCCGCCACCTTGGTTCTGCTTGGACTTGGCGCGGATGGCGTCGTACTTGGCGTTGGCCTTGTCCTCTTCATCCGCCCAGGACGTGATCATGTCCTTGAGGTGGGGAATGGACCGAGGGCGGCGACGACCGAAGTCCTCGAAGGTGCGGCGATGGTAGAGCCCGTCCTGGAAGAGGTCGATGACCTCCTTGTCGGTGACGTCCACGACGGTAGCGCGCTTGTCGAAGAAGCGGCGCATGTACTTGCGGAGGGTCTCGCCTTGTTCCTGCTTGATCATGGCGAGGTCCATGCGAGTACCGAACGGCCCATGGCGCCCGCGAAGTTGCTTGTGAATTGCTCCTTCAGCTGGTCCCACTTGTCGATTGAGTGCTTGTCCAGCGACTCGAGCCACGTGAGTGGGGCTTGGTCCAAGCGAAGGGGAAGTAGAGGCACTTGGTGTCGCCGTTGCCGCCGCCGTTCTCGATGGAGAGAGCGTAGCATCGGAGCCATCGGATAGGATCCTCGCTCGCGTCGTACTTGGTGATCCCCAAAGGCTTGAACTTGTCGGGGAGGAGCAGGTTGCGAAGCGGGGTGAGAAGGCGGGGAAGCCGTCGCCTTCAGCAGCGGTCGTCGACTTCTTTTGCCGTAGTTCATCAATTCTCTGGCGAGCATCGTACCCGCCATGAGAGGCGCCGGAGGCGTGGCTATGCGCGTGGCCGCGGCTGCCGCCGCCTCTAGCTTTCTTGTTGGCTCCGTGGTTGGAGCTGCCGCCGTCGCTGCCGCCGCCATCGGGGTCGTTGCCGCCACCACCGGCCGGAGCACGGTGGGGGACGACTTCTCAGTTGACGTTGTCCTGCCGTGAGGGTCCGCCGGCGGTGGAGCGTCGGCGATTTGGATCAGCTGGAATGTCGCCCCGAGTACGGTTAGGACCGGGGTCAGCACTGCGACTAGTAGCTTCGTTGTCGCGAGGCTTGGCTGGGGGAGGTTGGCTGACTCTCTTGTCTACCCGCATGAAGTAGGCTTCTTCAGCGAGCTTGGCGATGACCTCCCCAGCTCGTATGCCCTGAGCCTGGCGTGCGATCGCTGTGATCGACATGAGGCACTGCTCAGGAGTGGTGTGGACTCTGCTCTCAACTCCGAGAGCTTCCGCAAGGTTGCGGATGGGAAGGTTGTCTCCGAGCCGCCGGCGTCGTTCGTTGCGCTTCTCCGTTGCGTTCGCGCCGGTGTCCCTGTTGGCGTCGGTCTCGTCGCAGGGGCATCAGCAGACAGCTCGTCTGCGGAGATGTCCTCCAAGTACTTGTCTGCGGCCGTGCCTGAGGTTCCCGGGTGTCGCCGGCAGCCATGAAGACTTGACGATCAGGCGTACCCAAGCTTGGCTCAGAAGGCGCCACCTCAGTTGGTGTGTTTGAGTCAGCTTGGGCTAGTGGTGTTCCCTCCTGGAACGGTAGCGAGTCGATGTAGGCGACGTAGCGTGAGTCCTCCTTTGTCAGCTCAGCGGGCTTGCGGTCGGCCGCTAGACGTATCTTCCGGCCGGCGTCGATCTTATAACCGGCCCGCAGGGCCGGCCCTAACAAGGGAAGCTCATAGGAGTCATCTTCGGACTCGGGCTCCTCGTGGGTCCGACCCGAAGTCGAACTCGTAGTCCGGGTTCGAGTAGAACTTGGAGAGAGGGTTGAAGTCCGAGACGTGGTTGGGGACGGCGTCGGAGTCCGAGTTGTACTCGGTTGCGGGCTCCTTCCCGGCCCGGCGTGGTGCGAAAGCCTCCGTGCGGGCCCGGCCGAGAGCGCGAGGGCCACGCGCGAGCGCCGGCGTGGAGAGGGGACCACCGCGATGGGCGAGGAGCCGGCTCGCATGCGATGGCCCATGGCGACGTCGAGTTCGAGTTGGAGACGGACTCGAGCTCGAAGTCGGCGTGGAGGTTGGAAAGCGAAATTTCGCCGAACTTGCGGCGAGCTCGCCCGTGACAACTTCGAGAAGCGTCACAAGGCCCGTCCTCGAGTCGGGTTGCATGATCGGGCGGCGCCGGAAGGAGCCCGCGCCATCGGCAGGTGCGGACCCGGGCGCCGAAGACGAAGGTGTCGCCGCGGTTGAAGGCGACGGTTGGCTTGATGTGAACGGAAGCCGTCGAGTTCGCCATGTGATCTCGAGCGAGAGCCCCTACCGGCACGCCAGTGTCGGTGTTTTGGACCGGCAACCTACTACGGGGAGTATCCGAAGTAGATGAATGTGACTCGCCGAGATCGGTAACTCGAAGGAAGAGGCACGCGACACACAATTTAGACGAGGTTCGGGCCGCGAGGTGCGTAATACCCTACGTCCTGTATGTTGCGTAGCTCTGGATTGATAGGGCACGATTACAGGATGGTGCAATAGTGCGCCGTGGGTTGTAGAGGATTGAGATGCGATGCTAGAGATCGGTCCCTGCCTCGCCTTATATAGTCCGGGAGGCAGGGTTACAAGTCAGAGTAGGGCAGGAGTACTAGCCGAGTACGTCTAAGAGACCTCTACACGGTGCGGAACGTGTACGAGTCCTAACCGAGTACTACTCCTTTCTTTGTCCTTGTGCTCCACGCCTTCGGATGCCGTGTAGCGCAAGCCGGTAGTCCCGTGGGCCCACCGAGTAGTCGGTCCCGGTACCCACCGAGGTAGTGGGCCCGGGGAGGTCCATACGACGCTTGTTTTTCGCGACTTCTTCACCTATGGTCTGAGGTTTCCATGTGATCCAGTTCTCCCCGCAATCTTGGACGCTTTTTATGTGAAAATCCATCAGCTTTCACCGACATCTTTTCTGGAAATTTCCAAGTTTATTTGGAACATGAAGACCTTCGGCTGTAACCTTAGTGCCGACGCTTTCGCAAGATTTTTCGAGTTGGTTATTGTGCCAGATGTCATAAAAGTCGACGACGGGAAGTTCTACGAAGCTCATTATGCATGTTGCACTTTCAACACCCGACGGCAGAACACCCAAAGAGGGATCACGCGAATCCAGATCGCGCCCTGCTGCAAGACCAACTTCACCGAAGATTGGAGCTCATATTGGTTCTATGTCAAGGTTGACATGTCAACAATTTCGGGATATGAAAGACCAGCTCATCCTCTGTCTACGCCTATTGGGGCCTTAACTGTTGTAAACACTGCAGACTATAATCACCGGGCAGTTGGAATCAGAAGCTGCGAAAATGCGTTTCACCTTGCCAGTACCATCCTCGGAGGTCGCGATATTGTCGAAGAATTTGTTGCTGCCTGAATCTGGCTGATTTCTTACGGCTGGGCCCTGAACGAGATCGCACACTTCAATGTTAACTGGGCAGCATAGGAAGTCCCTTTCCCGAAGTTTGGTATTGAACTGGGAGACGGCCAGAGCGCCGATGACTTCGTGCTCGACGTGGAGAAGAGAGTGACTCTCATGATCGGCGAATATACAATGAAAGAATACAAGGCGTACAAGAGTCTAGTGAAGCACAAGAGAAGAATTAATCGCGTATTCTCCGAAGTCTGCGGATATAGGTCCTTTAATTCTCGACGCCCGGGTTGCAAACTGAAGATACCCGCGTTTGCTGTCGCCAGCTGCTCGGCTGCTCCCATAAATGCTCCAAGGAGAAGATCTTCGAAAAGCGACCCAACAATTGCCGACGAGACTACATCCTCTGGCGTTCAGCCCTCTAAAACAAGGTCTCTGGAATCGTCGAAACGTAAGCGCAGGTCCTCCGAACAAGTTTCGGACGCTAAACTCCAGGAAGCCTCCGGCCTTGCTCAGATGAGCCGCAAGAAATCTAAGAAAGCTGTCAAAAAGGTTGTTTCTTTAGGGGTTCAGCGGGTTCCATCTGCCTTTGATGACAACCTCTTCATGGAGCCAGCCAGCCAGAAAGGTTCTCACTTCTGGCCCTTGTTGGTACGTCTCACCGCGGTGAACTACTAAGTGTTGGTTTCGAGGCGGCTAGTATCGGGAATGGCGCATCCAAGATTTTAACACTCTAGAAATCGCCTACACTTGTTGATGAAACAGGAGAAGAAGCTTCGGAACAAACGTCTCGTCTGCCTGGAAAGGTCGTTCGGGATTCTGAAAAGGGGCCTCACTCCGCTCTGAGGAAAGCTTCCGCATCGCTGGGTAAATCTTCTTCGAATTCGGAGAAGAATGTCACCTTGCAAAATCTAAGCAAGCAAGGTTCATTTCTTTTCGTTAACTCTTGTGCCTCTCATCTTTACAATTTTTGCTCATCACTTTATTTGTGGATTTTTCCAGTGTTTAAGAATCTTCTTTGTTCGTACCCTCCATCCAAACTCGTGAAGTTTCAAGAAGATTATGCTCTTAAGTCTTCCATGCTTGGGAAAGTTGCCGCTGAACGGCTCATTGATCAAGAGAAGTTCAACAAGAAGCTTTCTCAAGAATCTAAGGAAATTAAGCGCAACTTTGCCCTCGCTCAATCCGCGAATCTTGACCTCAAGAAGAAGGTAGCCGAACTGGCGGAAGCCCTGAAGCGTTGCAAGGACGAGAAGAAAATTGCTGGTGAGGCACTTGAGCAATCCAAGAAGGATTTGGAGAAATTGAAAAAACTCAAGACTATGATCTGAGCCTGATTGAAAACCTTCGCAAGACCCACGACAGATCCTCGAAAATTGCCGAAGATCTTTGTGCTAACAATGCCGACTTGGCCAGATCCCTAAGCAACAAAGATCAAAAAATTCAAGATCTCGAAAAAGCCTTGACCGAGCAGAGAGAGGCTTCTGGGAGGAAGATTTCTGACATTGTCGACAGGCTGAAAGTTTTATTTGAAGAGTACGAGAGATCTTTGAATGAATTCGGCGTTCGTCCCGCGCCACTTCCTCCTGATTTAGGACTTCGTGAATTCATGGATTGTATTGATGTTGAATTCAAAGCGCTTCCTGAAGTTATCTATTGCGCAAACGACTTCGCGGCTGCCTTCTCTGTGGAGAGCATCTTGAAGCTTCTCCATGACTTCGATTGCGTGGACCTCGCTAAATTTCGCGAAAAACTCCCGCAGTTTCCTGACGCTATAAGCACTTCAAGACTTCGTCCAAATGAGGACGTTCAAGTTGTCCGTCATAATTCACGAGGGAGATTTGGCTTGCTAGCGGAAAGGAAGCTGTGAACAGCATCGCGCGTGCCAAACTTGCCCAGGTTAACTTCCGAAGGGTTTTGTTTGCTATTGTTTATTTACAGAGTTTTCGCTTCTTATTTTTCTTACATCTTTTTCTCTGCCTCTTTTAGTTGATCGAAGAAGAGAATCAAGGAAAAGGCACCGCACCTCTTGAGTCTTCTACCGAAGACGAAGAATCAAGTGACTCGGATGGGGAGTGCTCAAGTGTGTGACGCCCCAGGTTTTTAATTAACGTCATTAACACTAATGACCGAATCAGCCGAGTCATACCGGCCGACACTAGACAAACCTAGGTCAACCTGGGTCATCACCTCGAAAACCTCGCCAGTGAACCCTATTGAACCACTTGACCAAGTCTCCACACATCCATGGTCAACCCTTGGTCAAAGACATGGTCAAACGCCGCTTAAAGCTGATGTCGGCGAATGTCTTCCGGAACTTTTGCCGCGTTCTCCAAATTTCACCTAAACACTTGAAATTCTACCAAAACAAAAGTTGTCCAGTTTTTCGAGGAACACCACTTTCATGTTGGATGGAATTTCAAATTTTGAGCGGAAAAGGGTGAAAAACTTGGTCGACTACAGTTTTCACTGTTCATGAGCACTCTGCAGAACCCCAACTTTGCTTGGCGTTCCTGCTCAAACCGTCGAGAAAACATAGAACGACCTTTGCAAATCATGTAGAGGGATGTCTCATCTACAACTTTCGTATCTACCATTTTTGTCGCATAGTTCAACTTTTTGGAGAAACACGCAGTCAAAGTCGCGTTGACCGGCTCGAAAACAGCTTGGCCACGCTCCAGAGCACCGCCGACGCGCTAGGCGCTCTGCCGGTGCGGGCTGCGCCGCGCGCCGTGCTCAGGGAGTCGCGCCGCCTCGCCGTCCGTGTGGGCTCACTCCCCACGGCCTCGAGGTCAGGGCCGTGGTCCCCTTCGCGCCTACCGTCCTTGGAACGCGAGCCGCATCTTGTACCATGTCGTACCGCTCTGAGGTGACCACTGGTCCATAGCCGGTCTCGTGTGCACGTTGGGCGAGGTGGTCGCCGTACCGTGGCATTGAAGCCGCGTTCCGTCAACGCGCCTGCCCATAAAGCCGCGCAGGCCGCGCACCGGTCGGCACGCGGACCGCAAAGACGCGCCGACGGACCGCCCGCGCGCCCCACCGAGGAACCCCTCCTCCCGGCTCGTTTCGCCACGGTCCGGTGCTTCCCCGGCGGTTCCACACATCCTCCCCAACCTCCCCGGCGCCACCCGTGCCCCCTCCCCGGACCGCAGAACCGGCCGGAGCGAGGCGCGCCACGGCCAAGCTCGGCCGGGCGCCCCGGCCGGCCGTCTACCGGCGTTCCCCCACCCTTCTGAGGCCACAAACCGGTCCATGGTAGGCCCCTATTCCTTCTCCACCCCTCCCCCGGCAAAATTGCCCACCGGAATGGCCCAATTCCGGCGAGCCGCGCCGCCCTCCATGCCCAGGGACCACATTGCTCCTCTTTCTTTAATTCCAGGGTGTTTTTCGTGAACCAGGGACCTTTTCGCGATAGAAACAGAAGTTACAGTGACCTACCGGTAAAACCTCGTCTTAAATAGTAAATGACTTTTGCTGAAACTTTGAAAATTCGTATAAAATAGTAGAAAAATCACAAAAAATGCAAACCCAATTTTGTTGACTTCATTGTGAAATATCCTACAACTTTTGTTATTCTTGCCTGAGCTGTTTCCTAATATTTTTGGCATGAAAAATAGAAATGTGAAAAACCTATATCTGCCATAACTCAAAATCTATAAATCCTCTGTGTCCATTTTTTGTATACGTTGTCTGATATGTCATGACTAGATCCTGTACCAAAAACTGCACAAAGTTATGTTGCAAATATTTTTATAAAAGTTGATTTCCATTTCTGCATAATCTGTCCAAATGATTTTTGTAGCTAAAAATAATTACGTTTTTGTGCCCAACTTCTGCATGCTATCTTTTTATGCCAAAATGCACCTTTGGTGAATTAATCAAAATTTTATATTTATCAGAAATATTTATTCTTGAAATGTGCTTGTTTTTCTTTGTAATTGCATAAGTCAAGTTTCATAATAGTTCTAGGTGTATATGTTGCATTCCCAGCTTAGGTTTGGACCATATATCATGTGTGAGAAGGTTTGAATCATTTTGATGTGTATTTATTTTTGTATGCATTTCTCATGTTTGAGTGACTAGCTTTTGTTATTTTCGGTATAATTAAATTCATAGCTTTTCTAAGAGTGCATGTGTGTGCAGTGGCTTGTGTAGGTTTGGAAATGCTTCATAACACAACCCAGTGAATTTTAGTAAATTATTTTATGAATAAAAGCTATGGAAGCCTTTTAAAGCTTAATATTCAATTAAATGAGAAAATCATCAAACTACACATCTAAAGGCCCAATATGTGTGATGTAAATCATCTTAAAATGATAAATATCAAACCTTGTTGTTTGTGAAAGATAAATCTTTTTATTTACATAAACTATGTACACAACCTTTATCAAAAAGCACAAATAATAAAGCATCGTGAGAAATTACTGTAGTAGAGAGTTTATACCCAGGGTGTGTTTGTTAAGGTGAATATGGCCAACCATACTCTTCATGGTTGTCATATGTTGTTTGTAAATAGTTAAGTTAAAAATCGTCAATTAAATCTTGCATTTGCATACTCGTGTAGATCTCCCGAGCGGTAGCTGTACGCGTGTGCCGAAAGGAGGAGACGGAGGAGCTGACGGAGACGTGCACCACGTCGTTGTAGAGCAAGACCTGGACCAAAGTGCAGAAGAGCCCAAGGCCAACCTTGCCGTCGAAGGCAAGCCCCGGATCATTAACCCTGTTTCTAAAATTTATGCGATTATCGTTGCTATGATTGTGCATTTATGTTTCAGGAGTTGATTTGAAACCCTAGATGCATGATCCCTATGTACCTATGTTCTTTCACTAGTATGCTAGGTCGATAGCTGCTATGCTATAGGACCCGGTAGAAGTCGAGTGATGTTCGTCACTCGCGAGAATAGGTTCTTGTGTTGGAATCATAAGATCTTTATAAATGGATTGCTCATGTGGTAAGATCATGGGATTTGGGCTCCGGTCCAGTGGCTTTCGTGGGCTAAGCTTTTGAACGTACTAAACACTTGCCGGGAATGGGACCGGTAAGCCTAGCACCCGATTGACGCGGTAAGGGAACCTTTCCCTACTACACCTGGGGCACAGAGATGTGTCCCCCTTCTTGCAACAGTGTGGTACCTGCGTGAGTCTGGATGTTCGTGTGTGGGCAATCCAGTAAGCCTTGTACCAAGGAATGTAGGTTCCGCTCCCGAGCTGAAGATCGACGGGAACCGCCTGGTCGGTGTATACCCCGTTTCGTTTTTGTTGGACCTTCTTGGGGTATGCATTCTTCCGTGTGTTTAGGTCGACCTTGCACAGTTTGAATCAATCGATTGTCGGCCTCTCACCATTATCCGAGACTGCTTAATCAACTGGCCATGATATCCCGTAAAGATGGAATTTGGTGAATACTGTTGTATGAAGTAACTGATTGTTCAATTCTTGATTGAATTAGTTGGCACACTTAGAAATGTTAATCAACTAGAATCTGTGCTAAAACATTGAAAGTAAGGATATACTCTTTGTCACTCTTCAGCAAAAGAACTCCACCGGCCAAAAGCCTCTCATGTCTAGAGTTTGGTGATGTAGTTATCACCTGACGGTTAAGTCTTGCTGAGTATTAGTATACTCATGTTGACGGTGAAAATCCGTCAACCTAGCCATGAGTTTGCCTTCGGTGTTGGCATAAGTTTTATACCTTATCCATCGGTACTAACTCCCGTGGTATAACAAGTTCACGTGTGCATGTCGTTTTGGAGTTTAGTGTTTATGCAGGATTTTAGCGTTGAATGCAAGACTTTAAGGATAAGTTCATCAAGCAGCTTATGACAAGACCTTGAAGCCCTGTACAAGTCATGCAATGAAGCAAACTTAACTCCAAAAAGCCAGGGACTTGATCCGAGAAGATGACAAACTCCGAGGACCTAACCAGAAAAGTGCTGAATCTTGCAAGACAAGGAGTTATGCCCAATTCGGAGAGAAACTGATGAAATGGACCTACATGCAGGAGGGGGAAACATCCAGGAAGCAAGGGAACCGACGTAGAGAAAAGGAGGCCGCGGGCTGGGCCTGGATGGGCCCAGGCCGGCCGGCCCAGGCCGGTCGGCCCGGCCCGGGCCGGGGGCCCGTTCGTCCCCTCCTTTGCCCTAGCCGCCATTCGGGCTATTTATAGCCCCCTGACTGAGAGCCACGGATCATACAATTAGTCATCGGTCGCCGAGGAGCAGAGAAGAGAGGGACACCATCCCGGAGAGGAGAGGGTCGAGCTAGTTGACAAGGGTTTCCCTAGCCGACGTGGGAACCTTGCACGAAAAACCACGTCGGAGTTCCCAGAGCTAGAAACAAGATCAAGGAAAGATCCCGGTGGT
Source organism: Cenchrus americanus (assembly GCA_947561735.1). Classification (NCBI taxonomy): domain Eukaryota; kingdom Viridiplantae; phylum Streptophyta; class Magnoliopsida; order Poales; family Poaceae; genus Cenchrus; species Cenchrus americanus. The sequence goes on from OX387239.1 coordinate 11,244,259, forward strand.
GATCTTGTGTATGTATCATTGTATAGTTGAATTATCAAGTTGAATCTATTCCTAGCGATCAAGTGTTTCCTCGAAGATTTCGTTTTTTGATCGGTTTGCTTATTCTAAATCTATTCTCGAGATAGATTACTTAGGGTGTTCTCGTAGTCGTGGTGGCTAGAGGTACACGCCGGATCTTCCGAAAGAATCTCGACTTGTCTTTTGACTCGCCCTAGACTCCCCGCATGAGTAGGGATACATTGTGACAGAACGGGGGTTCCGAAAGGCGGTTGTTTTCGGATTTGGACGGGAAACCACGGTTTAAAGAGGCTTCTTATAAGATTCGATTTGCTACTTCTTCTCTTGCTTGGAACTTCAACAAAAGGCTTATCCCGATCTCTCTAGATCGGTTTATCTACCCAATCTTACTTTGTTATCTCCGGTCTTAGTATATTAGATTAGTTTCGTGTCTTTTACCTAGATGCATTAGGGTTTCTCTTTTACCAAAGATTGGAGTTACTTGGCTTTACTAGATCAACTTTTGCGTCACACATTTGTTCCACGGATTCGATACCTTGGGTTCACCACTCGAGGGAAGAAGGGTCCCTTGACTACGACAGGAGACTTGTCCGCTTGCAAGTCTAAATGAAATTCGATACAACTATTAACCGTCAACAAGCCCCTTTTTCCGGCGCCGTTGCGGGGAACAAGTGATCAAGATTTGATTTTTTATTGCCTTTTTGTATTTTTCAGTTTTCTTTTAGTTTTTCTTTTTGCATCTACTAAACTTTGATCATCCTCAAAATAAATCTAATCTAGTTTGTCTAACCCTAGTTTTTATAGATTTGTTTTTACTTTCTAGTTTTTGCATATTTTGTTTATTGCTAACCCTAACAGGAGATGGACGGCTACCTCTCCAACAAATCTGATAATTTTGTGGATGATCCAGAAAAATTTTACAGGCTAAGGAGACGCGAAGCACATCAAGCTAAAAAGCTGGATTTTGTAGATTCGGAGTCAGAAGACAAAGGATCGAAGGAATCCCTGAAGACTTCACCACCTCAAAGTCCTCGGGAGAATCGACTTCCACCGATGGGTGACCAACAACCACAAGAGCGCAAGATTGGGGAGCTATGCACCCCGGATATCATCGACCTACCAATCTTGAACCTTGAGGAGATCAGAAGACGGTTCGAGATCAAGACCTCAACAATCCGCATGGTGGAACATTCACCCGTCACCGGTAAAGACGATCCGAACCTTCACCTCCAAGCATTCATTCAACTATGTCAGACTTTCAACATGGATGGGGTGACTCAAGATCAAATGAGGGCAAGGATTTTTCCATTCTCACTTCTCGGGAAGGCTTTGCAATGGCTCCACTCTCAACCGGCGGAGACGGTGCAAAATTGGAACACATTGATGAAGGCTTTCATGAAGGAATACTACTCACTGGGTAAAACTCAAAGCTTGCGTAATAAGATTGCCATCTTTGTTCAATATCCTACGGAGACTATCTCGGAGGCATTCGAGCGCTTCAATGAGTACACTCGGGTGGTTCCACATCACAAGTTCCCGAAGGAAAACCTCGCGTAAAAGTTCTATCAAGGACTCACCATGGCGTCAAGGACGATCATCGATGCATCGGCGGGAGGGTCCATCATCGAACTTACGCCGACGGAAGCTTTCACTCTATTCAAGAAGGTCGCGGATAATGACACATGGGCGTCATCCGGGCGCCTACATCCGGTTCAACCCGCGGGGAACGTCAAAGGAGTCTTGCAAGTGGAGAAGGAGAACATACTTGAAGGCAAGATCGACTCGCTCATGAGGAGGTTGGAGAATATGGAGATAGAAAAGAAAGAGGCTCAAGACTTGAAGTCCGCCGAAGCAAGATCCACATGTGAAGAGTGTGGAGAGTATGGCCATGTCCGCAAAGATTGTCCGGAAGAAGCCAAAACGCTCGACTACAAGAGGAAGGGAGAATTGCCGAACTTCCGCTACAGGCAAGGTAGACCTCAATTTAATGCAAGCTCATATATTCCTAATGTTGTTCCGCTTCGTATACAATTGAAGGAGTTCATGGACGAGCAAGCTAAGATCAACAAGGACACCATCACCAAGTTCAAGACCATAGACAAGGTGTTGGAGAACATCGATAACAAAGTGACGGAGGTCGGAAGTTCCAATTATCAAGTGCTCAACATGATGAAGATGCTCGAGACACAAGTTGGACAACTTGCGGGGCGCCTCACTAATGATGAAGGGAAGCTTTCGGGACAACCCAAAAGTCCCAAATCGGCGAAGGCCTTTCAAACACGCTCGGGAAAGGAGACCGAAGACCCGGAACGTTCCGCGGGAGCAAGGAAGCCTAAACCATCCACCGAGACGGAAGGAGTTGCTAAGGAGAAGGTTATGGGGATCATCACCAAGGAGCCCGAATTTGAGATGCCGGAGGAAGACACGAGGATAGCACAACTCAAGCCACGCTACTTCTGAGGTAAACTTGACAACCACTTTGAGAAGTTTGTGGAGGTTGTGCGTAGACTTCGCATCAACATGCCATTACTAGATGCCTTACAAGTACCTCCTTATTCTCGTTACTTTAAAGACATACTTGCAAATAAATATGAGATAGCAACACTCGGGGTAGATCATGTCAAGATGTCCGAGGAGTGTAGTGCCGCTATTGCTAATGGGCTAGAGAAGCAAAAGGACCCCGGATGCCCTACTATTCCTTGTTCCGTTGGTTCTTTCAACTTCGAGAAGGCGTTATGCGACGTTGGAGCAAGTGTGAGTGTCATGCCGAGGGATGTGTTCGAGAAGCTATGCCTACCAATGGAGCCTACGGGTATATGTTTGGAGTTGGGAGATAACTCCATTCGCTATCCCTTGGGCATTGCCGAAGATGTACCCGTCAAGGCCGGACACCACTTCATCCCCGTCGACTTCGTAGTGCTCGAGATGGGAGAGAGGGAGAAGCCGCCGCTCATCCTTGGTAGGCCTTTCCTCAAGACCGTGGGAGCTACTATTGATGTTGGCAAGGGGGAGATCATGTTCGATATCAACAGAGAAAGGAGTTCCTTCAAGTTTCGACCATGAATCGAGGCATGCAACATGATTGGAGTGAAGGGAGACCCGAAGAAAAAGGAGGGGCTGAAAAAGAAGAAGGAGCCGGAAAAAATGAACGTAAACAAAATCAAAGAAGGTGTTGCCTCCGTCAAGACCAAGGAAGAAAAGCCGCCTGTGAAGACCAAAAAAACGACTACGCCGGAAGACAAGCCCGTGCCCAAGATGGTGCGGAAGTGGGTACCCAAGATTGAAACTCCCGCAAAGAGCGTTGATCCGAAGTAATCAAGTGAAGAAGTCTAGCCATGGACTATAAACGAAGCGCTAGGCGGGAGGCAACCCATTTCGTCGAGTCAAGAATAAGCTACCGGGAGGACAACCCGATTCCAGGTTTTTCGAGTCTTTTTAATAAGTTAGTTTTGAATTTTATTACGGAAAGACATTAGACTTAGAAGTGGTTGAACAATATTAGATACATAATTCTTGATTGAATAATTTTCTTTATCATAAACCCTTTGCATGAACCCTCCTATTTGTTTGTTTGATTCTTTTCGAGAAACCACAACCAAATAATTTCAGAACCTAACTCAACCTTTCACCCTCATTATGGTGCTGTGGTTGACTTATTTTTCATGCTAAAAACACACGAGTAGAGCCACGACTTATACCTCAGTGTTAATTAAAATTCAGCACGTGTAGGACTCGCGTGAACCTAGAAATTAGAACTTTTGGTTGATTTGAAAATCCATATCCTCGGTTTCTCTAGGATTAGAATTTTTTTAAGCCTCATCTAATTTTGTTTTATTCAAAATCTCTCTCATTTAGTCAAAATTAGAACCTAAACCTATGCCCCCATGATCAAGCCGGGGAAAGTTTGCTCTCAACCAATGAAGGCAAACTATACCGGTGAGACCGATATCAACGTAGTCGGAAAATATTTTCGACTTACATTTGTTTTTAATGGTTTAAAAACTTCTCTAAATTTATGCTTGAGCTCTTGCATGGCTCTGAAAAATATTTTTAATTTTCGAATTAGAGGAGTGCTTAACCTTAAACATACCTAAAGGGAGGCCATCTAGTTTAAATTGATCATGCATGCACCATTGGATACTCTTTCATCAACTTTCACCAAGTCCACATGCAAAGGACAAGCATGGTGGGCAGCAAGCATAAACTTTGCAGGAATTTCATCGTGGCATGTGAAGCAAGTGGAGCTAGGGAGCATGGACATGACTCAAAGAATGAAGCATCAAGTGGAAGGACCGATAATGCAAGAAAAGGAGTGGACGAGAGCGTTTGGGCGGTGCAACTCGTGGAGCACGCGGGCAGGAAAGTTGCAGAGGAGAAATGATCGTGCTGGAAGAAATCTGAGGTGGGGAGGAGCCAGAGGCCACCGAGGTCGGTCGGCCCAGGCCAGCCGCCTCCCCTACTTAAGGAGCACCCCGGCTCCCGTTTTCTGCAGGCAAGCTTCCCTCTCCTTCCTTAGTTTGTGTGTTCAAGTTTGTGTGCCCAGAACCTCCGTAGACATAGCCAACCTTCCCAAGCTTGATAGCTCAAAAAAATCCACCACCTTAATCCACTCAAAGTCCACATCCCGAAGTAAGATTTTAAGTGCCTAGTTACCGGTTGCAACCCGGAGTTTTAGTGGAGAGAAGAGTGCAGCAACCATGTGGAAGAAAACCACAAGTCTCTTCTCCAAGAAGAAGGGTTCATCGTCATCCAAGCCGTCGTCGACGACATCTTCGAGGAGGCACTCGGTTTCTGAGTCTCCTCGGAGCATGGAGACGGATACGGCACCACCAAGGAGAAACGATGCTCTCCTCCTTGGTGGCATGAGGGCAACAAGGAACACGTCCATGAGGTTTACCGAACCTCAAGGGCACACGGAGGAGCCGCCCAATCCACCACGACGGTCAACCCGTTCGACCGCGCCACCTCCATACACTCCGATATATTCCTCTTGTGGCTTCATCATTTTGTCAGAGGATGAGGAGAAGAGGCTCTCTCGTCTTGAGAAGAGGCTTGAGCCCAACGTCGAGTTCGACGACCAAGCACTCTACTATTTGGGTTTCGGCACCAACATATACTACATGTTGGGGCACCTTGGATGGGTGCAATTCTCCAACGGAGTGTCGGCGGACACCCATAAGGAGTTCGCCGTGGAAATCTTGATGACCATTGCACCTATCCTTGATGATGGGGTGCAAAGTTTATCATTCCGTTTTGCGGGAGTCCAACAAGTGGTTCCCGACGAGCATGTTAGCGAGCTACTTGGATTCCATAAGGGAGCTCCGGAGAAAGTTGACGTGCCACCCGGCATGTTAGATGGATTTTGGAATTTGATCTCCGGAGAAGCCCACCAACAACGCAATTGCATCCGCAACCCCATTATCCGAGTATTCCACTCTTGGATGTGCAAGAGGGTATTGGGGAGGATGAGGGAGACGAAGGTGACCGACACAGAGTTGAATTGGCTCTACTCGGCTTTAATTGCCAAGAAGCCAATAGACCCCTCATACCTTATGATCAACCGTTGGTGTTGCGAGGCAACATCGGGAGCGGGACATATTGGTTCGGGGTGCTACCTCTCTATGTTGGCCTTCTCCCTACGGCCGGGGATTACAAGAAACCCCGAACATCTTTTGCGTGGTACCTCTCTCGGCATTGAGTATTTGCGACAAGGCAAGTACATTAGTGGTGATGAGAGAGGAGGTTTTCGTTTGGCCACGGTGAACCTACCCCTTCCGGATGCAAGGCTTAGGCTTTTCATCGAAGGGAGGGAAGATTGGTTGGAAGAGGGACTCCTTGTCCCAGCAAGGAAAAACAAAAGAGGAAGAATCGTAGAGGAGGAACATTCTCCGCACAAGCGAGTGGTGCGCAACCCAATGTGCCACCATTCGGCGGGATCCCTCCTCCGCCAAGTTATTACGGAGGGCCACAAGGGCAAGCAAGGGGGGTGGTGCACCGGTACCCCCACCAAATTATGTGGTGCCCAACGTAAACTTTGCGGAGCCCTACACACAATATCCCCAACCACAACAAAGCGTGGCCATAATTGGAGGGTATGTTGCAAGAAATGCCCAAAACGTCGCAGCCATCCAAGCCAACGCGGCTCAACTTGGTGAGGGCAATGCAAATATTGCCTATGAACTTGGACGCCTTCACCTAGTGGAGCCGGATCAATTCGTTGGAGGGAATGTCCAACCTTACTATGAGCAAGGGTACTACTATCAAGATCATCAACACCAACCACCGGTGGAGGACTAGGAATATTAAGGAACTTTAGTTTTCTTTTCTTTTCCCTTTCTCTGTAATTTTCAGCTTTTGTTTTTGTGTATTTGCGTAATATTTTCTGTTTTTATTTAAATTTCAGCAAGTTTATTTGTTTATTTTCAGTTTGTATTTCAACTTGATTTCATAATTAATAAAGATACCACCTTGTTTTCACCATTGGAAAAGTTACAAAAATTTGTGCCATGATGATATATAATTATAAATGCCGCTTTGTTTACCTTTGTAATTGATTTATGCATGTTACCTTTGTAATTGATTTATGCATGTTAAATACGAATCTGAATATATTTAAATGCTAACTTAATCTTTAGCGGAGGTTATGATTAAAATAAAGACCCATAGTGTTTTATGTGCTCTCAAGTTATGAATAGATTGAAGATGGTTTTTATGATCAAAAATATCGCTAACCTTGTCATAAATATCACTTGTGTGTTGCTCAACCTATCCAGAGCCTAACATATATTTGAGTGCATAAACCTTAGTGTACAAGATTGATTTTTGAGTGAGTTATTGCAGGCCATGATATCTCTGGCCCAAGACTAAGAAGCTAGTCATTCCGTTTTTGCATATCTATCTTTTTGCTAGCCTTTTATCCGTGCATTGTGTATCCCCGCATCGGAGATCTCACAAACCTCGCCGGATATCCACCCTTAAAACCAAATATCATCTTTTGTGTTTACCTCCTTGACCACAACCTATCGTTGAGAATGGATCATCCATTCAAGGAAGATCGCAAGACGGTGCCAACATTGAAGAATTCAAGTATCTCTCCAAGAAAAAATATATCTGTTACCTACCTTATTTATCGCATCTTTGCTCGAGGACGAGCAACGTCTAAGCATGGGGGAGGAGGTAGGTAAGATGCATTTTTTTAGAGTTCAAAGGGGAGTAATAAAAAAATTCAAAAGGGGAGCAAAATAAAAAATCAAAATTCCGATGTGAAAGTCTCGTTACCAAATGTATGACAAGAAAAAAATGAATGAATGAGAAAAAGAAAGAAAGAAAGAAAGAAAGAAAAGAAAGAGATATATGAGAAGAAGAAAGGAAAAAATATGAGTATGCGTAAAGTGAACTCCCAGGTTCTCTAAAGTGCATTAGGAGATTCCAGGCTTCAAGATTAAAAGATCCATACTCAATTTTCCAACCATGTGCAATCCGATAACGAGGACTTACTTTGTGCCTCGGGATCATTCTTTGCCATTTGCACATGTCCACACATCTAAAGTGTGCGTATTTTTCTCTTTCCCCTCCTTGATTTAACATTATTTTCCAAAGACCTTTTTGACGAGTCTCGGTAAGACCATGAGAAGCTTGTCTTGTTTTGACAACACCTCATTTATAAAATCTTGTTAGGACTAAGCTTTCCCAAAAAAGCTCCATATAAAGCCTACCACACATATATGTGATGAGAGGGAAAGGAGTAGAATATATAGGCTTGAGAGACAAGCGAGTTGAGAGTTCATGAGCAATATACAAGATGATTTAAATTTGTGAACTTGGTTTAGCTTTTCTTTATCTCGTTCTTTTTTTCAAAAATTCTGAGATCTATTTAAACTTTGTGAGCATGTTAATAATTGTGGGATAAGCTTAATTAAGAATCTACCCCCTGTAGAGATGAAGGCTAGTACATTATGGAACTTTAATGAATTAAAATTTTGAGAGCATTATGTTTTCTCATGTGTGGTCAAGTGCAAAGTTTAAACATTGATGGGAAACGATGATATCCATCGAAAGCTTACTCGAGCACGAGCAAGGTTTAAGCATGGGGAGATGTTGACGGTGAAAATATGTCAACCTAGACATGATTTTACCTCAGTGTTGGCATAAGTTTTATACATTATCAAACGGTACTAACCCCCGTGGTATAACAAGTTCACGTGTGCATGTCGGTTTTGGAGTTTAGTGTTTATGCAGGATTTTAGCGTTGAATGCAAGACTTTAGGGATAAGTTCATCAAGCACCTTATGACAAGACCTTGAAGCCCTGTACAAGTCATGCAATGAAGCAAACTTAACTCCAAAAAGCCAGGGACTTGATCCGAGAAGATGACAAACTCCGAGGACCTAACCAGAAAAGTGCTGAATCTTGCAAGACAAGGAGTTATGCCCAATTCGGAGAGAAACTGACGACATGGACCTACATGCAGAACGGGGAAACATCCAGGAAGCAAGGGAACCGACGTAGAGCAAAGGAGGCCGCGGGCTGGACCAACTAGCTCACCGGCCGGCCCAGCCCAGTCCAGGGCCCGTTCGTCCCCTCCCTTGCCCTAGCTGCCATTCGGGCTATTTATAGCCCCCTGACCGAGAGCCACGGATCATACAATTCGTCATTGGCCGCCGAGGAGCAGAGAAGAGAGGGACACCATCCCGGTGAGGAGAGGGTCGAGCTAGTTGACTAGGGTTTCCCTAGCCGATGTGGGAACCTTGCAAGGAAGACCACGTCGGAGTTCCCGGAGCTAGAAGCAAGATCAAGGAAGGATCCCGGTGGGATCTTGTGCATGTATCATTGTCATAGTTGAATTATCTAGTTGAATCAATTCCTAGCGATCAAGTGTTTCCTCGAAGATTTCGTTTTTCGATCGCTTTGCCTATTCTAAATCTATTCTCGAGATAGATTACTTAGGGTGTTCTTGTAGTCGCGGTGGCTAGAGGTACACGCCGGATCTTCCGAAAGAATCTCAACTTGTCTTTTGACTCGCCCTAGACTCCCCGCATGAGTAGGGATACGTTGTGACAGAACGGGGGTTCCAAAAGGCGGATGTTTTCGGATTTGGACGGGAAACCACAGTTTAAAGAGGCTTTTTATAAGATTCGATTTGCTACTTCTTCTCTTGCTTGGAACTTCAACAATAGGCTTATCCCGATCTCTCTAGATCGGTTTATCTACCCAATCTTACTTTGTTATCTCCGGTCTTAGTAGATTAGATTAGTTTCGTGTCTTTTACCTAGATGCATTAGGGTTTCTCTTTTACTGAAGATTGGAGTTACTTGGCTTTACTAGATCAACTTTTGCGTCACACATTTGTTCCACGGATTCGATACCTTGGGTTCACCACTCGAGGGAAGAAGGGTCCCTTGACTACGACGGGAGACTTGTCCGCTTGCAAGTCTAAACGAAATTCAATACAACTATTAACCGTCAACAACTCAGTCTTGCTTTAAAACTGTTGTTGCAGGTGTTGTTGACCGGGTGGATGACGACAAGTGATGGCATTATGGACGGCCTCCTGAGATGTTCATCGAGCTGCTAGTTTACTTATTTCCGCTGTTTTCGAACTCGGAACCTTTACTTCCTGTCAGGAACAATGGTTTGTAATAATTTCGATTTAATCCGTGTTGTACTCGCCTTCGTGTGAGTTTTAATGCATATTGTCGATCCTTTATTGGTATCCAAGTGATTTACCGGGCGTTAACCCGGCAACTATCGACATGACGATACTTTACTATTGCGTAATGACCAATGTGGATTGGTATTAGGCGATAGTACGGTGTTTTCCTGAGCGGGTTGTCACAGCTGGTATCAGAGCGATTATATGCACCAGAGATTAATTAACAACCTTAGTCACTGGTTTTTGAATAAAACATGCCAAGATTGGTTGTGTTTGCAAAATGCGTTGGATCGTTAAGGATGGAAATAGACCGAGAGGCCCTAGAGGGAATTTTTGGGTTCTTTCAGGTGGCTTATTAATCTATGGTTTGTTTTGCTAACTTCCAGCACATTTTACTTTATGTCAGACTTACATTCTTGCACAACCAAACTAGATGAGCCACGTGTTTTATACGTGTATTGTACCGCATCACGGGAATTGCGAGGGTTGATGGAGTGATCCATTCCACGAATCCCATCTTCGCGTCTGGTCATGAGTTTGTGTTGTCGCCACGTGTTTTATACGTGTGCATTCCGCATATCGAGTATGCGAGGCAAGGATACACTCCATTCAAATAGATGGTGTCCGAGGTTGGACGCTGTCCATGCAGCGGCTTAACGCATGGATGTCGTTTCTATAGTGAACGGTAATGTTTGTGGACGCTCTCAGTGCTGGCATGAAAGGTTCGTTGTGTTCTGTGATCTTCTGCAGGTACGCTAACCACATTCATAAGTCACTAAGAGAGTACCGATAGTCTCGACTAGTTATTATAAGGAGAGACGTCATTGTTGCCTTGCCACCGACACTAACTTCGATTTTGGCTTAATTGCTTGGTGAGGACGAATAGGTCGTTCTTGCATCATGATAAAAACCTGTTGAATAATAAATGGATCACAAAGTGTTGTTTTCCTTAAGTAATGTTCTAATAACAATAATAACAACCTTTAAACCAAATCTAAAGTGTTGTTGGACCGTCTAGTTGAACCTGTGGTCGTGACCTTTTCTCAGACCTTTCAGCAGAGTTTCTGAATAGGTGATCTACACCCAAGTGCTCCCTACCTATCCAAATCTTTGCTGAGAACTCTTTTCACGATCATAGGTTCTCAAATCTCAAGCTATGCTCAAATAATAAACCTAGGTCTTGTCGTCTTTCCGGAACACGTCACTCCGAATCTTGCACCCTTGCACTTTGTTACTGACTCATCCAGTTTAACCCTCGACTACCAAGTTTGGTCTCATGAACCTAATGAGTTGTCGGAAAATTTTGAACATTTCGGGAACTTTGGTTTTGGAATGTTGGAAATTGTCATTTCGATGCAGTGCAACTGTCTCGAGTCCGACTACTTGGTCAATTTGAGTTATCGTCGTACATGTTCTTCTTGTTGAACAAGCTTACGAATGTGTAACTTATGAAAACCCAAAATTTTCAGATGGTGGGCTCGACACGCAGCACTCCGAATGGTTTCGGATATTCTAGTGGTCGCAACCAGCCGCCACCATCGCCGGACCCGACAATGGTGGCTACTCAAACCGAGATGATGCGCCAAATTCTACTATACCTGCAGCAGCAATCACAGCAGCCACGTGGGAATCGGATTGATGCCCAGGGTCAAGTAACTGAGTACAAGCACTTTCTGGATATGAATTCCCCGCAGTTCTATGGGACGGAAGAACCGTTAGATGCTGATGCCTGGATTCGGGCCATTGAAGCCATGTTCGCGGTGTTTACCTTTCCATATTTAGAAGGACGCAAGGCTAAATTCACGGCATTGCATCTTCGTGGTTCTGCTTTAATGTGGTGGGAACACTACAAATCCATGCAACAACCTGAGTATGAAATCACTTGGGAAGAATTCAAAAAGGCTTTCAGAGACCATCACCTTCCTAAAGCACTTATCGATAGGAAAATGAGGGAGTTATTGGCTCTCAAGCAAGGGTCAGACACAGTGTACCAATACGCGCAGAAGTTTAATAACCCTTGCCAGTATGGAGGATATCATGTGGATACCGACATGAATAAGATGGAGCTTTTTCGTGAAGGTCTGAATAGAAAACTGGCCAAATGGCTGAACCTGGTAAAATTTGACAGCTACCCCATGCTAGTGAATAAGGCTATCTCCCAGGAAGATGCCATGAAGAGAGCCCAAGCCGAGAAGAAAAGGAAGGCTGACTCCATGCCCAATAATGCGCAACGTTGCAAGATCAATATGCGGAAGACTTTCCCAGACTTCAAGCAGGCTTCACAGTCGGAAAGGTTACTGGTGTGGCTAAGTTGTCTTAGGATCGGACTCAAGAAAATCTTCACCTTCCCAGCACTCAACAGCCGACTCCCAAGCCTATTGTACCAAGTCCGAATGGTAGCAGTGAGCGTCGTTGTTTCAAGTGTGGCGAACTAGGACACTTCTCTAAGGCATGCCTGCAACCGTGCCAGACCAACAGGCAACACAAGTTAACTCAACCTAATCAGCGACAAGTTTCCAAGTCCATAAACAAGGGCAAGAGGAAGATTGCTCAAGCCAGGAAGGGCAGACTCAGTTTCGCTTCTATGGGTGATATTCCAGAAGGAGCACCAGTAATGATTGGCACGTTTGCTATTCGAGGCAGACCCATCCGTGTGTTGTTTGATTCTAGCGCTATCCATAGTTTCATGAATGGAAAGACGCTGACCAAAGTAGGACTGAACTCCTGCAACACTAATGACGCATTTACTATTAAAACAACGGGAGGGAACATCTCTTCCGAGTTGGTGACCAGGGGAGTACTCTTGGAATTAGGAAGCAAAACAATTGACACGAACCTTATGATTTTGGGGTTAGAAGGTATGGATGTCATTCTAGGAATGGACTGGATGAACCGACATAAGGTAGTATTGGATATTTCAGAGAGAATGGTAGAGATCAACTCACCAATTGTTGGAGCCATGACTCTATACCTACCTCTTAAAGATGGTGAGAATCCTTGTTCTTATGTGGCAATCACTTCTCAACTGGAAGAAATTCCAGTGGTTCGAGAGTTTGCGGATGTTTTTCCTGATGAACTGCCGGGTATGCCACCTGACAGAGATGTCAAGTTTGTCATCGAACTTGAACTGGGCACAACCCCTATCTCCAAAAGACCTTACCGCATGCCACCCAAGGAATTAGCAGAATTGAAGACCCGACTTCAAGAGTTGCTAGATAAGGGTTATATTCGCCCAAGTTCTTCACTTTGGGGTTGCCCCGCTTTATTTGTGAAGAAGAAATATTGTAGCTTGAGGTTATGTGTGGACTACCAACCTCTCAATGCGGTAACAATCAAGACTAAGTATCCGTTACCCCGCATCGATGTTCTTTTCGATCAGTTGGCTGGAGCCAAAGTTTTCTCCAAGATTGATCTTCGGTCAGGGTACCATCAAATAAAGATCAAACCATGTGATATTCCCAAGACAGCTTTCTCTACTCGATATGGTCTTTATGAGTATTTGGTGATGTCCTTTGGTCTTACCAATGCATCTGTTTATTTCATGTATCTCATGAACTCTGTATTCATGACAGAGCTGGACAAGTTTGTAGTGGTATTCATTGATGAAATCTTAATCTATTCCAAGAATGAAGAAGAACATGCATAACATGTTCGAGTTGTTTTGCAACGTTTGCGAGATCACAAACTGTATGCAAAGTTCTCGAAATGTGAATTTTGGTTGGATAGTGTGAAATTTTTGGGGCACACTATTTCCAAGGAAGGAACATCCGTGGATCCTAGCAAAGTGCAAGAGGTTATGGATTGGAAACCGCCCAAGACCATACATCAAATCCATAGTTTTCTAGGTTTAGCAGGCTATTATCGTCGTTTCATCCCGGATTTTTTTAGGATCGCTAAACCTATGACTGAACTATTGAAGAAGGGAGTCAAGTTTGTGTGGAGCAAAGATTGTGAAAAAGCTTTCCACACATTGAGGCAACATCTGACTACAGCCCCAGTGCTAGTGCAACCGGATAATTCTAAACCATTTGAAGTCTTTTGTGATGCTTCGGGTACCGGTCTCGGTTGTGTTCTTATGCAAGAAAATCGAGTCATTGCCTATGCCTCACGATCGCTTCGACCCCATGAAGTGAATTACCCAACCCATGATCTTGAGTTAGCCGCGGTTGTTCATGCTCTCAAGATTTGGAGGCATTATCTTATGGGAAACCGCTGTAATATCTTCACCGATCACAAGAGTCTTAAGTATATCTTCACCCAATCAGAATTGAATATGAGGCAGAGAAGATGGTTGGAATTGATAAAAGACTATGATCTAGAAGTACACTATCATCCCGGAAAAGCTGATGTTGTTGCAGATGCGCTTAGCCGAAAGGTCCACTGCAACTGCTTAACCGTGGAGTCGTATAGTGAGACTTTGTGCGAAGACTTGAGGACGCTCTGATTAGAAATTGTGGAGGAAGGAAATCTGAATGCTATCTCTGCTGAGTCCAATCTATATGACAGAATCGTGTTGGCTCAACTCAATGACGAAGGCATCCAGCTAATAAAACAAAAATTAGCGGAAGAAGACCCCAAATATAGTTGTTTCCACAAGGATGCAAAAGATGTGGTGTGGTTTGAGCAACGTCTTGTAGTTCCTGTTGATCCGGAACTCCGTAAGGAAATCTTTGACGAAGCTCATCTTTCCAAATTCTCTATTCACCCCGGAAGCACCAAAATATATCAAGATTTCAAGAAAAACTTTTGGTGGTCAAACATGAAGTTAGACATAGCCAAATATGTGGCAGAGTGTGATACTTATCATCGAGTCAAAGCCAGCCATTTGAAATCAGCCGGTGTACTTCAACCGTTGACTATACCTTTGTGGAAGTGGGATGACATAAGTATGGACTTCGTTGTGGGTTTACCCCCGACTGCTAGAAGGAAGGATTCTATCTGGGTTATAGTGGACTGATTGACCAAGACTGCTCATTTCATCAGAGTGCACACCACTTACTCCGTCCAAGATTATGCAGAACTCTATATCAATCAAATTGTGCGCCTACATGAGATTCCCAAGACCATTGTTTTTGATCGAGGTACTCAATTTGTGGCTCGTTTCTGGGAACAATTGCATGAATCTTTGGGAACCAAATTGATTCACAGTTCAAGTTATCATCCTCAGACCAATGGTCAGACCGAGAGAGTCAATCCAATTGTGGAAGACATGCTGAGAGCAAGCATCATGCATTTTGATAAGAGTTGGGACAAGTGTCTATCTTTGGCAGAATTCTCTTATAACAATAGTTATCAAGCTAGTTTGAAGATGACACCATTTGAAGCTCTTTATGGACGAAGATGCCGAACTCCATTAAATTGGTCAGAAGCCGGAGAGCGAATGCTCTTTGGTCCAGATTTAGTTAAAGACGCAGAAGAGAAGGTGGAAGTGATCAGAGAAAACTTGAAGTTGGCTCAAATGAGACAAAAGAGTTACCATGACAAAGGGACAGCACCCCGACACTATGCAGTGGGTGATTACGTGTACCTCGAGGTTTCACCGACCAAAGGTGTACAAAGATTTGGCGTCAAGGGGAAATTAGCCCCACGCTATATCGGCCCATACGAGATCATTGAGGTATGTGGACCCATCGCTTATCGTGTCCGGCTTCCGGATCGATTCTCGGTTGTGCACAGTGTGTCTCATGTGACACAATTGAAGAAAGGTGTGAAGGTACCTGAGACAGAGGTGATCATGGAAGCGAACGCTTGGATTGAGCCAGATTTTTCAGTGGTCGAGCATCCACTGAGAGTGCTAGATCAAAAAGAAAGGCAAACTAGGAGACATACCGTGAAGATGTACAAGATACAATGGAGTCACCATACTGAAGGAGAAGCTACGTGGGAGACCGAGCACTTCCTCAACACCAAGTATCCGTGTTTCCTTCAATCACGAAACAATAAGAACCTTACCCCTACCTTTGCCTTTAATTTCCGAATCTCGGGATGAGATTCCTATTAAGGGGGATAGGCTGTGACGCCCCAGGTTTTTAATTAACGTCATTAACGCTAATGACCAAATCAGCCGAGTCATACCGGCCGACACTGGTCTAACCTAGGTCAACCTGGGTCATTACCTCGAAAACCTCGCCACTGAACCCTATTGAACCCCTTGACCAAGTCTCCACACATCCATGGTCAACCCTTGGTCAAACACACGGTCAAACCCTGCTTAAAAGCTGATGTCGGCGAATGTCTTCCGGAACTTTTGCCGCGTTCTCCAAATTTCACCTAAACACTTGAAATTCTACCAAAATAAAAGTTGTCCAGTTTTTTGAGGAACATAACTTTCATGTTGGATGGCATTTCAAATTTTGAGCGGAAAAGGGTGAAAAACTTGGTCAACTACAGTTTTCACTGTTCATCAGCACTCCGCAGAACCCCAACTTTGCATGGCGTTCCTGCTCAAACCGTCGAGAAAAACATAGGACAACCTTTGCAAATTTTGTAGAGGGATGTCTCATCTACAACTTTTGTATCTACCGTTTTTGTCACACAGTTTAACTTTTTGGAGAAACACGCAGTCAAAGTCGCGTTGACCAGCTGAAAAACAGCTCGGCCGCGCTCCAGAGCGCCGCCGGCGCACCGGGCGCTCTCGCCGGTGCGGGGCTGCGCCGTGCGCCGTGCTCGGGGAGCCGCGCCGCCTCGGCGCCCGTGCGGGCTCGCTCCCCCACCGCCTCGAGGCCAGGGCCGTGGTCCCCTTCGCGCCTGCCGTCCTTGGAACGCGAGCCGCATCTCGTACCGCGTCGTACCGCTCCGAGGTGACCACTGGTCCATAGCCGGTCTCGTGCGCACGCACGGCGAGGTGGTTGCCGTACTGTGGCATTGAAGCTATGTCACGTCGCCGCGCCTGCCCATAAAGGCGTGCAACGGCCAGAGCCGCGCAGGCCGCGCACCGGTCGACACTGCAGACCGCAGCATGCGCCGACGGACTGCCTGCGCGCCCCACCGAGGAACCCCTCCTCTAGCTCGTTTCGCAGCAGTCCAGTGCTTCCTCGCAGTTCCACACGGCCTCCCCAACCTCCCAGCGCCACCCGTGCCCCCTCCTAGACCAGAGAACTGCCGGAGCTAGGCGCGCCGCGGCCGGCTCGGCCGGGCGCCGCCGGCCGGCCGGCCGGCTACCGGCGTTCCCCCACCCTTCTGAGGCCACAAACCGGTCCATGGTAGGCCCCTCTTCCTTCTCCACCCCTCCCCCGGCCAAATTCCCCCACCGGGATGGCCCAATTCGGCGAGCCGCGCGCCGCCCTCCATGCCCAGGGACCACATTGCTTCTCTTTCTTTAATTCTAGGGTGTTTTTCGTGAACCAGGGACCTTTTCACAATAGAAACAGAAGTTAGAGGGACCTGCCGGTAAAACCTCGTCTTAAATAGTAAATGACTTTTGCTGAAACTTTGAAAATTCGTATAAAATCGTGGAAAAATCACAAAAATGCAAACCCAATTTTGTTGACTTCTTTGTGAAATATCCTACAACTTTTGTTATTCTTGCCTGAGCTGTTTCCTAATATGTTTGGCATGAAAAATAGAAATGTGAAAAACCTAGATCTACCATAACTCAAAATCTATAAATCCTCTGGTCCATTTTTTGTATACGTTGTGTGATATGTCATGACTAGATCCTGTACCAAAAATTGCACAAAGTTATGTTGCAAATATTTTTATAAAAGTTGATTTCCATTTCTGCATAATCTGTCCAAATGATTTTTGTAGATAAAAATAATTACGTTTTTGTGCCCAACTTCTGCATGCTACCTTTTTATGCCAAAATGCACCTTTGTTGAATTAATCACAATTTTATATTTATCAGAAATGTTTATTCTTGAAATGTGCTTGTTTTTCTTTGTAATTGCATAAGTCAAGTTTCATAATATTTCTAGGTGTATATGTTGCATTCCTAGCTTAGGTTTGGACCATATATCATGTGTGAGAAAGTTTGAATCATTTTGATGTGTATTTATTTTTGTATGCATTTCTCATGTTTGAGTGACTAGCTTTTGTTATTTTCGGTATAATTAAATTCATAGCTCTTCTAAGAGTGCATGTGTGTGCAGTGGCTTGTGTAGGTTTGGAAATGCTTCATAACACATCCCACTGAATTTTATTAAATTATTTTATGAATAAAAGCTATGGAAGCCTTTTAAAGCTTAGTATTCAATTAAATGAGAAAATCATCAAACTACACATCTAAAGGCCCAATATGTGTGATGTAAATCATCTTAAAATGAAAAATATCAAACCTTGCTGTTTGTGAAAGATAAATCATTTTATTTACATAAACTATGTACACAACCTTTATCAAAAAGCACAAATAATAAAGCATCGTGAGAAATTACTGTAGTAGAGAGTTTATACCCAGAGTGTGTTTGTTAAGGTGAATATGGCCAACCATACTCTTCATGGTTGTCATAAGTTGTTTGTAAATAATTAAGTTAAAAATCGTCAATTAAATCTTGCATTTGCATCCTCGTGTAGATCTCCCGAGCGGCAGCTGTACGCGTGTGCCGAAAGGAGGAGATGGAGGAGCTGACGGAGACGTGCACCACGTCATTGTAGAGTAAGACCTGGACCAAAGTCAAGAAGAGCCCAAGGCCATCCTTGCCATCGAAGGCAAGCCCCGGATCATTAACCTTGTTTCTAAAATTTATGCGATTATCGTTGCTATGATTGTGCATTTACGTTTCAGGAGTTGATTTGAAACCCTAGATGCATGGTCCCTATGTACCTATGTTCTTTTACTAGTATGCTAGGTCGATAGCTGCTATGCTATAGGACCCGGTAGAAGTCGAGTGATGTTCGTCACTCGCGAATTTGGTGAATACTGTTGTATGAATTAATTGCTTGTACAATTCTTGATTGAATTAGTTGGCACACTTAGAAATGTTAATCAACTAGAATTTGTGCTAAAACATTAAAAGTCAGGACATACTCTTTGTCGCTCTTCAGCAAAAGAACTCCACCGGCCAAAAGCCTCCACTAGTAGAAATACTCTAATCCATGACGTTTTGCTTGTGACGATGCAAAACTTCGTCACAGAATAATACCTTTCTGTGATGAAATTTTCATTTTTGTCATAAGGTACAAGTGATGAAGTTTTTCCTTAATTATTAATGACGAAAATAAAAAAAGCGTCACCGAACTCTAAGTGCAAATGGTCATAGATTATGTTTTTATTTTGCTACGAAATCTAATCGTCACCGATTAGATTTGACATCGTCATCATTTATTTGCCTCGTTCGGTACATTCAATGATGAAGCAAATTGGTCATAGATGAGTTTTAGAATTCGTCATAGATAATGTGCCTGGCTTCCCTCACGTCTACCACTTGACGACGCGCGATGCATGAACAATTTGGTCACATATAAGTTTTAGGAATCGTCATAGATGACATGTCTGGTTCCACCTTGACGGCATGCGATGCGTGGGCCACATTAAATGTGCTTAAATCGCAAAAAAGTTGCCCACTCAGGGATTTGAACCTGAGATCTTTAGAACAAAATTGATGTGGGCTGACCACTAAGAAGAGATTCATTTTGTGTTATATTGGGGATTTTTCTTTTTATTAATGAAACACAATAAATCATGTAAATAAACCTAAATTGCAAAAAAGTTGCTCGCTAGAGGATTTGAACCATCAGAGACCTTTGGAACAAAATTAAAGTGCGTTGACCAGTAGGACAAGCACTAGTTTTTTTGTATTAGGGTGTTTAATTTCTTTTTATTAATTGAATGCAATAAATCTTGTAAATCAAACTTGAAAAAACTATGTAAAACATGGGATTCCAACATGAGATCTCTTGCAATAGAATACTAAGTCATACCACTACATCATTCTTCCTTTTGTGATAGAAGGGGCAAATATTGCCCTTATTAAGTACATGCACGTTTATGGAATTGAGGCACACAAAAACATCAAGAACATGAACAAGAACGATTTCTCTTTTTAATCTTTAGTTAAAACTTGTGAGTAGTCTTTATCCCTCGTACTAACTCCGAATTTGATAGTTTTTTTCCTAAATGCTTCTAAAATCATGTTCTATCAATTTATGATATTGACTGTGGTCACCTCTTCATGTGTAAAAATTTGAACAATTCAAGTTTTGATCTAAAAAATGACAACTAAAAGCAAGATTCTTTTAACACTAAATGATGTAAAATGTAAAAATGACCTAAATGAACTTTATATATCTTGATGAGTTGTGACTTTTTTGGTATTCATGACTTTTCAATTCGAGATAGTTTATGGTTTGAAAAAAAGAAATTTCTATGAAATTTAGTGAAATTCATAATTTGAATGGTCCAAAAATTTCCAAATCCAAAAATGTCCAATATATAGTGTGTCCAACTTTATTAGAATCACTTAAAACTTTTTTGACAACATGATACACCAAAAGGCGGATCTCTTGCAAGTTTTCACATTTTTTGAGCAAGATTTGAAGATTTTAACATTTATTATTTATTGAATCAACAAATAATTACAATAACAGATAAACTTCGTCAGAAAATACCAAACCTTCACACAACATCATGATTTGGATCCATAAGAATCCCAAAAAAGTTTCAAATGATTTTGAGCAACTGGTACTACGCATCCCACATAGGGATGAAGATCTATCACTAAGTGACAATGACATGTGTTAGACACTTATGCTTTAGTGGCGATGTGCATCGTCACTTTCTCATAATCACTTAAAACTTTTTTGACAACATAATAGACCAAAAGGAGGATCTCATGCAAATTTTCAAGTTTTTTAAACAAGATTAGATGATTTTAATATTTATTCTTTATTAAATCAACAAATAATTGCAATATTATGCAAATTTGGTCTGAAAATTCAGAAATTTCACACAACATCGTAGTTTGGATTCATAAGCATCTCAAAAAAGTTTCAAATGATTTCTAGTAACTGGTACTATACATCGCACATAGGGATGAACATCTCTCGATAAGTGACAATGCCATGTATGAGACATGTATGCTTTAGTGGTGATGTGCATCACCATTTTCTCAGAATCACTTCACACTTTTTTGACAACATAATAGACCAAAAGGAGGAGCTCATGCAAGTTTTCAGATTTTTTAAGCAATATTAGAAGTTTTTAATATTTATTCTTTATTAAATTAACAAATATTTACAATAATAGGCAAACTTGGTGTGAAGATTCCAAAAATTCACACAACATCATAGTTCGGATCCATAAGCATCCCAAAAGCTAAGTGACAATGACATGTGTGAGACATGTATGCTTCAGTATCGATATGCATCATCATTTTCTCAAAATCACTTGAATTTTTTGACAACATAATACACCAAAATGCGGAGCACATGTTAGTTTTCAGATTTTTTAAGCAAGATTAGATGATTTTAACATTTATTCTTTATTAAATCAACAAATATTTACAATAATAGGCAAACTTGGTCTGAAAATTCCAAAACTTCACACAACATCATAGTTTGGATTCATAAGCATCCCAAAAGCTAAGTGACAATGACATGTGTGAGACATGTATGCTTTAGTATCGATATACATCATCGTTTTCTCAGAATCACTTGAATTTTTTTGACAACATAATACACCAAAATGCGGAGCATATGCTAGTTTTCATATTTTTAAGCAAGATTAGATGATTTTAACATTTATTCTTTATTAAATCAACAAATATTTACAATAATAGGCAAACTTGATCTGAAAATTCCAAAACTTCACACAACATCATAGTTTGGATCCATAAGCATCTCAAAAAAGTTTTAAATGATTTCGAGCAACTAGTACTACACATCCCACATAGGGATGAACATCTCTCGCTATGTGACAATGGCATGTGTGGATAGAAATGGCACTTGATAGTTTTTTTTATGAAAAAAACGGTATAGGTAGTGATGGTTGCATTGCGACTTGGGATATTGAGGGTCCGTTTGGGATAGTTTTTATTTTGAAAAAATGGCATAGCTAGTGATGGTCCATTTGGGATATTGATGATGATGAAATGTCCTTAATGCGCTTTCTTGTTGTTTTCTATTTTCTTTTTTTCCTTTTCCTTTTCTTTTTTCTTTTTTCTTTAATTTTTTCCTTCTCATTTTCTATTTTTTATTTCTCCCTTGATTTATCTCCACCGCAGGCAAGCCTAGCCCTTATCTATTCCACACCCGTCGGCAGCTACAAGAAAAAAGGCACGACCAACTCCTCAGATCCGATCGCGCCGGCACGACCTCCTTCCCGTCTCTGCTCCAATCCTCCTCGCTGGGCGCCCTCCCCCACGACCTGCACCTACCGCGGACCTCACCACACATGCCCGATATCTCCTTCCGAGCTCCTCTAGCGCGCGGAGCTCCGCTACTGGCCATGGCGGCGGCCCGGGCGGAGCTCCTCCACGGTGCCACCCCTGCTCTCACGCTGGCATCGAGGTGGCATCCATCTCCCATGCCGCGCCTCGTCGAGCTCCTCCATCGCGGCGTCCTCCTTCAGCTCTCTGCCGTGCCTTCATCCACGACCTCATCCGCACCGTCTAGCCGGAGAATCGAGCTCCTCCACCACGGTGGCCTCCTTCATGCCTACGTCGCGGCCTCTGTCTTCCGGTTTGGACCATCAGGGGCAGGGTTGGATAGGATCGACCAGTTATAACCTTGGTCAGGTAAATTTTCTTAAATTGTTCCTAGTATATACTGGGTTAAGAGCATATCATCAACCTTTGGAGCATTCCTTTTTTACCTTTATTTGCCAAACATTTGCAGAATTACACTGGCGATAGATTTAATTTTTGTTTTGATTAACTGAATGCCATCACTTTCGCCTACAACGGCTGAGGTATGCTACCCAAAAATATATTATTACCTGAATAATACCTGAATGAATTAGTAACTGGAATTAGGATGAAAAGGGATAGGGCATGAAAGTTAAATATGATGTCAAATAAGGAACAACAAAAATTCGGGACCAATTAGAAAGGTAGTCTTTATTAACTCATTGTCTTGCATGTAAGAATCGGTTCCCATCGAAAGGTAAATGTAATTCCATAGTATAGATCTGATCTTGGTTCTCATCTTTTTCTCTGACTGTCCTTGCCAAACCATGTATATAGGCATGTGCATCATTGGACCCTGGTGTGCTCTATTTGTACTACACTGTAGATAAAAAGCCTTGCATCGCTCTCTATGGACTAGGTGTTATGCTCCTCTTCGTGCCTAATTACCTGTTGCCTATTAAAACTTTTCGTAACTTTTGTAGGGAACAGGGAAGATGCTCGGCTGTGTTAAAAAACCAAGTCCTAGATCTTTAACGTGTGGGAGTCGTCAGATGCGCTTTGAACAATCTAGATTCCTTATCCTCTCCCATCCATCCCACACGAATCCCTCGCCTCCGTCTCATCTCCTCTCTCTCTCTCTCTCTCTCTCTCTCTCTCTCTCTCTCTCTCTCTCTCTCTCTCTCTCCCCCGCCCACACCACGAGCACGAACCCTAGCCTTGCCCTATCCTCACTGCAGGCTCCCTCCTCGGCCTCCGCTTCAGCCGCTCCGCCTCGTTAGTAGTGTATATTCTGGTAATGCATTGGATCTGAATACGCATAGTTATTTGTTAATCTGGGACGCACTCTACCTAATAGGGAGTCTATTTATCTTGAATGTGGCATTCTATAACTTTTCAATGCTAAGGTAGAGGCCTATCCTAAATTCATGGGGTTGTGGTACATTGATTTCACAGATCCAAGCATTTACCTTCTTTTTGAATAAGTTAGCTTTTTGTATTAATCATGTTATGTTTTATTGTACGATTAATAATGAACAAGCTAAACACAACATGTACTTAATGTTGTAGGCTATTTTTGTTTAGATTAGTTGTTATAAAGGAACACACACCGTACCTAATACTTTTGTTTTGTTTGAAGATTTTGTGTCACTAGCTTACACATTTTTTATCATTATGAGCCTTTAGAGCAGTAATTGACAAAACATGATTCTTCTCAGTAATTGCTTCCTGAATTGGCGTGTAGAGCAGGAAGCGGAAGATCCAGCCGATGCTTATGATTCCTCACAGTATTTGCTTCGGAAAAATCTATAGCTGTATTTTGGCATCCACAAGGCACTAGGTGAAATTGTCTGGATTCCTCAATCTAAGTATTTGTGTGCATGAAGGGGGAAATATGACTACTGTTTCGGGTTCAGGATTATTGTGTGCATGATTTGCTAGAGGGAAAGATGACTACTGTTTCAAGTTCAGGATTACTAAGATGATTATTGTGCTTGGAACAACTTAATACTATCATGGCAGTTATGTATTGCGAATGTCAGAAATGTTGTACTCACTATGTTCAAGTTAATCTTGGCTTGTCGAGTTTCATGTGCAGAAATTTACATTCCTTTCTGTTTGGTTGAGACCTTGAATATTTTTACTCGAAAAATACATTTTTGTCCACAGGTGAAGACTATATATGTGAAGAACCTACCTGAGAATGCATCTAAAGAGAAGATTAAGGAGCTGTTCGACAAACATGGAGAGGTCACAAAAGTTGTCCTACCCCCTGCCAAGGCTGGGCATAAGAGGGATTTTGGATTTGTTCATTTTGCTGAAAGATTAAGCACACTGAAGGAAGTTAAAGGAAGTGAAAAATATGATATTGATGGTAACCTTCCCTCCTGTTATCGTGCCCTATCCTTTGAAATTTATTGTTGAGCTGTAAGGCATGCAGAAATTGTTCATACACATGTTTCCGTTTTACTTTAGTGGGATCTTTTGATACATTCAGCATACATGTCCGTATGCATCTAGTAAGATGAGCAGTTTTATATCCTTATGCTCATCTATTAGTTTGAGGAAAGTTCTCGGTCGCCAAAATCACCTACTGTTGCATAAATGATAAATAGCTGCATTAGAGAGTTGACCCTAGGCTCACTTAAAACACAGGTCAAGTATTGGAAGTATCCATGGCCAAACCTTTGGCAGACAAGAAGCCCGATCATTCACACGAGGCCGGGGGTGGTCCTAATTATCCTCTTCCTCCTTATGGTGGTGGCTACATGGGAGATCCATGTGGTGCGTATGGTGGCGGCGGTCCACGCATACAACCAGGTCGGCCAACTTAAACAAACATTTAGATGTTCGAGAACACGTATCCGCAAGATCGTAATGTTTCATTTCACTTTATTAACACCATCTTGTTGGCAGCCAATGATATATGGTAGAGGGGCACCGCGCCAGCGGAAATGAGAATGGTACCAATGGTGCTTCTGCCTTCTACACCCTCTACTGCTTTCAGCTAATTAGTTTACTCTCAGAGTTACTTTTGCATGTGAAGTTTGGCTGGACTAATTGTCCCTCCTATATTATGAAGAGAAACATAGATACATTCCTATCATGTTTTGGTGGCTGCTACTATAACTAGGACTGCAGAGTGACTTCTCTTTTGCATTCTATTTTTATAAACATGTTGGAATTTATAAATAGTTGCCAATTCTTCTATACTTGTTTATTTACTGTTATAATGTGCAAACTGACATGCTTGTTCAAAGTAGATAACTAGTAGTCTCTC
Organism: Cenchrus americanus; assembly: GCA_947561735.1. Taxonomy (NCBI): domain Eukaryota; kingdom Viridiplantae; phylum Streptophyta; class Magnoliopsida; order Poales; family Poaceae; genus Cenchrus; species Cenchrus americanus. The sequence goes on from OX387239.1 coordinate 11,269,490, forward strand.
AGGTGAGAACAAGATCAAGGTCAGAATAACCCCTTTGCCTCTTTCTTCTCGCCTAATGCAAAGCAGCAACAATGTAAGAACTCTATTTTGAATGGCATGTGTGTAGGATGCTGAAAGGAAGTGTGGTTTCCATAAGAAGTACAAGATGTAAAATAAGATGTGAAATAAGATGTAACTTGTAGTTAGAATCTGCTGTAATTTGTAGTTCGAATTTGTTGTAATGTTAGTAACAATATGAATTGAGTTGAGTTATGGAGTTGTATGGTCATTGGAATACTGGATCTGTTAATTTATACAAGTTTTTTGTTATTTTAGTATTATTTGTAAATTGTATTGATAATTACCATTTTCACTTTTGTGGCGAAATAAAACTTATCAGATCAAGCCATGTGGCTCAATAAAGGACAACCTGTGACCAAAACAATGGCAAATCTGTGACCTTTTTATATCAAAAGGTGACAATGGCAAATATCATTCTGTGACGATATAAACTTGTCTTCTATGACGATTCCAAAAAGATGACATCAGCTACCACGTCATTGATGACATCATCGCCACATCATAGCTGACGTCAGCGCCACGTCAGATGCAAACGCCGTTAACGGGAGATTATGACCAAAACATAGGAATATCTGTGACCAAATTTAATCGTCACACATCACAAACGGCATTAACGGCGACGTCAGCCAGGCGGACGTGAAATTATGACGAAAACAGGGTATAATCTATGACCAAAAACGTTTGTCATAGAATGAGTTTAAATCCATGACGACACAAAATTCGTCACAGATTGGAGACACATCTATGACGGAAAAACCAATTTCATCACCGATGAAAAAATGTGACGCCACCATAGTGACCAAAACAAAATTGTCACAAAATCGTCACAGAAGACTAATTGCGACCATTCTGGCGTCTTCAATGACGTTAATGTAACATCATTGATGACAACATCCCTACTACTGCTCTCATGTCTAGAGTTTGGTGATGTAGTTATCACCAGACGGTTAAGTCTTGCTGAGTACTAGTATACTCAGCCTTGCTTTAAAACTGTTGTTGCAGGTGTTGTTGACCGAGTGGATGACGACAAGTGATGGCATTACGGACGGCCTCCTGTGATGTTCATCGAGCCGCTAGTTTACTTATTTCCGCTGTTTTCGAACTCTGAACCTTTACTTTCTGTCAGGAACAATGGCTTGTAATAATTTGGATTTAATTCGTGTTGTACTCTGGACTCGCCTTCGTGTGAGTTTTAATGCATATTGTCGATCCTTTGTTGGTATCCAAGTGATTTACAGGGCGTTAACCCGGCAACTAACGACAGGACGATACTATACTATTGCGTAATGACCAAAGTGGATTGGTTTTAGGCGATAGTACGGTATTTTCCTGGGCGGGTTGTCACAAAGTGACAGCAGCGATGACAGCAGTGATGGCGACCAATCCTCTGCTCGAGAAGAAGGCTCACCGAAGGTTGACATTTCGGGCTGAATGTCGTCGAAACATTCGCCCTTCGTGGCTATTCGTGTATATTTGTATATTCATAAAGTTGTAATTTTTGCTCGAACAAGTTGTTTTGTAAACTTTATCCTACGCAGGTCCTGCAAGTTGGGCCTGTGCAGGATGTGATGCCACTGCGGATTCATCGCGAAAAAATGTTTGTCAGTGGCGAAGCATGGCGCTTGTTCCAAGAGGCTCATCCGGAACAAGATTTTTCCGATTTTTGGCTCGAGGTTTTGCTTAGGTTTTCTATGGGATGCTTCAATCTTTCTTCTTTCTTCCTTCTTCGTAAGAAGGAATGTTCCAGTGCTGCGAATTCGAGTTCCTCGAAGATCCCGAAGACGGAGCCCCTTAGCCCGATCGCCGACGAGGTCGACTTTGCTTACGCTAGCGACATTGCAGAAGATAATAGTTGCGAACCAGGACACATCGTCGAACTTTCGTTCTAGGGTTTGTACTTCTCAATGTAACTGTTGCTAAACTATTTTGAAATTTTTATGCAACTAAGGCAATAAAGACGTTTTCTTTGAAAAAACGTCACCCTCCCCCACCTTGCCGTTTTGAATGAAAATTTCAAGGCAAGTTAACGAAGTTTAAAAATTCTTTGAGTATCTTGATCATACACGCTTTTTGAGAAATTTTCGCAAGTTTCTGAAAACTTCTAATGCTGTGATGCAAGTCGACAAAATTTTTTCTCGAATTTTGTGGACTTGACCCGCTTGGCATACTTGCCTTGGTTGATACTACAACCCTCAGTAGCTTCAACCATGATTTTTTCTACGAATTTTGACACAAGCCCCTTGCCCTTTCATCGATTTGTGTTAAGGAAAAATTTTTGAACAATGCAATCGCCATTAATTATCATGATGGAAACTCAGGCTACAACTCATTGTTGTCTCGAGCCTTTTTGTGGGAATCCCTTCGTGGATGGAATTTTAGACCACAACTTATTGTTGTCTCAGGCCTTTTCGGTGGGAATCCCTTCGTGGATGGGATTTTAGGCCACAACTTATTGTTGTCTCAGGCCTTTTCGGTGGGAATCCCTTCGTGGATGGGATTTAGGCTTTCATGGAGTCTTTTTTTCACAAACTCTTCTTCTTTTGACAGTAGAATTCTGGCCATTAGGAAGCCTTTTCTCACGAACTTTTCTTTTTGACGATGGAATTTTGGCTATAAGGAGCCTTTCTCACGAACTTTTCTTTTTTCACGATAGAATTCTGGCTATCAAGGAGCCTTTCACACGGACTTTTCTTTTTTCACGATGGAATTCTAGCTATCAAGGAGCCTTTCGCACGATTTTTTTTTCACGATGGAATTCTGGCTATGAAGGAGCCTTTTGCACAAACTTTTCTTTTTTCACGATGGAATTCCGGCTATCAAGGAGCCTTTCTCACGAACTTTTCTTTTTTCACGATGGAATTCTCAAATTGCATGATTTGGGGGAAGACTCTTTTCATATATATATCACAAAGAGTATTTACATAGGATCCGCCTCGTTAAAAACCTTGCCTCTTGATTTAGAGCCCCCTTTGCAAGGAAAAGAGTACGGTCCTCCTTATTCTAATACAACTAAGAGAATGAAAGCTATTGTTTTTTCCCGAAATCACTTACAGACACGTGATTCTGCTTTTTAATTTTTTAGAATGTAAAGTTGCGAAAAATGAAAAAGTACTCTAAATTACATCTAGTTACAACTAGAACTTTCAAGGGTAATACCTTTTCAGGCTGTCGGCGTTCCACGAATATGGCAATTCTTCGCCAGTCTGCTCTAACAAATGAAAAGCCCCTGGCATGTTTATCTCTTTTGCTGTGAATGGCCCTTCCCAAGATTCATGAAGTTTTCTCGGGTTTTCCCAGTTCGTCTTTCTTTTCAACACCAGATCACCAGTTTTGATGTCCTTTCGAACCACTTTCTTGTCTCTCCATGCTTTGGTCTCTTTTTGGTACTTCTCAATGTTCTCAGCGGCTTCGAGGATTGTCAGCTCAATCATATCTTTTTCCACTTTTTTATCAATTTCTTCAATTTCTTTTGCTTTCAAGACTCTCATGCTTTCATTCTTGATTTCCTCTGGTGTCACTGCCTCAGTGCCGAAGAGTAGGAGAAAAGGCATGAAACCTGTTGCTCTTGACACAGTAGTGTTGTGGGACCAAATCACTTTTTGCAGTTCATCTACCCATTTGCCCTTCTTCTGATCAAATAAGCACTTTTTGATTCCCGAAAATATCAGGCCATTTGCCCTTTCAACTGCTCCATTGGACTGCGGATGATACACTGACAAAAATTTCGCATGAGTACCCAGGGTCTTGCAATATTCTCTGAAAGTGTAACAGTCGAACTATTTCCCATTGTCAACAGTCGAACTCCAAATCTACAGATTATGTTCTTCCAAAAGAACTTCTGAATTGTTGGTGCTTTGATGTTCGCTAGTGGTTTTGCTTCTACCCACTTCGTGAAATAATCGACGGCAACAGCTGCGAATCGGCAATTTCCTTGAGCCGTTGGCAATGGCTCTACTAGATCCATTCCCCACCTTTGTAGTGGCCAAGATGGTGGAATCAAGTGAACTGGCATGGAAGGTAAATTTTGTTGATTCGCTATTTTCTGGCAAGCTTCACATTGCCGAACAAGTGCCTTAGCATCTATGTTTATGGTTGGCCAATAGAATCCCTACTTTATTACTTTTCCTACTAGAGCCCTGGTGCCTATGTGGGCGCCACAAAATCCGCTATGAATTTCTTTGAGAAGTTCGAGGCTTTTTTCGGAGGTGATGCACCTTAGCCACGGCTCAGTAACTCTCGATTTCTACAGTTCTCCGTTTACCACTGTATAGCCCCGTGCCCTTTGTTTCAATCTCTTTTCTTCCAGCTCATCTTGTGGTTCATAGTGGCCTCTCAGATAAGCCATTATTTCTGCTCTCCAATCGGGAGTTTCTATTGCATTCACGATTTTCGGCCTTGATTCCTTGATAGACGGTTCTCTGATGATTTCGAAGAACACATCAGGGGGCAATTCTTGATTTCTTGCTGCTGCTTTCGCCAGTTTGTCTGCTTCATTGTTGTCATCTCTTGGAATATGTTGTACTGAGTAACCTTTGAAGTGCCGTTCCATTTCTCTGACTTTTTCTAGGTACTTCATCAGAACAGGATTCCTTGCCTCACTTTCTTTTTCAATATGTTCTTGAATAACTTTCGAATCTGTTCTGATTATGAAGGTCTGCTGCACCAAAGCTTTCATTTTCCTCAATGCCAGAAGTAAAGCTTTGTACTTTGTTGTGTTGTTCGTGGAATGTTCATTGTTCGCGACTATGAGCTGAGCTGCATATCTTATCACTACCCCCACCAGGGATGTTACCACAGCCGAAATTCCAACCCCCTTGTAGCACCAAGCCCCATCGCACTGGACTATCCAAGGTTCTGGTATCTTTTCATTGAGGTTTTGAGTTGGTGAGGTCCAATCCACAACAAAATCTGCCAAGACTTGCGATTTTATTGCACTTCTTCTCTCGAAATCCACAATGTATTCTGAGAGTTTGGCGCCCCATTTGATTATTCGGGTAGATGCCTCTCTATTTGTGAACAAACCACTCAGTGGCTGATTGGTGATGACCCTTATCCTGTGTCCCTCGAAATAGTGCCTTAGCTTCCTTGCGTCCATGATAACTACGTATGCGATCTTTTCCAACTCATAATAGGAGATTTTCGAGCCAGACAAGGCTTCGGAAGCGAAATATACTGGAATCTGTTTAAGCTTTCCTTCTTCCTCTTTTTCTTGCACCAGCACGGCACTCACTGCCGAATTTGATGCGGACACATATAACAGAAGTGGCGATCTTGGTCCGGGAGGGCACAACTTGGTCATGTTGGACAAGTAATCTTTCAGTTCTTGGAAAGCTTGCTTCTGGGTTTCAGACCACTGGAAATTCTTAGCACTTCTGAGAACTTGAAAGAATGGTAAGCTTCTTTCTGCAACTCTAGGAATGAATATGTTAAGGGTGGCCACTCTCCCTGTCAGTTTCTGCACATCCTTCACTGAAACTAGATCTTGCATTTGTACCAATGCCTTGACTTTGTCGGGATTCGCTTCTATGCCCTTTGTTGAGACTAGCATCCGAGGACTTTCCACTTGTGAATTCCGAATACACACTTCTTAGGATTGAGCTTCAGATTCGCTGCTCTCAAGTTTGCGAATGTTTCTGCCAGATCACTGATGTGATCTCTTCTCTGGACACTCTTGACGACTATATCGTCCACGTATGCCAAGATGTTTTGCGGATTTAAGGATGGAGGACTATTGCTATCATTCTCGAAAATGTGCATCCTGCGTTTTTCAGCCCCTCTGGCATTCTCACGAAACAAAACGTTCCAAAGGGAGTGATGAATCTTGTTTTCTCTTCGTCCTCTTTGCGAACTCTAATTTGTTGATATCCCGAGAACATATCCAAGAGGTAGAGCATTTCACTACTGGCTGCATCATCTACGATTTTGTCTACCCTCTCCAAGGGAAAATCGTCTTTCTTGCATGCCTTGTTCAAATCTGTGAAGTCTACACACATTCTCCACTTTCCATTCTTCTTCTTTACTGGTACAGTGTTGGCCAGCCAGACTGGATACTTGACTTCTCTGATCACTTTCCCGTCTTGCAGCCTTTGAACTTCAGCTTCAACTACTTTCACTTTTTTTCGGACATTTTCTGAAGTTTCTATTTCTTGGGAGGTATTCTTTCATCTGTTTCCAGGGCATGTTCGATGATGTCCTTGTCAACACCTTGCAGGTCTTTGGCTGACCATGCAAAAACATCCTTGTTTCTGTTCAGGAATTGTGTAAGCTTTTTTTCTTCTTCGGGATTGAGGTGAGCCCCAATTTTGACAGCTCTTTTGGGCATGTCGTCCAGGTACACTTTCTTGGTTTCACCATCAGTTGCTATCTCAATCTTTTCTTTGTCGCGCTTGGCCTCTTCGTAAGGTTCCTTCCTTTCTTCGGCTGTTTTCAGCTGGTACACGTTTGCTTGGCCTGGGGTGTGGCCTTTTTCAATGTTTCTGGCATCTTGTTGATTGCCAAACATTGTAATGACCCCCTTAGGTGTAGGTATCTTCATACACAGGAATTGCTGTCTTATGGCTGCGTCGAATTTGTTAATGAATCCTCTGCCGAAAATAACGAGATATGGGTGATAGATGTCAACCACATGGAAGGTGAAATTCTCTGTTCTGGCGTTGTCAAGATCTCCGAAGGAAACAGTAAGTGATAGCTTTCCAACTGGCTTAATTGGTTTTCCTCTGAAACCTTGTAATGGGTATTCAGGCGGGTGCGACATGTGCTGGCTCAGGTTCATCTTCTCGAAAGTTTTCAAGAAGATGTCTGCCGAACTTCAATTGTCAACTAGGACCTTTCCTATGATCCACCCAGCTATGTTTACCTCAATGACCATGGCATCATTGTGAATCATGGATTTTAGTTTGAAATCCTCTTCTATGAAAGTGATTGGCACCTTTGCCCATTCCGGCCGTGCAGCTGGGCCGTCATTGATAATGGTGTCCACGGACCTGAAATAATTGCTTCTTTGCTTATTAGTTTCGAACTCCGTGGCCGACCCTCCTGAAATTGGCATGATTGTCCCGAAGGACGGCAGTGCCTTCGAGTTCTGCGGTCCTGAACTTGACTGTGGTCTTGGCGAACTGTCGGCTGGTGGTGGTAAGATTTCCCGAATCGGCTGTGGTCGCTAGATTGATTGGATTGCTTGCGACTGGACTTGGTTGAAAGTTCATAAATTGTGGCTGCCAGAAGTTCGGGCGAAACTGAATCGGCATTGTGGAAGCGATGCTCATTAACGTTTTTTCTTGCTGGATTCTTGCCATGTTTTTCTTGGTTTCTGGGCATCCTTTAGTGTTGTGTCCTCTCCCATGATACTGGCAATAGAAGTATGGGTCTTTTGGGTTGTGATTCGTGAGTCTAGGGGGTCCTCTTCCTCTTCCCCTTCTTCTGGGTGCGAACCCTCCTCGTGCACTAGGTCTGTTGTTTTGGTCAGGCTGAGGATTTTCCACATTGTTGATATTTCGTGGATTCTGGGATTGCGCTCTCCAGGTCATTTCTCTGTTGCCTTGTCGGGCTTCATTTCGTTCAGCCACTCTTTTGCGATGATCATCATTAGACAAGATATACTCTTCCAGTTCATGAAAAGTTCTTCAACCGTCTTGGGTTTCTTTCTCGTCAGATGCGAAGCTGTTGTTCCTGGAGTCAAACCTTTGATTAGTGCATTAATCATTGTTTTGTCATCAACTTCTGGGATGTGGGATCTCTGTTGCATGAATCTTCTTACGAAGTTTCGCAACGGTTCTCTGTCTTTCTGTTTGCAGTTGTACAAATCTGACGATTCAGCTGTTGTGTCGTGGAACATCTGAAATGCTTGCATGAACTTTGTCTTGAGATCCACCCAACTGCATACTGAGTGCGGTAGAAACAGGGAATACTAATTCAGGACTGGTCGCAGGCGATGATGAATGATTTGGCTAGTGCAACATCGTCGCCTCCCGCTGAGTTCACTACCGACTCATATCTCATGAGGAACTGCCTGGAGTTTCCGAAGCCATTATACTTCGGGAGAGAGACCGGCTTGAACTTAGGTGGCCACGGTGCAGTTTGCAGCCCTATGGACAATGGTGATTCAGAATCTACGAAGTGTGAGATTCCATTTCCCGCGGAGAAGTTTTCTTTCGGGGGTCTTCTTGTTGGTCCAGAGTTCTGATGTGGCGATTCTTGCCACAGAGAACTGTTTTCTTGTTCTTTCATTTCATCTAATTCTCTCTGTATTGTTTCGATTTGCTCTCTTGCTTGGTTGAGTTGTTCTAACTTTTCAGAAATCTTTCTTTTTGCTTCCAACTGACTTGCGAATTTTTCTTTCTCTTTCTGCAGCTGTTGTATCTTCTGTTGAACTCTCTCCAGTTCCCTGTCTATGGTGTCATCATCATCATCAACGTTCTCATGCGTTTCCTGTTCAGTAGGTTGTTCTTGAATGTGTGTTGTCTTCTCAGCTCTTGCCTTCATCAGAGCTTCGAGCTTTGCTCTCCGTTCTTGATCTGTGATGTTTGAAGGTTCGGGAACCAAAGAGATTTCATTCCCTTCAAGAGGATGGTGGTCTTTTTGATTCGTCTCAGCTGGAATGTTCTTCTTGGACCTCTTTTGTGGTGGCATCGTGAGTTGTTTTTTCGGCTGAAACACGGTGGGCGCCAATGTTGGGGGTATCCGAAAATCCAGATAAGATCCTCGAACACGTAGGAGAGAACAGTAAACTCGTTCTAGCACAGTGATGACGCAAGAGGAGACTAAGAATCTCACACAGACTGCTCTAGCTTCCAATGTTGTGAATTCATTTACACGTGCCCTCACGCCCCCTTTTATAGGGAGACGAAGTGACTTTTACATTCCGAAAACACCCTCGAGCTCAAAGAATATTCCTAATGTGAACACATACATGAATGTCTTTTTCATCTGATACATTTACAAGCCTGCCACTAGTTCACACTCTAAACTCGGACTTTTTGAGACGACACACTATGCCACAACACCACAATTACCATTGGATGGTCTGACGCTGAAAGCCACATATAGCGTCAGACAGTCTGACCATAAGAACATATAGCGTCAGACTTCAGCTGACGCTGTAAGTCCTGACGCTAAAACTCTTTAGCGTCAGACCAGACTTATAGCGTCAGACAGTCCGATGTCCTGAAAATGTTTAGCGTCAGATCATCTGTTTCTATTTTTCAGCGTCAGATCCTCAATTACCATTCATATAGCGTCAGACAATCCAATGGTCCAAGAATTTATAGCGTCAGATTGTTTGATAGGACTATAAAATATGCAGAAAAAAATAATATAATCAGAAAATATCATACAGATTCAAGTTGATGCTCCATCACATATTGATACACACATGCATCACATGAAGGTCAATACACACACACACACACACACACATATATATATATATATATATATATATATATATATATATATATATATATATATATATATATATATATATATATATATATATATATATATATATATATATATATATATACATACAATCTTGTCCATGCACACTGTTTGAATCATCCAACAATGCAAGTCAAGCAGCAAAAGATTGCATCAAATGCACATCCCAGCAAGCAATACTAGTATTTGGGGATTAACATACTAAGAATTGTGTACACAATCATTTCTAGGAACTCAAAAACCAAAAGCAATGGCTTGCCAACACAATGGTACATCCACTAGTTTTGCACCACGAGCCGCCTAGCACTTCTCGAAAAATATAACCATGTAATTAGATAAGTGAAGAAAATATATGAACTGTTCTAGGAGTACGTAGCAATAGTAATAGAATGCACATGAATAAAAACATAACAAATATGTAGAATACTATGCATGTACGTGTGCTATTGACTGGAAGATTTATTTTGGAAATATATAAAAAATGCTTAACTTTCTAAGATATGTCCTAATATATTTATAGAAGGATGCCCTCCTTTGGATAAAAACAAGAATAGCAAGGATGTATACGGCATGGATGTCCTCTTTTGGATTAAAATAGTGTTAAACATTTGTAGTATATTTAAACATGCATCTACACACGGACATGGAGGTATGTATCAAGAATTAGGATAAGAATGGTACTTGACATCTCACCAATGCAAAGAAAGAAACATATGGGAGGAAAATTTCAAAGGTTTGCTTTTCATACAAGACAAGAGGCATGAAGACAAGACAAGTTCTACAACCAAGTAAGGTTGGTACGGCTAGTCACTAGGTTTGTACGGAAAGTGGAAGAAGCATTTTGACATGTAAATTTTGGTACATACCGAGCGGTGCCATTGAGAGGTGTATTAGATGGCTTCTTGTGTTCCTTCTTCTTGCATTCCCTTACCTATCACGGATATGTTTAATTAGTAACATTGGTCATGCATCACAGATCAAACCAAAATGAAAATTATGTCAAGTCCTGGCCATTACTTTATTGAGTGGCCATGCAATGCTCATCTTGTCAGCACTAGTCATAGTCTGGATCTCACCATACGGACGAGGCAACATAGCATCCCTTTTCATCACAAGATTAACTAATACTGTGACACATGAATTATTTCTGGACATAGAACCCATAAGTTTTAAGTGCATACCTATGGTACTTCAATTTGTAGGCCGCAAACAATGTGAGGTCAACGCCGGTGGAGCATGTTCTTGGGGACTATGGAGGAGCACCACGGGCAGCCTTGTCTTGTGTTGTTGAAGAAGATCTTGTGTCTGCCTCGTGTAGTTGGTGCAGCCGCGTTCACAAGCCCCTGTTGAGTTTGAAGCACCAAGGGAACAGCTTAAGCATGCATGAACCAAATAGTACAATGAGCTAGTAATAATGGTGTGAGACATATTGATATGAACCTAGATCACGGATGGATAAATTAGACAATTGCTAGCATGCATACATATATTCAGAACTACCACTAATAAATAGCTATGAACATAACTGCTGAACAGAATCATCAATTGCTGCCAAAATAAATTAAATGAGCTTATTTTTAGCTTTTAGCACTAGCCATGTATAGTACTATCACTTGGCATTACACGAGTCATCTTATGGTTAGCCTAATTCATTACAAAAAAGGCCTAAACTCTTCCTAGCATACTTGCTTGGCCTCTAAAAGATTTAATGCGGACAAAGTGTGCTATTGGTTACTCGCCGCGCTTTTTCAAAATACACTAAAATGTCACATGTCTTCACTGTAAGTCTTTAGATAGACCAGAACAGTACCAAATATTCACACTAAAAGGATAATATTGAAGACATAATGTTACTATGAATGCTACCTGCAACATATGCTTCTCAAGATGACTTCTGATCGCATCGGACGGATGTTGACGGTGAAGATCCGTCAACCTAGCCATGAGTTTACCTTCGGTGTTGGCATGACTTTTGTATCTTATTCATTGGTACTAACCCCCGTGGTATAACAAGTTCACTTGTGCATGTCGGTTTTGGAGTTATGTGTTTACGCAGGGTTTTAACGTTGAAAGCAAGACTTCCGGGATAAGTTCATTAAGCACCTCATGGCAAGACCTTGAAGCCTGATACAAGTCAAGCAATGAAGTGAACATGACTCCAAGAGCCCAAGGACCAAGCCCGAGAAGATGATAAACTCCGAGGACTGAACCAGAAAAGTGCTGAATCTTGCAAGACAAGGAATTGAGTCCAATTCGGAGAGAAACCGACGTCAAGGGCCCACATGCAAAAGGGGAGAACATCTAGAAGACGTGGGAAGCAACACCGGCGAAGCAGCCGCGGGATGGGCCGACTGGGCCCGGCCGGCCGGCCCAGGCCGGCCGGCCCGGCCCAATTCGGGGCCCAATCGGCCTCTCCTTTGACCTAATTGCTTCTCGGGCTATAAATAGCCCCCCGACCGAGAGCCACGCGAGAACCGAAGTCGTAATCCGCCGCCGAGGAGCAGAGAAGCTTGAGGGACACCAACTTGAAGATGAGGGTCGTGCTAGTTGTCTAGGGTTTCCCTAGCCGACGTGGGAACCTTGCATGGAAGACCACGTCGGAGCTCCGGAGCGAGGATCAAGATCGAGGGAGGGCCCCGGTGGTGATCTTGTTCATGTAATCATTCATGGTGAAGTTTGTAAGTGAATTCGATTTCTAGTGATCAAGTGCCTTCTCGATGATTTTGTTTTCTTCTTGGTTTTGCTTCTTCTACGATCTAGTTTGCAGCTAGATTACATAGGGTGCTCTTGTAGCCGCGGTGGCTAGAGGTGCATACCGGACCGGCCAAGTGATTTCAACTTGTTCTATCGAACTCGCCCTAAGCTCCCCGCATGAATAGGGATACGTTGTGACGAACGGGGGTCTCGAAAGGCGGATGTTTTCGGAGTCGGATGGGAAGGCCACGATTTAAAGATGCTTTTAATGAGATTCGCTTTTCTATCTTCATCTATCTTGTTTGGAGCTACAACATAAGCATGATCTAGATTCTCTAGATTGGTTATCTCTTGCTTTCTCTTGTTACCTCTTTAGTAGATTAGATTAGATTCGTTTTCTTTATGAGTTAGTAGATAGATGCAACTTACCTTCATAAGATAGCTTACCTTGCTTTACTAGATTGAATCCTTGCGTTGCACATTGTTCCACGGATTCGATACCTTGGGTTCACCACTCGAGGGAAGAAGGGTCCCTTGACTACGACGGGAGACTTGTCCGCTTGCAAGTCACAAACGAACTTTGATACAACTATTAACCATCAACAACGGAACAACCTAGAAGAACACATATAATTCAACTTCTTCAGTCAGTAACTGAAACTGAAGTCCATGTCATAAATTCATAACTAGGTAGGTTAATGTTGCTAGTTCAAGTTATCCTAATCGAGGTTGTCATTGTCCGTTATGATCAACATATAAATTAACTCCTGTAATGAACTTACCCGCAATCAATATACATGACAAGGCACACCATAAAAAGCAGGCCAGAAATGATGAAATTATCAAATCAGCAAAGCAAGGAGTGCAGGGTGTATCCTGGCTGAATTGTTGGCTGGGAGGCCAATTATGCCGGGACGAACAGAGGTGTGCATAATGTGCATAACTGTCCAATATATTAGAGATGCCTTCCATTTGGTTGATTTCTAGCTAAACTAGGCCTCAGTTGAGGACTTGGTGTAAGTTGCAGTTTTCTTTAAACTTTTCAAATATGAGTTTGTCTGTTCTGGCACCATTGGTAATGGAGTTGCACTGAATTGGTTAGAGCTCTTGTGAAAACTGAAAAAACCCTTGTACAACATAGTATTGTGACCTGTGAGTAGGACTCATAGGGAACGGCCTATAAATCCTTTCCTCAGCCAGGGCCGTCCCGGCAAAAATCAGGGCCCTGTTCACACTCTAAAGTGAGGCCTAAGAGGCTAAATAAATAGAAGAACAGTTAACATATATATACATATCAACAGGATGCTTAAGAAATTGGAGGCTCCTGAAAATCAGGGGGTCATGTTCAGCCGAACAGGTCGCAGGGAGGGGGGGATCTCACCGTCTCATCTCATGGTGCGGGAGCAAATTCGTGGGGGGAACCGACGAATCCCGGCCTTGGCCGCCCACACTCCTAGACGCATTGGCGGTGGCGTCGGGGTGGGAGGGATTGGCGGCGGCGGCGTCGGGGTGGGAGGGACCGGCGGCGGTGGCGGCGCGACTTGGGTGCGTCGCGGCGTGGGAAAAGGGGGCAGCGTCGAGAAGAGCAAGGGCTAGGTGGTAGGCGGCGTCGGTGCGGTGGCGGTAGTGGTGGGAGGCGTTGGCGCGGTGGTGGCAACGGTGGGCGGCGTCGGCGCGGCGGCGGTGGGCAGCGGGGTCACGGGGTCACGGCCGGGTCGACTCAGATCGAGGACAGGAGTGGGGGTGAGACTTGAGAGGATAAGTGTAGGGTTTCAACATGGACCAGGCCAAAAATTCGCGGGCCAAACCAATTTACGCGGGCCAAACTAGGCGGGAACCCAAATTATTTCGGTATGGCGCGCTGAGTGGGGCCCAAATATTTTTAGCGTCAGACAACACAATGCTATATTTTGTTTTAGCGTCAGACAGAGGGGCGCTAAATCTAAAACTTTTTAGCGTCAGCCCGCACATCGCTAAACATGGATTTAGCGTCAGATCATCTGTGAGTAATATTTAGCGTCAGATTAACCGTCGATAAAGAAAAATTTTAGCGACAGATCTTGTGATGGTAATTCGGTGTTGTGGCATAGTGACATCTTTGACTTTGCTTCTTGCTATTTCGTGAATTCCCCTATTCGTAAAATCTACGCGCGCCATGACTCCCGAACCTGACCTTCGACAGATTTCCGAATTTCCCAGTCTCCCGAAGTTCTCGACTTCACAGGTTCGAGATTCCAGACCATCGTGTGTTCGCGACTTCGCGGGTTTGAGATTCCAGATCATCGCGTGTTCGCGACTTCGAGGCTTCGCAGGTTCAAGATTCCAGATCATCGCGTGAGTTCCTTGCTCCTGAAAACTTACATCACAAATTTCATTAACCTCGACGTTTCGAGGGTGACAGGTTTTCCTGAATTCCCCAACAATATGGAGACCGAGAACTCGAAGGTATGCGCAAGGACACAGGACACAAGATTTATACAGGTTCGGGTCGCCAAGGTGGCGAACCCTACGTCCTGTTTGGGATCAAGTATGGCGCCCTGCGCTTGGTGTTGGTTCGATCAGGGTGTCAGGCTAGGTACCCGACCCTCTATATAGTCCAGGGGGCGGGTTCCTAGTCGGTTAAAAGGAAGGAGTCCTAGTAGGATTACACGGTACAAGTCCTAGTAGGGTTATAGGGAATTCTAGTAGGGTTCCATCTTCATCCTTCCTTGCATGGGTACCCGGGGTGTATGCCCGACAGGGCCGCTTCCACCGAAAGGCGCATCGAAGGAAGCTAGGGGCACGACCACCGAGCGACTAGATCGAGCCTGAGGAGGCCCAGATCTAGTGACGGGCAGTAGCTCGGAGAAGGAACATCCTCCAAGGAGGAGATCGACCTCCGGCAAAAAGAAGTGCCAAGATCCAAAACGACAGAGGGAGAGCGAGTGGAGGGCATAGGGTAACGGGGCTGCTATTGTGGCTCAGAGCCCATTGCCGCCGGAGCCGGGAAGCAGCGGCAGCGGCGAAGAGGAAGCTCGCTAGTGGGTGGCTAGGCGGTGGTGCGGGGTGTTCACACCCTGTGTCGGCAATAGTTGGAGGGAGTAATTTAGACTTTTGTTTAAAATTTTTATGTTGCCTATACTCACCCCTCTTACACCAATAAAAAATGAAGCATTAAACCCGTAAAATTTCTATGTAAGCATTACTCTCTGTTGGTAATACCAATTGCGATTAAAAATATGTTTTTGAATAAAATATTTCCAAATAAACAATCAAAACAACACTTCATAAATTGAATAGATATATCAGCATACCAGTCACAAATTGATTCAAAACAACATTCACAAACATTCAAGAGTGTTCTTCTTTTGACATATAAGAGTGTGGTTTCTAAGAATGGATGACAAACATTCACAAACATGAAGATAGAGAATAGTGTATAATTGATGACGGACAAGAACCATAGGAAGCAGGTGCCGTGTTGATCTCAGCCAACCACACCCGGCCGCCAGCAGGGACAACGAACAGGGGTTGTTGGGGGCCCACGCTCGCCACCGTGTGTCACACCCGACTTTCCGAAGAAAACCAAGTGCATACCTATATGCATGCCGGGATCAAGTTTCATGCATATAGTGACATAAAAGTGAATACGAAACAATATCAAGTAAGAAAAAGAAAGATTATCAGAGATTTACGCTTAATCCTGGAAACGAAGGCTCCAAACATCACAGGCAATCGACTGGGGGTTGCGTACGCCTAGCACCAGCAACATCTTCATAACAGCTTCCTTTTTCTGAGCAACAATGGTTATAGCAAGGGTGAGCACTTGTCGTACTCAGCAAGTGTGGAGAAAGACATGAATGCAAAGGCTTTATAGTGGACTGGGCCAAAAGCATTTAAGCAATTTTAGTTGGTCAAGTTTTATTAGCACCTGACTACTAATAAAGTATAAGTTTATACCAACCCACAATTAAGCATAAAGATGAAAAATACGCCATAAGCATATGGCAGGCATAACCAGAGAACACGATTTAAGTCCATCTTCAAGTTCAATTATCATGTGAGGGTCCAGGCCGCTCTTGACCGTGAGCACGGCTAATCGATTAGTTTTACACTCTGCAGAGGTCGTACATCTTTACCCACAAGTCGCGTAAAAGTCCCGAAGAACTTTAAACCCAACCATGCGATGCCGGCCAAGCATCATACCACACTACCGAGGTGTGATTGCATAGGGACGCTACGAGGCCGTTACAAAGATCCCCGGATGTAGGTCGCCCGCTAGGTTACCTGGTCAGTGCAACGTATAAAGCTCCCGGACGAGTACCGTGTCTTAGCTAAGCCCACACCTACGCCCGAGCAGTCCATACGCCACTACCCGCCAGCCCCCAACCCTTATCAGGTAAAGCATACCTAACACCTAGTTCACTAATTAATAAGCCAAGACAGAGCCATATGTCTTGTGGTAGCACTGTTTTCCTGGGTGGTCGCTCCATGTTCCGATTAATGCACAATGATCTTGTATTAACCAGAGATATATAGCATCAAAGTAAAGCATGTTCATCATTGTTGTTCATTAAAACCACCATAACCCAGGTATAGCAACTAAGCATAGCTACCCAACATAAACATAAACCCAGGTTGACAAGGAATGATGACAAAGACTAGGCAAACCTTAATAGGAACCCATCAAAATTAATGCAAGCATATGCAATGAGTGATTAAACATAGTTCTTGGGACAAAAGATCAAGGACACACTTTCCTTTAACCAAAGTAGTTGCTCGAATGTCTTCACCTCTTGCTCTTCAAAACTTCTCGGACAACGTTCGTTCTACTCGCATCAATCATCGGGCACAAACATACACAAAGCAAACAAACACACATACTAAGAACAAAGCACCAATCAAAAGAAAGCTTTAAAAGATCGCACTACGAATAGGATCGATTAGATGGATCACTAAAGAACACAAAGTGTGCTTGGAAGGGAAAGGCTTGGTTTGGTTTAAAGAGATGGTTATGGAAGATTGAGCAAGGACCGAAAAGATCACACTTAGATAAAGCTGAGAAAGAACGTCTAACAAACGTTTTGCATAAGAGAACAAGGCTATGAGCTAGGTTCATTTTAATTAACAAAACAATTGTAAAAGGATATTTCAGAAATAAAATACCCTATGTTGACATTAATTCAATATTAAACTTTATTTACGAAACCAAGTGTAAAGATCTAGTCAAGTTTTATTAGTAAAGATTCATATATGAATTAACCGATTAAACATTTAATTTAGAAGAATTAAACTATACGAACAATCTAAGCGAAACTTTGTAATTCGAGTAGATCATATTATTATTAAAAACATTATGGTATTGGCATTAATCAAATTAATATTTATTATAAAAGCCGATGTAAAAGCCTAATCAAATTTTAATTAGAAAAGATTAATTGACGATTAAACAAATTAACATTTGGTTTACGAAAACCGAGATAAAGATCTAATTAACTTTTATGTACAAAAACATGTGATAGAAACATTAATCAAATTAAATTTGCTTATGAAAAACGATGTATTAATCTATATTACTTTTATTTGGAAAAGACATGTATAACTAGACATTAATCAAAATTAATATTAATTTTATTTTCGAAAAACAAAACATGGTGAAAACACACCACTAACGCGTGCTTTACATTATTATGAATCTAACGCAACTTGAACGGATTAAAACGGAGCTAAAACATAAAAGATATGGAGAAAAGAAGATGAAAAGGACCTAGACGTGATTAACTCTAGACAACAGGGAGTAGCTGAAAAGAATCACAAGACACATTAAATAGTGCTCGCAAAAAGAATAGACTGCAGGTTAGATCTATAAAAGTCCCGGGTTGGATTTATGTGTGAAAGGTGGGATCTTTCTAGGGGGTTTTCCATAAAAGGTGCAAGACACAAGAAAATAGAATAAAGATTAAAAGAAACACGGGGACCTAATCACAAAATAGGAGAGTCTTCTCCTACCTCTCGTTCATGACCGAACAGAGGTCTCGGTCGTACCCGAACTCCATGCGCATCAAGTTGCCCGGGCTTTGGGTGGCTAGGAGCCCGGGTGGATTGCGGAACGGAAAGAGGAGAGCGAGGGAATCTCGTAGGTGTGCTCACCGGTGGCGGGGACCAAGGAGGCGGCCGAATCCCGGCCGGCGGCGGCGGACGGCGGCCCGTAATTCGAACAAGACGGCCGGACGAGAGAAGGCAAAGAGGGGATTAGATGGGAACGACCACGAAACTGTAGATTGAATGGCAAAACGGAAAGGGAACGACGAGACGAACGCGATGGTGTGCTCACCTTCGGTCAAAGATGAACGACGGCGATGGAAGAGCTCGCCGGAGTTGGAGAGAAGCTCGCCGGAGTTGGGGAAGATGACGGAGTCGACGTCGGATTCACGTGACGGAGCACATCACGGCGTAGAGCTCGACGAGGCAAACTCCAGGGTGGTGTCCACTTGCACCGGAAGTGCACGGTTTCGCCGGAAAAGCTCGCCGGAAGTTCGCCGGAATTTAGTAGATGTAAAAGTTCGGCGAGGGTTTGTGAGAGCTAGGGTTATCGAAACGGAGCGAGGTTGGCGGCGTTGGAAAGAGGACGCCAAGGAGATCGCCGGCAACTATTTATTGGCCGAGATTGAGTCCAATTTTTATTTTCTTTTTTTTTAATTTCGGAAATTAATTTCGGATTAAAAATAATTCCAGAAAATCCTGAAATCATAATTAAATCACGAAAAATACTCCGAAGGCTCAGAAAAATTCAGGAAAATTACTAGAGATGATTTGGGTCATGATAAATCCAAATAAATTATTTGGAGCTCATGAAAAAGATTTTAGAGCCTTCTAATAAATAGAAATAGCTCAAAGGAAAATGAGAATAAATCCCAGAAAAGTCCGGAAAATTCTCGGAAGGATTTGGACAGCTCCTAATCGCACTTTTGAAACCTTTTGCACTCAAGAAGCACCAAGATGCATCGGCATGAATGCAACACACATAACTTTTTATTTAATTTAGAAAATCAAACAATGGATTATATTCCCCGTAAAGAAACATAAATGTAGGAAAAATTTTAAAATTATGAGAAAATCGTTATTTAATTATTCTCTCTATTCACATCCCGAAATTAGGAAATTTCAGGGTGTGACACTGTGTGCTTCAGGTAGGAGGCGCACTAGCTTCACCGCGCCGGCTCCCCTCCTGTCGCACCTTGCGCTGGCCTAGCCGAGGGGCTCACCCTGCCTTTGGTCGCATGCCTTCGTGCCATGCCCATACCTTGCTTCCGCGTGTTTGCGGGCAGCATGCCAGATGTGGAACAATCGTGCCTCCATGTGCCGCCCATGGGCTGGTCGCTCCTCCTTGCGCTAGTTGGAAACGTAAGGATACGTAACAAGATAAGAATGAAAAGAGGAGAAGAAGAATGGCTGCTGGTGTCTGCTAGAGGTGGGTGGAGGAAAGGAGAGAAAAGAGACAAGGAAGAGAGCGAGAGGGAAGAGGGGGCCAACCGTAGTGAAGATAAAGATTAGGCTATATGAATCAAAGGTTATTTCTCCATTGTAATTAGGCTATATGAGCACCAATTTATTACGTGGGATTTGGATCCATAACATTAAAATATCCCATCTAACTTTTGGATCTTTCAATGGTATGGTAGTTCTCTAAAGTTTATATGTTTTTATCTACTGAACTTCCATTGAGAAATGTATCAGTTAAAGCGAAACAAGTAGATATACAATAGGGCAAAAGTCCAACAAAATCCCTTCAACTCAACTTTCAAAGAGATTCTCAAAAATACATTATATATAGCAAGTATAAAAGTATGAGCGTAAGTGGATAACATCTTCTACTAGCTCATATGTTTATTTCTTCATTACAAAGCCCATTGTGAGGTCGGACTTATTTTCCTCTTTCTAAAGAGACTACTATTCATCTCGCATGAGATTATTATCAATGCCATATGACAGAAAATCCGCTGGCGGTGAAGGGAGCGATGTGTTGGCTGTTGGTCCGTCCTCCACAATGAACAATGCTATCATGCCCATTGATAGATGGAACTCGAAGTGGCAATGCATGAACCATACACCTATATACAAAAAAAAAAGAGATTGGTTATTAATTTTTTTACTGCTGCAATAATCATGACATATTTTCTTCTGAAAATGTTGTAGATCCCTGACGAACTCAAGGTGAATACTTTTACATGCATATATAATAATTCTACCCCTTTAATTTCTTTAAAACTTTCTAAACTTGTACTTCCAAAAAAGGCTCCGGTATATTGAAACTTGAAAAATTTGGCAATAATTTGAATTCTTCGAAATGGAGAAAACTTCACGTTCATACCTGGGTTGTCTGCAACAAATCGGACAGCCACCCATCCAAGCCGTGGTACAAGCACGGTGTTCACAAGTGGGGGGTTAACCAAATTGTACCTCACAACATCCCTTTCCATGTCATAGTTGCCTTGCCCCTGTGCCAGCACGAACATGTTATGTCCGTGCAAGTGCATAGGGTTGGACTCGCTCTGCAAGATTGAAGTGCCCTGGAACACCACATCGACAACAGCTCCATACCGGAACCGCTTAGCTAACGCGGCTTTGGACGTCGGCTCTAGCTGCTCCTCCTTGGGTCCTGTTGCAATAAAGGAATGGTCGGTGAAGTTGAACACCCGTGGTGGCACACTAGGGAGTTCTTGCAGCCAGCCATTGTTCATGGGGTTCTGGTAGTGGGCTTCTAGCAGTGGTGTGGAGACATCGGGTAGCTCGTATGACATGTTGTTCATGGTTGCCACAACGATGACCTCGTTGCTCTCTGATCCTCTCTTACAGGACTGGCCATGCCGACAAACGGAGCCAAGCCCGAGCGTTACGAGCATGCGTTCGTCGGTTTGCTTCGGCAATGGCGGGTGCCTTGGGTGGTTCTTCAAGCTGGTAAGGTTGCCATGGAAGTAGAACGATATGATGTTGTTGTGGTTGTCAGGCATTTCCGGTGACATTGGAACATCGTCACCGGACAAATTTCCTCCTGCTACGTCGGTATACTGCAGTACGCCTCTTGTGGACAAGACCGGGCTCTGGTAATCGGGCTTTGGAGCCTGAACCGGCAGGGCGAACATGTAGTATTTGCCAGGAGACGCATCAGCAACCACAAGAGCGTCGAATGTCTGACCGGGAGCGATCGCAATGATGTCCGTCGTGAAGGGGCTGACGTAGCTGGCGTCCGCGGCAACCACAGTGAACTTGTGCCCAGCTATCTTGAGGTAGTACTCGGAGAAGAGCGCAGCATTGACTATTCGGAGGAGGTAGGTCTTGCCGGGCTCCACGTCCAGCTTGTAGCCTTCTTCAGGAACCCCTTCAAAGTTGAATCATGAAACTTGAGTGAGACAAAAAGTTAACGTGGACATGTAAGCTAGAATTTATCTAATAACAGTTTGATTATTACCAGAGCAGTTGTAGAGATCTCCAAGCTTGCCGTTGATTGTGGACGCTTTGAAAAAATTGTCAGCCACATAATGCCTCAAGTGCCTGTCAATCTCGCCAAGGTCCTCTAAGTCCCACCACTCCCCTATCATTATTACCAGGAACGCAACAACAAATAATATTTAGTTCAGCGACAACATTTCGATTTAAAAAAAAGTACAGAACGTATGCCATTTGCCAGCTAGCTAGAATATTGAATTTGCACATAATTATTTGATTCGCTTTGTTCGCTATTTTTCCTTAATATTTTTATCACATAATATGCTACTACCTCCATTCCAGAATATAAGTATTTGTTTTACTTTTGCTGATCACGTTTGACCATCCGTCTTATTCAAAAAAAATTATGAAAATATTATTTATTTTGTTATGACATATTTTGCCATCATATATATTTTAATTATATCATAATTGTTTTTATATTTTCACAACTTTTTTCAATAAGCAAACGTGCATCACGAAAACCGTAGCAAGATATTTTATTTTTCCAAAAGAATATAATGAAGGGGTGGGGTCCGGGCGTCACCGTCGCCGAGTTTTTTGAACTGACTGTGACAACCATAATGTGCCATGGTGTGCGTGTCTAGAGGCATCAGAAGCACATGTGTTTTCGCTGGAAACTACCATGCCCAGCGAAATGAGAGACAGAAGGCCAAGGATGATAATATGCTAATCTGCCATAGCTTAAATGCTTAATGACGATGGTGATGAACACCTAAACATCGAATCGTGGGAAAGCTAAGCTCCCAAGGGCACGCCGGCAGCTCCTCCTCCGGCGGTGCAATCGACCTCTCCTACGGCGGCGCCCACGGAATTTGCGGCCGCTGGGGAACGACTTTGCCCTGCCTCTGAACTCCCGGACCTCGCACCACCAAGCTACCTCGCCGCCGTTGTGAAACCTTCACCTTCGTGTTGGTGTTCAATTTTTGAACAGCACCATCGAACAGCAATGGCGTCCAATGTGAACACGGTGTGCAATTTTTGATATCACGTTTAGTGTAAGCTGTCAAGTAATTGTGAAAATTCACGTACCTATAATGACGGGGATCTCCTTGTGAGGCTTAGGAAATGGATAGGCGACGGCTCCACGCCTCGGCCGGATGATCAAGATGCCATGTATTGTTGCACGGAAGCATGGGACATGAGAATGCCACCACAGGGTTCCTTCCTGCCCGGCGACGTCGAAACGGTAGGTGAGGTTTTGGTTTGGAAGGATGGGGCGCTGGGTAATCATCGGCACGCCATCCGCCCAGCAGTTGAGCAGCTGCTTCACTCCATGCCTATCAGAGGAAAACCAGAAACAAACAATGAGTTCTCCTAAAGACAAATGCTTACTGATATTCGGTTTTCCCATCAGTGATATTTTCAAGTGCTGTCTTTTAATTTCTCTTGAACACATGAATCAACTGAATGTAGTAATTGACTAGTGCATATTCATTTACCAATGGATTGTTAAGTTGAAGGGTGACTTGTTGACAACATGAACGGCGACGGAGTCTCCCTCTGTGACCTCAATCGCCGGCCCGGGCAACTGCCCATTCACCACGGTGACCAGCGTATCATTGCACATGTGAGTCATACGCACCTGGCTCACCTGCAGACCGAGTTTCGAATTCCAAGTTAAGAACGGGGGAAATCGTTGGGACAACCAAAATCCATGAAAGAGCTAGCAGCATGCTTACAACAAAGGTGTGCTCGACGATGGCTGCTCCCGCTGATGACAGGCTGATAGAGAGGAAGATGAGAGCAGCGGTGGCTGCCGCCACTGGAAGACTCCGGCTGTTCATGGTGTGAGATTTGGCTGGCTCAGTGTGCACTGCAATGTGACGTTTTGAGTAGTTGCATATATATATATATAGGTAAACTGTCGCTGTATTGACAGTAATGTGGATGGCAATAAGGATCTCATGCACATGCTCATGCTCTGTTTATATATTATTTTAAGATACCAGTCCCACGTTTACCTCTGGTCCCGCTCATCGCCCACATACACAGAGGACCCCTCTTAGGCTATCCCCAACAGTAACCCCTACAGGTTTCATCATTTACCACCAGTTGAAAAGGACTCGTACGTAATATAAAGGGACCTATATGTAAGGATCCGACGGTTGAGATTAATTCTGTACCACCGGTATTTTTAGCGTGGTACGGGTGATATTTATAGGTGGTATGAGTAGTACATGGGTATTATCGGAAATATACAAAATAATATTGTTATAATATATGAAATCAAGTCTTTTTATGTAACCTTTGCAGCGGAGAAAATTTTTCCAAACAATATACACCGAGCAAATTACCATTTTACCCATAGTAGAAAATTGAAAAAATCGATAATAGCACCGTACTACCGTTGGGTACAGTGGTATTGTGTAACATAAAACACCTCGACCCCTAAATGGTCACGATCTTCGCTGGTCCATCCATTGCCCGGGGAAGAGGGAGATTGGCCAGGCCTCCACTGTCGTGGCTACTCCAGCCAGGCTGTCGACCCAGGCAATGGGCCTAGCAGCATGGACACACAAATGCATTGTGAGTCCATGCTCATGCTCCGAATACCTTCTGCAAGGCCATCCTCTAAAAGCTGCTAACAACCTAACTCCTAATGCGTAACGAGTTTGCATACTCATAACATCTCTCTTATAAATTAATCCAGGCTTCATGTAAAAGGTTTAACCTACTAGCTAGAGGTGCTATATATTTGGAGCGACAACGATTATAAGCTGGTCCTCACGCACCCTTCAAACTAAATTCCAAGGTGGTAGTAAACTGACAATTTAGAACCACTACTGGACAACATGGGCCAATACAACAACTAGTATGGTACGCAAGCATCCGAACGGGAGAGAATATTCAGAGATACTTGGTGACCAAGCCTTAGTGCCATAGTCTTCATGTCAAGTGAAGGGATTCCTTGGGAGAGACTTAATAATAATGAAGCAATACTCTTATTTGAGTACGTCAAACAACATGGGCTACTAACAGCTTGGTGCCTACTGATACCTCCGGAATAATCCTCTTGTCAAAAGTTTGCTTCCCCTCATGCTTTTGTTTACATTTCCGCATTACATACTTGCAACTTGTGTGTCTTTATTTCCTTAGTACAGTATCTTTCTAGGATTGGCTCCAAGTGTCAAACTTGTTTAACGATGAAGGTTTCACAGTTCAACCAACGTTGCTCATCTTGATAGCATAATCCAGTTTATGTTTTATGCAGAAGTGGTGCAAGCCATAAGTTAATATAATATTTTCTTTCTAATTCACCCCCTCTCCCTAGGCTACGACACCGATCGATTCCTTGAAATCTCCATGAGGGCTTGTTTGGGAATCAGTGGAATGAACGGGACCGAAAGGTATTGGGGTGGAGGAATTTCCACTATAAGTCAAAATTTCTCAAAATCCCCTTCAATCCTCTTCCATCCACTTGAATCCTCCATTTCCCAAACAAGCCTTGAGGGATTGCAAAAGCGGATGCATCGATCATTTGCATGAAGTGGTTTGCCAGGTCAATCCGCTGTGACCCGTGCATATAGCACGTTTATTGTGTTGACCAGATCTGTGTCGACACACTAGTATTAATATCTGGTGCCATCGTCCAACACGTGTGTAAAACAGTTAGGTTTTGTATTGCTCAGTCTCATTAACGTGACGTACAAATCCTGCATGTTTTTTCTATCTAAAGATAATTGAATAACAAGTACCCAAAATTGGTAGCACTGGTCCTGCCCTCTTGGTTCACGCGCACCAGACACTTGTAGCCTTGTAGGAGTAGGTGAGCATTGGGAGACATGTCAACAGGTAGGTAGCTATGTGAGCATTGGCAGACATGCCATTGTGATTGTGAGGCACCATTATTCATCCCTGCACAGCCACAGACAAGCCTAGTACGCACATGTGTTGCACACATTTTTCCTTGACGTTGCGCTTATTGGTGCATGCATCATGGCCATCATCGGCTGAGGCAGAAAAGAGCTCAGCTCAGCTCAGACTTATTGCTCCTTGTCTGAGCCTGCGTGCGTGTGTGCCTGCAAATTAAAAGCATGCACTGAATTGGTACCAATAATTCATGTGCAGTAAAATGGAATCAAAATACAGTGTGATATCTACTACATTTTTCTTAGATAACGGATATAATATCCGGTCTCTACGTAGCCCAATTATTACAAAGTTTACAAAAGTGAGCAACAATTGTTCACAAATTAGAATAGCGAACAAGCACAACCTATATAAGTGATTCCAACCACCGTTGGCCTGCTCTAACGAGACCATCTCAATTCTAGTGTTCAACAATCACTACTACTGGAAAACGAAATTTCCCTGTGCCCGTCAAAACCGACGGGAAAATGCAAAATATCGACACAGGGAAAACCATAATCTTCCTGATTTTTTTATGTCTGAAGTGGTGTAGAGTATTTATTAAATGCAGATACATAGAGTGGACTGTAAATAACCCAGATTTGGTTTAGTTCCACCGAAATGATTCCGACCCATCCACTAGATTAAAGTGTGCTATCTGTGCTACAAGATTAGACCAGTCTCTCAGTTCAGGTCTCACTAACGTTCTCCTAAAAGAAATAGTAAGAGGTTGAGCAGCCATAATTTTGCTACCATCGCATGAGGATCTCTCACAATATTATAGAGAGATGGTCACCTATCTCTGAAAGATTTAGCCAAAAGAATCTTGATCTGAAATGGTCAAAAAAATTTAAAACACAGGTCTGAAATGGTCAAAAAAATTTAAAACACCTTTCGGAATTTGAAAATGACCCCGTTTGTTTTCTTGTTATGAAGTTCATGGATGGTCTCGTGGAGGATGACAGCACATTCCATGATATTCCGTCCTTGAATAAAGGCAGTTTGAGTCGGACCGACAACAGTTTCAGCTACTTTATTTAGCCTATTTGTGTCAACTTTTGTGAAAATTTTAAAGCTGACATTAATAACACAAATAGGTCTATAATGTTGTATTTTTGTAGCTTTATAACTTCAGGATGAGAGTAAATTATCCCAAAATTAATGCTAAAGAGGTTTAATTCCTCTTTATGAGAGTCCAAAAAAGATCGATAAGGTCATCTTTAATTAGCAACTAGAAGACTTGATAAAATTCAGCAGGGAAACCATCAGGTCTGGGCGCCTTATTATATTCCAGTTGGAACACCGCCTCTCTGACCTCGGCTTCAGTGAATTCAGCTACAAGCTCATCATTTTCTTCCTGTGTCACTCGAGGAATATCATGGTTTTGATCTTCCATGAGAGAGATATGTGCTTCCTCAGGTGATCCAAAAAGACCCTTACAATATTAGGTGATAAGTGTTTTCAACTGATCATCTCCAACTAGATCGCCTTGATCATTTTTTAGTTGGTAAATGTGTTGTTTTTTTGTGCTTGCCATTAGCCACCAGATGGAAGAATTTTGTATTATCATCTCTCTCCTGTAGTGTCTTCACTCTGGCTCGTTAATACCATTTGAGTTCTTCTCGCAAAAAAGAACCAACCTCTCTTTTAGAAAGTGTTTAAAGTTCATCTCTTGGTCCGAAAGAGACACACTTTCTGCGTTTTATCCAATGCAAAATGAAAGGATTTTTTTTTGAAATAGTAGAGGTCTTAGTGACTTGGCTAAAACTAGTTTCCTACGAGACACATCCAAAGAGCATAACTTAGATTTTATTGCTCGTTTAGAAACTTGCAAAAAAGATTTCACCCAATCTACACTTGAAATTTATGTAGGGGTAGAAATTATGTATGCCATTGGACGGCTCCACATGTAAGGTTAGGGGGAATACTATTAGAAGCTAATATGGACTATATGGACA
Organism: Cenchrus americanus; assembly: GCA_947561735.1. NCBI lineage: Eukaryota > Viridiplantae > Streptophyta > Magnoliopsida > Poales > Poaceae > Cenchrus > Cenchrus americanus. The sequence goes on from OX387239.1 coordinate 11,296,975, forward strand.
TTGGTAGCATTGATGATGGATATGCCTTTGTGAAGTTTAGACTGAGGGATAGGAAGAGTGACTTTAAGGGCAACTCAACCCGAGTTCAATGAATCATTCTTTACTGAATTGGTGCGGTTATGCAGAAGTGAAAAGCTTCCTTTATGCATGGGGGGATTTTAACATAATGCAGAATAGTAGTGAGAAGAATATAATGAAAAGTTTGATGAAAGATGGCCTTTCCTCTTTAATGCAATGATTGACAGTTTGGACCTGTGGGAGATGGAGATGTTAGGTCGTAAGTTTACCTGCCAAACTCTCGTACAATACCTAGTCATGAAAAGTTGGATAGAGTTCTGGTAAGTACGGAGTGGAAGTAGAATTTTCTACTTGCCTCGGTGGATGCACTGGGCAGGGAAATCTCTGATCATACCCTGCTTTTGCGGTCCACAGGGGAAAGGCCGAAAGCGGGGAACCAACCGCCATTCAGATTTGAGGTTGGTTGGCTCTTAAGGGATGAATTCTTTGAGTTGGTTTCCAATGTGTGGAATAAAGAGACGAGAGGAGAAACGCCGATGAAAAAGTGGCAGAATAAGATTAGAAGATTGAGAAAATTTGTTAGGTCTTGGGCAAAGAATATGTCAGGTGCATATAAAAAAGAAGAACACAAGTTAATGAGGAAAATCTATGAGCTAGACAAAAAAAGTGGAGACCCAACTGCTATGCTAGTGTGAGTGGGATCTTAAGCAGAACATTAGCAATAAGCTTACACAACTCTTGAGAGAGGAGTTAAAATGTTTCCAGAGGGCGAAAACAACAAACATCTTAAAGGGAGACAATAATACAAAGTATTTCCAAATGGTAGCTAATGATAAGGGTCAGAGGGGGTTGTGGAGGTGGAGGAATAGCCGTTAAAATATATCACCAAGAATTATAAGGGGCTCTTTGGTAATTCTGAGGAAAATAATTTCTCGATGAATGAATCAATGACAGAGGACATTCCATTCTCGGAGAAAGAGGTTCGGGAAGCTATATTCTATATGAAACATAATAAGGCACCGGGCCCTGATGGTTTTCCTGCTGAATTTTACAAAGTTTAGGGACTTTCATGCAGGAAACCTCCTGCCTTTTAACCTTAACTTTGGTATTGTCACTCTGCTTCCAATAGAGCAAGAATTCAAAAAAAATCCAGCAATACAGACCCATTTGCATGCATAATGTTAGCTTTAAGATCTTTACAAAGGTTTTAGCTAACATATCATAGTTGATAGCATGCAAAATAATCAAACCTTGACAAACGACATTTTTGCCGGGAAGGTATATTTTGGAACGAATGGTCATTCTTCATGAAATAATCCGCGTGTTACATCGAAAGAAGCAAAAGGGGCTTAGTTTTGAATTAGACTTTGAGAAGGCTTATGATAAAGTCAACTAGTCATTTTTACACCAAGTTCTCAGGTTGAAAGGGCTCCCGAGTAAATGGTGTCAATGGATAGATAGCATTGTTAAAGGGGGTGTTTGTGTTAAAGTGAATGATGAAATGGGACATATTTCCAAACTAAGAAGGGGTTGAGACAAGTAGATCCGCTGTCTCTGATTCTTTTCAATTTGATAGCTGATATGTTGGCGGATCTGATTGAAAGATTTAACGAGTTGAAATATTTTGATGGACCAGTTCCCCACTTAGTGGATAGTGGCTAGTCCATCTTGCAATATGCAAATGACACTATTCTTTTGTTGTAGGATAGTGTAGAAAAGTCCAAGAACTTGAGAATGGTACTAGTTGCTTTTGAGAAGTTATCATGCCTAAAAATCAACTTCCATGAGAGTGAATTATTCAGTTTCGGTGATACAAAGGAAAGGATAGAGGATTATGTGGATTTGTTTGGGTGTAAGGAAGGTTCTTTCCTATTTAGACATTTGGGAATTCCGATGAGTTAACATAAGCTCTCCAATAAGGATTGGAGATTGGTTGAGGAGAGATTTCAGAAAAAACTTAGTAGTTGGAAGGGAAAGTTACTTTTGCCAGGGTGAGATTTGTCCTAATCAATTCGGTGCTCTCGAGCTTGCCAATGTTGAAGATATCCTTCTTTCGTATACCTAAAGGCGCGCTGGAGAAGATAGACTATTATAGGTCTAGACTATTTTGGCAATGTGATGATCACAAGAAGAAGTACAGACTTGTTAAATGGAGTATTCTTCATAAACTTAAGAGTGTATGGGGATTAGATATTTTAGATTTGGAGATGCGAAATAAATGTCTACTTAGCAAGTGGATTTTTAAATTGTTAAATGAACAGGGATTGTGGCAACAGATTCTCAAGAGAAAATATTTGAAGAATAAGACTCTCTCCCAAGTGGAGAAAAAGAAAGGCGACTCACTTTTTTGGTTAGGTTTAATGGAAGTTAAAAAGTTGGTTTTGGAAAGGGGAAGGTTAAAAGTGCAGGATGGAACCCAAACAAGATTTTGGGAAGATCTTTGGATTGGTCGGGAGCCTTTGATGAAAAGGTTTCCCTCCTTGTACAATAGTGAGAAAGAAAAATGCCTCGGTGGCTCAAGTAATAAGAAATGTTTCCTTTAGAAGGGCTTTAGTGGAGGATAATTGGTCTATGTGGTTACATCTCATGGGAAGTATTCTTGATGTGCATCTTAGTGAGCAGAGGAACTCTTTCATTTGTACCAGCTCCAAGTGTTTCTCTGTTAAGGCTCTGTAAAATGACTTAATGGTGGGAAGTGCCACTCACCTTAATCTAGTGACCTGGAAGGCTAAGATTCCTCTTAAAATAAAGATTTTTCTTTGGTATTTATGGAAGGTTGTTATCTTGACTAAAGACAACTTGGTTAAGAGACATTGGAAGGAATGCACACTCGTTGTTGCTTTTGTAATGAACATGAAACTATTCAACATCTTTTTTGGATTGTCCGATGGATAGGTTGATGTGGTGTGCGATAAGTGTCACTTTTGGAGTTACAAAACTCGCTTATACCGCCAACCTCTTTGGTCCTTGGCTTAGAAGTTTTTCGCATAAGCAATGAGCTCTAGAGCTTATTGGGGTGGCTGGTTTTTGTTGGGCGTTATGGCTCAATAGAAATGATATGGCATTCCAAAAATCAAAATTTAAATCATTTTTGCTTGTGATGTTTAGAGGAACCTATACTAAGTAAGGTTGGAAATTATTGCATTGGAGTTCTTCAACGGAAACGGATGTAATGTTCTCAAGCATATTCGTGACTAGTGTATCTTGATTTTAGTAAGCGGGAAGTTTCTTTAGATGTCCTTAGTATTGTATGCTGGGAGACGATTGTACTCGTGGAGTTTTATATCTGTATTGGTGTCACTTTGTGGTTGTGCACAGTCAACCGACTCTGGAGACCGGATGATTTCGTTAATTAAAAAATGAACGCTGAGTAATCAAAACGACATTCCATTTGAAACGGAACTGACTTGTACGCGGCTGTTAACAAGCTTCGGTTATTAAAAACTAGAGGAGAACATCAGATAGGAATGCAACACAAATCTATATGGTTAACGTGGTAGTGCAAATATATGATCGAGCACTCACTGTGGTCCGGTCCTGCCCTCGTGTTCCACGAGCTATGACCTGGCCTGAAGACAAGCACGCAGCGCAGCTAGCTATGATCGGGCCAGCAGTGGTTCAATTCACACTGGTCAGGTCACCTCAGCCCTGGGCAATGGCCAGGTCACACTAGCTCACTGGTCCTCCTGCCCCTTGTGGTTCACGCGTACCAGGCAAAGCAGTGGTGAATAGTGCACAAATCTGCATTTCCATGTGAAGCAAATCTCACGGCCGGGCACACCACTTGGCAGTCGAACATGCATGGAGTCTGATTCTGTGTCATTGTCACAGCGCATCGATTATTGGACAGAGACAGGGCGCGCGGCAACGGGACTACGCGCGTCCCCTCCAAGCGGCACCAATATTATTGTAGGTTTCTAATTGTCAGGCACTGATTGGATGTGAGTGTTGTGTTTCTGATTGGCACCCATTGTAAATTGGACCGATCGATTGGATTTGGACGTGGATGGGGTGACGGGGACATCTAGCTAATTGGAGGTTTCTAGTTGATGCATATAAAAAAGTAGGCCACCAGGGTCACTGGTCCTCTGCCGCTCCGCTCGTGGTTCACGCGCGCGTACCAGGCCAGCAGACAAAGCTGATGTTGCAAGACTACGTACTTGTGGTGGACAAATCTATGGATGGTGATGTGCACGAGTTGATTGTCAGGCACCGACGCACAGTACATTCCGTGTTGCGCGTGCACTGAATAGTAGCAGTGTAGCACTATTATTATTGCTCCTTGCGTTGCGCGTGGCGCATCTTAAAAAAGATTGCTGCAAGCCTGCAAGAAGATTGCCATTGGACATGTCCGAACATTTTATGAAAATAGATTAAGGGCACATACAACTAGGGCTGGGCATAATGAACTGAAGACCGAAAAACCCGAAATATCCGAGACCGAAACCGAACTAACGGAGACTGAATTATTTCGGTCACTATTCGGTCTCAGGTTTCTGATAACCGAAATTTCTTGGGTCTATTCGGTTATAGGCCTCGGGTAACCGAATTACCCGAAATGACCGAGGTTCACCAAATCAAATCAGCCCAACAAATATTTTGTTACAACCCAAGCCGGCCAAAAGCAGCCCATGAACACCTAAACGCTATGTCACATCCATCCTTTACCTCTTATGTATCCCCTCATCCCATTTCCCAGCCGGCAGCCGCCACACATCCACCGAAGCAGCACTGTTCTTGTTTCTCTACAGAGCCAACAAGAATGCAAGATGGCAACCTCGAGGCCCGACGAGAAGGCCTCGGGCTCTTCCCCGCCACGGAGCGAGCGGGCGAAGGTCGTTCCCCCATTCTGCTGGTGCGTGCGGGTGAGCAAAGACTCAGGCCGTCAGCGCCTCCTCCTTCCCGTCCCCTACTATTGTTGGCGTGTGTGCTCGAAGCATCAACAACACATGCCTCTTCCCTCCTTGCAGCTGCAGGCGTGTGATTGCTGCAATCTCTTGTCTTGATTTTGCCTGTTGAAGTGTTGATTTGGAATCGATTTTGTCTGTGAATCTGGGATCTATTTTGTGTGTTGATTTGAGATCGGGAGACCGAGTTGAACTAACCGAACCCGAAATCGTCGGTCCCAGGAACTTTAATTAACCAATCGGTTCTCATTTTGAATAACCGAATTTTGTAACTAACCGAGGAACCGATCGGTTCGGTCTAACCGAATGCCCACCCCTACCCACAACACCAATCAATACTTCGTCTGTGAGCCGTTTCGGAGACAAAAATTTTGCGAACACCCCCCATTTCTACCACCTCGGCTCCCCCGTCGCCTCATGACTCAATGGGGGTCGTCCCGTTCGCAGAGGTGGAATAGACACACGACGCCACATTGTACAAGTCGTCGCCTCCGCACCTCCCCTCCCCCCCCGCCAAAACTCAATAGCACGGCAAAAGCTCCCCTCCTCACATGCCATAGAGCTCCCCTCGTCGTCCTCGCCGCGGGGACATGCCCTCATCGCCACATGACTCGATGGGGTCATCCCGTTCCCAGAGGTGGAATAGACACACGATGCACGACGTTGTACAAGTCATCGCCTTGCAGTGCCGCGGCAGAGGCATCCGTGCGCACCCGCGCATCTCCTCTCCTGCCAAAATTTAGCAATGTGGCAAAAGCTCCCCTCACGCGCCAAGGTGCTCCCCTCGCCGCATTTGCTTTGCCCTCCTCGCTGCAGCGGGAGAGGGAGGAGGCGGCCAAATCGACCCGCTACGACCCGCCACCACTGGCCGGCTGTCACAACCTGAAATTTCCAATTTCAGGATGTGAATAAATAACAATTTTTTCATAATTTTAAAATTTTCTCCACATTTATTTTTCTTTACTGGAAATATAGTATAGGAAAAATCCATTGTTTGATTTTCTAAATTAAATAAAAAGTTGTGAGTGTTGCATTCATGCCGACACATCTAGTGGTTCTTGAGTGCAAAAGGTTTCAAAAATGCGTTTAGGAGCTGTCCAAAACCTTCCGAGAATTTTCGGATTTTTCTGGGATTTATTCTCATTTTCCTTGAGCTATTTCTATTTATTAGAAGACTTTAAACTCTTTTTCACGAGCTCCAAATGTTTTATTTGGATTGTCCATGTCTTAATCTATCTCTAGGAATTTTCCTAGAATTTTTGTGATTTCTCGAGTATTTTTCGTGCCTTTAAAACAATTTCTGCATTTTCTGGAATTGTTTCTGGCATTGAAAATAAATTCGAAAAAAACAACTATCCTCCTGGAACGGGCCGAGCCTGAAGGCCCGACCCGCTCCGGCCGCCCCGCGCCCGCGCCGGCCCCGCCGCCGGCCCGCCAAGGCCCATCGGCCAAAACCGGCCATGGCATGCCGCCGCCGGGCCGTCCCTGGCCTCCACACCAAGGCGCCCCCGCGCCCCCCTATAAAAGCCGCGACCGAGCCTCGCCCCCGCGCCTCGCCTTCCTGCACCGCGCGCCATGTCAAGCCGAGCCGCCGGAGCGCTCCCTCTAGAGCCGAATTCGTGCCGGCCGCCGCCGAGGGTCCCTTGTCGATTCCGGCCATCGCCGTCCGTCTTCCACCTTAGTGAGCACATCATTGAGTTCTCCTCAATCTACTCTTCTCATTCCCCTATTTACTCGAGCCCATAGCCGCTCCAATCGTCGGCGCCGCCGCCGGCCATGACCTCCATTGCGCCTGTGCGTGTTCGGTCCAGAGGTAGGAGAAGACATGGCTGTTTTTCATCTAAGCCCCTGTCTTTCTTGATAATTTTTAGATCTGTTTCATGTGTCTTAGCAAAACTATAAGAAACCCCCTAGAATCTTTAGATCCCTTCAACCAGATCCATCCCAATCTCTTTTACAGATCTAACCCTGAGCTTTATCAGTTTCAAGAGCACTGTTTACTGTGTCTCGGAAATCTTTTCAGCTACTCCCAAAAATCTATAGTTAATCGTGAACATGTCCTTTTCATCTTGTTTTCCCCATATCTTTTATGTTTTAGCTCTGTTTTAATCCGTTCAAGTTGCATTAGGTTCATAATAATGTAAAGCACACGTTAGTGGTGTGTTTTTACCATGCTTTTTTTGAAAATAAAATTAATATTAATTTTGGCTAATGTCTAGTTATACACGACTTTTCCAAATAAAAGCTATATAGATCTATACATCGTTTTTCATAAGCAAATTTAATTTGATTAATGTTCCTATCACATGTTTTTTGTACATAAAAGTTTATTAGATCTTTATCTCGGTTTTCATAAACCAAATGTTAATTTATTTAATAGTTAATTAATCTTTTCTAATTCAAATTTGATTAGGCTTTTACATTGGCTTTTACAATAAATGTTAATATGATTAATGTCAGTTCCATAATGTTTTTAATAAGAATATGATCTACTCGAATTACAAAGTTTCGTTTAGATTGTTCATATAGATTAGTTTTTCCAAATTAAATGTTTAATCGGATTAGAGCTTCTGCTTAGAGTTTCTGCTTAGCTTAGTAGCTTTATCTGTGTGAGTAGTTTGCACTGCTCATTTGCCTATCAAGTAAGCTTATCACTCTTGTTTCAAGTTTATCTTAGAATCTTGTTTATCAGCATCTAGCTAGTTGATGTCTATCCCATCTCTATTAGGTTGTCTTTTTATAAATCAGCTATGTTCTTATGCCCAATCTTTCGTAGCTATACCTTTCTTTAGAGCTAATCTTGTTATCGGTTCCTTTACCAACTAGTTTAGCTTACCTTTTGCTCAGTTGTTGCCTTTCGGTCTAGTTCTCTTCGTAGACTAGTTTTCCTTAAGGTTTTCTTGTGCGTTGATAGTTCGTTAGTGCCGTTCTAGTTCGTTTCACCATAACTTGTACGTTAGCATGTGTATCACCTGTTATTTATTTTAATACTAAAGATGCGTGTTAATCTTGACTAATTCTTATTCCAATGCTTTTATAAATAAAAAGTGATTAGGTTCTAATTTGGTTTTCTTTAACCATGATGTATTTGGTTAATCCCGAATCATAACTAGTTTTTCTAAATAAAAGATGTTAGAGTTAAACATCGGTTTTCATAATAAAGTTAATATGCCTAATGACATCATAAATGCCTTTTCAGTATTAAATATATTTAGTTGAACACGTGACATAAAGTTACTCGTCTAGATATCTTATACTTGCTATATCTTTCTAAAGTAATTTTTAATTTGACATAACTTCCACTCGAATGTTATAAATAAAACATGATTAGGTTTATCGTGATTTCTTTAATTAAATGTAACTTGTTTAATGGTAACATAGAGTATTTCTCTGAAATATTTTTTCACATGATTTCTTAATTAAAATATGCCAAGCGTAGTCTCTTGTTGTTTGATAATGATCTCACGATAGGTTCGAGCTTAGTCCTGTTGTCAACGTTTCTTGCGCTTGTGTAACCAATAGAATCAAGCTCTATATCAGTGTGATCTTTCCGGTCCTTGCTCAATCTTCCGCAACCATCTCTTTAAAGTTAACCAAGCCTTTCCCTTCCAAGCACACTTTGTGTTCTTTAGTGATCCATCTAATCGAACCTACTCTTTAGTGCGTTCTTTCAAAGCTTTGATTTGATTGGTGTATTGTTCTTAGTGTATGCTTGTTTGCTTGTTTTGTATGCTTGTTCCAGATGATGGATGCGAGTAGAGTGAACGTTGTTCAAGAAGCTTTGAAGAGCAAGAAGTGAAGATCCTGAGCAACTACCCTCTAGTTAAAGGCAAGTGTGTCCTTGATATTTTGTCCTAAGAATTACAATTAATCACTCATTGCATTGCTTGCATTAATTTTGATGGGTTCATATTAAGGATTACCTAGTCTTTGTGATAATTCCTTGTTAACCTGGGTTTACACTTATGTTGGGTTTGAAGTTCCTAGAACTTTTACGCGACTTGTGGGTAAAGATGTACAACCTCTGCAGAGTGTAAAACTAATCGATTTGCCGTGCTCACGGTCAAGAGCGGTCTGGACCCTAACATGATAACTGAACTTGAAGATGAACTTAAATGGTGCTCTTTGGTTATGCTTGCCATATGCTTATGGCGTATTTCTTACCTTTATGCTTAATGTGGGTTGGTATATACTGAGTATAGGCAGGATACTGTCAATCGCCGGTCCGTCCATGAATGAATTGGAAGGATTCATCCTAGTGACGGTCGGCGAATAAAAATAAATGAAGTCAATGATCACCCTGTTAACACCATAATTTGGTAAGGGAAGGAGTCTGATTTGTGGGTCCAACTCGGTGAAAAAATTCGTCCGGAGGAAGGAAGGTTTCTTCAGATGGATTCGGCAAAGGAGTCCGCGGTCGGCAATTTGCTTCCGTTCGGCAAGGAAACAGTTCGCGCTGATTTTGTGGGATTGCGCGATGACGTGGCCCGAGCGTAGGGGACGAATGGATGGATAAGCGATCGCACTTAGAGATAAATTAGGCATCAAATATTGTGCTCGTAGTCCATTCGAAGTCATGACAGGGTATAAATATAGACCCTAGATGTATGTAATTGATATTCGAAACATTCTCAATACAAACCGGCTTTATGCCAAACCCTTGAGTCCTTTGTCCTGTCGTCGAGTTCTTCGAGAGGGTTCATCGATCCGTCGACCTCCGTAAGTACTGGCAACCATGTATCATTTCTAGTATCATGCGGTGGATTTAGATCTGATGCAAGTAGTCTTGCTACCATGCTTAGTGTCATGCGGTAGATTCAAGCTTGGTTCAAGAGGGTTTCTTGTTAGATCATGAGCCATGCGGTGGGCTAAGATCTATCTTGGAGCTAGTTATCGGCTCTATTGGATTTTGGCAAGATTCAATAGATTCATTAAGTTACCCGTGTTGCTTTGAGTTTTGCTGTTTAAAATTCATGTAACACTCCTTTGCCCAATCTAGATTGGTTTGGATCGGCTTTGTCTCTTTTGATGATCCCTACGCGATTCGAGTTCGTATCAATGGTTTAAATAGCACGTGGACCACATGTTCCCTAATAGCCGAAACCGGATCGATCTAGGTTGTTACGTGTTGCGGGTTCAAGCTTATCAAATCTTGTATAAATCTTGAAAGAACTGGGTATCACGCGGTAGATGCAAGTTTTTGGGTTGTTTTGGAGCTGGTCATCCGGTGGATTAGATTTCAACTCAATCTGATAGATTTATCTCCTTTGGTAATGTTTGTTCCTTCTTCATGGACCCCGATTCGGCCTGTTCGTACCGTATTCGTTATGCTTTCTCATGAGTAAAACGTGTTTATAAGTCATGCTTTAAATATTGTATGCTTTTAGCTTCCCATATTTAGATTGTATCATGCGGTGGATAGATCTATTTGTGGATAGTAGCATGATTTTTAAGTAAGTCGTATCATGCGGTGGATAGATTTGTTTGGTATCATGCTTGACGGGTTTTAAAGTACCTAGACATGCGGTAGACTAGTGCTTTGGGCCTATGCATGCTTGTTTATTACATATTTATGATCATGCTTTACTTCATTTATTGTTTATTGTTGTCTGTACGCGAGGATCGGTCAAGACTTTGTGTACGTGCAGTTTTACCTAAACAAAGATCGATCTATCGTCATGCTTACATCATTCATTCGGCTATGTTCTTTTCGCACTTTAAATCTCCCGAATGATTTCTAGTTTGCTGGCAGATAGCTTCTTATAGCTATATGTCATCTCACTTGGCTTTATAGCCATAAATATGGAACTGTCTGGTACTACCCGGCAAGTTCCAAGATTTGGAATTTAACTACTTTGTCTTTTGTTAATTTTCAGGGAAAATTGACTGGGACGTCTTGGAATCTTCTCGTGTGTGAAGCTAGCTTGTTCGGCTTGCTGTGTGCTTGGCGTAGGGTGCAGATTTTACGTCAACACACTTTTTGGCACGCCCGGTGGGACCAACAGCCGAAAGTCAAGATGCCGGACATCAGTGATATTCTGGATGTCGCCATTGAAGATCTCTCTTCGGAACAGCTGCAACAGCTGAAGGACGCGACAGATCAGTTTCAACAGGAATGCTTAATGTCGTTCAAAAAGAACAGAAGCGGCGTCCCGTATCTCAAAAATGAGATGCCCAGGGTTCTACTGTCAGGAGAGTCTGACGCCACAACTTTGCAAGAGGAGGAATGCATGCAAGCGTTTCGGGATGCTGCGGAAGATGTGCTGAGTAGGCATCACAGGGCCTTTCTTGGTGTGTTCAAGCAGATGATGGTGGGTATCTTTGGCCCGGGCATGGAGCAGGTGTTCAATCGAGCATCTCCTCAAGGATACAGTGTGGAAGCTGAGGAGTCCAGCTCTGCCCAACCAGGGACTCAGCCACCACTACAGAGCCAGCCAATCCAGCCTCCTCCGCAGAGCGTTGGGAGTCGGCCCGTCCAGCCTCCTCCGCAAGGCGCCGGAGGTAAGCCAATTCAGCCTGCTTTACAGGCTGCAGGAGGACAGCCGATCCAGCCACCTCCGCAAGGCAGTACAGGTCAACCAATTCAACAACCGAACCCATATCAGCCCACATATGGGGAGTTGGCGTTCGGTTCGGCTGGAGCTCCGCTCGCTTTTACCTACAAGATTGCCCCAGCTACCAACAGATTGCAGAAGAACCTGTACGGTGGAGGTTACCATGAAGTTATTGACTATGGTTTCATTGACACTCTCCCGAACCCAGGGTACGGTACAGCTATGGGAACACAAGAGGACGACATCCTGGTTCAGAAGATGGCCGATATGATGCAGAATCAATTCGGCCTTAAACCTAAGATGCAGGGACCAACCTACATGCCTCCTTTCCCTGAATGGTATTATAGAGTCATCCTGCCACCAAGGGTGAAGCCCCCCACGGAATTTACCAAGTTCTCTAGGCAGGATGACACGAGCACGGTAGAGCATATTGCTCGTTACCTGATGCAGCTTGGGGAGGCCTCATCTGATGAGGCATTCAGGGTTAGGTATTTCCCCATGTCATTGAAGGGCTCTGCGTTCCAGTGGTTTTCTTCTTTGCCTCTCCAATCAGTTGGCACGTGGAGGGAACTGGAGCAAAAATTCCACGCCAATTACTTCAGCGGCACCACGGAAAAGAAGCTCATCGATCTCACCACCTTGAAGCAGAGGCATAGCGAGACGCCTTTAGAGTTCCTCAGGAGGTTCAGGATCATGAAAGGCATGTGTTTTTCGTTGAATTTGCCAGACGATCAGTTGGCCGATATGGCTGTTGCGGGGATGCTGCCGGTCGTACGAGAAAAATTGTTTGGCATGGAGTTTGAGAACCTAGGCTAGTTGTCTCAAAAGCTATCATTGATGAGCAACCAGGCCTATGGGTTTAAGAAGGATACCAGGTTCAACAAGCAGCACGATATAGCTGATATCTACAATCAGTTCTTGGAAAAGGCTGACCAGATGGAGGATTCCGATGATGATCAGGAGATAGCTGCCGCCGAGATCATGTGGGGCAAGGAGCTGTTGACCATGAATCAATGTTGGATCAAACAAACTAAAGGCACATACGACTTTGACGTCACCGAAGCCGATAAACTGTTTGAGTTCTTGGTGAAAGAAGGCCGAATCAAGCTGCCTGAAGGGCATTCCATGCTTCGGCCCAATTGGATTAAAGAGAGACGCTATTGTGGCTTCCATGACAGGAATTCTCACTCTATCAACGACTGCAGGGACTTCAGGATGAAGATCCAGAAGGCTATCTAGGAGGGGCATCTCAAATTTGACAACAAGATGAAGCTGGACGGCCATACTTTTCCCCAGAACATGATAAGCTTCTCTGTTAACATGGTGACAGCTGAGGGAAAGGGAAAGGTTAAGGTCTTGACGTCAGATAGAGCAAGACAGGATGGAGCGGTGGATCCAGCGCGACAAGTTACACTGGAGCAGGTCCACAGAGAAGCCCCTCGTGTCCTTAAAAGCCATGTCGAGGTTGGTGAGTCATCTAGGGCCAAACCCAGGGTCACTAGGCGCATCCTCCTCAACAAGTGGCAGCGTCAGCTAGAGAAAGAACGCTACCAGAAGCGGAGGCACAAGGAAGAAAGGCGCAGGTCTGAGGAAGAAGCGCACAGAAGAGAATTGGAGCAGTACACGCGCGAACAAGAGCGTGCGCATTGGGGGTGCGCGTGCTTCAGGCACTACTAGAATGAAGGCCTGAAACTTCCCACATTGAGAAACTGCCCTGAGTGCAGTGACAGATACTTCGAGTACAGGCAGGAAACTACCAATCGCCGATCCGTCAATGAATGAATTGGAAGGATACATCCCAGTGACGATCAGCGTCAAAAAATTGAAATCATTGATCACCCTAGGAAGAGGCAAGCTGATCTAAGATGGGCTGATCAGGAAGAAGACGAAGACGACTACGTCTGGCAAGAGGGGCAATGGTGCCCGCCTGGTTTGAGAAAGAGTCAGAAGAGGAGGGTTCAACGCTTGAGGAACCGCGAGTTGAGGCAGGCGGGAATCCAGAAGAAACAAGTTTGGTGCCCAAAGGATAGGCCTGAAGGATCGGGTCTTTCGGCTCCGGCATGCATGGTATACTTTCTGCCGAATGAGTTTATGGCTCCCGCTAATCAGTTTGTGCAGGAGGAGACGTCCCTGGAAATCAATGATGATGATCAACTTGGGGGGTTGATGGCGCAGCTCGTGTTGGCCAAACAGGCCACCTTCAACAAACCGGCCAAAAATCGACACATGAGGCCGTTGTACCTGAAGGGATACGACAATGGCAAGCCATTGACTAAAATGTTTGTTGATGGTGGGGCTGCAGTCAACGTAATGCCGTACACCACCTTTAGGAAGATGGCATGGGCCCTGGAGACTTGACGCCGACGAGCATAATTCTGAACGATTTCGCTGGAAATCCTTCAGATACCAAGGGATGCGTCCACGTGGATCTAATGATTGGGTCAAAGACATTGCTCACAACCTTCTTTGTCATCGAAGGTAAAGGAGCCTACGACCCTCTTTGCTTGGGCGGGGCCCGGATTCACGCCAATTGCTGCGTCCCATCTACCATGCATCAGCAGCTCATCCAATGGGTAGATGACGATATTGAGGTGGTCCAAGCAGATGACTCCGTGAGCATCGCAAATGTGGAACCAGCTTTCTAGGAATATCAGGGTATTGATTGTTTCTCAGGAAAAGACTGGGGAGAAGGTCCTGTTGAGCCTGTCAGCAGTGATCAACACGATTCAAGCAGTCGGCTCTTATAGCAATTTTTAATGGATAATCCCGTTGATGGAACTGATGGCAAGTTGGGGCGAGGATTCATGTCGATCGACAAGTTGGAGGAAGTTGACATTGGAAATGGTGATAAGCCGAGGCCGAGGTTTATCAGCGCAAACTTGGAGTCATATTTCAGGGAGGAATTGATTAAGCTATTATAGGAATATAAGGATTGCTTCGCTTGGGATTATTCGGAGATGCCCGGTTTGGATCGTTCCAACGTCGAGCATCGGTTGCCGATCAAATCTGGTTTTAAACCATATAAGCAACCCCCTCGGAAGATCTACAAGGACGAAGTATTGGCCGATGTGAAGAAAGAAGTTGAGAGATTGCTTGATGCAAACTTCATTCGGCCATGCAGATACGCGGAGTGGATCTCTAATATTGTCCCTGTCTACAAGAAGAATGGAAAGATGAGAGTTTGCATAGATTTCAGGGATTTGAACAGAGCTACTCCTATGGATGGTTACCCTATGCCTGTTGCCGATTTGTTGGTTGATGCCGCTGCTGGACACAAAGTTATCAGTTTCATGGATGGTAACGCAGGGTACAATCAGATCTTTATGGCAATAGAAGATATATCAAAGACAGCCTTCAGGTGTCCTGGTCATATAGGCTTGTTTGAATGGATAGTCATGACATTTGGGTTAAAAAATGCCGGTGCGACCTATCAGCGAGCCATGAATTACATCTTTCACGAGTTGATCATCAAAATTGTTGAGATTTACATCGATGATGTCGTGATCAAGTCTCTGAATCATGACACACACTTGGAGGATGTTAAGAGGACGTTGGAATGCACCCGAAAGCATGGTCTGAAGATGAATCCAAACAAATGTGCTTTTGGGGTATCAGCTGGAGAATTTTTGGGATTCCTGGTGCACGAAGGGGGAATTGAAGTTGGCAAGAAAAGTATGAAAGCCATTGATCAAGTTGTCCCTCCAACCAATCTCAAGGAGTTGCAGTCACTGCTCGGCAAGATTAATTTTGTGAGAAGATTCATTTCAAATCTGTCGCAAAAGGTTTTGCCCTTTTCTCCATTGCTGAAGCTTAAAAAGGATCAGAAGTTCTTGTGGGGTGACGAACAACAGAAGGCTTTCGATGAGATTAATCAATATATGAAGGAACCACCAGTGCTGGTACCTCCACAGTTGGATAAGCCTTTCAAGTTGTACGTGGCGACCGATACCCAAACCATTGGATCGGCCCTTATTCAAGAATTCGAAGGAAAGGAGCGGGTAGTAGCGTACCTTAGCCGAAAATTACTTGATCCTGAGACCAGGTATTCGGCAGCGGAAAAGCTTTGCCTGTGCGTGTACTACTTGTGTACAAAATTTCGGCACTACTTATTAAATGCCGAATGCGTTGTATACTCCAAGTTTGATGTAATAAAACATATGTTATCTATGCCAATTTTGAATGGCAGGATTGGCAAGTGGATTTTAGCCTTATCTGAAATTGAGTTGAAGTTCGAATCGGCAAAAGCTATAAAAGGTCAGATCATTGCCGATTTTATAACAGAACATCGTGATCCATCGATTGATTTGCTTGAAATTACTCCTTGGGCCTTGTTCTTTGATGGATCATCATGTGGTAAAGGTGGGGGAGTAGGGATTCTGTTAATTTCACCCAGAGGTGAGATGTTTGAGTTTGCTTTCCCTATCCAGTCCACCGTTACAAACAATCAGGCTAAGTACAAGGCATTGCTTCGGGGGCTTCAGTATTTGAGAGAAGCCGGGGCCGTTTCAGTTGAGGTTTATGGGGATTCAGAGTTGGTTATAAAGCAACTGAACGGCCAATATGAATGTAAAAGTGATGCGCTGAGGAGTTACTACGAAGAATGCAGGGAAATCTTGAAAAGCTTTCAGTTGGTAATTCTACAGCATATTTCTAGAGAACACAATGAATAAGCAAATAGATTGGCTCAAAGCGCTTCCGGTTACAAAGAATGTCCAGAAGCGTGTGCCACGGAGATATGTGTGCTGGGAATGGATCTTGCAGAAGATGATTGGAGAAAGGAGATCGTTGATAATTTAGAGGATCCATCCCGAAAGGTCTCTAGGAAACTCAGGTACAAAGCCATAAAATTTGTTCTTCTGGATGGAAGTCTATTCTACAAATCATTGGATGGGGTGTTGCTGCGATGCCTGGGTCCAGAAGAAGCTAAAAAGATGATGAGTGAGGTACATGATGGGATATGTGGAGCGCACCAGTCGGCCTATCGCATGAAATGGGTTATCAGGCAAGCTGGATGCTTTTGGCCGACAATATTGGAGGATTGCTTTGAGTATTACAAGGGATGTCAAGATTGTCAGAGGTTTGGAAATATTCAAAGGGTTCCTGCATCAGCATTGAATCCCGTTATCAAGCCATGGCAATCGTGGGTCAAGGGTTATAGACTTGATTGGCCGGATTAATCCGCCATCTAGCAAGGGGCATAAGTTTGTGCTTTTGGCGACGGATTACTTTACCAAATGGGTTCACCGATTCCACCGAAAAAGGTGACATCGAAGAACATGGTTGAGTTTGTCAAGGAACACATCATCTATCGGTTTGGAATCCCTCAAACAATCACAACCGATCAAGGAGCTCGGTTTGTGTCCTTGGAGTTCGGGGAGTTTGCCGAAAGCATGGGGATCAAATTGTTAAATTCTTCTCCCTATTATTCCCAAGCTAATGGTCGAGCGAGAGGCTTCTAAGATCATGATCAAGCTTATACAAAAGAAGATCGACCAGAAGCCAAGAAGGTGGCATTCGGTACTCAGTGAGGCTTTATGGGCTTACCGAATGGCCCCTCATGGAGCAACAAAAACGTCTCCTTATGAACTGGTTTATGGGCACCATGCAGTTTTGCCTTGGGAAATACAATCAGATTCCAGGAGAGTGGTTTTGCAAAAGGACGAGCTAGAGGACTTGCACATGATTCGTCTTAGAGCTCTGGAAAACATCGAGAAGAACAAGCTGCGAGTTGCCAAGTACTACAATAAGAAAGTAAAGGTCGGACAATTTGCGAAGGGGATTTGGTTTGGAAAGCTTTACCGCCGATTGGAACCAAATACGATGAATTCAAGAAATGGTCTCCTAATCTGGGAAGGACCCTTTCGGGTGGTCAGATGCGTACCTTGTAATGCTTACATGCCGAAAACTTTACTAGGAGAGGAATTTTCCGCTGCAATAAATGGAAGATATTTGAAGAAATATTATCCTAGTATTGAAATCGATCAATGATTACAAGTGTTGGGGTTAAATGCTTCTGATACAAAAATAGCCGGCGTTCAAGAGCGAAGCCGCCTTCAGAACAAAAATTCCTTAACAAAGGAAATGGCCAATGCATAGACGTATTGTCCTTAGCACAAAACTACATTGCAACTTCTTCTTGCAGGTTTATATCTAACAACCCAGTTGCTCAGAACTTGAGGACCATGTGTGGTTCGAGGACCGGTGGATGGTCGCTTCCTTGTGTGACGAGTGATTGACAACGTTGTGTGGACTGATTCTTGGCTAAGTATTGCAGGTGCATGTTGCGGCTTGACTCGTGTTGGTGCAGGTGAAGAACAAGCGCGAAAGGTCGTTGCTGGTGAGGCCTCCAGGTGTGGAGAAGACGAGTAGGCTTCGTTCGAGGGACCCGGTGGCCAGCGGGGTCGAGTGCGGGCCGCATGGTGGCAAGAACAAGAAGATGAAGTCGGTGGACGCTTTCTTGGTTGAGCCACAAAACCAAGGTCGAGCCGGGACTTCATGGGAGCCAAGTCATTAGTGGTGATTGGCGGAGGCTACATCAAGTTCGCGGGGTTTGCGGTGGTTCACCGTAAAATCACCGGTTACTCGGCCGAGCCACAAAGCCGAGGCCGAAGACCGGCGTGGTCGTCCGGCCAAAACCGGCCCGACCCGCTTGGGGACGCGGGGGCGCCGGAAGCTTCGAGGTTGAGGACACGCGTCGGGATCGCAAGGCTTGCGTTGAGGCTACGTAGGGTGCGGTCGCTGGGCATCCGTCCGATGGTGAAGACATGAAGACTTCCAAACCCGCCCTTGAGGGGCTTGTATCCCTAGTTATTAGGAAAGGGTATTTTAGACATTCGGTTGCCTCCATATAACCCAAGAGGTGAGAGGATGGCAGCCAACTCTTGGAACCCTAGCTCATTCGTTTTCTCATTTTCCTTCCTATTTTCCTTAGCTTTTCCGTAGGAATAGCAAGAGAGCTTCATGGTGAGATCTCGTTGAGAGGGATGGATGATCGGGCGGCTTGCTAGACCTTGTATGAACCTTTGTTTCATGTATAGATGATTCGGCGTGGTTCCTCAAGGTTTGGATGTGTTTTCCCGGTTGTTCTTGGTGGTGATTTTCGGAGCCCTCTCTTGGTGATTTCTTTGGGTTGTTTCCGGACCCTTCTCTTGAGGATTTTATGGGGGAAATTTGTGGGAACCCATCGTGGTTCTTTGGGCTTTGATTCCCCTCCCAAATTCGTGAGTAAAGGTGCTCGATTTTGGGGTTTCTTGAGTTCTTGGGTTGGAAGTGCTCTTGGCGGGATTTCCTTGATTCCTCCCTTTTGGACGAGTTTTGGTGGGATTAAACTTGGCTATGGACTCCTCATGAGGTGTTCCTAGTATCCCCAAAGTCTTGTTCAAGGCCGTGGAGCGATTCGGGAGATTGAGATTTGGTTTTGGGGGAGTTGACCCGCGGGCCGTGTTCTTCCCGCATCGTCCGTGCTAAAACCGGCTTGACCGGTTTCGCCTGCGGGCCGTCGAGAAAGATCTTTGAGCAAGGAAGTCTTTGCTTTGCTCCATGGCTTCGTTTGTTCGGATGTGGAAAGGCTTTTGAGGTGTTTGGGTTCTTTGGGGAGTTTACGGGACGGAATCGGTCCGACCGGTTTGCCTAACCGGTCCCGACCGGCTTCCCTTGCCTACGTGAGGCTAAGTCCAACGAAGCGGTCCGACCGGTTTCGAAACCGGCCCGACCGGTTTGGCTGCCCGGCCACCGTGTCGTGTGTGGTTCCGCCGCGTGTGTGTTGAGGTCGTTGGTTGGGTCTTGCTCCTAGGTTCGGTAGCACTTCGGTGGCTACGTGAACTTCGCAAGAGAAGCTTGCGAGAGGTGCACGAGTGAATTTGGGTTCATAGGCCGAATTCTTGAATAGAATTTTTATCGGCTCCCATTCACTCCCCCTCTCTGGTTC
This sequence comes from Cenchrus americanus, assembly GCA_947561735.1. Taxonomy (NCBI): domain Eukaryota; kingdom Viridiplantae; phylum Streptophyta; class Magnoliopsida; order Poales; family Poaceae; genus Cenchrus; species Cenchrus americanus. The sequence goes on from OX387239.1 coordinate 11,316,381, forward strand.
GCCGTTTCGGTCCTTCAAGTGGTATCAGAGCCGGTTCGGGCCTTTATTGACTCTAACCAGTCTAAGATCCAAGGATGGCGTACCAGGAACGGGGTTCGGGTCCTCCACACTTCGATGGAAAGAACTACCAGATGTGGAGTAAGCGGATGGGTGCGTTCCTCCGCGAAAAGGGTCGAATCCTTTGGGATGTCACGGTGGACACGGGCTATGTCCCGTCCGATTGACTTCCTCGCTCCGAGATCGAGGGGACGGATTCGACGCCAACAATAAGGCGGTCGACTACTTGTTTTGTGCTTTGTGTCGGCCCCGAGTTCGATCGGGTGCACACCGAGCACTTGGCTTGTAGGATTTGGGCGGTGTTGAAGGAGGCTCATGTTGGGAACGCCCGGGTTCGAGCACGGATGTATGCGACCTACGGAGAGAGTACGAGAACTTCACTCATCTCCCCGGTGAGTCTATCGATGCCTTGTTTCGAGAGGTTCACGGTGGTTGTGAACAACATGAGGGCCAATGTGGACGTGCTCCCGTACGATGATCATGATAGAGCGGTCAAGCTCTTACACTCTTTGGATCGTACGATTTGGGGCGGAAAGTTCGAGGCCATTGTGGAGTCGGAGAAGTATGACACTGCGACGGTGAACGAGCCGTTCTCGAAGCTCAAGTCGGCTAAGGTGGATAGGGGCATGACCGCCAAGCTCGAGGGACCAACCGATTCCCATAGTCTTGCCATCGTTGGTGGTTCCAAAGGAAAGGCTAACTCTAACCCATCGACCAAGATGTTCTATTTCTCCTCTTTGATGTCTATGGCGGATGAAGAGTTCGACGAGCTTGGAGAGGACAAGGCGGCGCTCCCGACGAGGCGGTTCGAGAGGCTGCACGAGAACCGCGTGAACATGAGGAGGAACACGAGGACGTGCTTCCAGTGCGGCAAGCCGGGACACTTCGTCGCCGACTGCCCGGAGAAGGTCGAGAACAAGGACGGCTACAAGCACAAGCCGAGGAACGATGGCAAGTACCGGTCGAGGCGCGACCACAAGAGCAAGCACAAGAACAAGTACAAGGACGAGCGACGATCGAGGAAGAAGGAGAGCCGAGGCAAGGCCCGAGCGATGGTTGGAGCGAGCGACGTCGACTCCGCTTCCGCGTACTCCACCTTGAAGATGAAGGTGATCGTCGCAAGAACAAGAAGTCGTCCAAGAACCCGAGCGGGCCGAGGCCGCCTCGCGAGAGATGGCTTCTCGCACCATGGCGGCGAGCTCCGGCAGCAAGAAGAGCACACGGAGCGACTCGGACTGCGAGTCCGACGACGAGGTGCGTGATGAACTTCCCTTCTTGCGCCAGGAGAATGAGAGGCTTGGCTCTTTGCTTGATAACCGTGATGACATGCTTAGAGAGGCCAAGAAAACGAGAAAAGAGCTTAGGGCTTCACTCTAGGATGCTAGGACTAGAGTGGGTGAGCTAGAGACACGGGTGCTTGATAGCAAGCTTGAGATTGATTCCCTTAAGGCTAGCCCTGTTGTTTCGGATGAGAATGGTTGTCTTGATTGCTCCATATTTCTTGCGATCTTGCTTTGTTTAAGGAGAAGCATGCCTCCAAGTGTGAGGAACTAGATGTGCTTAGGGTTGAAGTGGGCGAGCTTAAGTCTAGACTCGCTTTGCTAGGTGCTTGCACTTCTTGCCCCGTTTTGCATGCTAAGATTGATGAGATGCATGCTTACACTAGTTCTCTTGAGGCTAAATGGAAGGAACCCATGCCTACATCTTGCTCTACTCGTGAAATGCATGCATTGAAAAATTTGGAACTTGCACATTATGTTGATCGTTTGCGGGATGGGAATGATGACTTGAGGAAGTTGATGGGTTGGTTGTCCTGGTCATGAGCCTCGGTTGAGGATGATGATCGAGGCCTTTAAGAGGCAAGATGGTGAGGGACTTGGGGCAAACAAGGTTGGTGATTGAAGTGGAGAGAATATTCCCGAGCCACCAAAAACCCACCACAAAAATGATTTCCCTCCAAAACCCAACCATCTTAGGAACCGACTAGACACAACCCCGGCTCCACCCATATTTCCTACACCCACAAATGATTTCCAAAAACCTATCAAGTTTGTCAAGCACTACGGGAAAGTGTTCTTTGGGAAAGTGAGTGAGAAGGCTAGTGGGGAGAAATCGGTGGAGGAGTTGAGTGGAGAGAAACCATGTGAGCAGCCCCAATCCAAGCCCAAAACTAAGCTTGTGAGGTTCCATTGTGGCTATTGTGGAAGAGATGGCCATAAAGATGAGTTTTGCTTCAAGAGGAAGCGAGAGGAGCGAATGGCGAAGGAGTGGGCTAACGGGGACAAGTATCACCCCTCCAGTGGTGTACTTAAGTCTCGTGTGCAGATGCCCAGGGCCAAGGCGAGTGTGAGGATAGTTCCGGCTTGGGGTGAGCGAAAGAGTGCGGGGAGGTGCTTTGCCGGAGGAGTGAAACCGGTCGGACCGGTTTTGGAACCGGTGAGACCGGTTTGGGGTCCGTGAATGACGAGTTTGGTTTCCGTGCTCGTACGGTGCGAGGGTTGTTTCTAGGGGTCGTGGTTCGGTGGTTGGGCCGGAGAGTTTGCGGGTGGTCGGGTTGCTAGGCGTTCTCCCCCTCGAGTTCTCTACGGGGATGGGAGGAGTCGTAGCTTTGACAAGGAGAGGAGGGACGGTCCACGGGTTCTCTTTCGTGGTTTTGGTCCTCCTCCGGGCGAGAGGGGTGGTTCCCTCGGGGTGGTTACCGTGGTGGTGTTCGTGGAGGTAGCTTTGGTAGGAGAGATGCTTTGGTTGGTGCTAACCCCACTTTCGAGCAAATGGCTCGGCACCGGTTTTACTCTTTTGGTACTAACCCCGCTCTTCGAGTCGTTTGTTCGCTCACGTGCTCGTTTTTGAAATTCATGTGGGAGACTTGAAGAACATTTGGTTGATTGACTCCGGTTGCTCGAGGCATATGACCGGAGACAGGGGGTGGTTCTCAAGTCTCGTCCCGTGGTGACGAAGAGGTACATCACCTTTGGGGACAATGGGCGTGGGCGTGTGCTTTCGGAAGGTGAGATCAAAGTGAGTGAGAAAATCACTGCGAGGCGTGTTGCTCTTGTTCAATCGCCGGGGTACAATTTGCTTTCTCGTGTCCCGGTTGTTGGATGAGGGCTTTGAGGTGTTGTTTCGGCCGGTGTGGTTCTCGGATATTGGACTCTCGAGGGGACCTTGTCTGTATGGTCGTTCCCGAGGGTCAAGTGTTTCGTGCTGATTTTTTTCAGTCTTCGGGTGTGGAGCGTTGTTTCTTGGCGGTTCTTCGAGTGAGTTGTGGAGGTGGCATAGGAAGTTGGGTCACTTGAGCTTTGACCTTTTGTCTCGCTTGATTAAACTCAGTTTGGTCCGAGGATTGCCACGGTTGAGGCTTTAGAAATAGTTGGTTTGTGCGCCTTGTAGGCATGCCAAGATGGTAGACTCTTCTCACCCGCCTCTCACCGATGTGATGACTGAGCGTCCATGCGAGCTGCTCCATATGGATCTTGTTGGCCCGGCTCGTGTGCGATCTCGCGGGTGGGAAGTGGTACGTCCTTGTTGTGGTGGATGACTATTCTCGGTATGCGTGGGTGTTCTTTCTTGAGGATAAGGGGGAGACGTTTGGTTTTGTTCGAGATCTAGTCTTGAGGTTGAGGAACGAGAGGCACCGAGATGCCATACGAGCTATCCGCAAGGATAATGGCTCGGAATTCGAAACTCTCGTTTTGAAACCTTTTGCCATGACTTGGGTCCTTAGCACCCGCTTTTCGAGTCCGTATACGCCTCCTCGGAATGGTGTCGTGGAAAGGAAGAACGGACCCCGTGCGAGATGGCTCGGACGATGCTTGATGAGCATAGGACTCCGAGGAGGTATTTGGCCGAGGCGGTGAATACCGCGTGCTATGTGTCGAACAGGATATACCTCGAGTGCACAAGAAGAAGACATGCTATGAGTTGATGCATGGTCGCACACCCAAGCCGAGTCACTTCCATGTCTTTGGTTGCAAGTGTTTCATCCCGAAGAAAGGCAGGAAGTTGGATAAGTTTGAGGCTAGGTCTCGTTGATGGTATTTTCTTTGGTTATGCATCTCATTCTAGAGCATATCGTGTGCTCAATCTTGAAACTAACCAAATCGTGGAGACTTGCGAGGTAACCTTCGACGAGACGAGCCACGTAGTCGGCTTGTTTTTGAGTGTGCGGTGATGATGAGCTTGGCGAGGAGATCTTTCAAGAGGAGGAGCATGAACATGGTGATGATGAAGATGGCGGTTTGGAGCCCCCGCCGAACATGTACCCACTACTTCGATTACGGTGATGGACGGACCCTCTACTACACCTACAACGACAAATCAAGAACGAGGAGAAGCTGATGTTGAGGGGGAGGTAGCATCGAGGCGAGAACCTCCCCGGCGAGTACAAGTGGATCACCCAGCTTCGAAGATCATCGGCGACATGAATGAACGCACTACACGGTCGAGGGTTCAAAACAATTCTCATTTCGCTCATGCTGCATTTGTTGCTACTTTTGAGCCCAAAGACATTGGGCACGCACTATCTGATCACAATTGGGTTAATTCGATGCATGAGGAGTTGGAGAACTTTGAGAGGAATCAGGTTTGGGAGTTGGTTGACCCTCCCCCGGGGTGTAAGCCGATTGGTACAAAATGGGTGTGGAAAAACAAAGAGGGAGAGAAAGGTGAAGTGGTGAGGAACAAGTCGAGACTTGTCGCTCGGGGGGTTCGGTCGGAAGGAGGGGATCGACTACGAGGAGACCTTTGCTCCCGTAGCCCGTTTGGAGGCGATTAGGATCCTTCTAGCCTTTTCCGTGGCTAAAGGGTTCAAATTGCACCGGATGGATGTGAAGAGTGCTTTTCGAATGGTGTGTTGGAGGAAGAAGTGTATGTGAGGCGGCCTCCGGGGTTTGAGAGTGAGAAGTACCCCCACCGGTGTACAAGTTGAGGAAGGCGCCGTATGGGTTGAAGCGGCGCCTAGAGCTTGATATGGCGAGTTGAGGGGGTTCTTGTTTGAGAGAGGTTTTGAGACGGGGAAGGTCGATGAGACCTTGTTTTTGCCGAGGCGGGGCGGAGATATCCCGATTGTGCGGGTGTACGTGAATGATATTGTCTTTGGTGGCTCGTCTAACTCTCTTGTTGCAAGGTTTGCGAGATGATATGAGCAGGGAATTTGAGATGAGCATGATGGGTGAGTTGCGGTTCTTCCTCGGGCTACAAATCAAGCAATCAAAGGAAGGAACATTTGTGCACCGGGCTAAGTACACCAAGGACATTGTGAGGAAGTTCAAGACGGAAGACTCCAAGGCTATGACGACGCCGATGAGTACGACTACGACTCTTGATGCGGACGAGGAAGGTGAACACGTGGACAAGAAGGAGTACCGAGCATGATCGGGTCACTCCTCTACTTGACGGCGACGAGGCCGGACATACGCTTCTCGGTGTGTCCGTGCGCTCGTTTTCAAGTGTCTCCGAGGACTTCGCATCGGCAAGCGGTGAAGCGAATTTTCGGTACTTGCGTCACACTCCCGACTTCGGCCTTTGGTACTCGGCGTCCGCTTCTTTGGCGCTTCATGGTTTTTCGTACACGGATTTTGCCGGTGTCGGTTGGATAGGAAGTCCACTTCGGGACTTGTCGCTTTTGGGTTCTTCTTTGGTGTCTTGTTCTTCCCGCAAGCGGTCGAGTGTTGCTCAATCCACGACCGAGGCTGAGGATGTTGCCGCTGCTAGTTGTTGCTCTCAGCTCCTTTGGATCACCTACACCATGAGTGACTTTGGTGAGGATTATACCCATGTCCCACTTCAATGTGACAGCACCAGTGCCATAAGCGTTGCAAAGAACCCAGTGCTTCATTCCAAAACCAAGCACATAGAAGTGAGGTATCATTTTCTGAGAGACAACATAGAGAAAGGAAAGATTGCTTTGATCCATGTACCTACACATGACCAACTAGCCGATATTTTCACCAAACCCCTAGATCAAGCAACTTTCACTCGTTTGCGGGGGGAACTTGGTGTGTGTTTGATTTCTTGAGTTGGGTGTGTGGGAGCTCCTTTGTAGCATATGTATAGTTTCCTTTGTGCATTTCTTGCATTTGGCATGGCATATGTAACATGATGTATAGGCATCCTTGTATCTTAGATTGCATGCATTTTGTATCATATGCATTGGATAGGAAAAGCTTCTCCTATATACATTGTTCCCCATGGGTTGCTATATATGTTTTTGTGAGCTTGTTTGGTATGCTATGGTTAGTTTGACTTAGCTCTTGATGATCTTGATGAATAATCCATGGTTGATGGCTATGTTTTGAAAAAATGTCACATATATGCTCTCTCATGTGTAAATGTCTTTATATGATCTTGACATGTTTTAGAGGCTTGGCTATGCTCAATTTGTGATTGTATAGCTAGTTTATTGATCATATGGGGCCAAAGGCTCATTTGCCATCATGAATGTTTAGCCCTCTTGCCTTATCTTGTGGAGGGGCATAAGTTCCTTTTTGTCGCAAAGACATTTCATGTACCATTTACAACTCGAAAATGAAATGAAAAATGCTTGGAAATGTGCTCCCATGTCATATGTGCTGAATTTAATTTGCTTTGGGTGCTAAACGGTTGCATGATGTCAACCAATGAGAAGTCTCATACATAGAAGTAGGCACATGGCTCGGTGGTTTTGACATGACATGAGGTGCTTGTGGGTGTTTATGATGGTCTTATGATTAGAATGGTTGTCCTAGCATGAAGTTTGTGTGGCTTTGCCATTTTGACATGTCTTGCTCATGTTTAGGTTTTTGCGTGTGAGAGAGTAACTTTTCGCAAAATTACTCAAATCCTTGTTATCCTTGTCCAATGGTTGTGAAACTTGGTGATCTTGTAGTTGAGGTCCATACGAACCTATAGAGTATCTAACTTGCTCATTTGGACATGTGTCGCATCTTGTGATGAATTTTGTATACTTGAGAAGCTCTAGTTTGCATTTGTGCCTTGATTCGGGCATTGGCAACAAGGGGGAGAAAGGAAGGTGGAGAAAAGTTGCTTTGTATCCCCGGAACCTATCCCAAGTGTCAAGGGGGAGCTTGTGCATTTCTTTTGCATTTTTGGCTTTTTTGGGTGTGGTCTGCTGTGTGAAATCGGCCCGACCGGTTTTGGAAACTGGTCGACCGGTTATGGGAACCGGTCCGACCGGTTTGTGCCCGCAGTTGGCGCTTGATCGGGGGAGCATGCATATGTGCGGGGGAGCTCTTGTGTGCTTTGGTGGTTTGCGCTCTTTGCTTGAGCTTTGTTTTGTCTCGGATGTGTCGAGCCGTTGCCCTTGCCTAAGGGGTCCGAGACTTGTCTTCTTCAAGTGATCTTGCTCTTTGCCTTTGTTTGGCTTTCGATTTCTTGTTGGAGTTTTTCTTTCGTTTCTTTTCTCGCTTTCCTTTTCTCTTTATTTACCAAATGTGTGTGTTGTCAATGCACTCATCAAGGGGGAGATTGAGGACCATGTGTGGTTCGAGGACCGGTGGATGGTCGCTTCCTTGTGTGATGAGTGATTGACAACGTTGTGTGGACCGATTTTTGGCTAAGTATTGCGGGTGCGGGTTGCGGCTTGACTCGTGTTGGTGCGGGTGAAGAACAAGCGCGAAAGGTCGTTGCCGGTGAGGGCCTCCGTGTGTGGAGAAGACGAGTAGGCTTCGTTCGAGGGACCCGGTGGCCGGCGGTGTCGAGTGCGGGCCGCATGGTGGCAAGAACAAGAAGACGAAGTCGGTGGACGGTTTCTTGGTTGAGCCACAAAACCAAGGTCGAGCCGAGACTTCATGGCGGCCAAGTCATGAGTGGTGATTGGCGGAGGCTACATCAAGTTCGCGGGGTTTGCGGCGGTTCACTAGAAAATCACCGGGTTACTCGGCCGAGCCACAAAGCCGAGGCCGAAGACCGGGCATGGTCGTCGGCCAAAACCGGCCCGACCGGTTTGGGGTCGCGGGCGCCGGAAGCTTCGAGGCGGAGGACACGCGTCGGGATCGCAAGGCTTGCGTTGAGGCTACGCGGGGTGCGGTCGCCGGGCATCCGTCCGATGGTGAAGACATGAAGACTTACAAACCCGCCCTTGAGGGGCTTGTATCCCTAGTTATTAGGAAAGGGTATTTTAGACATTCGGTTGCCTCCATATAACCCAAGAGGTGAGAGGATGGCAGCCAACTCTTGGAACCCTAGCTCATTCGTTTTCTCATTTTCCTTCCTATTGTCCTTAGGTTTTCCATAGGAATAGCAAGAGAGCTTCATGGTGAGATCTTGTTGAGAGGGATGGATGATCGGGCGGCTTGGTAGACATTCTATGAACCTTTGTTTCATGTATAGATGATTCGGCGTGGTTCCTCAAGGTTTGGATGTGTTTTTCCCGGTTGTTCTTGGTGGTGATTTTCGGAGCCCGCTCTTGGTGATTTCTTTGGGTTGTTTTCGGGACCTTTCTCTTGAGGATTTGATGGGGGAAATTTGTGGGAACCCTTCGTGGTTCTTTGGGCCGTGATTCCCCTCCCAATTTCGTGAGTAAAGGTGCTCGATTTTGGGGTTTCTTGAGTTCTTGGGTTGGAAGTGCTTTTGGCGGATTTCCTTGATTCCTCCCTTTTGGACGAGTTTTGGTGGGATTAAACTTGGCTATGGACTCCTCATGAGGTGTTCCTAATATCCCCAAAGTCTTGTTCAAGTCCGTGGAGCGATTCGGGAGATTGAGATTTGGTTTTGGGGGAGTTGACCCGCGGGCTGTGTTCTTCCCGACTGTCCAGGCTAAAACCGGCCTGACCGGTTTCCCAAACCGGTCTGACCGGTTTCGCCCTGTGGGCTGTCGAGAAAGATCTTTGAGCAAGGAAGTCTTTGCTGCTCCATGGCTTCGTTTATTGACTCTAACCGAGTCTAAGATCCAAGGATGGCGTACCGAGAACGGGGTTCGGGTCCTCCATACTTAGATGGAAAGAACTACCGGATGTGGAGTAAGCGGATGGGTGCGTTCCTCCGCGGAAAGGGTCGAATCCTTTGGGATGTCACGGTGGACACAAGCTATGTCCAGCCGATTGACTTCCTCGCTCCAGGATCGAGGGACGGATTCGACGCCAACAATAAGGCGGTCGACTACTTGTTTTGTGCTTTGTGTCGGCCCTAAGTTCGATCGGGTGCACACCGAGCACTTGGCTTGTAGGATTTGGGCGGTGTTTAAGGAGGCTCATGTTGGGAACGCCCGGGTTCGAGCACGGATGTATGCGATCTACCGGAGAGAGTACGAGAACTTCACTCATCTCCCCGGTGAGTCCATTGATGCCTTGTTTCAGAGGTTCACGGTGGTTGTGAACAACATGAGGGCCAATGTGGACGTGCTCCCGTACGATGATCATGATAGAGCGGTCAAGCTCTTACACTCTTTGGATCGTACGATTTGGGGCGGAAAGTTCGAGGCCATTGTGGAGTCGGAGAAGTATGACACTCTGACGGTGAACGAGCTGTTCTCGAAGCTCAAGTCGGCTGAGGTGGATAGGGGCATGACTGCCAAGCTCAAGGGACCGACTGATTCCCATAGTCTTGCCCTCGTTGGTGGTTCCAAAGGAAAGGCTAACTCTAACCCATCCACCAGGATGTTCTCTTTCTCCTCTTTGATGTCTATGGCAGATGAAGAGTTCGACGAGCTTGGAGAGGACGAGCTGGCACTCCTGACGAGGCGGTTCGAGAGGCTGCACGAGAACCACGTGAACATGAGGAGGAACACGAGGACGTGCTTCCGGTGCGGCAAGCGGGACACTTCGTCACCGACCGCCCGAGAAGGTCGAGAACAAGGACGGCTACAAGCACAAGCCGAGGAACGATGGCAAGTACCGGTCGAGGCGCGACCACAAGAGCAAGCACAAGAACAAGTACAAGGACGAGCGACGATCGAGGAAGAAGGAGAGCCAAGGCAAGGCTCGGGCGATGGTTGGAGCGAGCGACGTCGACTCCAGTTCCGCGTACTCCACCTCGAGCTCGAGCAGCAGTGAAGACGAAGGTGATCGTCGCAAGAACAAGAAGTCGTCCAAGAACCTGAGCGGGCTGAGCTGCTTCGCGAGAGATGGCTTTTGCACCATGGCGCTGAGCTCCGGCAGCAAGAAGAGCACACAGAGCGACTCGGACTCTGAGTCCGACGACGAGGTGCGTGATGAACTTCCCTTCTTGCGTCAAGAGAATGAGAAGCTTGGCTCTTTGCTTGATAACCGTGATGACATGCTTAGACAGGCCAAAAAATGAGAAAAGAGCTTAGGGCTTCACTCTAGGATGCTAGGACTAGAGTGGCCGAGCTAGAGACACGGGTGCTTGATAGCAAGCTTGAGATTGATTCCCTTAAGGCTAGCCCCGTTGTTTCGGATGAGAATGGTTGTGCTTGATTGCTCCATATTTCTTGCCGATCTTGCTTTGTTTAAGGAGAAGCATGCCTCCAAGTGTGAGGAACTAGATGTGCTTAGGGTTGAAGTGGCCGAGCTTAAGTCTAGTCCTCGCTTTGCTAGGTGCTTGCACTTCTTGCCCTGTTTTGCATGCTAAGATTGATGAGATGCATGCTTACACTAGTTCTCTTGAGGCTAAATTGAAGGAACCCATGCCTACATCTTGCTCTACCTGTGAAATGCATGCATTGAAAAATTTGGAACTTGCACTCTATGTTGATCATTTGCAGGATGAGAATGATGACTTGAGGAAGTTGATGGGTTGGTTGTCCGGTCATGAGCCTCAGTTGAGGATGATGATCGAGGCCTTCAAGAGGCAAGATGGTGAGGGACTTGGGGCAAACAAGGTTGGTGAGGGAAGTGGAGAGAATATTCCAGAGCCACCAAAAACCCACCACAAAAATGATTTCCCTCCAAAACCCAACCATCTTAGGAACCGACTAGACACAACCCCGCCTCCACCCATATTTCCTACACCCACAAATGATCTCCAAAAACATATCAAGTTTGTCGACACTACCGAGAAAGTGTTCTTTGGGAAAGTGAGTGAGAAGGCTAGTGGGGAAAAATCGGTGGAGGAGTTGAGTGGAGAGAAACCATGTGAGCAGCCCCAATCCAAGCCCAAAACTAAGCTTGTGAGGTTCCATTGTGGCTATTGTGGAAGAGATGGCCATAAAGATGAGTTTTGCTTCACGAGGAAGCGAGAGGAGCGAATGGCGAAGGAGTGGGCTAACGGGGACAAGTATCACCCCTCCAGTGGTGTACTTAAGTCTCGTGTGCAGATGCCCAGGGCCAAGGCGAGTGTGAGGACAGTTCCGGCTTGGGGTGAGCGAGAGAGTGCAGGAGGTGCTGCTGGAGGAGTGAAACCGGTCAGACCGGTTTTGGAACCGGTCAGACCGGTTTGGGGTCTGCAGAATGACAAGTTTGGTTTCCGTGCTCGTACAGGTGCGAGGGTTGTTTCTGGAGGTCGTGGTTCTGGTGGTTGGGCTGGAGAGTTTGCAGGTGGTCAGGTTGCTAGGCGTTCTCCCCCTCGAGTTCACTACGGGGATGGGAGGAGTCGTAGCTTTGAGAAGGAGAGGAGGGACGGTCCACGGGTTCTCTTTCGTGGTTTTGGTCCTCCTCCAGGCAGAGAGGGGTGGTTCCCTCAGGGTGGTTACTGTGGTGGTGTTCGTGGAGGTAGCTTTGGTAGGAGAGATGCTTTGGTTGGTGCTAACCCCACTTTCGAGCAAATGGCTCGAGACCGGTTTTACTCTTTTGGTACTAACCCCGGTCTTTGCCGAGTCGTTTGTTCGCTCACGTGCTCGTTTTTGAAATTCGGGTGGGAGACTTGAAGAACATTTGGTTGATTGACTCCGGTTGCTCGAGGCATATGACCGGAGACAGGGGGTGGTTCTCAAGTCTCGTCCCGTGGTGATGAAGAGGTACATCACCTTTGGGGACAATGGGGGTGGGCGTGTGCTTTCGAAGGTGAGATCAAAGTGAGTGAGAAAATCACTGCGAGGCGTGTTGCTCTTGTTCAATCGCCGGGGTACAATTTGCTTTCCGTGTCCCGGTTGTTGGATGAGGGCTTTGAGGTGTTGTTTCGGCCGGGTGGTTCTCGGGTATTGTACTCTCGAGGGGACCTTGTCTATATGGTCGTTCCCGAGGGTCAGGTGTTTCGTGCTGATTTTTCTCAGTCTTCGGGTGTGGAGCATTGTTTCTTGGTCGGTTCTTCGAGTGAGTTGTGGAAGTGGCATAGGAAGTTGGGTCACTTGAGCTTTGACCTTTTGTCTCGCTTGAGTAAACTCAATTTGGTCCGAGGATTGCCACGGTTGAGGCTTGAGAAAGAGTTGGTTTGTGCGCCTTGTAGGCATGCTAAAATGGTAGCCTCTTCTCACCCGCCTCTCACCGATGTGATGACCGAGCGTCCATGCGAGCCGCTCCATATGGATCTTGTTGGCCCGGCTCGTGTGCGATCTCGCGGTGGGAAGTGGTATGTCCTTGTTGTGGTGGACGACTATTCTCGGTATGCGTGGGTGTTCTTTCTTGAGGATAAGGGGGAGACGTTTGGTTTTGTTCGAGATCTAGTCTTGAGGTTGAGGAACGAGAGGCACGGAGATGCCATACGAGCTATCCGCAAGGATAATGGCTCGGAATTCGAAACTCTCGTTTTGAAATCTTTTGCCATGACTTGGGACTTGAGCACCGGCTTTCGAGTCCGTATACGCCTCCTCGGAATGGTGTTGTGGAAAGGAAGAACATGACCCCGTGCGAGATGGCTCGGACGATGCTTGATGAGCATAGGACTCCGAGGAGGTATTTGGCCGAGGCGGTGAATACCGCGTGCTATGTGTCGAACAGGGATATACCTCGCAGTGCACAAGAAGAAGACATGCCGTGAGTTGATGCATGGTCGCACACCCAAGCCGAGTCACTTCCATGTCTTTGGTTGCAAGTGTTTCATCCCGAAGAAAGGCGGGAAGTTGGATAAGTTTGAGGCTAGGTCCGTCGATGGCATTTTCTTTGGTTATCCATCTCATTCTAGAGCATATCGTGTGCTCAATCTTGAAACTAACGAAATCGTGGAGACTTGCGAGGTAACCTTCGACGAGACGGCCACGTAGTCGGCTTGTTTTTGAGTGTGCGGTGTGATGATGAGCTTGGCGAGGAGATCTTTCGGGAGGAGGAGCATGAACATGGTGCCGATGAAGATGGCGGTGTGGAGCCCCCGGTTGAACATGTACCCACTACTTCGATTACGGTGATGGACGGACCCTCTACTACACCTACGACGACAAATCAAGAACGAGGAGAAGCCGATGTTGAGGGGGAGGTAGCTTCGAGGCGAGAACCTCCCCCGACGAGTTCAAGTGGATCACCCGGCTTTCGAGGATCATCGGCGACATGAATGAACGCACTACACGGTCGAGGGTTCAAAACAATTCTCATTTCGCTCATGCTGCATTTGTTGCTACTTTTGAGCCCAAAGACATTGGACACGCACTATCTGATCACAATTGGGTTAATTCGATGCATGAGGAGTTGGAGAACTTTGAGAGGAATCGGTGTGGGAGTTGGTTGACCCTCCCCCGGGGTGTAAGACGATTGGTACAAAATGGGTGTGGAAAAACAAAGAGGGAGAGAAAGGTGAAGTGGTGAGGAACAAGTCGAGACTTGTCACTCGGGGGTTCGGTCGAAGAAGGGGATCGACTACGAGGAGACCTTTGCTCCCGTAGCCCGTTTGGAGGCGATTAGGATCCTTCTAGCCTTTTCCGTGGCTAAAGGGTTCAAATTGCACCGGATGGATGTGAAGAGTGCTTTTCGAATGGTGTGTTGGAGGAAGAAGTGTATGTGAGGAAGCCTCCGGGGTTTGAGAGTGAGAAGTACCCCCACCGGGTGTACAAGTTGAGGAAGGCGCCGTATGGGTTGAAGCAGCGCCTAGAGCTTGATAAGGCGAGGTAAAGGGGGTTCTTGTTTGAGAGAGGTTTTGAGATGGGGAAGGTCGATCGACCTTGTTTTTGCCGAGGCGGGGCGAGAGATATCCCGATTGTGCATGTGTACGTGGATGATATTGTCTTTGGTGGCTCGTCTAACTCTCTTGTTGCAAGGCTTGCGGATGATATGAGCAGGGAATTTGAGATGAGCATGATGGGTGAGTTGCGTTCTTCCTCGGGCTACAAATCAAGCAATCAAAGGAAGGAACATTTGTGCACCGTGCTAAGTACACCAAGGACATTGTGAGGAAGTTCAAGAAGGAAGACTCCAAGGCTATGACGACGCCGATGAGTACGACTACGACTCTTGATGCGGACGAGGAAGGTGAACACGTGGACCAGAAGGAGTACCGGAGCATGATCGGGTCACTCCTCTACTTGACGGCGACGAGGCCGGACATACAGTTCTCGGTGTGTCTGTGCGCTCGTTTTCAAGCGTCTCCGAGGACTTCGCATCGGCAAGCGGTGAAGCGAATTTTTAGGTACTTGCGTCACACTCCCGACTTCGGCCTTTGGTACTCCGCGTCCTCTTCTTTGGCGCTTCATGGTTTTTCAGACGCGGATTTTGCCGGTGTCGGTTGGATAGGAAGTCCACTTCGGGACTTGTCGCTTTTTGGGTTCTTCTTTGGTGTCTTGGTCTTCCCGCAAGCGGTCGAGTGTTGCTCAATCCACGACCGAGGCCGAGTATGTTGGCGCTCGCTAGTTGTTGCTCTAAGCTCCTTTGGATCACCTACACCATGAGTGACTTTGGTGAGGAGTATACCCATGTCCCACTTCAATGTGATAGGACCAGTGCCATAAGCGTTGCAAAGAACCCGTGCTTCATTCCAAAACCAAGCACATAGAAGTGAGGTATCATTTTCCGAGAGACAACGTAGAGAAATGAAAGATTGCTTTGATCCATGTACCTACACATGACCAACTAGCCGATATTTTCACCAAACCCCTAGATCAAGCAACTTTCACTCGTTTGAGGGGGGAACTTGGTGTGTGTTTGATTTCTTGAGTTGGGTGTGTGGGAGCTCCTTTGTAGCATGTGTATAGTTTCCTTTGTGCATTTCTTGCATTTGGCATGGCATATGTAACATGATGTATAGGCATCCTTGTATCTTAGATTGCATGCATTTTGTATCATATGCATTGGATAGGAAAAGCTTCTCCTATATACATTGTTCACCATGGGTTGCTATATATGTTTTTGTGAGCTTGTTTGGTATGCTATGGTTAGTTTGACTTAGCTCTTGATGATCTTGATGAATAATCCATGGTTGATGGCTATGTTTTGAAAAAATGTCACATATATGCTCTCTCATGTGTAAATGCCTTTATATGATCTTGACATGTTTTAGTGGCTTGGCTATGCTTCATTTGTGGTTGGATAGCTAGTTTATTGATCATATGGGGCCAAAGGCTCATTTGCCATCATGAATGTTTAGCCCTCTTGCCTTATCTTGTGGAGGGGCATAAGTTCCTTTTTGTCACAAAGACATTTCATGTACCATTTACAAATCTGAAAATGAAATGAAAAATGCTTGGAAAACATGCTCCCATGTCATATGTGATGAATTTAATTTGCTTTGGGTGCTAAACCGTTGCATGATGCCTACCAATGAGAAGTCTCATACATAGAAGTAGGCACATGGCTCGGTGGCTTTGACATGACATGAGGTGCTTGTGGGTGTTTATGATGGTCTTATGATTAGAATGGTTGTCCTAGCATGAAGTTTGTGTGGCTTTGCCATTTTGACATGTCTTGCTCATGTTTAGGTTTTTGCGTGTGAGAGAGTAACTTTTCGCAAAATTACTCAAATCCTTGTTAGCCTTGTGCAATGGTTGTGAAACTTGGTGATCTTGTAGTTGAGGTCCATACGAACCTATAGAGTATCTAACTTGCTCATTTGGACATGTGTCGCATCTTGTGATGAATTTTGTATACTTGAGAAGCTCTAGGTTGCATTTGTGCCTTGATTCATGCATTGGCAACAAGGGGGAGAAAGGAAGGTGGAGAAAAGTTGCTTTGTATCCCTGGAACCTATCCCAAGTGTCAAGGGGGAGCTTGTGCATTTCTTTTGCATTTTTGGCTTTTGGGGGTGTGGTCTGCTGTGTGAAATCGGCCTGACCGGTTTTGGAAACCGGTCTGACCGGTTATGGGAACCGGTCTGACCGGTTTGTGCCCAGAGTTGGCACTTGATCAGGGGGAGCATGCATATGTGCGGGGGGAGCTCTTGTGTGCTTTGGTGGTTTGCGCTCTTTGCTTGAGCTTTGTTTTGTCTCGGATGTGTCGAGCCGTTGCCCTTGCCTAAGGGGTCCGAGACTTGTCTTCTTCAAGTGATCTTGCTCTTTGCCTTTGTTTGGCTTTTGATTGCTTGTTGGAGTTTTTCTTTTCTCGTTTCTTTTCTCGTTTGCCTTTTCTCTTTATTTACCAAATGTGTGTGTTGTCAATGCACTCATCAAGGGGGAAATTGAGGACCATGTGTGGTTCGAGGACCGGTGGATGGTCGCTTCCTTGTGTGATGAGTGATTGACAACGTTGTGTGGACTGATTCTTGGCTAAGTATTGCAGGTGCAGGTTGCGGCTTGACTCGTGTTGGTGCAGGTGAAGAACAAGCGCGAAAGGTCGTTGCCGGTGAGGCCTCCAGGTGTGGAGAAGACGAGTAGGCTTCGTTCGAGGGACCCGGTGGCCAGCGGGGTCGAGTGCGGGCCGCATGGTGGCAAGAACAGCAAGATGAAGTCGGTGGACGGTTTCTTGGTTGAGCCACAAAACCAAGGTCGAGCCGGGACTTCATGGGAGCCAAGTCATGAGTGGTGATTGGCGGAGGCTACATCAAGTTCGCGGGGTTTGCGGTGGTTCATCGAAAATCACCGGTTACTCGGCCGAGCCACAAAGCCAAGGCCGAAGACCCGGCGTGGGCGTCCGGCCAAAACCGGCCCGACCCGTTTGGGGTCGCAGGGCGCCGAAGCTTCGAGGCTGAGGACACGCGTCGGGATCGCAAGGCTTGCGTTGAGGCTACGTAGGGTGCGGTCGCTGGGCATCCGTCCGATGGTGAAGACATGAAGACTTCCAAACCCGCCCTTGAGGGGCTTGTATCCCTAGTTATTAGGAAAGGGTATTTTAGACATTCGGTTGCCTCCATATAACCCAAGAGGTGAGAGGATGGCAGCCAACTCTTGGAACCCTAGCTCATTCGTTTTCTCATTTTCCTTCCTAATTTCCTTAGTTTTTCCATAGGAATAGCAAGAGAGCTTCATGGTGAGATCTTGTTGAGAGGGATGGATGATCGGGCGGCTTGGTAGACCTTCTATGAACCTTTGTTTCATGTATAGATGATTCGGCGTGGTTCCTCAAGGTTTGGATGTGTTTTTCCCGGTTGTTCTTGGTGGTGATTTTCGGAGCCCGCTCTTGGTGATTTCTTTGGGTTGTTTTCGGGACCTTTCTCTTGAGGATTTGATGTGGGAAATTTGTGGGAACCCTTCGTGGTTCTTTGGGCTGTGATTCCCCTCCCAAGTTTGTGAGTAAAGGTGCTCGATTTTGGGGTTTCTTGAGTTCTTGCGTTGAAAGTGCTCTTGGCGGGATTTCCTTGATTCCTCCCTTTTGGACGAGTTTTGGTGGGATTAAACTTGGCTATGGACTCCTCATGAGGTGTTCCTAGTATCCCTAAAGTCTTGTTCAAGTCCGTGGAGCGATTCGGGAGATTGAGATTTGGTTTTGGGGGAGTTGACCCGCGGGCTATGTTCTTCCCGACCGTCCGTGCTAAAACCGGCTCGACGGCTTCCCAAACCGGTCCGACCGGTTTCGCCCCGTGGGCCGTCGAGAAAGATCTTTGAGCAAGGAAGTATTTGTCGCTCCATGGCTTCGTTTGTTCGGATGTGGAAAGGCTTTTGAGGTGTTTGGGTTCTTTGGGGAGTTTCGCGACGAAATCGGTCGACCAGCTTGCCTAACCGGTCCGACCGGTTTCACTTGCCCTCGCGTGAGGCTAAGTCCAATAGAAGCGGTTTGACCGGTTTCGTAAACCGCCCGACCGGTTTGGGCTGCTAGCGGCCGTGTCGTGTGTGGTTCCGCCGCGTGTGTGTTGAGGGGGTCGTTGGTTGGGCCTTGCTCCTAGGTTCGGTAGCACATCGGTGGCTACGTGAACTTGGCAAGAGAAGCTTGCGAGAGGTGCACGAGTGAATTTGGGTTCATAGGTCGAATTCTTGAATAGAGTTTTTATCGGCTCCCATTCACTCCCCCCCCCCTCTCGGTTCGCCATTTCGGTCCTTCAAGTGGTATCGAGCCGGTTCGGATCTTTATTGACTCTAACCAGTCTAAGATCCAAGGATAACGTACCGAGAACGGGGTTCGGATCCTCCACACTTTGATGGAAAGAACTACCACATGTGGAGTAAGCGGATGGGTGCGTTCCTCCGCGGAAAGGGACAGATCCTTTGGGATGTCACGGTGGACACGAGCTATGTCCACCGATTGACTTCCTCGCTCCAGGATCTAGGGACGGATTCGACGCCAACAATAAGGCGGTCAACTACTTGTTTTGTGCTTTGTGTCGACTCGAGTTCGATCGGGTGCACACCGAGCACCGGGCTTGTAGGATTTGGGCGGTGTTGAAGGAGGCTCATGTTGGGAACGCCCGTGTTCGAGGCACGGATGTATGCGACCTACCGGAGGGAGTACGAGAACTTCACTCATCTCCCCGGTGAGTCCATCGATGCCTTGTTTCGAAAGGTTCACGGTGGCCGTGAACAACATGAGGGCCAATGTGGACGTGCTCCCGTACGATGATCATGATAGAGCGGTCAAGCTCTTACACTCTTTGGATCGTACGATTTGGGGCGGAAAGTTCGAGGCCATTGTGGAGTCGAGAGAAGTATGACACTCGACGGTGAACGAGCCGTTCTCGAAGCTCAAGTCGGCTAAGGTGGATAGGGGCATGATCGCCAAGCTCGAGGGACCGACCGATTCCCATTGTCTTGCCATCGTTGGTGGTTCCAAAGGAAAGGCTAACTCTAACCATCCACCGGGATGTTCTCTTTCTCCTCTTTGATGTCTATGGCGGATGAAGAGTTCGACGAGCTTGGAGAGGACGAGCCGGCGCTCCCGATGAGGCGGTTCGAGAGGCCGCACGAGAACCGCGTGAACATGAGGAGGAACACGAGGATGTGCTTCCGGTGCGGCAAGCGGGACACTTCGTCACCGACCGCCCGGAGAAGGTCGAGAACAAGGACGGCTACAAGCACAAGCCGAGGAACGATGGCAAGTACCGTCGAGGCGCGACCACAAGAGCAAGCGAAGAACAAGTACAAGGACGAGCGACGATCGAGGAAGAAGGAGAGCCGAGGCAAGGCCCGAGCGATGGTTGGAGCGAGCGACGTCGACTCCGGGCCTCCGCGTACTCCACCTCGAGCTCGAGCAGCAGTGAAGACGAAGGTGATCGTCGCAAGAACAAGAAGTCGTCCAAGAACCTGAGCGGGCTGAGCTGCTTCGCGAGAGATGGCTTTTGCACCATGGCGCTGAGCTCCGGCAGCAAGAAGAGCACACAGAGCGACTCGGACTCTGAGTCCGACGACGAGGTGCGTGATGAACTTCCCTTCTTGCGCCAGGAGAATGAGAGGCTTGGCTCTTTGCTTGATAACCGTGATGACATGCTTAGACAAAGCCAAGAAAATGAGAAAAGAGCTTAGGGCTTCACTCTAGGATGCTAGGACTAGAGTGGGCCGAGCTAGAGACACAGGTGCTTGATAGCAAGCTTGAGATTGATTCCCTTAAGGCTAGCCCCGTTGTTTCGGATGAGAATGGTTGTGCTGATTGCTCCATATTGCCGATCTTGCTTTGTTTAAGGAGAAGCATGCCTCCAAGTGTGAGTAACTAGATGTGCTTAGGGTTGAAGTGGCCGAGCTTAAGTCTAGACCTCGCTTTGCTAGGTGCTTGCACTTCTTGCCCCGTTTTGCATGCTAAGATTGATGAGATGCATGCTTACACTAGTTCTCTTGAGGCTAAATTGAAGGAACCTATGCCTACATCTTGCTCTACCCGTGAAATGCATGCATTGAAAAATTTGGAACTTGCACATTATGTTGATCATTTGCGGGATGAGAATGATGACTTGAGGAAGTTGATGGGTTGGTTGTCCTGGTCATGAGCCTCGCTTGAGGATGATGATCGAGGCCTTTAAGAGGCAAGATGGTGAGGGACTTGGGGCAAACAAGGTTGGTGAGGGAAGTGGAGAGAATATTCCAGAGCCACCAAAAACCCACCACAAAAATGATTTCCCTCCAAAACCCAACCATCTTAGGAACCGACTAGACACAACCCCAGCTCCACCCATATTTCCTACACCCACAAATGATCTCCAAAAACCTATCAAGTTTGTCAACACTACCGGGAAAGTGTTCTTTGGGAAAGTGAGTGAGAAGGCTAGTGGGGAGAAATCGGTGGAGGAGTTGAGTGGAGAGAAACCATGTGAGCAGCCCCCAATCCAAGCCCAAAACTAAGCTTGTGAGGTTCCATTGTGGCTATTGTGGAAGAGATGGCCATAAAGATGAGTTTTGCTTCAAGAGGAAGCGAGAGGAGCGAATGGCGAAGGAGTGGGCTAACGGGGACAAGTATCACCCCTCCAGTGGTGTACTTAAGTCTCGTGTGCAGATGCCCGGGGCCGTGGCGAGTGTGAGGATAGTTCCGGCTTGGGGTGAGCGAAAGAGTGCAGGGAGGTGCTTTGCGGAGGAGTGAAACCGGTCGGACCGGTTTTGGAACCGGTGAGACCGGTTTGGGGTCTGGAATGACGAGTTTGGTTTCCGTGCTCGTACGGGTGCGAGGGTTGTTTCGGAGGTCGTGGTTCGGTGGTTGGGCCGGAGAGTTTGCGGGTGGTCGGGTTGCTAGGAGTTCTCCCCCTCGAGTTCACTACGGGGATGGGAGGAGTCGTAGCTTTGACAAGGAGAGGAGGGACGGTCCACGGGTTCTCTTTCGTGGTTTTGGTCCTCCTCCAGGCAGAGAGGGGTGGTTCCCTCAGGGGGGTTACCGTGGTGGTGTTCGTGGAGGTAGTTTTGGTAGGAGAGATGCTTTGGTTGGTGCTAACCCCACTTTCAAGCAAATGGCTCGGCACTGGTTTTACTCTTTTGGTACTAACCCCAGTCCTGAGTCGTTTGTTCGCTCACGTGCTCGTTTTTGAATTTCAGGTGGGAGACTTGAAGAACATTTGGTTGATTGACTCCGGTTGCTCGAGGCATATGACCGGAGACAGGGGGTGGTTCTCAAGTCTCGTCCCGTGGTGACGAAGAGGTACATCACCTTTGGGGACAATGGGCGTGGGCGTGTGCTTTCGGAAGGTGAGATCAAAGTGAGTGAGAAAATCACTCGAGGCGTGTTGCTCTTGTTCAATCGTTGGGGTACAATTTGCTTTCCGTGTCCCGGTTGTTGGATGAGGGCTTTGAGGTGTTGTTTCGGCCACGTGGTTCTCGGATATTGGACCCTCGAGGGGACCTTGTCCGTATGGTCGTTCCCGAGGGTCAAGTGTTTCGTGCTGATTTTTCTCGGTCTTCGGGTGTGGAGCGTTGTTTCTTGGTCGGTTCTTCGAGTGAGTTGTGGAAGTGGCATATGAAGTTGTGTCACTTGAGCTTTGACCTTTTGTCTCGCTTGAGTAAACTCAATTTGGTCCGAGGATTGCCACGGTTGAGTCTTGAGAAAGAGTTGGTTTGTGCGCCTTGTAGGCATGCCAAGATGGTAGCCTCTTCTCACCCGCCTCTCACCGATGTGATGACCGAGCGTCCATGCGAGTCGCTCCATATGGATTTTGTTGGCCCGGCTCGTGTGCGATCTCGCGGGTGGGAAGTGGTATGTCCTTGTTGTGGTGGATGACTATTCTCGGTATGCGCGGGTGTTCTTTCTTGAGGATAAGGGGGAGACGTTTGGTTTTGTTCGAGATCTAGTCTTGAGGTTGAGGAACGAGAGGCACGGAGATGCCATACGAGCTATCCGCGGTGATAATGGCTCGAATTCGAAACTCTCGTTTTGAAACCTTTTGCCATGACTTGGGTCCCGAGCACCGGTTTCGAGTCCGTATACGCCTCCTCGGAATGGTGTTGTGGAAAGGAAGAACAGGACCCTATGCGAGATGGCTCGGACGATGCTTGATGAGCACAAGACTCCGAGGAGGTATTTTGCCGAGGCGGTGAATACCACGTGCTATGTGTCGAACAGGATATACCTCGCAGTGCACAAGAAGAAGACATGCTATGAGTTGATGCATGGTCGCACACCCAAGCCGAGTCACTTCCATGTCTTTGGTTGCAAGTGTTTCATCCCGAAGAAAGGCGGGAAGTTGGATAAGTTTGAGGCTAGGTCTGTCGATGGCATTTTCTTTGGTTATGCATCTCATTCTAGAGCATATCGTGTGCTCAATCTTGAAACTAACCAAAACGTGGAGACTTTCGAGGTAACCTTCGACGAGACGAGCCACGTAGTCGGCCTTGTTTTTTAGTGTGCGGTGTGATGATGAGCTTGGCGAGGAGATCTTTCAAGAGGAGGAGCATGAACATGGTGATGATGAAGATGGCGGTGTGGAGCCCCCGCCGAACATGTACCCACTACTTCGATTACGGTGATGGACGCGACCCTCTACTACACCTACGACGACAAATCAAGAACGAGGAGAAGGCCGATGTTGAGGGGGAGGTAGCTTCGAGGCGAGAACCTCCCCGGCGTTTTCAAGTGGATCACCCGGCTTCGAGGATCATCGGCAACATGAATGAACGCACTACACCGGTCGAGGGTTCGTAACAATTCTCATTTCGCTCATGCTGCATTTGTTGCTACTTTTGAGCCCAAAGACATTGGACACGCACTATCCGATCACAATTGGGTTAATTCGATGCATGAGGAGTTGGAGAACTTTGAGAGGAATCGGTGTGGGAGTTGGTTGACCCTCCCTCGGGGTGTAAGCCGATTGGTACAAAATGGGTGTGGAAAAACAAAGAGGGGGAGAAAGGTGAAGTGGTGAGGAACAAGTCGAGACTTGTCGCTCGGGGGTTCGGTCGAAGGAGGGGATCGACTACGAGGAGACCTTTGCTCCCGTAGCCCGTTTGGAGGCGATTAGGATCCTTCTAGCCTTTTCTCGTGGCTAAAGGGTTCAAATTGCACAAGATGGATGTGAAGAGTGCTTTTCCGAATGGTGTGTTGGAGGAAGAAGTGTATGTGAGGCGGCCTCGGGGTTTGAGAGTGAGAAGTACCCCCACCGGTGTACAAGTTGAGGAAGGCGCCGTATGGGTTGAAGCAGGCGCCTAGAGCTTGATATGGCAAGTTGAGGGGGTTCTTGTTTGAGAGAGGTTTTGAGATGGGGAAGGTCGATCGACCTTGTTTTTGCCGAGGCAGAAGGCGGAGATATCCCGATTGTGCGGTGTACGTGGATGATATTGTCTTTGGTGGCTCGTCTAACTCTCTTGTTGCAAGGTTTGCGGATGATATGAGCGGGGAATTTGAGATGAGCATGATGGGTGAGTTGCGCTCTTCCTCGGGCTACAAATCAAGCAATCAAAGGAAGGAACATTTGTGCACCGGGCTAAGTACACCAAGGACATTGTGAGAAAGTTCAAGATGGAAGACTCTAAGGCTATGACGCCGCCGATGAGTACGACTACGACTCTTGATGCGGACGAGGAAGGTGAACACGTGGACCGGAAGGAGTACCGGAGCATGATCGGGTCACTCCTCTACTTGACGGCGACGAGGCCGGACATACGAGTTCTCGGTGTGTCCGTGCGCTCGTTTTCAAGCGTCTCCGAGGACTTCGCATCGGCAAGCAGTGAAGCGAATTTTCAGGTACTTGCGTCACACTCCCGATTTCGGCCTTTGGTACTCCGCGTCCTCTTCTTTGGCGCTTCATGGCTTTTCAGACGCGGATTTTGCCGGGTGTCGGTTGGATAGGAAGTCCACTTCGGGACTTGTCGCGTTTTTGGGTTCTTCTTTGGTGTCTTGGTCTTCCCGCAAGCGGCCGAGTGTTGCTCAATCCACGACCGAGGCCGAGTATGTTGCCGCCGCTAGTTGTTGCTCTAAGCTCCTTTGGATCACCTACACCACGAGTGATTTTGGTGAGGAGTATACCCATGTCCCACTTCAATGTGATAGCACCGATGCCATAAGCGTTGCAAAGAACCCGGTGCTTCATTCCAAAACCAAGCACATAGAAGTGAGGTATCATTTTCCGAGAGACAACGTAGAGAAAGGAAAGATTGCTTTGATCCATGTACCTACACTTGACCAACTAGCCGATATTTTCACCAAACCCCTAGATCAAGCAACTTTCACTCGTTTGCGGGGGAACTTGGTTTCGTTTGATTTCTTGAGTTGGGTGTGTGGGAGCTCCTTTGTAGCATATGTATAGTTTCCTTTGTGCATTTCTTGCATTTGGCATGGCATATGTAACATGATGTATAGGCATCCTTGTATCTTAGATTGCATGCATTTTGTATCATATGCATTGGATAGGAAAAGCTTCTCCTATATACATTGTTCACCATGGGTTGCTATATATGTTTTTGTGAGCTTGTTTGGTATGCTATGGTTAGTTTGACTTAGCTCTTGATGATCTTGATGAATAATCCATGGTTGATGGCTATGTTTTTGAAAAAATGTCACATATATGCTCTCTCATGTGTAAATGCCTTTATATGATCTTGACATGTTTTAGAGGCTTGGCTATGCTCAATTTGTGATTGGATAGCTAGTTTATTGATCATATGGGGCCAAAGGCTCATTTGCCATCATGAATGTTTAGCCCTCTTGCATTATCTTGTGGAGGGGCATATGTTCCTTTTTGTCGCAAAGACATTTCATGTACCATTTACAAATCTGAAAATGAAATGAAAATGCTTGGAAATGTGCTCCCATGTCATATGTGTTGAATATAATTTGCTTTGGGTGCTAAACCGTTGCATGATGTAAACCAATGACAAGTCTCATACATAGAAGTAGGCACATGGCTCGGTGGCTTTGACATGACATGAGGTGCTTGTGGGTGTTTATGATGGTCTTATGATTAGAATGGTTGTCCTAGCATGAAGTTTGTGTGGCTTTGCCATCTTGACATGTCTTGCTCATGTTTAGGTTTTTGCGTGTGCGAGAGTAACTTTTCGCAAAATTACTCAAATCCTTGTTAGCCTTGTCCAATGGTTGTGAAACTTGGTGATCTTGTAGTTGAGGTCCATACGAACCTATAGAGTATCTAACTTGCTCATTTGGACATGTGTCGCATCTTGTGATGAATTTTGTATACTTGAGAAGCTCTAGGTTGCATTTGTGCCTTGATTCATGCATTGGCAACAAGGGCGAGAAAGAAAGGTGGAGAAAAATTGCTTTGTATCCCCGGAACCTATCCCAAGTGTCAAGGGGGAGCTTGTGCATTTCTTTTGCATTTTTGGCTTTTTTGGGTGTGGTCTGCTCGTGTGAAATCGGCCCGACCGAGTTTTGGAAACCTGGCTCGACCGGTTATGGGAACCGGTCCGACCGGTTTGTGCCCGCAGTTGGCGCTTGATCACGGGGAGCATGCTATGTGCGGGGGGGAGCTCTTGTGTGCTTTGGTGGTTTGCGCTCTTTGCTTGAGATTTGTTTTGTCTCGGATGTGTCGAGCCGTTGCCCTTGCCTAAGGGGTCCGAGACTTGTCTTCTTCAAGTGATCTTGCTCTTTGCCTTTGTTTGGCTTTTGATTGCTTGTGGGAGTTTTTCTTTTCGTTTCTTTTCTCGTTTTCCTTTTCTCTTTATTTACCAAATGTGTGTGTTGTCAATGCACTCATCAAGGGGGAGATTGAGGACCATGTGTGGTTCGAGGACCGGTGGATGGTCACTTCCTTGTGTGATGAGTGATTGACAACGTTGTGTGGACTGATTCTTGGCTAAGTATTGCGGGTGCGGGTTGCGGCTTGACTCGTGTTGGTGCGGTGGGAAGAACAAGCGCGAAAGGTCGTTGCGGTGAGGCCTCCGGTGTGGAGAAGACGAGTAGGCTTCGTTCGAGGGACCCGGTGGCCGGCGGTGTCGAGTGCGGGCCGCATGGTGGCAAGAACGAGAAGATGAAGTCGGTGGACGGTTTCTTGGTTGAGCCACAAAACCAAGGTCGAGCGGGGACTTCATGGGAGCCAAGTCATGAGTGGTGATTGGCGGAGGCTACATCAAGTTCGCGGGGTTTGCGGTGGTTCACCGTAAAATCACCGGGTTACTCGGGCCGAGCCACAAAGCCGAGGCCGAAGACCGGCGTGGTCGTCGCCGCCAAAACCGCCCGACCGGTTTGGGGTCGCAGGGCGCCGAAGCTTCGAGGCGGAGGACACGCGTCGGGATCGCAAGGCTTGCGTTGAGGCTACGCGAGGTGCGGTCGCCGGGCATCCGTCCGATGGTGAAGACATGAAGACTTAAATACCCGCCCTTGAGGGGCTTGTATCCCTAGTTATTAGGAAACGGTATTTTAGACATTCGGTTGCCTCCATATAACCCAAGAGGTGAGAGGATGGCAGCCAACTCTTGGAACCCTAGCTCATTCGTTTTCTCATTTTCCTTCCTATTTTCCTTAGCTTTTCCGTAGGAATAGCAAGAGAGCTTCATGGTGAGATCTCGTTGAGAGGGATGGATGATCGGGCGGCTTGGTAGACCTTCTATGAACCTTTGTTTCATGTATAGATGATTCGGCGTGGTTCCTCAAGGTTTGGATGTGTTTTTCCCGGTTGTTCTTGGTGGTGATTTTCGGAGCCCTCTAGGTGATTTCTTTGGGTTGTTTTCGGGACCTTTCTCTTGAGGATTTGATGGGGGGAATTTGTGGGAACCCTTCGTGGTTCTTTGGGCTATGATTCCCCTCCCAAATTCGTGAGTAAAGGTGCTCGATTTTGGGGTTTCTTGAGTTCTTGGGTTGGAAGTGCTCTTGGCGGGATTTCCTTGATTCCTCCCTTTTGGACAGGTTTTGGTGCGATTAAACTTGGCTATGGACTCCTCATGAGGTGTTCCTAATATCCCCAAAGTCTTGTTCAAGTACGTGGAGCGATTCGGGAGATTGAGATTTGGTTTTGGGGAGTTGACCCGTGGGCTATGTTCTTCCCGACTATCCAGGCTAAAACCGGCCGCACGGTTTCCCAAACCGGCTCGACCGGTTTCGCCCGTGGGCCGTCGAGAAAGATCTTTGAGCAAGGAAGTCTTTGTCGCTCCATGGTTTCGTTTGTTCAGATGTGGAAAGGCTTTTGAGGTGTTTGGGGTCTTTGGGGAGTTTCTGGACAGAATCGGTCTGACCGGTTTGCCTAACCGGTCTGACCGGTTTCCCCTGCCTGCGTGAGGCTAAGTCCAACAGAAGCGGTCTGACCGGTTTCGAAACCGCCCGACCGGTTTGGCGCCCGCGCCACCGTGTCGTGTGTGGTTCCGCTGCGTGTGTGTTGAAGCTGTTGGTTGGGTCTTGCTTCTAGGTTCAGTAGCACTTCAGTGGCTACGTGAACTTGGCAAGAGAAGCTTGCAGAGGTGCACGAGTGAATTTGGGTTCATAGGACGAATTCTTGAATAGAATTTTTATCGGCTCCCATTCACTCCCCCCTCTCTGGTTCGCCATTTCGGTCCTTCAGAACTACGAAGGGGTGGGAAGTAGAAGGCCTGGCGGAAGAAGCGAAAGTATGCTTCAATCCTTTTTTTCTTTGCTTCTTCAGCTCCTCCCTCTTCAGTTGTTCCAGGACCACCGTGACGGCAACTTGGAAGCTGCGAGGGTGACCCTGGCTTGCTGCCTCCATCAAGCTGTCCCAAGCTGCCTTCAGGTTATTGTACCTGTCAGAGACATCTGGGACAGAGGAACAGGTGTTAAAAACAGGGATCTGGGCGCAATCATGAAGTCAAGATGAAGTTGGGAATATGTACCGCCTACTAGTGCCTCCAAAGTCATGCGACGTTTGCGTTCGGCCTGGCAACGAGTGGTGATGTCCCGGAGATCATGCTCCAGGTGCCGAACGCGGCGGCGCAGTTGATGGTTGATCCTCTGCTCGGGAATGGCATCCTCTGCTTCGAGGGAGGAGTCAGGGGAGATGTATTCAGGCGCTGCTTCAGTCCCAATGATTTCTTCAGGAAGCAGATCGAGGCTAAAAGAAAAAACAAAGAGGAGGTAAAGCGCGAGATCACACAAGAAAGCAAGAAGCAAGTTAAAGGAAAACTCACTCTCGAATCGTGTGTTTCTTTGGGACGCTGTCCTCCTTGGGTTGCTTGCCTTTATCCATGGCCTTGGGGTTTTTTCTTCTGGAGCAGGAGAGAAGATGAGAAGTGATGGATGAGTGTGCGAGTGGATTTGCAGGGCATCTCAGCAGGCTATTTTATTGACTGAGGGACTGCATCGGGAGTGATGACTAGCTGGCGTGCGTTACTGGAATACCAAGCGGCAGGGTTTTCCTCCCGAATGCGAAGGGTTTTCATTGAACAGTGCTTATGGATTGCCGAATTCAGGATTTTCTGCGGGTTTTGCGCCAAGGGGCGTCCGTTTTTGCGTGTTCGACTCAAGCAAGTTCCCGAATACGTTTAAGGAAAATAAGGCTCGCAACAGCAAACACAGAGGAAATCATCACAATACAAGCATGGTGATTATAAGTTCTTTATTTATTGCCGATAATCAATCATCCCTAGTACAATCTAGTCAAAGAGCCTGTTTAGCACAGACTGGGGATGAGTGAGTTCGGCAATGGCGTCGCCGTGGCCGTCGAGACGCTCCAAGATGATCTCGATCTCGTCGATGTCTTCTAGTGCGCCGCCCTGGAAGCCGCGCGGCCTGGTGGAGTAGTCGACGCCGATGTGCGTCGCCATGGCGGCCAGACCCAAAGTGGTGCCCAGGCGGATGCCGTGGGTAGCCACCTCGTCCACGTGGTTTTCCACTGCGGCGAGGCGCTCCGCCGGCGTGTCTCCGCGGGCGTTCACCTTGTCAGCCAATTGCTCCACCAGCGTTTGCAGCTGGTTGAGCTCGGCGTCACAGGCTGCAAAGTGCAAGGTGAAGGTGATTAGTATCAAAAGCCAGATTGGATTAGGGAGCGGTTCCAGAGCCATACCGTCGATGGTCGCCAGCAGCTGCTTGCGCTGGTCCTCCCACTCCAGTTCGGCTATGCCAGCCTTTTTGGAGACATCTTCCAGCTCGCGCTGGACAACCTCAAGCTCCGCCTTGAAGCGGAGAGCATCAAGTTCCCCGTAGGGCATGGGGGAGTAGTGGTCTGACTCCGAGGAGTCGTCCGGCAGGGGCTGACCGGCCGGTGCAAGAGACGGGTTTCATTGAATAAGTCTGAAACAGAGATGATCGTCAGAAACAAAAGGGGATCAAAGACGAATCGTAAAGGAAAAGTTGACGATTATTGCCTCCGACGCGCACTGGCGCGACTCCCTTCCGCCTCGTCGGCGGCGCGGCGCCTGTTGTTGCTGCTCGCCATGATTCTTGGGTTTGCACTGATTGGGAAAAGAAAGCTTGGGGTTGGCAAAGATTTGAAGGCTAAAGGCTTGGTAAAGAGCTGGGGGCACCTACGATTTTATTTATAGGCCTGGTAAAGCAGATCGTGGCCTCAGATCGTGGCGCGTCTCCCAAGAAACTTGGAAGGTGGAGAGGTTTCCTTGACCAATCCGACGTTGGGTCGTTTGGAGTTCAAGGCTGAGTCGTATTCGGTTGACTGGGTCGGCTAAGTTGAAATTAAGGTGTCGTTCGGGTATGGCACTACTTGACTACTGGTCACCGAATGGATCGTTCAGCGTTGCAATCAAAGTCATGAGGAGAAAAGGGAAAGCAAACTCATAAAAAACAAATGTTGCAAGAACGGTCAGGTTTGGTTACACATTGATCAATACAGCTAAATGTTGAAATACTTTGCAATCACATTGGAGGCGTTCGATGTTGTTTGGTGAATGTTCTCCATCCGTTCTTGGTAATCTTTCTGAGCGTTGGATAAAACGGTGAGTTCTGCATCATATTGATTCACCTCAGCTATGGCCGATGACACTTCTTTTTGGGTCTTCTCTATCAGTCCAGGAAGTTCGGCTATCTACCTGTCATCAGCTTCTATTTCAGCTGATAAGCTTTTCAGCTCTGCCTCTAGTGCGGCCTTTCTGGTGATTTTTAATTCGCGAGTAGCTTGTAGATTGGCCAATATCCCCTTATGATTCTCACCTTGAGATTGTGCTCCCTTCACGGCTTGTTCGGCTTTAGCTTTCTTTTGTTCGGCGAAATTGGTCGGGAGGACACATTTATCAGAGCTCGTCTTTTGGCTACATAATGAATATCCAAACCAGAGATGGGTTCCAATGAGGCCTTGATGTCCTCAGGGAGTTCTTGGCTGATAGGTCCAAGCATCCCTTCGAAATAATCAAGATCCCTGATTTGGTCTCGAGCATCCTTCTGCAGCCAGGCAAAAATTTCTTTGAGCCCTACTTGCATTTCCTCTGACAGGGCTTGAGTCCCTCCTTCTCTTGTTTCGGCAGCTGGATTATTCTCCACTGATGGGCTTGATGATGATGGAGTTTGATCCTGAAAGAGTAACATTGCCGAGTCAGGAGTAGTTTATTGGGAAATAAAGAAGATAACAGAGTTGAGTGCAAGTGTTTACCTCATGCCTGACTTCTTGAACTGGGGCAAGGTTTTGTTCAGTTTCAAGGAGGATTTCTTGAGCCACTGGTGAAGGGGGAGCCCTTGGCAGACCTGAGGCTTCTGTTTGAGAGGGTGCTGGCGTAGTCTCTGGCAACTCTGAAGCTTCTGGCTGGAGAGGAGATAGATTTACCTCTGCTAAGGTTGGGGTTTCTGCCTGGCCAATAGGGGATGGAACCCTTGAGGGACTTGAAGTTTCTGGTTGGGGAGAGTTCATCTCTGGTGAGGTTGGTGTTTCTGTCTGAGCAGGGGGTGATTGAGTCCCTGATGAGGATGAAATCTCTATTTGAGCAGGTAATTCAGCCCTTGGTGGACTTACATGTTGAGAGACAGGGATATCCACAAGTTGATTCACTAATGTTTCTTCTGCAAGTATCAGATTAAGGGTAAATGCCAGTGTTGATCTTTGAGGAAAGGGTAATAAAAATTATACCAGTAGATGGAGCATTGGCAGGTTCTGAAGATGAAGGGTGCTGGATTCTAGTCTGAAATTACATAAGATGAGGTTTTTCAGTAAAGATTAATCTCGTGATCAAGAAAGAGGAAATTTTACCTCAACAAGGACTTTCTTGACGGTTCTTTTCCTCTTGGCAGCTGGAGGTGCGATCGAGACGGACCTTTTCTTTTGTCGGCGGTGGCACCGAAGAGAATTGGGTCCGTTGTGGCATACCTAGCCATCGCTGAGCCAAGGTTGGGGATCTAAATCCCGGTCTTTGAGATTGGGCATACCGCATTATAAGCAATTGTCCCGGCTCGAGGGGCGAGGCAATCGTATTCTCGCAGTAAAAAGCAAGATCATGGTTAGAGGAAGAAATGTCTGATTTGGGGAAAAGGACAGTTATGTTACCTCTGAAGTAGGCTGAAAATCAGGCATCAGCTCTAAACAGAATTAATGCACTGGCTCACTGAAGATATGATCGTGGAATTCTTGCCACCAAGAATTGAAGGAGGGATGAGTGATTGTTGTGGGTGTGAAACGCCAGGTGTAAATGGTTGGACTGCATTCATATTCAAAAACCCTTTTGGATTGCATACTTTCCTTGATTGCCTCTTTGGGTTTGAGGAATTCATGCAGGAATAGTCTTGGGGGCATCTGGCCACATCCGAGCTGTCGAGCCACCATGTTTGGCTGGTAGTACTCATAAGTGTTGTTATTTAACCTTCCCCCACAAAATTCAGCTGGCAGGGGCATGGATGGATGAGGATATTGAAGATTTCTAGAAACCTTCCATCTTGGCGTCCAGCTTCAAAGGAGAATTCACAGGGGAGGGTTAAATTATCATTGTCCAAATAAGGAAGCCAAAGAGGGTTGGGGAAGCCTTTGAAGAAGAGCTCAAAAAGCTGGCTGACGTTCTAATTGATTAAAACAGTTGAAGCAGCTTCTCCATAGGTTTGACATCCTCTGGTAACCTGATTTTCTCCTTCATTATAGATGGATGAAGGAAAAGATCGGTTGTTGAGGTCAATACCAACAATCTGGTGCATATGCAGTTGCAGCCACATCTGTACAAACCACCAAGGGCCGTTGACACATAGTATCTTCTGGGCAGTGTGCATTTGGGTAATGGTCTGATGAAGCATATGATACACACTTCCTAGAAGGTATTTTCCAAGAGTAATACGTTTACCACCAGCCAACTGGTAGCCATTGCAATATGATTCATAGTAGGTTCATTGGCTTTACCACAGAAGATAAATATGCACAACCACATATTCAGGAATGCCCTGTATTCAACTTCACCAAGGGGGCCATCTTTTATATGATTCTGGATGTAAAGTTTATATCCACTCCCTGACTTTACTCCTGTTTGTCTTGTGGAACCTTTGAAGTCCCAAGGGTACACGGATCCTGAAATATCAGGGCTGGTAATCATGTATACATCGGCCAGAGTTGGGGACATTGGGCCACGACCAAAAAGGAAGGCATTGATACCGTTCGACCAAAAATGACAGGCTGCTATCAGAAGATCTTCATTTTTTGGGGTCTCGGCCAAAGAAAGCTCCAAGCATTGAGCAATCCGGAGGGTGTCCCAGGTTCGGGTCTTAGCGTTGTTATCCGCAAGGACCCTTTTGTAACAATTCCTCCAGCCCGCAATTGGGGGAAGAGGCCAGTTCTTGAAAGCGTCTTGCCACAGGGGAGGCCTAGTTAAGGCTGCTTTGAAGGGTATTCTCTGGGATTCGGCTGCGATGAATTCGCGAGGATCAGAAACTCCCATAGGACCGAGGAAGTAAGACGTCGAATTGGCCTCGGTGGAAAGATCTCGCTCAGGGAAGGCGGAAAAGAAATCTCAGGTAAAAATCGAAAAGTTAAGTGCCGAATGCGGCTTATGGAGGAGAAATTTACCTGAGCAGCTTGATTTTGACCTGGCATTGAGGATTTGAGCTCAGGAAAAGGTGATCTAGGGTTTGGATCCAGACGAAGACTCCGACGGATTGCGAAGAGAGAGAATAGGTGTTGAACAGATTCAATTTGAAGATGTTGGTGGCTGGAGTCAATTTCGGAATAAAATCACTTTTATCCCGTAATTGAAGGGGCATATGTTAACACCAAAATTTGGTAAGGGAAGGAGTCTGATTTGTGGGTCCAACTCAGTGAAAAAATCCATCCGGAGGAAGGAAGGTCTCTTCAGATGGATTCGGCAAAGGAGCCCGCGGTCGGCAATTTGCTTCCGTTCGGCAAGGAAACAGTTCGCGCTGATTTTGTGGGATTGCGCGATGACGTGGCCCGAGCGGAGGGGGCGAATGGATGGATAAGCGATCGCACATAGAGATAAATTAGGCATCAAATATTGTGCTCGTAGTCCATTCGAAGTCATGACAGGTTATAAATATAGACCCTGGATGTATGTAATTGATATTCGAAACATTCTCAATACAAACCGGCTTTACGCCAAACCCTTGAGTCCTTTGTCGTGTCGTCGAGTTCTTCGAGAGGGTTCATCGATCCGTCGACCTCCGTAAGTACTAGCAACCTTGTATCATTTCTAGTATCATGCAATGGATTTAAGTCTCGATGCAAGTAGTCTTGCTACCATGCTTAGTGTCATGCAGTAGATTCAAGCTTGGTTCAAGAGGGTTTCTTGTTAGATCATGAGCCATGCGGTGGGCTAAGATCTATCTTGGAGCTAGTTATCGGCTCTATTGGATTTTGGCAAGATTCAATAGATTCATTAAGTTACCCGTGTTGCTTTGAGTTTTACTGTTTAAATTCATGTAACACTCCTTTGTCCAATCTAGATTGGTTTGGATCGGCTTTGTCTTTTTTGATGATCCCTACGCGATTTGAGTTCGTATCCATGGTTGAAATAGCACGTGGATCACATGTTCCCTAATAGCCGAAACCGAATCGATCTAGGTTGTTACGTGTTGCGGGTTCAAGCTTATCAAATCTTGTATAAATCTTGAAAGAACTGGGTATCACGCGGTAGATGCAAGTTTTTGGGTTGTTTTGGAGCTGGTCATCCGGTGGATTAGATTTCAACTCAATCTGATAGATTTATCTCCTTTGGTAATGTTTGTTCCTTCTTCATGGACCCCGATCCCGCTGTTCAGCCGTATTCGGTTATGCTTTCTCACGAGTAAAACGTGTTTATAAGTCATGCTTTAAATATTGTATGCTTTTAGCTTCCCATATTTAGATTGTATCATGCGGTGGATAGATCTATTTGTGGATAGTAGCATGATTTTTAAACAAGTCGTATCATGAGGTGGATAGATTTGTTTGGTATCATGCTTGAAGGGTTTTAAAGTACCTAGACATGCGGTAGACTAGTGCTTTGGGCCTATGCATGCTTGTTTATTACATATTTATGATCATGATGTACTTCATTTGTTGTTTATTGTTGTCTGTACGCGAGGATCGGTCATGACTTTGTGTACGTGCAGTTTTACCTAAACAAAGATCGATCTATTGTCAGGCTTACATCATTCATTCGGCTATGTTCTTTTCGCACTTTAAAGCTCCTGAATGGTTTCTAGTTTGCTGGCAGATAGCTTCTTATAGCTATATGTCATCTCACTTGGCTTTATAGCCGTAAATATGGAACTGTGTGGTACTACCCGGCAAGTTCCAAGCTTTGGAATTTAACTACTTTGTCTTTTGTTAATTTTCAGGGAAAATTGACTGGCACGTCTTGGAATCTTCTCGCGTGTGAAGCTAGCTTGTTCGGCTTGCTGTGTGCTTGGCGTAGGGTGAAGATTTTACGTCAACACACCCAAAGAATAGATACGTTGATCAAAGGTGGGTTGATCAGGAAGAGCAGGAGCGTTAATACATCTGGCAAGAAGGACCGTGGTGCCCACCTGGTTTGAGGAGAAGCCAAAAGAGAAGGGTTCAGCGCTTGAGGAACCAAGAGTTGAAACAAGCCTGAATCAAGAGGAAGCAGGTGTGGCATCCAAAGGATAGGTCTGATGGATCGGGTCGTTCGGCTCCAACATGTATGGTATACCTTTTGCCGAATGAGTTCATGGCTCCCGCTAACCAAGTTGTGCAGAAAGAAGCGTCCCCAGATATCAATGAGGATGAGCAACTTGGGGGGTTAATGGTGCAACTAGTGTTGGCTAAGCAGGCAACCTTCGGCAAGCCGGCCAAGAATCGACACATGAGGCCGTTGTACTTGAGAGGATACGTCAATGGCAAGCCATTGACCAAAATGTTTGTTGATGGTGGAGCTGCAGTCAACGTGATGCCATACACCACGTTCAGGAAGCTTGGCATGGGCCCTGGAGATTTAACGCCAACAAGCATAGTTCTAAATGATTTTGCTGAGAATCCTTCAGATACCAAGGGCTGCGTGATGTGGACTTGATGATCGGGTCCAAGACTCTGCTGACGACCTTCTTTATCATTGAGGGCAAAGGGGCTTATAGCTTGCTGCTTGGACGGGACTGGATCCATGCAAACTGCTGCATTCCATCTACCATGCACCAACAGCTTATTCAATGGGTAGATGATGATATAGAAGTAGTCCAAGCAGATGATTCAGTGAGCGTGGCTAACGTCGAACCAACCTTCTATGAGTATGAAGGCATAGATTGTTTCTCAGGAAAAGACGGGTGTGAAGGTCCTGTTGAGCCGATTCAAGCAGTCGGCTCTTATAGCCATTTTTAATGGATAATCCAATTGATGGAACTGATGGGAAGTTAGGGCGTGGATTCATGTCGGCTGACAAATTGGAATAAATTGACATTGGAGATGGTGACAAGCCAAGGCCGACATTTATCAGTGCTAACTTGGATTCAGGTTTCAGGGAAGGATTAATCGAGCTATTAAAGGAATATAATGATTGCTTCGCTTGGGATTATTCGGAGATGCCTGGTTTGGAACGTTCCATCGTTGAGCACCGGTTGCCAATCAAGCCTGGTTTTAGACCTTACAAGCAAACTCCTCGAAAAATCTACAAGGATGAAGTATTGGCCAATGTGAAAAAGGAAGTTGAAAGATTGATCAATGCAAATTTCATTCGGCCATGCAGATATGCAGAGTGGATCTCAAACATCGTCCCTGTTTACAAGAAAAATGGGAAGATGAGGGTTTGCATAGACTTTAGAGATTTGAACAGAGCTACTCCCATGGATGGATACCCAATGTCTGTTGCTGATTTATTGGTTGATGCTGCTGCTGGGCATAAAGTTATAAGTTTTATGGATGGTAATGCAGGGTACAATAAAATTTTTATGGCAATAGAAGACATATCGAAGACAGCTTTCAGATGTCCTGGAAATATAGGCCTTTTTGAGTGGATTGTCATGACATTTGGGTTGAAAAATGCTGGTGCAACTTATCAAAGGGCCATGAACTATATCTTTCATGAGTTGATTGGCAATATTGTTGAGATTTACATTGATGATGTTGTGATCAAATATTTGAATCATGACTCACACTTGGACGATGTGAAGAGAACGCTAGAGTGCACCCGAAAGCATGGGTTGAAGATGAATCCAAACAAGTGTGCCTTTGGAGTTTCAGATTGAGAATTCTTGGGATTTTTGGTGCATGAAGGTGGAATAGAAGTTGGCAAGAAAAGCATGAAAGTTATCGATGAAGTTGTTCCTCCAACCAATCTCAAGAAGTTGCAATCACTGCTCGGCAAAATCAATTTTGTAAGAAGATTCATTACAAATTTGTCACATAAGGTTTTGCCTTTTTCTCCGCTTTTGAGGATAAAGAAAGATCAGAAGTTTGTATGGGGTGATGAACAACAAAAGGCTTTCGATTAGATTAAGCAGTACATGAAGGAACCACCAGTGTTGGTTCCTCCACAGTTGAACAAGCCTTTCAAGTTGTACGTGGCGGCCGATACCCAAACTATTGAATCGGCCCTTATACAAGAAATTGAAGGGAAGGAACGGATAGTAGCGTACCTTAGCCGAAAACTGCTTGATCCCAAAACCAGGTATTCGGCTGCGGAGAAGCTTTGCTTGTGTGTTTACTACTCGTGTACAAAGTTTCAGCACTACTTGTTGAATGCCGAATGCGTTGTATATTCAAACTTTGATGTAATTAAACACATGTTATCTACGCCAATTTTGAATGGAAGGATTGGCAAATAGATTTTGGCGTTATCTGAGTTTGAGTTGAAGTTTGAATCGGCAAAAGCTATTAAAGGTCAGGTTATTGCTGATTTCATTACTGAACATCGTGATCCATCAATTAATTTGCTTGAAGTTACTCCTTGGGCTTTATTCTTTGATGGATCTTCATGTGGCAAAGGTGGTGGGGTAGGAATTTTATTAATTTCACCCAGGGGTGAGATGTTTGAGTTTGCTATTCCTATTCAACCTACTGTCACCAATAATCAAGCTGAATATGATGCACTACTTAGAGGTCTTAAATATTTAAAAGAAGCAAAGGCCATTTCAGTTGAAATCTATGGAGATTCAGAGCTGGTTATAAAACAATTGAATGGCCAATTTGAGTGTAGAAGTGATATCCTGAGGAATTACTACGAAGAATGCAAGGAAATCTTGAAAAGTTTTCAGTTAGTAATTCTACAACATATTCCTAGAGAACACAATGAAGAGGCAAATAGGTTGGCTCAAAGTGCTTCAGGTTATAGAGAAAATCAAGAATTGTTTGCCATGGAGGTGTGTCCTTTCGGGAGTGATCTAGCAGAGGATGATTGGAGAAAAGGGGTTGTTGATTATCTGGAGAATCCGTCCCGAAAGGTTTCTAGGAAGCTCAGGTATAAAGCTATAAAATTTGTTCTTCTTGATGGACGTTTGTTTTACAAATCATTAAATGGGGTGTTGCTGCAATGCCTGGGTCCGGAAGAAGCAAAGAAAATGATGAGTGAAGTGCACGATGGGCTATGTGGAGCGCACCAATCGGCTTATCGAATGAAATGGGTTATCAGGCACACACTGGATGTTTTTGGCCGATGATGCTGGAGGATTGCTTTGAGTATTACAAAGGTTGTCAAGATTGTCAAAAGTTTGGGAATATTCAAAGGGTCCCAGCATCAGATCTGAATCCAATTATCAAGCCATGGCCATTCAAAGGATGGGGTATAGATTTGACTGGCAAAATAAATCCTCCATCTAGCAAGGGGCATAAATTTGTGCTTTTGGCAACAGATTATTTCACAAAATGGGTTGAGGCAATTCCATTGAAAAAAGTAACATCAGAAAACATGGTTGAATTTGTTAAAGAACACATCATCTACCAATTTGGGATTCCTCAAACAATTACAATTGATCAAGGAGCACAATTCGTGTCTTCAGAGTTCAGAGAGTTTGCTGAAAGCATGGGGATCAATTTATTGAATTCTTCTCCTTACTATGCCCAAGCTAATGGTCAAGCAGAGGCTTCTCATAAGATTATGGTCAAGCTTATACAAAAGAAAATTGATCAGAATCCAAAGAGGTGGCATTCGGTACTCAATGAGGCTTTGTGGGCTTACCGAATGGATCCTCATGGAGCTACAAAAACATCTCCTTATGAGTTGGTTTATGGGCGTCATGCTGTTTTGCTCTGGGAAATACAATCAGATTCAAGGAGAGTGATTTTGCAAAAGGATTTAAGTTTCAAAGATTACAGTGGCTTAATGATGGATGAGTTAGAGGATTTGCATATGATTCGTCTTGAGACCCTAGAAAATATTGAAAAGAACAAGATGCAAGTTGCCAAATATTACAACAAGAAGATAAAGGTCAGGCAATTTGCAGAAGGAGATTTGGTTTGGAAAGCGTTACTGCCGATCGGAACTAAGTACAGTGCGTTCGGCAAATGGTCCCCGAATTGGGAAGGTCCTTTTCGGGTAGTCAGATGTTCACCTGGTAATGCTTATATATTGAAAACTCTACTGGGAGAGGAATTTACTGCTGCTATAAATGGAAGATATTTGAAGAAATATTATCCTAGTATTGAAGTTGATCATTGATTACAAGCACCAAGATTATAAGCATTTGATACACATAAATAGCCGGCGTTCGGGAAAGAAGCCGCCTATAGAACAAAAAATCCTAAAGCAGAAATTGGGCCTGCAGCATTGTAGGAAATTGTCCTACCTAGAGGGGTAGGCACTGTGTTCTGCAAGAAGTGAAAAAATCATGGTAAGTAAAGAAGGGTATGCTTGACAAAAGAAAAGATAAGTGCATTACCTCTGAGGTTGGTTGGAAGTCAGGCATCATCTCGAGACAAAAGGAGTGCACTGGCTTACTGAAGATTTGATCATGAAACTCTTCCACCATGAGATGAAAAGAGGATGAACTATTGATGTTGGTACAAAGGACCAATGATAAATAGTTGGGCTGCATTGATATTCAAAGACCCTTCTGGCTTGCAGATTTTCTTTTATTTCCTCTCTGGGCTTGAGGAATTCATGAAGGAATAGCCTTGGAGGCACTTGGCCACATCCTAGCTGTCGAGCCACCATATTTGGCTGGTAATATTCATAGGTACTATGATTTTGCCTTCCTCCACAGAATTCTGCTAGCGGGATGCATGGATGGATGAAGATATTGAAAATTTCTATGGATTTTGCATCATTGCATCCATTTTCGAAAGAGAACTCATAAGGAAGGGTCAGGTTATCATTGTTCAAATAAGGAAGCCAAATGGGATTGGTGAAACCTCTGAAGAAGAGCTCAAAGAGTTGACTGATGTTTTGGTCAATAATTATGGTTGAGGCAGCTTCACCATAGGTTTGGCATCCTTTTGTGATCTAAATTTATCCGTCTTTATAGCCAGATGAGGGAAAATGCCGATTATTGATATTAGTGCCAACAATTTGGTGCATGTATAGCTGCAGCCACATCTGTACAAACCACTAGGGACCATTGACATAAGAGATCTTTTGGCTGGTGTGCATCAGATGAGTGGTTTGATGAAGCATATGGTATACACTTCCTAAGAGGTACTTCCCGAGGGGAATGGAGTGACCAGTAGCCAAATCTTCAGCCATTGTAATATGATTCAAGGTTGGCTCATTGGCTTTGCCACAAAAGATAATTCTGCATAGCCACATGTTCAGGAAGGCCCTGTATTCAACATCAGTCAGAGGACCATCAGACATATGGTTCTGGATATATTGTTTATATCCACATCCTGTTTTTACTCCTCTTTGCCTGATGGAGTTTTAGTACTTGTAAGGGTACATGGATCCTATGACGTCAAGGCCGGTCATCATGTATATATCGGCCAAAGTTGGGGACATTGGGCCATGATCAAAAAGGAAAGCATTGACGCCTTTTGACTAGAAATGACAGGCTGCAATTAGAAGACTCTCATTCTTGGGGGTTTCGGCTACAAATAACTCCAAACACTGGGCAATACGAAGGCTGACCCAATTGCTGGTTTTTACACTTTTATCTTCGAGTATCCTCTTATACCAGTTTCTCCAACCTGCAATTGGGGGCAGGGGGCAGCTTTTAAAGGCGTATTGCCGCGCATGAGGTCTTGACAAAGCCGATTTGAAGGGTATTCTATTGGATTCGGCTTCAATAAACTCAAGGCGGTCGGAGATTCCCACAGGTACGAGGAAATAGGATGATGATATATCCTCAATGGGAATCAAAAGCTCAGTGGATAGAGCCTACCAGGAAAACACAGAGAAAGAAATCTAAGATGGGGATCAAAAAGGTAATACCGAATGAACCTTAAGGGGATGAGATTTACCTGAACAGCTTGATTTTGGTCCGCCATTGAAGGTTTGAGCTTGAAGATTGATGAACTAGGGTTTGGATCTGAGCAGAGACACCAACAGTTTGCAAGAGGAAGGAATGGGTGTTAAACGGATTTAGCTCAAAGACGTTGGGCATTTATGGTCAATTCCGGAATAAATTACTTTTATCCAGTAATTAAAGGGGCATATGTTAACACCAAAAAACGGTACAGGAGAGGGACTGACCTGTGGGCTGAGTTGGTGATGAAATACCATTCGGCTAGTGAAAATCTTCTCAGAGGATTCGGTCAAAGATGCTTGCGGTCGGCAATGTGCCATCATTCGGCAGAAGGACTTTGCGCTTTTAAAGGGAAGTTTTCGGGAATGCGTGGTGACGTGGCCCGATATAAGGAAGGAACGAGTTGATGGTGTGTACGAGATGAACATTGGCGTTGGAGCATTAATTTAGACATTAAATGTTGTACTCGTAATCGACCATGAGTCGTGTTAGGACAAGGTGTTGACGGTTAATAATTGTATCAAAGTTCGTTTGTGACTCGCAAGCGTACAAGTCTCCCGTCGTAGTCAAGGGACCCTTCTTCCCTCGAGTGGTGAACCCAAGGTATCGAATCCGTGGAACAAATGTGTGACGCAAAACTTAATCTAATAAAGCCAAGTAACTTCAATCTTCGATAAAAGAAACCCTAATGCATCTAAGTAAAAGACACAAAACGAATCTAATCTACTAAAGACCGGAGAAAACAAAGTAAGATTGGGTAGATAAACCGATCTAGAGGGATCGGGGTAAGCCTTTTGTTGAAGTTCCGGCAAGAGAAGAAGTAGCAAATCGAATCTTAATAGAAGCCTCTTTAAATCGTGGTTTCCCGTCCAAATCCGAAAACATCCGCCTTTCGAGACCCCCGTTCGTCACAACGTATCCCTATTCATGCGGGGAGCTTAGGGCGAGTCAAAAGATAAGTCGAGATTCTTTCGGAAGATCCGGCGTGTACCTCTAGCCACCGCGGCTACAAGAACACCCTATGTAATCTATCTTGAGAATAGAATTGGAATAAGCAAAGCCGATCGAGAAACGAAATCTTCGAGGAAACACTTGATCGCTAGGAAAAGATTCAACTTGATAATTCAACTATAACAATGATACATACACAAGATCACCACCGGGATCCTTCCTTGATCTTGCTTCTAGCTCCGGAACTCCGACGTGGTCTTCCGTGCAAGGTTCCCACGTCGGCTAGGGGAACCCTAGTCAACTAGCTCGACCCTCTCCTCTCCGAGATGGTGTCCCTCTCTTCTCTCGCTCTTCGGCGGCCGATGACGAATTCTTCTCCTCGAGGCTCTCGGTCGGGGGGCTATAAATAGCCCGATTGGCGGCTAGGGCAAAGGAGGGGGCATTTGGGCCCCGGATGGGCCTAGGCCGACCGGACCGGGCCGGCGGCCCGGGCCCATCTAGGCCCGGCCCCGAGGGCTCCTTCGCTCCACGTCGGTTCCCTTGCTTCCCGGATGTTTCCCACTTCGCATGTAGGTCCATGTCGTCGGTTTCTCTCCGAATTGGACTCAACTCCTTGTCTTGCAAGATTCGAGCACTTTTACGGTCGGGTCCTCGGAGTCCGTCGTCTTCTCGGATCAAGTCCCCGGCTTCTTGGAGTTAAGTTTGCTTCATTGCATGACTTGTACGGGGCTTCAAGGTCTTGTCATGAGGTGCTTGACGAACTTATCCCGAAAGTCTTGCATTCAACACTAAAACCCTGCATAAACATTAAACTCCAAAACCGACATGCACACGTGAACTTGTTATACCACGGGGGTTAGTACCAATGGATAAGGTATAAAACTCATGCCAACACCGAAGGTAAACTCATGGCTAGGTTGACGGATTTTCACCGTCAACATCTCCCCCATGCTTAAACCTTGCTCGTCCTCGAGTAAGCCTTCGATGGATATCATCATTGCCAAACAACGTTTAAACCTTGCACTTGATCACACATGAGAAAACCTAATGCTTTCAAAATTTTAATTCATTAAAGTTCCATAATGTACTAGCTTTCATCTCTACGGAGGGTAGATTTTTATTAAGCTTATCCCACGAGTATTAACATGCTCACAAAGTT
Organism: Cenchrus americanus; assembly: GCA_947561735.1. NCBI lineage: Eukaryota > Viridiplantae > Streptophyta > Magnoliopsida > Poales > Poaceae > Cenchrus > Cenchrus americanus. The sequence continues at coordinate 11,359,170 of OX387239.1, forward strand.
TAAATAGATCTCGAGAATTTTTGAAATAAAGAACGAGATAAAGAAAAGCTAAACCAAGTTCACAAATTTAAATCATCATGTATATTGCTCATGAACTCTCATCTCACTTGTCTCTCAAGCCTATATATTCTACTCCTCTCCCTCTCATATATATGTGTGGTAGGCCTTATATGGAGCTTTGGGAAAGTATAGTCCTAACAAGATTTTATAAATGAGGTGTTGTCAAAACAAGACAAGCTTCTCATGGTCTTACCGAGACTCGTCAAAAAGGTCATTGGAAAATAATGTTAAATCAAGGAGGGGAAAGAGAAAAATACACACACTTTTAGATGAGTGGACATGTGCAAATGGCAAAGAGTGATCATGAGGCACAAAGGAAGTCCTCGTTATCGGATTGCACATGGTTGGAAAATGAGAATGGATCTTTTTAACTTGAAGCCTTGAATGCACTTTTAGAGAACCGGGGAGTTCACTTTACGCACATATATTTTTTTCTCCTTCTCATATTTCTCATTCTTTTCTTTCTTTATTTCTTTCATTCATTCATTATATATATATATTTCTTTCTTCTTGTGAGACCTTCACCTTGGAAGTCACGTATATCGCCGAATTTTTTCTTTCATCATTATATTTTTTTAAATACTCCCTTTTTGAACTCTAAAACTGCACCGTACCTACCTCCTCCCCCATGCTTAGACGTTGCTCGTCCTCGAGCAAAGAGGCAAAAAATAAGGTAGGTACCGGGGTATTTTTCCTTGGAGAGATACTTGAAATCTTCAATGTTGGCACCGTCTTGCGATCTTCCTTAAATTGATGATCCATTTTCAACGATTGGTTGTGGTCAAGGAGGTAATCACAAAAGATGATATTTGGTTTAAGGGTGGATATCCGGCGAAGTTTGTGAGATCTCCGATGCGGGGATACACAATGCACGGATAAAAGGCTAGCAAAAAGATAGATACGCAAAAACGGAATGACCAGCTTCTTAGTCTCGGGCCAGAGAAATCATGGCCTGCAATAACTCACTCAAAAATAAATCTTGTACACTAAGGTTTATGCACTCAAATATATATTAGGCTTTGGATAGGTTGAGCAACACACAAGTGATATTTGTGACAAGGTTAGCGATATTTTTGAGCATAAAAGACATCTTTAATCTATTCATAACTTGAGAGCACATAAAACACTATGGGTCTTTATTTTAATCATAACCTCCGCTGAAAATTAAGCTAGCATTTAAATAAATTCAGATTTGTATTTTTAAGAGAGCACTAGCTTAAACATGCATAAATCAATTACAAAGATAAACAAAGCTGCAATTATAATCATATATCATCATGGCACGAATTTTGTAACTTTTCCAATGATATAATCAAGGTGGTGTCTTTATTAATGATGACATCAAGTTGAAATACATACTTAAAATAAACAAACATGCTTGCTGAAATTTAAATAGAAACAGAAAATACTACGCAAACACACATAAGCAAAAGCTGAAAATTACAGAGAAAAAGAAAAGAAAAGAAAACTAAAGTTCCTAAATCTTCTAGTCCTCCGCCGGTGGTTGATGTTGATGATCTTGATAATAATACCCTTGCTCATAATATGATTGGACATTCCCTCCGACGAATTGATTTGGCTCCACGAGGTGAAGGCGTCCGAGCTCGAAGGCAATATTTGCATTTCCTTCACCAAGTTGAGCTGCATTAGCTTGGATGGCTGCGATGTTTTGAGTGTTTCTTGCAGCATACCCTCCAATTATGGCCATGCTTTGTTGTGGTTGGGGATGATGACCGTAGGACTCCGCGAAGTTAGCGTTGGGCACAACATAATTTGGTGAGGGTACCGGTGCACCCCCCCCCCCCCATGCTTGCTCTTGTGGCCCTCCGTAATAACTTGGCGGAGGAGGGATCCCGCCGAATGGTTGCACATTGGGTTGTGCTCCACTCGCTTGTGCGGAGGATGTTCCCTCCTTTACGATTCTTCCTCTTTTGTTCTTCCTTGCGGGGACAAGGAGTCCCTCTTCCAACCAATCTTCCCTCCCTTCGGTGAAAAACCTAAGCCTCTCATTCGGAAGGGGTAGGTTCACTATGGCCAACCGATAACCTCCTCTCTCATCTCCACTAATGTATTTTCCTTGCCGCAAATACTCAATGCCAAGAGAGGTACCACGCAAAAGGTGGTCGGGGTTTCTTGCGATCCCCGGTCGTAAGGAGAAGGCCAACATGGAGAGGTAGCACCCCGAACCAATATTTCCCGCCCCCGATGTTGCTTCACAACACTAACGGTTGATCATGAGGTAAGAGGGGTCTATTGGCTGCCTGGCAATTAAAGCCGAGTATAGCCAATTCAACTCCGTGTCGGTCACCTTTGTCTCCTTCATCCTCCCCAATACCCTCTTGCACATCCAAGAGTGAAATATCCGGATAATGGGGTTGCGGATGCAATTGCGTTGTTGATGGGCTTCTCCGGAGATCATATTCCAAAATCCCGCCAACATGCGGGTGGCACGTCAACTTTCTCCGGAGCTCCCTTGTGGAATCCAAGCAGCTCCCTCACGTGCTCATAGGGAACCACTTGTTGGACTCCCTCCAAACCGAATGACAAGCTTTGCGCCCCATCATCATCAATGATGGGTGCAATAGTCATAAAAATTTCCAAGGCGAACCCCAAATGGGTGTCCACCGATACTCCGTTGGAGAACTGCACCCATCCAAGGTGCCCCAACATATAGTATATGTCGGTGCCGAGCCCAAGGTGTAGAGTGCTTGGTCGTCGAACTCGACGTTGGGCACAAGCCTCTTCTCAAGATTAGAGAGCCTCTCCTCCTCCTCCGCCGACAAGATGATGAAGCCGTACGAAGAGTATGTCGGGGTGTAAGGAGGTGGCGTGGTTGAGCGAGTCGATCGTCGTGGTGGCGCGGGCTGCTCCTCCGTGTGCCCACGAGGTTCGGTAAACCTCATGGAAGTGCTTCTTGCAGCCCTCATACCACCAAGGAGGAGAGCATCGTTCCTCCTCGGTGGTGTCGTATCCGTCTCCATGCTCCGGGAGACTCGGAAACCGAGTGCCTCCTCGAAGACGTGGTTGATGACGGCTTGGACGACGACGAACTCTTCTTCTTGGAGAAGAGACTTGTGGTCTTCTTCCACATGGTTGCTGCACTCTTTTCTTCAACTAAAACTCCGGGTTGCAACCGGTAACTAGGCACTTAAACCCTTTGCTTCGGATGTGGACTTTGAGTGGATTAAGGATGTGGATTTTTTCTTAAGCTATCAATCTTGGGAAGGTTGGCTATGTCCACGGAGGTTTTGAGCACACAAACTTGAACACACAAACAAAGAAAGGAGAGGGAAGCTTGCTTGCGAGAAAACGGGAGCCGGGGGGCTCCTTATGTAGGTGAGGCCGGCCGGGGTCCTCCCGGCTCCTCCCCGCCTCGTCTTTCTTCCAAAGCACGATCATTTCGCCTCTGCAACTTTCCCCGCCCGCGTGCTCCACGAGTTGCACCGCCCAAACGCTCTCATCCACTCCTTTTCTTGCATTATTGGTCCTTCCACTTGATGCTTCATGCTTTGGGTCATGTCCATGCTCCCTAGCTCCACTTGCTTCACATGCCACCATGAAATTCCTGCAAAGTTGATGCTTGCTGCCCACCATGCTTGTCCTTTGCATGTGGAATTGGTGAAAGTTGATAAAAGGGAATCCAATGGTGCATGCATGATTAATTCAAACTAGATTGCCTCCATTTAGGTGTGTTTAAGGTTAAGCACTCCCCTAATTCGAAATTTAAAATATTTTTCAGAGCCATGCAAGAGCTCAAGCATAATTTTAGAGAAGTTTTTAAACCATTAAAAACAAATGTAAGTCGAAAATATTTTTCGACTACGTCGATTTTGGTATCACCGGTATAGTTTGCATTCATCGGTTGAGAGCAAACATTTCCCGGCTTAATCATGGGGGCATAGGTTTAGGTTCTAATTTTGGCTAAATAAGAAAGATTTTGAATAAAACAAAATTAGAATAGGCTTAGAAAAATTCTAATCCTAGAGAAACCAAGGATATAGATTTTTAAAACCAACCAAAAGTTTTGATTTCTAGGTTCACGCGAGTTCTACCACGTGCTGAATTTTATTAACACATAAATATAAGTCATGGCTCTACTCGTGTGGTTTTAGCATGAAAAATAAGTCAACCTCGGCACCATAATGAGGGTGAAAGGTTGAGTTAGGTTCTGAAATTATTTGGTTGAGGTTTCTCGAAAAGAAAAGAACAAACAAGCACATAGGAGGGTTCATGCAAAGGTTTATGATAAAGCAAACATTCAATCAAGAATTATGTCTCTAATATTGTTCAAACACTTCTAAGTCTAATGTCTTTGCGTAATAAAACTCAAAAACTAAATTATTAAAATACTCGAAAAACCTGGAATCGGGTTGTCCTCCCGGTAGCTTATTCTTGACTCGACGAAACGGGTTGCCTCCCGCCTAGCGCTTCGTTTATAGTCTATAGCTAGACTTCTTCACTTGATTACTCCGGATCAACGCTCTTTGTGGGCGTTGCAATCTTGGGTACCCACTTCCGCACCATCTTGGGCGCGGGCTTGTATTCCGGCTTAGTTGGCTTAGTCATTTTTTTGCTCTTCACGGGCGGCTTCTCTTCCTTTGTCTTGAAGGATGCAACACCTTCTTTGATTTTCTTTACGTTCATTTTTTTCGGCTCCTTCTTCTTTTTCAGCCCCTCCGTTTGTTTTGGTTCTCCCTTCACTCCAATCATGTTGCATGCCTCAATCCTTGGACGAAACTTGAAGGAACTCCTTTCTCTGTTGATATCGAACATGATCTCCCCCTTGCCAACATCAATAGTAGCTCCCACGGTCTTGAGGAACGGCCTCCCTAGGATGAGCGGCGGCTTCTCCCTCTCTCCCATCTCGAGCACAACGAAGTCGACGGGGATGAAGTGGTGTCCAATCTTCACGGGTACATCTTCAGCAATGCCCAAGGGATAGCGAATGGAGTTGTCACCCAACTCCAAACATATTCCCGTAGGCTCCATTGGTAGGCGTAGCTTCTCGAACACATCCCTCGGCATGACGCTTACACTAGCTCCAAGGTCGCATAACGCCTTCTCGAAGTTGAAAGAACCAACTGAACATGGAATTGTGGGGCACCCGGGTCTTTTTGCTTCTCTAGCCCATTAGCAATAGCGGCACTACACTCCTCGGACATCTTGACATGATCTACCCTCTCATATTTATTTGCAAGTATATCTTTAAAGTAACGAGAATATGTAGGTACTTGTAGGGCATCTAGTAATGGCATGTTGATGCTAAGTCTACGCACAACTTCCACAAACTTCTCAAAGTGGTTGTCAAGTTTACCTCGGAAGTAGCGTGGCTTGAGTTGCGGTATCCTCGTGTCTTCCTCCGGCATCTCAAATTCGGGTTCCTCGGTGACGATCCCCGTAACCTTCTCTTTAGCAGCTCCTTCCACCTCGGTGGATGGTTTAAGCTTCCTTGCTCCCGCGGAACGTTACGGATCTTCGGTCTCCTTCCCCGAACGTGTTTGAATGGCCTTCGCCGATTCGGGACATTTGGGTTGTCCCGGAAGCTTCCCTTCATCATTAGTGAGGCACCCCGCAAGTTGTCCAACTTGCGTCTCGAGCATCTTCATCATGTTGAGCACTTGATGATTGGAACTTCCGACCTCCGTCACCTTGCTATCGATGTTCTCCAACACCTTGTCTATGGTCCGGAAATTGGTGACGGTGTCCTTGTTGATCTTAGCTTGCTCATCCATGAACTCCTTCAATTGTATACGAAGCGGAACCGCGTTAGGAATAGATGAGCTTGCATTAAATTGAGGCCTACCTTGCCCGTAGCGGAAGTTTGGCAATTCTCCCTTCCTCATGTAGTCGAGCACGTTGGCTTCCTCTCGGACAATCTTTGCGGACATGGCCATACTCTCCACATTCTTCGCATGTGGACCTTGCTTCGGCGGCCTTCAAGTCTTGAGCCTCTTTCTTTTCCATCTCCATCTTCTCCAACCTCCTCATGAGCGAGTCGATCTTGCCTTCAAGTATGTTCTCCTTCTCCACTTGCAAGACTCCTTTGACGTTCCCCGTGGGTTGAACCGGATGTAGGCGCCGGACGACGGCCACGTGTCATTATCCGCGACCTTCTTGAATAGAGTGAAAGCTTCCGTCGGTGTAAGTTCGATGATGGATCCTCCCGCCGATGCATCGATGATCGTCCTTGACGCCATGGTGAGTCCTTGATAGAACTTTTGCACGAGGTCTTCCTTCGGGAACTTGTGATGTGGAACCGCCCGGTGTACTCGTTGAAGTGCTCGAATGCCTCCGAGATAGTTTCCGTAGGATATTGAACAAAGGTGGCAATCTTATTACGCAAGCTTTGAGTTTTACCCGGTGAGTAGTATTCCTTCATGAAAGCCTTCATCAACATGTTCCAATTTTGCACCGTCTCCGCCGGTTGAGAGTGGAACCATTGCAAAGCCTTCCCGAGTAGTGAAAACGGAAAAAGCCTTGCCCTCATTTGGTCTTGAGTCACCCCATCCATGTTGAAAGTCTGACATAGTTGAATGAATGCTTGGAGGTGAAGGTTCGGATCCTCTTTACCGGTGAAGGGTGAATGTTGCACCATGCGGATTGTTAAGGTCTTGATCTCGAACGGTCTCCCTATCTCCTCAAGGTTCAAGATTGGTAGGTCGATGATGTCTGGGGTGCATAGCTCCCCAATCTTGCGTTCTTGGGGTGGTTGGTCACCCATAGGTGGAAGTCGATTCTCCCGAGGACATTGAGGTGGTGAATTCTTCGGAGATTCCTGCGATCCTTTGTCTTCCGACTCCGAATCTACAAAATCCAGCTTTTTAGCTTGATGTGCTTCGCGTCTCCTTAGCCTGTAAAGTTTTTCTGGATCATCCACAAAATTATTGGGTTTGTTGGAGAGGTAGCCGTCCATCCCCTCGTTAGGGTTAGCAATAAACAAAGAATGCAAAAAACTTGAAAGTAAAAACAAATCTATAAAAACTAGAGTTAGACAAACTAGATTAGATGTATGTTGAGGATGATCAAAATTTAGTAGATGCAAAAATAAAAGCAAAAAGAAAACTGAAAATTACAAAAAGGCAATAAAAAATCAAATCTTGATCGCTTGTTCCCCGGCAACGGCGCCAGAAAAAGGGGCTTGTTGACGGTTAATAATTGTATCAAAGTTCGTTTGTGACTCGCAAGCGTACAAGTCTCCCGTCGTAGTCAAGGGACCCTTCTTCCCTCGAGTGGTGAACCCAAGGTATCGAATCCGTGGAACAAATGTGTGACGCAAAACTTAATCTAATAAAGCCAAGTAACTTCAATCTTCGATAAAAGAAACCCTAATGCATCTAAGTAAAAGACACAAAACGAATCTAATCTACTAAAGACCGGAGAAAACAAAGTAAGATTGGGTAGATAAACCGATCTAGAGGGATCGGGGTAAGCCTTTTGTTGAAGTTCCAAGCAAGAGAAGAAGTAGCAAATCGAATCTTAATAGAAGCCTCTTTAAATCGTGGTTTCCCGTCCAAATCCGAAAACATCCGCCTTTCGAGACCCCCGTTCTGTCACAACGTATCCCTATTCATGCGGGGAGCTTAGGGCGAGTCAAAAGACAAGTCGAGATTCTTTCGGAAGATCCGGCGTGTACCTCTAGCCACCGCGGCTACAAGAACACCCTATGTAATCTATCTCGAGAATAGAATTGGAATAAGCAATGCCGATCGAAAAACGAAATCTTCGAGGAAACACTTGATCGCTAGGAAAAGATTCAACTTGATAATTCAACTATAACAATGATACATACACAAGATCACCACCGGATCCTTCCTTGATCTTGCTTCTAGCTCCGGAACTCCGACGTGGTCTTCCGTGCAAGGTTCCCACGTCGGCTAGGGGAACCCTAGTCAACTAGCTCGACCCTCTCCTCTCCGAGATGGTGTCCCTCTCTTCTCTCGCTCCTCGGCGGCCGATGACGAATTCTTCTCCTCGAGGCTCTCGGTCAGGGGGCTATAAATAGCCCGATTGGCGGCTAGGGCAAAGGAGGGGGCATTTGGGCCCTTGATGGGCCTGGGCCGACCGGACTGGGCCGGCCGGCCCGGGCCCATCTAGGCCCGGCCCCGAGGGCTCCTTCGCTCCACGTCGGTTCCCTTGCTTCCCGGATGTTTCCCCCCCTTCGCATGTAGGTCCATGTCGTCGGCTTCTCTCCGAATTGGACTCAACTCCTTGTCTTGCAAGATTCAGCACTTTTCTGGTCAGGTCCTCGGAGTCTGTCGTCTTCTCGGATCAAGTCCCTGGCTTCTTGGAGTTAAGTTTGCTTCATTGCATGACTTGTACGGGGCTTCAAGGTCTTGTCATGAGGTGCTTGATGAACTTATCCCGAAAGTCTTGCATTCAACACTAAAACCCTACATAAACATTAAACTCCAAAACCGACATGCACACGTGAACTTGTTATACCACGGGGGTTAGTACCAATGGATAAGGTATAAAACTCATGCCAACACCGAAGGTAAACTCATGGCTAGGTTGACGGATTTTCACCGTCAACACAAGGGTATAAATATAAACCCTTGGTGTCTGTAATAGGGATCGAACATCTTCACAACAAAAACCGTCCCCGTGCCAAACATCGAGTCTTTTAGTCGAGTCGTCGAGTTCTTCGAGAGGAGCCATCGATCCGTCGACCTCCGTAAGTACCGGCAACCTTGTATCATGTCTAGTATCATGCAGTGGATTTAGATCGTAATGCAAGTAGTCTTGTTACCTTGCCTAGTATCATGCGGTGGATTTAAGCTTGGTTCAAGAGGGTTTCTTGTTGGATCATGAGTCATGCGGTAGGCTAAGATCTAGCTCGAAGCTAGTTATCGGCTCTATTAGATTTGGCAAGATCTAGTAGATTCATTAAGTTACCATGTGTTGCTTTGAGTTTTTGCTTTATGTTTAAATTCATGTAACACCCTTTTGCCCAATCTAGATCGATTGGTTTCGGCTTTATCTTTCGAGATCCATGTGATGTGTTTTTAAAGTCTTTGTATTATAAAGGATCAAGTGCTCTCAATAGCCGAATTTAGATCAATCTAGATTGTCACGTGTTGTGGGTTTAAGCTTGGACTTTTCAAATGTTTGTTCCTTCTCCACGGAGTAAAACGTATAGCCGAATTCGGCAATGCCCTCCTGAGTAAAACGTGTTTATAAGTTTGTTTTAAATAATGCGTGCTTTTAGCCTTCCATATTTAGATCGTATCATGCGGTGGATTAATCTTTTTATGGCTGGTGGTGTGGTTTCAAACAAGTTGTATCATGCGGTGGATTAACTTGTTTGTTATCATGCTTGACGGGTTTGAAATTACCTAGACATGCGGTAGACTAGTGGTTTGGCCTATGCATGCTTGTTTACTTCATATTTATAATCATGCTCGTACCTTATTTGTTTTAATTGTTATTTATGCTCGAAAATCGGTCACGATCACGTGCGGGTAACACTATCTAAACAAAGACCGATCTTTTGTCATGCTCACGTCATCCATTCGGCTATACTCGCTTTCTAGCCGTAAATACGGAACTGTCTGGTACCACCCGACAAGTTCCATGTTTTATCTAACTATTTTCATCCTTTGTCAGTTTCAGAAAAATTGACTGGCACGCTTTCGGATCGGGCACGTGACTTAAGCCAACTTCGTTCGGCTTGCTGTGTGCTTGGCGCGAGGTGCTGATTTTGCGTCAACACTTTTATTATCCTCGTTCGACACATCTAATGATGAAAAATTGGTCACAAATTTCGTCATAGTTTATTTTCCTTGTTGGGTTGGTCATAGATCAATTTTAGTGATCGTCATAGATAACGTGTCTGGGTTCCCCATGTGTACCACTTGACAGCGTGCAATGTGGGAACCACAGTCCACCTTTTTTTGCATAGTGGGCACAACACAATTGGCTAGTTCTTGATCATGTGTTAAATAGTATTTTTTGCATAGTGGGCACAACACAATGGGACAGTTCTTGCTCATGTGTTAAATAGTATTTGACAAAAAAGACTGCTCCTCGAAGCATCAAACCTGCGACCTGCTGGTGCAGGTAGGAGCACTACCACTACACTACGCGACCTTTTATGTAGATCTAATGAAGTTTTTTTTATTTGTATATTCAATAATAAATCATGGGTCCCTTAATTACATGGATCAAACATTATGGGCCGACCCATATGATTCCGCGAATATAGACCGAAATCACTAATGATCTTACGACGCATAGGTATTAATATATTGTTTACGAAAATTCCATCTCTCTTATAGCAATGAATATTTTTGTACTTGTAATGTTTCAGCATATCTAGGAGTCTAAAATGTTTTGCTCCAATTGTTAATCTAGAGTTTAATATAATTCATTGCATTAGTTCTGTGCTCAAAAAATTATGAATTTTGTATACTAACTTACTTTTAGCGTGTAGGATTTGTGAAAAAATTCATGATCATTAGATATGTTGCAGCCTCCCACGCCATGCAGCGGCCAAGCCCCAGCCGGCTGCGGCCGGCCGCTCCATGGCCCCGGTCGACTGCGCCCTGGCCGTGCCAGGCCGCGCCCAGGCTGGCCGCGCCTTGGCCTTGGCCGTGTGCCGCAGTAAAAATTTTTTAAAAAGAGTTGTGATACCCGGGGTTGAACTTAGATTGTTGGTGTTCCAACCAACTACCGCAAACCACTATGCCACTAGTAGTTATGTGTATTTGCTTTTAAGTTTTTTATATGAATCTCTTTCTAACACATCGGCCTACAGTAAAGGCGGCGGCAGGCCACATCGGCTCAGCCCAGTAGTGGCCAGTCAGCCCACAGTAGCGTGATGGTGGCAGCGGGGCTCGGCCGAGTAGCGGCTAGTTGACCCACAGTAGCGCGGTAAAAAAGGGAGGGCAAAGGGGATTCGAACATTGGTCTTCTCAGTGGGATGGGAGGGACATATGACTAAGCTATAACATGGTTTGCATCGTTTTAGTGTATGTGGTTCCTTTTATATATTCATTGAAACTTTTTAAAATTTGGAGATTCAAAATTACTTTAAATGTTATATGAAAACTTTGAAAACTCAAAATACCAATATTGTCCATCATGAAAAGATCCACAATTTCTTTTGTAACCAACATCAAATTCTTTTTATATTTCGAATTGAAACAGCGGTAAAATTCAACAAATCTATCTCACAGCTATGGATAACTAGGATGAGCAATTGCAGTTTCTCTTTTTAATCTTTGTCTATAACTTGTAACTAGTTTTTCTCCCTCATACTAACTCCAAATCGGATGATTCTTTTTCCTAAAATTTTCTAAAGTCATGCTCTATCAAGATAATTTGTTGAGTTTGGTCTTTTTCATGTGATCAAGTTGGAGAATTCAAAATTCGAATTGTTTTTTAAAGTGACAATTTTAGGCTGAATTTTGAAACCAAAAAAGATTTGATATGAAGAAGTGATGAATACCAAAGTTTCATAACTCGTCAAGCTCTACAAACTTTATTTAGGTCATTTTTTTATTTGTGAATGTGATAATGTACATCGCTCATCAATCCTATGCTCTCTCAAGGGGTTGCCAAATTTGAACTAAGTATTGTAACCACTTTCTCAACTGACAAAGTGGTCTAAATAAAGTTTGTAAACCTTGATGAGTTATGAAACTATGGTATTCAATACTTTTTGATTTGACATCATTTACTATTCAAAAAACTTGATCTAGTTGTCACCTTTTGAAATTTGAAATATGATTTTTTTAGCAAACACCGTGGGGCAAAGCCCCCCAGCAACAAGTAGCTATAAAGTTAAGGAGTTACAAAGCAACCTTACATGCGGCCTAACCAGGAATTAGGCAGGAAATGAGAAAAGAAGGAAGAAAAAAATAAAAAGGAGACACAAAGGAATTATAAGGCACGAAACCAAAGTTTAATAGAGAAATGATAAACTAGCCTGATTCTGATGAGATGATCCTGGACAAGGGAGACAAAATCAGCCTTCCAAGCATCTAGGCGTGGAGGTTTCTTGTTGAAGATAACATTATTCCTCTGATTCTACAAGCACCATGAAGCAATCATAAAAATCTCCATGAAAAAAGGCTGCCCAAAGGCTTGCTTTGCTTGAAAGAGACTCTGATGAATGTTTAAGTTCTCCTCCCAAGAAGGGGCAATCAAAGAATAGGTCAAGAATAGGCCAAGCATAAACCATCTGCAAGCTACAGAGGGGCAATCAAAGAATAGGTGTTCAACTGTTTTCTCAATACAATTCTGACACATGACACAATTGTATATCCTTCATGAAGAACTTTCCTTCTTCTCCTCAAGACATTTCTTGTGTTCAATCTATCATTTAAAAGCAGCCAAGAAAAAACCTTAATCTTAGGAACACATTTTGTATCCCAAATCTACAGAATGGTTCTATTAGGTCCGAGCTCTCTAAACTGGTACTAATAGTAGTGACTTTCTCTGTACCTCTGCTGCCCCCAATTGTAGTGCCATGAGTCATTTAGATCTGGATCAATAGGAGGGAGGTGGATAACAAATTCTTGTAGTTCTAGGAACTCATTGTATGCTGTCCTGGACATAGGAATCATGAAGCACTCAATCCGATTAGCAGAATGTCTAATGCTCCATAAAGAGATGACTGGGTCTTTAGCAAACTGCAGAAGGTGGGGGAACCTCTCAAAGTGAATAACACCATTGATGATATCATCCCAGAAGCTCAAAGTATCACCCTGGTAGGATTGCAAATTGCTACTCCTCTAAATTGCACTTGGAGCCTAAGGATGTCTTTCCACCAAAAGGAACCTTTTTCTCTTACAAGATGGGGGACAATATTGTTATAATATCTCTACCAGATGAGAGAAACCCATTGAATGTTTTCCTTACGGTAGAACTTGTCCAACTGCTTGAGAAGGAGAGCCTCATTATGAAAAGTAAGATTAATAACTCCAAATCCACCTTTGTCTTTTGGTTTTGTAACCATACCCCAAGCAGCAAGGTTGTACCCCTTCTTTCCGAATTCCTTTCCTCTCCATAAATAGTTCTTTCTATATTTGGCAATTACCTCAATAACTGTGATGGGGAGCTTCAAGGTGCACAGGTAATAAGTAGGGAGGGAGGAGATAACAGAATTGACCAGTTGCAACTTGCCAGCATGTGAGACATTCTTCTTTCAATTCTACAAATCTAGGGAGCATAGTCTTTTACTTGGGGTTTAGTTAGTCCCATTGGAAGGCCAAGATAAACTGCGAGGAAAAGTGCCAACACTGCAGCCAAAGACTTGTGCCAAGATGATAGCTCTATCAGAAGAGACATTAATCGACACTAAGCAGGACTTGTGAAAATTGACCACAAGTCCACATGAGAGAGTGATATTGTGAAGAATTTGCTGAAGATGAGCAAGTTGATCCTCCTTGGATTGCATAATAATGATTGTATCATCAGCATATTGGATTATTGGAAAAGGAGTGTCAGGGTTCTGGGAAAGGAGCTAACAATTTTCCAAGCATGTATTCCTTATTTATGACACACTGGAGCAAATCAGCAGCAATTGCAAAATGGAGAGGGGAGAGAGGATCCCCTTGCCTAACCCCTCTCTTACACTTGAGTTCCTTCCCAGCAGTTCCATTCAAAAGCATAGATGAGGTTGCAGTGGACAGTAGATCATCAACCCATCTAATCCATTTAGGAGGAAAGCCCTTTGCATGTAACATATAAAAAATAGCAGAGTGCTCAATGAGGTCCAAGGCCTTCTCAAAATCTAGCTTTAAGATAATAATTTTTCTTCGAGATTGATGGCACTGATGCAGGAACTCAAAAGCCCAACCAAGACAATCCTGAATTGTTTTCCCTTTAATAAACCCATACTGGTTTTCATGAACAACTTCCAGGGCAACAGACTATAGTCTATTGGCAAGCAATTTGCAAACCATTTTTGGGGAAGAGTTGAGGAGAGAAATTGGCCTAAAGTCATTAACAGACTCATGGTTAGCTTTTTTAGGCACAAGTGTAATGTAGGAGTGATTAATGCTCTTGATGTCAGCTTGGTTATGGAACATGACATAATCTGTACATGTCCCCCCTGATGATATGCTAGGATTTTTTGAAGAACATGTTATTAAAACCATCTCGGACCAGGGGTTTTGTGATAGGGGAGAACAAGGATAACCTTATCAATTTCTTCAGAGGGGAAGGGATTGCAAAGATTATCAAGGTTACTGTGCCTCTAAACCAAATCTTCAATGTTGAATTGTATTGAAGTTTCAACAGAGGATCCCAATCTTCTTTCAAATTCCTACAAAAAAGAGCATTCTTTTCTTCATGATCATGGACCATTCTACCAGTTGCATCAGATATCTGAGAGATAACATTCCTCCTTTATCTTTAAGTAGCCATAGAGTGAAAGAACTTTGTATTTTCATCTCAACTTTGTATTTTAATCGTTTCAATTCAAAATTTTGACAGCACCTCCCCTCTCTGAGAGGTTTTCAAAACCTGCAAGAAAAGCCACAACACGAAGGACGGGCGACACAAAAAATTTCTTCACACGGCGCCTCGATGGTTGGACAGATGACAAGTATTACAATTCAAATTGAGAGGCCCGACAAGTTCAAATTCTATATTTTAATTTCTAAATCCAAATTAAGTTTCTATACCTATCTAGAATTCTATATAAAAAATTCTAACCATACATTTCTATACATACATGTCTATATGTATCTATAATTATATATCCAACATCACTAATTTGTAACTAAATTACTGAAATCGTGAGGAAGTCGAGAGAGCACTCACAAGGGGTTAAGCACCGATGTTAGATGCGTCTGTGGCAATGGATCCTTCGACGTCGTCTAACCCTCCTCCCCGTCGGCTTTCTCCATCTCCCCCCTCCTCCCCCCTCCTCCTTCTCCTTGGCGGCCGACGAGCCGGGGCTAGGGGGTGGTGGGTCCCCTTTTCTTTCCTCCTCGGGGCTAGGGGTGGCGGGTCCCCTCTCCTTCCTCCTCGGGCCACTCTTCTCCTCAAGAAAGGGCAGCGGGGGAGGGGGCGGCCGAGGGAGGGGGCGTGGGCGAGGCGGCGGGGGAGGGGGCGGGGTGGGGTGGGCCTCGGGCGAGGCGGGCGCGGCGGTGTGGGGCCGGGGCGGGGGCACGACGAGGCGGGGCCGGGGCAAGGCGGGCGCGGCGGGTCGGAACTAGGGCACGACGAGGCGGGGGCTAGGGCGAGGAGGGCGCGGGCGGGCGGTGGCGGCGTGGCGGGGCGGGGCGGGGGCGGCGGAGCGGGGCATGGTCGGGGCACAACGGCGCAGCAGCAATGGGGCGGCGGTGCGGCGGGTGTGTGTGGTGTTGTGTCTGTGGTGTTGTGTGTGTGGCTCTAGTGTTGTGTGTGTGGCTCTGGCAGACGAAAATTAAAAAAATGAACCCTTCGTCGAGAGGCCAGATCTAAGGCTCTCGGCAAAGCTGACGAGCGGGCCCCACAAATGGACTAGAATTAAAAAAACTTCGCTGAGAGCAAACTAACCAGGCTCTCGATGAAGTTGTCGCGCCGACCCCACAATCGGACAAATTTTTTTTTAAAAAAAATATTGTCCTCTTCGTCGAGAGCCAGGTGACAAGGCTCTCGGCGAAGCTTTCGGGCGGGCCCCACACAACGCCCTCTGGCTCATGCGAATTAAATTTAAATTCAAAAAATAATTGAAGACAATATTTAAAAAAAATTACCACCATCCTTCGCCGAGAGCGGCTCTCGGCGAAGCACTCGAGCGGGCCCCACGCTCCAGCCGCTGCCTGGCGACCTCAATAAAAAAAAGCAGACCCTTCGCCGAGAGCCGAGTGGGCCCGATCTCGGCGAAGAACCCCTCTTCACCGAGAGCCAAACACTCACCAAAGATTATCTTCATCCAATTTTATTTAAACATAGAAAACAAATTAAAAATTTCGCCAAAACTTAACATGTCACTAGATATGTTGTGTATTGCTTATAAAAAAGTGGTTGTACTCAAATTCAAAATGAAATTTCACCAAGAGACCAAACCGAGTGATATTTTTTCAAATTCTCTTAAACTTCTCGTGAGATGTTCTGGTTTCTAAAGAGTGTACGTGTCAACTTGTTCAAAATGCTCTCTACTATTTATCACAATCTCTATGTATGATATAAGGACCACTCGACAAAATTCGTGATTTTTCAACTTTATTTGAATTTTATATAATTTTTTTACCTTTCTACCACACGATCTTCATCACAGTACGAGAACCAAATGCAAGAAAATTGAGCTTCATTTCATGTACATGGTCTTAGAGATGTCTCATGAACATGAATACCATTTTCGAACAAGTTTGCTTTATAATTTTATGCACTTGCAGTTCATATCAGACGTATAAGAAACACATACAAAGAAAGAAGTGAAATTGTTAAATATAGCAAACAAAGACAAAATGGCGTCAATTTTGAACATGTACATTGTATGAGTGCATGTGGATCAAGGAAAAAGTTTGAACTCGAAAATGTGAAGTTTTTTTGGAAAATTCGCTGTGAACAAATGCAAAGAAAGATGTAATGCTCTCGGTGAAAGTGCCCCTGCGCCACGCGTATTTCTTCACTGAGAGCCACGTACGCCTAGCTCTCAGTGAATTTAACAGACGAAGACAGCCGTTACGGTTGCGGCGGTGGCGCCGTCAGCTGAACCCTTCGCCGAGAGCTGAAAGCAGAATATATGCTCTCGGCGTAGGGGCCCTGCACCGTGGCTAGTCCTTCGCCGAGAGCCAGACCATGTGCTCTCAGCAAAAGAGGCTTCACCGAGAGGTGGAGCTTTGGCTCTCATTGAAGCTCCTGGCTCACGGTGAAGACTCTGTTTCCGGTAGTGGAGGTGCGGGGAGGTGAAGACGGTTAGCAGGGAGGCAGAAGTAGAGCGTAGTGGAAGGGCAACATGGTGGTTGGTAGGGCCCTATGCAGGTAGCAGCACACATGGAAAGGGAGTGAGGAGCTATGGTTTGGATGAAGAATTAAGTGGTCTCATTTGTTGGATGAATCTTAGATATTTGAATATTCAACTCCTTGCTATCTTTCAGATGATGTATAGGATTTACTAGGTGGGGTTGGGGGAGGGTACGATATTGCGGCCCAAGGCCACATGAATTGAGTCGGTCCAGTGGTTCTGGTACTTGGGGCAATTGCCCTCTGAGGGTTGCCTCATGCGTGGTGAGGCTGATTTCCTGGGTTGCTACTACTGGAGGGTGGACTGTTGATGCGACTCCCACCATGGTGCTAGCCAACCCTGTGCTCCCCACGATTGCTATCCTCGGAGTATACCAAAGCATTTTTAGCCCGGGCCGGCCCGCTGGCCCAGCCACAGACCTTACTAGACGGGCGTGGATACAGATCTTGCAGCCCGAGAAAAAAATCTTGACCTGAGCCTCACTTGAAATGCTATTTTTAGTTATTTTAAAGTATATAAAATGCGCGTGCGGCCCGCCAAAGGGCGGGTCCGGCCCGAGCCCAGCCTGAAAAATGAGGCCCAACACGCCAAGTGGGATGGACATGGGCAGGATTTTCTCAGTCTGAGATAACTAGATTTTTTTCAGCCCGGCCCAAACCCGGCTCGTCCCAAAAAATGCTCAGGTCTGCCTCAGAGCAAGAGGCAGGTTGTTGCCACGACTGTAGGTGCTTCTTTGATGATATGGTGGATGATGCATTGCCATGCTTGAGTCGCAGGCTAGAATCGTGCAAGCCGTATATCCCATGGTGATATACTCCAACAAAGAGGTCGTGCCAGGAAGCTGGGTGAGGCCGGTGTTATGAAATTGCACTTCAGAGCACTCCCCATGGGCTTCAGAGCACACTTCGGCGGGAAGAGTGGGAATGACTTGGCACATTAATTTCATGAAAGGACTGACCCCTTCATCATAATGGGTTTTTGTATAGAAGCATTGAAGGGTGGAAGAAATGGGGCTCATGACCCTCCAAAGGGCACATTTGTGTCACACCCAGAAATTTCCAATTTCAGGATGTGAATAGAAAGACTAATTAAATAATGATTTTCTCATAATTTTAAAATTTTTCCAACATTTATTTTCTTTACAGGGAATAAAGTTTAGGAAAAATCCATTGTTTGATTTTCTAAATTAAATAAAAAGTTATGTGTGTTGCATTCGTGTCGATGCATCTCGTGGGTTTTGAGTGCAAAAGGTTTCAAAAATGCGTTTAGGAGCTGTCCAAATCATTCGGAGAATTTTCCGGATTTTTCTGGAATTTATTGTCATTTTTCCTGGAGCTATTTCTATTTATTAGAAGGCTCTAAAAATTTTTCGTGAGCTACAAATGCTTTATTTGGATTGTTCATGTCATAAGCTATCCCTAGGAATTTTCCTGGAATTTTTGTGATTTTCGGGGTATTTTTCGTGCCTCTAAACATTTTCTGGGCATTTCCTATATTCGTTTTTGCACTGAAAAATATTTTAAGAAAAAAGAAAATCTACCCTACCGGATTGGGCCGAGCCAGAGGCCCCACCCAACCCGCCCCGCGCCCGCGCGCGGCCCGGCCGGCCGGCCCGACAAAGCCCATCGGGGCCCGACCTAGCACCGGCCCGGCCGCCGCCGCCATCCCGGGTAGGCGTGCCTCGCGTCGCGCCCCTATAAAGGCGGCGCCGAACCGCGCGCCCACGAGCCCTAGCGCCCCCCCTCGCCGCGTCACC
The DNA here is from genome assembly GCA_947561735.1 of Cenchrus americanus. Lineage (NCBI taxonomy): Eukaryota > Viridiplantae > Streptophyta > Magnoliopsida > Poales > Poaceae > Cenchrus > Cenchrus americanus. The sequence continues at coordinate 11,377,892 of OX387239.1, forward strand.
GCTGCCCCGTTCGCCGCCGTGAGGACCAGCCGGGGCCACCCGAGGCCGCTGGGAGGACGTCCTCGACGAGCTGCACGCCTGCCGGCCATCCTCGTCGCCGGAGGTTCACCGGAACCCCACAGCTCCTTGAAGTCCGAGCCGGCCACCATGCCCAACCGCCGGCGCTACTCCTCTCCGATTCCGGCCACCCCCTTCCGTCTTCGCCGCTGGTGAGCAACCTTACACGATCACCTCGACGTCCTCTTCCATCACCGCTAGTCACCCGAGCCCATGTCCTCCCCGAACGCTGGTGATTTGGCCGGCCAATGCCCCTGTCTGCCACCGGTCAAAGTGCAGGGAGGTAGGAGATGAAGCCTTTCCCTTTTTGCAGTTAGGCCCCTGTTTGATACCGAAATCCCTATATTATTTTATATCTCTTCCAGATCTACAGATAACTCCTCAAATCCTTAGATCTTTTGCATATAGATCCATCCCAAGGCTCTTTTCAGAACTAACCCTAGCTTTAGATCTTTTCGCGAGCACTATTGGTTGTGTCTCGGTATTCTTATTTGCTAACCCCTGAGATCTATAGTTAATCACAATTAGATCCTCCAATCTTGTTTATCTCGTAGAATCTCTGTTTTAACTCCGATTTCATCTATTCAAGTTGCGTTAGATCCATAATAATGTAAAGCACGCGTTAGCGGAGTGTTTCACCATGTTTTGTTTTCTGAAAATAAAATTAATATTAATTTTGATTAATGTCTATTTACACATGCCTTTTATAAATAAAAGCAAAATAGATCTATACATCGTTTTTCATAAGCAAATTTAATTTGATTAATGTTTCTATCATATGTTTTTTGTACATAAAAGTTATTTAGATCTTTATCTCGGTTTTTCATAAACCAAATGTTAATTTGTTTAATAGTTAATTAATCTTTTCTAATTAAAATTTGATTAGCCTTTTACATCGGCTTTTATAATAAATATTAATTTGATTAATGCAAATACCATAATGTTTTTAATAATAATATGATCTACTCGAATTACAAAGTTTCATTTAGATTGTTCGTAGAGTTTAGTTTTTCTAAATTAAATGTTTAATTGGCTTAACCAATATATGAATCTTTATTAATAGAACTTCACTAGTTCTTTACACCGGTTTCATAAATAAAGTTTAATATGTCAACATAGGGTATTTTATTTCTGAAATATCCTTTATATTTATTTAGTTAATTAAAATGAACCTAGCTCATAGCCTTGCTCTCTCATAAATGCAAATGGTTCGTTAGGCGTTCTTTATCAAGCTCTATCTAAGTGTGACCTTTCCAGTTCATGCTCAATCTTCCACAACCATCTCTTTAAAGAAAAATGAAGACTTTCTTCCAAGCACACTTTGTGTTCTTTAGTGATCCATCTAATCGAGCCTATCCTTTAGTGCGATCTTTTAAAGTTTTCTTTTGATTGGTGCTTTGTTCTTAGTATGCATGTTTGTTTGCTTTGTGTATGTTTCTGTCCGATGATTAATGCGAGTAGAGTGAATGCCGTTCGAGAGGCTTGGAGGAGCTTGAAGTAGAAGATATTCTGAGCAAAGACGTTACTTTGGTTAAAGGCAAGTGTGTCCTTGATCTTTTGTCCTAAGAATTATACTTAATCACTCATTGCTTTGCTTGCATTAATTTTGATGGGTTCCTATTAAGGTTTATCCTAGTCTTTGATTGTCATTCCTTGTTAACCTGGGTTTGCATTTATGTTGGGTAGCTATGCTTAGTTGCCATACGTGGGTTATGGTGGTTTTAATGAACAATAATGATGAATCATGCTATACCTTTATGTTATATCTTTGATTGCTTAATACAAGATCATATGATTAATCGGAACATGGAGAACCACCCAGGACAGCATTGCAACCACAAGGACTATATGGCTCTGGACTTGGCTGAGTAATTAGGGAAGTCTTTGTGTGGTCACTACGCGCATAGTAGGTTGGGGACGGAGGATTGCTTTTATGGCTCTTCTATTCCGGAGTGGTATTGGAACGGTAGACTCTATGGCTGACCATCCGTGAATAGAAGTGAGGTACGAAAGATAGCCTCTATGACATACTACTATGGACTAATACGCACGGGAGGACTCTTTGTAAAGGCCTCGTAGCGTCCCTATGCAGCTACACCTCGGTAGTGTGGTATTGTGCCTACTTTTGCACAGCATGGTTGGGTGCAAAACTCCTCGGAGTTTTTACGCGACTTGCAGGTAAAGATGTACAACCTCTGCAGAGTGTAAACCTAATCGATAAGCCGTGCTCACGGTCAAGAGCGGCCTGGACCCTCACATGATAATTGAATTTGAAGATGGACTTAAATCGTGTTCTCTGGTTATGCTTGCCATGTGTTTATGGCGTATCTCTTACCTTGTGCTTAATTGTGGGTTGGTATGAACTTATACTTTATTAGTAATCAGGTGCTAATAAAACTTGACCAACTAAAATTGCTTAAATGCTTATAGCCCAGTCCACTATAAAGCCTCTGCATTCATTCTTTTCCCCATACTTGCTGAGTACGACAAATGCTCACCCTTTGTAACAAACCGGGTTTCGGTGAGGAAAACCCGACTCCCTGTACCATTGTGATAGTCCCTGGATCGGTAAGCTATCACGTACCGAACTCATTACAGAATAATATCATTTCCATACAACGAAATCAGAGTTCAAATCATAATATTTACATCCGAAACAACTCGGTATACGAATTTAGTACAAGCCCCTTGGGCTAAGCGACAAGTAGAAATCCTGCGTAGCGGTATCTAGGGCTTCAAGTCTTCATCCTCGCTCTTCACCACGGCATCCTTGAGCGAAGCATCGCAACCCTTCCTTCATGGATTCCCCGAACTCGGACTCTCAAGCCAAGTCCAATCCCGCACATCCACAAAACTATCCCCAAGGAACGGGATAGGTTCACGTCACCGACCGTATGCGGCTTTAAGTGGCCTATCTCTAAAGGGTAAGAAAAGTGACAAGGTAGAAGCTCGGTTTCCTATGCAGCGACGACAAAGCATAATTAGAAAACATCTCCATATCGGTCCCAAACCATACTCTCAAACACAACTCGGAACCACCCGGCACCCCGGGGCCCCGTCTCCACATCCTATCTCCATCTAGGGTCGATGCGAGAACTTCCTCTCCTCGCACCTCAATGATTGCAATCGGATCGACGAGGTAGAGGGAGCCACTCTCCTCTAACCGACTGCAACCACGGCTCACCACACTCTCAACTACAGGGGGAGGTAGAAATCCCAAAACATGAGGAACAAATATGTCTTCAAGGTTTGTCCATGACCGAGGACGCGGCTATATGTATAGATCGAACAACTCTGCAGAGCGTGTACACCTGTACCCAACTCGGAATGGAACCCGGCCGGTGGCCGACCGACCGAGCCCATCCTACGAGTGCGAACTCTCGGTAGTTACGGTCCCATCCCCGCATCCGGCCCTCAAAACAAATCCCCTCTCGAAGGAATCGCACCGGAACTGTGAAATGCCCCCGTGTGGCCACATGGAAGTCGCTCTGAGAGGGTGGTCTCACCTCCACTGCTCCCCCACTGATGCCCCGCTATCCATCCTAAGCAGGTATGGTTCCGCACTTGCCGAGCTCAACTCGGCCCTAACCCCACTCTCGGCGAGGTGGTGTGTACGAAAGTCCTATCGACAAGTATCCACTCGGTCTCAGACTGGGGCAACCTCATGTCCTCCATCTGCAAGTAAAACCCCAACACCTAGGCTCCGGAAATCGTCATAGTAGGGATACACTGAGGAGTGCACCCCTATCCCCGATCCCAGATCGGTTGTTTTGAGCTCACCCCCGCCAAAGTACCCAAAACGCCTTCTCCTGCCGGTTTTACCCCACTCACGCCAAGAACCACTATTCCCATCCCAAACACATGCATCGCGAAGCTCAACGCATATACACGCTTATATAAACATATAAAGTGGTAGGACAATCAAGGACGGATAATTAAAGAAAGCGATTGCAAGGTTCATCATCATGCATATAAAGTAAAGCGCTAGCAATTCTACTTAGCAATGCCTAATATGTATTTCGAAATCGGTCGGGCGTGAACACTGTGTGCAAGTAGTCGTCGAAGTTTCCGTAGTTGGACTCGATCTTCCGACTTGATTCCTCGGCTCCGGAATTCCTAGATTCGAAAATATAAATAAACACGGTTTCTAGATGCAAATAACTCCAAAGAGAAGCAATAAAGAACCAAATAAACTCCAAACGCTAGTCCAACGGGTGCTTTATGATTTTAGAAGAATACAGAAACTGATTTCATATTTTTCCAAGGTAGAAACAATTTATTATTGATTTTCAAATACATAAATATTTTATTCATTTAATTTATTGCGATGAAGCACATAAAACACAAGACAGCAAGTTAGAGAACCATAAGCTAGGTTTTGGGTAGGTTTGCATGGTTTGTTGACTAGTCAACGATCTTTGTTGACCAAGTCAAAGGGAAAGATCAAAGGTCAACCGGAACCCCACAAGCCACCCTGTGGGTCCCGTACCAGATGAGATCAGGTTGGGCAGTTAGCGGCCCTACATGTTAGTGGAACCCAACGGCAAGTCCGTATGTCCCTTGGCCAGATGGAGAGACTGTGTAAGATTGATCAGCTAGAAGAGAAGTTGTGTGTTTGAGAAACTCCGCTCAGGCTGGAACATGGCAGAGGTGTGACATGGGTCGGCGGCTTGGTTAGCCCACGCGTCGTGCATAGCGAAGGCATGACACAGCCGCGACGAAGGGTATGGTCGGGACTCGAAAGATTGAGAACAGGCTCTTGGTACTAGGATTAAAGCTTGACGGAAACAGGGGCAAGTGTTGCTGCTAGCAAGCAGCGCAAGCTAAGGATAGATAGCACAAGACTGCTACAGCTTGCTAGACTGACTACACACAGCTAGCAGGATAGTCGTAGCTTATCTGGTAGCTCGCTCCAAGATAATTGCATGGCTGGAGTGTGGCACATGGCCGATGGTTTAGTAGCATTAGCACCTAAGGAGGTGCTCACTAGCTACAGGAAGGCAGGACATGCTAATCATCGCATGGTGCAGCTAAGATTAAGACCCATGAATGATTTAATTAGTATGTGCGATGTCTTCCAACACATATGCCTGCTACTGCTTACTTGTGTGTGGACTGTGCATAGGCGGGCAAGCAGACTGCTCGCTGAATTGACACAATGGCTTCCACCTATGGCTGCTGAAATTAGCGGTTAGCCGATAGCTGGCCACTAACTTTAGTGAGTTAAGCCGTACTGGACCGCATGACGAACTCAAGGCACAAGCAAGGTGATGGCTAGGTACATTGGATATCTGAGCAGGTGGCCAAGAACACATGCTAACACGCACGGGCAAAAAGAGATCATGACCCAGGTTTAGTTAGCATGTGCATGGTTCAAGAGCAGCACCTTGCATGGTTCGTGCCACGAGCAAGAGCTAGAGCAAACTCCCCAGTTTCCTATAAGGATTGCAGCTCCTTAGTTTAGATCAAAAACAGGTCACGAGCGGATTGATCAAAAGCTGGCTGCTAGCTTGCTGATCTGCGTGCTTTGATTAGAGGAGAGCGAAAATTGCTGGTGGTGGCTTGCACACCAAGGGCTGACACAAGAAATCATGGAGATGCTGCTGCTGGCTGATTTTATATTTTTAGAGAAGGAATTGGGGTCAAGCTGCTGGTTCTTGCGGTAGACAAAATTCAGAGATGGTGTTGGTGGCTGTTTTGGAAAGGAGAGGAGAGACATGGCTGGGCTGCAGGCCGATTGGAGAAAAAAGATATTGCTGCAGCTCGCTTCTTGCTGGTCGATTGGAGAAAAGGAAAGGGTGGTGTTGTTCGGTGGGAAAAATAAAATAGCAGGGTTACTGCTTGTTTGCTGCAGATCGATGGAAGAATTCCGGGAGATATCAAGCTGCTGCTAGCTGATCTGGGAGAGAGAAGATTGTTGGCTGGTAGGAGGCGGAGTTCAAGTTGCTGGTTTGCTTTGGGAGAAGGAAAAACAGTGAGGGGATGAGTGGCGGATGCAGATCTGTGGAGCACAAAGGAGATGGGAGGTCCTCTGGTTGCTTTGACGGAGGAAGGATGCAGCTGCTAGCAAAATAAATCGATAGCAGTTCACTTCGCGGGACAGGGACAAATGAATTAGACAATTCTTCCGGGAACGAATTAAATAACAAAGTATTATCTTGAGAAGCCGGAAAACACGGCCATAAATCAGATGAGCTCATAAGAGGTTTGATCCAACAAATTATAGCTTGCTCCCCGAAATCGAATCAATTCAAAATGATTAATTCGAGGAGTCGGAAAATAATTCCATAACTCATTTATGAAATTCTAGAGTACTTGGAAAAGATAGACAAGGAAAGATTAGAAGGTGGACTGAGAATTTAAAAGAGAATCGGGTAGCTTAGGAATGCACCTAGGGTTCCCGATCCGGCACGAAGAAAGGCTCGGCCTTTGGCCGGAATTCGGCTCAACGGTGGTGAATGGTATCCGGGCGGTGGAGCCAAGCGGACGACGTCACCGGGCCGGGGTGTCGGTGCGGCGTGCTTGCTCGCGTGTGTGCGAGTGGACAACGTGTGCACAGGCTCTTGTTGGTGCTCGCGTGTGTATGCCGAAGGGGGACCCTCGGTGGTGAGCTCCAGGAGGGACGGAAAAGGCAACAACTCGACCTTGCGCGCTCTCGACAGAGGATAGCATGGTTAAAGGTGGAGCCTTGGTCGGTTTTCTGGGCGCAGCTCGCACGACGGTGAAACACCATAGCGGCGATGCTGCGTTCAGGTTACCGGCGTGCTCGCTCCGGCGCATAAGCGCACCAAGAGGTGCACGGGTGTGGCTAAGAACCCCTAAAGGCGATGCCTTGCCTCCGAGCCTGTGCGTGTGCGCAAGCCAACGGCTTGACCTCGGCGGCGAGCCAGGCGACGACGCGTGTATGAAGCACATGGCAGCACCTCAACTCGGCGAGTGCACGACAACAAGACACGGAAAGAACGACGATTCAGCTGGGTACGGCGAGCTAAAGGCAAAGCCTTCCACCTCCCTACATGTGTGTGCACGCGTGTGCAAGCCGGCGGTTTGACCGCGACGGCGACACAAGCAGTTCGGCGCACTCGACGGCGAGAAGGACAAAAAGGTCAAGCGGGGCGCACGCGGATCGTCGACAGCGGCACCTGCAGGCGTAAGGCTCGACTCGATGGTCGGCACACAAGCGTCGGCGGTCGCGCGGTGGCAGCGGTGCAGTTCAACCAGAGCATACCCATCACCATGGGCAATGCCCGATTTTTCCCTCGGCTCGAAGGCCAGCACATAGGGATAGCAAGAAGGATAGCAAGATAGGGGGCTATGTGCTCACCTAGGGTCTCGATGGGGTGTTCCGGCATTCCGCCGAACACGTCGTGGGCGAGGCGGATGGATGTCGTGCAGGGGAGGAAGAGGGACACAACTTGCGGGTCATCGTCGTTCATGGTTGAAGCTCGGTCCGGCAAGGTCGTTCTTGTGCCCACGGCGTTCCTCCCGGCGTTGGTGCCAAGGTTCGCGGCACGACAGCCTCCGGGCCCGCGGCGGCTTCTGGCGCAGCACAGCAGGGCGCGGAGACCGTCGGTGCCCCTGGTGCGCGCGACTCTGGATCCTTCGGTCCCCCCATCGGCTCGATGGTTACACCCAAGCAAACAAGGCATCAACTCAAGTCGTGGGTAGGAAAGGATCAGTCAGTGGCAAAAGAAAAGGGGAAGGGGCCTCAGGAGTGAGCTTCTCACCTTTGAGGCGAAACACCGAGCAGGTTACGGGCACAGTGGTGACCGGCCGTATGTGCAACTCTTGGGTGGCACCGCTCCTCCTCGCGGCGGTGCAGCAGTCCATCCCCGGGGCGGCATCTTCAACTCGACAGGGGGCGGCAGCAGCAACTCTTGGCGAGGACGAAGATGCGGTATCGACGGTGTTTCCCCCTAGTGCAGCGCGGTATGGCGGTTCCATGGCGGTGAGCACCTCCTGGGCGCAACACGGCACAACGACGGGGCGCGGCCGCGGGGATGTAGGGGCGGCGGCGTCTCCCGGCTCGGCGACGCGGACGTGGCGCCCGACCGCGGCTCCCGGGCGGCGATGCAGGAAGCCACGGCCCCCGAGCTTCTTCCCTCGCCTCCTACGCTCCCCTCTTCCCTCTCCTACTTCTTCACTCCCCCGATTTTTGGTGGAGGCGATGGATTTGGACCGGGGAGCAGTTCCCCAAGGGGGCGGCGGCGGAACAGGGAGAGCTGGCGGATTGGAGGGGATTTAAAGGGTGGCGCGGCTAGGGTTTGGAGTCCAGGTGAATGGCGGATGCGGCTTCTAGGACGCGTGGCCGGCATTGCGGGCAGCAGCGCGGTAGGGGCGGCGGCCATGGAGGGCTCGCGCGAGCTCCCCCGCCCCCACGCGATACGTCACGGGGAGGAAGACAGAGAGAAACAGAGATGGGGAAAAAGAGCTGACCGGTGGACCCCACATGTAAGTGGCTGTGTCAGTTTTGGTAGGTGGGAGCTGGGCTGCGGTTTAAGGTGGGCCGAAAGGTGTTATGGGCCAGCAGGTTGGGCAGGCCGAAAGAGAAAGGTGGGGGTGGCTCGGCAGACTTTAGTAGAGTGGGTTAAGGCCCAGAACTGATTTTAGGTTTTCTCTATTATCTAAACACCTTAACTCCTATTTAACCTTAGATTCGAATTTGAATTAGAATTCAAATTTGAATCCCACTCAAATAAGATCCAAATTAAATCCAAGAAACTCCAAGGTTCTCACACTAGCAATTTATAATTCCTAAATTTTATTATTTTGCGCAAAATAAATCTAGGATTTTATGGAAGGATCAAAAGAGGACATCCTTATAATTTAGGTAAGCACTCAAATTCAAACAAAAATTTTGGAATTCACATTTTTGCATTGCTAACATTCCGGAAAAATCCAGGATGTTATAGAACTCCCCCCTCAAAAGAATCTCGTCCTCGAGATTGAAGCTTCACTACGTACATTGGAGGTACCGATCATCTTTAAGTTGCGCGTGAGCTTCGAGCATCTTCAGCTTCCTAATTGTAGTTGTTTTCTGGTCAATACCAATACTGTGCACACAACAAAGAAGTTGTTCTGAGGTACGGCGATCTTGATCTCCATGTCTCCGCTTGAGTACGCTTGAGGGTGCTTGATTGTAGCTCCTTTACTCCTTGTATGACTCTTCAAATACTTACAACTTCGATGTAGTGGGTGGTTCCAATCGATCACTCTCGAATCCAAATTAGTAAATTGGTTCCAAAATGCATGAGGTGGCTTATCCAAATTCTTAACCTCATATGGCAGTGTTGTCCTTTCCAAACTCAATTGAGTAGGCATGTCTCTGATACTCCTTATACTTGGCTTTTATAGATGACTTGTCCCCCTTCTGGGTTATTTCACATTCCTTAGGTCAACATCCTCCAAAGCATTGTATTCTGGTGGTCTTTCCTATGAGGGGTAGCACTCATGTTTCTTATTCTAGGAGTCAAATACAAGCAAGAAAATATTCGCTAATATATAATCCTACACTCAATAGTAAGAACCATAAGATCCAACAAGATCCATAAAGAACCAAGCACTCAAACATTCACACACTATGTATAGTGCTATCTCAAGGCTGACTCATAACTGTTGAGATCTCGCACACTAATCCGTCTATTTACTTCGTGGCAAGTCAAAAAAGGTAGGCTCTACTTTTTGTGGTTCAAGGTAATCCCATGCCATCCAAACTATCTTCGGTCTCATCCTAACTGGTCCACGTATGAAACTACATCAACGGAGGAAAGATAGAGTTTTTTCAAAGTAGGGGAGGTATATTTCAAATAATCCAAGGGGATATATGTAAAATAGAGCATATAGAATGTTCCTAGGCTATCGACCAACTTAAGGTTGCATGCTACGGTCAAGTACGGCTCTGATACCACCTGTAACAAACCAGGTTTTCGGTGAGGAAAACCCGACTCCCAGTACCATTGTGATAGTCCCTGGATCGGTAAGCTATCACGTACAGAACTCATTACAGAATAATATCATTTCCATAAAACGAAATCAGAGTACAAATCATAATATTTACATCCGAAACAACTCGGTATAAGAATTTAGTACAAGCCCCTTGGGCTAAGCGACAAGTAGAAATCCCGCGTAGTGGTAGCTAGGGTTTCAAGTATTCATCCTCGCTCTTCACCACAGGCATCCTTGAGCGAAGCATCGCAACCCTTCCTTCATGGATTCCCCGAACTCGGACTCTCAAGCCAAGTCCAATCCCCGCACACTCACAAAACTATCCCCAAGGAACGGGATAGGTTCACGTCACCGACTGTATGCAGCTTTAAGTGGCCTATCTCTAAAGGGTAAGAAAAGTGACAAGGTAGAAGCTCAGGTTTCCTATGCAGCAGCAGCAAAGCATAATTAGAAAACATCTCCATATCAGTCCCAAACCATACTCTCAAACACAGCTCGGAACCACCTGGTACCCCAGGGCCCCGTCTCCACATCCTATCTCCATCTAGGGTCGATGCGAGAACTTCCTCTCCTCGCACCTCAATGATTGCAATCGGATCGACGAGGTAGAGGGAGCCACTCTCCTCTAACCGACTGCAACCACGGCTCACCACACTCTCAACTACAGGGGGAGGTAGAAATCCCAAAACATGAGGAACAAATATGTCTTCAAGGTTTGTCCATGACCGAGGACGTGGCTATATGTATAGATCGAACAACTCCGCAGAGCGTGTACACCCGTATCCAACTAGGAATGGAACCCGTAGGTGGCCGACCGACCGAGCCCATCCTACCGTGCGAACTCTCGGTAGTTACGGTCCCATCCCCGCATCCGGCCCTCAAAACGAATCTCCCCTCGGGAAGGAATCGCACCGGATTTGTGAAATGCCCCCGTGTGGCCACACGAAGTCGCTCCGAGAGGGTGGTCTCACCTCCACCACTCCCCCACGGATACCCCGCTATCCATCCTAAGCAGGTATGGTTCCGCACTTGCCGAGCTCAACTCGGCCCTATCCCCACTCTCGGCGAGGTGGTGTGCACGAAAGTCCTATCGACAAGTTGATCCACTCGGTTTCAGACCGGGGCGAGGTCATGTCCTCCATCCGCAAGTAAAACCCCAACACCTAGGCTCCGAAAACCGTTAAAGTAGGGAAACACTGAGGAGTGCACCCCTATCCCCGATCCTAGATCGGTTGTTTCGAGCTCACCCCCGCCAAAGTACCCAAAACGCCTTCTCTCGTCGGTTTTACCCCACTCCCGCCAAGAACCACTATTCGCATCCCAAACACATGCATCGCAAAGCTCGGCCGCATATACACGCTTATATAAACATATAAAGTGGTAGGACAATCAAGGACAGGATAATTAAAGAAGGCAGTGCAAGGTTCATCATCATGCATATAAAGTAAAGCACTAGCAATTCTACTTAGCAATGCCTAATAGGTATTTCAGAATCAGTCGGGCGTGAACACCTGTGTGCAAGTAGTCGTCGGAGTTTCCGTAGTTGGACTCGATCTTCTGACTTGATTCCTCGGCTCCGGGAATTCCTATATTCGCAAATATAAATAAACACGGTTTCTAGATGCAAATAACTCCAAAGAGAAGCAATAAAGAACCAAATAAACTCCAAACGCTAGTCCAACTAGTGCTTCATGATTTTAGAAGAATACAGAAACTGATTTCATATTTTTCCAAGGTAGAAACAATTTATTATTGATTTTCAAATACATAAATATTTTATTCATTTAATTTATTGCGATGAAGCACATAAAACACAAGACAGCAAGTTAGAGAACCATAAGCTAGGTTTTGGGTAGGTTTGCATGGTTTGTTGACTAGTCAACGATCTTTGTTGACCAAGTCAAAGGGAAAGATCAAAGGTCAACCGGAACCCCACAAGCCACCCCGTGGGTCCCGTACCGGATGAGATCGAAGTTGGGCGCTTAGCGGCCCCACATGTTAGTGGAACCCAACGGCAAGTCCGTATGTCCCTTGGCCAGATGGAGAGACTGTGTAAGATTGATCAGCTAGAAGAGAAGTTGTGTGTTTGAGAAATTCCGCTCCGGCTGGAACATGGCAGAGGTGTGACATGGGTCGGCGGCTTGGTTAGCCCACGCGTCGTGCATAGCGAAGGCATGACACAGCTGCGACGAAGGGTATGGTCGGAACTCGAAAGATTGAGAACAGGCTCTTGGTACTAGGATTAAAGCTTGACGGAAACAGGGGCAAGTGTTGTTGCTAGCAAGCAATGCAAGCTAAGGTTAGATAGCACAAGACCCTTTCTCGACTTGCTAGACCGACTACACACGGCTAGCGGGATAGTCGTAGCTTATCCGGTAGCTCGCTCCAACATAATTGCATGGCCGGAGTGTGGCACATGGCCGATGGTTTAGCAGCATTAGCACCTAAGGAGGTGCTCACTAGCTATAGGAAGGCGGGACATGCTAATTATCGCATAGTGCGGCTAAGATTAAGACCCATGAATGATTTAATTAGTATGTGCGATGTCTTCCAACACATATGCCGGCTCATCGCTTACTTGTGTGTGGACTGTGCATAGGCGGGCAAACGCAGACCGCTCGCTGAATTGACACAATGGCTTCCACATATGGCTGCTCAAATTAGCGGTTAGCCGATAGCTGGCCACTAACTTTAGTGAGTTAAGCCGTACTTGGACCGCATGACGAACAAAAGGCACAAGCAAGGTGATGGCTAGGTACATTGGATATCGAAGCGGGTGGCCAAGAACACATGCTAACACGCACGGGCAAAAAGAGATCATGACCCGGTTTAATTAGCATGTGCATGGTTCAGGAGCAGCACCTTGCATGGTTCGTGCCACGAGCAAGAGCTAGAGCAAACTCCCCGGCTTCCCCGTAAGGATTGCAGCTCCTTAGTTTAGATCAAAAACAGGTCACGAGCGGATTGATCAAAAGCTGGCTGCTAGCTTGCTGATCTGCGTGCTTTGATTAGAGGAGAGCGAAAATTGCTGGTGGTGGCTTGCACACCAAGGGCTAACACAAGAAATCATGGAGATGCTGCTGTTGGATGATTTTATATTTTTAGAGAAGGAATTGGGGTCAAGCTGCTGGTTCTTGCGGTAGACAAAATTCAGAGATGGTGTTGGTGGCTGTTTTGGAAAGGAGAGGAGAGACACGGCTGGGCTGCAGGCCGATTGACTTGATTGGGGAAAAAGAAAAGATATTGCTGCAGCTCGCTTCTTGCTGGTCGATTGGAGAAAAAGGAAAGGGTGGTGTTGTTCGGTGGGAAAAATAAAATAGCAGTGTTACTGCTTGTTTGCTGCAGATCGATGGAAGAATTCCGGGAGATATCAAGCTGCTGCTAGACGATCTGGGAGAGAGAAGATTGTTGGCTCGTAGGTGGCGGAGTTCAAGTTGTTGGTTTGCTTTGGGAAAAGGAAAAACAGTGAGGGGATGAGTGGCGGGTGCAGATCTGTGGAGCACAAAGGAGATGGGAGGTCCTCTGGTTGCTTTGACGGAGGAAGGATGCAGCTGCTAGCAAAATAAATCGATAGCAGTTCACTTCGTGGGACACGGACAAATGAATTAGACAATTCTTCTGGGAACGAATTAAATAACAAAGTATTATCTTGAGAAGCCGGAAAACACGGCCATAAATCAGATGAGCTCATAAGAGGTTTAATCCAACGAATTATAGCTTGCTCCCCGAAATCGAATCAATTCAAAATGATTAATTCGAGGAGTCGGAAAATAATTCCATAACTCATTTATGAAATTCTAGAGTACTTGGAAAAGATAGACAAGGAAAGATTAGAAGGTGGACTGAGAATTTAAAAGAGAATCAGGTAGCTTAGGGATGCACCTAGGGTTCCTGATCTGGCACAGAAAGGCTCGGCCTTTGGCCGGAATCCAGCTCAACAGTGGTGAATGGTATCCAGGCGGCGGAGCAAAGCAGGACGACGTCACTAGCTGGGGTGTCAGTGCCGGCATGCTTGCTCACGTGTGTGCGAGTGGACAACATGTGCACAGGCTCTTGTTGGCGCTCGCGTGTGTATGCCGAAGGGGGACCCTCGGCGGCGAGCTCCAGGCGGGACGGAAAAGGCAACAACTCGACCTTGCGCGTTGTCGACAGAGGATAGCATGGTTAAAGGTGGAGCCTTGGTCGGTTTTCTGGGCGCAGCTCACACGACGGTGAAACACCATAGAGGCGGTGCTGCGTTCAGGTTACCGGCGTGCTCGCACCGGCGCATAAGCGCACCAAGAGGTGCACGGGTGTGGCTAAGAACACGTTGTGGGCGAGGTGGATGGATGTCGTGCGGGGGAGGAAGTGGGACACAATTTGCGGGTCGTCGTCGTTCATGATTGAAGCTGCGGTCCCGCAAGGTCGTTCTTGTGCCCACGGCGTTCCTCCCGGCGTTTGTGCCAAAGTTCGCGGCACGACGGCTCCGGGCCCACGGCGGCCTCGGCGCGGCACGGTAGGGCGCGGACGGCGTCGATGCCCCCGGTGCGCGCGACTATGGATCCTTCGGTCCCCCATCGGCTCGATGGTTACACCCAAGCAAACAAGGCATCAACTCGAGTCGTGGGTAGGAAAGGATCAGTCAGTGCCAAAAGAAAAGGGGAAGGGGCCTCAAGAGTGAGCTTCTCACCTTTGAGGTGAAACACCGAGCAGGTTACGAGCAAAGTGGTGACCGGCCATATGTGCAACTCTTGGGTGGCACCGCTCCTCCTCGCGGCGGTGCAGTAGTCCATCCTCGGGGCGGCATCTTCATCTCGACAGGGGGCGGCAGCAGCAACTCTTGGCGAGGACGAAGATGCGGTGCCAACGGTGTTTCCCCCTAGTGCAGTGCGGTACAGCGGTTCCATGGCGGTGAGCACCTCCTGGGCGCAACACGGCGCAACGACGGGGTGCAGCGCAGGGGATGTAGGGGCGGCGGCGTCTCCAGCTTGGCGACGCAGACGTGGCGCCCGGCCGCAGCTCCTGGGTGGCGACGCGGGAAGCCATGGCCCCCGGGCTTCTTCCCTGCCTCCTGCGCTCCCCCTTCCCTCTCCTACTTCTTCACTCCCCCGATTTTTGGTGGAGGTGATGGATTTGGACCGGGGGGCAGTTCCCCAAGGGGGCGGCGGCGGAACAGGGAGAGTCGGCGGATTAGAGGGGATTTAAAGGGCGGCGCGGCTAGGGTTTGGAGTCCAGGTGAATGGCGGATGAGGCTTCTAGGACGCGTGGCCGGCATCGCGGGCAGCAGCGCGGTGGGGGCGGCGGCCATGGAGGGGCCCGCGCGAGCTCCCCCGCCCCCACGCGATACGTCACGGGGAGGAAGATAGAGAGAAACTGAGATGGAGAAAAAAGGGCTGACCGGTGGACCCCACATGTAAGTGGCTGTGTCGGTTTTGGTAGGTGGGAGCTGGGCTGCGGTTTAAGGTGGGCCGAAAGGTGTTATGGGCCGCCGGGTTGGGCGGACGAAAGAGAAAGGTAGGGGTGGCTCGGCGGACTTTAGTAGAGTGGGTTAAGGCCCAGAACCGATTTTAGGTTTTCTCTATTATCTAAACACCTTAACTCCTATTTAACCTTACATTCGAATTTGAATTAGAATTCAAATTTGAATCCCACTCAAATAAGATCCAAATTAAATCCAAGAAACTCCAAGGTTCTCACACTAGCAATTTATAATTCCTAAATTTTATTATTTTGCGCAAAATAAATCTAGGATTTTATGGAAGGATCAAAAGAAGACATCCTTATAATTTAGGTAAGCACTCAAATTCAAACAAAAATTTTTGAATTCACATTTTTGCATTTCTAACATTCCGAAAATATCCAGGATGTTACACCCTTGCTATAAACAATGTTGCTCAGAAGGAGGAAGCTACATGAAGATGATGTGAAGATGTTGCTAGAGCTAGGCGTACGCAACCCCCAGTCGATTGCCTGTGATGTTTGGAGCCTTCGTTTCCAGGATTGAGCGTAAATCTCTAATAATTTTCCTTTTTCATACGTGATACTGTTTCTGAATTCACTTATATGTCACTATATGCATGAAACTTGATCCTGGCATGCATATAGTTATGCACTTGGTTTCCTTCGGAAAATCGGGTGTGATAATTTGAAGGATGTAGGGACAAAGCTAAAAGTCAGCTTACAAGGGTCGATACTCCCCTTCGAAAGAGCGCTTTGAAGTACACCCGTGAAGGACGTGCTAGAGCAAAGTAGGGTGCATCCTTACGAAAGGCGACATGTGGGTTAGGGGCGTGGAAAGATAAAGGTGTTGAAATATTAGGCAATTTCCAGATTAAAACTATAATATAAATCATGACGAGCTCAACAACTAGGTTAAGCATATTTAGCAAACTCATACTCCCTCCAAATCATAATACTTGATGTTCCTTAGTTCAGTTTTGAACTACCAAATGTCAAATAAAACGATACGGAGGTAGTATCACATATCATAGCAACTAGTGTAAGCACGATTTGTACACAAGAAAGATTAAGCATGATGAACAAATAAAACTACAATAAAATGAGAGTGTACCCAAAGGCGGGGCGATTGCGGGGGCAACTGATGCGCCGTTATCCTTTGGATTACTCATACTAATCATGGGAGGACCTCAAATAATGTAGTCGTACAATGTCCATGCAGGAAATGTACGCAGTGTAGTCCATCGAACGGACGCAAGGAAGTAGTCGTACAGAAGGCCACCAAGAAGTAGATGAAGTAGTTATTTGGGAGCAGTCGCGTGAAGAGCGCTCCCCAAAGACTTTATTTGCCTTCTCCTGGTGCATGATCGTAAAGATGATGGTTCCGGAGACCTGCTTAACGGTCGCTGGTGCTCGCAAACGATCGGGCTGGAGTCTTGGAGACGGCGGCGCAGCAGTGGGAAGAGGCAAAATATTATTTTTACAACTTTAAGATTTTCTAATTTAAAACTCCCAATTGTAGTTTTTATTGTGTCTTTCCTCAGGAGGACTGGTAAAAATATATAGGGAGGAAATCCCTACCTCTATATCAACGAGCAATATGGTACTAACTCATGTTGCACCTCCCACCTCTACTAATGGGCTTAAACATTAAAGCCCATTATGGAACACAAATATTGGGGCTTTAAGATTTATTAGAATTTCTTCATATGAATTTTATTTAGAACTATTAATATATAAATTCCAACAACCCCCCACAAGATCTCAAATGCCCATTTAGAGAGTTGCATGTTCTCACTACTGTTTGATATACCAGTGTTTCGGTAGAGGCTGTTAAGATGAACTTCCGCCTAGAACTACAAGCTACACTTATCCACAACTTTAACAATGCACTACGCCGTGAATTGCAAGTTTTGTGCGAACAAGCTTTACTCAAAGACAAACTAGTACTTGGTTGCCAGTAGCCTTACCCCGTGGGTGGAGCATATACGTCATACTCCTTAGTCTGTTCATGAGTTTATTAGAGATCACCCGAGTCTCAAAGAATGCGACATTTAACAGTCAAGCTCATATAGGTATGTTCTTTCAAGAATGCTTTGTAGGACAACATCTTCACTCGTTAAAGTCAATAGAACATATAAAAGCATTCTCACCAACCTACCACATAGTGACTCAATTTCTTTGAGAGTATTGCATCTTCACATAAAGAGGGTTATCAATATACTCTCCTCAATTTACCAATAGCTTGTTATTCCCAGGTCCTTAGTCACATCATCTCCGATTAAAAAGGTTTGGGTTACTACTACTATAAACTCACATGGGTCTCATACTCACCTCCCTAGATGTAATTTCTATCACATTCCGTGATAGCCCTTTTGTAAAGGGATCTTCCAGGTTTTTATCTGTTGTATATAATATACATTAAGTACTCTAGAGTTTCAAAGCTTCCTGACAGTCTTCAAACGTCTTTTAACGTGTCTTGTTGACTTCGCGTTAGCCTTAGCACTATTCACTTTAGTTATCACTATTTGATTATCACAGTTCATAAGGATAGCCGGTACTGGTTTCTCAATCACCGGCAAGTCAGACAAGAGCTCACGCAGCCACTCGCCTCTCTGCGGATGTTGTAGTCAAAATAATATGTTTGCAAGAGCTCCCTGACACTGTGCCACCTCCAAGGGTAAAGACATACCCACTATTGGCGTAGATTTGATTAGTATCAGATATCCAATTTGCATCACTATATCCCTCTAGCACAGTTGGGGGCCCGAAATAGTGAATCACATAGCTCATTGTACCTTTAATATAACACAAGACCCTTTTTAGTGCATGCCAATGATCATCACCCAGGTTGGACATGTACTACTCAACTTGCTCACAGCAAAAGAGATATCCGGTCTAGCTGCACTAGCAAGATACATGAGTCAACCAACTATTTGAGAGTAATTCAATTGATCTATGGTATCTTTCTTGTTCTTTTGCAATGTCACACTAGGATCATAAGGTGTTGTAGAAGACTTGTTGTCCATATAGCCAAAACGGCTCAAGACCTTCTCAACATAGTGAGATTGTGATAGAGTAATCCCACTCTCTTCCTTAATCAACTTGATATTTAGAATTACATCAGCTTCTCCTAGATCTTTCATGTCAAAACTCTTCGACAAGAATGACTTGACTTCATTTACAATATCCATGTTTGTTCCAAAGATTAGAATATCATCAACATATAAGCATAGTATAACAAAATACCCCCCACCATATCGATAATACATACACCTATCAGCTTCACTAACAACATAGCCCGCACTAGTTAAAGTAGTGTCAAACTTCTCATGCCATTGTCTAGGTCCTTGTTTCAAGCCATAGAAAGATTTCAATAATTTGCACACATTCTGCTCTTCACCTTTTACTACAAACCCATCAGGCTGATCCATATAAATCTCCTCATCCAACTCTCCATTAAGAAAAGTTGTCTTCACATGCATCTGATGGACGATCAACATGTGAATAAGTATTAAAGAAATATTTGCCTTCCTTTTGAGTATAACCCTTAGCCACGAGTCGAGCCTTGTACTTTTCAGTAGCACTATCAGGCCTAAGCTTCTTCTTGAATACCCACTTACAACCAAATGGTAGTTCAGATAGCTCCCAACTTCCATTACGAAAAAATGAGTCCATCTAACTATGAACCGCTTCTTTCCAATCATCCTCACTCACCTAGAGACGCATATGCCTCTACAATAGAGGTAAGAGTATCATCCACAAGGTACACAATGACATCATCACCAAAAGATTTTGCAATCCTTTGTCTCCTGTTCCTCATAGGAACTTCATTGTCATCCTTCTCAAGTGTTTGCTCAAGTGACTCAACAGGAGACTCGATAGGTATAGTATTATCCAGACCTATTTCAGTGGAAATTTAGCATTTCTACGCATATGTTTCATAGGAAAAATATTCTCAAAAAAGTAGCATCACGAGATTCAAAAATTATATCAACATGCATATCAGAAATTTCAGATTTTACTACTAAAAATCTATAAGCAATACTACTGTGAGTATATCCTAGAAAGACACAATCTACCTTCTTTGGTCCAATATTACATTTCTTTGTAATTGGAACATTGACTTTCGCCAAGCACCCCCATGTGCACAAGTATGAAAGTGATGGTTTCCTTCCAACCCAAACCTCACATGGTGTTGTCTCTTCACTGTTGTTCATAATTCTATTCTAGACATGACTTATAGTCAATATAGTTTCCCTCCACCATTCCTTAGATAAACTAGCAGTGTCCAACATGGCGTTCACCAAGTCAGTCAATGTGCGGTTTTTCCTCTCGGCAGTCCTGTTAAATTCAGGAGAATAGGGAGGTGTCCTCTCATGAATAATACCATGTTCCTCACAAAACTCATCAAATGTTATAGGAAAATATTCACCACCACGATCTGACCTTAGACGTTTAATCATTCATTCTAGTTGATTTTCAGCCTTGGCCTTAAAGATTTTAAAGTATTCTAAAGCCTCATCATTAGTTTTCAGCAAGTAAACATAGCAACATCTAGGAACATCATAAATTAATGTCCTGAAATATCTCTTTCCATCTCTAGTCAAATCACCATTCATCTCGCATAGATCAGAACATATGAGTTCTAGAGGTGTCAAGTGTCTCTCCTCCGCTGCCTTGTGAGGAATTCGAGGTTGCTTAGATTGCACACAACTATTGCACTTAGAACCTTTGGCAATGGTGAAATCTGGTATTAACCGTAGGCTCGACAAATGTGACATAAAACCAAAATTCACATGACATAAATGTGAATGTCAAACACTCGAATTCTCATTAATTGTGCCACAAATATGATTGGCTGAGTTATTACAAAAATCTGCTAAACTTAGGCGGAACAAGCCTTCACAATCATAGCCTTTACCAATAAATTGTCCATGCCTAGACATAACTACTTTATTGGACTGTAACACTACCTTCAAACCATATATTAATAAAAGAGAAACACTGACAAGATTCTTGCGAATAGTGGGGACATGCTACACGTTTTTCAGCTACACGATCTTGCCTGAAGTAAACTTCAGATCTACCGTACCAACACCAGAAATAGAAGCATGTGACATGTTCCCTATCAGGACGAAAGAACCTTGGAGCAATTGGTAAGAATAAAACAAAGAGACATCAGCACACACATGAATAGTATCACCTGTATCCAGCCAGCAACTAGGTGATTGAAACACCGAAAGTAATAGGAAGACTACTATACCCATCATTTGCATTGATCGATTGCAGTCACGAGGTTGACCTTTTTCTTTTTACGGACCGTATGCTTTGGAGAATTCTTCGCAAAATGACCTAGTTCACCACAAGTGAAACAAGACATCACAGACATATCTTTCTTCTTCTTCTTGAAGGTAGTAGTTGCTTTGGCATTGAAAGGCTATTGTTTCCCCTTTCCTTTGTTCTTGCCTTTGAAATTTGTCTGGACAAAGTGGGTGCTATGATCCCATAGTGGATTTGTGTCTCGTATATGCATCATTGAATCAAATAGATAATTCAAAAGCACATTATGCACAGCTCCCATAAAGATATCATAGTCTTTCTGGAATTTACTCTAATCTTCATTAGAGATGTCTCCCTCGGGTAAGCCATCTTTGACCCTGAAAACTTCCATGGCAGTAAGCCAATTCGTGATATTGATATACCACATCTTAAAGTTCTCACCAGAGAATATCTCCGGCCTCAGCGCATCAACAAAACTAGCCATAGGTACTGGAAAAGACCTATTATAAGGTTTTTGGATTGTTGAAATATTAGGCAAATTCACATCAAAATAATAATATAAATCATGATGATCTGAACAACTACATTAAGCATGTTTAGCAAACTCATATCACATATCATAACAACTAGTGTAAGTATGATTCGTACACTATTTGTAAAGTAGAAGTAGAAGGAGTAGGTAGAGCAAGATCAAGAGCATAGAGGCTACGCTTCCGGTCCATGGGCCAAAGCCTACGAGCTCCAAAGGGAAAAGGGGGCTATTGTGTCAAAGTTTACCCTGGTCTTGTCTTATGGTGCTCATTGAGCCCCGGGATGGCATTGAGGCCGAGGGTGCCATCGGCAACGTGTGCACTGAGGTCACCAAGAGTGTGGTGTGGTGCTCATTGAGCCCCTGGATTGCATTGAGGCCCAGAGTTCCATCGGCAACATGTGTGCTGAGGTCACCAAGAGCATCGGTCGTTCTCTTAAAGGAGCACCTACAGTCGGTGACACTGAGATTACCCTCCTTGAAGTTGCAGAACTTGATTTCGAAGAAGAGTCCACTTGTGTGTCTCCCGTTTGTTGTGGAACTTGGACTCGATAGCGAGGCGACACAACCAGAGGGGCGGGCTGCATTCCATGACAGATATGATTCAGCAAGATCGGGCTTATGGAGCATGTGGCAATCTTGCCAAGAAGAAAAAAACCCTTCAAAAAAATTATAAAAATGAATGGGGTATTCTGGAATAGCAGAGGTCTTGCTGACTTGGCTAAACACAGATTTTTGGCTTAACTAGTTAGAGAAGACCAGATTAATTTTATTGCTCTCTCTGAAGCTGGTCGTGAGTCCATTCCCGATCACGTCCTAAAAAATTTATATGTTGGACATGATTTTCTTTGGCACACTAAGGCTCCCCATGGCAGATCAGGTGTGATATTGCTTGGGGTTGATCTTAGTGTGTTTGATATTAGTGCCATTGACGAGGGGGATTTTTATGTCAAATTCACCCTTAGATACAAGTCAACTGACTTCAAGTTTGACCTTTTTTGTATTTATGGAACAACACAATCACAAAACAAGGGTGCGTTTCTTGCCGAACTCGATAATACCTGCCCAGAGGAGAACCTTCTTTTTCTCGTTGGCGGAGATTTTAGTATTATGCGAAAACCTGAGGACAAAAGCTGTGGAGATTTTGATACTAAATGGCCCTCCCTTTTTAATGATGTCATTGAGTCCCTTGATCTTAGGGAAATTGTCATGACAGGTTGCCAGTTTACTTGGGCGGGTGCGGGGGATAATCCGACTTATGAAAAGTTTGGTAGAGTTTTAGCTAGTACGGAATGGGAAATAAATTTCCCCTTGGCAAAGGTCGAAGCTAGCGACTGGAACATTTCAGATCATACTCCACTAGTTGTGTCCACAGGTGCTTTCACTCACCAGTCCGGATCCAGACCCTTTCGATTTGAGAGGGGATGGCTCCTAAAGGAGGGTTGTTACGATATGGTTGCAAATATTTGGCGATCAGAAAACTCTGGATCTTCTCCACTACAGAGGTGGCATTCCAAGAACCGCAGACTTAGGCAACATCTTAGAGGCTGGGCGTCTGACATGGTGGGCTCCTATAAAAAGGAGAAAAATACTCTTTTGGCCCTTGTTGACGGATAAAAGATGTATCCCTCTATGATCCGCAAGCGTACGGACCCCACACCTTTTTCACCACGGGATTCCCAAGGTTCTTGTCAATCCGCGGAGCAAGGAGATTACAAGCGTTTAATCTACAACGACACACTAGCTACCAAAACCCTAACTTACTATTAAACTAGAAAACAACTAAATTACACTAGAGAGAACGATAAACGATCAAGGTAGAAGACACTCGCCCATGGGTCTACGAAACTAGAGCATGCAATCGCTTAAAGACCTGAAAACCAATCTAATCTATCGAGGTTGTGACCACGGTTTCGCCCATTCCCTCCTCTCGTACTGTCACTACGCGAAGGTATTCATGACTAGACCTATGATGGACACGACGTATTGAATGGATCCAAGGAAGCATTGGAGCTCTACTCCCTTTACGGCATGGTAGCTAACCTTAAACATTAAAGTATATTCAACACAAGATGATAGATAGATAATCCGACAAAGTACGATTACATCTCAGGATCGATTACAACCCATGGGTGAATGAGAAGATTACACCATCAAGGTGCTGATCATGGCACCGTTGATCATGGTTTCCCTTCTGACGGTGTCTTCCTTCTTCTCCACGAGAGAGTGCTTCCTTCGAGGTGGTTGATCTCCCTCCAGAGATCCTCCTCCTCTCTCTCTAGCATGTGGATGGCCTTCTGGTGCGAATAGCTCTCCCCTCTATCGAATGGCGGCGCCGAGGCTTTTAGGGTTCAAGATCCTTCGGGTGCAAGGAAAATGGGACCGAACCGGCCACCCACCAGAGTGGGCCGGGCGGCCGGCCGGGCCGGCCGGCCCGGGCCCACCGGCACAGGCCCACCTCGGCCGGTTCGGTCGCCCCTTTCGCTCCGTGGGTCCTTATGCATTTATGTACTTTGCCCCCTCCACTTGCATGATTTTGACGATGTTATCCTCGCGTCCAAGATGGAGGTTATTCGCGCATGAAGTTCGGTCTTTTACGCTTCAATCCCCGGGGGTGTTCCTCGTAGCACTTCGGTCCTTGCCACCATTAGAAGTGATTTCATCAAGCTCATGAACACGAACAAGACTCTGTAAATGCTCCGTTGAACTTGTTGTGAATCCGTCCTTTATGTCTATGTTTTCCTACATAAACACAACACTTCCAAATGCATGCACAAAGATGAACTTGTTATATGATTAGTGTGCCTAGTGGCGGGTTAGTTCCATAATCAAATCCAAACCAAAGTGTAATGAACATGCTATGTGCACCAAAATACACCGTCAACATGTCCCCCACGTTTAGCTCTTGCTCGTCCTCGAGCAAGTACTCGTAAAAGAACTTCGTCCAAACCTTTGTAATTGTGTATCGCTAATCCTTCTGCACAAGTTAGTCAATCCTTTCATCTTTAATACATCAACACAAAGTAATGATCATCAAACATAAACATGGGCGTTTAGAATCTTTACCACGTCAAGATTTACCCCACAACTCAAACTCTTCACTCGAAGTCTTCAATTTCAGCCATACTTACTTCTTTGTTTCCATCGGAGGGTTTTTATGATTTTAAAAACAAAATTCCTGCAACAAGTATTAGACAAAAACCTTTCTCCAAGCTCTCTCAAGTCACTCATATGAGGTGGCTATCCTAAACCAATTTTATAAAACTCTCACCTCCCATAAGTCTTTCATGTAACATGTAAAGTGGAGCTATAGGTAGGGCTAGTGCAATCAACACAAGTATTGTCAAACTAAGAACTTCCTCTAATGGTTGTTTACCTTTCAAAGCCAATGATCATGAGAATTAACCATATGTAGGGACATCAAGGATGAGAAGATTTAGAATGGTGGACATGTGCAAGGGCAAAAGAAAATTATGACTACAAGGCACCGATGACGTCCTCGTTGTCGGATTGCACATGGTTGGAAAAAGAGTGAAAGTTTTGTCTCTCAACAACGTGACATCCTTCCTTACATTTTATTTTTCTTTTCTTTCACTTGATCCATCCCTCTCATATCTTTATTGCTACCTCATCTTTCTCTTTTTCCTTTTCTTCTTTCATTCTTTCATTCTCATATATTTTTCATATTTTTTTTCTTTCTTTCTTTTCCATACTCATAGTTTTTCTCTTTATTTTTCTCTCTCTTGACAACTTTTCAAAGCTCTCAACTCCTCTCTTTCTCGCATGCATACAATCTGAAATTTTAAATAAATCATGCTAGAGACGAGACGAAACTTTGAAAGTAGGTTGTGTTCAAGGAATGCGATGTACAAAACAGATATATAGGGTTGGGTATGGAATTCGGCGATGCACGGGACTTCCAATGTGAAAGTCACGTTACCGAGTGAATGACGAGGCTAGCAACAAAAGATAAGCACAAGAACATGATCATTGCTTGAAATTAAAACTCCCAAGAGAGAAGGATCCTAGCCTAACTCATCGTGCTAATCACACTTATGGTGGAGCAAAAAAAAATGGCCTTGTATAGGATTTTTTTCTTACTCTCAACTTGGAAAAAGAGGTTTTGCTAACCTTTATTACATGGGTTTTAAGATAATTTTCAGAACTGAAATCCTCCAACTTTTAGCATTGAACATAGCACAAATAACATGTGAAGTTCAAGATCGAAGTGCGGTATGGGTACTTTAAGTAGTAGCAATTCCACTAAGCACCACGGTAAACATTTTTCAAACCACACACTTGTGTTCATATATCAAGAACCAAAGATAAACAAACAAGTGAATAAAGATAAGCATCACACAAGACACAATAATATATAAAGACTCTTTTTATTTGAATTTCTTTGACTGAACACTAACTTAAGACACTTTCAAACTTGCAAAAATTTAAAAACACACTCGAAAATTAAAGACTCATTAAATTCTAAGACTCTCGCTCGAAGATTAAACTCAAAAGCTAAGGCTAACTAGCTAGCTCTCCCCCACGCTAAAAACATACGACGTCCTCGTCGTATCTTACAAAGATCCTAAGGGGAAAACTAGACCTAGTGGTACTTCAAGCAAGTATTGCACCACTTGCCTCTCATGTTTCCAACCATCCCAAAAAGTTTGCGCACGTTACGGTTAAGGAACTTGTAGTTGTCACCAACCACGTGCTCCAAATCCTCCATACGATGCTTCATCACTTCCATGGCTTGCAGACATTCATCGACCGACGTGTAGAGATCCCCGATGGATTGACGGCAAGTTCGACAACACATCAGATGCAATCCGAAGTGGTCTTCATCGCCATTGTCTCCACCGTCGTCACCTCCATCGTCGCCACCTCCATTGTCGTTGCCGCTCTCGTTGCCATCGTTACCGTCGCCGTTGGGGCCTTTGGGAGTCCTCTCTTTGGGGCTGCTCATCCCAAATGTAGAGGTCGTTATCATCTCTTCCGGCGGCCGCCCATGAGCTTGGGCTACGATCGTCGGAGTAGTCGCTACCCCCATAATCCTTAGGCTCGGGCGACGCGTCCTTGTAGCCTTTGCGCTTCATGCCGTGGATGTGTGCCGAGCCTTCGAACGGGCGTAGGGACCTTCTCTCCTTCGACGGGGTTGCGAGATGCAAGAGCTCCGGTCGGGACACGCCCTCCGCAACGGATGCGGGCGGTCCTCTTAACGGGTAGCCCGAGCTCGCATCGCATCGCCTCCTCCATCGATGGCTTCTTGGCTTCTAGCTTCAACTCTAAGCTCCTTGGGGGCACAATGGCTGCTGCAAGGGTGCAAAATATTGCTTGGAGGGGTTGATTCCCGAGCTCCCAATTCAGCCAAATAAATAGTCCGAAGGGAAAAACACTGAGAACCTCATTTTCCTTTTTTAAACTTCCCTTAAAATTTTTCTAACCGAAGAAGGGAGTCAAAAAGGAGCAATTCGGGCAAAAATCGGGGACAACGGCCACCGGGACCCAGCTGGGCCGGTCGGCCTGGGCCGGCCGGCCCACCCTGTCTCGGGGGCGGGTCGGTCTAATTTTTTGCGTAGTGCTCTTTTTCACCTCCTTATCCCATGGGAAAAAGTTGGCCCAAGTAAATCTTCTCGAGAAACTCCCGGAAAACTAAAAGAAACACTATTTACGAAATTCATGCCTTGTTTTTCGTCCTAGGCGGGACGTTCGGGCTCTTCCTCCATGGTGAAGACATCAACATGATGAAGGGGCACAACGTCGGGTTCGTAGTAAACCTTAAGCCGCCGACCATTCACCACAAATTGATCGCCGTTTATATCCATAATGGTTCTTGCTCCGTTGGAGAACACCGAATGCACAACATAAGGTCTATCCCATTTGCTTTGCAATTTCCCCTTTCCGAAGGTTTTAAACCTCGAATTGTGGAGGAGGACCTTATCTCCTTCTTTAAACTCTTTCTTTTGCAATCTTTTATCATACCACCTTTTGATTCTCTCTTTGTATATGCTTGCATTTTCATATGCTTTCAACCTCAATTCCTCTAGCTCGCTTATTTGGATCCTTCGTTTCACCACCGCAGCATCGAGATCGAGGTTCATCTCTTTAATCGCCAAATAGGCTTTATGTTCCAATTCAACCGGAAGGTGGCAAGCTTTTCCATAGACGAATTGATAAGGGGTCATACCAATCGGTGTCTTGAACGCCATTCGATAAGCCCATAAAGCTCCATCTAATTTCTTTGACCAATCTTTGCCTCCCTTCTCAATGGTTTTGTTTAGGATGCTTTTTAATTGCCTATTTGACGTTTCCGCTTGTTCGTTGGTTTGTGGGTGATAGGCCGTAGAGACCCTATGCTCAATTCTTAACTTGGACAAGCACCTTTTGAAATTCTTCCCTGTGAAGTGAGTTCCTCCATCACTAATCAAGATTCTCGGTGTACCGAAACGGGGAAAAATCACATTCTTGATCATAGTAATGGACTCCTCCGTGGAAGCTTTACGACATGGTATAGCCTCTACCCACTTGGATACATAATCAACCATGACTAGGATATACTCAAATACAAAATGAGTTTTTAAAAGGCCCCATGAAGTCTATACCCCATACATCGAATAAGTCGATTTGTAGGTTGTATTTCAAAGGCATAGAATTTCTTTGAGAGATGCTTCCGGTTCTTTGGCATTCGGGGCATGATGCAACATATCTTTTAGTATCTTCATGCATCTCCGGCCAAAAGAATCTGCTCGACCATACTTTTGCTTGGGTTCGAAAATGGCTATAGTGTCCACCGTACTCCGCCGAGTGGCACTTCCTTAGAATTTCTACCCTCTATTCTCTTGGCACACATCTTCTCATTACTCCATCATTACCAAGTTTGAAGAGGTATGGTGCATCCCAAAAGTATTTCCTACTTTCAGAAATTATCTTATTTTGAGAGTTTTTGTTTAGATAATCGAGGGGCATCTTTCGAATTTGTCGAATGATATCGATCATCCATGTATCCTTATCAAGCACTCTATAGAGGTGGTCATCTCTCATCTTATCTTCGATGGGCTCTTTATGATCTTGTCCACGATTCATCCTAGACAAATGATCGGCCACAACATTTTCCACCCCCTTTTTATCACGAATTTCAACATAAAACTCTTGGAGAAGAAGGATCCAACGAATCAAACATGGTTTAGCTTCCTTCTTAGCCAAGAGATACTTGATGGCTGCATGATCGGTGTAAACAATGACCTTCGAGTTCACGATGTAAGATCTGAATTTTTCGAAAGCGAATACCACCGCTAGCAAATCTTTTTCCGTAGTGGCATAATTTAATTGTGACCCCACTAAGAGTTTTGCTAGCATAGTAAACGGCGTGAACTCGGCCTTCCTTTCTTTCACCCAAGACCGCGCCTACGGCGTAGTCACTTGCGTCACACATGATCTCGAAAGGTTGGCTCCAATCCGGAGGTTGGATGATGGGAGCACTCACTAACGCATTTTTCAAGGTCCGGAATGCCGCTAGGCACTTCTCATCAAAGTCAAAAGCAATATCCTTTTGAAGGAGGTGCGTTAAAGGCTTAGTGATCTTTGAGAAGTCCTTAATAAATCTTCTATAGAATCCGGCATGGCCTAGAAAGCTCCTTAAGGACTTCACATTCCGTAGGAGGTGGGAGTTGCTCAACCGTCTCTACCTTAGCCTTGTCCACTTCAATTCCTCTCTCGGATATAACATGTCCGAGCACTATGCCTTGCCTAACCATGAAGTGGCACTTTTCCCAATTTAATACCAAGTCTACCTCCGCACACCTCGTGAGGACCTTTTCTAAGTTTGCCAAGCAATCCATGAATGTCTTCCCATAAATGGAAAAATCATCCATGAACACCTCGACAATCTCCTCAATGAATTCCGAAAATACAGCCATCATGCAACGTTGAAAAGAGGCCGAAGTGTTGCATAGACCGAAGGGCATCCTTCTATATTCAAACGTTCCGTAAGGGCACGTAAACGTTGTCTTGTATTGATCGTCCGGGTGAATGGGAATTTGCATGAACCCTGAGTACCCATCGAGAAAGAAAAAATAAGTGTGGTTTTCTAACCTCTCGAGCATCTCGTCGATGAACGGTAGGAGGAAGTGATCTTTCTTCATCACTTTGTTAAGCTTACGATAATAAATACACATCCGCCACCCGGTCACGGTTCTTTGTGGTATCAATTTGTTTTTCTCATTCTTCACCACGGTCAAACCTCCTTTCTTTGGTAGACAATGTACCGGGCTCACCCATTTGCTATGCGGAACCGGGTAGATGATTCCGGCATCAAGTAACTTGATGACCTCTTTCTTTACTACCTCTCGCATGGCATGGGTTAGCCTCCTTTGGTGGTCCACTACGGACTTACATTGGTCTTCCATTGGTATACGATGAGTGCCAAAGGCTGGGCTAATACCTTTGATATCATTAATTGAAAATCCAATCACCTTCCTATGTTTTTTCAATAAAATCAGCAACGCCTCATTTTCTTCGGGACTCCACTCATCGCTCACGATGACTGGATAAGTCTTGTCTGGGCCCAAAAATTCATACTTTAATCCTTTGGGCAAAGGTTTAAGGTCTACCTCGGGCGCTTGTGGCTCCTCGGGTTTTATTTCTCCTATGTCTTCGAATTTTCCTTCCTCCACGCTTCCATCATGTGGCTCTAAGCCTTTTGTTGCTTCTTCTAGTTCTTCATCTTGTTGATCACTAATTTGGTTTTCCATCGCTCTTTGCAGCGGGTCTCTAAGGGTTTCAACAAAACAAAGGCTATCTATCTCTAAGGGTCTCTAAGGGTGTAAGGTGTTTAGAAGCACGAAGAAAGTTATATGTGTACTTTGTTCCATTAAGGTTCATTGTTACTTTTCCTTCTTCGGCATCTAACACGGCATCAACCAACTTAAGAAAAGGCCTACCTAAGATTATGTTATCATGATTACTATGGTAAGCATCAATAACAAAGAAATCGGTTGGTATGTAATTTCTAGAAATTTTTACTTTCATGTTGCAAGCAATACCTAGTGGTTTGATAGTTCTACCATCTCCCATAATTAATTTCGTTGATGTTGAAGCTAAGTCTAGGTTGTGGTCGTGAACTTTATCGTAAAATTTAGAAGATAGGACACTTACTTTTGCTCCGATATCGCATAAAGCCTTGCATTGAACTCCGTTGATCTCACAACTCAAGTGTGGTGTCATCTTTTCTTCTTCTTCGGATTCTATCGCGTAAATTTCGGCGAGGCGAGCGTATGGTGATGCTTCGAGGTTGATCCCCATAATTCTCTTCACCTCGGCTATGTGTTCCGGTTCCACTATGTCATCTCCAAAGAGCTTTTGAAAAATCTCACCGGTGGTTTCAAGGTCATATGATTCTTCCGCTTTCTTCTCCGGTGGGAAATCCACTTCCAATGCTCTCGCCATTCCCTTTTGATTAGGGAACGGTCTTCTCTTGTCGAATAATTCTCCGTAATCAATAGGAACCCAATCCATTGGTTCGAACTCCCTTAGTGGCTTCGCGCTTGACATGCTTCTCTTATTCGTCTCATTTGGTACGGCGAAGTCGATGCTCGGGGTAGTTCTTGACTTGGTGTGTTCTTGTTCAAGCTTTTCCATGATTGGTTCCTCTTTTGTGACTTCCGGGGTTGCCTCTTTAGAAAAAATCAGCACACTTCTTTCTCCAATTATATTCCGGCTCTTCCGCATGTATTGTTTCCTAATCTCTTCGCATGGCAGCCGCTTTACTAACTTTTTGTAGAAGTTGAGCGGCTTCCGTAAGTGTTTTCTCCATGAGATCCCCGCCTGCACACATTTTGACGTGTTGCATGCAACTAGGGGTTAGGGAAAAGAATAATGTATGCAAGAGTACGTCACCGGTGAAGCCGAGTTTTGGTCCTTGTTCGATCAACCCATTAAACCTATCCCAGGCTTGGTCTATCCCTTCCTCTTCTCCTTGCATGAAATGGATCACTTGCCTCCTTAGATGTTGAAAGAACTTCTCGCAAAACTTTTTTGTCAACTTGTTCCAATTGCCTTCAACTTCAAAGGACACAAACGAGTTCCATGTCTTTGCATTGCCGGCAAGTGAGTAGGGAAAGAGATTCCATTTGAACCATTCATCGGGCACTCCTTCTTGACGCACCGTGTTGCATATTGTCGTGAAATCCCTTATGTGTCTATATGGGTTCTCCGTAACCATCCCTTCAAATGGGTTTTCCGCCACCATCTTGATGATCTTGGATTTAATTTCATACTTGGTCGCTTCGAGCTTCGAATCCGACTCTTGTACTTTTATGTCTTCACATCGAGGGCCAGCGTAATCCCTTAATGATTTCTCCGGTTCTTCCACTGGTTGATTAACGAACGCCATCTAGACAATGAGATGAAAACAAAAACAAAAACGAAACAAGTGTTTTTCTAGATAATATATGTTAGATAAAGCAAACAAAAGATAAACTAGAATATAAAACTAAGTTAGATGCAAATCAAACGATGTAAACTAGCTTGCTCCCCGGCAACGGCGCCAGAAAAACGGGCTTGTTGACGGATAAAAGACGTATCCCTCTACGATCCGCAAGCATACGGACCCCACACCTTTTTCACCACGGGATTCCTAAGGTTCTTGTCAATCCGCGGAGCAAGGGGATTACAAGCGTTTAATCTACAACGACACACTAGCTACTAAAACCCTAAGTTACTATTAAACTAGAAAACAACTAAATTACACTAGAGAGAACGATAAACGATCAAGGTAGAAAAATACTCTTTTGGCCCTTGTTGACGGATAAAAGATGTATCCCTCTATGATCCGCAAGCGTACGGACCCCACACCTTTTTCACCACGGGATTCCTAAGGTTCTTGTCAATCCGCGGAGCAAGGGGATTACAAGCGTTTAATCTACAACGACACACTAGCTACTAAAACCCTAAGTTACTATTAAACTAGAAAACAACTAAATTACACTAGAGAGAACGATAAACGATCAAGGTAGAAGACAGTCGCCCATGGGTCTACGAAACTAGAGCATGCAATCGCTTAAAGACATGAAAAGCAATCTAATCTATCGGGGTTGTGACCACGGTTTCACCCTTTCCCTCCTCTTGTATTGTCACTACGCGAAGGTATTCATGACTAGACCTATGATGGACACGGCGTATTGAATGGATCCAATGAAGCATTGGAGCTCTACTCCCTTTACGGCATGGTAGCTAACCTTAAACATTAAAGTATATTCAACACAAGATGATAGATAGATAATCCGACAACGTGCGATTACATCTCAAGATCGATTACAACCCATGGACGAATGAGAAGATTACCCCATCAAGGTGCTGATCATGGCACCGTTGATCATGGTTTCCCTTCCGACGGTGTCTTCCTTCTTCTCCACAAGAGGGTGCTTCCTTCGAGGTGGTTGATCTCCCTCCGGAGATCCTCCTCCTCTCTCTCTAGCTTGTGGATGGCCTTCTGGTGCGAATAGCTCTCCCCTCAGTCGAATGGCGACGCCCAGGCTTTTAGGGTTCAAGATCCTTCGGGTGCAAGAAAAACGGGACCAAACCGGCCACCGAAGTGGGCTAGGCCGGCCGGCCTGGGCCGACCGACCTGGGCCCACCTTGGCCCGGTACGGTCACCCCTTTCGCTCTGTGGGTCCTTATGCATTTATATACTTTGCCCCCTCCACTTGCATGATTTTGACGATGTTATGCTCGCGTCCATGATGGAGGTTCTTCGCGCATGAAGTTCGGTCTTTTACACTTCAATCCCCGGTGGTGTTCCTCGTTGCACTTCGGTCCTTGCCACCATTGGAAGTGATTTCAGCAAGCTCATGAACACGAACAAGACTCCGTAAATGCTCCTTTGAACTTGTTGCGAATCCGTCCATTATGTCCATGTTTTCCTACATAAACACAACACTTCTAAATGCATGCACAAAGATGAACTTGTCATATGATTTGTGTGCCTAGTGGCGGCTTAGTTCCATAATCAAATCCAAACCAAAGTGTAATGAACATGCTAGGTGCACCAAAATACACCGTCAATAGCCCTACTGCAGGATCTTGATAAAAAGCTGAATTTGATAGGTTGTCTGATCATGAAATCGATTTAAAGCACTATCTTAAAGAGCGGCTAGTTTCGCTTTTGAGGGAGGAAGAGATTAAGTGGTATGAAATAGCTAAGGTCAAAACTCTTTTGGAAGGGGGTGCTAATACAAGGTTCTTTCACCTTGTTGCCAACACCGTAAGCAGCATATTTATAGGCTTGAGGATGACAATGGTGTTGCTGTTAGTTTTGACCATCTTAAATGCCACATCACTAATTATTTAAAAAAAAATTGTTCGCGATCCCGGAACAGACGGAAATCACCTTTATGGAAGATCAGATTCATGGTATTTCACAAGAATCCGATGAGGAAAATGAGATCCTCATTGCCGATTTCACTGAAAATGAGGTTAGAGAGGCAGTCTTTAAAATGGAGCATAATAAGGCTCCTGGACCATATGGCATCCCAGCTGAATTCTATCAAGTATTCTGGGGGTGATCAAAGATGACCTTTTGGCTATGTCCCATGATTTCCATAATGACAGTCTTGACCTATTTAGCCTCAACTTTGGGATCATAACTTTTATTCCCAAAATTGATAATGCCACTGAGGTTCAGCAATATAGACCGATTTGTGTTCTCAACGTTAGTTTCATAAGTTTTACTAAAGTTGGAACTAACAGGCTGAATAAAGTGGCAACGACGGTGGTGAGCCCAACACAAACTGCCTTCATGCCTCGTAGAAATATCATGGAAGGTGTTGTTATCCTACACGAGACCATCCATGAAATTCATACCAAAAAATCTAATGGAGTTATTTGTAAGATTGACTTTGAAAAGGCCTATGATAAGGTTAAGTGGTCATTCGTTGTCACACCCGATTTTACAAGGAAAACCGAATGCATCTCACGTGTGCGCCAGGATCAACTTACACACACATGATAGACAAAACGAGAGTAAAACCATTGCAGTAACAAAACGTTCAAGAGTTAAACCGGTACAATATCCATTATTACATCCAGAGAGGTGGACTCGAAGGTCCAAACACAACGATAACTAAACGACGAGCAGCTCCAACTTTGACTTCCACAGGCATGATGACTGGGGGATCCGCATGCCCTAGAACTCCTCGTAGTCACTCCAATACTCGTCTTCGCCTCTGATGTTCTCCTCTGAACAGCGGTAAGCAAGGGTGAGCACACTTATGGTTGGTGCTCAGCAAGTGGGGGAAACAATGCAAGGCTATCAAGGATAGGCTATGGTTGACAGCGGTAAGCATTTTATAAGTTGGTCAAGTTTTATTAGCAAGCTCCTAGTTACTAGGTGTAAGTGTATACCAACCCACTTATCATTAAAAGAAACCTCAAACCAAACCCACAAACCCACGATTTACATTTATCTTCAATTTTATTAATCATGTGAGGGTTCAAGATCTCTTGACCGTGAGCACGGCCGATCGATCGGTTTTCACCTTTGCGGAGGTCGTACACTTTACCCACGAGATCATGTTCCCCATTTTGCACTGGGTTAGCTAGAACCTTAAACACTTCCAAGGTGAGTGGCTAGGGGTCCACTACGAAGCCTTTACAAAGGAAAGAAGAGAAACCAACGACCCGCAACGATTCTGACTCGGGCGGACCATAACCCTCCCTAGTGGTCGGCACCTTTGCCCAGCCGGTACCCCAAAAGAACCGGGCTATACCCCCGCAACCCCGAGCCCCCTGTGCCCCTCTCGGAAAAAGGCTATCAGCTAACCCACTCTCCTAATTACTTGGCTAAGCCAGAGCCATGTGGACTGTGGTTGTACTGTTGTCTTGGGTGGTTCTCCATGTTCCATTTCTATTTCAAGTTATCTTGTCTTAAGCATAAACGCATAACATAAACAGAACCGAGATATATATCATAAACAAAGCATATCCATACCCCTGTAAAGCAAACTAAGCATTTATCTGCCCAAGCATTTGTTAAACAGGGTTGATCAAGGTAATGAGGTAAAATATCTAGTCAAGTCCTTAACTAGGTGTTTGCCCATCAAGTTTATACATAGCAACGGAATAGTAAACTTTATTTAACATGCGGTGACATAGGTTCAAAAAGATAATGCGAGAGGGGGGAAAGCCACTTGCCTTCCTCTACAAGCCGGGTAAAATCTTCCTCGAAAACGAGGCTCTTCCCCGATCGCCTCGATGGGGAGCTCGGACGAAACGATCACGATATCTACGAGTCAAACATGAACAACAAACAATAAATAAACAGTACACCAAACAGTAACAAAAGTGGTAATCATTCTACTCGTCGAGACGATCATTTCGGTATATAAAACGCTAAAAACGAGTTAAAACGAAGATGTGATTAAAACAAGTTACAGGGACCTATCTGCAAGAAAACTAAGTTTACAGGGCCTTTTATAAATAAAACCAGGGCCTAAAACATAATTTTATATAAAAACTGAAGAGCTTAAGTGTTATTTCTCAAGAAAAGGACTTCTAACAACATTATCCAGGGTAGACAGGGGCCTAACTACAAAATTTAGGACCTAACTGCAAGAATTCATTTTTGTGGGAGGACCGTCATGTGAATATAGATTTTCCCAGGGACTCTTAAAGGAAAAGGCCGCAGTCGCACCGTGGATCTTAGACCCAACGGCCGCGGGCTCGCGCGGGTGCGGTGGACCACGCCATGCACCCGGTGCACAGGTCCACGGTGGACCGCCCATTCAAAACGAAGGGGTATGCGATCAGAGCCGCCCGTGCAAGATCCGACGGCACTGGACGCAAGCGTGCGAGATGCGGCGGCAACGTCGCCGGAGTGCGGCGGCGCGCGGCGGGAGCTCGCCGGCGTTGCACCCGGGCGGTGTTCCCGGCCGCAGCACGACGACGGGATAGCTCAAAACGTAGAGGGGACGCATGCGCACGTGATCGTGGGGTCAAGGGGGCGATTGTACCTCGCCGGCGGCCGGCGCCGGAAGGGGGCGGAGCGGCCGCTCCGGCGAGCTCGCGAGCGCGCTGTTGTGCACAAAAGGAAGGGGAAACGGGCTGGGGTTATTGCTCACAGTTCAAAGGAGAAGCGGGCGAGCTCGAAGGTGAAGAAGATGTGACGGCGGCGGAGCTTGGCGGCGACGACGGGTCGGGCGGCCGCTCCGGTGTGGTCGAGGCGCGGCTCCCACGGGCTGCGGGGACGAGAACCCGCAAGTCCGAGCTTGATGAGCCCCCGGTGAGCCCAAGGAGAAAGAGAGAAGGGCGGCGGAGGTTGTCCTTCACCGGCGGCGACGAATTCACGACGGCGGCGGCGAGAACCCGAGGCGGCGATGGTGGGGATTTGGTGCTCGAGCGAGTGCATTGGTGCGGCGAGAGGGCAAAGGGAGAGGCGGGGAGTTCGAGCACGAGCTTAAATAGGGCCAGAGGGAGGAAGGCGAGGGGAGGCGAGCGGGCTCCGAGCGGCGGCGCTTGCCATTGATGGCCGCGGGCGTCACGGCTCGGTGCTAAGGAAAGTAACGGCTCCAATTGATCGAGGGAGGGGTTAATTGCCTTAATTGGCCGGTTTGGTGAAGAGGGAGGGAAGGGAAGTGGCGGGGGTGCGGCGGGATTCGCGCGACGGCGCCGGGTCGGCTGGCAGCGAGGCGGGGAAGAAGAAAGGAAGGGGGGAGAGGGTGAGACTGACAAGTGGGGCCCAGGTGTCGGCGTCCGCAGAGAAAAAGAAAAAGGGGCGGTTAGGTGGGCCGCTTGCGGGAGAGCTTGGTGGGCCGGCAGGCCTGGCTAGGCTGAAAGGTAAGAGGAAAGCTTTCTCTTCTTTTTTTCTTTTCTTTTTCAAACTCCTTTTCAAACAAATTTTCTGTTCAAATTGAAATCAAATTCTTTCAAACTTTTCTTAA
Organism: Cenchrus americanus; assembly: GCA_947561735.1. Lineage (NCBI taxonomy): Eukaryota > Viridiplantae > Streptophyta > Magnoliopsida > Poales > Poaceae > Cenchrus > Cenchrus americanus. Next base: position 11,415,074 of record OX387239.1, read on the forward strand.
AAATTTTATAAACATTTTAGAAACCACACAAGCAACCAAAAACCATGCAAGCCAACTGATGATGCACAATCACTTGTTGTCTCTATGTTGATTAAATTATGTTTAATATTTTAGAGCTCAATTTTAAATGGCAAATTAAATTTTAAATCCTTAGGACTAATTAATAGTTGCTAGGTAATTTTTAGTGATGGAATTTTAGGGTGTCACAAATCCTACCCCCTTAAAGAGAATCTCGTCCCGAGATTCAGAAAATTTAGAGAACAGCTGAGGAAAGTCTTCCTTAAGTTCATCCTCTCTTTCCCAAGTTGCCTCTTCCTCAGTATGGTGACTCCACTGTACTTTACACATCCTGATGATTTTACTCCTGGTAACTCTTTCCGATGTATCCAAGATCTTAACAGGGTATTCTTTGTTTGTCAAGTCATTCTCCATTTGAATATCTTCTAACTGTACCGGTTCTATCTAAACCTCACTTGTACATTTCTTCAACTGTGATACATGAAACACATCATGAACTCCCAACAACTGTGCTGGCAACTCCAATTGGTAGGCTACTTCTCCTTTCCGTTCCACAATCTTGAAAGGTCTGATGAATCGAGGTGATAACTTCCCTCTGACATTAAACCTTCGTAAACCCCGAATAGGCGACACTCTTAGGTATGCATAATCACCGACTTCCAAAATCACCTCTCTTCTCCGAGGATCAGCTTAGCTTTTCTGACGCGACTGTGCCGCTTTAAGATTCTCTCTTATGATTTCAACTTGCTTTTCCGCTTCCCGTATGCTATCTGGTCCAAAGAGTTGTCTCTCACCCGGTCCGGTTCCAAAACAATGGTGTTCTACACTTCCTTCCATACGAGCCTCAAAAGGTGCCACTTTAATGCTTTGGATCGATAACTGTTGTTATAAGCAAACTCTGCATAAGGAAAACTCTTATCCCAACTGCCAATGTTCTTCAACGCACAAGCTCTCAACATATCCTCAAGAATCTGATTTGTTCTCTTCGTCTGCCCATCTGTCTAAGGATGGTATGCTGAACTGAAGTTTAACTTTGTATCCATCGATTCATGCAGCTTCTGCCAAAACCGTGAAGTAAAATGTGTGCCTCGATCTGACACTATCTTCTTCGGTACCCCGTGCAAACACACTATCCTTAGATTATACAACTCAGCTAGCTTAACTCCTGTATAAGTCGTCTTCACTGGGATAAAGTGTGCTACCTTGGTTAATCTATCCACAATAACCCATATAGAGTCATACCCATCACGAGTACGAGGTAAGCCCACTATGAAATCCATACCAATTTCTTCCCATTTCCACTCAAGTACCTTTAGAGGTTGAAGCAATCATGCTGGCCTTTGATACTCAGCCTTCACTCTTTGACACACATCACACAACGCTACATGAGCTGCTACACCTTTCTTCATTCCATACCACCAGTATCTCTGTTTCAAGTCCTGATACATCTTGGTACTTGTAGGGTGAATAGAGTAAGCTGAATCGTGCGCTTCCTTCAAGATAGTTTCTCGTATCTCCTTAATCTCAGGTACACAGATTATGTTCTTAAACCATACTGTTCCTTGCTCATCTTCTCTGAAATCCAGAACTGTGCCCAGCTTAATCAACTTCCTGTACTCTGCAATCTTGTCATCAGTCAACTGTCCTTTCCTAATATCCTGCTCAAGCGTCGACTCGATTTCTAATGTCAAGGTCTCACTTGAAGCAACTATTCCCAAGTTGAGTCGTGCCATCTCCCAACATAGCTCCTGAGGTAGCAGGTGTCCTATCGCATGTTGGTCTCGTCCCTTCCGACTCAAAGCATCTCGCTACAACATTTACCTTTTCATTGATGATACCGAATATCCAAATCATAATCTTTGATTACCTCCAACCACCTTCTTTGCCTCAAATTCAAATCCTTTTGGGTAAAGATATACCGTAGACTCTTGTGGTCGGTGAAGGTCCGACACTTGTTTCCAATCATGTAGTGTACGCAAATCTTCAACGCGTGAACAACTGCGCTAGCTCAAGACCATGAGTAGGGTAGTTCTGCTCATGTTTCCTCAGCTGTCTTGAAGCATAAACTACTACCTTTCCTTCTTGCATCAACACACAACCCAATCCTTGCCGAGAGGCATCGCAATACACATCGAATCCTTTGTGTATGTCTGGCATGATCAACACAGGTGCTGTGGTCAACCTCTTCTTCAATTCTTCAAAACTAGCCTGACACTTCTCATCCCACTTAAATTCTTTTCCTTTCTCGAGCAGAGTGGTAAGTGGCTTCACGATCTTAGAAAACCCTTCAATGAACCTTCGATAGTATCCCGCAAGTCCAAGGAAGCTTCGATTTCCGGTACATTCTTAGGCGGACTCCGAGTTCAATACATCCCGAACCCCGCTTGGATCCACTTCAATCCCTCCATCCGTGATAATGTGTCCGAGAAAAGAGACCTCCTTCAACCGTAAAGCACACTTGCCGAACTTGGCATACGGTCGATGTTCCCGAAGCTTCTGCAACACAAGTCTTAGATGTTCTTCATGTTTTTCCTCACTCCGAGAGAATACCAATATGTCATCAATGAATACCACAACAAACTTATCAAGATACTCCATGAATACCTTGTTCATCAAATACATGAAGTATGCTGGTGCATTGGTCAGGCCAAAGGACATTACAGTGAACTCATACAACCCGTATCTAGATGTGAATGATGTCTTTGGTATATCCTCCACTTGGATTTTTAACTGGTGATAACCTGACCTAAGATCTATCTTAGAGAATGCCTTAGCTCCTCTCATTTGATCAAATAAATACTCAATCCGAGGTAAAGGGTATTTGTTCTTGATAGTAACCTCATTAAGTGATTGATAGTCTATACACAACCTCTTAGATCCATCCTTTTTATCAACGAAGAGTGTGGGGGCTCCCCATGGTGATGAACTAGGACGGATAAACCCTTTACTAAGTAGTTCTTCAATTTGTTTCTTTAATTCAGCTAAATCTTTTACATCCATTCTATAGGGTCTTTTAGATATGGGAGCAGTACCAGGTATAAGTTCAATACTAAATTCAATGTCACGGTCGGGAAAACACATCAGGGAATTCATTCACTACCCTTATATCCTCCAAAGCCTTGCTCTCAACTGAATTCACAATTCCCCTATTGGATGAGGGTGTACTCACATATTCTATTCTCTCTCCCTGAGGACTGGTTATCAACACTGACTTCTTTCGGCACTGGATAACTCCATCATGCTTTTGTAACCAATCCATCCCAAGAATGACATCTATTCCCTATGATTTTAGAACTACCAGATTAGCAAGAAAGTCTACCCCCATAATATTAATCTTTACTTGTGGGCATATACTACCAGTTTTCATTTCTCCTCCCGGGGAACTAACTATCAGTGGGTTCTTCATTGAGCTCATAGATAAGTTATATTTTGTCACAAATTGATCAGTTATGAATGAATGTGATGCGCCCGAATCAAATAATACCGTAGCGGGTACGAGTTGACGAAAAACGTACCCAATACCACGCCGCATCATTCCGAGCGTTCTCCACCGATACGTGATTAACCCGCCACGCACATGACTCTGTCGGCCTCTCTTGCTAGGTGTCCGTGGAGTACGAGCCCGTGAAGATGACTCGCCGGGCCCCCCGTTTCCACTGTCTCTCCGTGGAGTTTACATCACCCTCTTGGGACAATGGTTAGCATAGTGCCCCGGCTCTCCACACTTGAAGCATCCACCGAGCCGAACGGGGTTGGTGTTTCGACGGGCGCCCTAGAGCTATTGTTAGGACGACTCGGGCGAGGGGTAGGAGCTGCGGGTGTCCGAGGATTGAAGCGTTGTGGCTGAAACGAGCGTTGCAGCTGCATGTTCTGTGGGTACCTCCCACCATGACCACCGGGACGATATGGAGTCGAGCTCGCCGAGAACCGACACGAGGACGGTGTTGCGCTAGGCTCGTTCATGCGACCGAAACTTGCGTTTCTGTTCACCCATCTCCTTTCTTTTGCTTTCCAGCCCAATAGCCTTGTTCACCAATGTCTGAAATTCTGGGAAGATGTGACTCTGCAGTTGATAGTTTAAAGGCCCAATCAAGCCATCCAGAAACCTTTCCTGCCTTTTTGGATCAGTGTTTACCTCATCCGGCGCGTAACGTGACAGGTGAGTGAACTTATCCAGATACTCAGTCACTGACATGCTGCCCTGTCTCAGCGACAAGAACTCCCTCTCGCTTAAGCTTAATTACCCCGAAGGGATGTGGTAAGTACGGAAGTTGTCACGGAACTCCCGCCAAGTGATGTTCGCTTTGTTGGGATGAGCGAGCTGAATACGCATCCCACCGATCCGTGTGACTGTCCCACAAGTACGCCGGCGAAGATATAGGACCATTTCCTTCTAACCTCCTAAGTACCTGGTGTTTACCATCTGACCGTTAGAAAAAACATATTTAAGATAGTTGTACTTGAATCAATGCATTAGAAGATAACTCAAAATGAAATAGCAACATGTTCTTCGACAAGGACAGATTCTGTTGACCTCAAAGCATTATGTATAACTTTCTGCATAATTATCCAAAGACCACGAATATTTACCAGATTATGACGAATAAAATTATAGAACTATCTCAACTGGAATCACCTCATTTGGACATCTATAACTCGAGATAAAATTCAAACAGTGCAGCTGTATCAGCAGAAATTTACAGACTCTGACATGTTCATTACTTTGTGCATAACTCCCAGAATATATACTGTATATCATTGAATTTTCGACACAAAATCATCCTCTAAATTTGTGAACTAACCCAACTGGTTTCATGTCATTTGGAGTTCTGTAGCTCAAGATATAAACAAAACATTACTGGTATGTCATATGACTACGAAAACAGATTTGATCCATTTCAAACTTGCATAGGAGATTAAGCAAAGACAACCGAATAAAAACCCGAACTAACTTTTTAATTAACTTAACAAATTCTGATTGCATAGTGGCCATCACTCCACCATACAATTCACAATCAAACAAAGATCCAACTCAATCATGTTTGCAACCAACATTCATTATTACAAGCAATACGTTCACGCAGGAACGATCTAGCGGAAAAGTAAATGGTAAAGGCAAGTATCCCAGGATCCTAGCCAAGATGAGTATTAGCTTCAGCAGAGCCATAACGGAGTTTCTTGCGCGGAGGGGTGGCTGCGGTATGATATGGCACAACTTCTTGAGGGAGTCGCTGTCCCGCCAGCTGTGCTTCCAGACGTGCAATCTTCACCTGGGCAGCCTGCAACTCCTCGTGATACCTGTCCATCTCATTAGTTGCTCCCTCCAGATCTGTGTTCAAGGCAGTAGTCACACGTGCCAGGATATCGATGCGATCATCACCTCCAGCTGGCACTACAGTCTCCTCTGTGCCACTCGCATGACGAGGCACATGGCGATACTCCGAGTTGAACAACCGTGCCCGCTTCGCATTTCAGATTGACCAGAGTGCCCTCCTCGCTGCATCGTTCACTGTAGCATCATCTGTGGAGAAATGGGCTGTGCTGTGGTGAGATGAGCGGTACCTCCAGCCATCTGCATCATTCAAGGGCATCCTTATGTAGACTCTGCTGGTGTAGTAGTCTCTCATCCTGGCTCGCTGAAGTGCTTCGTCACGTAGAGGGGCTTCATGGTATAACCCAGGTACTGTAGAACTTCCCACAGAAGAATGCAAAACTGCCCGTTCTCATCTTCAGTGGAATGTTTGTGATACACCGCTCCGTGATAGCGAGGGTCTTCATCCTCCTCTTCTTTCGGGTTTCCATTAGCATTGTTACCTCCTTCATCATCTCCACTGTCATCACTAGAATCGTCTGGGTCACCACCTTCACCATCAGGCACTGGATCAACATGTGCAGGGGGTGCCTCCTCATTTGCCACAGGCGCTGGTGGAATCACAATGTCCCCATCAGCGTTTGCCTCCCAAGACGGTGCCATCGTACAGTGTGGTCGTTCCAATGGCTCCTCCTCCATCTCTACCTCCTCGGGATCTTCCTCTTCGGTTCCGGCCAGACCTCCTCTCGGGTTTTCCTCCATCTCAGCCTCCCGGGCGAAACTCCTCTGGTTCCTCCTCAACATCCTCTAGACGATAGCGAGGAGCTAGCCGCATCCAAAGGGGAAAGCGCCCACCAGTGCTCTTGCGAGGGGTCATGTAGGTTCTGGCCATCTGTCAAAGCAAAGCTGATCTCAGAGTACAGAATAAAACAAAATGACAGAGTTTAAATGATAAATAAGATTAAATTAGATTTTTAATGCGTAAATAAGATGATTTGAAGCATGATAGGGTTTTCTAGAACATGAATCGTTAATTTCGTCCATTTCTAACTAAGACTGCAACCTACAGTCATCACGGCTCTGGTACCACTTTGTCACACTCGATTTTACAAGGAAAACCGAATGCATCTCACGTGTGCGCCAGGATCAATTTACACACACATGATAGACAAAACGGTAATATCATTGCGGTAACAAAACGTTAAAGAGTTTAACCGGTACAATATCCGGAGAGGTGGACTCAAAGGTCCAAACACAACGATAACTAAACGAGGAGCAGCTCCAACTCGACTTCCACGGCATGATGACCGGGGGATCTCGCATGCCCTAGAACTCCTCGTAGTCGCTGCAATACTCGTCCTCGCCTCCGATGTTCTCCTCTGAACAGCGGTAAGCAAGGGTGAGCGCACTTATGGTTGGTGCTCAGCAAGTGGGGGATCCAATGCAAGGCTATCAAGGATAGGCTATGGTTCACAGCGGTAAGCATTTTATAAGTTGATCAAGTTTTATTAGCAAGCTCCTAATTACTAGGTGTAAGTGTATACCAACCCACTTATCATTAAAAGAAACCTCAAACCAAACTCACAAAACCACAATTTACATTTATCTTCAATTTTATTAATCATGTGAGGGACCAAGCCACTCTTGACCGTGAGCACGGCCGATTGATCGCTTTCACTCGCGAGGGTTGTACACTTTACCCACGGTTCGTGTTCCCCATTTTGCCCGGTTATCTAGACTCTTGAACACTTCAAAGGTGAGTGGCTAGGGGTCCACTACGAAGCCTTTACAAAGGAAAGAAAAGAAACCAACAGCCCGCAACAATTCTACGGCTCGGGCGGAGCATAACCCTTCCTAGTGGTCGCACCTTAGCCAAGGTCGCTACCCCAAAAGAACCGGCTATACCCCTGCAACCCCGAGCCCCCTGTGCCCCTCTCGGAAAAAGGCTATCAGCTAACCCACTCTCCTAATTACTTGGCTAAGCCAGAGCCATGTGGACTGTGGTTGTACTATTGTCTTGGGTGGTTCTCCATGTTCCATTTATATTTCAAGTTATCTTGTCTTAAGCATAAACGCATAACATAAACAGAACCGAGATATATATCATAAACAAAGCATATCCATACCCCTGTAAAGCAAACTAAGTATTTATCTACCCAAGCATTTGTTAAACAGGGTTGATCAAGGTAATGAGGTAAAATATCTAGTCAAGTCCTTAACTAGGTGTTTGCTCATCAAGTTTATGCATAGCAACAGGAATAGTAAACTTTGTTTTACATGCAGTGACATAGGTTCAAAAAGATAATGCAGAGGGGGAAAAGCCACTTGCCTTCCTCTACAAGCTGGGTAAAATCTTCCTCGAAAACAGGCTCTTCCTGATCACCTCCAATGGGGAGCTCGGACGAAACGAGCACGATATCTACGAGTCAAACATGAACAACAAACAATAAATAAACAGTACACCAAACAGTAACAAAACTGGTAAATTTGCTGTTTAAATGATTCTACTCGTCGAGACGATCATTTCAGTATATAAAACGCTAAAAACGGAGTTGAAAGGAGAAAGATATGATTAAAACAAGTTACAGGGACCTATCTGCAAGAAAACTAAGTTTGCAGGGCCTTTTATAAATAAAACCAGGGGCTAAAACATAATTTTATATAAAAACTGAAGAGCTTAAGTTTTATTTCTCAATAAAAGGACCTCTAACAACATTATCCAGGGTAGATAGGGGCCTAACTACAAAATTCAGGACCTAACTACAAGAACTCTTATAGGTCGGAGGACCGGCATGTGAATATAGAATTTCCCAGGGACTCTTAAAGGAAAAGGCCGCAGCCGAACCGTGGATCTTAGATCCAACGGCCGCGGGCTCGTGCGGGTGCAGTGGACCACGCCGTGCACCCGGTGCACGGGTCCACGGTGGACCGCCCATTCAAAACGAAGGGGTATGCGATCAGAGCCACCCGTGCAAGATCCAATGGCCCTGGACGCACGCGTGCGGGATGCGGCGGCAACGTCGCCGGAGTGCGGTGGCGCGCGGCGGGGCTCGCCGGCGTTGCGCCCGGGCGGTGTTCCCGGCCGCAACACGACGACGGGATAGCTCAAAACGTAGAGGGAACGCATGCGCACGTGATCGTGGGGTCAAGGGGGCGATTGTGCCTCGCCGGCGTCCCGGCGCGGAAGGGGGCGGAGCGGCCGCTCCGGCGAGATCGCGAGCGCGCTGTTGTGCACAAAAGGAAGGGGAAATGGGCTGGGGTTATTGCTCACAGTTCAAAGGAGAAGCGGGCGAGCTCGAAGGTGAAGAAGATGCGAAGGCGGCAGAGCTTGGCAGCGACAGCGGGTCGGGCGGCGCTCCGGTGTGGTCGAGGCGCGGCTCCCACGGGCTCTGGGGACGAGAACCTGCAGCAATCCGAGCTTGATGAGCCCCTAGTGAACCCAAGGAGAAAGAGAGAAGGGCGGCAGAGGTTGTCCTTCACCGGCGGCGACAAATTCACGACGGCGGCGGCGAGAACCCGAGGCGGCGATGGTGGGGATTTGGTGCTCGAGCGAGTGCGTTGGTGCGCTGAGAGGGCAAAGGGAGAGGCAGGAGTTCAAGCACGAGCTTAAATAGGGCTAGAGGGAGGAAGGCGAGGGGAGGCGAGCGGGCTCCGAGTGGCGGCGCTTGCCATTGATGGCCACGGCCATCACGGCTCGGTGCTAAGGAAAGTAACGGCTCCAATTGATCGAGGGATGGGTTAATTGCCTTAATTGGCCGGTATGGTGAAGAGGGAGGGAAGGGAAGTGGCGGGGCGCGGCGGGATTCAAGCGGCGGCGCCGGGTCGGCTGGCAGCGAGGCGGGGAAGAAGAAAGTAAGGGGGGACAGGGTGAGACTGACAAGTGGGGCCCAGGTGTCGGCGTCCGCAGAGAAAAAGAAAAAGGGGCTGTTAGGTGGGCCGCTTGCGGGAGAGCTTGGTGGGCGGCAGATCTGGCCGGGCCGAGAGGTGAGAGTTAATCTTTCTCTTTCTTTTTCTTTTCTTTTTCAAACTCCTTTTAAAACAACTTTTCTTTTCAAATTCAAATCAAATTCTTTCAAACTTTTCTTAAAAATTTTATAAACTTTTAGAAACCACACAAGCAACCAAAAACCATGCAAGCCAACTGATGATGCACAATCACTTGTTGTCTCTATGTTTATTAAATTATGTTTAATATTTTAGAGCTCAATTTTAAATGGCAAATTAAATTTTAAATCCTTAGGGCTAATTAATAGTTGCTAGGTAATTTTTAGTGATGAAATTTTAGGGTGTCACATTCCTCCAGCAAACTTTACGCATTAAAGGTTTCTCACCTAAATGGTCTAGATGGATCCAAAACATGGTTTCGGGAGGGACTGTGGGAATCAAAGTTAATGATGACATTGGACCATACTTCCAAACGAAACGGGGGCTCAGACAAGGGGATCCAATGTCCCCTATCTTATTTAACATTGTCGCTGACATGCTAGCCCTGCTCATTAATCGAGCAAAAGCAGATGGGAAAATTAGATGGGTGATACCCCATCTAGTTGATGATGGGTTGTCTATCTTACAATACGCAGACGACACCATAATTTTTCTAGACCATGACCTTGAGCAAGCTAAAAATCTTAATCTCCTTTTATGTGCCTTTGTGCAGCTTTCGGGGCCGAAGATTAATTTCCACAAGAGTGAAGTCTTCTGTTATGGTGCGGCCAGAGAGATGGAAGCTTCCTATACTTCTCTCTTTGGTTGTAATTTGGGAGATTATCCTTTCAGATATTTAGGTATCCCGATGCACCATAGACAACTCCTAAATTCCGAATGGAGTAAAGTCGAAGAACGCTTCTAGCAAAAGCTCTCCTGTTGGAAAGCAAAATATCTATCCTATGGGGGGAGGTTGGTCCCACTAAATTAAGTGTTAAGTAGCCTACCCATGTTCATGATGTCCTTTTTTTAAGCCCCTAAGAGAGTTCTTAAAAACCTGGATCATTTCAGATCTAGATTTTTTTTGGCAAGGTTCTGCTATTAAGCACAAATATAGGCTTGCCAAATGGGACATCTTGTGTCGCCCCAAAGATCAGGGTGGTCGTGGGATTTTGAACTTACAGCTTCAAAACAAATGCCTGTTGGATAAGTGGTTAGTGCACCTTTTGGACACTGACGGGACCTGGTAATCTTTGCTAAGGAACAAATATTTGAGAACCAAAATGCTCACGCAAGTATCATCAAAACCAAATGACTGTCACTTTTGGAGAGGACTCATGTGCATTAAAAATGAGGTTCTTTCTAACGGTCCTTTCGTTATTAAAGATGGAACCAACACGAGATTTTGGGATGATATGTGAATAGGGGATAAGCCGCTCAAAGATACCAACCCATCCTTATACATATAGCGCGGGATAAGCATGTCACGGTTTCTAGGGTTTTGTCCTCTAGGCCCCTTAATATTTCTTTAAGGCGGTCTTTGGTGCATAACAACCTGAGCCATTGGCTTCAACTAGTAGCTCGGGTCTCTAATGTTGTTTTGGTGAATGATAAGGACTATTTTAAATGGAGGATGACAAAAAGTAGTTTTGTCACTATTCGGTCTTTGTATCTACATGACATAGATACTCATCCACCTTTTGAGAATAGGAAGATCTGGAAGTGGAAAATACCTCTAAAGATCAAGATTTTTCTTTGGTTTCTTCAGAAGGGGGTCGTTTTGACAAAAGATAACCTTGCAAAGAAAAATTGGAAAGGGAGTCAGCAATGTGTCTACTGTAATTTTAATGAGACCATTCAGCACCTATTTCTAGATTGCCCTTCCGCAAAAATGATTTGGAGGATTATTTTCTATGCTACCAATTTGACCCAACCTAGATCTATTAGCCATATGTTTGGTACGTGGCTTAATAATCAACATAAAGACTATAAGCTCCTGATTGGGGTTGGTGTCACTGCCATTTGCTGGGCTATTTGGAAATGCCGGAATGATATAGTTTTCAAAAAAAACGAAGTTTAATCCGATTTTGCAGGTTATTTTCAGGGAGCTTACTGGCTACGCTTGTGGGCACAGTTGCAGCATAAGGAGCAGACTAAGGATACCCTCATCACCATGAGCAGGAAATTAGAAATCGTTGCTCTACAGATTGCTAATAGAGGATGGAACAATTTTTTCCGTTTACCTAGTCGGGGGCTTGTTGTCCGTTTGCTGCTTTTTTTACACCTTTTGTGGACGGTTCTTTTGAACTCTGTAATATTTGGCTGTGTACATCTTCAGATGTAGAGGCCGGATTTAATTATCCAATATCTTTAAAAAAAAAGTGCGCATAACATAGTTCGGGCAAGCCCAGTACGGGGAGCCGGCCGTGTTTGGAGATCATCGGTGGGGACCTGGCTCTAAAGCAAATACTCCCATGGGTAAAAAGGAGATCCTCGTACCGCTGGATGAGAGCGTGGACGTTTTGTTCGGCTACTCCATGGTCCATGGATGTGCATGCAGGTATTCAGGAATCAGGATTGTGGTGGGCTCTGCTGTACTACGAGCCATGGGGAGACATGGGGGGCGGCGGTGCTGTCTCCAGGCCAGTGAGCACATGAGCGTCGGCCTCAGCGGGCCCCCACATGCTGCAAGTCTTGGGCGTATAATTATAATTAGGGTGTGTGTATAGCTCACCCACGCAATTTTGGGCCTCTCCTCACACGAATTTTTGCAACTTTTTACACCTCAGGTCTATTATTTTTCCTCCTACCCTCCCCAAATTTATCCCTTACCCATCCATCTCTCTCTCCTCCCTATCCTCTCCCCGCGGAACCACCCCCGACCCCGTCGTCTTCCTCGCGACGCCGCCCCCCCCCGCCCTCCCCGCCGTCCCGCCCCTCCGCCTCCCCGCCGGCGCCGGCGGACCCTAGTCCGCCGGCGCCGGCCGTCCCCGCCTCCAACCACCACCGCCGCCTCCTCCCCACCGCCGTCGCCGTGGCCCGACCCCGCCGCCGCCGTGCTCCCCCGCCCGACCCCCGGCCCCAACCGCCGGCCTCCTCCGCCCGGCCGGCGGCGCCCCCTCGCCGCCCGGCCTCGCCGCCCCGCCCACCGCCGGCCTCCGCCGGCCGGCTGCCGCCGCCGGCCCTCCCTCTAGGTCCGGCGGGGACAGCAGCCCACCCCCGGAAACCCCGAACCCTAACCCCGGAACCCTAACCCGAACCCTAAACTCGCCGGAGTAGCTCGCTGGAGTTGGAGAAGAAGGTGAGATTGGGGAAGAAAAAATTCGTGTGAGGAGTTGCTCCAAATCACACATGTAACAGATAGCTTTACCTTAATGTATGTCATCAGAGTGAACTGTAGCATGGATCGTACCTCAGAGTTTGATGCAAGGGAACGAGTTTTCATACAGATCGACAAGGACTCCACACTCAGAAACACAACACTCACATGATGTAGTAGCTAAAATGATCTAACTCAGCTCTGCAGCTGCCACTAACAGGCGCCACAGAAGAGCGGCAAGGAAGGTGACCTCAAAACATTGCCAGCATCATCAGGCAATCTGACTAGAGGATTGCCTGGTCCAACCAAGGGGATGCATGCTGGATTCACTGTTACTAACTCTGAACGAAGCACACTTGAGGCACAATGTTCATATAATTCATACTAGTACTCTTTACTCATCAAGAACTCTAGCTTGGTAGGATTTACCATTCAGATTTCATTGATGCGCGTGGGCACCTCTGTTTCGGTAATATTGAGGGACAGTTCTTTTGGCACAACATCGTGGCCACGGTTAGATGCCAAAATCTCTAAAGGTGGTGGTGGGAGAGATGTTCCCACTGTCGGTCCATCCTCCACGACGAATATCGCTGCCATGCCCATTGACAAATGGAACTCATAGTGGCAATGCATGAACCATACCCCTGTAGAAAATAAAAGGCAAAGAATTATCATGTTGCGAGTGAGACCTAACCTTCACATTCGTAAGACCAGATGTCATGTAGTACTAGATATGGAAGAAATCATATACGCACCTGGATTGTCCGTGACAAACCGGACGGCAGCCCAGCCGATCCTCGGTACCAGCACGGTATTCCTCAATGGTGGATCAACTAGGTTATACTTGGCGAAATCCCTCACTGGGTCATAGTTACCTAGACCCTGAGCAAGCACAAACATGTCATGACCATGCAGGTGCATCGGGTTGGAGTCGCTCTGCATTATTGCCGTCCCCTGGAACACGATATCCACCACCGTGCCATACCGGAAGCGCCGTGCCAAGCTACCCCTAGACGAAGGTTCTAGCTTGGCCTCCTTCGGCCCCCATGGAACGAAACCCCGGTCGGTGAAGTTAAACACCACCGGCGGCCTGTCGGGAAGCTCTTGCAGCATGTCCATGTCGCTGGTGTGGTAGTAGTGCGCTTCTAGTAGTGGCCTTGTCGTGTCGGGGAGCTGAAAAGATACGTTGTTCATGGTTGCAACAAGGATTGCCTCCTTGCTCCCACTTCTCTTGCAGGTCTGGCCTTGCCGGCAGACCGAGCCCAAGCCGACGGTAATGAACAAGGACTCATCAGCACGCTCTGGTACCGACGGCCCTTGTGTGCCATTCAAACTTGTCAAGTTGCCATTGAAATAGAAGGAGACCATCGTGTCATGCTGGTCAGGCATCTCTGGTGCAAGTGGAGGAGGTGTGGTACCATTGCCGGAGATGTGCTCGGTGCTATACCTCACAATGCCTCTTGTGACATACTTTGGTATCTGTGGGTCGGGCTTCGGTGATTGGTTGGCAAGGCCTGTGATGTAGTACCGACCGGGTGGTGCATCAGCAACTACTAGGGCATCAATAGTCTGACCGGGAGCGATCGCAATGACGTCCGTGGTATATGGGCGGATGTAGTTTGCATCGGCGGCAACCACCGTGAACTTGTGACCGGCAATCTTGAGGTAGTACTCGGAGAAGAGAACAGTGCTGACTATTCGCAAAAGGTAGGTTTTTCCGGGCTCCACATCTAGCGCATAGCTGTCTTCCTTTGGCCCTTCATTTCAGAGTAAAAAAAAATGAAGGTATTAGAGAAATAGAAGAAAATTTCATTTTATTTGGTCATCAAAGAGTGATACTATGGATGGTTACCAGAGCAGTTGTATAGTTCTCCAAACTTGCCATTTATTGCGGCTCCACTAGGGTTATCATCAAAGACACCATCTATCATTCTTCTGTGCAACTCATCAAGATCAATGTCCCACCACTCCCCTGCCACAACAGGACGTCAGTTCAGAAATAAGCTCAACATAGTTAACTTCGCTACGTGCTATACTTCTTCCAACCCAAATTATATTGACACTTTTTCTTCACTAGATATACAACTTTGGCTACACGCATGTGTCTAATTAAATACATAGTAAAAACATGCATTGTGGAAACTATGTTTAGAGAGAACGGACAAACTAAAAATGATTGACCTATAATTTTCTATGGATATATATCTATTGAGAACAGACAACTGTGTGTGTGTGTGTATGTCCAGTTACGATGGTTCTTTTCGTTCATCGGCTATCTAGTGCACCTTATGGAGTGGTTGTTGTTGTCGAGTTTCCAACGGAGATTGCCTAGTTTCATCTCCTTTGTAATATAATCGGCAGCTCTGCAGCCTAGTTCGTTTCAAAAAAATAACGGATAGAGTAATGCTTTAAACGATTTGGATGTTGAAAGAAATCACAAACCTATAATGATGGGAACTTCCTTATCAGGCTTGGGGAATGGATACGAGCTGGGTCCATCTCTTGGCCGGATGATGAGGGCACCATGCAGGGTTGCACGGAGGCAGGTAACGTGAGCATGCCACCAGAGGGTTCCTTCTTGCCCAATGACATCGAACCGGTAGGTGAAGTTTTGGTTCGGCAGGATGGGCCTTTGCGTGATCATCGGCACGCCATCCGCCCAACAATTCCGCTGCTGTTTCACCCCGTGCCTATACATTGCAAACAAACACACCATGCCTCATTTGAAAGTTAACAGGGGAATTTGTTGGAAGAATGATATATATAGTGGTCAGGTACTTAGTCAATATCGATTACCAATGGATCGTTATGTTGTGGGGTGACTTGTTGACGACATGAACAACCACGGAGTCTCCCTCGGTAACCTCTATGGTTGGCCCTGGGAATTGCCCATTCACCACAGTGACCAGTGTCTTGTTGCACAAGTGAATATTCATCTCGCTCACCTAAACAGAAATACAGAATGTGGGAGACGTTGAATCAAGCACGCGTTCACGTATACATAAATTGCCATATAGTGATGTGCATTGCTTTTTGACGCAGATTAACAGTACAGAGAAACTAGCAATGGTGGATAACTGAGACAGAAAAAGAGCGTCGTGCTTACAAGGAATGTGTGCTCAACGACGGCAGCGGTTGCTCCTAGGACCACTGCGGTGAGCACAATAATGAAAGTGGAGGCAACCGCTGTGGCTGCAATTGGGTGGCTGAAGTACTGGATCTTCATTTTGCTTGCTGATGGTAGGAGACGGACGCAACTAAGCCCACACACTTATAGGAAGGAGCTAGCTGAGGTTTCGATGACCGAGAACTCACACTATCTGCGAACGCTCACTATTTCCTGCTCGGATCTCTCTCCAGGCCACCAGTTTGTACTTTGTACTAGTACATAACCAATAAGCTGCCCGCGTGGTCCACGTGCATCAGGCAAGCAGCCAAGGTGGAATCGCCAGTCACTGAGCAACCAGAAAACACTGGATCGTGAATGCAAAGTTTCAGACTACAGCAAATCTACAGAACGTAATAACATAAACCTCTGTTGGATATAGTGCTCGCTCAGTAATCGACTGCCGCACATGTTTCACGCGGATATAGTGCATTAGCAGGAGCCCAGGACATCCCGATGGCCGTGACCCAGCAGTACTCATCAGATGACGGACACTTTGCATGTTCTGGTCAATGACGAATAGAGAATAATTGTGAAAAAAGGGAGTGTCTATAGCTCACCCACGCAATTTTGGGCCTCTCCTCACACGAATTTTTGCAATTATTTACATCTCCAGACTACTATTTTTCCTCTCTCTTCCTCACTTTCTTACCTTCATCCTCCCGACCTCCCCGTCTCCCACGTCCGCTTCCACCGCCGCCGCCCCGCCGCGCCCCCACCCCGCCGGCGCGGAGCTCCACCGGACCCTAGCCCCGCCGCGCCGGCCCCGCCTACCGCCACCACCGCCGCCCCTCCCACCACCGCCGCCGCCGCCCAACCCCGTCGTCTCCGTCGCCGCCGTGCTCCCCCCGCCCGACCCCGGCCCCAACCGCCGGCCTCCTCCGCCCGGCCGGCGGCGCCCTCGCCGCCCCGCCCACCGCCCCGGCCTCCGCCGGCCCTCCCTCTAGGTCCGGCGGGGACGCAGCCCCACCCCCCCGAAACCCCGAACCCTAACCCCGAACCCTAACCCGAACCCTAAACTTGCCGGAGTAGCTCGCCGGAGTTGGGGAAGAAGGTGAGTTTGGGGAAGAAAAAATTCGTATGAGGAGTTGGTCCAAATCACACAAGCAACAGATTGCTTTACCTCGAAAAAAAATGTCTATCTCTCGGATCCAATTCCAAGCGCATGTAGACACTCACAAGCGCCCATATTGCACTTGTACGACGGCAAACGGAGCATTTCTCGTCGTACATTCGTATATACATATTACTACTACAGAAACATCTATCACAAATGGCCCATCACCGCTGATTGTTTGAAATCGGGCGGTGATAAGTCATCACCGCCTTTTTTCACACACGCACGGTGAAACTGAAACTTGCAGTGATAATATCTCATCACCGTTGGTTTGTATTAACAGCTAGTGGTGATACACTACGGGACACCCCCTCTCTGGCTAGTGCTTGGGGGTTTGCCGAGTTCCTTCCCTCGGGCACTGGACAAAGAGGAAGTTCGCCGAGTGTTTTTCAAAAAAAAAAACAATCAGCGAAGAAAAAACCACTACTACAGAAATTTCCATCACCACCGGTATATTACCGCGATTTTTTAGCATAACCTAGTGGTGATGGCTACAACTTACAGTGATTGATTATGTTACAAACCGTTGGTGATAACTATCACCGCTGGTTGGTAACACAAACAGGTGGTGATAGGATGCCCCCCTCAACACCCTCTCTCTTCGATCTTTTGTATCCTCGCACTTTCTCACCACAACCACCGCCCGCTCGCCTACTCTTTCTCACCCTTTCTCACTCACTTCACCACCGACGGCAGCCTCCCCTCCATTCATCACCAATGACAGCCTTCCCTCTCTTCGTCGCCGACGGTTGTCTACCTCGTTCCCTCCTACCCCACCCTCCCATCACCTCCCCCTTTGCTCGCACCTCACCTCGAGGTGAAGGAGCAGCTGCGGGGCGAGCAACAGCGACGGCTTTTGAGGCATGGTGTGGTGGCAGTGCGAAGATAGATCAGCATGGAAGGGTGGCGTCAGTTGGATCTATTGAAAATGGCGACGAGATCCAGGCTGTTAGCAGCAATAGTGAGGGCCTGGCCGCCTCCAGTGAGTAGTCCCAAGCATGACGGTTGGACAGATCCGACGCCATGGGGAGTTATCGCGGCCGGATCCCCATGGCATGGTGACACGAGAGTGGGGTGGCTGCGCCATCACATAGGTGTGGAAGCTGGATCCCCAGTGTGTGGTGCTGGGGTAGCGGGTGGCGGCGTCGATAGGGTAGTTTGGCGGTGGTGGAGTGGGGCCGGTATAGTTCAAAGCAAGTGGTGATTATGTGATCTCGCACTACCATTTGTGATATAACACTGTTCTAAACCACTGGTGAAGGTCTTTTGGAGCCGGTGCTGATGGGCTCTTTTGTAGTAGTCAACATAATGAGGGTGGGAATTCAAGGATACCATCTTCAGAGTTAATTGTGCCTCCATGAGCATAATACCAATTCTTCACTTGCTTGGGCCACTAATAGACCACTGGTATAGTACCTTGTGTGAGAAGGTCTTCTTCCATCTTCCGCCACTTGGAAATTGCAAGTGTGTAACCACCTCGACAAAGATGATGGTCGTGCCCCTTCTTACCACAACTCTTATTCCCTCGTGCACTCGTCTTGGCAAAATCTTCACTTTTCTTGTATTCCACAAAGGACATCTAGTATTTTTTAAATTGGGATATTCAGTCCAATTTGGAGTTAAAGTTTTCTTGATATAATCTTTTTGTTCAATGCCTTGAGGAAGTGTGAAGTGTTTTAGGATTTCATTCCACAACAAATTTTTCACTAAGTATGGAACGACACAAGGATTATCTGCTTTTCCCTTCCATTCTCTGTATCTCATGGGCAAGTTGTCCCTTATAATGGCAATGCATTGTGACACATATGTGTCCTTGATCTTTTTTGAGCACATGGTTGGCCAACCTCGACATCACACCCCGAAATTTCCAAATTTCGGGATGTGAATAGGAAGAAAAATTAAAACAATGATTTCCCATAACTTTTAAAATTTTATCCAACATTTAATTCGTTATAGGGAATATAGTGTAGGAAAAAAAAACATTATTTGTTTTCCGAAAATAAATTTATAGCCGATGTTTGTTGCATGCATGCCGCCGCATTACTTTTGTTTGGTTGAATTCAAATTTCTATTTGAATTCAATTGTTTGAATCCTTTTAAAAAAAAGAAAACAAAACCCTACCCCCTTGTTGTGTTGTGGTTGCGGCCCGGTACCGCCAAAGTTCGCCATATGTCCCCGGACTCCACGGCTTAATCCACACGACGCCCTCTCTTCTCTGCGGCTCGTTAGCCCAATCTCACGGTTCGGCCCACATAGCAAAGTCCACTACCGGTCCTTGAGGTTTTTCGCTTGTATCGCTCGACCCTCTCACGTTTGAGCCCGTCGGCCTTTTGGCCCGGTACCGCCGCCCGCGAAACCCTCCCCCCTCCCTCTCGTCGGCGGCACACGGGCCCCGCCCATCATCCCTACCGGCACGCCGCATCGCACCGGACTCGGATCCGTACCAAGTCGGCCGCGCGCGCAGCCTCGCGCCCCGCTCCTTCTTGGCCCGCATGCCAAGGCCTCCCTTGGCCTATTTAAAGGCCACCGCCGCCGCTCGAGGCCACTCTACCCGGAACCCTACCCCGAGTTTTTAAGTGTAATTAGGTTTTAACCCTCGGTTCCTTGCGCTTTTGCCCCTCGATGTTTAGATTTCTCGCAAAAAACTCCTACACCATGTTTTGGTCGTAGATTACACGTTTTAGCTCCACATTCTTTATATCCACGCGACCGTCTCGACGAGTAAAACAACTTTTTTCCGTTATTTTGTTCCGTTAGTACCGTTTGGTGATTGTTTCTTATTTTATTCCATTGTGTGCTTGTATGTGAATGATGTGGTGCGTTGAAGATGGCTCGTACGTGGACTACACCGGAGTTGAAGATTTCCAAGACCTTGAGCGGCGAGAACCGTTGGTAGAAGGCAAGTCCTTGCTGCATTCCCGTTGATCCTATTACAACATGCATTTCAATTACACCGTTATTTATTATTGATTTGCATTAAATTGAAGGGTCCTATTATTAAGGTTTGACTAGCTTTGACTATCTTGTGCCTTGATCAACGTGGGTTTACTTTATGTTGGGTAGCACTTGCTAGAGCTTACCTTGGTTTCGAGTGGTTTAATAAAGAATGATCAATCTTGCTTTACTTCGTTATCATTCATGTAATGCAAGAACACTTTATGCCTCGTTAATCGGAACATGGAGCGACCACCTAGGAAAACAATACTACCACAAGACATATGACTCCGTCTTGGCCAAGTAATTAGAAAACCTGGTGTTAGGTATTCTTTACCCGAAAGGGGTTGGGGTTGCCGGTAGTTGGTGTGTAACCCGGCCCTCGCATTGATCTCGCTCTATGGTAGCTTCGCGGCGGAGAGAGGTTTATGCATTACGCTCGTCAAGTAACCTAGCGAGCACTCGCACTAGGGGATCTTTTTAAAGGCCTCGTAGCGTCCCTATGCAATCACACCTCGGTAGTGTGGTAAGGTGCTTGGCCGTCATCGCATGGTTGGGTTTAAAGTTCTCCGGGACTTTTACGCGACTTGTGGGTAAAGATGTACAACCTCTGCAGAGTGTAAAACTAACTAGTTAGTCGTGTCCACGGTCACGGGCGGCCCGGACCCTCACATGAGTAAACTATGGAAGATGAACTAAATTTGTTGCATTTACTTTCGTTCATGATGATGATGCTTATGTTAATCTCCGGGTTTGTATAAACTTACATTTGCTAGTAATTCAGCTTGCTTAATAAAATTTGACCAACTAAAAGGCCGATCTGCTATGTAACCACAAGCTTCCACCATAAAGCCTTTGCATGTTGTTATGGAGTTTTCCCTTGTTGAGTACGAGATGTGCTCATGCTTGTTGTTATTTTATATTGCATCTACACAAACCGGTTGTCTTGCTCGGACGGATGCTTTGAAGACTTTCCCGGAGAGTTTGATGGTTTCTAGGCGAGTGTGCCGGCGATCACCGCCCGTGGAGACGTCCTTTTCCGCTGCTAGAGCTCGCTTTTGTTACGATTTTGAGACATTCGATCGGTCATGTAATAAAGTTTAATACTCTCTATACGCTTTTACACTATGTTTTGGTATACACCGAGTCGATGCATGTGTGTTACTTGATCCTAGCGCACATGTATTCTATGCATTCGGATTTGCCCTTAAATCCGGTGTGACAACCGTGATATCATACATCACATGACCGGTGAGTACTTGTGTATGACCTCTCTTTTCTAGTTTATGTTGATCTTGAAGCCTACAAGTTACGGATTCGTTTTTTAACTAATTATAAAAGAATTGAGGATAGAGAAATAAAAATTACCAATTAATGCATGATATATATATTGTTGGAACATTCCATGCTATCATTCACAAGACTTTTCTCATTATTTCCAGCAATGTCCTCATTATTGTTGTTGTGCCCTCGATAGGGGCAGTGTCCTCAAAGGTATGTACGGAACATGTCCGTCCGACTACACTCCTCATCGGTAAAGGTTGCCATGGTATTTGTACAACTAGCAATAATGTTGGCCGTAATGGTGTCATTGTTGTCATCCATCTAGAATGAACAAGAATTTTCTAAGATTTTTGGAATAAACAAGAATTTGATATGAATTTTTGGAACAAACAAGAATTTTCTATGAATATCCGAAATAAACAATCATTATCTATGAATTTCTAGAATAAAAATGTTTCTATGAATTTCTGGAATAAGCAAGATTTTTATTTCAATTTCCGGAATAAGCAACTATATTCTATGAATTTCCGGAACAAACAACATGTTTCTATGAATTTCTATAATAAACAATAATTTACTTTGAATTTCTGGAATAAATAAGAATTTACTATGAATTTCTAGAATAAACAAGAATTTACTATGAATTTCGGGAATAAACAACATGTTTCGATGAATTCCTAGAATAAACAAGAATTTACTATGAATTTTTGGAATAGACAAGAATTTTCCATTAAACTAAGTTGAAATATTTCTACTTACTTATGGATGAACGATGCTTGTGGACATTGGTGTCGTGTGGGTGTAGTGGGAGAATGGCGGGGAGGTACGGAAAGTCACTTGTTCAAGCCGACCCGGCGGTCGTCGGGTTCGGAACTATGAATCTATGAAATGTGTGTTAGATAATAATTAAGAACTAAAATACGAAACAAGAATTTAGGTCCATAGTGATTGGTGTAGAGACTAATAATTTTATATGTATGACTATATATACACAAAAATATACAAAGCATTACAACTCTTTCTCTCTCTCTCTCCCTCTCTCTCCCGGGCTTCCAATAATAATAGGAAGCCCCGGCCAACCCAACCACGTCCGGTCCCGGCCCGGCCCGGCTAGCCAACCATTCTAGTCCGCCGGACCCGCGCCACCCGCACCCGAGCGGTCCCCACGTGCAATCGTCGTCGTCCCACCGCGCCCCCGACCATAACCCGGCCCACGTGCACACACGTCGTCGCCCGGCCCGTGCACCCTGAACCCGTGCTTTCCTCTCTCTCCCCCGTTCCCGTCATACGTAGTAACAAACTTAGTCATACAAACCTAAAAGTCGTGTATGGCACTAGCAAACCACGATCATTGGCATTAGATCCGCTGCATATGGGATTTTATGATTGTACGTTCATATGAAAATCCTCTTTGAAATGCTCAATTCTTTTATGGTCACCAAAACCGCTTTATTCGTTGCATCAATTTTACTCGTTAATTAAAATCCTTCAATCAGACTATACTGATGACTGTCAATATGTATGACATTAGCCGCCGCGGTTTGGACGTCGACCCCGGAACATTCTCATGTTGATTGTGTATTTATATGACATTTACCTGCTACTTATATGACGTCCATCATTTTCGTATTTAACCATGAGGCGAGGTATATATGATCATATTGTACACACATTTAGTTGCCGTCGATATATACGACACACTTCCCAAACATTGAGGCGAGGTATATTTGATGCTCCATGTACATACTACCATCTCGACACGGTTTATATGACCTACGGATCACATATTCTACATTGCTAATGGTTTATATGATGCAGGTATACCTACATTCGTACGGTCCCCTCCGTCACGTCGCACATTACATGCACGGGCAACCGAACAATGTCGATCGCTTCGGTTTGTATGACACTAGGACCACCACACTTTTTTTTAATTATACGGACACGCCCGCACTTGCACGCCGCAACGTCGGCCCGATTTGTATGACATACGGACACCCCGATTTGCTTTGCGGTACGGACACCACGCCCACGTGCCGCATGGCGCGCGGCGCGCCCCGCGTGCCCCCCGCGGTGCGCGGGCCCCGCGCACCCCGCGCGCGCGCCCGCACCCCGTGCGGGTGGCGCGCCGGTTGGTATGGGTGGCGTGCGGGTGCGTGATGGCTGGTCGGGGCTTCCAATACCTATTGAAAGCCCTGGGCTCTCAATAGTCTCACTCTATATATATATATAGATACATATGCATTCAATTGATAAAGTAAATCAAATAAACTACACACTAATTAAAAGAACTTGCCGACGCAAGCATGACACCAACTTGTGTCGGCAAGCCTAAACCCCAACTAGCGTGCGTGCGGCCCGATCGACCATTGGCGCACGCACGATGTTGACAGGTATATTCGAATTAAACTTCAAGTGGACTTGCAAGCGGACAAATCCTCTCGTTGTAGTCAAGCGACCCTTCTTCCCTCAAGTGTGAACCCACGCGTATCGAATCCGTGGAACAATGTGCGATGCAAGAATCAATCTAATAAAGCCAATAACTTTGTTATTGAAAAGGGAGTCTTATGCCTCTAATCTAGAGAACATCACGAAAACGAATCTAATCTATGAAAATTGGAGGTAGCAAGTGATAGAGGGGGAGTGCCCAATCTTTCGGTGAGTGGAGATAAATCCGATTTGGTGGTTGTTGACCCTCACGATCCGACTACGACGAGCAAGCCCGAAGCGCCAATGCAATCGCTGAACCAACTCCCGATGGTTACCGACCTTGCCGGCGCAAGATCGGCCGATCACGAAGATCAATTCCCCGTGCACAATCAAAGAACGAACAAGAATCCGAGGCGAGCAATCTTAATATCACTCGAAGGTGGAGTTCGAATTACGAGAGGACGGCATGTATTTGTGCGTGGTCCGGTGTAGCTAAAGCTAGATGTAAACAAAACACAAGTAAAAAAATAACGAGAGAAAGTCTAACTAAATAGGAGTCTCCGAAAGCAGATAAACCTAGGTCTCGCGAAAATTGGAAACCCGGGCCGGCGGCGCATGCACCGGGACACGCGTGCGGCCCGGAAACCGGGGCCGGCGGCACATGCACCGGGGACGCGCGCGCGGCCTCCCGGAAGTCTCGTGGCCATGCATGTAGGTGGGACCACCATCACGGTGAAACGTGACCACGCGTCTCACGTAACCGCCCCACGTACGGTGCCCGAAAAATCCTCCGGAGTCACGCACGCGGCGGTCCGGGGTCACGCGTCGCACGCAGGAACTCCGGATCCCGATGGTATGTCATGCGCGATGGAGAAAAACGCCGTAGATGCGGCTTCTCCTTTGGATCCTCTTGCTGAACTAGTTTCCGGGCCTTCGTTCTTTAATAATAAGATGTAGTTCAACTCTCTTGCACGAGCCGAGTGATTGGCCCCGAAGGTGGTGCCCGGAGTAAAGGTGCTTCGCCGGTGTAGATGTACCGGTGATGTCCTCATCATCCGCCCCTTCTTGAACCGAAGTCGTCCTCGACGGCAACTCGTCATCTTCGCCCGCATATGGTTTCAAATCTGCAACATTGAAACTAGTGGAAACACCAAACTTCGCAGCGGGTCAAGAACATAAGCATTTTCATTAATCTTGGTTAGCACTTTAAAAGGACCAAGAAAGACGAGGCATTAATTTAGAACGGCGCAAAGCGGAAAACGATCCTTTCGTAAATGCACCCAAACCATATCACCAGGCTCAAAAGTAACAAGTTTTCTACCTTTACTACCAGCAACTTGATACTTAGCATTAGCGACGAAGCAATGTTTTGGTGAGTTTGTTCATGTAGATGAATCATTTGTTCAACATGTGCAACAAGCATCTATGTGCGGAACGTCCTCGGCATCAAGCAAAAATAAATCAATAGGCCGAAACGATCCGGAATTTCCGCGAACGGAATCCCGAATCTTAGCACCTCGGTGGTAGTCCCGGGAGGCTACCACGTGCAATCCCCGTCTCGGTGATTCCAAAATCCATACGAGAAAAGTAAAAACAATGAAATAGAGTACAACAATTATTTTATTACATTAATCGAGTACATCTCTTCGGCACATGCCGGTACAAGTCCATCGGGACCGAATCAAACGAGAAACAAATCGTCTAGCAGCGGCTCCATGCAAGCGCGGGAAACTCCATATCCGCGGGCGGCTCAAGTGTAGGAGGAGCTCGGTCCACCCGGCCCGTCGTTGTCGAAGTCGTAGTCCGGCTCGCGTCGAGTCACCGGGGTCTACCCGATAAGCGCGTAGGTCATGTCGGCTTCCCAACAAAGAGGCAAAAGCGGTGTATATTCTACTATGCATGAGATAACCCTAATGCGGCCGTAGAAGGCTTAAGCAAAGCGACGGTGCAACATTCAAGGAAAGCAGAGTAGCAAGGAGGTCCACACCTCGGGGAAGCCTTCGCTTCCGAGGTCCACACCTCAGGGGTCCACACCCCGCTCAAGGAACACCACACCAAAGCACCGGATCTCAACCACGATCCAGAACCCAACTCTCATCTGCGATGTGGGGCCCACCGGCTCCTATCCCCACATCTCAACGGCCGAAGCCGGCTCACACACTCGGGGGAGAGAAGAAGCACAAGAGAAGAGTATCTAGTCAGGTGAGAGATCGAAAGACCGTCCATAACCGGTGGACACGGACTATAGCTATAGATTTAACACTCGCGAGAGGTTGTACAACCGTACCCGCCCGAATAGGTCGGAACCGGCCGTCACCGTGTCCGACCCTACCATACGGCCGAAGCCCAAGTAAGTGGATAGTACCCTTCGCATCTCCGAGCCTCGGCCCGGCCTCCGCGGCGAGCTCATACTACCCGCGAGAGGTCCCTCGAAGCCGTGGAACCCTTCCCCGGCCTCGCCGGGGGCAAAGTCTACTAAGGAGGGAAAGACCACTCCCGACACGATCACACCGATCCTCCTACAGGAGGGGTGCTATCCACTACAAGTCTCACCCCGCACCCCCGCCCATTACAGGGCGGGCGGTCTGTACGTAAGTACTCATTCGAAACAAGGTCAACTGACGATCGGTCCTTAAGGGGCCGAGAGCGAGCACTCAACATCTCCATCCCACACGACACGACCCTCGGGTAAGAGGCCAGATCGCATCTTCCCTCGGCAGCCGTTCACAAGTAATCAGCGGCTCGCTCCCGCCAAAACACAGCAAAAGGGGGTACACAACCCAGAACACACGCTAGAATCGGACCGAGATACCCACATCTCAGCTCAAACCCAGAGCACCATCCATAATCAAACAACAAAAGTATGGATAGTTGAAGTAAGGGACTAGCTAGGGGTCTGTAGCTAGTCCCGCAGGTAGAAGAACAAGGAACAGGATATAATAAACATCAAGGCATGGCTAGTAAACAGGTTATGCAATTCATCAGAACAATGCATTAAAGTAAAGCACTAGCAGCTAGATATCAACATGGGATCTATATGGTTGGGAGTGACATGACACCTTCTGTGCCGTTGAAGCAGTCGCTGTCCGGTGCAGTGTACTCGGGGTCCTCCGCGTCCTCCTGGTCGAAGCTCGGGTCTGCGGCACGAGATTCGACGCGAAAATATAAATACGGTGCACATCTAAGCATTAACTCCAAATAAAATCCACTTAGAAAATCCAAAAGAGCCCGAACTACCTACAAACAGCAAGGTTTTGCAAATACGGGTTTTTAGAAATTAGTTTTGTATTTTTCGGAGCTCCCTAGAATTTATTACTAATTTTTAAAGGTCCAAAACATTTTCCGGAATTTTTTAAACGAAGAGAAATAGGGTGGTCTCGTTTCCGGGCCGAAGATGGGCCGAAAAGGGGTTCCCGGGCCAAACACGGCCCTCCGGGCTCGGTCCACCGGCCCGGGCGGAAGAAGTCTAGAAATCCTCCCCGAACTCGTTTGCCGCCACTCACCGGTTGTCTTTGGGCTTCACGGCGGCCCATCGATTTGGTTTCGGCCCACTCGGCTCTGCCGCGGTACGACCTACGAGAAAAGGCGATTGAAGTCTAATTGAATCCCTCCGGCTTTTATCTCATGCGGGCCGGCGGCCCGCGGCGAAAGGCGGGCCTAGGGCCCAATCCCCGGCCGACGGCCCGCTACCCCTTCTTAACCCGGCGCGGCTCGCACGCCCCTACGGGTGCTCGACGAAAGGCACCGCGGCGCCGCGACCACGCGGTGCGCCGCCGGCGTTCGGCTCAAGCTCCCCCACGCCCCGGTTCCACACCTTGGCAACAACACACGACTCGGCTCCGGCACCGGGGTGTGCTTGCGGTCCGTGTTCCCGCACCCGTGCTTCCGCGCGCGGCGGGCGGCGCGTCGGCCGGTGGCCGGACACGACGCCGCCGCCGCCGGCGTGTCACGGCGTGACGGCACCCCCACCTCGCACACACGACCTCGCTCAAGCCACGGGTCGAAGCCCGGATCACAATCACGACCGCGCGCCCCGGCCCAAGCGCTCGGCCAACAACGAGCGGCGCCACGGCCACAACTAGAACCCACGGACGCGACGCGCGCTCGGCCCCCGGGCTCGATGGCGCGGCGCGACGCGGGAACGCGCTCCCAACTTTCCACCTGCACAAGAGGCATGGCACGGAGGCCAGCTTACCATCAACCCAACACAGGGGTTCACGGCTCGACGGCCAACCCCACGTTCTGTCCACGCACGGCGACGGCGTGCTCCAGGAGGGCTCGCCCGCCGGCCTGGGGTAGCCGCGGTGCGACGCTCCCCTGTTCACCTCCACCACCCGAGCCCGCATCGCTCTTCGTGCGGCGGCGGCGGAGCTCGGAGGCACGGCCCGGCCTAGAAGCCCCCATCCGCCGCGGCACGGCGGTCAAGCGGCACGAAGGCCGGCTCACGGGCGGAACATCTCACGGCGATGCGTCTCCACGCTTGAGGGAACGGCACGAAAGGAAACAAGGGAGGGGGAAAGAGATGGGGATGGCCGCGGTGCTCACGGTGGGGCGTAGGTGTAGACGTGGCCGGCTCGTCGATGGTGCGGCGTTGTCGCTCCGGCGTGGTAGTCGTCCTCTCGGTGATGCGGGTGTTCACGCCGATGCGTTCCTTCCCCGGCTCGTCGTCGCGGTCCGTGCTTGCGCGCTCCTCGGTTCCCGGCTCGCCCTCCTCCCGGTGCGGTGCGGCGGCACGCGCCCTCTCCCGGCGCGACGCCTCCCCTCCAACGGCGCGGCGCGGCGGCGGCGCGCGCGCCCGCCTTCTCCTTCCTCCCCGGCACGCGGCCGAGCAGTGGTGGACGAAAACCCCAATGGGGGTGGTTGGTCTTGCCTCCTTCCCGAACTTGCTCCTCTCCCCTTTTGAATCCACGCCGCGGGGCTTCGGACAGGATTGGACCACCGTGCCCTCGGCCCGCCGCCGCCTCGGGCCGGGGTGGCGGCCGCGGCTAAGGCTCGCCCCCGCCTCGGATCCTTGGGGAAATGGGGCAACGGGGTCTTTTCCCTTTTCCCCGCGGTCGCCCCCCCGGGCCGCGCGCTCACGCCGGCCTTGGCGTGCGCGCCGGCCGGCCGGCTCGGCCCGCGCGCCCACCCCGCGCGGGCGACGCGGGCGGGCCGGCGGCGCGGCCGCCCGGCTCGGCCCGTCCGGGCCCGGGTCCGGTCAAGGCGGCCCGAAGGAAAGGGAAAGAAAGGGGAAGAAGAGAGAGCGCGCGCGCGGGGCCCTCGTGGCGGTGATAGAGAGGGGATCGGTTTGGGCCGCGCGGCGTAAGTGGGCCGACGAGCGGCCGCGGGTTGGGGCGACCGCACGGCTACCGAAGGGAAAATCGGCCCACCACTCCTAACTCCCCTTTTGTTTTTAAAAGCTAAAGGTTTAAAATAAGGATTTGATTAGGAGTTTGAATTTGAATCCCAATCAAATTCAAACTTCACACAAAAGAACTCCAAACAAACCAAGGAAAATCCAACTCACTTGTTACACCATATTTTAAATATAATTTTTATATTTAGGATATATTAGTGGAGAAGTTGGTGAGTGGCTAGCAATTTGGCTCAAAAATTTGATAGCACCCAATTGGAAGCAAAAAGTTTTAAATTTTCGCAAAATTCACACACCTAGATTCTGGGTTGTTACATTCTCCCCCACCACCGAGAATCTCGTCCTCGAGATTTAGTCCTCGACCTCCTCCGTGAACAAGTGAGGGTACTCCTTCCTGAGATCGGCTTCCTTCTCCCATGTTGCCTCTCGCTCGGTATGGTTGCTCCACAACACTTTACGAAGGGAATGGTAGTTCTCCTTGTTTCCTTGTCGGCTACTGTCCAAGATTTTCTCAGGATATTCTGTATACTCTAGGTTGTCTTGCAAGTCAAGTAACTCCATGGGCACTTGTTTTGCCTCCACTGCCTTCTCACTCTTCTTCAGCTGTGACACGTGAAACACTGGGTGAACTCCTGCCATTGTCTCGGGTAGTGCGAGCTGGTAGGCCAAACTTCCAATCCTTCGGGTGATAGGGTACGGTCCCACGTACCTCGGTGCAAGTTTTCCTTTCACCAAGAACCTCTTAGTTCCACGGAGCGGTGAGACTTTCAAGTACACTCTGTCGCCAACTGCAAAGGTCAACTCTCTCCTCCTCTTGTCGGCGTAGCTCTTCTGACGACTTTGAGCGATTCTCAGGTTCTCTCGAACTTTCTCAACCTTCTCCTCTGCTTCCTTAATGATTGCTGGTCCGAACAGAGCTCGCTCTCCGACCTCTGACCAAGCTAGCGGGGTCCTGCACTTCCGACCGTAAAGTGCCTCAAAGGGTGCCATCCGGAGACTTGCTTGAAAGCTGTTGTTGTACGAGAACTCTGCGAACGGCAAACTGCTCTCCCAATCAGTTCCATAGGTGAGTGCACAAGCTCGTAGCATGTCCTCCAGGACCTGGTTGACCCTCTCTGTCTGCCCGTCAGTCTGTGGGTGAAAAGGCGTGGCTTGTAGCCGAGAGTGGTGCCCATAAGCTTGTGGAAACTACGCCAAAACTTGGAGACAAGCGTGGCCCTCGATCGGACACGATACTTCGGGTGCCCCGTGTAGCTCGAGTATATGTTCTACGAACGACTCCGCCAACTTCTCGGTTGCATACTGGTCTTCACGGCACAAAGTGAGCCACTTTAGTCGGCTTTGTCCACTATGACCCAAACTGAGTCGTTTCCTTTTGGTGTTCTAGGGAGTCCTACCACAAAGTCCATGGAAATGTCCTCCCACTTCCACACTGGGATATCCAACGGCTTCAACAAACCAGCAGGTTTCTGATGTTCAATCTTTACTCTGCTACAGGTGTCACAACAGGCCACGTAGTGTGCTATGTCCTTCTTCATGTCCTTCCACCAGTACCTGTCCTTCAGATCTCTGTACATCTTGGTGCTGCCTGGGTGAATCGAGTACCTCGAGTCGTGAGCTTCTCTCATGATCTGTTCTCGGAGTGCCTTGTCTTGTGGTACACAGATCCGTTCTTTCAACCACACAGTGCCCTGTTCATCAACCCGATAATCCTCTGCTTTGCCTTGCTTCATTAGTTCTCGCAGCACTTTGATTTCTGCACACTCTTTACGGGGTACGTACGGATTCGCTCCTCCGGGTCATAGGTCACTTGCATCACGTTGACTTGGCCTTGATCCACAATCTCGATTCTCGGCTTCTCTAGCTCTTCATGCAAAGCGAGTTGCTCTTTCTTTATCATGAGGTTGTTGCGGTATGATTTCCGGCTCGGTGCATACCGCCACGACATTAGCTTTGCCCGGGTGGTAGTTGATCTCAACGTCGTAGTCCTTGATCGGCTCTAACCACCGTCTCCGCCTCATGTTCGGCTCGGTACGTGTAAAGAAGTACTTCGGGCTCTTGTGGTCGGAAAACGGCTCACACTTGTTCCCTATCGGGTAGTGTCTCCAGATTTTGAGCGCATGCACAACGGTACCCAACTCCAAGTCGTGTGTCGGGTAGTTCTCCTCGTGTTTCTTCGAAATGTCCGGAAGCATAAGCCACAACTTTCCCTTCCTGCATCAGCACACAGCCGAGTCCTTGCTTCGAAGCGTCACAGTAGACCACAAAGTCTTTCTTGATGTCTGGCAAGGTAAGCACTGGGGCTGTGGTGAGTCTCTTTTTCAGCTCTTGAAAGCTCTTCTCACACGCTTCGGTCCACTCGAACTTTGTGTTGTTCTTGAGCAACTCTGTCATTGGCTTTGCGATCTTGGAAAAGTTCTCAATGAACCTCCGGTAGTAACCTGCCAACCCAAGGAAACTCCTGACATCTGTCACGTTTAACGGTTGCTCCCACTTGGTCACTGACTCAACCTTGGACGGATCCACGGCTATCCCCTCTGCTGACAACACGTGTCCCAAGAACGCGACCTTCTCCATCCAGAACTCGCACTTGCTGAACTTGGCGTACAGTTTCTGCTGCCTCAGCCTCTCTAGCACAACTCTCAGGTGCTCCTCGTGCTCCCCAGTGGTCTCCGAGTAGATCAAGATATCATCGATAAACACCACGACAAACCTGTCCAACTCTTCCATGAAGACCTTGTTCATCAAGTTCATGAAGTAGGCAGGGGCGTTGGTCAGCCCAAAGGAAACCACCACGAACTCGTACAGGCCGTAGCGTGTGGTGAAGGCTGTCTTGGGTATGTCCTGCTCCCGGATCTTCATCTGGTGGTAGCCTGACCTCAAGTCGATCTTGGAGAAGAACCTTGCCTTTTTGAGTCTATCCAGCAAATCCTCGATCCTGGGCAGTGGGTACTTGTTCTTGATTGTCATCGAGTTGAGCGTGCGGTAGTCAATGCACATCCTCTTCGTACCGTCTTTCTTCTCCACAAAGAGCACTGGTGAACCCCACGGTGAGGCACTCGGCCGAACAAACCCTTGCTCGAGCAACTTCTTGAGCTGTTTCTTCAACTCGTCCAGCTCGTCGGACGACATCCTGTACGGACTCTTTGCAACGGGCCCCGCCCCTGGCATCAGCTCAATCACGAACTCCACGTCTCGGTCTGGGGGTAACTCCGTAAGCTCCTCTGGGAACACGTCCGGAAACTCACGGACCACTGGAATCTCTTCAATTTCTTTCCCACTCATGTTGCACATCATCGTAGCAACCTTCGGACTCTGTGGCTCAATCCGCACTGTAGTTCCGCTGGGGTGTTCAAGCTGTATCACTCTGGGGTTGCAAGAAACTATCCCGTTGTGCTTTGCCAACCAATCCATCCCTAAGATCACGTCTATCCCGGAAGACTCCAAAACTGTCAAGTCTGCCGTGAACGGTAGCCCCTCAAACACCATCCTCACTCCCCTGCACTCTAACGTACTCCTCTTCTCTCCTAGCGGAGAGCTAGTCAAGATAGGCCTTGGTCGAGGCTTAGTTGGTAAAGACCTTTCTTTAGCAAACTTGGTAGAAATATACGAAAACTGAGCTCCAGTATCAAACAAAACAGTAGCCAAAACTGAGTCAACAAGGAACTCACCGAGTGTGACGTCGGGTGCGAGCCGCTTTGCATCCTCGACGGTGAGGTGGTTCGGACGGCCTCGAGTAGGCCGGCGGCCGAGCGGACCTCGCCGAGTACGAGGTGGCCGTCCTCCTGGTGGCTGGTGGCTTCGGCGGGGTCCGGGACCGAGTGCCGCGGCTCGACTCCCTGGTGGTACCGCCGGGGGCACTCATACGACTTATGCCCCACCCGACGGCGGTTGAAGCACGTCACCTTGGATCTGTCCGCCGCCCTGCGGTGGCGGTCTCGGCTTCCGGTGTTTCGACCTCCACCCCCACCCCGGGTGGGTCTGCTCCGTGGGCGAGGCCGAGAGGCGTGGTGCCTCCGCCGAGTCCGGTGGCCTCGTGCGTAGCTTTGTCCTCTGCCTGCGGGGTGGACACGAGCGTCTGCCCGGTCGGTGCGCTTGGTCTTGCTCCCTCGTACCTCCATGTACTCCAACCCGGACCTCTCCACTATCAGAGCCTTGTCGATTATGGAGCGAAGTGTCGGGCAGTCGTGCGCGGACAAGTGGTGTGCCATACCCTTGTGCAGCCCCTTCCTGAACCAGTACACCTTCTTCTTTTCTGTGTCGGTGTCGTCGGGCGCGTACCTCATCAGCTCCTGGTAACGGTTGGCGTACTCCTGAACTGACATGTTTCCCATCTTGAGGTGCCTGAACTCGTCAGCCTTTCTGTCCATCACTGCGTCTGGGATGTGGTGGCTCCGGAAGGCCTCCACGAACTCGTCCCACCCGATGTGTAACGGGTCCCGGTGCGAGTCACAGTAGCTGTCCCACCACGCACTGGCCGTGCCAACCAGCTGGTGCGCGGCCACAGTCACACACTCCTCCTCTGTAAGCTCAGTCAGCTCCAGCTTCTTCTCGATCTCACGCAACCAGTTATCCGCATCCATCGGGTCCGCTGAGTGGTCAAAGGTAGGCGGGCGCGCCTTGTTGAAGTTTTCAACCTTCTTCCCGGAATCCCTGCGGTGCGTTGCGGTTCGGCCCCTAGGGTTGTTGTGGTTGTTGTTCCGGGCTAGCATCCGGGTGATCGTCCGCATCGGTCGAGTTTGCACCGCCATCACTTCGGCCAAGTTCGGGGGAGGTGGCGGTGGTGGCACCTCGTGTCCCCGAGCCCGGCTTTGCTCCTCCCTCGGGGCGGGGTACCTGCTCGGGCTCGAGCTCCTCGCTCCCGAGCTCCCTCGTCGTCGCGCGCGGCTCCTCGACCGCCGACTCGGCCTCCTCGGCCTCCGCGGAGCCCGCCTCGTGGCGCGAGACCTCCACGACGTCCACGGCCTCTCGCTCCCGCCCGGGGTTAGGGGCATCCTCCCCCCCCGTCGTCCCCGGCGACCTCCTCGAAACGGGCTAGGAGTCGCCGGACCTCCTTGACCCCGACATCCGTTCCGATTGCAAGAGTTAGTAGCGGTAGGGAGAATGTATTTTAATCGGGTTATAAACTATAATGGAGTAATCCTGCTAACAATCACGAGAATTTCGGACACACAATAAGAGACATGAACTCCGAAAGAAACCATGAAGATCCATGTCACTCGAGACAATGCCACCATACAAAAGGGGTGCACCTCGAGGTTTACTCCTACAACCTTCGAGGGTACACGGCAACACATCTCGCTAACGCATGGTACATCATGGGGTAGCTACTACGAGCATGTCACATGAACGGTTGCATTACATCTAACCCATTACATCTACTCGAATCTACTACAAGATCTCTACTCCCATCACCGGATACTGCGAGGTGCCTCGGAGCCGGTGTCTCGTGGAACCGAGTAGAACGGTGGTGAGTGGACTCTGGGTAACCGGCACCACGATCGCCGGTCCCCCGTAGTAGTCACAAGTGTCCCGTAGAGCACGATCCATCTCCGCCGTGTCCTCGCGAACCACTCGGGTACGGCCGCACTCGTGGAAGGAGTGTCGGGGGGAAGCTCGAAAGTCTCCATCCTCGGTCCGGGCCTCTTCTTAGGTGGTAGGCCGTGCGGAAAGCGCGTCCGGCTCGGCCGGCCTCTCGCCGGTCGGAACGCTCCCGAGCCGCGCGGGTCTCGTCTGCTCGGTCCCTCTCCCTCGTAGACCGGTCCTCCCGGGTAACACATGTGGTGGTAGTTGTGTCGGCTCGCCTCCTCGTAAGTCCCACACCTTGACACGGTAGTCGACCGCCGCGGCTCCGATCGACTCCACCTCGGTCTCGAGCCTCTGCCCGGCCTCACTCGATCCTCTCGCGCGGCCTCCACCGAAGCCCGGTGAGCCTCTCCGCTCGCCCTCAACCGTGCCTCCAACGTAGCGATCCTCCGAGAGTCTCTCTCGGTCTTGGCGCGGCCGCCGCCGATCCCGGCCGTACTAGCTCCCCATTCCTCTCATGCGCCGCCTCCGGCCTCGTCCGCAAGTCCTCTCTCGTCCTCCTCCAAGTCCCGAACCCGCCGCGAGGGCAACGTCACACCTCCACCGAAGGTACGGTGTCTCTCCGTCCGCCCCGCACGCGTGCACGGTCTCGGGCCGGGATGCACCGCCCGGCCGCGAGCATCGCCTCGGTCCTCCCCGTCCACCGGAGTCACCTCCCCGGTACCGAGCTCGGTCACTCGAGTCCCGGCCGACCGTGGTCGAAGATCTCTCGCCGGAAGTACCCGAACGGTGTGTCCTTCGACCTCTCCCGGAGCGGTCACAAGCCTTCTTGAGAGCCCGCGTGCACCGGTCCGGTGCGCCTCCGTGACCGAGCTCTCGAAGCGACACCACTACCTCCTCAAACTCGGCACCCGTGGGTCCGCCGGGTACCGTGACGGTCGGTACGTGGGAGTCTCGCTCCAAGTGCCCCATGGCCCTCCCCCCGTAGGCGACACCGTCGGTCTCCACTCCCCGCCGCCTCCGCGCACTCCCTCGGCGGGTGGCGAAGCCTCCGTAGCTCTTGCCGTCCGACTCCAAGGTAACCCACGTCGGTTCCGCCATCCGCACAACGTTGTTAGAGCGTAGTTAGTAAGGCGGTTAGTGAAAGTTAATCAAGGTAATGCATATATATAAGTATAGTTATATACATACGGAAGCCAAGGAGTTTATATAAAGTTTCAAGGTTCGGTAACGGCTTCCTATGCTATCGACCATTCCCCGGGGCTCGTCCTACGGTCAAGCATGGCTCGGTACCAACGAAACGATCCGGAATTTCCGCGAACGGAATCCCGAATCTTAGCACCTCGGTGGTAGTCCCGGAGGCTACCACGTGCAATCCCCGTCTCGGTGATTCCAAAATCCATACGAAAAAGTAAAAACAATGAAATAGAGTACAACAATTATTTTATTACATTAATCGAGTACATCTCTTCGGCACATGCCGGTACAAGTCCATCGGGACCGAATCAAACGAGAAACAAATCGTCTAGCAACCGGCTCCATGCAAGCGCGGGAAACTCCATATCCGCGGGCGGCTCAAGTGTAGGAGGAGCTCGGTCCACCCGGCCGTCGTTGTCGAAGTCGTAGTCCGGCTCGCGTCGAGTCACCGGGGTCTACCCGATAAGCGGGTAGGTCATGTCGACTTCCCAACAAAGAGGCAAAAGCGGTGTATATTCTACTATGCATGAGATAACCCTAATGCGGCCGTAGAAGGCTTAAGCAAAGCGACGGTGCAACATTCAAGGAAAGCGAGTAGCAAGGAGGTCCACACCTCGGGGAAGCCTTCGCTTCCGAGGTCCACACCTCAGGGGTCCACACCCCGCTCAAGGAACACCACACCAAAGCACCGGATCTCAACCACGATCCGTAACCCAACTCTCATCTGCGATGTGGGGCCCACCGGCTCCTATCCCCACATCTCAACGGCCGAAGCCGGGCTCACACACTCGGGGGAGAGAAGAAGCACAAGAGAAGAGTATCTAGTCAGGTGAGAGATCGAAAGACCGTCCATAACCGGTGGACACGGACTATAGCTATAGATTTAACACTGCGGAGGTTGTACAACCGTACCCGCCCGAATAGGTCCGGAACCGGCCGTCACCGTGTCCGACCCTACCATACGGCCGAAGCCCAAGTAAGTGGATAGTACCCTTCCGCATCTCCGAGCCGGCCCCGGCCTCCGCGGCGAGCTCATACTACCCGCGAGAGGTCCCTCGAAGCCGTGGAACCCTTCCCCGGCCTCGCCGGGCAAAGTCTACTAAGGAGGGACGGACCACTCCCGACACGATCACACCGATCCTCCTACGGGAGGGTGCTATCCACTACAAGTCTCACCCCGCACCCCCCGCCCAATACAAGGCGGGCGGTCTGTACGAAAGTAGTCATTCGAAACAAGGTCAACTGACGATCGGTCCTTAAGGGGCCGAGAGCGAGCACACAACAACTCCATCCCACACGACACGACCCTCGGGTAAGAGGCCAGATCGCATCTTCCCTCGGCAGCCGTTCACAAGTAACCAGCGGCTCGCTCCCGCCAAAACACAGCAAGGGGGGGGTACACAACCCAGAACACACGCTAGAATCGGACCGAGATACCCACATCTCAGCTCAAACCCAGAGCACCATCCATAATCAAACAACAAAAGTATGGATAGTTGTTGCAAGGGACTAGCTAGGGGTCCGTAGCTAGTCCCGCGGTAGAAGAACAAGGAACGGGATATAATAAACATCAAGGCATGGCTAGTAAACAGAGTTATGCAATTCATCGAACAATGCATTAAAGTAAAGCACTAGCGACTAGATATCAACATGGGATCTATATGGTTGGGAGTGACATGACACCTTCGTGCCGTTGAAGCGCCGTTGTCCGGTGCGGTGTACTCGGGGTCCTCCGCGTCCTCTCCGGTCGAAGCTCGGGTCCGCGGCACGAGATTCGACGCGAAAATATAAATACGGTGCACATCTAAGCATTAACTCCAAATAAAATCCAACTTAGAAAATCCAAAAGAGCCCGAACTACCTACAATCGGCAAGGTTTTGCAAATACGGATTTATAGAAATTAGTTTTGTATTTTTCTCGAGCTCCCTAGAATTTATTACTAATTTTTAAAGGTCCAAAACATTTTCACGAATTTTTAAACGGAAGAGAAATAGGGTGGTCTCGTTTCTGGGCCGAAGATGGGCGAAAAGGGGTTCCCGGGCCAAACACGGCCCTGCGGGCTCGGTCCACCGGGCCCGGGCGGAAGAAGTCTAGAAATCCTCCCCGAACTCGTTTTGCGCCACTCACCGGTTGTGCTTCGGGCTTCACGGCGGCCCATCGATTTGGTTTCGGCCCACTCGGCTGCGCGCATGCGCCCTACGAGAAAAGGCGATTGAAGTCTAATTGAACCCCTCCGGCTTTTTATCTCATGCGGGCCGGCGGCCCGCGGCGAAGGCGGGCCTAGGGCCCAATCCCCGGCCGACGGCCCGCTACCCCCTTCTTAACCCGGCGCGGCTCGCACGCCCCTACGGGTGCTCGACGAAAGGCTGGCGGCGCCGCGACCACGCGGTGCGCCGCCGGCGTTCGGCTCAAGCTCCCCACGCCCGGTTCCACACCCCGGCAACAACACACGACTCGGCTCGCACCGGGGTGTGCTTGCCGTCCGGGTTCCCGCACCCGTGCTTCCGCGCGCGGCGGGGCGGCGCGTCGGCCCGGTGGCCGGACACGACGCCGCCGCCGCCGGCGTGTCACGGCGTGACGGCACCCCCACCCGCACACACGACCTCGCTCAAGCCACGGGTCGAAGCCCGGATCACAATCACGACCCGCGCGCCCGGCCCAAGCGCTCGGCCAACAACGAGAGCGGCGCCACGGCCACAACTAGAACCCACGGACGCGACGCGCGCTCGGCCCCCGGGCTCGATGGCGCGGCGCGACGCGGCGCGACGCGGGGAACGCGCTCCCAACTTTCCACCCGCACAAGAGGCATGGCACGAAGGCCGGCTTACCATCAACCCAACACGGGGGTTCACGGCTCGACGGCCAACCCCACGTTCGCCCACGCACGGCGACGGCGTGCACCGGGGAGGGCTCGCCCGCCGGCTTGGGGGTAGCCGCGGTGCGACGCACCCCTGTTCACCTCCACCACCCGAGCCCGCATCGCTCTTCGTGCGGCGGCGGCGGAGCTCAGAGGCACAGCCGGCCTAGAAGCCCCCATCCGCCGCGGCACGGCAGTCAAGCGGCACGAAGGCCAGCTCACGGGCGGAACATCTCACGGCGATGCGTCTCCACGCTTGAGGGAACGGCACGAAAGGAAACAAGGGAGGGGGAAAGAGATGGGGATGGCCGCGGTGCTCACGGTGGGGCGTAGGTGTAGACGTGGCCGGCTCGTCGATGGTGCGGCGTTGCTTTGCTCCGGCGTGGTAGTCGTCCTCTCGGTGATGCGGTGTGTTCACGCCGATGCGTTCCTTCCCCGGCTCGTCGTCGCGGTCCGTGCTTGCGCGCTCTCGGTTCCCGGCTCGCCCTCCTCCCGGTGCGGTGCGACGGCACGCGCCCTCTCCGGCGCGACGCCTCCCCCTCCAACGGCGCGGCGCGGCGCCCGGCGCGCCCGCCTTCTCCTTCCTCCCCGGCACGCGGCCGAGCAAGTGGTGGACGAAAACCCCAATGGGGGTGGTTGGTCTTGCCTCCTTCCCGAACTGCTCCTCTCCCCTTTTGAATCCACGCCGCGGGGCTTCGGACAGGATTGGACCACCGTGCCCTCGGCCGCCCGCCGCCTCGGGCCGGGTGGCGGCCGCGGCTAAGGCTCGCCCCGCCTCGGATCCTTGGGGAAATGGGGCAACGGGGTCTTTTCCCTTTTCCCCGCGGTCGCCCCCGGGCCCGCGCGCTCACGCCGGCCTTGGCGTGCGCGCCGGCCGGCCGGCTCGGCCGCGCGCCCACCCCGCGCGGGCCGACGCGGCCGGGCCGGCGGCGCGGCCGCCCGGCTCGGCCCGTCCGGGCCCGGTCCGGTCAAGGCGCCGAAGGAAAGGGAAAGAAAGGGGAAGAAGAGAGACCGACGCGCGGGGCCCTCGTGGCGGTGATAGAGAGGGGATCGGTTTGGGCCGCGCGGCGCAAGTGGGCCGACACCGGCCGCGGGTTGGGGCGACCGCACGCCTACCGAAGGGAAAATCGGCCCACCACTCCTAACTCCCCTTTTGTTTTTAAAAGCTAAAGGTTTAAAATAAGGATTTGATTAGGAGTTTGAATTTGAATCCCAATCAAATTCAAACTTCACACAAAAGAACTCCAAACAAACCAAGGAAAATCCAACTCACTTGTTACACCATATTTTAAATATAATTTTTATATTTAGGATATATTAGTGGAGAAGTTGGTGAGTGGCTAGCAATTTGGCTCAAAAATTTGATAGCACCCAATTGGAAGCAAAAAGTTTTAAATTTTCGCAAAATTCACACACCTAGATTCTGGGTTGTTACATAGGCGCCCGCGGAATGTAACCATACACAATCTGAAAAGGACTCATCTTTGTAGAAGAATGTGTTGCATAATTATAAGCAAACTCAACATGAGGCAAACAATCTTCCCAACGTTTCAAATTTTTATCTAGAACAGCCCTAAGCATGGTTGACAAAGTCCTATTAACCACCTCAGTTTGCCCATCAGTCTGAGGGTGACAAGTTGTACTAAACAGTAATTTAGTTCCCAATTTATTCCAAAGTGATCTCCAAAAATGACTGAGAAACTTAGCATCACGATCAGAGACTATTGTATTTGGAATACCATGCAAATGAATAATCTCTCTAAAGAACAAATCAGCAACACGACTAGCATCATCAGTCTTATGACAAGGTATGAAATGAGCCATTTTGGAGAAACGATCAACAACCACAAAAATGCTATCCCGCCCCTTCTTAGTTCTAGGCAATCCCAAAACAAAATCCATCGAAATATCAAGCCAAGGAGAGGTAGGGACAGGCAAAGGCATATACAAACCATGGTTGCTCAAACGTGACTTAGCTTTCTGACAAGTAGTGCAACGTGCAACAACGCGCTCAACATCTTTGCGCATCCGGGGCCAAAAGAAGTGGGCAGCCAGCACCTCATGTGTCTTGTAAACGCCAAAATGCCCCATGAGACCGCCTCCATGTGCTTCCTGCAACAACAACAGACGAACCGAACTAGCTGGAACACACAGCTTGTTAGCGCGAAACAGGAACCCGTCCTGCAGGTGAAATTTGCCCCAAGGTTTCCCATTAACACAATGAGCGAAAACATCTTTAAAATCAGCGTCGTCCACATATAAATCTTTCACAGTTTGCAAGCCAAAAATTTTAAAATCTAACTCGTGACAAGCATAGTATAACGACGAGACAAAGCATCAGCGATAACATTATCCTTCCCGTTCTTGTGTTTTATGATGTAAGGAAAGGACTCAATAAATTCGACCCATTTAGCATGACGACGGTTCAGATTTGTTTGGGTACGAATAGGTTTCAAAGCCTCATGATCCGAATGAATTATAAACTCGCGATGCCAAAGATAGTGCTGCCATGTTTGCAAAGTTCGCACTAAAGCATAAAGTTCCTTATCATAAGTTGAGTATTTCAAGCTAGCACCACTTAATTTCTCACTAAAGTAAGCAATTGGTTTACCTTCTTGTAACAAAACAGCACCTAGCCCAATACCACTAGCATCGCATTCAAGCTCAAACACTTTAGTAAAATCGAGGCAACCGTAAGAGGGGAGCGTGGGTTAACTTATCTTTCAATGTGGTGAACGCTACCTCCCGTGCATCACTCCAAGCAAAAGGAACATCTTTCTTTGTAAGCTCATGTAGAGGTGCTGCAATGGGGCTAAAATCACGGACAAAACGGCGGTAGAAACCTGCAAGACCAAGAAAACTTCGAATCCGGGTAACCGTTGTTGGTGTAGGCCACTCCCGAATAGCATCAATCTTGCTTCTGTCCACCTCAATACCCCGTGGAGTAACAACATAACCAAGAAACGAGACACGTTGTGTGCGGAAGATGCATTTTTCAATGTTAGCAAATAAATGGGCAGCCCTCAATGCGTCAAAACAGCACGCAAATGTTCTAAATGCTCTGCCATAGACTTGCTCGTAAATCAAGATATCGTCAAAATAGACAACGACAAACAATCCTATGAAGGGCCTCGAACTTCATTCATCAAGCGCATAAAAGTGCCGGGAGCATTTGTCAAACCAAACGGCATAACCAACCATTCATATAAGCCAAATTTAGTTTTAAAAGCCGTTTTCCATTCATCTACCAATTTCATTCTAATCCGATGGTAACCACTACGCAAATCAATCTTAGTAAACGAATGGCACCACTAAGCTCATCTAGCATATCATCAAGGCGTGGTATAGGGTGGCGATAACGAATTGTTATGTTATTAATAGCACGACAATCTACACACATACGCCATGAACCATCTTTCTTAGGAACAAGTAACACAGAACCGAGCAAGGACTAAGAGACTCACGAATGTAACCCTTATCAAGTAGCGCCCGCACCCGGCGCTAAATCTCTTTTGTCTCGTCCGGTTTGTACGATACGGGGCGCGGTTTGGAAGCCGGGCACCGGGAATGAGGTCGATCGGTGCTCAATGCCACGAAGCGGTGGGAAACCCGGTGGCAAGTCTTTGGGAAAGACATCGGCATACTCCCGCAAAAGGTTAGCAACCGCGGCGGAATATCGACGGAGATGGTGCATCATCAATGGAAAGCACACTACAAAGCATACAAGGGCATAGCATGGCAAAGTAGCATCTCGAATATCATCAAAATCAGCACGTGTAGCAAGTAAAACAGGAGCATTCAACTTAATTTCAGATTTATCGAAGTGGAGGGTGATGGTTCCCGTTGTTTAGCCATTTTAACGGCTCTAGCAAGATCATCTTTAACAATTTGTTCGGGCGTCATAGGATGTATAATTATTTTTTGACCCCGAAACATGAGAGAATAATGATTCGAACGACCATGATGCAAGCTATCGGTATCATATTGCCAAGGTCTACCAAGTAACAAAGAACATGCTTCCATAGGAACAACATCACAATCAACATAATCGAGTAAGCACCTATAGAAAAAGGAACACGCACCGAGCGTGATACTCTAATTTTGCCACCATCATTAAGCCATTGAATGTGATATGGGTTTGCATGCTTACAAGTGGGCAATGACAACTTGTCGACCAAAGATAGTACTCGCCAAATTGTTGCGGTGCCGCCGTCGATGATGATGCGAATCGACCGCTCCCCGCACAACACCCTTCGTATGGAACGAGTGTGTCGCCGATTCTTCTCGGCCGGGGCGACCCGTGTACTAAGAACACGCCGCACAACAAGACTCTCGTACCTATCGGCGTCCCCGGGTTGACATGTATGTCCGTCTTAGCTGCATTGTCGGTGGCAAGCAAAGTATGGTCACGTTCTTCGGAATCACTAGGCGAAGAGTACTCACCATTGTCACGAACGAGTAATGTGCGTTTGTTCGGACGAGTCCCGAGCCACGTGGCCACGTCCGCTGCAATGAAAACACGTGATATCCCGTGTACGACCCGTGGTGGATGCTTTGCGCTCGTGGATGGAGTGGTGCACCGTGGCCGGGGTGGCTCTCGCTGCGTAGGCCGGCTTCTCACGTGGTGTAGGTGTGGATGGCGCGGGGAAGAGCGAGGTGCTGAACTGGACGACGAATTTCTACCTACAAAAGTGTTAGAATATGTCCTCGAGCGGCGTCCCTGCACTTCACGCTCAGCTTTGCAAGCAAACTCAAATAATTGGGTCATGTCAACATATTCTTTATAATCAAGGATGTCCTGAATTTCGCGGTTCAAACCACCACGAAAGCGTGCCATTGCAGCGTCGGGTTCCTCCAATATACCACAACGAATCATACCTTTTTGCAACTCCCGGTAATAGTCCTCAACGGATCGAGAACCTTGCTGAAATCGCTGCATTTTGTTAAGCAAATCACGGGCATAATATGAAGGCACAAAGCGATGTCGCATAGCAGTTTTTAATTGCTCCCAAGTGGTCGGAACAGCGAGTAGGATTTTTATTCTTATACTCACGCCACCGCATTAAAGCAAAATCGGTAAACTCACTAATGGCGACCTTAACTTGAGAGGTAGCGGCAATATCATGACATGAAAATTTTTGTTCAACTTCTAACTCCCAATCAAGATATGCGAGCAGGATCGTATTTGCCATTAAAGGGTGGGATTTTAAATTTGATTTTTGAGAAGGAGTCGTTACCGGCGGGGCGGCGTGGTACACGGCGGGCTTTGCCGCGGCGGTCGGCATCCTCCTCGCTCATCGTCACCCACACATCCTTGGGCCACCAAATCGCTTACCACCGTGTTCAATGCATCGAGTCGTGACACGATGGCGTCGAGCGTCGTCTTGGTGGTCGCTCGCGCGAGGTCGAGCTGGTCGAACCGCTCGTTGGCCGTAGTAACCGTGGAGTCCAATCGTTCGTGCATGGTCCGGATGTCGGTGACAAGGCCTTCAATCTCGGTACGCATGTCCCGCAACTCTTTCTTGTCGGTGTCGCCCGACATGGTTAACGCAAACACAAAAACAAAACGACAACAAAAGCGAGGTGTGGAACGGCTCACAAGGCGCTCAAACTAGTGCTTGTTATCAAATTCTTATCCGTTCTTACCGGCACACGGGGGCGACCGACAACCAACCGGTGGAACTCGCGAAAGATTGGAGGAGCGATTGCCTGGAGAACAAAGTCGGCTCGTCGTAGGAATATGTGGAGTTGTAGGTAGGCTGCACTCAAATCAAGGATTAGCACAATCTAACAATAATACAAAGTTGAATAATAGTGCTAAAACGTACCGACGATTGCTGGGAACAAAGTGCAAAGAGGAGCAATATAGAGAAAGAGGAATACGGAAACAAAGGAAGGTACCGAACAAAAGGGCAACCGGCCGTTTTCCACCTTCCCGTACTCGTTGGTTTTTTTTGTATATATAAGTCAACCACGTATTGAATCGAAAAAAACGTGGCGAGAGAAAGGAAGCGGCGATGCGGCACGCTGGGTCGTGTCCGATTGGAAATCGTATTTTTTTTTAACTTTTTTTTTGTCTTTTCCTTTTGAACTCTTTTTTTTGTCTTTTCCTTTTGAACTCTTTTTTTTTGATATATCCAACCGGATGGACAAAGACCGAAACGGGAAGGCCGCGAGCGTGACCGGGCTGGTC
This sequence comes from Cenchrus americanus, assembly GCA_947561735.1. Lineage (NCBI taxonomy): Eukaryota > Viridiplantae > Streptophyta > Magnoliopsida > Poales > Poaceae > Cenchrus > Cenchrus americanus. The sequence continues at coordinate 11,459,705 of OX387239.1, forward strand.
CGATGTTTTTTTTGTTTATGGAGATTGAATCGTACACGGCAACGGCACGGAAAAACCGAAACCTAACCGAAGCTAGGGCCGGCGGCTGCGGGGAAAAGATCGTGCGCGGGAACCGATCCGAAAACGCACGAGGAAAAAGAAAAAATGACGGCGGCGCGCGGCGGTAGAAAGATGAAACAAACGGTGGTGGAAGACGGAAGAAAATTAAGGAATTAAACACAAAGTAACCAGCAACAATCAACGTGAAAGCACACAAATTCAACAATGTAAATATTGAAAGAAAGTGCGAGGCGAAGAAGGGTGCTTGGGACAAAAGGTCTAACTGGAATTTTTGTTTTGGTTTTTGTGGACTATAGGTAATGAAAAACACTCGATAAAACTCACCGATCAACCCGGAAATCCGATACCACTTGATAGAGGCGCAATGCCCGATCTTTCGGTGAGTGGAGATAACTTCGATTCGGCGGAAGTAGACCCTCACGATCCGACTACGACGAGCAAGCCCGAAGAGTCAATGCATTCGTTGAACCAACTCCCTATGGTTACCAACCTTGTTGACGCAAGATCATCCTGATCACGAAGATCAATTCCCGTACGCAATCGAAAAACGAACAAGAATTCAAAGCGAGCAATCTTAATATCACTCGAAGGTGGAGTTCTGAATCACAGAGGACAACACGTATTTGTGTGTGGTCTGGTGTACCTAAAGTTAGATGTAAAACAAAACTCAAGTAAAAAAAATAACGAGAGAAAGTCTAACTAAATAGGAGTCTCCGACAGATAAACCTAGGTCTCGCGAAAATTGGAAACCGGGGCGGCGGCGCATGCACCGGGACGCGCGCGCGGCACCGGAAACCAGGGCCGGCGGCACATGCACCGGGGACGCGCGCGCGCCGCCTCCCCGGAAGTCTCGTGGCCATGCATGTAGGTGGGACCACCATCACGGTGAAACGTGACCACGCGTCTCACGTAACCGCCCCACGTACGGTGCCCGAAAAATCCTCCGGGTCACGCACGCGGCGGTCCGGGGTCACGCGTCGCACGCAGGAACTCCGGATCCCGATGGTATGTCATGCGCAGTGGAGAAAAACGCCGTAGATGCGGCTTCTCCTTTGGATCCTCTTGCTGAACTAGTTTACGGGCCTTCGTTCTTTAATAATAAGATGTAGTTCAACTCTCTTGCACGAGCCCGAGTGATTGGCCCCGAAGGTGGTGCCCGGAGTGAAGGTGCTGCTTGGTGTAGATGTCTTGGTGATATCCTCATCGGCAAGAGATAGAGGGGGATAGATAAACCAATCAAGAGAGATTGGATCAAGCCTTCATTAAAGTTTCGAGCAAAGGAGAAGTAAACAAGTTCAATCTCATGAAAAGCATCTTTAAATCACGGTTTCCCGTCCGACTCCGAAAACACCCGCCTTTTGGAGCCACCGTTTTGTCGCAACGCAGCCCAATTCATGCGAGTTAGTCTAGGGTGAGACCAAAGACAAGTTGAAATCTCGAGAATAGATCTTAAGATACGAAAAGACGATTGAAATCAAAGTCATAGGAGAAACACTCGATCTCTAGAAATCGGATTCTAACTTGATAATTCAACATAATACATGATACATGAATCAAGATCATCATCGGGATCCTACCTTGATCTTGGTTCTAGCTCGGGAACTCCGACATGGTCTTCTTTGCAAGGTTCCCACGCCGGCTAGGGAGATCCTAGTCAACTAGCTCGACCCTCTCCTCTCCGAGATGGTGTCCCCCTCTTCTCTCGCTCCTCGATGGCGGATGGCGAATGAGTTGATGCGTGGCGCCTCGCCTCGGTGCTATAAATATCCCGAATGGCGGCTAGGTCAAGGGGGGCCGGCGGGCCTCGAAATGGGCCGAGTCGGTCGGCCCGGGCCGACCGACCTATGCCCATTTCGACCCGGCCCACGGCCTCCTTTGTCCGGTGTTGGTTCCCCGCTCTTCTAGAGTCTTCTCCCGACCGCACGTGGGCCGTTGTCGTCGGTTTCTCTTCGGATTAGATGAAGCTCCTTAGCCGGAAAATTTGGCGGTTTTCGACCGGGTCCTCGGAGTTTTTCATCTTCTCGGGTTTGGTCCTTGGGCTTCTTGGAGTCATGTTTACTTCATTGCTTGACTTGTACCGAGCTTCAAGGTCTTGCCGTGAGGTGCTTAATGAAATTATCCCGGAAGTCTTGCTTTTAACACTAAAATCCTGCATAAACACTAAACTCCAAAACCGACATGCACAAATGAACTTGTTATACCAAGGGCATTAGTACCAATGGATAAGATATAAAATTTATTTCAACACCGAAAGTAAACTCATGGCTAGGTTGACGGAATTTTACCACCAACATCTCCCCCATGCTTAAACCTTGCTCGTCCTCCGGTAAGCCTTCGATGGATATCATCGTTGCCCTTCATTGTTTAAACCTTGCACTTGATCATAAACGAGAAAACATAATGCTCTCAAAAGTTTAGTTCGTTAATGTTTCATAATGTACTCGCCTTCACCCCTACGGAGGGTAGATTATTAATTAAGCTTATCCCACAAGTATTAACATGCTCCCAAAATTCAAATAGACCTCAAAAATTTTGAAATAAAGAACTAGATGAAAAAAGAGCTAAACCAAGTTCACAAATTTAAATCATCTTGCATTTTTCTCATGAACTCTCATCTCATCTTATCTCTCAAGCCTATTTACTCTACTCCTTTCCCTCTCATAACATTCATATAAGTGGTAGGCTTTATATGGAGCTTTTTGGGAAAGTTTTGTCCCACCATGATATTATAAATGAGACATTGTCAAAACAAGACAAGCTTCTCATGGTCTTACCAAGACTTGTCAAAAAGGTCATTGGAAAACAATGTTATATCAAGGAGGGGGAGAGAAAAATACACACACTTGAGTTACCATCCTCATGAGAGTCCAATGCTTCACATCATTTTGTTCAATGCCTTGAGGAAGTGTGAAGTGTTTTAGGATTTCATTCCACAACAAATTTTTCACTAAGTATGGAACGACACAAGGATTATCTGCTTTTCCCTTCCATTCTCTGTATCTCATGGGCAAGTTGTCCCTTATAATGGCAATGCATTGTGACACATATGTGTCCTTGATCTTTTTTGAGCGCATGGTTGGCCAACCTCGACACTTCGTGATATCATATATCACATGTGTTGACGGTGAAAATCCGTCAACCTAGCAATGAGTTTACCTTTGGCGTTGGCGAAGTTTTATACCTTATCCATCGGTACTAACTCCCGTGGTATAACAAGTTCACGTGTGCATGTCGGTTTTGGAGTTTAGTGTTTATGCGGGATTTTAGCGTTGAATGCAAGACTTTAGGGATAAGTTCATCAAGCACCTTATGACAGACCTTGAAGCTCGTACAAGTCATGCAATGAAGCAAACTTAACTCCAAGAAGCAAGGGACTTGATCCGAGAAGATGACAAACTCCGAGGACCTAACCGGAAAAAGTGTTGAATCTTGCAAGACAAGGAGTTATGCCCAATTCGAGAGAAACCGACGACATGGACCTACATGCGAAGGGGGAAACATCTAGAAGACATGGGAACCGACATAGAGCAAAGGAGGCCGCGGACCGGGCCCGGATGGGCCCGGGCCGGGCCGGCCCAGCCGGTCGGCCCCGCCCGAGTCCGGGGCTCGTTCGTCCCCTCCTTTGCCCTAGCCGCCATTCGGGCTATTTATAGCCCCCCCGACCAAGAGCCACGGATCATCCAATTCGTCATCGGCCGCCGAGGAGCGAGAGAAGAGAGGGACACCATCCCGCAGAGGAGAGGGTCGAGCTAGTTGAGTAGGGTTTCCCTAGCCGACATGGGAACATTGCATGGAAGACCACGTCGGAGTTCCGGAGCTAGAACAAGATAAAGGAAGGATCCCGGTGGTGATCTTGTGTATGTATCATTGTCATAGTTGAATTATCAAGTTGAATCTATTCTTAGCGATCAAGTGTTTCCTCGAAGATTTCGTTTTTCGATTGGTTTGCTTATTCTAGATCTATTCACGCGATAGATCACATAGGGTGTTCTTGTAGCCGCGGTGGCTAGAGGTACACGCCGGATCTTGCTAAAGAATCTCGACTTGTCTTTTGACTCGCCCCTAGACTCCCCGCATGAGTAGGGATACGTTGTGACGAACGGGGGTTTTGAAAGGCGGATGTTTTTGGATTTGGACGGGAAACCACGGTTTAAAGAGGCTTCTAATAAGATTCGGTTTGCTACTTCTTCTCTTGCTTCGAACTTCAACAAAAGGCTTATCTCGATCTCTCTAGATCGGTTTATCTACCCAATCTTACTTTGTTATCTCCGGTCTTTAGTAGATTAGATTAGTTTCGTGTCATTTATCTAGATGCATTAGGGTTTTACCGAAGATTGAAGTTACTTGGCTTTACTAGATCAACTTTTGCATCACACATTTGTTCCACGGATTCGATACCTTGGGTTAACCACTCGAGGGAAGAAGGGTCCCTTGACTACGACGGGAGACATGTCCGCTTGCAAGTCATAAACGAAATTTGATACAACTATTAACCGTCAACAAGCCTTTTTTCTGGCGCCGTTGCCGAGGAACAAGTGATCAAGATTTAATTTTTTATTGCCTTTTTGTAATTTTCAGTTTTCTTTTAGTTTTTCTGTTTTTGCATCTACTAAACTTTGATCATCCTCGAAATACATCTAATCTAGTTTGTCTAACCCTAGTTTTCATAGATTTGTTTTTACTTTCTAGTTTTTGCATACTTTGTTTACTGCTAACCCTAACCGGAGATGGTTGGCTACCTCTCCAAGAAACCCAAACTTCTTTTTTTGTGGATGATCCAGGAAAACTTTACAGGCAAAGGAGACGTGCAAGACCGGCTAAAGGGTTGGAAACCCTAGATTCAAAAGTCGAAGTTGAAGGACCGCCGGAATCTCCAAGGGAATCACCACCTCCAAGTCCAAAGGAAGATCAACCTAAACCGACATCGTTGATCTACCTATCATAAACCTTCAAGACGCCGGAAGTCCGTTAAAGATCAAGGTCTCAACTATCCGCATGACGATTGCGGGAGCTTTGAAGTGTTTCAATTAATACATACGAGCCGAATTCCTTGAGTGGCAAATCGGTTTACTTAAGAGGAGGATGGAGAAGATGGAGATAGAGAAAGAAGCTCAACACCTAAAGGTCGGCAAGGCAAGATCCACATGCGAGGATTGAAGTGTTCATCGTGATAAAAATGCTAGAGACGCAAGTGGGACAACTTGCCGGCGCCCGATGGGTAACAAAGAAGAATATCCGAGACAACTCCAAGGTCCCAAGACGGCGAAGGCTACTCAAACTCATTCGGGAGAGAAGGAGGATCACACTAAGGAGACCATGAAGATCACAACCGAAGGACCGGAGTTCGAGATGCCGAGCCACTACATGAAGGAAGTTGTTGCATCCGTCAAGACCAAAAGACAAAGCCAGCCTGTGAAGACCAAAAAAATTGACTAAGCCGAAGAAGAAGCCCGTGCCCAAGATGGTGCGGAAGTGGGTACCCAAGATTGCAATGCCCACAAAGAGCGTTGATCCGAGGTAATCAAGTGAAGAAGTCTAGCCATGGACTATAAACGAAGCACTAGGCGGGGAGGCAACCCGTTTCGTCGAGTCAAGAATAAGCTACGGGAGGACAACCCGATTCCGGGTTTTTCGAGTCTTTTTAATAATAAGTTAGTTTTGATATTTATTACGCAAAGACATTAGACTTAGAAGTGGTTGAACAATATTAGAGACATAATTCTTGGTTGAATGTTTTGCTTTATCATAAACCCTTTGCATGAACCCTCCTATGTGCTTGTTTGTTCTTTTCTTTTCAAGAAACCACAACCAAATAATTTCAGGACCTAACTCAACATTTCACCCTCATTATGGTGCTGTGGTTGACTTATTTTTCATGCTAAAAACACACGAGTAGAGCCACGACTTATACCTAGGTGTTAATTAAAATTCAGCACGTGGCGGGACTCGCGTGAACCTAGAAACTAAACTTTTGGTTGGTTTTAAAAATCTATATCCTTGGTTTCTCTAAGATTAGAATTTTTCTAAGCCTTATTTAATTTTGTTTTATTCAAAATCTTTCTCATTTAGCCAAAATTAGAACCTAAACCTATGTCCCCATGATCAAGCCGGGAATAGTTTGCCCTCAACCAATAAAGGCAAACTATACTTGGTGAGACGATATCAACGCGGTCGGAAAATATTTTCGACTTACATTTGTTTTTAATGGTTTAAAAACTTCGTAGGTTTAAGCTTGAGCTCTTGCATGGCTCGAAAAATATTTTTAAATTTCGAAATTAGAGTGCTTAACCTTAAACACACTTAAAGGGAGGCAATCTAGTTTGAATTAATCATGCATGCACCATTCGATACTCTTGCATCAACTTTCACCAAGTCCACATGCAAAGGACAAGCATGGTGGGCAGCAAGCATGAACTTTGCAGGAATTTCATGGTGGCATGTGAAGCAAGTGGAGCAAGGGAGCATGGACATGACTCAAAGCATGAAGCATCAAGTGGAAGGACCAATAATGCAAGAAAAGGAGTGGACGAGAGCGTTTGGGCGGTGCAACTCGTGGAGCACGCGGGCAGGAAAGTTGTAGAGGCGAAATGATCGTGCTGGAAGAAAGCCGAGGCGGGGAGGAGCACCAGGCCACCCAGGCCGGCCGGTGTCCCCCCCCGGCTCCCGTTTTCTGCAGGCAAGCTTCCCTCTCCTTCCTTAGTTTGTGTGTTCAAGTTTGTGTGCCCAGAACCTCCGTAGACATAGCCAACCTTCCCAAGCTTGATAGCTCAAAAAAATCCACACCCTTAATCCACTCAAAGTCCACATCCCGAAGTAAGATTTTAAGTGCCTAGTTACCGGTTGCAACCCGGAGTTTTAGTGGAGAGAAGAGTGCAGCAACCATGTGGAAGAAAACCACAAGTCTCTTCTCCAAGAAGAAGGGTTCATCGTCATCCAAGCCATCGTCGACGACGAGGCACTCGGTTTCGAGTCTCCTCGGAGCATAGAGAAGGATACGACACAACCAAGGAGGAACGACGCTCTCCTCCTTGGTTGCATGAGGGCAACAAGGAGCACGTCCATGAGGTTTACCGAACCTCAAGGGCACATGGAGGAGCCGCCCGTGCCACCACGATGATCGACCCGTTTGACCGCGCCACCTCCGTACACTCCGATATATTCCTCGTATGGCTTCATCATATTGTCGGAGGAGGAGGAGAAGAGGCTCTCTCGTCTTGAGAAGAGGCTTGTGCCCAACATCGATTTCGACGACTAAGCACTCTACTACTTGGGTTTCGGCACCAACATATACTACATGTTGGGGCACCTTGGATGGGTGCAATTCTCCAACGGAGTGTCGGTGGACACCCACAAGGAGTTCGCCTTGGAAATCTTGATGACCATTGCACCTATCCTTGATGATGGGGTGCAAAGCTTATCATTCCGTTTGGAGGGAGTCCAACAAGTGGTTCCCTACGAGCATGTTAGGGAGCTACTTGGATTCCATAAGGGAGCTCCGGAGAAAGTTGACGTGCCACCCGGCATGTTAGATGGATTTTGGAATTTGATCTCCGGAGAAGCCCACCAACAACGCAATTGCATTCGCAACCCCATTATCCGAGTATTCCACTCTTGGATGTGCAAGAGGGTATTGGGGAGGATGAGGGAGACGAAGGTGACCGACACGGAGTTGAATTGGCTCTACCGAGCCTTAATTGCCAAGCAGCCAATAGACCCCTCATACCTTATGATCAACCGTTGGTGTTGCGAGGCAACATCGGGAGCGGGACATATTGGTTCGGGGTGCTACCTCTCTATGTTGGCCATCTCCCTACGGTCGGGGATCACAAGAAACCCCGAACATCTTTTGCGTGGGACCTCCCTCGGCATTGAGTATTTGCGACAAGGCAAATATATTAGTGGAGATGAGAGAGGAGGTTTTCGTTTGGCCATGGTGAACCTACCCCTTCCAGATGCGAGGCTTAGGCTTTTCATCCAAGGGAGGGAAGATTGGTTGGAAGGACTCCTTGTTCCGTCAAGGAAAATAAAAGACGAAGAATCGTAGAGGAGGGATCCACCTCCGCTCAAGCGGGTAGTGCACAACCCAATGTTGCGCCACCTTTCGGCGGGATTCGTCCTCCGCCAATTTATTACGGAGGGCCACAAGAGCAAGCATGGGGGGGGGGGGTGCACCGGTACCCCCACCAAATTATGTGGTGCCCAACGTAAACTTCAAGGAGCCCTACACACAATATCCCCAACCACAACAAAGCATGGCCATAATTAGAGGGTATGTTGCGAGAAATGCACAAAACGTCACAGCTATCCAAGCCAACGCGGCTCAACTTGGTGAGGGCAATGCAAATATTGCCTATGAGTTTGGACGCCTTCACCTAGTGGAGCCGGATCAATTCGTTGGAGGGAATGTCCAACCTTACTACGAGCAAGGGTACTACTATCAAGATCATCAACGCCAACCACCGGTGAGGACTAGGAAGATTAAGGAACTTTAGTTTCCTTTTCTTTTCCCTTTCTCTGTAATTTTCAGCTTTTGTTTTTTGTGTGTTCGCGTAATATTTTCTGTTTTTATTTAAATTTCAGCAAGTGTGTTTGTTTATTTTCAGTTTGTATTTCAACTTGATTTCATTATTAATAAAGATACCACCTTGTTCTCACCATTGGAAAAGTTACAAAAATTTGTGCCATAATGATATATGATTATAATTGCCGCTTTGTTTATCTTTTGTAATTGATTTATGCATGTTAAAGCTAGTGCTCTCTTAAAACACGAATCTGAATTTATTTAAATGCTAGCTTAATCTTTAGCGGAGGTTATGATTAAAATAAAGACCCATAGTGTTTTATGTGCTCTCAAGTTATGAATAGATTGTAGATGGTTTTTATGATCAAAAATATTGCTAACCTTGTCATAAATATCACTTGTGTGTTGCTCAACCTATCCAGGGCCTTATATATATTTGAGTGCATAAACCTTAGTGTACAAGATTTATTTTTGAGTGAGTTATTGCAGGCCATGATTTCTCCGGCCCGAGACTAAGAAGCTGGAAAATCCGTTTTTGCGTATCTATCTTTTTGCTAGCCTTTTATCCGTGCATTGTGTATCCCCGCATCGGAGATCTCACAAACCTCGCCGGATATCCACCCTTAAAACCAAATATCATCTTTTGTGTTTACCTCCTTGACCACAACCTATCGTTGAGAATGGATCATAAATTCAAGGAAGATCGCAAGATGGTGCCAACATTGAAGAATTCAAGTATCTCTCCAAGGAAAAATATTTCCGGTACCTACCTTCTTTATCGCCTCTTTGCCCGAGGATGAGCAACGTCTAAGCATGGGGGAGGAGTCGGTGTTTTAGACCGGCAAACCTACCAAGGGGGTACCCGAGGTAGTAGATTGTGCGGTGGGGATCGTGATCGGGAGACCGAGAACTCGAAGGTATGGGCAAGGACACGGGACACAAGATTTATACGGGTTCGGGCCGCCAAGGTGGAGAACCCTACGTCCCGTTTGGGGGATCAAGTACGGCGCCCGCGCTTGGTGTTGGGTTGGATCGGGTGCCGGCTAGGTACCCGGCCCTCCTTTATATAGTCCAGGGGGCGGGTTCCTAGTCGGTTACAAGGTAGGAGTCCTAGTAGGATTACACGGAACGAGTCCTAGTAGGATTACAAGGGAATTCTAATAGGAGTCCGTCTTCTTCCTTCCTTACATAAGTACCCGGGGTGTATGCCCGACAAGCCCCCGAGCATGTTGGAGTCGAGAGTAGTAGTTCGAGTAGTCTTGAAGCCTCTTCGAGTAGTTCCTAAGCGTCCTCGAGTACTGCTTGGAGAAGTCTTCAATAGTACTTGAACCGTCGTGAGGCCGGAAGGTGGTCCAGCTCATCGGTCTTGAAGTCGAGATTATATGGAAGTGCGATTGCAAAATCGCACTCCATATGGAGTAGCCCCCGAGCCTTAGGTTGAGTTGCGGATCGTAGCCGAGGGTCAATCTTGATTCCGAATCTTGTCTTGAAAAAATTGAACGATGGGTGTAGCATAGTAGCCCCCGAGCCTTGAAATGATTAGGTAATCAATCCAAGGGTCTTCAGTGTTCGCGAAAGCCATCATCCGAGTACTCTTGCAGCATGTAGCCCCCAAGATAAGAGAGCCATATGAGCCACGTCGAGTAGTTGTTGGTACGGAGCCCCCGAGCTTGAGAGCGAGCGAAGCATGCCGAAGTTATCCTTGAGTAGTATGTTGAGTGCAGCCCCCGAGCCGGAAAGATTCCGAGTTGTAATTTGGCGTCGATCCGTGGAACTTGAGAAGTAATCGTGCTTGTCGGAGCGGACTTTATTTGCGACCAAAGTCGACTTTAGATGCCGGCGGTGCGGACTTTAGAATGCGACTTGAAAACCGAAGTCGACTTTGTGCCGCGCGAAGTGGACTTTAGATGTGACCGAAGTCGACTTTAGTTGCCGCGTGGAGCGGACTTTGAGATGCGACTTGAAAACCGAAGTCGACTTTAGTTGCCGCACAGAGCGGACTTTGATATGCGACTTTAGAAGTCGACTTTAGGATGCCGCGCGGAGCGGACTTTGAGATGCGACTACAATAGTCGACTTTGTGCCACGCGGGGTGGACTTAAGATGCAAAAAATGAAAAAGCACTTTCCGGAAAGCCAAAGCGAATAAAAAATCGAGAAAACGAATAGTTTTGCCGCCGGAGCGGGCTTAAGATTGCGACCGAAGTCGGCTTGTGCCATCGTAGTGTAACACCCAAAAATTTTAATTAATGTTTTAATAAAATTTTCTTAGCAACCAATGCTTGTTTAAGGATTCTTAAGGTTTTATTTAATTTTTATAGGCATTTAAATTATTTCTCTTAATTAAATTAATGAACTATAGGGGTTTACTGTTGCACACATGTTGTTGCATTGTTTTTGTTTGTTTGAATTCAAATCTTTGTTTGAATTCAATTTTTTGTGAGCTCCTTTGAAAATTAGCAAAAGAATTTCTTTCCCTCCTTTACCTTCTCCTCTTTTGGCCCAAACCCTCCTTGCAGCCCAAAGATCGTTTTCTTTCACCGTGGCCCGGCTCGTAATCGCTCGCGACCCATCTTCCGGCAGCCCACCGGCGGCCCGGTAGCCGCCCCGCACCGGCTCCCTCCTCCTTGTCTCGCCGACGGTGGGGACCCGGGGCGTCTTCCTCCTCGAGCCGCGCCGGGTCGGACCCGACCGCGCCGCCCCCGGCTCCTTGCCGGCCGCGCACCCGCGCCTCCTTCCTTGGGCCCGCACGCCCGTGCGACCCGTGACGCTCTATAAGAGCCGCCGCTATCTCCTACCATACCCCTTTCGCCCTATCCGCGTAACCCTAGCCACGCGCCGCCGCCATCCAAACCCTAGGGCGCCGCCGCTTCGATTTCCCTCGGTCCTTGCCTCTCCGCCGACGAGGAGTAGTGCTGGAGCTTCGCGTGGAGGTGAGGAAACCGCACGGATGGCTTGTGTACGCTCCCATGCCCTGAATCGCCGGCACAAGCTCGCCGGAGTTGCATCCGCGCCGCCGGCCGCCCTATCGCGATGCGCGCCGCCGTCGTCGCCTACCTGTCGGAGTGGGTGCGTTGGTTGAGTTCGCCGCGTCGAGCTCCGCAGCCTAGGACCTAATCCCGTGACCTATCGCGCCCGGAGATCGGGATCGTGTTCGCCGGCGTCCCTCGCCGCCGCCGCCGCCGTTCGGGCCGCCGTTCGCCGCCGCTGTGCGCTTGCTCGCGTCCCCCGCCGTCCGATCCTGATTCGGTGGTCCAGATCGAGTCGAGCCGCGGGGTCAACCGAAGGCACCGGTCAACACAGCTGTGACCCGGTCACTTTTGCAAAGAGGCCCTTGTTTTTTTTTTAAATTTTCCAGGCCGGTCCCCCCACCTTAGAGGAACCTTTGCTAACAGGTCCTTTTCCTTGCGTTTCGAACCCTAGGTTTTTAAAGTTTTGTGCCGCAGTCCAGCCCTTGGAGTTTAGAGTTTTAGCCCCTGAGTTTTTATATAAAATTACGTTTTAGCCCTGAGTTTTTGCAGTTAGGCCCCTGTAAGCCTAGTTTTCCTGCAGAATAGCCCCTGTACCTTATTTCGGTCGTAGATTACGCGTTCTAGCTCCGTTTTTAGCGTTCTTTATATCCATTTGTTCGTCTCGACGAGTAGATTAGTTTAGGGAAGCTTTTGTTCCTGTTTGAATTGATTGGTGAATTGTTTTCTTATTTTTATTGTTTTGTCTCTTGCATGTGAATGTGTGATGCGTAGAGAACGAGCCGTCCGAAGATTTTTCTCGTGGTGAAGACTTGAAGACTCGAGCAATTCCGGATCGTGTGAGAGGCAAGTGTCCTTGGTCATACCCGCTTTATCCTATATAAACATGCATTTAATCACCGTATTTACTTTCTTGCTTGCATTAATTTTGACGGGATCCTATTAAGGACTATGCCTAGATTCTTTTGACCGTTGCCTTGTAACTCGGGTTACTTAATTAATCTTGATGGTAGATGCTTCGCTTAGTTGCTCAACCGGGTTGGTAATACACAACGTGATATCCGTTTATATTCTATGTTCTTTGATGGTAATTTAATTGCAAGACCATATGCTTAATTGGAACATGGAGAACCACCCGGGACAACAGTAGAACCACAAGGCTATATGGCTCGGCTTGGCCGAATAATTAGAGACCTTGGTGTTGTGGTGATCTTACCTGAAAGGGACCAATGGGGAGGCGTTGACGGAGTATAGACCTGCTCTAGCGGGGAGTTGGGCTTTGCTAAGACACGGTACCCGCTAGGGAGCTTTATGCCCCGCCTCGTCCTGAAACCTAGTGGGTTGCCGCACATTAGGGAATCTTTGTAAAGGCCTCGTAGCGTCCCTATGCAATCACACCTCGGCGAGTGTGGTATGATGCCTGATCAGCATCGCGTGGTTGGGTCTAAAGCTCTTCGGAGTTTTTACGCGACTTGTGGGTAAAGATGTACAACCTCCGCAGAGTGTTTAAAACTAATCGATTAGCCGTGCTCACGGTCAAGAGCGGCCTGGACCCTCACATGATTAATCTATCGGAAGATGAACTTAATTTATTCTTTACTTTATGTTCATGGTTATGATGTTACTCAATAATTGTGGGATGGTATACACTTACATTTGCTAGTAAGTAAGTTGCTTAATAAAATTTGATCCACTAAAATGCTGACCTCGCTTAAACCCCTTGGCCATCCACTTATACACCTTGCATGTTTATTATGATATTCCTCTCTTGCCTGAGTACGGCATGTGCTCACGCTTGTTTATTTATTGCATCTACACAACCCGGATTGCTGCTCAGACTTGAAGATTGATGATGAGTGCTAGGCGTGCGTGCCATCAGTCAGTTGCCTGTGGAGTTCCTTTCTGAAGATCCGCTGCTAGTTGCTCGCTCTGATGATACGATGTTGAGACTCTCGGTCATGTAATGGTTTTAATACTCTCTTTTACGCTTTGGCACTGTATCTGATATTCACTGAGTCATTACGTGTGTGTAACTTGATCCTGGCGCACATGTAATTTATGCATTCGAGTTTGCCTTCAAATTCGGGTGTGACAAAGTGGTATCGAGCCGTGTTGATCGTAGGACGTTAGCCTAGTTGGAAAATGGTCGAATTTAAGGATTATAATACCATAGAAGCCATTCCTACTTCATGCTATGCTTTAATTCTATTTTAATACACTTATCCTTGCTTTTAACCTCATCCTTGATAATCTACTTGTTCTCTACCTTATCTTGATCAATCTTTTCACTCTAAACTTCCTTGATCTTGCCTTAAGGAACCTTTAGCATCTGCTGTACTCCTCTCCAATCTTTCATTATCCTACCCTACACGTGTCCCTGATCGTTCCCAGTAATCAAGTGACCCCATCCTGTTCATCTCAATGATCTTCTCCAATAGGATGTAGGAGCTTTAAGATCTATCTTAGAAAAATCGATAGATGCGACGTCTTAACGTGTGCTTAGTTTAGAGGTGTGTTTGAATGTTTGATTTTGTGACAAATGCTTGATTTGGATCTTTGTTTGAGTGCGGTGTGTTGTGGAGTGATGACCACAATGACATCGAGTTTAGTAGCTAGTTTGTTAGTGGGGGTGTAATTCTTTCCCAATTCTCGCAACCTTGAGTAATCTTTGCTTGATCTATCCCTTCCTTTATCCAACTTTCTTTTTCTCTCCAACAAATCTTGTGGATACAAAATCTGTTCCCGCAGCTCTCTGACATAGCAGTCATGTTTTGGTTATATCTCAAGCTACAGAATTCCAAACGACATGAAACCAGTTGGGTTAGTTCACAAATTTCACATATGATTTTCTGTCAAAAATTCAACACCATCCAATGCATATTCTGGGAGTTATGAACGAAACATTGGAGCTACCAGAATCTGGAAACTCTGCTGACCCAGTCGACTTGTTTATTTTGTATCTGAACTTCTAGATCTCCGATTGAGTTGATTCCAGTTGGATTAGTTTCATAATTTCATACCCCCTGTTCTGGAGAAATTTCATAATTTATGGGTATCAATAATGTTAGCTGCACTTGATTTATTGGGGCAAGCATAATCTGTCTTAATCTGGAAGTTCGTGTTGCTTCATCTTTCGGAGTCATCTCTTTACTCTAGTATTTAAATCTCATGATCCTAACCCTCAGATGGTGAAAACCAGGTTTGGATCCACATCAGAGGACGAGTGGCCGTTTTATTATCACTCAACAGCAAGGTCAAATGGATCCGGCGATGCAGCAGTTTCTGGCTGCACAGATGCAGCTTCTCCAGGACATGTCCACCAACATGACAAGCATGCAGGCTCAGATAAATCAGAACCAGCCCCATAAGGACAAGCACCAGCAGTTCATGAGCCATTGCCCGCCGGTGTTTTCTCATGCAGTTGATCCATTGGAGGCTGACGATTGGCTGAAGACAGTGGAGAAGATGCTCACCATCGCAAAGTGCGACGATAGAGAGAAGGTCTTGTATGCTTCAGGTCGACTTCAGGGGACAGCGTCAGCTTGGTGGGATGCCTACGTTGCCACTCATGCCACCCCTGATGCTATCACTTGGCAGGAGTTCACCACCAGTTTCAGGAGCTATCATATACCTGCCAGCCTTATGAAGTTAAAGAAGAAGGAGTTCCTGGCACTCAAGCAAGGAGAGATGTCTGTGATAGAGTACAGGGACAAGTTCGTTGAGTTGTCTCGTTATGCTCCTGAGGAGGTTGTTGATGATGTGAAGAAGCAAGAGTTGTTCTTGGAGGGATTAGCCGAACCACTCCGGTACCAGCTCATATCCCACACCTTCCCATCCTTCCAGATGTTGATAGACAAGGCCATTGGTTTAGAGTATGTTCGCAAGGAGTTGGAAGACCTAAAGAGGAAAGCCACCACCCCTGGACAGTCTGGAAGTAACACTCGCCCCCGCTTTAATCCACCTCAAGAGACTCCCTTTCAGTTCGGAGGCCCTATTGAGGACTTTGGTCAACGGCGGCTTTCGGCGTCCGGTGCAGGCGGACTTCACGATCCCGCCCTCTACGGAGTCGTCGGATGGCGCCACCGTCACACCCCGGTGAAGACTAGCAACCCCGCAGGTACCGCCCGCTTAAGGTGTGGAAAGGTTGGGCATTATGTAAATGCTTGTCCTAAGAGGAATGCCCCCAACACTCCCGGCACGAGTCGGCACGGCCAGCGGATGAGGAACAAGAGCCGATTTCGAAGGGCGGCAAGGGAAAGCGAGAATTTTGCACGTGGCGGGAGTCAACCATGTGAGTGCGAGAGACGCTCAAGAGAACCCCCGAGTAGTGTTCGGCATGTGTTTCGTCAACTCCGCTCTCGCTTCGGTTGTGTTTGATGCCGGAGCAACTCATTCTTTCATTACTTCTCACCGCGGCCTAGACTTAACATCCCTATGAGCACCATGCCCCGTCCCATGCTAGTAAGTTCGGCAAGAGGAGACATGAAGGCAATATACAGATGTAACAGGGTTAATCTTCAGATTTTGGGGAAGGATTTTCAAGCAGACCCCATAGTATTGGATTCTAATGGCATTGACGTGGTACTTGGAATGGGATGGTTGGGTAAGTTCAAAGGAGAAATCCGGTATGCCACGAAGTCGCCTCTCCTCACCGGTTTAGACGGCGAGCGGATTGAATTTGCGGTACCGCGCAACCATCGGTAGCGGGGTGTTCAAGAAACCGCATGAATGGTGAATCTTTGGAGGACATTAAGGTGGTGTGCGATTACCCGGATGTGTTCCCGGATGAGCCGCCGGGTATGCCGCCCGATCGAGAAGTAGAGTTTGTTATCGATCTTTTACCCCGTATCGCTCCTATCTCCAAGCGCCCCTACGAATGTCTAGTGATCAATTACTTGAGCTTAAGAAGCGATTAAGGAGCTATTGGAGAAGGGATTCATTCGTCCTAGTTCATCACCTTGGGGAGCACCGGTTATCTTTGTGGAGAAGAAGGATGGTACTCAGCGGATGTGCGTGGATTACCGATCGCTTAACGATGTTACTATCAAGAATAAGTATCCATTGCCCCGCATTGACGATTTGTTTGATCAGATGAGAGGTGCTAAGGTGTTCTCAAAGATTGATTTACGTTCTGGTTATCATCAGATGAGGATCAGATTATCAGATATTCCTAAGACTCGCGTTCACTACTAGGTATGGACTCTATGAGTACACCGTCATGTCTTTTGGACCGACCAATGCACCCGCCTACTTCATGTATCCGATGAACAAAGTTTTTATGGAGTACCCGGATAAGTTTGTTGTGGTGTTCATTGACGACATCTTGATTTACTCCAAGAATGAGAAGGAGCATGAGAAACATTTGAGGCTTGTGTTGCAGAAGCTGAGAGAGCATCAGTTGTATGCCAAGTTTAGCAAGTGTGATTTTTGGTTGAAGGAAGTCTCTTTCCTTGGGCATATCATCACAGATGGTGGTATTTCGGTGGATCCAGCAAAGGTCAGTGACGTATTGAAATGGGAGCCGCCACGGACTGTCAAGGAGATCAGGAGTTTCCTTGGCCTTGCAGGGTATTATCGTCGGTTCATTGAAGGGTTCTCTAAAGTAGCAAAGCCCCTTACATCACTACTAGAGAAGGATAAAGAGTTTAAGTGGACTGAGGCACTCGCTAAGCCGCTTTGAGGAATTGAAGAAGAGGTTGACTTCGGCTCCAATTCTAGTGATGCCGGACCCGCAAAAGAGTTTTGATATCTCTTCGCGATGCATCCCGACAAGGTTTAGGCTGTGTTCTCATGCAGGAAGGACATGTTATAGCCTATGCATCTCGACAGTTGAGGAAGCATGAGCTGAATTATCCCACCCATGATCTGGAGTTAGCGGCAGTGGTTCATGCGTTGAAGATTTGGAGACACTACGTTATGGGAACCAAGTGCCAGATTTATACAGATCATAAGAGTTTAAAGTACATCTTCACTCAGAAAGATTTGAATATGAGACAACGTCGCTGGTTAGAGCTGATCAAGGATTATGATCTGGAGATACACTATCATCCTGGGAAGGCAAACTTGGTGGCCGATGCCTTGAGTCGGAAGGGACATGCCAACATGGCTTTGACATTCCGGTTGCCTGAAGAGCTGATGAAGGAGTTTGAGAAACTCAATCTGGGGATGGTTGCTCAAACCGAAGGAGTTACCCTGGAGGTAGAGTCTGTCTTGGAGCAGGAGATACGCAAAGGACAACTGGAAGATATAGAGATAAAGGAAATCAGAGAGACTATGGAAAAGGGTAAAGCCACAGATTTCACAGAGGATGACCAGGGAACTATATGGTTTAGAAACAGGATTTGTGTGCCTGATGTGGGAGATCTCCGAAAGACCATCTTAAGAGAGGCTCATGATTCAGCTTATTCCATTCACCCAGGAAGCACCAAGATGTATCAAGATCTCAAGCAGAGGTATTGGTGGTATGGGATGAAGAGGGATGTAGCAGCCCATGTGGCCTTGTGCGACACCTGTCATAGAGTTAAAGCTGAGCATCAAAAGCCAGCGGGATTGCTTCAGCCGTTGAAGGTGCCGAGTGGAAGTGGGAAGAGATTGGTATGGATTTCATTGTTGGATTGCCCCGTACTCGTGATGGGTATGATTCAATATGGGTTATAGTGGATCGTTTAACAAAGGTTGCTCACTTCATACCAGTGCGAACCACCTATACAGGGGCAAAGCTAGCTGAGTTGTACATGTCCAGGATCGTGTGCTTGCATGGTGTACCTAAGAAGATAGTATCCGACAGAGGTACTCGGTTCACATCTCGTTTCGGGAAAAGCTTCATGAATCCTTAGATACGAAGTTAACTTTCGGCTCACCTATCACCCACGGACGGATGGGCGGACCGAGAGGACTAACCGTATTCGGAGGACATGTTGAGAGCTTGTGCTCTTAAGCATGGAGGTAGCCGGGATAAGAGTTTGCCCTACGCCGAGTTTTCTTACAACAACGGCTACCGTGCTAGCCTCAAGATGGCACCCTTCGAGGCATTGTATGGGAGAAAGTGTAGAACACCTTTGTATTGGAGCCAAACAGGAGAGAGTCAGTTGTTTGGAACCGATATCATTAAGGAAGCAGAAAGACAAGTTCAGATCATAAGAGAAAACTTGAGGGCTGCTCAATCAAGACAGAAAAGTTATGCGGATGGAAAGAGGAGAGATGTGGTTCTCCAAGAAGGTGACTATGTGTACCTAAAAGTGTCACCGATCAGAGGGTTGCGTAGGTTTAAAGTAAAGGGAAAGTTGTCACCTCGCTTTATCGGGCCTTTCAAGATCTTAGAGAGAGTGGGAGAAGTAGCCTACAAAGTTGGAGTTACCAAATCAGCTCTCGGATGTGCATGACGTGTTCCATATCTCTCAATTGAAAAAGGGCCTTCAACCTCATGATAAAGAGCCACTACCTATGGATGGTTTGACTCGTCAAGGAGGATCTCACTTACACTGAACGTCCAATCAGGATCTTGGAAACTTTAGCACGTGTTACAAGGAATCGGGTGATCAGGATGTGCAAGGTGCAGTGGAGTAATCATGCAGAGGATGAGGCAACCTGGGAAAGAGAGGATGAGCTGAAGGAAGACTATCCAGATCTTTTTGTGGATCCTTCCGAATCTCGAGGACGAGATTCACCTTAAGGGGGTAGGATTTGTAACACCCAAAAATTTTAATTATTGTTTTAATAAAATTTTCTTAGCAACCAATGCTTGTTTAAGGATTCTTAAGGTTTTATTTAATTTTTATAGGCATTTAATTAATTTTTCTCAATTAAATTAATGAACTATAGGAGTTTACTGTTGCACACATGCTGTTGCATTGTTTTTGTTTGTTTGAATTCAAATCTTTGTTTGAATTCAATTTTTTGTGAGCTCCTTTGAAAATTAGCAAAAGAATTTCTTTCCCTCCTTTACCTTCTCCTCTTTTGGCCCAAACCCTCCTTGCAGCCCAAGATCGTTTTTCTTTCACCGTGGCCCGGCTCGTAATCGCTCGCGGCCCATCTTCCGGCGGCCCACCGGCGGCCCGCATGGCCGCCCCCGCACCGGCTCCCTCCTCCTTGTCTCGCCGACGTGGGGACCCGGGGGCGTCTTCCTCCTCGGGCCGCGCCGGGTCGGACCCGACCGCGCCGCCCCCGGCTCCTTGCCGGCCGCGCACCCGCGCCTCCTTCCTTGGGCCCGCACGCCCGGGCGACCCGTGACGCTCTATAAGAGCCGCCGCTATCTCCTACCATACCCCTTTCGCCCCTATCCGCGTAACCCTAGCCACGCGCCGCCGCCATCCAAACCCTAGGGCGCCGCCGCTTCGATTTCCCTCGGTCCTTGCCTCTCCGCCGACGAGGAGTAGTGCTGGAGCTTCGCGTGGAGGTGAGGAAACCGCACGGATGGCTTGTGTACGCTCCCATGCCCTGAATCGCCGGCACAAGCTCGCCGGAGTTGCATCCGCGCCGCCGGCCGCCCTATCGCGATGCGCGCCGCCGTCGTCGCCTTCCTGTCGGAGTGGGTGCGTTGGTTGAGTTCGCCGCGTCGAGCTCCGCAGCTAGGACCTAATCCCGTGACCTATCGCGCCCGGAGATCGGGATCGTGTTCGCCGGCGTCCCTGCCGCCGCTCGCCGCCGTTCGGCCGCCGCTCGCCACCGCCGAGCGCTCGCTCGCGTCCCCCCGCCGTCCGATCCCGATTCGGTGGTCCGGATCGAGTCGAGCCGCGGGGTCAACCGAAGGCACCGGTCAACACAACCGTGACCCGGTCACTTTTGCAAAGAGGCCCTTGTTTTTTTTTAAATTTTCCGGGCCGGTCCCCCCCACCTTAGAGGAACCTTTGCTAACGGGTCCTTTTCCTTGCATTTCGAACCCTAGGTTTTTTTTAAAGTTTTGTGCCGCAGTCCAGCCCTTGGAGTTTAGAGTTTTAGCCCCCGAGTTTTTATATAAAATTACGTTTTAGCCCCGAGTTTTTGCGGTTAGGCCCCCGTAAGCCTAGTTTTCCGAGAATAGCCCCGTACCTTGTTTCGGTCGTAGATTACGCGTTCTAACTCCGTTTTTAGCGTTCTTTATATCCATTTGTTCGTCTCGACGAGTAGATCAGTTTAGTGAAGCTTTTGTTCCTGTTTGAAATGATTGGTGAATTGTTTTCTTATTTTTATTGTTTTGTCTCTTGCATGTGAATGTGTGATGCGTAGAGAACGAGCCGTCCGAAGATTTTTCTCGTGGTGAAGACTTGAAGACTCGAGCAATTCCGGATCGTGTGAGAGGCAAGTGTCCTTGGTCATACCCGCTTTATCCTATATAAACATGCATTTAATCACCGTATTTACTTTCTTGCTTGCATTAATTTTGACGGGATCCTATTAAGGACTATGCCTAGATTCTTTTGACCGTTGCCTTGTAACCGGGTTACTTAATTAATCTTGATGGTAGATGCTTTGCTTAGTTGCTCAACCGGGTTGGTAATACACAACGTGATATCCGTTTATATTCTATGTTCTTTGATGGTAATTTAATTGCAAGACCATATGCTTAATTGGAACATGGAGAACCACCCGGGACAACGGTACAACCACAAGGCTATATGGCTCGGCTTGGCCGAATAATTAGAGACCTTGGTGTTGTGGTGATCTTACCCGAAAGGGACCAATGGGGAGGCGTTGACGGAGTATAGACCTGCTCTAGCGGGGAGTTGGGCTTTGCTAAGACACGGTACCCGCTAGGGAGCTTTATGCCCCGCTTCGTCCCGAAACCTAGTGGGTTGCTGCACATTAGGGAATCTTTGTAAAGGCCTCGTAGCGTCCCTATGCAATCACACCTCGGCAGTGTGGTATGATGCCTGATCAGCATCGCGTGGTTGGGTCTAAAGCTCTTCGGAGTTTTTACGCGACTTGTGGGTAAAGATGTACAACCTCTGCAGAGTGTTTAAAACTAATCGATTAGCCGTGCTCACGGTCAAGAGCGGCCTGGACCCTCACATGATTAATCTATCGGAAGATGAACTTAATTTATTCTTTACTTTATGTTCATGGTTATGATGTTACACATTAATTGTGGGATGGTATACACTTGCATTTGCTAGTAAGTAAGTTGCTTAATAAAATTTGATCAACTAAAATGCTAACCTGCTTAAACCCCTTGGCCATCCACTTATACGGCCTTGCATGTTTATTATGATATTCCTCCCTTGCTGAGTACGGCATGTGCTCACGCTTGTTTATTTATTGCATCTACACAACCCGGATTGCTGCTCAGACTTGAAGGTTGATGTTGAGTGCTAGGCGTGCGTGCCATCAGTCGGTCCTCTCGTGGAGTTCCTTTCGAAGATCCGCCGCTAGTTGCTCGCTCGATGATACGATGTTGAGACTCTCGGTCATGTAATGGTTTTAATACTCTCTTTTACGCTTTGGCACCGTATCCGATATTCACCGAGTCATTACGTGTGTGTAACTTGATCCCGGCGCACATGTAATTTATGCATTCGAGTTTGCCTTCAAATTCGGGTGTGACACGAGTGGGCTTAAGATTGCGACCGAAGTCGGCTTGTGCCACCGGAGTGGGCTTGGATGCGACGGTTAGCGTCGACTTGTGCCACCGGAGTGGGCTTGGGTACCTGAGCCATGGATTTCAGACCCAAGGTACGATTGCCGCCAGAGCGGGCTTGTGCCACCGAAGTGGGCTTAAGTACCTGAGCCATGGATTTCAGACCCAAGCTACAGTTGCCGCCAGAGCGGGCTTGAGGGTGCGACCAGAGTCGGCTTGAGTACCTGAGCCATGGATTTCAGACCCAAGGTACGGTTGCCACCGTAGTGGACTTGAAGGTGCGACCGGAGTCGACTTGTGTACCTGGGCCATGGATTTCAGACCCAAGGTACGAAGTGCGAGTACTTAGGGTACTTAGACCCATAATACAGAGCGTGAAGACCACGTGCAGCTAGGTTCCATCGTCGCTAGGACCCGAGGGCCACTTATAGCTAGGTTTCATCGAAGCTTACACACGTAGTATGCCACCGAAGCAAGCGAAGATGCGACCGGAGTCGACTTTAAGTTGCCATGCGGAGCGGACTTTAGAATGCGACTTTAGAAGTCGACTTTAAGTTGCCGCGCGTAGCGGACTTTAGAAGCTGCCTCCTTGGGATAGCCCCCGAGTTGATGAAGTAGGCTCGTGGTGACTTGATTGATATAACCCAAGAGTAGTCAGCAGAGTGTAGCTCCCGTGAAAACCCGTCGAGAAGCGTACACAAATGAGTAGTCGGCAAGTAGTCCTACATGATGAGGAGAACAAGCCAAGAAAAGAAAACAGTAATCATTTAAATAAATGACTTAGCTGTTGCTGCCTGGGCAGACTGTTGATGAAGCCGTGGCGGTCAGCAATGGAGCCACGACAGCTTTTTGCTGAAGTTGACTAGTCGAGTTGATTTTGACCCGCTTGTTGGGGGCGTGATCGCCGTTCTCGACTAGTTTGGAAAACTAGTCGAGATGAATGGTCGACGCGATGCGACCGAAGACGACGTCGTAGCGGCGCGCGGTGTACTCGAAGTAGGGTCGGTGTTGCCGCGAGACAAGCGATCACGACACACGGCATGTCCGAAAGTAGAGCCGGTGTGGCCGCAAGACAAAGTCGCGACGCACGGAGTAGTCGACGACGAGCCGTGTGACAAGCCGCGCGACGTGCCGAGGCACCCGACGCGTGGCGGAGGTGAAGTAGTCGACGACAAGCCCGCACGAGGTGGAGTAGTAGACGACGAGCGGCACGACGAGCCGCGTGACGAGCCACGCGACGTGCCGAGGCACCCAGACGCGTGGCGGAGTCGAGGTAGATCGCTGCAGCCGGTGCGACCGGGTGACGAGTAGTCACGGCGCACGGCAAGGTTGAGGTAGAGCACGTGCGGCCGGAGACGAGTATTCGCGGCGCACGACGTAGTTGATGTAGAGCCGCTGCGACCGGGAGACGAGTACTCGCGACGCACAACGAGGTCGACGTAGAGCCCGTGCGACCGGGTGACGAGTAGTTGCGGCGCACTGCAATGTTGAGGTGGAGCCAGTGCGGATGGAGGCGAGGTAGCCGTGTTACACGACATGGTTGAAGTAGTTGTACTCGCGTACGTTTTCTGTGTACTCCAAGCAATGGTCTTGAAATCTTGCTGGTAGCCATCCGTGTACACATAGCAGAACTCCAGAAAGTTGTTTTTCACGGGCGTGTGTATAACACAAATCAAGTTTGATTTTTTTTCACATGAACTGGGCAGCTCCATCTTCTGCCCCATCTCGATGCCGATTCTCTTTTCAGTCAGCAGCTTGACATCTTGCAGCATTGGACATCATTGAATCACAAGTTATGGCAACTTGCGCGTCAGACGTCAGACAGTAACCTTTACTCCGGGACGGAAAAGGAATCATTGTCGATTACGTCTCAATTCCGAAGTAGCAGCACGTATAGGTCGACGGCTTCAACTTGAGTCATCACGGTGGCTTGTTCTCGATTGTAGTGCGGATTGCGGCG
Organism: Cenchrus americanus; assembly: GCA_947561735.1. NCBI lineage: Eukaryota > Viridiplantae > Streptophyta > Magnoliopsida > Poales > Poaceae > Cenchrus > Cenchrus americanus. The sequence goes on from OX387239.1 coordinate 11,483,766, forward strand.
TGCAACAGGCTAATTTGCTGATCTCCGCTTTGGACTCCGTCCCGACGAGTTCAGGTTGAATATTGCGTCAGGCTGAACAGGAGTGTCTTGGCGCACGACACAGTCACCTCATGATGAATATATTGACTTCGATGGTGAGGGTCCTTCGAATTCTCCTGGTGGTGATGATCACCCCTACCGGCACGCCATCCGTCGGTGTTTTGGACCGGCAAACCTACCAAGGGGGTACCCGAGGTAGTAGATTGTGAGGTGGGGATCGTGATCGGGAGACCGAGAACTCGAAGGTATGCGCAAGGACACGGGACACAAGATTTATACGAGGTTCGGGCCGCCAAGGTGGAGAACCCTACGTCCTATTTGGGGGATCAAGTATGGCGCCCTCGCCCTTGGTGTTGGGTTGGATCGGGTGCCGGCTAGGTACCCGGCCCTCCTTTATATAGTCCGGGGGGCGGGTTCCTAGTCGGTTACAAGGCAGGAGTACTAGTAGGATTACACGGAACGAGTCCTAGTAGGATAGGATTACGGGGGAATTCTAATAGGAGTCCGTCTTCTTCCTTCCTTGCATGAGTACACGGGGAGTATGCCCGACGGTAGGTATGATGCAATTTTTAGAGTTCAAAGGGGAGCAAATAAAAAAAAATTAAAGGGGAGCAAAATAAAAAAAATCAAAATTCCGATGTGAAAGTCTCGTTACCGTATGTATGACATAAAGTAAGAGAAAAAAATGATGAATGATGATGAGAAAAGAAAGAAGGAGAAACATGAGAAAAAGAAAAAAAATATGAGTATGCTTAAAGTGAACTCCCCGGTTCTCTAAAGTGCATTAGGAAATTCAAGGCTTCAAGATTAAAAGATCCACACTCATTTTCCAACCATGTGCAATCCGATAACGAGGACTTCCTTTGTGCCTCGGGATCACCCTTTGCCTTTTGCACATGTCCACTCATCTAAAGTGTGCGTATTTTTCTCCTTCCCCTCCTTGATTTAACATTATTTTCCAATGACCTTTTTGACGAGTCTCGGTAAGACCATGAGAAGCTTGTCTTGTTTTGACAACACCTCGTTTATAAAATTTTGTTAGGACTAAACTTTCCCAAAAAGCTCCATATAAAGCCTACCACATATATATGTTATGAGAGGGAAAGGAGTAGAATATATAGGCTTGAGAGACAAGCGAGTTGAGAGTTCATGAGCAATATACAAGATTATTTAAATTTGTGAACTTGGTTTAGCTTTTCTTTATCTCGTTCTTTATTTCAAAAATTTCGAGATCTATTTAAACTTTGTGAGCATGTTAATACTTGTGGGATAAGCTTCATTAAGAATCTACCCTCCGTAGAGATGAAGGCTAGTACATTATGGAACTTTAATGAATTAAAATTTTGAGTGCATTATGTTTTCTCATGTGTGGTCAAGTGCAAAGTTTAAACATTGATGGGCAACGATGATATCCATCAAAGGCTTACTCGAGGATGAGCAAGGTTTAAGCATGGGGGAGATGTTGACGGTGAAAATCCATCAACCTAGCCATGAGTTTACCTTCGGTGTTGGCATAAGTTTTATACGTTATCCATCGGTACTAACCCCCGCGGTATAACAAGTTCACGTGTGCATGTCGGTTTTGGACTTTAGTGTTTATGCGGGATTTTAGCGTTGAATGCAAGACTTTAGAGATAAGTTCATCAAACACCTTATGACAAGACCTTGAAGCCTGTACAAGTCATGCAATGAAGCAAACTTAACTCCAAGAAGTCAGGGACTTGATCCGAGAAGATGACAAACTCTGAGGACCTAACCGGAAAAGTGTCGAATCTTGCAAGACAAGGAGTTATGCCCAATTCAGAGAGAAACTGACGACATGGACCTACATGCAGAAGGGGGAAACATCTATAAGACACGGGAACCGACGAAAAGCAAAGGAGGCCGCGGACCGGGCCTCGGATGGGCCTAGGCCGGCCGGCCCCGGCCGGCTGGCCCGGCCCATTCCGGGGCCCGTTCGTCCCCTCCTTTGCCCTAGCCACCATTCGGGCTATTTATAGCCCCCCGACCGAGAGCCACGGATCATCCAATTCGTCATCGGCCACCGAGGAGCAGAGAGAAGAGAGGGACACCATCCCGGGGAGGAGAGGGTCTAGCTAGTTGACTAGGGTTTCCCTAGCCGACGTGGGAACCTTGCATGGAAGACCACGTCGGAGTTCCCGGAGCTAGAAGCAAGATCAAGGAAGGATCCCGGTGGTGATCTTGTGTATGTATCATTATCATAGTTGAATTATCAAGTTGAATCTATTCTTAGCGATCAAGTGTTTCCTCGAAGTCGTTTTTCGATCGGTTTGCTTATTCTAGATCTATTCGTGCGATAGATCACATAGGGTGTTCTTGTAGCCGCGGTGGCTAGAGGTACACGCCGAATCTTCCGAAAGCATCTTGACTTGTCTTTTGACTCGCCCTAGACTCCCCGCATGAGTAGGGATACGTTGTGACGAACGGGGGTTCCGAAAGGCGGATGTTTTCGGATTTGGACGGGAAACCACGGTTTAAAGAGGCTTCTAATAAGATTCGAGTTGCTACTTCTTCTCTTGCTTGGAACTTCAACAAAAGGCTTATCCCGATCTCTCTAGATCGGTTTATCTACCCAATCTTACTTCGTTATCTTCGGTCTTTAGTACATTAGATTAGTTTCGTGTCTTTTATCTAGATGCATTAGGGTTTTACCGAAGATTGAAGTTACTTGGCTTTACTAGATCAACTTTTGCGTCACACATTTGTTCCACGGATTCGATACCTTGGGTTCACCACTCGAGGGAAGAAGGGTCCCTTGACTATGACGGGAGACTTGTCCGCTTGCAAGTCATAAATGAAATTTGATACAACTATTAACCGTCAACAACACGACCGGTGAGTACTTGTGTACGCCCTCTCTTTTTCTTTTTTATGTTGATCTTGAAGCCTACAGGTTGCGGATTCGTTATTTAACTAATTATGGAAGAATGGAGGATAGAGAAATAATAATTACGAATTAATGCATGATATATATGTATAGCCGGAACATTCCATGCTATCATTCACAAGACTTTCCTCATTGTTTCCCGAACCGTCCTCGGTATTGTTGTTGTGTCCTCGATAGGGGCAATGTCCTCCTCGGTCAAATGTATGTTCGAGAACATGTCCGTCCGACTATACTCCTCATCGGTGAAGGTTACCATGGTATGTGTACAACTAGCAATAATGTTGGCCATAATGGTGTCATTGTTGTCATCCATTTGGAATAAACAAGAGTTTTCTAAGATTTTTGGAATAAACAAGAATTTGCTATGAATTCTTGGAACAAACAAGAGTTTTCTATGAATATCTGAAATAAACAAGAATTATCTATGAATTTCTAGAATAAAAATGTTTCTATGAATTTCTCGGAATGAGCAAGATTTTTATTTCAATTTGTGGAAAAAGCAACTATATTCTATGAATTTCCGGAATAAACAACATGTTTCTATGAATTTCGGAATAAACAAGAATTTACTTTGAATTTCTGGAATAAATAAGAATTTACTATGAATTTATAGAATAAACTAGAATTTACTATGAATTGCTGGAATCAACAACATGATTCTATGAATTTCTAGAATAAACAAGAATTTAGTATGAATTTTTGGTATAGACAAGAATTTTCCATTAAGCTAAGTTGAAATATTTCTACTAACTTGTGGACAAACAATGCTTGTGGACGGTGGTGTCGTGTGGGTGTAGTGGGAGAATGGCGGGAGGTACGGAAAGTCACTTGTTCGAGCCAACCCGACGGTCGTCGGGGTTGGAACTATGAATCTATGAAATGTGTATTAGATAATAATTAAGAACTAAAATACACAAACAAGAATTTTGGTCCATAGTCATTGGTGTTGAGACTAATAATTTTATATGTATGACTATATATACACAAAAATATGCAAAGCATTACAACGTCGATCGCATCGGTTTGTATGACCCTTGGACCACCGCACTCTTTTTTAATTATACGACACACCCGTACTTGCACGCCGCAATGTCGACCGATTTGTATGACGTACCGACACCCCGATTTGTTTTGTGGTACGGACACCACGCCCACGTGCCGCGCGGGGAGCGCGCGCGCCCGCGCGCGGGCCCCGCGCACCCCAAGTGTGCCTTTGCCCCGCGCCGGTGGCGCGCGGGCGCGTGCCGGCTAGCCGGGGCTTCCAATAGCTATTAGAAGCCCCGGGCTCCCAATAGTCTCACACTATACATGTATATATATATGCATTCAATTAATAAAGTAAATCAAATAAACTAAAAACTAATTAAAAAAAAACTTGTTGACGCAAGCATGACACCAACTTGCGTCAAAAAGCCGAAACCCCAACTAGCGTTTGTGCGACCCGATCAACCATTGGCGCACGCACGCCGTTGACGGTGTATATTCGTATTAACCTTCGGGTGGACATGCAAGCGGACAAATCCTCTGTCGTAGTCAAGGGACCCATCTTCCCTTAAGTGTGAACCCAAGGTATCGAATCCGTGGAACAATGTGCGATGGAAGAATCAATCTAATAAAGCCGAGAACTTTGATCTTGAAAAGGCGATCTTATGCATATAATCTAGAGAACATCACGAAAACGAATCTAATATATGAAAACCGGAGGTAGCAAGAGATAGAGGGGGATAGATAAACAAATCCGAGAGAGATTGGATCAAGACTTTGTTGAAGTTCCGAGCAAAGGAGAAGTAAACAAGTTCAATCTCATGAAAAGCATCTTTAAATCACGGTTTCCCGTCCGACTCCGAAAACTCCGCCTTTTGGAGCCACCGTTCTATCACAACGCACCCCAATTCATTCGGGTTAGTCTAGGGTGAGTCCAAAGACAAGTCGAAATCTCTCGGAAGGTTAGGCATGCACCTCTAGCCACCACGGCCGCAAGAACACACTCGATAATCTATCTCGAGAATAGATCTTAAGATACGAAAAGCCAATTGAAACCAAATTCGTAGGAGAAACACTCGATCGCTAGAAATCGGATTGCAACTTGATAATTCGACATAATACATGATACATGAATCAAGATCACCACCGATATCCTACCTTGATCTTGCTTCTAGCTCGGGAACTCCGACATGGTCTTTTTTGCAAGGTTCCCACGCCGGCTAGGGAGATCCTAATCAACTAGCTCGACACTCTCCTCTCCAAGATGGTGTCCCTCTATTCTCTCGCTCCTCAACGGCGGATGGCGAGTGAGTTGATGCGTGGCACCCGGCCTCGGTGCTATAAATAGCCTCGAATGGCGGCTAGGTCAAAGGGGGGCGCTTGGGCCCATTTCAGCCCGGCCCCGCGGCCTCCTTTGTCCGGTGTCGGTTCTCGAGTATTCTAGAGTCTTCCCCCAACCGTATGTGGGCCATTGTCGTCGCTTTCTCTTCGGATTAGATGAAGCTCCTTGTCCAAACAAAATTTGGCGGTTTTCGACCGGGTCCTCGGAGTTTTTCATCTTCTCGGGTTTGGTCCTTGGGCTTCTTGGAGTCATGTTTATTTCATTACTGGACTTGTACCGGGCTTCAAGGTCTTGTCATGAGGTGCTTAATGAACTTATCCCGAAGTCTTCCTTTCAACACTAAAATACTACATAAACACTAAACTCCAAAACCGACATGCACTAATGAACTTGTTATACCAATGGGGTTAGTACCAATGGAAAAGATATAAAATTTATTCCAACATCGTGACACCCCGAAATTCCCAAATTTCAGGATGTGAATAGGAAGAAAAATTAAACAATGATTTTCTCTTATTTTTTTAAATTTTTCCCAACATTTATTTATTTACAGGGAATACAGTACAGAAAAAACAAAAACATTATTTGTTTTCCGAAAATAAATAAATAGCTCGATGTTTGCACATTCATGCTTATGCATTGTTTTTGAGTGTTTCAATTCAAATTTTCATTTGGATTCATTCGTTTGTTGCATTTCAAAAATACAAAACCTCTTCTCTTTTTTCCCTTCTCGTTCGGCCCGTTTTGGCTTCGCGGCCCGACAAGCCAAGTCTCGCCGTCGGCCCTTCACTTCTTTTTTTCGCAGCCACTCAACACCGCTCCTCTTGGCCCGATTCGCCCATTTGGCCCAATCCGGTTCGCATCGCGGCACCGGCCCGGCCTAGTTTATAGCCCAACCGCAGCCCACGCGCGTGCAACCGCCGACGGGCGGGATCGGCGTGTCATCCCGCCCGACGCGCCCGAGCCGGACTCGGGCTCGAGTCCAACCCCCGGCCGCGCCGGCCCTCGCACCCATGCCGCGCCCATGGCTTGGCCCGCACGCCGATGCGTGACTCCCTTGGCCTATTTAAAGGCCGCCAACGCTCCTTGCCCCCTTTCCCCAAACCCTAGCCGCGCTCCCGGCCGCCGCCGCCGCCGCGAACCCTAGCTCGGCCGCCGCTGTCGATCCGCCACCTCGTCGCCTCCCCGCTATCGTGAAGCCGCCTCGGAGTTCCGTCGCAAGGTTAGGAAGTCACCGGTGCAGCTGGTTGCCGTCCTCATGCTCCGAGTCGCTGAGACGGGCTCGTCGTCGTTCCTCCGCTGTGAGCCTTCCGCCCCGTCGTGCTGCACGCCTCCGTCGCCGCCCGAGAGTCCGCCCCGGTGCCCTAGTTCGATCGTGCATGCCGCCGGCGTCGTCGTGGTGTGATCTGCGCAAGGAATCGAGTCCCCTAGCTCAGGTTAAGTTGAGCTCGCCGGAGTTCTTGTGCGCGCCGCCGCCCGCCGGCGTACTCGCCGCCGCCGGCCGCCCCGTGCCGTCCGCTCCCGCGCGCTTGCGCTCGATCCGGGCCGTTTGATCAAGACCCCGCGGGTCAGATCTAATCCATCCTCGGTCTATACCAGTCAACACAGCCATGCACCGTGAGTTTTACAAAAGAACCCCCTGCGCTTTTAAGTTTTGCACGAAGGTCCTTCCACCATAGAGAAACCCTTACTCATAGGTCCTGTCCTTTACGGTTTAAACCCTAGCCTTTCCAATTTTTCCACCAGAGGTCCAGCCCTAGTGTTTTTGCACCGTAGCCCCGTGTTTTTATATAAAATTTTTGTAGTTTAGCTCCGGAGTTTAGATTTCTTGCGAGAAAAGCCTCTACACTTTGTTTTGGTCGTAGATTACTCGTTTTAGCTTCGTTTTTAGCGTTCTTTATATCCTCGCGATCGTCTCGATGAGTAGAATAGTTTTCTGTTGTTTTTACCTCTGTTTGAGATGATTGGTGTACTGTTTCTTATTGGTTTCCATTGTATGCTTGTATGTGATGTGTGGAGCGTAGAGTATGAGCAGCTTCGGGGGACTTCGCCGTCGTTGAAGAATTTCAAGACCCCGAGCGGTTTCCGGAGCTGGTAGAAGGCAGGTCTTGCTGCATTCCCGTTGATCCTATTACAACATGCATTTCAATTACACCGTTGTTTATTATTACTTGCATTAAATTGATGGGTCCTATTGTTAAGGTTCGACTAGTTTTGTTTATCATGTGCCTTGATCAACCCGGGTTATGTTTATGTTGGGTAGAACATGCTTAGTTGCTCAACTTGGGATTATGGAGGTTTTTCATGAACAACAATGTTAATCTTGCTTTACTTATGTTGTACCTTCATTAAACAAGATCACCTGTGTTAATCGGAACATGGAGAACCCCCGGGAAAACAGTGCAACCACAAGACATATGGCTCTGTCTTGGCTTAATAATTAGTGAACTAGGTGTTAGGTATGCTTTACCTGATAAGGGTTGGGGGCTGACGGTAGATGGCGTATGGACCTGCTCGGGCGTAGGTGTGGGCTTGGCTAAGACACAATACTCGTCCGGGAGCTTTATACGCTGCACTGATCAGGTAACCTAGCGGGCAGCCTGTATCTGGGGATCTTTGTAACGGCCTCGTAGCGTCCCTATGCAACCACACCTCGGTAGTGTGGTATGATGCCTGATCAGCATCGCGTGGTTGGGTCTAAAGCTCTTCGGAGTTTTTACACGACTTGCGGGTAAAGATGTACGACCTTTGCAGAGTGTAAAACTGACCAGTTAGTTGTGCCCACGGTCACAGGCGGCCCGGACCCTCACATGAGTAAACTATGGAAGGTGGATTAAACTTGTTGCATTTACTTTCGTTCATGATGATGATGCTTATGTTAATCTTTGGGTTGATATAAACTTACATTTGTTAGTAATTCAGCTTGCTTAATAAAATTTGACCAACTAAAATGCTGATCTGCTATGCAACCACAAGCTTCCACCATAAAGCCTTTGCATGTTGTTATAGAGTTTTCCCTTGTTGAGTACGACATGTGCTCATGCTTGTTGTTCTTTTATATGCATCTACACAACCCGGCCGTCGCTCGGACGGACGCTTTGAAGACTTTCCTGGAGAGTTCGGTGGTTTCTAGGCGAGCGTGCCATCGATCGGTACACGCCCGTGGAGACGTCCTTTACCGCTGCTAGTACTAACTTATGTTACGATTTTGAGATATTTGGTCATGTAATAAAGATTTAATACTCTCTTTATGCTTTTACACTATGTTTTGGTATACACCGAGTCAACGCATGTGTGAAACTTGATCCCGGCGCACATGTGTTCTATGAATTCGGATTTGCCCTTAAATCCGGTGTGACAAACACCGAAGGTAAACTCATGGCTAGGTTGACGGAATTTCACCATCAACATCTCCCCAATGCTTAAACCTTACTCGTTCTCGAGTAAGCCTTCGATGGATATCATCCTTGACCTTCATTGTTTAAACCTTGCACTTGATCATACACGAGAAAACATAATGCTCTCAAAAGTTTAGTTTGTTAAAGTTTCATAATGTACACGCTTTCATCCCTACATAGATTATTAATTAAGCCTACAAGTATTAACATGCTCCCAAAATTCAAATAGATCTCGGAAATTTTGAAATAAAGAACTAGATGAAGAAAGAGCTATACCAAGTTCACAAATTTAAATCATCTTGCATTTTGCTCATGAACTCTCATCTCATCTTGTCTCTCAAGCCTATTTACTCTACTCCTTTCCCACTCATAACATTCATATAAGTAGTAGGCTTTATATAGAGCTTTTTGGGAAAGTTTAGTCCTACCAAGATATTATAAATGAGATGTTGTCAAACAAGACAAGTTTCTCATGGTCTTACCGAGACTCGTCAAAAAGGTCATTGGAAAACAATGTTATATCAAGGAGGGTTGAGAAAAATACACACACTTGAGATAGGTGGACATGTGCAAATGGCAAAGAGTGATCTCGAGGCACAAAGCAAATGCTTGTGATCAGATTGCACATGGTTGGAAAAATGAATTTGGATCTTTTAATCTTGAAACCTTGAAATTCCTAATTTACTTTAGAGAACCGGGGAGTTCACTTTATTTTATTTTTACACATACTCATATTTTTTCTCTTTTCTTATATATATATATTCCTTTCTTTATATTTTTTCCTTTATACTCATTATTTTGTTATTTTATTTTTTTATCTGCTCCCCTTGAACTCTAAATTTGCATTGTACCTACCTCCTCCCCCATGCTTAGACGTTTGCTCGTCCTCGGGCAAACAGTGAAAGAGATAAGCTAGGTAATTGAAATATTTTTCCTTTGGAGATACTTGAAATCTTCAATCTTGGCACCATCTTATGATCTTCCTTGAATTGATGATCCATACTCAATGATAGGTTGTGGTCAAGGAGGTAATCACAAAAGATGATTTTTGGTTTTAAGGGTGGATATCCGGCGAGGTTTGTGAGATCTCTCGGTGTGGGGATACACAATGCACGGATAAAAGGATAGCAATAAGATAGATACGCAAAAACGGAATGACCAGCTTCTTAGTCTCGGACCGGAGAAATCATGGCCTGAAATGACTCACCCAAAAATAAATTTTGTACACTAAATCTTAGTCTCGGGCCGGAGAAATCATGACCCGAGGTTTATATATATATATGGCTCGGATAGGTAGAGCAACACGCAAGTGATATTTATGACAAGGTTAGCTTTACTTTTTATGAATAAAAACAAATCATGTTTAATCCATCTAAAACTTGAGAGCCTCATCTAAATATTAAGCTAGCATTTAGATAATTTCAGATTTGCGTTTTAAGAGAGCATTAGCTTAATCATGCATAAAACATGTACAAAGATAAATAAAGCAGCAATTATCATCATATATCATCATGACATAAAATTTGTAACTTTACCAAAGGTAAAAAGAAGGTTGTGATAATATTCATAATGAAAATAAAAACTAACACACATGCTTAAAATTTAAATAAAAACTGAAATTACTACGCATACATAGGGATACACAAGTTGAAAATTAAAGAAAAAAGGGAAAAGAAAATAAAACTAAAGCTCCTCCTCTCTCTAATCTTCCGCCGGTGGTTGGTATTGATAATACTGGTGGTTATACCCTTGCTCGTAATAGGATTGAACATCCCCTCCTATGAATTGTTCCGGCGGTGCTAGGTGAAAGCATCCAGGATCGTATGCAATGTTTGCATTGCCTTCGCCCAATTGAGCCGCATTGGCTTGGATGGCTGCAATATTTTTCATGTTCCTTGCAGCATATCCTCCAATAATAGCCACACTTTGTTGTGGTTGAAGAAATTGTGCATAAGGCTTCGCAAAGGCTATGTTGGGCACCACATAATTTTGTGGGGGCATGGCTGCACCACTCCCCCATGCTTGCATTGGTGGACCACCATAGTAACTTGGCGGCGTTAGAATTTCTCCATACGGTGGCACATAGTTTTGTTGTGCACCTCCTTCTTGTGCCGAGGAGGATCCTTCTTCTACAATTCGTCCTCTTTTATTTTCCCTTGCCGGCACAAGGAGTCCTTCCTCTAGCCAATCTTCCTTCCCTTGAATAAAGAGTCTTTGTCTTGCGGTTTGGCCACTTTAAAGCCTCCTCTCGATCTCCACTTATATATTTGCCTTGCTTCATATATTAAAATCCGAGAGAGGTCCCGTGTAGAAGATACTCGGGGTTTCTTGGAATACCCCTGTCTTAAAGAGATGGCCAACATGGAGACGTAACACCCCGAACCAATATCTCCCGAACCCGATGTTGCATCACAACACCATCGGTTGATCATGAGGTAGGAGGGGTGTATTGGCTGCCCGGCACATAAAGTCGAGTAGATCCAATTCAACTCCGTGTCGGTCCCCTTTGTTTCCCTCATTCTTCACAAAATCCTTTTGCTCATCCATGAGTTAAACACTTAGATGATGGGGTTCTGGATAAGATTTCTTTATGGTGGGCTTCTCCTAAGATCATATAACAAAACCCATCCAACATTGTCGTATGGACCTCCCCGGGCCCACTACCTCGGTGGGTACCGGGACCGACTACTCGTTGGGCCCCCGGGACTACTCGGCTTGTGCCACACGGCACCCGATGGCATGAGGCACAAGGACTACGGTGGAGGAGTACTCGAATAGAAAGCTATACATGTCTCGTACCGTGTAGAGAACACCTAGACGTACCCGACTAGTACTCTCTCCTCAAACCGACTTGTAACCCGCCCTCCGAATTGGACATAACTCCTTGTCTTGCAAGATTCAACACTTTTCTCGGTTTGGTCCTCGGAGTTTGTCATCTTCTCGGGAGTCCCCGGCTTCTTGAAGTCAAGTTTGCTTCATTGCATGACTAGTACGGCTTCAAGGTATTGTCATAAGGTGCTTGATGAACTTATCCCTAAAGTCTTGCATTCAACGCTAAAATCCCGCATAAACACTAAACTCCAAAACCGACATGTACACGTGAACTTGTTATACCACGGGGGTTAGTACTAATGAATAAGGTATAAAACTTATGCCAACACCGAAGGTAAACTCATGGCTAGGTTGACGGATTTTCACCGTCAACATCTCCCCCATGCTTAAACCTTGCTCGTCCTCGAGTAAGCCTTCGATGGATATCATTGTTGCCCATCAATGTTTAAACCTTGCACTTGATCATACATGAGAAAACATAATGCTCTCAGAATTTTAATTCATTAAAGTTCAATAATGTACTAGCCTTCATATCTACGAAGGGTAGATTCTTAATTAAGCTTATCCCGCAAGTATTCATATGCTCACAAAGATTAAATAGATCTCAAAATTTTTGAAATAAAGAACGAGATGAAGAAAAGCTAAACCAAGTTCACAAATTTAAATCATCTTGTGTATTGCTCATGAACTCTCAACTCGCTTGTCTCTCAAGCCTATATATTCTACTCCTTTCCCTCTCACATATATGTGGTAGGCTTTATATGGAGCTTTGGGAAAGTTTAGTCCAACCAAGATTTTATAAATGAGATGTTGTCAAAACAAGACAAGCTTCTCATGGTCTTACCGAGACTCGTCAAAAAGGTCATTGGAAAATGATGTTAAATCAAGGAGGGGAAAGAGAAAAATACACACACTTTAGATGAGTGGACATGTGCAAATGGCAAAGAGTGATCCCGTGGCACAAAGGAAGTCCTCGTTATCGGATTGCACATGGTTGGAAACTTGAGTATGGATATTTTAATCTTGAATCCTTGAATTTCCTAATGCACTTTAGAGAACCGGGGAGTTCACTTTATTTTTACTTTTACACATACTCATATTTTTCTTCTTTTTCTCTTCTTTCACTCATTCATTCATTCTTTCTTTCTTTCTTTTTCTCATCATTTTTTTTCTGTCATACATTCGGTAACGTGACTTTCACATCGGAGTTTTGATTTTTATTTGCTCCCCTTTGAACTCTAAAAATTGCATCGTACCTACCTCCTCCCCCATGCTTAGACGTTGCTCGTCCTCGAGAAAAGAGGCGATAAAGAAGGTAGGTACCGGAAATATTTTTTTTCTTGGAGAGATACGATCTTCCTTGAATTGATGATCCATTCTCAACGATAGGTTGTGGTCAAGGAGGTAATCACAAAAGATGATATTTGGTTTTAAGAGTGGATATCCGGCGAGGTTTGTGAGATCTCCAATGTGGGGATACACAATGCACAAATAAAAGGCTAGCAAAAGAGATAGATACGCAAAAATGGAATTACCAGCTTTCTTAGTCTCGGGCCGGAGAAATCATGGCCTGCAATAACTCACTCAAAAATAAATCTTGAACACTAAGGTTTATGCACTCAAATTTATATTAGGCTCTGGATAGGTTGAGCAACACACAAGTCATATTTATGACAAGGTCGGCGATATTTTTGATCATAAAAACCATCTTCAATCTATTCATTACTTGAGAGCACATAAAACACTATGGGTCTTTATTTTAATCATAACCTCCGCTAAATATTAAGCTAGCATTTAAATAAATTCAGATTCGTATTTTAAGAGAGCACTAGCTTTAACATGCATAAATCAATTACAAAGATAAACAAAGCGGCAATTAAAATCATATACCATTATGGCACAAAATTTTGTAACTTTTCCAATGGTGAGAACAAGGTGGTATCTTTATTAATGATGAAATAAAGCTAAAAATAAACAAACACACTTGCTGAAATTTAAATAAAAACTGAAAATATTACTCAAACACACACAAACAAAAGCTGAAAATTACAGAGAAAGGGAAAAGAAAAGAAAACTAAAGTTCCTTAATCTTCCTAGTCCTCCGCCGGTGGTTGGTGTTGATAATCTTGATAGTAGTACCCTTGCTCGTAGTAAGGTTGGACATCCCCTCCAACGAATTGATCCGGCTCCACTAGGTGAAGGCGTCCAAGCTCATAGGCAATATTTGCATTGCCCTCACCAAGTTGAGCCGCGTTGGCTTGGATGGCTGCGATGTTTTGCGCATTTCTCGCAACATACCCTCCAATTATGGCCATGCTTTGTTGTGGTTGGGGATATTGTGCGTAGGGCTCCGCGAAGGTTACGTTGGGCACCACATAATTTGGTGGGGGTACCGGTGCACCACCCCCCCATGCTTGCTTTTGTGGCCCTCCGTAATAATTTGCCGGAGGAGCAATCCCGCGAAAAGGTGGCACAACATTGGGTTGTGCACTACCCGCTTGTGTGGAGGAGGATCCCTCCTCTACGATTCTTCCTCTTTTATTTTTCCTTGCTTTGGGACAAGGAGTCCCTCTTCCAACCAATCTTCCCTCGCTTGGATGAAAAGCCTAACCCTTGCATCCGGAAGGGGTAGGTTCACCGTGGCCAAACGAAAACCTTCTCTCTCATCTCCACTAATGTATTTGCCTTGTCGCAAATACTCAATGCCGAGAGAGGTCCCACGTAAAAGATGTTCGGGGTTTCTTGTGATCCCCGGACGTAGGGAGATGGCCAACATAGAGAGGTAGCACCCCGAACCAATGTCTCCCGCTCCCAATGTTGCCTCGCGACACCAACGGTTGATCATAAGGTATGAGGGGTCTATTGGCTGCTTGGCAATTAAAGCCGAGTAGAGCCAATTCAACTCCGTGTCGGTCATCTTCGTCTCCCTCATCCTCCCCAATACCCTCTTGCACATCCAAGAGTGGAATACTCAGATAATGGGGTTGCGGATGCAATTGCGTTGTTGGTGGGCTTCTCCGAAGATCAAATTCCAAAATCCATCTAACATGCCGGGTGGCACATCAACTTTCTCTGGAGCTCCCTTATGGAACCCAAGTAGCTCCCTAACATGCTCGTAGGGAACCACTCGTTGGAGTCCCTCCAAACGAAATGATAAAACTTTGCACCCCATCATCTAGGATAGGTGATGTGCACATGTCAAGCCTCCGTTATGCAATAGAGTCGAGGACGACTCCAAGCCTCAATTATGCCATAGAGTCAAGGATGACTTCTTGTCAAGAGGGGGAGGATGATATGCACACGCCAGCGTCATCGACCACTCCAACCACTTTGCCGACCTCATCGACTACAGGACCAATCACACGTAGCCGAGCTAAAAAGATACAACAAGAGGTGCACGCGCTACTTTGTGAACTTAAACTCAATTCTAATGATAACTTTATGCTACCTAAGTCTTGTATGTTGATACTTCTCGGGTACATGGAAAAGAGTCATCAAGATGAAGACCACGAAGCTGAAATCGGCAAAAATCCTCATCATTCGGCAATGCCATTCGGCAATGACAGTTCAGTAAAAGTCATTCGGCAATGCCATTCGGCAGTTTCTGAAGCATAAGTTCGGGCATTAAACTGTACCAATCTACGAAGTTTCACATAGCATGCTATACACCATTGGAAAGATAATCGAGTTAGCTTTCAAACGCATCTGGCCGTTCGTCATTTGGAGTTCCCTAGAAGAAGTTATGGTCAAAACATTGAAGACTACTCAGAAGCCAAACAGCCACGCGGGAAAAGCTCGGAAGAACATTTCGAGGAGCCCTTTCACATTGGCGATCTATACAATTTGTTTTCGTGTTTCCACCCACCTAGGAGGGTTGTTACTAGTATAAATACCCCTATGTACTACTGAAAACTCAGTTTTGATCAATATGAATTGGTAACCACATATGGTTTGTCGCAGCCACGCTGCCGAGTGCCTTGCACACCCTTGTTCTTCCTTGTTCTTCGAAGACTCGTGAAGAAGATCTCTCGCGAGGTCCCCTAGTTCGTGCTCTACGGCTTCTAGTTTGGCTGCACCGTATTGTGTGGATTAGTCCCGGATTGTGGTTCTGCGGTCGTTCGGTGATCGAGTCGAAGTCCTCAAGGTTTCGGTGTCTCTCACCCCATCGCTTGGTCCCATCCAACCTTGGCGGGTATAAAGCTACCCCGGATCGTGGTTCTGTGGTCGTTCGGAGATCGAGTCGAAGCTTCTTCGGTGCCTCTCTCCCCGTCACTTGGTCGCATCCAACCTTGGTCAGGTATAAAGCCTTTATCCGCTGATTTTCAGCAAGTTATGTTGTTACAAAACCTACTGCCGTGAAGATCGGGCCATCCCTTGTGCTAAGCCTAGATTAGTACTCATCATCTGGTATCAGAGCTATCGTTGTCACGGTAGGTTTTTTGTTATCATACACCCTCCCACCCTTATCTGTTACTTTATTTGTTCATGTCCTACAGTCCACTAAAAAGCCAAACAAAAAAAATCCCCTAGCCTTTTTGTGGTACTGTTGCTTTGTGTGTTGCGTTCATCGTGTTGCTAATCACCATCTTCTTTCTTCCACCGTGTTTATTTTTTTCCGCACCCCTCATATGTTAGCTTGTGTTTGCTGTTAAAAAAAATCAGAAAAAAGTGTGAAACAAAGAGTAAAAGAAAGAGACAGCAAAAAAGAGAAGTTGAAGGGGGCTGTGTTGTGGATTGTGTAATTAAAAGTTTGATATCAGTAACCTCAAGATTGGTGGTGTTCGGGTCAGCAACATTTACAATTTTGTGAGCGAGTTACACACTTGGTTTCAGTACCATAAGCCTTCCTTGAACAGCCACCTATAACTCCACAAAAAGCCGTAAACCGGACCTCTCGTTCCGTAACCTTTCGACCGCTTAATCACACCTGGGATTTGCCACACTAGCACACTCACAATCTTTGAGAACGGGTAAGAACTAGGGTAAGCAAGAGGTGAGGTTGTGTGATTCCACAAAATTTTCCTATTCCACCTTCTCTTGCAATATCCTAACATGGCAGGATCTGATTCGAGTGTTCGTGGTGGCCATCGCGGAGAACATGAAGCCCCTATCCAGCGAGCTGAGTTGCACCGTCTACAAAACTCGCTCTTGGATGCCATGGAGAGGATGTTCAATGAACGTCTTCCTGCTGGGGATCGAAGAGAACGACGACATCAACATGAAGATTCTAGTGATGAAAATTCTAGTTTCATGCATGGTTCTCATGTCCATTTCCGAGGTGGTCGTGATGACCGTTGTGGTGGTGGTAGGCGTGCTGATCAGGTTCAGCCTCGACGTGTTCCTGCTGCTCCACAAGTTGAGTGTGGTGTGAAAAACTCCATTAATGGTGCCTCCACACGTGCTCTTCAGCAAAGAGGAAGTGCTCCCGTGCATGGCTTTGTCACCCATGTGAGCTTCAATGATCATGACACACAAGGTGGTTTCTGCAGCTCTTATGATCCCTATGACAGAAGAAATTCAGATTTCATACCTTGGGTTGATTTGAATATACCCAAATTTTTTGGAAGAGAAGACCCCAAGGCTTATCTTGTTTGGGAGGAAAAGTGTGACTATATTTTTGGTGTACATCATGTCTTGGATACACAGCGAGTACACTTAGCTGCAATGGAATTCTATGGTTATGCTCGACATGGTGGAAGGATGTGCAAGAAAATCAACTTCTGTTGGGCAGGGATCACATCAATACATGGGCTGAAATGAAGCAAGTTATGCGAAGGCGATTTGTTCCCTCAGATTATCATCATAAGCAGCAACAAAGATCTCTGGAAATTGATAATACATCTGTCTGGAACTCACCTACTGCAGCATCAAGATATTCTGCAAAACAAGGTACATTTCAGCTTGTTGGTACAAGAGAATGTGCTTCTTTGAAGGAGAAAAGACATTCTGGACAGCGACAAAAGATGCATGATGCAAAAGTGCTGAAGCAAAATGACAAGAAGGTTGATTGTGGACTTTACAAATCAAGAAATCGTCCATCTAAATTTGCACATATGCAACATATCCCACATGTGGAGATTGCGGCTGATGGATATGATGGCAATGTTGTCCCTTTTTTCTTGGAAGATGATTTAATACCAAACCCACGTGAGAAAGAGAGCCACAAAGCCAAATTGAGTGTGAGCGTATGTGAGAAAGAAAGCCACAAAGCCAAATTGAATGTGAGGGTTAAAAAGAAAACATTGAGCGATTCCACCATATCTCGGGAGAGCCACATAAGTCTGTGTGGGGAAAATACACAAACATTGAGCGAAATAGAGAATAGGCCATGTGAGGAAATATTTATTTCTAACATGACAATCTCTTCTCGTTTGTTTTCTCATGAGATACAGGTTGCTGAAGAAAATGATGTGGTAAATTATGACAAGCCCCCAATTTTTGATGAGGAAGATCAAGAGATGGATTCGGAGAGTGATACGAGGCATGATATCCTAATGCTCCCACATCATGAGGATAGTTACACGTGCCCTGAACCACTACTTTATTTAGCCACACCAGCTGAGATGGATAATGGAGGTAACAATTCAGAGATGCCTAACATGGTACAAACACAATCTTTAGAATTAACAGGTATCACAAATGGACCAGGTATGAATTTTAATGACAAACACAGTGCTCAATTTGATGATATATGTGCTATAATTTTAGTCGACCATTCTAAAAAAAATGTTGCTGAATTGATTGAACCACATGCTGATACAAATGTTGAAATTAATCTTGATACTACCATTTGTACTTTGATTGATCCATGCAATACTTTACATACCAATAAATGTCACTCTGTTCAGTTGATTACTAGTGCTGAATTATTTGAAAAAGGATCTCCTGCGAACTGCTTGTTTTATACTAAGTTTGATATGCTTATTCATGTCAACAAAATGCTAGATAATATTTCTATGGTAACATCTTCTAGCTCCTTGAATAATGCTCATAGCTGCAAGTTTACATTTATTCTCATTGGCGAACATGTTATAAATAATTTTTATGTTCATTCCATTTGCATAACTACTGACATGATTGCTGATTGGTGTCATCATTCTTGTGATATGTATTTTTCTGATGATATGATGAACCAATTGCTTAGTGCTTGTTATTTAGAACCCTCAATATCTTCCCCATGTTCATATATTCCATTAGAAGAAACAAGTGCTATGCAAAAATGTGCAATCTGTGCACTTGAGAAACATTTATCCACATCCATGAGCATTACATTTGAAGGGTCTATATCTCAACCTATGAATGATTTATGCAACAAAAACTGCTGGAGTGTTCTTGGTATTTATTCACCATGTGCAGAACAATATCATCTTGGAATGGTGAAATTGGAGATGCTAAATATATTGTGTTGTGTCACAGAAATTTTTGTTCTCCCATTCCATAACCTATTTGTAGGTAAACAAATGTCAATGATGCTTTTTCATCGTGGTAAGATGAAATTTGTTGCTATAATGTTTCAAGTTAACAGTCTTTTGCGGTACAACCGAATGTCGAGGTCGACATTTTTCCAAGGAAGGGGGATGACGCGCACATCCTTATGATAGTGAAATATAGCCAACCTGCATGCTGTTTTGAAAATAGTGTGATGGAAAACAATAGAAATGACAAAACGGATGACATATTCATTTATCGTGCATATATATTTTTCCTTTTGTACATTCTTTATTCAGGTTTTAAAAAGTTTGGGATAACTTTTCTTCAAGACGAGGAAAATGATGCGGACCACATATGTACATTAGGAATCATCATTGTCAAACGAATATGCAAGATGAAAGCTATATTAAACTTCAATCCTTCTTATTTTCATATGGCAAAGCTACTACTTGGATTGTATGATTACAGATCAAAACATCTTGGAATATTGGAGGAAATACATGCCATAGTACCTACAAAGCTTGATTGTTATCATTTCAACCATGAAAGGGTTATCGAGAGTCCTTCTACCATCTTTGAAGATGGCGACCAATCTCCATTCTTTGAACAAGAAGAGTCGCGGACGACTCGTTTTCAAGAGGGGGAGGATGATGTGCACATGTCAAGCCTCCGTTATGCAATAGAGTCGAGGACGACTCCAAGCCTCAGTTATGCCATAGAGTCAAGGACGACTTCTTGTCAAGAGGGGGAGGATGATATGCACACGCCAGCGTCATCGACCACTCCAACCACTTTGCCGACCTCATCGACTACGGGACCAATCACACGTAGCCGAGCTAAAAAGATACAACAAGAGGTGCACGCGCTACTTTGTGAACTTAAACTCAATTCTAATGATAACTTTATGCTACCTAAGTCTTGTATGTTGATACTTCTTAGGTACATGGAAGAGAGTCATCAAGATGAAGACCACGAAGCTGAAATCGGCAAAAATCCTCATCATTCGGCAATGCCATTTGGCAATGACAGTTCAGCAAAAGTCATTCGGCAATGCCATTCGGCAGTTTCCTGAAGCATAAGTTCGGGCATTAAAATGTACCAATATACGAAGTTTCACGTAGCATGCTATACACCGTTGGAAAGATAATCGAGTTAGCTTTCAGACGCATCTGGCCGTTCGTCATTTGGAGTTCCCTAGAAGAAGTTATGGTCAAAACATTGAAGACTACTCAGAAGCCAAACAGCCACGCGGGAAAAGCTCAGAAGACCAGTTCGAGGAGCCCTTTCACATTGGCGATCTATACAATTTGTTTTCGTGTTTCCACCCACCTAGGAGGTTTGTTCCTAGTATAAATACCCCTATGTACTACTGAAAACTCAGTTTTGATCAATATGAATTGGTAACCACATATGGTTTGTCGTAGCCACGCTGCCGAGTGCCTTGCACACCCTTGTTCTTCCTTGTTCTTCGAAGACTCGTGATGAAGATCTCCCCGAGGTCCCCCTAGTTCGTGCTCTACGGCTTCCGGTTCGGCTGCACCGTATTGTGTGGATTAGTCCCGGATTGTGGTTCCGCGGTCGTTCGGTGATCGAGTCGAAGTCCTCAAAGTTTCGGTGTCTCTCACCCCATCGCTTGGTCGCATCCAACCTTGGCTGGTATAAAGCTACCCCGGATCGTGGTTCGTGGTCGTTCGGAGATCGAGTCGAAGCTTCTTCGGTGCCTCTCTCCCCGTCACTTGGTCGCATCCAACTTTGGTCGGGTATAAAGCCTTTATCTGCTGATTTTCAGCAAGTTATCTTGTTACAAAACCTACTGCCGTGAAGATCGGACCATCCCTTGTGCTAATCCTAGATTAGTACTCATCAAATGGTCATCAAGATTTCCAAGGCAAACTTCTTGTGGGTGTCCGCCGACACTCCGTTGGAGAATTGCACCCATCCAAGGTGCCCCAACATGTAGTATATGTCGGTGCCGAAACCCAAGTAGTAGAGTGCTTGGTCGTCGAACTCGACGTTGGGCACAAGCCTCTTCTCCTCCTCCTCCGACAATATGATGAAGCCATACAAGGAATATATCGGAGTGTATGGAGGTGGCGCGGTCGAACGGGTCGATCGTCGTGGTGGCACGGGCGGCTCCTCCGTGTGCCCTTGAGGTTCGGTAAACCTCATGGACGTGCTCCTTGTTGCCCTCATGCCACCAAGGAGGAGGGCATCGTTCCTCCTTGGTGGTGCCGTATTGAGGACCATGTGTGGTTCGAGGACCGGTGGATGGTCGCTTCCTTGTGTGATGAGTGATTGACAACGTTGTGTTTACCGATTCTTGGCTAAGTATTGCAGGTGCGAGGTTGCGGCTTGACTTGTGTTGGTGCGGGTGAAGAACAAGCGCGAAAGGTCGTTGCCGGTGAGGCCTCCGGGTGTGGAGAAGACAAGTAGGCTTCGTTCGAGGGACCCGGTGGCCGGTGGGGGTCAAGTGCGGGCCCGCATGGTGGCATGAACAGCAAGATGAAGTCGTGGACGGTTTCTTGGTAGAGCCTCAAAACAATGGTCGAGCCGGGACTACGTGGGAGCCAAGTCATGAGTGGATATTGGCGGAGGCTACATCGAGTTCGCGGGGTTTGCGGTGGTTCACTAGAAAACCACCGGGTTACTCGGTTGAGCCACAAAACCGAGGCCGAAGACTCGACGAGGTGGTGTGGCCAACCCGGGCCGGTTCAACCGCCCGGGAGGGGCGGTCGGACCGCCCGGGTCGGTCGATCGCTAGGGACGGTCTAACCGCCCGGGGGGCGGTCCGACCGCCCGGTCGCTAGCGCCGAGATGCTTCGAAGCGCAGGGACACACGTCGGGATCGCAAGGCTTGCGTCGAGGCTAGCGGGGTTGCGGTCGTCGTGCATCCGTCCGATGAAGAAAATCTAAAGACTTCCAAATTCGCCCTTGAGGGGCTTGTATCCCTAGTGTTAAGTAAGGGTAGTTTAGTCTTTTGGGTGCCTCCATATATACACATTGAGTGGATGGATGACAACCAACTCTCGGAACCCTAGCTCATTTATTTTTACATTTTCGTTCTCCTTTTCCCTAGTTTTTCCTAGGACTAGCTTGAGAGCTTCATGTGAGATCTAGAGAGAGGGATGAATGTATGGGTGGCAAGCTAGACCTTGTACGAACCTTCATGGTACGTATTGATGGTTCGGCGTTGTTCCTTAAGGTTGAGAAGTGGTTTTCCCGTCCTTCTTTGTGGTGATTTTCGGAGCTCTTTGTTGGCGGTGTTTTGAGAACGATTTCTTGGGATTTTTGGTGGGTGTCACGTATGAGGATCTTGTGCCTCTTTGGCTAGTGACTTTGCCCCCAAATCTTTCTTGAATCGGACTTGATTTGGTGGCTTTTCGAGTTGGGTGAGTTCTTGACCTAGAGAGGCGATTTCTTCGATTCCTCTTGATTGTGAGCGATTTGGGTCGATTCCTTTGAGGTAGAGGTTGCCCAGGAGGTAACCCACTGTTCCCGAAGTTTTGCTGCAATCCATGGAGTGATTCGGGAGATCCGGTGGGAGGAAGTTGGGGTTTGACCCGCGGGTTGATTTTCCGGGAGAGGCGGTCTAACCGCCTAGAGGGGGCGGTCTAACCGCCCCGGGTCTTCCGGTCAAAGTTCCGTTTCACCGGATTTTCCTCTATGAGTTTGTTCGCCTTGATAAGAGGAGCGTCCGGGGTGAAATTTCGGGTCGTTCTCGTGCGGGTTGCTAGGAATTCTTATTTGGAGTTCGTTGCTGGGGGTACGGGAGGTTAGACCGCCCACCGGTAGCCGGTCTAACCGCTCGTAGGCCCCCGGGTGGAGTTTTGGTTTTCGCCAAGATTTTCCGGTAGCTAGCATGGCCCCGACCGAGAGATCTCTCGTTGGTGAGACCGTGGTGTGTTTTGGTGCTCGGAAGAGGTGTTTCGGAGGATTTCTTGGTTGCCTCGGTGGAGGCGGTCTAACCGCCCCCATACCCGGTCTAACCGCCCCCCCCTGCAAACGGCCAGGCTTTCGAGTTGTTTCCATTGTCGTGGGTGCGTGTGTATTGAGGTTGCTTCGGTAGTGTTTGTTCCTAGGACCCGGTAGCACTCCGGTGGCTACGTGATTTTGGCAAACGGAAGGTAGAAGTGCGGAGCATGTGATTTTGGGGGTCCGACCGAGCGATTTCATCTTGTCGGAGTTTCAATCTCCTTCGAGAAGAATTTTTATCGGCTCCCATTCACTCCCCCCCTCTCCGGTCGCCTAATCGGTCCTTCAAGTGGTATCGAGCCGGTTCGGGTCTTTGTTGACACTAACCGGTCTAAGATCCACGGATGGCGTACCGGGAACGGGGTTCGGTCCTCCACACTTCGATGGCAAGAACTACCGGATGTGGAGTAAGCAGATGGGAGCGTTCCTCCGCGGAAAGGGTCAGATCCTTTGGGATGTCACGGTGGACACAAGCTATGTCCAGTGATGGACTTCCTCGCTCCAGGATCGAGGGACGGATTCGACACCAACGATAAGGTGGTCGACTACTTGTTTCGTGCTTTTGTGTCGGCCTGAGTTCGATCGGGTGCACACCGAGCACTTGGCTTGTAGAATTTGGTCGGTGTTGAAGGAGGCTCATGTTGGGAATGCCCAGGTTCAGGCACGGATGTATGCGACCTACCGGAGAGAGTACGAGAACTTCACTCATCTCCCCGGTGAGTCCATCGATGCCTTGTTTCAGAGGTTCACGGTGGTTGTGACACGGCATGAGGGCCAATGTGGACGTGCTCCCGTACGATGATCATGATAGGGCCGTCAAGCTCTTACGGTCTTTGGATCGTACAATATGGGGCGGAAAGTTCGAGGCCATTGTGGAGTCGGAGAAGTATGACACTCTGACGGTGAACGAGCTGTTCTCGAAGCTCAAGTCGGCTGAGGTGGATAAGGGCATGACTGCCAAGCTCGAAGGTCCGACTGATTCCCATAGTCTTGCCCTCATTAGTGGTTCGAAGGAAAAGGCTAACACTAACCCATCCACCAGGATGTTCTCTTTGTCCTCTTTGATGTCTATGCCAGATGAGGAGTTCGATGTGCTTGGAGAGGACGAGTTGGCTCTCCCGACGAGACCGTTCGAGAGGCCGCACGAGAACCGAGTGAACATGAGGAGGAACACGAGGACATGCTTCCGGTGCGGCAAGCCGGGATACTTCATCGCCGATCGCCCGAGGAAGGTCGAGAACAAGGACGGCTACAAGCACAAGTCGAGGAACGATGGCAAGTACCGGTCGAGGCGCGACCACAAGAGCAAGTATAAGAACAAGCACAAGGAAGAGTCGAAGGACCGATACGGTGAACCGTAGAGGGGGGAGTGAATGGGAGCCGATAAAAATTCTTCTCGAAGGAGATGGGAACTCCAACAAGATGAACAAGGCTTCCAACACACGTCTCCGACTCACTACCCAAGTTGGCCAAGCCCACGTAGCCACTGGAGTGCCACTGGACCTAGGAACCAACACACAACCTTCCGACCCGAGAACGCAGCGGAACACCAAACCTCGAGTCTACAGACCCACACCGGTCAGACCGGTGAGCACCACCGGTCAGACCGGTCCCTCGCTAGTGAAACCGAGCAACTTTCACTAAGTGGCTCTACACCGGTCGACCGGTGAGACACACCGTGTTGACGCAAAACGTGCACCTAGCGCCAAACACACGGCAAGCCGAACAAGCTAGCTTCACACGCGCAAAGAGTCACGAGACGTGCCGCTCAATTTTTCCCGAAAATTAACAAAAGACAAAGCGCTTAGATACCAAAGCTTGGAACTTGCCGGGTGGTACCAGACAGGTTCCATATTTACGGCTATAAAGCCAGATGGGATGACACATAGCTATAGAAAGCTATCCGTCAATAAACTAAAAGCCATTCGGGAACTTATAAAAGGAAAAGTAACACCGTCGAATGGATGACGCGAGCATGACGGCTATCGGTCTTTGTTTAGAGTAAAGATGCATGCGCACAAGATCACGACCGATCCCCATGATGACTAACATTAAATGAATGGATAAAGTAAAGCGCGAACGTAAACATATAAAAAATAAGCATGCATAGATCCAAAGCACTAGTCTACCGCATGTCTAGGTACTTAACAATCCGTCGGGTACAACACCAAGCAAATCTATCCACCGCATGATACAACTTGCATGAAAATTGTACCACTTTCCACAAATAGATCTATCCACCGCATGATACAATCTAAATATGGAAAGCTAAAAGCACACGTTATTTAAAACATGAATTACGCACGTGTTCTACTCGTGAAGAAACATAACCGAATACGGCCGAACAATACCGATTCGGGGTCCATGAAGAAGGAACGAACATTACCAAGCGAATAAATCTATCGATTGATTTGAAATCTAATCCACCGGATGACAAGCTCCAAAGCAACCCAAAAACCTGCATCTACCGCATGATTCTCGCTCTTTCAAGATTTATATCAACATTGGCAAGCTTGAACCCGCAACACGTAACAACCTAGATCGATTCGGTTTCGGCTATCGGAAAGCACAAGATCCACGTGCTAAAACACGAAATCTACTCGTACAAACCCATCTAGATTGGGCAAAAGGTGTTACATGAACTTAAACATAAAGTAAAAACTCAAAGTAACACGGGGTAACTTAATGAATCTATTGGATCTTGCCAAAATCCAATAGAGCCGATAACTAGCTTCAAGCTAGATCTTAGCCTACCGCATGACCTAACAAGAAACCCTCTTGAACCAAGCTTGAATCTACCGCATGACACAAAGCATGGTAACAAGATGTTGACGGTTAATAATTGTATCAAAGTTTGTTCGTGACTCGCAAGCGTACAAGTCTCCCGTCGTAGTCAAGGGACCCTTCTTCCCTCGAGTGGTGAACCCAAGGTATCGAATCCGTGGAACAAATGTGTGACGCAAGACTTAATCTATTAAAGCCAAGTAATCTTCAATATTCGATAAAAGACCTAATGCATCTAAGTAAAAGACACAAAACGAATCTAATCTACTAAAAACCGGAGAAAACAAAGTAAGATTGGGTAGATAAACCGACCTAGAGGGATCGGGGTAAGCCTTTCGTTGAAGTTCCAAGCAAAAGAAGAAATAGCAAATCGAATCTTAATAAAAGCCTCTTTAAATCGTGGTTTCCCGTCCAAATCCGAAAACATCCGCCTTTCGAGACCCCCGTTCGTCACAACGTATCCCTATTCATGCGGGGAGCTTAGGGCGAGTCAAAAGACAAGTCGAGATTCTTTCGGAGGATCCGGCGTGTACCTCTAGCCACCGCGGCTACAACAACACCCTATGTAATCTATCTCAAGAATAGAATTGGAATAAGCAAAGCCGATCGAAAAACGAAATCTTCGAGGAAACACTTGATCGGCGAGAAAAGATTCAACTTGATAATTCAACTATAACAATGATACATACACAAGATCACCACCGGGATCCTTCCTTGATCTTGCTTCTAGCTCGGGAACTCCGACGTGGTCTTCCTTGCAAGGTTCCCACGTCGGCTAGGGAAACCCTAGTCAACTAGCTCGACCCTCTCCTCTCCTAGATGGTGTCCCTCTCTTCTCTCGCTTCTCGGCGGCCGAAGACGAAATCTTCTCTCGCGTGGCTCTCGGTCGGGGGACTATAAATAGCCCGATTGGCGGCTAGAGCAAAGGACGACGCATTTGGGCCCTAAATGGGCCCGGGCCGACCGGACCGGGCCGGCCGGCCCGGGCCCATTTAGGCCCGGCCCCGCGGGCTCCTTTGCCCGAGGTCGGTTCCCTTGCTTCTCGGATGCTTCCCCCTTCGCATACGGGTCCATGTCGTCGGTTTCTCTCCGAATTGGACTCAACTCCTTGTCTTGGAAGATTCGAGACTTTTCCGGTCGGTCCCCCGGGGTATGTCGTCTTCTCGGATCAAGTCCCCCGCTTCTTGGAGTTAATTTTGCTTCATTGCATGACTTGTTCGGGGCTTCAAGGTCTTGTCATGAGGTGCTTGATGAACTTATCCCGAAAGTCTTGCATTCAACACTAAATCCCCGCATAAACATTAAACTCCAAAAACGACATGCACACGTGAACTTGTTATACCACGGGGGTTAGTACCAATGGATAAAGTATAAAACTCATGCCAACACCGAAGGTAAACTCATGGCTAGGTTGACGGATTTTCACCGTCAACATCTCCCCCATGCTTAAACCTTGCTTGTCCTCGAGTAAGCCTTCGATGGATATCATCATTGCTAAACAATGTTTAAACCTTGCATTTGATCATACATGAGAAAACATAATGCTCTCAAAATTTAATTCATTAAAGTTCCATAATGTGCTAGCCTTCATCTCTACGGAGGGTAGATTCTTATTAAGCTTATCCCACAAGTATTAACATGCTCACAAAGTTTTAAATAGATCTCAGAATTTTTGAAATAAAGAACGAGATAGAGAAAAGCTAAACCAAATTCACAAAATTAAATCATCTCATGTATTGCTCATAAACTCTCATCTCACTTGTCTCTCAAGCCTATATATTCTACTCCTTTCTCTCTCATATATATGTGGTAGGCTTTATATGGAGCTTTTGGGAAAGTTTAGTCCTAACAAGAATTTATAAATGAGGTGTTGTCAAAACAAGACAAGCTTCTCATGGTCTTACCGAGACTCGTCAAAAAGGTCATTGGAAAATAATATTAAATCAAGGAGGGGAAAGAGAAAAATACACACACTTTAGATGAGTGGACATGTGCAAATGGCAAAGAGTGATCCCGAGGCACAAAGAAAGTCCTCGTTATCGGATTGCACATGGTTGGAAAATTGAGAATGGATCTTTTTATCTTGAAGCCTTGAATGCACTCTTAGAGAACCGGGGAGTTCACTTTACGCACAAATATATTTTTTTCTTTCTCATTCTTTTCTTTCTTTCATTCATTCATTTTTTTTTGCCTCGTCATATATTCAGTCCATGACTTTCACAATGAAGTTTTGATTTTTTTTATACCTTGAAAGTCATGCATATCACTGGATTTTTTTCTTTCATCATTATATATATATATATATATATTTTTTTAAATACTCCCTTTTGAACTCTAAAACTGCACCGTACCTACCTCCTCCCCCATGCTTAGACGTTGCTCGTCCTCGAGCAAAGAGGCGAAAAATAAGGTAGGTACCGGATATTTTTCCTTGGAGAGATACTTGAAATCTTCAACGTTGGCACCGTCTTGCGATCTTCCTTGAATTGATGATCCATCCTCAATGATAGGTTGTGGTCAAGGAGGTAGTCACAAAAAGATGATATTTGGTTTAAGGGTGGATATCCGGCGAAGTTTGTGAGATCACCGATGCGGGGATACACAATGCACGGATAAAAGGCTAGCAAAAAGATAGATACGCAAAAACGGAATGACCAGCTTCTTAGTCTCGGGCCGGAGAAATCATGGCCTGCAAAAACTCACTCAAAAATAAATCTTGTACGCTAAGGTTTATGCACTCAAATATATATAAGGCTTTGGAAAGGTTGAGCAACACACAAGTGATATTTGTGACAAGGTTAGCAATATTTTTGAGCATAAAAGACATCTTCAATCCATTCATAACTCGAGAGCACATAAAACACTATGGGTCTTTATTTTAATCATAACCTCCGCTGAAAATTAAGCTAGCATTTAAATAAATTCAGATCTGTATTTTTAAGAGAGCACTAGCTTAAACATGCATAAATCAATTACAAAGATGAACAAAGCTGCAATTTTAATCATATATCATCATGGCATGAATTTGTAACTTTTCCAATGATAATATCAAGGTGGTGACTTTATTAATGGTGATATCAAGTTGAAATACACACTGAAAATAAACAAACATCCTTGCTGAAAATTAAATAAAAACAGAAAATACTACGCAAACACACATAAGCAAAAGCTGAAAATTACAGAGAAATAGAAAAGAAAAGAAAACTAAAGTTCCTAAATCTTCTAGTCCTCCGCCGGTGGTTGATGTTGGTAGTCTTGATAATAATACCCTTGCTCATAATATGAATGAACACTTCCTCCGTCGAATTGATTTGGCTCCACAAGGTGAAGGCGTCCAAGTTCAAAGGCAATATTTGCGTTGCCTTCACCGAGTTGAGCTGCGTTGGATTGGATGGCTGCGATATTTTGAGCATTTCTTGCAGCATATCCTCCAATAATAGCCATGCTTTGTTGTGGTTGGGGATGATGAGCGTAGGACTCCGCGAAGTTAGCGTTGGGCACAACATAATTTTGTGGGGGTACCGGTGCACCACCCCCCCATGCTTGTTGTTGAGACCCTCCGTAATAACTTGGCGGAGGAGGAACTCCGCCGAATGGTTGCACATTGGGTTGTGCTCCACTCGCTTGTGCGGAGGATGTTCCCTCCTCTACGATTCTTCCTCTTTTGTTCTTCCTTGCGGGGACAAGTAGTCCCTCTTCCAACCAATCTTCCCTTCCTTCGGTGAAAAGCCTAAGCCTCTCATCCGGAAGGGGGAGGTTCACAATGGCCAATCGGTAACCTCTTCTCTCATCTCCACTAATGTACTTGCCTTGCCGCAAGTACTCAAAACCGAGAGAGGTACCGCGCAAAAGGTGAGCGGGGTTTCTTGCGATCCCCGGTCGCAAGGAAAAGGCCAACATGGAGAGGTAACACCCCGAACCAATATCACTAGCCCCCGATGTTGCTTCACAACACCAACGGTTGATCATGAGGTACGAGGGGTCAATTGGCTGCCTGGCAATTAAAGCCGAGTATAGCCAATTTAACTCCATGTCGGTCACCTTTGTTTCCCTCATCCTCCCCAATACCCTCTTGCACATCCAAGAGTGAAATATCCGGATAATGGGGTTGCGGATGCTTTTGCGTTGTTGATGGGCATCTCCGGAGATCATGCCCCAAAATTCCGCCAACATGCCGGGAGGCACGTCAACTTTCTCCGGAGCGCCCTTGTGGAATCCAAGCAGCTCCCTTACGTGCTCGTAGGGAACCACTTGTTGGATCCCCTCCAAGCGGAATGACAAGCTTTGCACCCCATCATCATCAACGATGGGTGCAATAGTCATTAAAATTTCCAAGGTGTAACCCAAGTGGGTGTCCACCGAGATTCCGTTGGAGAACTAAACCCACCCGAGGTGCCCCAACATGTAGTTTATGTCGGTGCGAAAACCCAAGGTGTGGAGTGCTTGGTCGTCGAGCTCGACGTTTGGCACAAGCCTCTTCTCAAGATTGGCGAGCCTATCCTCCTCCTCCGCCGACAAGATGATGAAGCCGTACGAAGATTGTGTCGGGGTGTAAGGAGGTGGTGCGGTTGAGCGAGTCGATCGTCGTGGTGGCGCGGGCTGCTCCTCCGTGTGCCCACGAGGTTCGGTGAACCTCATGGAAGTGCTTCTCGCAGCTCTCATACCACCAAGGAGGAGAGCGTCGTTCCTCCTCGGTGGTGCCGTATCCGTCTCCATGCTCCGGGAGACTCGGAAACCGAGTGCCTCCTCGAAGACGTGGTTGATGACGGCTTGGATGACGACGAACTCTTCTTCTTAGAGAAGAGACTTGTGGTCTTCTTCCACATGTTTGCTGCACTCTCTCTTCAACTAAAAATCCGGGTTGCAACCGGTAAACTAGGCACTTAAACTCTTTGCTTCGGATGTGGACTTTGAGTGGATTAGGGAGGTGGATTTTTTTCTTGAGCTCTCAAGCTTGGGTGGTTGGCTAAGTCTACGGAGGTTCTGAGCACACAAACTTGAACACACAAACAAGGGAAGGAGAGGGAAGCTTGCTCCGCAGAAGACGGGCGCCGGGGACGCCATTTATAGGGCAGGCCGGCCGGCCTAGGCCGGCCGGCCCGGGGTGCTCCGGCTCCTCCTCGGCGCGTCTTTCTCCCGAAGCACGATCATTTCGCCTCGCAACTTTCCCCGCCCGCGTGCTCCACGAGTTGCACCGCCCAAACGCTCTCGTCCACTCCTTTTCTTGAATCATTGGTCCTCCCACTTGATGCTCCATGCTTTGGGTCATGTCCATGCTCCCTAGCTCCACTTGCTTCACATGCCACCATGAAAATCCTGCAAAGTTGATGCTTGCTGCCCACCATGCTTGTCCTTTGCATGTGGAATTGGTGAAAGTTGATAAAAGGGAATCCAATGGTGCATGCATGATTAATTCAAACTTGATTGCCTCCATTTAGGTGTGTTTAGGGTTAAGCACTCCTCTAATTCGAATTTTAAAATATTTTTCAGAGCCATGCAAGAGCTTGAGCATAATTTTAGAGAAGTTTTTAAACCATTAAAAACAAATGTAAGTCGAAAATATTTTTCGACTACGTCGCTTTTGGTCTTACCGGTAAAGTTTGCTTTCATCGGTTGAGAGCGAACGTTTTCCCGGCTTGATCATGGGGGCATAGGTTTAGGTTCTAATTTTGGCTAAATAAGAAAGATTTTGAATAAAGCAAAATTAGAATGGGCTTAGAAAAATTCTAATCCTAGAGAAACCAAGGATAAAGATTTTTAAGACCAACCAAAAGCTTTGATTTCTAGGTTCACGCGAGTCCTACCACGTGCTGAATTTTATTAACACTTAAACACAAATCGTGGCTCTACTCGTGTGGTTTTAGCATGAAAAATAAGTCAACCTCAGCACCATAATGAGGGTGAAAGGTTGAGTTAAGGTTCTGAAATTATTTGGTTGAGGGGTTTCTCGAAAAGAAAAGAATTAAACAAGCACATAGGAGGGTTCATGCAAAGGGTTTATGATAAAGCAAACATTCAATCAAGAGTTATGTCTCTAATATTGTTCAACCACTTCTAAGTCTAATGTCTTTGCGTAGTAAAACTCAAAAACTAAATTATTAAAAATACTCGAAAAACCTGGAATCGGGTTGTCCTCCCGTAGCTTATTCTTGACTCGACTTGACGAAACGGGTTGCCTCCCCGCCTAGCGCTTCGTTTATAGTCTATAGCTAGACTTCTTCACTTGATTACTCCGGATCAACTCTCTTTGCGGGCGTTGCAATCTTGGGTACCCACTTCCGCACCATCTTGGGCGCGGGCTTGTCTTTTGGCTTGGGCCGGCTTAGTCATTTTTTTGGTCTTCACGGCGGCTTCTCTTCCTTTGTCTTGACGGATGCAACACCTTCTTTAATTTTCGTTACGTTCACTTTTTTCGGCTCCTTCTTCTTTTTCAGCCCCTCCGTTTGTTTTGGTTCTATCTTCACTCCAATCATGTTGCATGCCTCAATCCTTGGACGGAACTTGAAGGAACTCCTTTCTCCGTTGATATCGAACATGATCTCCCCCTTGCCAACATCAATAGTTGCTCCCACGGTCTTGAGGAACGGCCTCCCTAGGATGAGCTGCGGCTTCTCCCTCTCTCCCATCTCGAGCACAACGAAGTCGACGGGGATGAAGTGGTGTCCAATCTTCACGGGTACATCTTCGAGAATGCCCAAGGGATAGCGAATAGAGTTGTCACCCAGCTCCAAACATATTCCCGTAGGCTCCATCGGTAGGCGTAACTTCTCGAACACATCCCTCGGCATGACACTCACACTAGCTCCAAGGTCGCATAACGCCTTCTCGAAGTTGAAAGAACCAACTGAACATGGAATTGTAGGGCACCCGGGGTCTTTTTGCTTCTCTAGCCCATAAGCAATAGCTGCACTACACTCCTCGGACATTTTGACATGATCTACCCCGAGTGTTGCTATCTCATATTTATTTGCAAGTATGTCTTTAAAGTAACGAGAATATGTAGGTACTTGAAGGGCATCTAGTAACGGCATGTTGATGCTAAGTCTACGCACAACTTCCACAAACTTCTCAAAGTGGTTGTCAAGTTTACCTCGGAAGTAGCGTGGCTTGAGTTGCGGTATCCTCGTGTCATCTTCCGGCATCTCAAATTCGGGTTCCTCGGTGACGATCCCCGTAACCTTCTCTTTAGCAGCTCCTTCCACCTCGGTGGACGGTTTCGGCTTCCTTGCTCCCGCGGTACGTTCCGGATCTTCGGTCTCCTTCCCCGAACGTGTTTGAATGGCCTTCGCCGATTCGGGACATTTGGGTTGTCCCGAAGCTTCCCTTCATCATTAGTGAGGCGCCCCGCAAGTTGTCCAACTTGCGTCTCGAGCATCTTCATCATGTTGAGCACTTGATGATTGGAACTTCCGACCTTCGTCACTTTGCTATCGATGTTCTCCAACACCTTGTCTATGGTCTTGAACTTGGTGACGGTGTCCTTGTTGATCTTAGCTTGCTCATCCATGAACTCCTTCAATTGTATCCGAAGTGGAACCGCGTTAGGAATAGATGAGCTTGCATTAAATTGAGGCCTACCTTGCCCGTAGCGGAAGTTCGGCAATTCTCCCTTCCTCATGTAGTCGAGCACTTTGGCTTCCTCCGGACAATCTTTGCGGACATGGCCATACTCTCCACATTCTTCGCATGTGGACCTTGCTTCGGCGGCCTTCAAGTCTTGAGCCTCTTTCTTTTCTATCTCCATCTTCTCCAACCTCCTCATGAGCGAGTCGATCTTGCCTTCGAGTATGTCTTCCTTCTCCACTTGCAAGATTCCTTTGACGTTCCCCATAGGTTGAGCCGGGTGTAGGCGCCGGATGACGCCCACGTGTCATTATCCGCGACCTTCTTGAATAGCGTGAAAGCTTCCGTCGGTGTAAGCTCGATGATAGATCCTCCCGCTGATGCATCGATGATCGTCCTTGACGCCATGGTGAGTCCTTGATAGAACTTTTGCACGAGGTCTTCTTTCGGGAACTTGTGATGTGGAACCGCCCGAGTGTACTCGTTGAAGCGCTCGAATGCCTCCGAGATAGTTTCTGTAGGATATTGAACAAAGGTGGCAATCTTATTACGCAAGCTTTGAGTTTTACCCGGCGAGTAGTATTCCTTCATGAAAGCCTTCATCAACGTGTTCCAATTTTGCACCGTCTCCGCCGGTTGAGAGTGGAACCA
Source organism: Cenchrus americanus (assembly GCA_947561735.1). Classification (NCBI taxonomy): domain Eukaryota; kingdom Viridiplantae; phylum Streptophyta; class Magnoliopsida; order Poales; family Poaceae; genus Cenchrus; species Cenchrus americanus. The sequence goes on from OX387239.1 coordinate 11,517,670, forward strand.
TTGCAACGCCTTCCCGAGTAGTGAAAACGGAAAAAGCCTTGCCCTCATTTGATCTTGAGTCACCCCCTCCATGTTGAAAGTCTGACATAGTTGAATGAATGCTTGGAGGTGAAGGTTCGGATCCTCTTTGCCGGTGAAGGGTGAGTGTTGCACCATGCGGATTGTTGAGGTCTTGATCTCGAACGGTCTTCCGATCTCGTCGAGGTTCAAGATTGGTAGGTCGATGATGTCTGGGGTGCATAGCTCCCCAATCTTGCGTTCTTCCGGTGGTTGGTCACCCATCGGTGGACGTCGGTTCTCCCGCGGACTTTGAGGTGGTGAATTCTCCCGAGATTCCTGCGATCCTTCGTCTTCCGACTCCGAATCTACAAAATCCGGCTTTTTAGCTTGATGTGCTTCGCGTCTCCTTAGCCCCGTAAAGTTTTTCTGGATCATCCACAAAATTATTGGGTTTGTTGGAGAGGCAGCCGTCCATCTCCTGTTAGGGTTAGCAATAAACAAAGTATGCAAAAAAAAACTAGAAAACAAAACAAATCTATAAAGACTAGAGTTAGACAAACTAGATTAGATGTATTTTGAGGATGATTGAAGCTTATTAGATGCAAAAATAAAATAAAATCAGTACTGAAAATTACAAAAAAAAGCAATAAAAAATCAAATCTTGATCACTTGTTCCCCGGCAACGGCGCCAGAAAAAGGGGCTTGTTGACGGTTAATAATTGTATCAAAGTTCGTTCGTGACTCGCAAGCGTACAAGTCTCCCGTCGTAGTCAAGGGACCCTTCTTCCCTCGAGTGGTAAACCCAAGGTATCGAATCCGTGGAACAAATGTGTGACGCAAGACTTAATCTATTAAAGCCAAGTAATCTTCAATATTCGATAAAAGACCTAATGCATCTAAGTAAAAGACACAAAACGAATCTAATCTACTAAAAACCGGAGAAAACAAAGTAAGATTGGGTAGATAAACCGATCTAGAGGGATCGGGGTAAGCCTTTCGTTGAAGTTCCAAGCAAAAGAAGAAATAGCAAATCGAATCTTAATAAAAGCCTCTTTAAATCGTGGTTTCCCGTCCAAATCCGAAAACATCCGCCTTTCGAGACCCCCGTTCTGTCACAACGTATCCCTATTCATGCGGGGAGCTTAGGGCGAGTCAAAAGACAAGTCGAGATTCTTTCGGAGGATCCGCGTGTACCTCTAGCCACCGCGGCTACAAGAACACCCTATGTAATCTATCTCGAGAATAGAATTGGAATAAGCAAAGCCGATCGAAAAACGAAATCTTCGAGGAAACACTTGATCGCTGAGAAAAGATTCAACTTGATAATTCAACTATAACAATGATACATACACAAGATCACCACCGGGATCCTTCCTTGATCTTGCTTCTAGCTCGGGAACTCCGACGTGGTCTTCCTTGCAAGGTTCCCACGTCGGCTAGGGAAACCCTAGTCAACTAGCTCGACCCTCTCCTCTCCTAGATGGTGTCCCTCTCTTCTCTGCTTCTCGGCGGCCGAAGACGAAATCTTCTCTCGCGTGGCTCTCGGTCGGGGGACTATAAATAGCCCGATTGGCGGCTAGGGCAAAGGACGACGCATTTGGGCCCTAAATAGGCTCGGGGCCGACCGGATCGGGCCGGCCGGCCCGGGCCCATTTAGGCCCGGCCCGCGGGCTCCTTTGCCCGAGGTCGGTTCCCTTGCTTCTCGGATGCTTCCCCCTTCGCATACGGGTCCATGTCGTCGGTTTCTCTCCGAATTGGACTCAACTCCTTGTCTTGGAAGATTCGGCACTTTTCCGGTCGGGTCCCCGGGGTATGTCGTCTTCTCGGATCAAGTCCCCGGCTTCTTGGAGTTAATTTTGCTTCATTGCATGACTTGTTCGGGGCTTCAAGGTCTTGTCATGAGGTGCTTGATGAACTTATCCCGAAAGTCTTGCATTCAACACTAAATCCCCGCATAAACATTAAACTCCAAAAACGACATGCACACGTGAACTTGTTATACCACGGGGGTTAGTACCAATGGATAAAGTATAAAACTCATGCCAACACCGAAGGTAAACTCATGGCTAGGTTGACGAATTTTCACCGTCAACACAAGACTACTTGCATCGAGATCTAAATCCACCACATGATACTAGACATGATACAAGGTTGCCGGTACTCACGGAGGTCGACGGATCGATGAACCCTCACGAAGAACTCGACGACACGACAAAAGAACTCTAGGGTTTGGCGTAAAGCCGGTTTGTATTGAAAAATGATTGTGTGTATTGCATACATTCGGGCCTCATATTTATACCCCGCCAAGTACAATCTCGAATGGATTCGCCGCCTAACTTATCTCTAAGCTTGATTGCCTATTCATCCATTCGTCCTTCCCGCTTGAGCCACGTCACCGTCCAATCCCGCAAAATCGGCTCAACTTGTTCCTTTGCCGAACGGGAGCGGATAGCCGACCGCGTACTTCTTTGCCGAATACATCTAAAAAAAATCCTTTCCTTCCACCAAACGGACTCCTCATCGAGCCTGGACCCACAAGTCGGACTCCTTACCAAATTTTGGTGTTAACACATGCCCCTTCAATTGCGGGATAAAAGTAATTTTGTTCGGAATTGACTCCGACCACAAACATTTTCAAATCGAATCTGTCAACACCCGTTCTTCTCTCTTCGCAATCCACCGGAATCCTCATCTCGATCCAAACCCTAGATCCCCTTGTTCTAAACTCGGATCCCCAATGGCGGCTCAACACCAAGTCGCTCGGGTAAATTCCCTTCCCGTAAGCTTCATTTGGCATTTAGGTTTTCAATTTTACCCGAGATTTCTCTTCTCGCTTTCCTTCGGGAGCCTTCCACCGAGCTTTTGATTCACACCGAGGCCAATTCAAGATCTTATTACCTTGGTCCCGTGGGAAACTACGATCCTCGCGATTTCATCGCGGCCGAATCTCGAAGGATCCCCTTCAAGGCGGCTCTGTCCCCACCTTCTCGGTGGCAAGATGCTTTCAAGAACCGGCCTTTGCCTCCAATCGCGGGTTGGAAAAATTGGTACCGGAGGATTCTTGCGGACAAGGGTGCCATAACCCGAACCGGGATACCCTCCGCATTGCTCGGTGCTTGGAGTTATCCTTGGCCGAGACCCCCAAGAATGAAGACCTTCTGATAGCAGCTTGCCATTTTTGGTCAAACGGCGTCAATGCCTTTCTCTTTGGCCACGACCCGATGTCTCCAACTCTGGCCGATGTGTATATGATCACCGGCCTTGACATTACAAGATCCGTTCAACCCTGGGATTTCAGAAATTCTTCATGGCAAACAGGGGTGAAACCAGGGAGCGGATACAAGAACTACATCTTGAAACATATGAAGGACAAACCCCTTGGTGAAATTGAATACAGGGCATTTCTGAACATGTGGCTATGCAGGTTCGTCTTCTGTGGTAAAGCCAATGAGCCTACCCTGAATCACATTGCCATGGCCTCTCATCTGGTCAGTGGCAACCGCCTCCCCCTTGGGAAATTCCTCCTAGGCAGTGTGTACCATATGCTTCACCAAACTGTCACCCAGATGTACACTAGCCAGAGGATAGCGTGTGTCAACGGTCCTTGGTGGTTTGTTCGGATGTGGCTGCAGCTTCACATGCATCAGATCGTTGGTGTCGATTTGAACACCAGGCTCTTCCCTTCATCCAATCACCCTGAAGGGGAACCTCACGCCACCAGAGGATGCCAGAATTATGGAGAAGCGGCTTCAACTGTTCTCGTTCAGCAGGACATCAGCCAGCTTTTCGAGCTATTCTTCAAAGGTTTCCAGAATCCTCTCTGGCTCCCTTATCTGGACAATGACACTTTGATTTTCCCTTGTGAATTCTCTTTTGAATCCGAACGCCAAGATGGGAGATTCTTAGAGATCTTCAACATCATAATCCGCCCATGTATCTTTTAGCCGCCGAATTCAATGGAGGAAGGCGACCTATAGCACTTATGAATATTATCGGCCCAATGTAATGGCTCGGCAACTTGGGTGTGGCCATATGCCCCGAAGATCGTTTCGCATGAATTCCTCAAACCCGCAGAGGAAATCAAAGAACTCATGCACGATAGCCGAGTTTTCCATTATGTGTGCGGTCCCACTTTGTCTACACACGGCCTTTTGTACCTACAACAATAGCTCACCCCACCTTCAACTCATGGTGGCAAGAATTCCATGATCATATCTTCGGTGAGCTCCGTGCACTTGTTACGTGCGAGTTGATGCCTCGATTTTCAGCCAACTTCGCAGGTAATATAACTAACCTTTGGATCGGACATTTCCTCTTCCAATCATTTTTACGATTTTATTTCTTTTACTCACGGAACACGAGTTCTGCCCCTCGAGCCAGGAACATCACCTACAATGCTGTAGGCCCGATCTCAGCACTGGGATTCAGGTCCCCAACTCTGGCTCAGCTAATGGCCAGGTTTGCCACAACAGACCCAAGCCTTTCCAGCCTTGCTGCTGACAGGAGGCAAGGTTTGACCCTGATTGCTCCTCCAAATGCCAAGAGGAGGAGAACTGTTAAGAAAGTCCTTGTTGAGGTAAAAACCCTTTCTTTTCCTGATCACAAAATTACTCTGGCTCTGATAAATCATATCTTGTGTATTTTCAGCCCAGAGCCCAGCAATCTTCAGTGCCAGAAACTGCCAATGCCCCATCCACTGGTATGACCTTCACTGTCCCCTTTTGAGGATGAACACTGACATTTATCTTTTAGTTTGACATTTGCGAGAAGACACAATGGAAGAACAACTTGTGGACGTCCTAGTGTCTCAACAAGCAAGTCCACCCAGGGTTGAATTACCTATCCCGGTGGAGATCTCATCTTCATCGGGGACTCAATCACCTTCTCGCGAAGCAATGAATTCTCCGGAGATGAGTCTCCCAATCCAGCCCGTAACCGTCAAGTCCTCTAGGGGCACAATCACCGCCGGTCATGCGGAGACACCAACCCCGGCGAGAGGTGAACCCATCTCCTCTTCAACCGAAGCCCCCGAGCCGCCAACAACGGCGCCTTCTCACATAGAAGCTTCAACCTTGCCCCGGAACACCTCCTTCGCCCGTGATTGCCCCGAACGCAGTCCCGCCCTGCCTCAAGAAATCGGACATGAGGTACTCATTTGCACATAACTCGCTACCTTTACTTTCAACACTCCTAACTCGACAACACTACCTTCTTAGGATCGGGCCCCCTCATCATCAAGTCTCGTCAATGGGGAACAATCCAGTTGCCGAGGCGATGGAAGAAATGCATCAAACCCCGTCGGAGGAAGTGCTAGAAAAGCTCGGGGAGATCTTTGCCTGGCCGGAAAAGGATACACAAGATCGGTTCGAGAGATCTCGATCACTTTGAAGAAATGCTCGAGTCTATTAGCCAAGAGCTTCTCGAAGACATCAATGCTTCTCTTGCATCTATCTGTGGCCTGGAGATCCATTATGCGCCCATAAGGCAGGATTTGAGGAAGGTGCGCTCCCGCCCGGCTATTGAAAAGAAGAGAGCCGTGCTAAACAAGCCATGAACGGGGCACAATCTCAGACCGAGAGCCACAAAGATACATTGGCCAATCGCAAGCCTCTCGTGATTTAAAAATTGCCGGGAAAGTTGCTGCGGAGGCGGAATTGAGAAGCATGTCGAGGAGATAGAGGCCGATAACGGGGAAAATAGCCGAGCTCCCCGAATTGATAGAAAAGACCCAAGAGGAGGAAAAATCGGCTATGGCTAAGATGAAACAATGCGATGCGAGCTTACCACCTTGTCTAGTGCCCGGAAAGATTACCGGGAGCGGTGGGATAATTTTCGCCGGACAATATCCAATGTCCGTAGTGTAATTGTAAAATACTTGAACATTTAAACGCTTCAATTGATGTATAACCGAATTGGTCGCTCTTGTAATATCTCGTTCTTGCAATTTTATTTCCTTTTCCTTCGCGCTCCTTCAAACGTAATGTTTGAACGACCCATTCGGCAAAGAAACGCCAACACCCGAATGGCACTTTGACTCCTCTCAGCCGAGCCAGTCAACCGAACACGACTCAGCCTAGAACTCCAAGCGACCCATTGGTGGTCTGGTCAAGGAAACCTTTCCGCCTTCCGATTTCCTTGGGATATGCGCCATGATCCCGAGCCACGACTTGAGGCCACGATCTGTCTTGCCGTGCCTATAAATGAAACCGTAGGTGCCCCTAGCTCTCCACCAAGCCTTTAGCTCTCGAATCTTTGCCAATGTCGGTTCTTCTTCTTTCGAACAAGGTGCACATCCCAAAGCAACATGGTGTGCCGCCTCAACCGCCGCCGTGCCTCGATGAGGCAAGGGGGAGCGAGCGCCAATGCACGCCGCAGGCAATGATCGTCGATTCCTCTTGTTTGATTCCCCTTTGGTCTTTTCTCGTTTTGACGATCATCTCCCTTTTAGGTTGATTCGGTGTTATCCGTCTCCTCGCGCCGCCCAATCGGCCCCTTCCGGATGACTCCTCGGAGTCCGACGGCCACTCCCCCATGCCCTACGGGGAACTCGACGCCCTCCGCTTCAAGGCGGAGCCGGGAGACGGCCCGGCGCGAGTTGGAGGACGACTCCAAAAAGGCGGGCATAGCCGAGGCCGGGAGTGGGAGGACCGGCGCAAACAACTGCCGGAAGCCATCGACGCTACGAGTTCGAAATCAAATCTTTGATCCAACCCGGCTTTTGATGCTAATCTCCTTTCTTCTTGCTCCTTGCGGCCCGCGATGCCGAGCTCAACCGGTGAAGGCGCCGGTGGAGCATCCGGCCGACAAGGTGAACGCCCGCGGTGACACGCCGGCGGAGCGCCTTGCTGCGTGGAGCACCGCGTTGACGAGGTGGCCACCCATGGCGTTCGCTTGGGCACTACCCCGGGCCCGGCTGCCATGGCGACGCACACGGACGGTGACTACTCCACCGGGCCGCGCGGCTTCGGGGCGGCGCGCCGCAGGACATTGAGGAGGTTGAGCTCATCTTGGAGCGCCTTGATGGCCACGACGACGCCATTGCCGAAATCACTCATCCCCAATCTGTGCTGAACGGGCTTTTTGACTAGATTGTATTAGGGATGTTTGAATATCGGCAATAAATGAAGAACTTTTGAATTCTCGTACTTGTTCGTGATGATTTTCTTTACATTTGCACCCGTGAATCTTGTTTTTCCTTAAACGTATCCGGAACTCGTCTTGAGCCGAATACGCAAAAACGGATGCCCCTTGGCGCAAAATCCGCGAAAGATCCCCGAATCGGCAATCCGTAAGCACTTGTTCAAGCAAACACCCTTCGCATCCGGAGAAAACCCCGCCGTTTGGCATTCCAACGTGTACGCCGGCCGGTCATCACTCCCAATGCACCCCTTCGGTCAATAAAATAGCCTGCCGGGATGCCGTTGACGGTTAATAATTGTATCAAAGTTCGTTTGTGACTCGCAAGCGTACAAGTCTCCCGTCGTAGTCAAGGGACCCTTCTTCCCTCGAGTGGTGAACCCAAAGTATCGAATCCGTGGAACAAATGTGTGACGCAAAACTTAATCTATTAAAGCCAAGTAACTTCAATCTTCGATAAAAGAAACCCTAGTGCATCTAAGTAAAAGACACAAAACGAATCTAATCTACTAAAGACCGAGAAAACAAAGTAAGATTGGGTAGATAAACCGATCTAGAGGGATCGGGGTAAGCCTTTTGTTGAAGTTCCAAGCAAGAGAAGAAGTAACAAATCGAATCTTAATAGAAGCCTCTTTAAATCGTGGTTTCCCGTCCAAATCCGAAAACATCCGCCTTTCGAGACCCCCGTTCGTCACAACGTATCCCTATTCATGCGGGGAGCTTAGGGCGAGTCAAAAGACAAGTCGAGATTCTTTCGGAAGATCCGGCGTGTACCTCTAGCCACCGCGGCTACAAGAACACCCTATGTAATCTATCTCGAGAATAGAATTGGAATAAGCAAAGCCGCTCGAAAAACGAAATCTTCGAGGAAACACTTGATCGCTAGGAAAAGATTCAACTTGATAATTCAACTATAACAATGATACATACACAAGATCACCACCGGGATCCTTCCTTGATCTTGCTTCTAGCTCGGGAACTCCGACGTGGTCTTCCGTGCAAGGTTCCCACGTCGACTAGGGGAACCCTAGTCAACTAGCTTGACCCTCTCCTCTCCGAGATGGTGTCCCTCTCTTCTCTCGCTCCTCGGCGGCCGATCACGAATTCTTCTCCGCGAGGCTCTCGGTCGTGGGGGCTATAAATAGCCCGATTGGCGGCTAGGGCAAAGGAGGGGGCATTTGGGCCCCGGTTGGGCCCGGGTCGACCGGGACCGGGGCCGGCCGGCCTGGGCCCATCTAGGCCCAGCCCGAGGGCTCCTTCGCTCCACGTCGGTTCCCTTGCTTCCTGGATGTTTCCCCCTTCTGCATGTAGGTCCATGTCGTCGGTTTCTCTCCGAATTGGACTCAACTCCTTGTCTTGCAAGATTCAGCACTTTTCTGGTCAGGTCCTCGGAGTCTGTCGTCTTCTCGGATCAAGTCCCTGGCTTCTTGGAGTTAAGTTTGCTTCATTGCATGACTTGTACGGGGCTTCAAGGTCTTGTCATGAGGTGCTTGATGAACTTATCCCGAAAGTCTTGCATTCAACACTAAAACCCTGCATAAACACTAAACTCCAAAACCGACATGCACACGTGAACTTGTTATACCACGGGGGTTAGTACCAATGGATAAGGTATAAAACTCATGTCAACACCGAAGGTAAACTCATGGCTAGGTTCACGGATTTTCACCGTCAACATCTCCCCCATGCTTAAACCTTGCTCGTCCTCGAGTAAGACTTCGATGGATATCATCATTGCCAAACAATGTTTAAACTTTGCATTTGATCACCCAAGAAAACCTAATGCTCTCAAAATTTTAATTCATCAAAGTTCCATAATGTACTAGCCTTCATCTCTACGGAGGGTAGATTCTTATTAAGCTTATCCCACGAGTATTAACACGCTCACAAAGTTTAAATAGATCTCGAGAATTCTTGAAATAAAGAACGAGATAAAGAAAAGCTAAACCAAGCTCACAAATTTAAATCATCTTGTATATTGCTCATGAACTCTCATCTCACTTGTCTCTCGGCCTTTATATTCTACGCCTTTCCCTCTCATATATATGTGTGGTAGGCTTTATATGGAGCTTTGGGAAAGTTTAGTCCTAACAAGATTTTATAAATGAGGTGTTGTCAAAACAAGACAAGCTTCTCATGGTCTTACCGAGACTCGTCAAAAAGGTCATTGGAAAATAATGTTAAATCAAGGAGGGGAAAGAGAAAAATACACACACTTTTAGATGAGTGGACATGTGCAAATGGCAAAGAGTGATCCCGAGGCACAAAGGAAGTCCTCGTTATCGGATTGCAAATGGTTGGAAAATGAGAATGGATCTTTTTAACTTGAAGCCTTGAATGCACTTTTAGAGAGCCGGGAGTTCACTTTACGCACATATATTTTTTTTCTCTTTCTCATATTTCTCATTCTTTTCTTTCTTTCATTCATTCATTATATATATATTTTTCTTTCTTCTTGTGAAACCTTCACCTTGGAAGTCACGTATATCGCCGAATTTTTTTCTTTCATCATTATTTCATTATTTTTTTAAAAAAATACTCCCTTTTTGAACTCTAAAACTGCACCGTACCGTACCTACCTCCTCCCCCATGCTTAGACGTTGCTCGTCCTCGAGCAAAGAGGCGAAAAATAAGGTAGGTACCGGAAATAATTTTCCTTTGGAGAGATACATGAAATCTTCAATGTCGGCACCGTCTTGCGATCTTCCTTGAATTGATGATCCATTCTCAACGATAGGTTGTGGTCAAGGAGGTAATCACAAAAGATGATATTTGGTTTAAGGGTGGATATCCGGCGAAGTTTGTGAGATCTCCGATGCGGGGATACACAATGCACGGATAAAAGGCCAGCAAAAAGATAGATACGCAAAAATGGAATGACCAGCTTCTTAGTCTCGGGCCGCAGAAATCATGGCCTGCAATAACTCACTCAAAAATAAATCTTGTACACTAAGGTTTACGCACTCAAATATATATAAGGCTTTGGATAGGTTGAGCAACACACAAGCGATATTTGTGACAAGGTTAGCAATATTTTTGAGCATAAAAGACATCTTTAATCTATTCATAACTTGAGAGCACATAAAACACTATGGGTATTTATTTTAATCATAACCTCCGCTGAAAATTAATCTAGTATTTAAATAAATTCAGATTTGTATTTTTAAGAGAGCACTAGCTTAAACATGCATAAATCAATTACAAAGATGAACAAAGCTGCAATTATAATCATATATCATCATGGCACAAATTTTGTAACTTTTCCAATGATATAATCAAGGTGGTGTCTTTATTAATGATGACATCAAGTTGAAATACAAACTGAAAATAAACAAACATGCTTGCTGAAATTTAAATAAAAAAACAGAAAATACTACGCAAACACACATAAGCAAAAGCTGAAAATTACAGAGAAAAAGAAAAGAAAAGAAAACTAAAGTTCCTAAATCTTCTAGTCCTCCGCCGGTGGTTGATGTTGATGATCTTGATAATAATACCCTTGCTCATAATACGATTGGACATTCCCTCCGACGAATTGATTTGGCTCCACGAGGTGAAGGCGTCCGAGCTCAAAGGCAATATTTGCGTTGCCTTCACCAAGTTGAGCTGCGTTAGCTTGGATGGCTGCGATGTTTTGGGCGTTTCTTGCAGCATACCCTCCAATTATGGCCATGCTTTGTTGTGGTTGGGGATGATGAGCGTAGGACTCCGTAAAGTTAGCGTTGGGCACAACATAATTTGGTGGGGGTACCGGTGCACCACCCCCCCCCATGCTTGCTCTTGTGACCCTCCGTAATAACTTGGCGGAGGAGGGATCCCGCCGAATGGTTGCACATTGGGTTGTGCTCCACTCGCATGTGCGGAGGATGTTCCCTCCTCTACGATTCTTCCTCTTTTGTTTTTCCTTGCAGGGACAAGTAGTCCCTCTTCCAACCAATCTTCTCTTCCTTCGTTGAAAAGCCTAAGCCTCTCGTTGGGAAGGGGTAGGTTCACTATGGCCAACCGATAACCTCCTCTCTCATCTCCACTAATGTATTTGCCTTGCCGCAAATACTCAATGCCGAGAGAGGTACCACGCAAAAGGTGGTCGGGGTTTCTTGCGATCCCCGGCCGCAAGGAGAAGGCCAACATGGAGAGGTAGCACCCCGAACCAATATTACCCGCCCCCGATGTTGCTTCACAACACCAACGCGATTGATCATGAGGTAAGAGGGGTCTATTGGCTGCCTGGCAATTAAAGCCGAGTATAGCCAATTCAACTCCGTGTTGGTCACCTTTGTCTCCTTCATCCTCCCCAATACCCTCTTGCACATCCAAGAGTGAAATATCCGGATAATGGGGTTGCGGATGCAATTGCGTTGTTGATGGTCTTCTCCGGAGATAATATTCCAAAATCCCGCCAACATGCCGGTGGCACGTCAACTTTCTCCGAAGCTCCCTTGTGGAATCCAAGCAGCTCCCTCACGTGCTCGTAGGGAACCACTTGTTGGACTCCCTCCAAACGGAATGACAAGCTTTGCACCCCATCATCATCAATGATGGGTGCAATAGTCATCAAAATTTCCAAGGCGAACCCCAAATGGGTGTCCACCGATACTCCGTTGGAGAACTGCACCCATCCAAGGTGCCCCAACATATAGTATATGTCGATGCCAAAACCCAAGGTGTAGAGTGCTTGGTCGTCGAACTCGACGTTTGGCACAAGCCTCTTCTCAAGATTAGAGAGCCTCTCCTCCTCCTCCGCCGACAAGATGATGAAGCCGTACGAAGAGTATGTCGGGGTGTAAGGAGGTGGCGCGGTTGAGCGAGTCGATCGTCGTGGTGGCGCGGGCTGCTCCTCCGTGTGCCCACGAGGTTCGGTAAACCTCATGGAAGTGCTTCTTGCAGCCCTCATACCACCAAGGAGGAGAGCATCATTCCTCCTCGGTGGTGCCGTATCCGTCTCCATGCTCCGGGGAGACTCGGAAACCGAGTGCCTCCTCGAAGACGTGGTTGATGACGGCTTGGACGACGACGAACTCTTCTTCTTGGAGAAGAGACTTGTGGTCTTCTTCCACATGGTTGCTGCACTCTTTTCTTCAACTAAAACTCCGGGTTGCAACCGGTAACTAGGCACTTAAACTCTTTGCTTCGGATGTGGACTTTGAGTGGATTAAGGATGTGGATTTTTTTTTCTTGAGCTATCAAGCTTGGGAAGGTTGGCTATGCCTACGGAGGTTTTGAGCACACAAACTTGAACACACAAACAAAGGAAGGAGAGGGAAGCTTGCACACGCGAAAACGGGAGCCGGGGGCTCCTTATGTAGGTGAGGCCGGCCGGCCCGGGGTCCTCCCGGCTCCTCCCCGCCCTCGTCTTTCTTCCAAGCACGATCATTTCGCCTCCGCAACTTTCCCCGCCCGCGTGCTCCACGAGTTGCACCGCCCAAACGCTCTCGTCCACTCCTTTTCTTGCATTATTGGTCCTTCCACTTGATGCTTCATGCTTTGGGTCATATCCATGCTCCCTACTCCACTTGCTTCACATGCCACCATGAAATTCCTGCAAAGTTGATGCTTGCTTCCCACCATGCTTGTCCTTTGCATGTGGAATTGGTGAAAGTTGATAAAAGGGAATCCAATGGTGCATGCATGATTAATTCAAACTAGATTGCCTCCATTTAGGTGTGTTTAAGGTTAAGCACTCCCCTAATTCGAAATTTAAAATATTTTTCAGAGCCATGCAAGAGCTTAAACATATTTTTAGAGAAGTTTTTAAACCATTAAAAACAAATGTAAGTCGAAAATATTTTTCGACTACGTCGATTTCGGTCTCACCGGTATAGTTTGCCTTCATCGGTTGAGAGCAAACATTTCCCGGCTTGATCATGGGGGCAAAGGTTTAGGTTCTAATTTTGGCTAAATAAGAAAGATTTTGAATTAAACAAAATTAGAATATGCTTAGAAAAATTCTAATCTTAGAGAAACCAAGGATATAGATTTTTAAAACGAACCAAAAGTTTTGATTTCTAGGTTCACGCGAGTTCTACCACGTGCTGAATTTTACTAACACTTAAATGTAAATCGTGGCTCTACTCGTGTGGTTTTAGCATGAAAAATAAGTCAACCTCAGCACCGTAATGAGGGTGAAAGGTTGAGTTAGGTTCTGAAATTATTTGGTTGAGGTTTCTCGAAAAGAAAAGAACAAACAAGCACATAGGAGGGTTCATGCAAAGGGTTTATGATAAAGCAAACATTCAATCAAGAATTATGTCTCTAATATTGTTCAACTACTTCTAAGTCTAATGTCTTTGCGTAATAAAACTCAAAAACTAAATTATTAAAAATACTCGAAAAACCTGGAATCGGGTTGTCCTCCCGGTAGCTTATTCTTGACTCGACGAAATGGGTTGCCTCCCGCCTAGCGCTTCGTTTATAGTCTATAGCTAGACTTCTTCACTTGATTACTCCGGATCAACGCTCTTTGCGGGCGTTGCAATCTTGGGTACCCACTTCCGCACCATCTTGGGCGCGGGCTTGTCTTCCGGCTTAGTCGGCTTAGTCATTTTTTGGTCTTCACAGGCGGCTTCTCTTCCTTTGTCTTGACGGATGCAACACCTTCTTTGATTTTCTTTACGTTCATTTTTTTCGGCTCCTTCTTCTTTTTCAGCCCCTCCGTTTGTTTTGGTTCTCCCTTCACTCCAATCATGTTGCATGCCTCAATCCTTGGACGGAACTTGAAGGAACTCCTTTCTCCGTTGATATCGAACATGATCTCCCCCTTGCCAACATCAATAGTAGCTCCCACGGTCTTGAGGAACGGCCTCCCTAGGATGAGCGGCGGCTTCTCCCTCTCTCCCATCTCGAGCACAACGAAGTTGACGGGGATGTAGTGGTGTCCAATCTTCACGGGTACATCTTCGCAATGCCCAAGGGATAGCGAATGGAGTTGTCTCCCAACTCCAAACATATTCCCGTAGGCTCCATTGGTAGGCGTAGCTTCTCGAACACATCCCTCGGCATGACACTCACACTAGCTCCAAGGTCGCATAACGCCTTCTCGAAGTTGAAAGAACCAACTGAACATGGAATTGTGGGGCACCCGGGTCTTTTTGCTTCTCTAGCCCATTAGCAATAGCTGCACTACACTCCTCGGATATCTTGACATGATCTACCCCGAGTGTTGCTATCTCATATTTATTTACATGTATATCTTTAAAGTAATGAGAATATGTAGGTACTTGTAGGGCATCTAGTAACGGCATGTTGATGCTAAGTCTACGCACAACTTCCACAAACTTCTCAAAGTGGTTGTCAAGTTTACCTCGGAAGTAGCCCGGCTTGAGTTGCGGTATCCTCGTGTCTTCCTCCGGCATCTCAAATTCGGGTTCCTCGGTGACGATCCCCGTAACCTTCTCTTTAGCAGCTTCTCCCACCTCGGTGGATGGTTTAAGCTTCCTTGCTCCCGCGGAACGTTCCGGATCTTCGGTCTCCTTCCCCGAACGTGTTTGAATGGCCTTCGCCGATTCGGGACATTTGGGTTGTCCCGGAAGCTTCCCTTCATCATTAGTGAGGCGCCCCGCAAGTTGTCCAACTTGCGTCTCGAGCATCTTCATCATGTTGAGCACTTGATGATTGGAACTTCCGACCTCCGTCACCTTGCTATCGATGTTCTCCAACACCTTGTCTATGGTCTTGAACTTGGTGACGGTGTCCTTGTTGATCTTAGCTTGCTCATCCATGAACTCCTTCAATTGTATACGAAGTGGAACCGCGTTAGGAATAGATGAGCTTGCATTAAATTGAGGCCTACCTTGCCCGTAGCGGAAGTTCGGCAATTCTCCCTTCCTCATGTAGTCGAGCACTTTGGCTTCCTCCGGACAATCTTTGCGGACATGGCCATACTCTCCACATTCTTCACATGTGGACCTTGCTTCGGCGGCCTTCAAGTATTGAGCCTCTTTCTTTTCCATCTCCATCTTCTCCAACCTCCTCATGAGCGAGTCGATCTTGCCTTCAAGTATGTTCTCCTTCTCCACTTGCAAGACTCCTTTGACGTTCCCCGTGGGTTGAACCGGATGTAGGCGCCCGACGACGCCCACATGTCATTATCCGCGACCTTCTTGAATAGTGTGAAAGCTTCCATCGGTGTAAGTTCGATGATGGATCCTCCCGCCGATGCATCGATGATCGTCCTTGACGCCATGGTGAGTCCTTGATAGAACTTTTGCACGAGGTCTTCTTTCGGGAACTTGTGATGTGGAACCGCCCGGTGTACTCGTTGAAGCGCTCGAATGCCTCCGAGATAGTTTCCGTAGGATATTGAACAAAGGTGGCAATCTTATTACGCAAGCTTTGAGTTTTACCCGGTGAGTAGTATTCCTTCATGAAAGCCTTCATCAACGTGTTCCAATTTTGCACCGTCTCCGCCGGTTGAGAGTGGAACCATTGCAAAGCCTTCCCGAGTAGTGAAAACGGAAAAAGCCTTGCCCTCATTTGGTCTTGAGTCACCCCATTCATGTTGAAAGTCTGACATAGTTGAATGAATGCTTGGAGGTGAAGGTTTGGATCCTCTTTACCGTGAAGGGTGAATGTTGCACCATGCGGATTGTTGAGGTCTTGATCTCGAACGGTCTTCCGATCTCCTCAAGGTTCAAGATTGGTAGGTCGATGATGTCTGGGGTGCATAGCTCCCCAATCTTGCGTTCTTGCGGTGGTTGGTCACCCATTGGTGGAAGTCGATTCTCCCGAGGACTTTGAGGTGGTGAATTCTTTGGAGATTCCTGCGATCCTTTGTCTTCCGACTCCGAATCTACAAAATCCAGCTTTTTAGCTTGATGTGCTTCACGTCTCCTTAGCCTGTAAAGTTTTTCTGGATCATCCACAAAATTATTGGGTTTGTTGGAGAGGTAGCCGTCCATCTCCTCGTTAGGGTTAGCAATAAACAAAGTATGCAAAAAAAACTAGACAAGAAAAACAAATCTATAAAAACTAGGGTTAGACAAACTAGATTAGATATATTTTGAGGATGATCAAAATTTGGTAGATGCAAAAATAAAAACAAAGAGAAAACTGAAAATTACAAAAAGGCTATAAAAAATCAAATCTTGATCACTTGTTCCCCGGCAACGGCGCCGAAAAAGGGGCTTGTTGACGGTTAATAATTGTATCAAAGTTCGTTTGTGACTCGCAAGCGTACAAGTCTCCCGTTGTAGTCAAGGGACCCTTCTTCCCTCGAGTGGTGAACACAAGGTATCGAATCCGTGGAACAAATGTGTGACGCAAAACTTAATCTATTAAAGCCAAGTAACTTCAATCTTCGATAAAAGAAACCCTAGTGCATCTAAGTAAAAGACACAAAACGAATCTAATCTACTAAAGACCGAGAGAAAACAAAGTAAGATTGGGTAGATAAACCGATCTAGAGGGATCGGGGTAAGCCTTTTGTTGAAGTTCCAAGCAAGAGAAGAAGTAACAAATCGAATCTTAATAGAAGCCTCTTTAAATCATGGTTTCCCGTCCAAATCCAAAAACATCCGCCTTTCGAGACCCCCCGCTTCTGTCACAACGCATCCCTATTCATGCGGGGAGCTTAGGGCGAGTCAAAAGACAAGTCGAGATTCTTTCGGAAGATCCGGCGTGTACCTCTAGCCACCGCGGCTACAAGAACACCGTATGTAATCTATCTCGAGAATAGAATTGGAATAAGCAAAGCCGATCGAAAAACGAAATCTTCGAGGAAACACTTGATCGCTAGGAAAAGATTCAACTTGATAATTCAACTATAACAATGATACATACACAAGATCACCACCGGGATCCTTCCTTGATCTTGCTTCTAGCTCCGGGAACTCCGACGTGGTCTTCCGTGCAAGGTTCCCACGTCGGCTAGGGGAACCCTAGTCAACTAGCTCGACCCTCTCCTCTCCGAAATGGTGTCCCTCTCTTCTCTCGCTTCTCGGTCAAGGGGCTATAAATAGCCCGATTGGCGGCTAGGGCAAAGGAGGGGGCATTTGGGCCCCGGATGGGCCCGGGGCCGACCGGATCGGGCCGGCCGGCCCGGGCCCATCTAGGCCCGGCCCCCGAGGGCTCCTTCGCTCCACGTCGGTTCCCTTGCTTCCCGGATGTTTCCCCCTTCGCATGTAGGTCCATGTCGTCGGTTTCTCTCGGGAATTGGACTCAACTCCTTGTCTTGCAAGATTCGGCACTTTTACGGTCGGGTCCTCGGAGTCCGTCGTCTTCTCGGATCAAGTCCCCCGGCTTCTTGGAGTTAAGTTTGCTTCATTGCATGACTTGTACGGGGCTTCAAGGTCTTGTCATGAGGTGCTTGATGAACTTATCCCGAAAGTCTTGCATTCAACACTAAAACCCTGCATAAACACTAAACTCCAAAACCGACATGCACACGTGAACTTGTTATACCACGGGGGTTAGTACCAATGGATAAGGTATAAAACTCATGTCAACACCGAAGGTAAACTCATGGCTAGGTTCACGGATTTTCACCGTCAACGGATGCCCTGCAAATCCACTCGCACACTCATCCATCACTTCTCATTTCCTCTTGTCTCCAAAGGAAAAAACCCCAAGGTCATGGACAAAGGCAAGCAATCCCAGGAGGGCAGCCCTCCAAAGAAACGCACGATTCGAAGGTGAGTTTTCCCTTGATCTACTCCTCGTTTTCCATATGATCTTGCGCTTCATCTTTTCTTCTTTTCCTCTTGCAGCCTTGATTTGCTCCCTGAAGAAATCATCGGGACCGAAGATGTGCCTGAGTACATCTCCTCCGATTCCTCCCTCGAAGCAGAGGAGGCCACGCCTGAACAGAGGACCAGCCATCAACTGCGCCGCCGCGTTCGGCACCGGAGCATGGCCTCGGGGACATTACCGTTCGTTGCCAAGCCGAACGCGAGCGTCGCATGGCTCTGGAGGCACTAGTAGGGGGTAAGTTCTTCCGACTTCTTCTTGACTTTGTGCCCGCATTTGGATTTCTTGCCCCTAACATCTATTCCTCTCGTTTTAGATGTCTCGACAGTACAACAACCCGAAAGCGGCCCGGGACGGCTTGGTGGAAGCCGCAAACCATGGTCACCCCCGTGCATTCCAAGTTGCCGTTACGGTGGTCCCGGAACAACCGAAGAAGTAGCGCGAAGAAGAAACAAAGAAAAGATTGAATCATACTTTCGCTTCTTCCTCCACGCCTTCGCTTCCCACCTCCTTGAGGTCCCGATCACCGTGGTTGTTGGATGTAAACCCGCACGAAGCGGTTGTAATGTAGTTTTTGTGCTAAGGGCAATGCATCTAGGCGCCGGCCATTTCTTCGTTTGTGAATTTTTGTTCGAAGGCGGCCTCGCTCTTGAGCGCGGCCGTTTCGTGTCGATGTGCGTAATGCCGCCGCTCGGTGTTCATCGATCGATCTCAATGCTAGGATAATATTTCTTCGCATATCTTCCATTTAACGCGGCGGAAAATTTTTCTCCTAGCAAAGTTTTCAATATGTATGCATTACCGAGGACGCATCGACCACACGAAAAGGCCCCTCCCGGTTAGGGGACCATTTGTCGAATTCGCCGTATTTAGTTCCAATCGGCAATAGCGCTTTCCAAACCAAATCTCCTTCTGCGAATTGCCTAACTTTTACTTTCTTGTTATAGTACTTGGCAACCCGCAGCTTGTTTTTCTCGATGTTTTCCAAGGCTCTAAGACGGATCATATGTAAATCCTCTAGCTCATCCATCATTAGGACACCGTAATCTTTGGAGCTCAAATCTTTCCGTAACACCACTCTCCTTGAATCCGATTGCATCTCCCAAGGTGGAACCGCGTGGTGCCCATAAACCAATTCATAAGGAGAGGTTTTTGTAGCTCCATGGGGGGCCATTCGGTAAGCCCACGGTGCCTCACTAAGTACCGAATGCCACCTTCTTGGCTTCGGTCGATCTTCTTTTGTATCAGCCGATCATGATCTTGTTAGAAGCCTCTCGCTTGACCATTAGCTTGGGCATAATAGGGAGAAGAGTTAAACAATTTGATTCCCATGCTTTCGGCAAACTCTCTGAACTCCAGTGACACGAATTGTGCCCCTTGATCAGTGGTGATTGTCTGAGGGATTCCAAACAGATAGATGATGTGCTCCTTGACAAATTCAACCATGTTTTCTGATGTCACCTTCTTCAGTGGAATCGCCTCAACCCATTTAGTAAAATAATCCGTAGCCAAAAGCACGAACTTATGCCCCTTACTAGATGGTGGATTAATTTGGCCAATCAAGTCTATACCCCAGCCCCTGAATGGCCACAGCTTGATGATGGGATTCAATGCCGACGCGAGGGACCCTTTGAATATTTCCAAACCTCCGGCAATCCCGACATCCCTTGTAATACTCAAAGCAATCCTCTAATATCGTCGGCCAAAAGCACCCGGCTTGTCTAATAACCCATTTCATACGGTAGGCCGATTGGTGTGCTCCACATATCCCATCGTGCACTTCGCTCATCATGTTCTTGGCTTCTTCCGGACCCGAGCATCGTAACAATACCCCATCTAATGATTTATAGAACAAATTGTCATCCGGAAGAACGAATTTTATGGCCTTGTACCCGAGCTTCCTAGAAACCTTTCGGGATGGATCCCTCAAGTAATCAACGATCTCTTTCCTCCAATCACCTTCTCGCGAGATCCGTCCCCGGTGCACATACCTCTGCAGAAATGCTTCTTGACTCTCTTTGTAACCGGAGGCGCTTTGAGCCACCTTTGTTTGCTTCTTCATTATGTTCCCTAGGAATATCTTGTAGAGTTACCAACGGGAAGCTCTTCAAGATTTCCCCGTATTCTTCGTAGTAACTCCTCGGCGCTTCACTTTTGCACTCGTATTGGCCGTTCAATTGCTTGATCACCAGCTCTCCGAATCTCCATAAACTTCAACCGAAACGGCCCCGACTTCTCTCAAATATTGAAGCCCTCGAAGCGAAGCTCCGTACTCGGCCGATTGTTTGTAACAATGGGGTACGTATAGGGATGGCAAATTCAAACATCTCATCCCTAGGTGAAATTAGTAGGATCCCTACTCCCCCACCTTTACCACACGCCGATCCATCAAAAAATAAAGCCCAAGGGGTAATTTCAAGCAAATCAATTGACGGATCGCGATGCTCAGTTATAAAATCGGCAATAATCTGTCCCTTGATAGCCTTTGCCGATTCCAACTTTAACTCGAACTCTGATAAGGCCAAGATCCATTTGCCAATCCTGCCATTCAAAATTGGCATAGATAGCATATGTTTTATTACATCGAACTTTGAATACACAGTGCATTCGGCATTCAACAAGTAGTGCTGAAACTTTGTACACGAGTAGTATACGCACAAGCACAACTTTTCCGCAGCCGAATACCTGGTCTCGGGATCAAGTAGTTTTCGGCTAAGATATGCTACTACCCGTTCCTTTCCTTCGAATTCTTGAATAAGGGCCGATCCAATGGTTTGGGTATCGGCCGCCACGTACAACTTGAAAGGCTTATCCACCGAGGAGGGACCAACACCGGTGGCTCCTTCATGTACTTGCTTGATCTCATCGAAAGCCTTCTATTGTTCGTCGCCCCATATGAACTTCCCGATCCTTCTTTAGCTTCGGCAATGGAGAGAATGGCAAAATCTTCGTGACAAATTTGAAATGAATCTTCTCACGAAATTAATTTTGCCGAGCAAAGTGATTGCAACTCCTTGAGATTAGTTGGAGGAACAACTTCATCGATGGCCTTCATGCTCTTCTTGCCAAATTCAATTCCTCCCTCATGGACTAAAAACCCCAAGAATTCTCCAAATCGATACCCCAAAAGCGCACATGTTTGGATTCATCTTTAAACCATGCTTCCTGGTGCACTCCAAGGTCTTTTTCACATCTTCCAAATGTGTGTCATGACTTAGGGACTTGATTACCACATCATCAATGTAGATTTCCACAACCTTGCCGATCAACTCGTGAAAAATGTAATTCATGGCTCGCTGATAAGTTGCACCGGCATTCTTCAATCCAAAAGTCATGACTATCCATTCAAATAGGCCTATATGACCGGGGCATCCGAAGGCCGTCTTCGATATATCTTCTACTTTGCCATGAAAATTTGGTTGTATCCCGCATTGTCGTCCATGAAACCGATAACCTTGTGCCCGGCGGCGCGTCAACCAACAAATCGGCAATAGGCATGGGGTAACCATCCATCGGAGTGGCTCTGTTCAAATCCCCGAAATCTATGCAAACCCTCATTTTTCCATTCTTCTTATAAACAGGGACAATGTTAGAAATCCACTCCGCGTATTTGCATGGCCGAACGAAGTTTGCATCTAGTAATCTTTCAACTTCTTTCTTCACATCGGCCAATACTTCATCCTTGTAGATTTTCCGGGGTGGTTGCTTGTATGGTTTGAAACCAGATTTGATTGGCAACCGATGCTCTACGATAGAATGATCCAATCCGGGCATCTCCGAATAATCCCAGGCGAAGCAATCTTTGTATTCCTTGAGCAGCTTGATTAATTCCTCCCTGAAGTCTGGCTGCAAGTTTGCGCTGATGAACGTCGGCCTTGGCTTATCACTGCTTCCGATGTCAACTTCTTCCAATTTGTCGGCCGACATAAATCCTCGCCCCAACTTGCCATCAGTGCCATCTACGGGGTTCTCCATTAAAAATTACTATAAGAGCCGACTGCTTGAATCGGCTGTTGATCACTGCTGATAGGTTCAACAGGACCTTCTCCCCAGTCTTTCCCTGAGAAACAATCAATGCCTTGGTATTCCCAGAAAGCTGGTTCCATGTTCGCAACGCTCACGGAGTCATCTGCTTGGACGATCTCAATATCATCATCCACCCACTGGATAAGCTGCTGATGCATGGTGGATGGGACGCAGCAATTGGCATGAATCCAGTCCCCGTCCGAGCAAAGAGGGCCGTAGGCTCCTTTACCTTCGATCACAAAGAAGGTCGTGAGCGCCGTCTTGGACCCGATCATCGGATCCACGTGAGCGCATCCCTTGGTATCGAAGGATTCCCAGCGAAATCATTCAGTATTATGCTTGTAGGCGTCAGATCGCTCGGGCCCATGCCAAGTTTCCTGAAGGTGGTGTACGGCATCACGTAGACTGCTGCTCCACCGTCGACGAACATCTTAGTCAATGTCTTGCCATTGACGTATCCCCTTAAGTACAGCGGCCTCATGTGTCGATTTTTGGCCGGTTTGTCGAAGATGGCCTGCTTGGCTAGCACCAGCTGCGCCATCATCCCCTCGATCTGCTCATCATCTAGGGACGCCTCCTCCCCGCACAACCCGATTAGCGGGAGCCATGAATTCGTTCGGCGAGAAAATATACCATGCATGTTGGAGCCGAACACTTTGACCCTTCGGGTTTACCCTTTGGACGCCACACCCGCTTCGTATGGATCCCGACCTACCTCGGTTCGCGGTTCCTCAAGCGTTGAACCCGTCTCTTCTGACTTTTGCGTAGGCCGGTGGGCACCATTGCCCCTTCTGCCAGATGTACTCGTCCTCATCCTCTTCTTGATCAGCCCACCTTAGATCAGCTTGCCGCTTCCTGGGGTGATCAATGACTTCAATTTTTTGGCGCCGATCCTCGTTAGGGTGGATCCTCCCAATTCTCTCATGGACGGATCGGCGATTAGCGCTCTCCCGCTCCGTACTCAAAATATCCGTCGCCGCATTCGGGACGGTTCCTCGGCCGTGGGCGGCTTCAAACCCTCGTTCCAACGGTGCACGAAGAACGCACATCCCCGGTGCGCGCGCTCCCGCTCGCGCGTGTATTGCTCCGGTCCCTCCCCGTGTGCCTCTTCTTCGGCTCCGTGCTTCTTCTCCTCGTATCCGCGCTTCGGTAACGCTCTTTTTCCATCTCGGCGCCGCCACTTGTTGAGGAGGATGCGCGTGGTCACCCCGGGCTTGGCTCGGGATGACTCCCCGATTTCGATGTGGCTCTTGAGAATGCGGGGGGCTTCACCATGCACCCGTTCCCGAGTTACTTGGCGCTCCGGTCCACTTTGTTCCATCTCGTCTAGCCCCGGGCCGAGGTCAAGACTTTGACCTTTCCCTTCTCCTCGGCCGTCACCATGTTAACGAGAGAAGCCCACCATGTTCTGAGGGAAGGGGTGACCATCCAGCTTCATCTTGTTGTCAAATTTGAGGTGCCCCTCCTGGATGGCTTTCTGGATCCTCATCCTGAAGACCCTGCAATCGTTGATGGAGTGCGAATCCCTGTCGTGGAAGCCACAGTAACGTTTCCCCTTGACTCCATCGGGCCAAAGCATGGAATGCCCTTCAGGCAGTCTGATTCGGCCTTCCTTCACTAGGAGCTCAAACAGCTTGTCAGCCTTCGTGATATCGAAATCGTAGGTGCCCTTGGTCTGTTTGACCCAGCGCTGATTCATCGTTAAAGGCTCTTTCCCCCACATGATTTCGGCTGCGGCCACATCCAGTTCATCTTCGAATCCTCGATCGGATCGGCCTTGTCTAAGAACTGGTTGTAGATGTCCGCCACATCATGTTGCTTGCCAAACTCCGGCATCCTTCTTGAAGCCATACGCCCGTTTGCTCATCAACGATAGCTTTTGAGACAGCGGCCCGGTTTTCAAACTCCATCCCAAACAAGTTTCTCACGCACGCTTGGCGACATCCCGGCGACGGCCATATCGGCCAACCGGTCATCCGGCAAGTTGAGCGAGAAGCACATGCCCTAAACCTCCCCGAATCTCCCGAGAAATTCTAATGGCATCTCGCCGTGCCTCTCGTTTCAAGGTGGCAAGGTCAATCGCCTTCTTCTCCGAGCCGCCGCCGAAATAGTGGGCGTGGAATTTCCGTTCCGGGTCCTTCCATCTCGCTAACCGACTCGGGGGGTAAGAACGAGAACCACCGGAACGCCGGCCTGTCGGCAACGCGGAGAAGTATCCGACCCCGAACGCCTCCTCGGTGAGCATTCTCCGAGCCGCATCGGGTAACAAGCAATGTGCTCCACCGTGCTTGTATCGACTTGCCCGAAAATTTCGTGAACTCCGTTGGAGGTTTCACCCTTGGCGGGAGGAGCACGTTGAAGTACCACTGCGGGAACGGCGGCTTGTAGGCGGGTCCCCGCATTTTTGGCTTGAGGCCGAACCGATTTTGCATCAACTCGGCCATCTTCCGCGCCGGGCGTCGTCCTCCCCGTGCACCCGCAGCCGGCGCGTAACCCGGATGCGGGAAAGCGTCAATGGCTCCATAGTTTCCCACCTCGTGGTAGCCTCCGCCGTATAGGTTTCTCTCGGCCGCCTGTTTGCGGAGCAATCCCGTGGCCGGGGGCAAGCGGGGCCCCGGGGCGAGCCGAGCGCTAGGTCTCCGTACGTGGGCCGGCACGGATTCGACCGTTGCACGGAGTTGACCCGTGCTGCCCGCGGTGGTGGCCGGATTGGCTGCCCTCCTGAGGCCTGTAGTGGGGGCCGAACCGGGCCGACCCCCAACGCCCGCGGAGGAGGCCGGAAAGCTTGACTTCCGGCGCTCTAAGGAGGAGGCCGAATTGGGCCGGCTCCGTAGTGGTGGTTGAGAGCTTGATTCACCCCGGCTCCACGGTGCCCCCTTGGACGGGTGCCTTGCCGAACGCCTGCTCCATGCCTGGGCCAAAGACGACCACCATCATTTGCCGGAACGCACCAAGAAAAGCTTTGTGGTGCTTGCTCAAAACCTTATCCGCGCATCCCGAACGCTTGCATGCATTCCTCTCTCTCCGGCGGGTCGTGGCGTCGCTCTCCCCGGCAACAATATCCCGGGCATGTCATTCTTCGGTAGGGGACACCACTTCGTTCTTCTTGAAGGACAAGCAGACACTTCGCCGGAATTGGTTCACGACGTCCCGGAGGCCGCCGCCGTTCGGAGAGAGGTCCTCAATGTTGACATCCATGATGTCCGCGATTTCGAGCATCTTGATCTTTTCGATTGTGTCCCACTAGGCGTGCCAAAAAGTGTGTTGACGCAAAACGTGCACCTAGCGCCAAACACACAAAGCAAGCCGAACAAGCTAGCTTCACACGCGCAAAGAGTGACGAGACGTGCCGCTCAATTTTTCCTAAAAATTAACAAAAGACAAAGCGATTAGATACTAAAGCTTGGAACTTTCCGGTGGTACCGACAGGTTCCATATTTACGGCTATAAAGCCATATGGGATGACACATAGCTATAGAAAGCTACCCGTCAATAAACGGAAAGCCATTCGGGAACTTATAAAAGGAAAAGTAACAACGCCGAATGGATGACGCGAGCATGACTGGCTATCGGTCTTTGTTTAGAGTAAAGATGCATGCGCACAAGATCACGACCGATCCCCATGGTAACTAACATTAAATAAATGGATAAAGTAAAGCGTGAACGTAAACATGTAATAAATAAGCATGCATAGATCCAAAGCACTAATCTACCACATGTCTAGGTACTTAAAAATCCGTCGGGTACGACACCAAGCAAATCTATCCACCGCATGATACAACTTGCATGAAAATTGTACCACTTTCCACAAATAGATCTATCCACCGCATGATACAATCTAAATATGGAAAGCTAAAAGCACACGTTATTTAAAGAATGAATTGTGCACGTGTTCTACTCGTGAAGAAACATAACCGAATACGGTCCGAACGTAGCCGATTCGGGGTCCATGAAGAAGGAACGAACATTACCAAGCGAATAAATCTATCGGATTGATTTGAAATCTAATCCACCGGATGACTAGCTCCAAAGCAACCCAAAAACCTGCATCTACCGCATGATACTCAGTTCTTTCAAGATTTATACCAACATTGGCAAGCTTGAACCCACAACACATAACAACCTAGATCGATTCGGTTTCGGCTATCGGAAAGCACAAGATCCACGTGCTAAAACATGAAATCTACTCGTACAAGGATCACGAGAGGGATAAAGCCGATCCAAACCCATCTAGATTGGGCAAAAGGTGTTACATGAACTTAAACATAAAGTAAAAACTCAAAGCAACACGGGGTAACTTAATGAATCTATTGGATCTTACCAAAATCCAATAGAGCCGATAACTAGCTTCAAGCTAGATCTTAGCCTACCGCATGGCTCATGACCTAAAAAGAAACCCTCTTGAACCAAGCTTGAATCTAACGCATGACACGAAGCATGGTAACAAGACTACTTGCATCGATCTAAATCCACCGCATGATACTAGACATGATACAAGGTTGCCGGTACTCACGGAGGTCGACGGATCGATGAACCCTCTCGAAGAACTCGACGACACGACACAAGGACTCTAGGGTTTGGCGTAAGGCCGGTTTGTATTGAAGAATGATTGTGTGTATTACATACATTCGGGGCTCATATTTATACCCCGCCAAGTACAATCTCGAATGGATTCACCGCCTAACTTATCTCTAAGCTTGATCGCCTATCCATCCATTCGTCCTTCTCCGCTTGAGCCACGTCACCGTCCAATCCCGCAAAATCAGCTCAATCGTTCCTTTGCCGAACGGGAGCGGATAGCCGACCGCGGACTTCTTTCCTGAATACATCCGAAAAAATCCTTTCCTTCCACCAAACGGACTCCTCACCGAGCCGGACCCACAAGTCGGGCTCCTTGCCAAATTTTGGTGTTAACACACCGGTCGACCGATCACGGCCGAAAGCCCCCAAAGCACCAAACAAAGCCAACCGACCACCAAACCGACCCAAACTCGAAATAGCAGAACCACAGGGCAACAACGAACACACCAAGACGTTCACCCGAGCAAAATCCCATCGAGGGTTGCACCGGTCAAACCGGTCAAGAGCACCGGTCGGACCGGTGTAGCTCGGCGCACTCGGGATGAACAAAGACACCGCGGTCAACTCCCCCAAATCCAAACCTAGATCTCCCGAATCGCTCCACGGACTTGAACAAGACTTTGGGGATATTAGGAACACCTCATGAGGAGTCCATAACCAAGTTTAATCCCACCAAAACTCGTCCAAAAAGGAGGAATCAAGGAAATCCCTCCAAGAGCACCGCCAACCAAAGAACTCAAGAAACCCCAAAATCGAGCACCTTTACTCACGGATTTGGGAGGGGAATCACAGCCCAAAGAACCACGAAGGGTTCCCACAAATTTCCCCCATCAAATCCCCAAGAGAAAGGTCCCGAAAACAACCCAAAGAAATCACCAAGAGAGGGCTCCGAAAATCACCACCAAGAACAACTGGGGAAAACACATCCAAACCTTGAGGAACCACGCCGAATCATCTATACATGAAACAAAGGTTCATACAAGGTCTAGCAAGCCGCCCGATCATCCATCCCTCTCAACAAGATCTCTCCATGAAGCTCTCTTGCTAGTCCTATGGAAAACCTAAGGAAAAATAGAAAGGAAAATGGGAAAACAAATGAGCTAGGGTTCCAAGAGTTGGCTGCCATCCTCTCACCTCTTGTGTTATATGGAGGAAACCGAAAGTCTAAAAACCCTTCTCTAACAACTAGGGACACAAGCCCCTCAAGGGCGTATTTGGAAGTCTTCATGTCTTCTCCATCGGACGGATGCCCGATGACCGCACCCCCGTGTAGCCTCGACGCAAGCCATGCAATCCCGACGCGTGTCCTCCGCTTCGAAGTCTCCGGACTGCGTCGTCGCACACCGGTCAGACCGGTGCTCCTCACCGGTCAGACCGGGGCTCGGACCCACCCGCCGGACCGGTCGCGGCGCCGCAAAGCACCGTCTTCGGTTCTTCGGTCTTGGCTTTGTGGATCAACCAAGGAACCCAGTGGTTTTCTGGTGAACCACCGGAAACCCCGCGAACTCGGTGTAGCCTCCGCCAATCTCCACTCATGACTCGGCTCCCACGTAGTCACGACTCGACCTTGGTTTTGAGGCTCAACCAAGAAACCATTCACGACTTCATCTTGCCGTTCATGCCACCATGCGGCCCACACTTGACCCCGCCGGCCACCGGGTCCCTCGAACGAAGCCTACTTGTCTTCTCCACACCCGGAGGCCTCACCGGCGACGACCTTTCGCGCTTGTTCTTCACCTTCACCAACACCGGTCAAGCCGCAACCCGCACCCGCAATACTTAGCCAAGAATCGATCCACACAACATTGTCAATCACTCATCACACAAGGAAGCGACCATCCACCGGTCCTCGAACCGGACATGGTCCTCAATCTCCCCCTTGATGAGTGCATTGACAACACCCACACGAAAGTAACAAGAGAGAAAAGAAAAAGAAAAGAAATTAACAAAAAGAAACTCCAACAAGCGATCGAAAGCCAAACAAAGGCAAAGAGCAAGATCACTTGGAGAAGGCAAGTCTCGGACCCCTTAGGCAAGGGCAACGGCTCGACACATCCGAGACAAAACAAAGCTCAAGTAAAGAGCGCAAACCACCAAAGAAAAGCTCGAAAAACCACAAAGAGCTCCCCCTGCACACATGCAAGCTCCCCCTGAACCAATGCACCTCCCCCTGGACAAATGCATGCAAAGCGGTCCGAAAACGGGGCAGGCCGCAAAGAAATTTAGCTCACACCGGTCGGACCGGTCATCTCCACCGGCCGACCGGTGCCTAACATGTGCACGGGACCAGCACTTACAACGGTCGGACCGGTGCTCCTCACCGGTCGGACCGGTCATCTCCACCGGTCGACCGGTGCCTAACATGTGCACAGGACCGAAGCACTTACAACGGTCGGACGGTGCTCCTCACCGGTCGGACCGGTGTACAACGAGCCCGAAAATGGCTCGAAACCACTCGAAAACCTTCTAAATGCGTCCAAGAAAGCCATTTCAAGCTCAAACTTCTCCCACTTGTTGGCAATGCATGAATCAAGCCAAAAAAGCAAAACTTTCAACCTAGAGCTTCTCAAATAGACAAAATTCAACAAAGGATGCTACACATGTCCAAATGAGCAGGTTAGATACTCTGACTTCGTATCGATCTCAACTACATGATCACCAAGTTTCACAACCATTGGACGAAGCTAAGATGGATTTGGGCAATTTTGCGAAAAATTTGCCTCTCATGAGCAAAGTCCTAAACATGATCAAAGCATATCAAAATGGCAAAGCCACACAAACTTCATGCTAGGACAGCCATTCTAATCATAAGACCATCACAAACACCCACAAGCACCTCATGTCATGTCAAAGCCACCGAGCCATGTGCCTACTTTTATGTATGAGACTTCTCACCGGTAGACATCATGCAACGGTTTAGCACCCAAAGCAAATTAAAGTCAGGACATATGACATGAGAGCATATTTTCCAAGCATTTTTCATTTCATTTTCAGATTCATAATTGGTACATGAAATGTCTTTGCGGCAAAAAGGAACTTATGCCCCTCCATAAGATAAAGCAAGAGGGCTAAACATTCATGATGGCAAATGACCCTTTGGCCCCATATGATCAATAAGCTAGCTATCCAACCACAAATTAAGCATAGCTAAGCCTCTAAAACATTTCAAGATCATATAAAGGCATTTACACATGAGAGAGCATACATGTGACATTTTCAAAAACATAGCTATCAACCATGGATTATTCATCAAGATCATCAAGAGCTAAGCCAAACTAACCATAGCATATCAAACAAGCTCACAAAGACATATATCTCATTCCATGGTGAATAATGTATATGAGAGAAGCTTTTCCTAACCAATGCATATGATACAAAATGCATGCAATCTAAGATACAAGGATGCATATACATCATGTTACATATGCCATGCCAAATGCAAGAAATGCACAAAGGAAAGCTATACATATGCTACAAAGGAGCTCCCACACACAAAGCTCACAAACCACCGGCTCCTCGAGGGGAGGCAAAAAGGGCTCGACACCACCGCAAAAGAGCAAAGGAGCACAAAACTCACAAGCTCCCCCTAGACTTATGCATTAAGGCCAAAGAGCATACAAAGCTCACCTTACACGCATGAGATAGGGCAAAGAGCAAAAAGAACCAAGTGGCTTGACCAAATCCACACACTCGAAGGTCACAAATACACTTACTTTATCATTTCTTCACAATTCACTCATCCTTGTCCACCATCCCCGAAAGTGATGCACCTACATGTCACCACCGGGATATGAAGCCGAAGAACCACCCCCCGATATCAACCAAATGTTCTCCGGGTCATCCACCTGCAACTCAAAACCAAGAGCGAGAGCGAGCAAATGACTCAACACCGGGGTTAGTTCCAAATGTGTAAAACCGGTGCCTAGCCATCTGCTCGAAAGTGGAGTTAGCACAAACCAAACCATCTTTCCTACTAAAGCTACCTCCATGAACACCACTACGGTAACCACCATGAGGGAACCAACCCTCTCTGCTCGGAGGAGGACCAAAACCACGAAAGAAAACCCGTGGACCGTCCCTCCTCTCTTTCTCAAAGCTAAGACTCCTCTCATCCCCGTAGTGAGCACGAGGAGGAGAATGTTTAGCAAACCGACCTCCCGCAAACTCTCCCCGCCCAACCACTAGAACCACGAACTCCGGATCCAAACCTCGCACCCGTACGAGCACGAAACCCAAACCGCCGCCTATCCGGGCTCGCACCGGTCCGATCGGTGCCCCTCACCGGCCCGACCGGTGTAGCTCGGGCAAGAAGGCACCTCCAACGACCTTCCGCTCTCCCCAAGCCCGAACCGACCTCACACTCGCCTTGGCCCCGGGCAACTACACACGAGGCTCAAGTACACCAACGAAATGGTGATACTTGTCCTTGTTAGCCCACTCCTTCGCCATTCTCTCCTCACGCTTCCTCTTGAAGCAAAACACTCTCTTGTGACCATCCTTTCCGTAAAACTCACAATGGAAACGGATTGATCTGGGCTTAGGCTTGGGATGAGGCTCTTCACAAGGCTTCTCACTTGGTTTCTTACTAGGCGTTTCACTTGCCTTCTCACTCGGTTTTTCTCTTGGTTGGTTTGGCTTGGAGGTAAACTTGTCTTTGGGTGTGGGTTGTGGTGGAACTGAAACATTCCCAAATTTCCTTTCTCTCTCACCACTGCCCTCACCAACCTTATCCAATCCCAAAGCCCAACCGTCAAAGCGCTTACAGCTAGCAATCATCATACCAAGCTGAGGTTCTTGACTCGACGACCAACTCAGTGCTTCACGCAACTTATCATTCTCATCTTGCAAGCGAACAACACATTTTGCAAGATCCAAATTCTTCATAGAATGCAACTCACATGTAGAGCAAGAAGTAGGAATAGGCACTTTCAAATCAGCCTCGGGCGAAACAATGCGAGAACGGAGCTCAACAATTTTCTCATGCAAACTAGGGCAAGAAGTGCAAGCACCAAGCAAAGTGGGTCTAGATTGTAGCTCAGCCAACTCAACCCTAAGCACATCTAGTTCCTCACACTTGGAGGCATACTTCTCCCTAAGATCGGTCAAGTCGCCTTGGAAAGCGAGCAATCGAGCACAATCATTTTCATCAGAAACAACAGGGCTAGCCTTAAGCGAATCAATTTCAAGCTTACTATCAAGAACCCGTGTTTCTAGCTCACCACTCTAGTCCTAGCATCCTCGAGCAAAGATCTAAGCTCCTTCCTAAGCTTCTTAGCCTCTCTAAGCATGTGATCGCGATTATCAAGCAAGTCAACCAACTCCTCATTCTCCTTACGCAAAGAACAGAGCTCATCACATACCTCATCCTCGGAATCCATGTCCGAGGCGTCCTTCCGGCTTCTCTTGCTGCTCGAACCGCAAGCCATGTCGCGAAGTCGTCCTTGAAGCTTAGGCCCGTCACACAAAGGCCGTTGAGGTACTTGCCGAGGTTCTTCTTCTTCTTCTTCTTCTTCTTCTTCTTCTTCTTCTTCTTGTCATCCTCTTCGTCTTCATCGCTCGAGCTTGAAAACGTGTCCTCGGAATCGGACTCGATGTCGCTCGATCTCTTCATCTTCTCTCGAGACCGAGCCTTCTTCCCATGTTCATGATCCTTCTTCTTGGACTTCTTCCTCTTGTCCACCAACTTGTGCTTGTCGTGGTCGTTCACCTTCGGACACTCGGCGAAATAGTGTCCGGTCTTGCCGCACTTGAAGCATGTCCTCGTGTTCCTCCTTATGTTCACCCGATTCTCATGCGGCCTCTCGAACCGCCTCGTCGGAGACGAGCTCGTCCTCTCCAAGCACGTCGAACTCCTCATCTGGCATAGACATCAAAGAGGACAAAGAGAACATCTTGGTGGATGGGTTAGTGTTAGCCTTTCCATTTGAACCACCGATGAGGGCGAGACTATGAGAGTCAGTCGGGCCCTCGATCTTGGCTGTCATGCCCCTATCCACGTCAGCCGACTTGAGCTTCAAGAACGGCTCGTTCACCGTCGAGTGTCATACTTCTCCGACTCCACAATGGTCGTCACACCCGATTTTCCGTAGAAAACCGAATGCATCTCATATGTGTGCCGGGATCACAATTTCACACATATGATAGACTCATGAGTGTAATATCACAAGACACTCGCTCAAAAACGTACGAAAAAGGTTTATTAACTTTTATTACACTCACGAAGGTAGACACAAAGGTCTTTACACGAACATCGATAACTATGAAGACGCGACTCCATCTTCATCTTCCACAGGCTTCGATCGGTTGATCGCATCCTCAGAACTCCTCGTAGTCGGTGAAGTTCTCCACTCCGGGATTCTTCTCTGAACAGCGTAAGCAAGGATGAGTACACTTATGGTTGGTACTCAGCAAGGCCACAGAAATAACCGGAAAGCAATATTAATCCATCTTTAAGTTCAATTAATCATGTGAGGGTCCAGGCCGCTCTTGACCGTGAGCACGGCCGATCGATCGGTTTTACACTCGCAGAGGTTGCACACCTTTCCCACGGTTCGCGTAAAAGTTCCAAAGAACTTTGAACCCAACCACGCATGTGCCGATCGTGCACAATACCACACTTCCGAGGTGTGATTGCATAGGGACGCTACGAAGCCTTTACAAAGATATGCAAAAGACTAACGACCCGCATAGTTACGGATCGGGCGGACCATAACCCTCCCTAGTGGTCGGCACCTTAGCAAAGGTCGCTACCCCAAAAGGACCGGGCTATACCCCCGCAACCCGGATCCCCCTCTCGCTCCTTTCGGAAAAGGGCCATCGGATCAATCGCACACCTAATTAATTGGCTAAGCCGAGCCATATGGACCGTGGTTGCACCGTTTTCCGGGTGGTTCTCCATGTTCCGATTAACTTATAGTGTTCTTGATTAAAGCATAGGTAGAAGGGTGGTTAGGGTCACTTGCCTTTCTCCAACGATAAGCTACTTTCCTTATCTGAAAAGCTCTGTACTTGAACTTCCTCGAACGGCGTGTCGGCTACGATCATGCAAGAAAACATACAATAAATAAAACAATACATCAAACATTACCAAAAGGCTAAAACAAGCTTTTAGAAATGACGGGCTCGGAGAGACGATCGCGTGGACACCAAGAACGCGTAAAACGGAGCTAGGATGGAAAAGTTATGGCCGAAACAAGGTTCGGGGACTAAATTGTGATTATCCGAAAGTTTTAGGGGTTTCTCTCGCAAGATTTCGGGGACCTAAACATAAATATGTGTGAAACTAGGAGGTCTAATATGTAAAAGACTAAGGATAGGCTATTAAACATGAAAACTATGGAGATCGGGGGCATAGATATAAAAATCGGGATCGAATTGTAAGACTTTTATATAGGTGGAAGGATACTTATGTGATATTGAAAACTACGGGGGCCTTTTTGCAAAACAGCCAAGCGGCCGGCGGGTGGACCGTGGCGGCGACACGTGGTGGCTCGCGGTAGGGGCGTGGCCGACGCGGTGATGATGTCGGCGTGACGCAAGCCGTGGACCGCGCCGGTGGACTCGGTCCATGGTCCACGGTGGACCGGACCCAAGGGGTATGATTCCTTTTAATCCGGGCCGTCCGCTCGGATCCTAAGGCCACGGTCGCTTGCGGGCGGCCGGCGGCGGGCGGGGGGACGGCCGCGGCGGCTAGCGGCGGCGCCGGGCGGCGCGCGCGGCGGTGAGGCAACGGTGGCCTCCGGGACACCAAAATCGACGGGATCCGCGCGAAATCGAAGCCGAGAAGGAGAGAAATTCACCTATGCTCTTGAAGAGGCGGGCGAAACGGCGGCGAGGGAGATCGGGCGGTGGAGCTCGGTGCGGGGCGGCGCTCCGGCTCGGCTGCGCATGCGCGAGGAGAAGGCGGGACCGTGGTGCGGGAGGAGGTGGGGTTCGGGCTCGCCTTTATAGGGCGGAGGGGAAGAAGTAGAGAGGGCGTCCGAGGCGGCGCGGGGGGAGGTCGGTGGCGCCCGGCGCCATTAATGGCGCGTGGGTGTGGGCGGCGTCCGTTACGGGGAGGGGAAGAGGGGCGGGCGGCGGTGGGTGAGTGCGCGGGGAGGTGGAGCGGCGCGCCCGGTGGGGAGGTGGAGCGGCGCGGGGAAGGCGAGGAGGCGGCGCGGGGTGCGGGTGCGGCGGCGGCGCGGGGGAAAGGGGGGGGGGCGCGGGGCCGGAGGTAGGGGAAGCCCCTGACGTGTGGGCCCCACACGTCAGCGGGTGAGAGAGGGAGAGGGAGGGAGGCGGGATGAGCGGGCGGCGAGTGGGCCGGCTTGGGCCGAGCGGGGGAGCCGGGCGGTGGGTTGGGTTAGATTGGTAGGTTAGTTTTCTTTTTTTTTTTCTCTTTTCTTTTTCTTTTCTTTTCTTTTCAAATCCAAATTCAAAACCTTTTAAATTCAAATCTTTTCAACTTTTCAAACACAAATTTTAACACAAATTTACTCAACTATTTTAAGACTTTTCACAAATCATTTTTACAGCTTTTCAACCATTTCTTTTCTTTTTTTTTTTAAATTCATACCTTCATTTTTTTTTCAAACTTTTACACCAATTTCCTCAAACTCTTTTCACAACTATTTTAAGGACTTTCTCACAAATATTTTCTTTTTAAGACTTTTAAAATCAAACCACAAACAAAACTCATGCTTTTCAATTATGATGCACAAACACTTGGGTTATTCTAATTATTAAATGATGTTTAATTTAATTAAAGGCAAATTTATTTATTCAAATTTTATTAAATCCTTAGAAAAATAAAACTAAGCCATGTTGCTAATAATATTTTATTGTGATGGAATTTTCGGGTGTTACAAATCCTACCCCCTTAAAAAGAATCTCGTCCCGAGATTCGGAGGGATCGGGAAACAAGAGGAGATACAAGATGTTCTTGATAGATGATGGGTTACTATCACGAGCTTGTTCACTTCCCCTTCTTCTTCGGGCTTGTAGCGGCAAACTCAATCCTATCTCCTTGCGGGGTAGTTAAGAGCACCGACTTCTTGGCACACAAAATGATTCCATCATGCTTGCTTAACCAATCCATACCAAGGATCACATCTATTCCACCTTGGATGTTAGGATCACTAAGTCTCGCTTCAAAATCTATCTCTCCGATCTTAAGATTGACTCGTGGGCATACATAGGTGGATTTCATTTCACCGTTTGGAGAACTAATTAGCAAATGTGTCTTCATGGAACTCTTGGGTACATCATGCTTTGTCACGAATCGTTCGGTAATAAATGAATGTGATGCCCCGGAATCAAATAAAGCTGTTGCGGGTACGAGTTGATAAGAAACGTACCAAGCACAACATCTTTGTCTCCTTGAGCTTCTTCGGCCGTCACATGGTTCACCCTACCATGCATATTGTTCTCGTTGTCCTCTCGTTATCTCTCCGGGGTGTCGGCATATTGCGCCGTGGGCAAATACGGCATAGTGTCCCAATTCTCCGCGCTTGAAGCATCCACCGGGGTGAACCGGAGTAGTGTTCCTTCTTGGTGCACCCGAGCGATTCCGATGAGGATTTGGAGCCCGAGGTGTCATTGGGTTGGATTCTTCGGGTTCATCAAACGAACGATACCGCCGACTCGTCCATGGCTTCTACCTTGTGTGCTAGAACGAAACCGAGAGTCTTGCGATGAGTTGTAACGAGGGCGGGTGTTACCGCTAGATCGTCCCCGAGATTGAAACTTGCGCTTCGTTCACGAAGTTCCTTGCGTTTATTCTCCAAGCCTATAGCCTTATTGAGTAACATCTCGAAAGTTAAGAAATGTGTGGCTCGCAACCGATAGTTAAGTGGCCCTATCAATCCATCGAGAAAGCGTTCTCGTCTCTTTGCATCCGTGTTGACTTCATCCGGTGCATAGCGGGACAAATGAGTAAACCGATCCGGATACTCACTAACGGTCATGTTGCCTTGCTTTAGAGCTAGAAATTCCTTCTTCTTCGACCTTCTTCACACCAAATGGGATGTGATGTGTACGAAAACTCTCCTGGAACTCCCGCCGTGTAATGGTGTCGGCGGCGAAGATGTGCGACGGTGTAAGCATCCCACCAATCGGCGGGCCGCACCTTCCAGACGTCCTGAGGCATACAAAACCTTCTCACGATCATTACATTGGGTGATATTCAACATCTTGTTGATGGTCTTGAGCCAATCATCGGCATCGAGGGGATCTACAGAATGAGAGTAAGTGGGCGGGTTGTGGCTCATGAATTCTCTATGCTTGTTTACCGGTGGTGGAGGTGGTGGAGGTCCTTGTGGTGGTGGTCGGTTCTGCCGTGCTCGTAGATTCGGGCCGGTGGCGGTGAGGTTCGAATCAACCGCATCCGTTCCGTAAAGAACCGCCGCATCGCGGGATCCATTGCTAATTCTTGTGAAGGAGGGAACTTGATTCGACCGATTGACGATGAACGGAATATCTCGTCCAGCTCCCGACCCGACGTTTACCATTGATTATTAGAGAGAAAAGTTTTCCGATAGGAAGTTGAGTTGATAAAGGTGAATCGAGAGAAAAGGGGCTAAGATTCAAATTTTAACTTTAATTATTTTATTGATGTATTTGTGGCCATCACTCCACAAAAACATTTCAATCATGTCAAAGATCCAAATCATGCATGTTTACAATCAACAAGCATTAACATCGCACGTCCTCACAAGAACGGCTCTATTGAAACGAAACTCGGTAGAAGGGTAGGCAACCTAAGAATCTATCCCGTAAAACACGTGTGGTAGTTCAAGGTGGAAGAACAAGAATCGTATTCGGTGTAGAAGAAAACAAAAGATTTGATTTTGTTTAGAGAATAAAGAATAAAATATTTTTTTAAAGCGTAAATAAGATATTTTGAATGTTAGAAGAGCTTCCTAGAAAGAGAGTCCTTAATATCGACCATTTCTATCCGAGGCCGCGTCCTACGATCGGCAATGCTCGATACCACTCTGTCACACCCGATTTTCCGTAGAAAACCGAATGCATCTCATATGTGTGCCGGGATCACAATTTCACACATATGATAGACTCATGAGTGTAATATCACAAGACACTCGCTCAAAAACGTACGTAAAAGGTTTATTAACTTTTATTACACTCACGAAGGTAGACACAAAGGTCTTTACACGAACATCGATAACTATGAAGACGCGACTCCATCTTCATCTTCCACGGGCTTCGATCGGTTGATCGCATCCTCGGAACTCCTCGTAGTCGGTGAAGTACTCCACTCCGGATTCTTCTCTCGAACAACGGCGTAAGCAAGGATGAGTACACTTATGGTTGGTACTCGGCAAGGCCACGAAATAACCGGAAAGCAATATTAATCCATCTTTAAGTTCAATTAATCATGTGAGGGTCCAGGCCGCTCTTGACCGTGAGCACGGCTGATCGATCGCCTTTACACTCGCGAGGTTGCACACTTTTCCCACAGTTCGCGTAAAAGTTCCAAAGAACTTTGAACCCAACCACGCATGTGCTGATCAGGCACAATACCACACTTCCGAGGTGTGATTGCATAGGGACGCTACGAAGCCTTTACAAAGATATGCAAAAGACTAACGACCCGCATAGTTACAGATCAGGGCGGACCATAACCCTCCCTAGTGGTCAGCACCTTAGCAAAGGCCGCTACCCCAAAAGGACCGGGCTATACCCCCGCAACCCGGATCCCCCCTATGCTCCTTTCGGAAAAGGGCCATCGGATCAATCGCACACCTAATTAATTGGCTAAGCCGAGCCATATGGACCGTGGTTGCACCGTTTTCCCGGGTGGTTCTCCATGTTCCGATTAACTTATAGTGATCTTGATTAAAGCATAGGTAGAAGGGTGGTTAGGGTCACTTGCCTTTCTCCAACGATAAGCTACTTTCCTTATCTGAAAAGCTCTGTACTTGAACTTCCTCGAACGGCGTGTCGGCTACGATCATGCAAGAAAACATACAATAAATAAAACAATACATCAAACATTACCAAAAGGCTAAAACAAGCTTTTAGAAATGACGGGCTCGGAGAGACGATCGCGTGGACATCAAGAACGCGTAAAACGGAGCTAGGATGGAAAAGTTATGGCTGAAACAAGGTTCAGGGACTAAATTGTGATTATCCGAAAGTTTTAGGGGTTTCTCTCGCAAGATTTCGGGGACCTAAACATAAATATGTGTGAAACTAGGAGGTCTAATATGTAAAAGACTAAGGATAGGCTATTAAACATGAAAACTATGGAGATCGGGGGCATAGATATAAAAATCAGGACTGAATTGTAAGACTTTTATATAGGTGGAAGGATACTTATGTGATATTGAAAACTACGGGGGCCTTTTTGCAAAACAGCCAAGCAGCCGGCGGGTGGACTGTGGCGGCGACACGTGGTGGCTCGCGGTAGGCCGTGGCCGACGCGGTGATGATGTCAGCGTGACGCAAGCCGTGGACCGCGCCCGGTGGACCTGGTCCATGGTCCACGGTGGACCGGACCCAAGGGGTATGAATCCTTTTAATCTGGGCCGTCCGCTCAGATCCTAAGGCCACGGTCGCTTGCGGCGGCCGGCGGCGGCGGGCGCACGGCCGCGGCGGCTAGCGGCGGCGCCGGGCGGCGCGCGCGCGGCGGTGAGGCAACGGTGGCCTCCGGGACACCAAAATCGACGGGATCCGCGCGAAATCGAAGCCGAGAAGGAGAGAAATTCACCTATGCTCTTGAAGAGGCGGGCGAAACGGCGGCGAGGGAGATCGGGCGGTGGAGCTCGGTGCGGGCGGCGCTCCGGCTCGGCCTGCGCATGCGCGAGGAGAAGGCGGGACCGTGGTGCGGGGAGGAGGTGGGGTTCGGGCTCGCCTTTATAGGGCGGAGGGGAAGAAGTAGAGAGGGCGTCCGAGGCGGCGCGGGGGGGAGGTCGGTGGGCGCCGGCGCCATTAATGGCGCGCGGGTGTGGGCGGCGTCCGTTACGGGGAGGGGAAGAGGGGCGGGCGGCGGTGGGTGAGTGCGCGGGGAGGTGGAGCGGCACGCCGGTGGGGAGGTGGAGCGGCGCGGGAAGGCGAGGAGGCGGCGCGGGGTGCGGGTGCGGCGGCCGCGCGGGGAAAGGGGGGGGCGGGGCTGGAGGTAGGGGAAGCCCCTGACGTGTGGGCCCCACACGTCAGCGGGTGAGAGAGGGAGAGGGAGGGAGGCGGGACGAGCGGGCGCTGAGTGGGCCGGCTTGGGCCGAGCGGGGGAGCTGGGCCGGTGGGTTGGGCTAGATTGGTAGGTTAGTTTTCTTTTTTTTCCTTTTTCTTTTCTTTTCTTTTCAAATCCAAATTCAAAACCTTTTAAATTCAAATCTTTTCAACTTTTCAAACACAAATTTTAACACAAATTTACTCAACTATTTTAAGACTTTTCACAAATCATTTTTACAACTTTTCAACCATTTCTTTTTTTTTTAAATTCAAACCTTCATTTTTTTTTTCAAACTTTTACACCAATTTCCTCAAACTCTTTTCACAACTATTTTAAGGACTTTCTCACAAATATTTTCTTTTTAAGACTTTTAAAATCAAACCACAAACAAAACTCATGCTTTTCAATTATGATGCACGGACACTTGGGTGATTCTAATTATTAAATGATGTTTAATTTAATTAAAGGCAAATTTATTTATTCAAATTTTATTAAATCCTTAGAAAAATAAAACTAAGCCATGTTGCTAATAATATTTTATTGTGATGGAATTTTCGGGTGTTACAATGGCCTCAAACTTTCTCGCCCCAAATCGTACGATCCAAAGAGTGTAAGCACTTGACCGCTCTATCATGATCATCGTACGGGAGCACGTCCACATTGGCCCTCATGTTGTTCACAACCACCGTGAACCTCGAAACAAGGCATCGATGGACTCACCGGGGAGATGAGTGAAGTTCTCGTACTCTCTCCCGTAGGTCGCATACATCCGTGCTCGAACCTAGGCGTTCCCAACATAAGCCTCCTTCAACACCGCCCAAATCCTACAAGCCAAGTGCTCGGTGTGCACCCGATCGAACTCGGCCGACACAAAGCATGAAACAAGTAGTCGACCGCCTTATTGTTGGCGTCGAATCCGTCCCTCGATCTCGGAGCGAGGAAGTCCATCGACCGGACATAGCCCGTGTCCACCGTGACATCCGAAAGGATCCGACCCTTTCCGCGGAGTTACACACCCATCCGCTTGCTCCACATCCGGTAGTTCTTGCCATCGAAGTGTGGAGGACCCGAACCCCGTTCTCGGTACATCATCCTTGGATCTTAGACGGTTAGAGTCAATAAAGACCCGAACCTCGCTTCCGATACCACTTGAAGGACCGATACGGCGAACCGAGAGGGGGAGTGAATGGGAGCCGACAAAAATTCTTCTCGAAGGAGATGGGAACTCCAACAAGATGAACAAGGCTTCCAACACACGTCTCCGACTCACTACCAAGTTGGCCAAGCCCACGTAGCCACCGGAGTGCCACTAGACCTAGGAATCAACACACAACCTTCCGACCCGAGAACGCGGCGGAACACCAAACCTCGAGTCTACGGACCCACACCGGTCGGTCCGGTGAGCACCACCGGTCGACCGGTCCCCTGGCCGGTGAAACCGAGCAACTTTCACTAAGTGGCTCTACATCGGTCGACCGGTGAGACACACCGGTCGGACCGATCACACACGAAAGCCCCCAAAGCACCAAACAAAGCCAACCGACCACCAAACCGACCCAAACTCGAAACGGCAGAACCACGGGGCAACGGCGAACACACCAAGACGTTCACCCGAGCAAAATCCAACCGAGGGTTGCACCGGTCGGACCGACCAAGAGCACCGGTCGGACCGATGTAGCTTGGGCGGCTCGGGATGAACAAGCACCCGCGGGTCAACTCCTCCAAATCCAAACCTAGATCTCCCGAATCGCTCCACGGACTTGAACAAGACTTTGGGCATATTAGGAACACCTCATGAGGAGTCCATACCCAAGTTTAATCCCACCAAAACTCGTCCAAAAAGGAGGAATCAAGGAAATCCCGCCAAGAGCACTTCCAACCCAAGAACTCAAGGAACCCCAAAATCGAGCACCTTTACTCATGGATTTGGGAAGGGAATCACAACCCAAAGAACCACGAAGGGTTCCCACAAATTTCCCCCATCAAATCTCCAAAAGAAAGGTCCCGAAAACAACCCAAAGAAATCACCAAGAGAGGGCTCCGAAAATCACCACCAAGAACAACCGGGGAAAACACATCCAAACCTTGAGGAACCACGCCGAATCATCTATACATGAAACAAAGGTTCATACAAGGTCTAGCAAGCTGCCCGATCATCCATCCCTCTCAACAAGATCTCTCCATGAAGCTCTCTTGCTAGTCCTATGGTAAACCTAAGGAAAAATAGGAAGGAAAATGGGAAAACAAATGAGCTAGGGTTCCAAGAGTTGGCTGCCATCCTCTCACCTCTTGGGTTATATGGAGGCAACAGAAAGTCTAAAATACCCTTCTCTAACAACTAGGGATACAAGCCCCTCAAGGGCGGATTTGGAAGTCTTCGTGTCTTCACCATCGAACGGATGCCCGGCGACCGCACCCTAGATAGCCTCGACGCAAGCCATGCGATCCCGACGCGTGTCCTCCGCTTCGAAGTCTCCGGACCGCATCATCGCACACCGGTCGGGCCGGTGCTCCTCACCGGTCGGACCGGGGTCGACCCACCGGTCGGACCGGTCCGGCGGCTGCTCGCCGCACCGTCTTCGGTTCTTCGGTCTTGGCTTTGTGGATCAACCAAGGAACCCAGTGGTTTTCTGGTGAACCACCGGAAACCCCGCGAACTCGGTGTAGCCTCCGCCAATCTCCACTCATGACTCGGCTCCCACGTAGTCACGGCTCGACCTTGGTTTTGAGGCTCAACCAAGAAACCGTCCACAACTTCATCTTCTTGTTCATGCCACCATGCGGCCCGCACTTGACCCCGCTGGCCACCGGGTCCCTCGAACGAAGCCTACTTGTCTTCTCCACACCTGGAGGCCTCACCGGCGACAACCTTTCGCGCTTGTTCTTCACCTACACCAACACCAGTCAAGCCGCAACCTGCACCTGCAATACTTAGCCAAGAATCGGTCCACACAACGTTGTCAATCACTCATCACACAAAGAAGCGACCATCCGGCGGTCCTCGAACCACACATGGTCCTCACGAGCGACGATGAGGAAGATGGAGAGCCGAGGCAAGGCCCGAGCGATGGTTGGTGCGAATGATGTCGACTCCGGTTCCGTGTACTCCACCTCGAGCTCGAGTAGCGGTGAAGACGAAGGTGATCGTCGCAAGGGCAAGAAGGCGTCCAAGAACCCGAGCGGGGGTGAGCTTCTTCGCTAGAGACAGCCTTCGCACCACCATGGTGCTGAGCTCCGGCAGCAAGAAGAGCACACAGAGCGACTCGGACGCTGAGTCCGACGACGAGGTGTGTGATGAGCTTCCCTTCTTGCGCCAGGAGAATGAATGACTTGGTACTTTGCTTGATAATTGTGATGACATGCTTAGAGAGGCAAAGAAAATGAGAAAAGAGCTTTGGGCTTCACTCGAGGATGCTAGGACTAGAGTGGTCGAGCTAGAAACACAAGTGCTTGATAGCAAGCTTGAGATTAATTCCGTTAAGGCTAGCCCCGTTATTTCGGATGAGGTTGATTGTCTTGATTGCTCCATCTTTCTTGCCGATCTTGCTTTGTTCAAGGAAAAGCATGCCTCCAAGCATGAGGAACTAGATGTGCTTAGGGTTGAAGTGGTCGAGCTTAAATCTAGATCTCGCTTTGCTAGGTGCTTGCACTTCTTGTCTCGTTTTGCATGCTAAAATTGATGAGATGCATGCTTACACTAGTTCTCTTGAGGCTAAATTGAAGGAACCCATGCCTACATCATGCTCTACCCGTGAAATGCATGCTTTGAAAAATTTGGAACTTGCACATTATGTTGATCATTTGCGGGATGAGAATGATGAGCCGAGAAAGTTGATGGGTTGGTTGTCCGGTCATGAGCCTCGCTGAGGATGATGATCGATGCATTTAAGAGGCGGGATGGTGAGGCACTTGGGGCAAACAAAGTTGGTGAGGGAAGTGAGAGAATATCCCGAGCCACCAAAACCCACCACAAGAATGATTTCCCTCCAAAACCTAACCATCTTAGGAACCGACTAGACACAACCCCAGCTCCACCCATGTTTCCTACACCCACAAATGATCTCCAAAAGCCTATCAAGTTTGTGAGCACTTCGGGGAAAGTGTTCTTTGGGAAAGAGAGTGAGAGGGCTAGTGAGGAGAAACCGGTAGAGAAGTTGAGTGGAGAAAAACCAAGTGAGCAGCCCCAATCCAAGGCTAAACCTAAACTTGTGAGGTTCCATTGTGGCTATTGTGGAAGAGATGGTCACAAGGATGAGTTTTGCTTCAAGAGGAAGCGAGAGGAAAGGATGGCAAAGGAAGGGCGAACAAGGATAGGTACAACCCTTCCCATGGTGTACCTAAGCCTCGTATGCCACTGCCCAGCGGAAAAGCTATGGTGAGAAGTGTTCCGGCATGGGGAGATGCGAATTCCCACAGCCGAGGGGCTGTTCTGGAGAGGGCGGTCAGACCGGCCTGGCTAGGCGGTCGACCGGCCCTACCCGCAGGGGGGCGGTTAGGCCGGCCTAGCTAGGCGGTTCAACCGGCCCCCCCGAGCACTCGGGCGGAGTGGTTTTCGAGGTGGTGAGTCGAGAGGTTTCGCTTATGAAGATAGTTGTCTTTGGTGGTTGGTCCGGAGAGGCGGTAGGTGGTCGGTTGCTAGGCATTCTCCCCCTCGAATTCACTACGGGGATGGGAGGAGTCGTAGCTTTGAGAAGGAGAGGAGGGATG
The DNA here is from genome assembly GCA_947561735.1 of Cenchrus americanus. NCBI lineage: Eukaryota > Viridiplantae > Streptophyta > Magnoliopsida > Poales > Poaceae > Cenchrus > Cenchrus americanus. The sequence goes on from OX387239.1 coordinate 11,561,975, forward strand.
GTCCACGGGTCTTCTTTCGTGGTTTTGGTCCTCCTCCGGGCAGGCGAGGGTTGGTTTCCTCGGAGTGGTTACCGAGGTGGTGTTCGTGGTGGTAGTTTTGGTAGGAAAGATGGTTTGGTGTGTGCTAACCCCACTTTCGAGCAAATGGCTCGGCAAGTCGGTTTTACTCTTTTGGTACTAACCCCAGTGCTGAGTCGTTTGTTCGCTCACGTGCTCGTTTTTGAATTTCAGGTGGGAGACTTGAAGAACATTTGGTTGATTGACTCCGGTTGCTCGAGGCATATGACCGGAGACAGGGGGTGGTTCTCAAGTCTCGTCCCGGTGGTGACGAAGAGGTACATCACTTTTGGGGACAATGGGCGTGGGCGTGTGCTTTCAGAAGGTGAGATTAAGGTGAGTGACAAGATCACTCTGAGGCGTGTTGCTCTTGTTTAATCGCTGGGGTACAATCTCGCTTTACGTGTCCCGGCTATTGGATGAGGGTTTTGAGGTGTTGTTTCGGCCGGGTGGTTCTCGGATTTTGGACTCTCGAGGGGACCTTGTCCGTATGGTCGTTCTCGTGGGTCGGGTGTTTCGTGCTGATTTTTCTCGGTCTTCGGGTGTGGAGCGTTGTTTCTTGGTCGGTTCTTCGAGTGAGTTGTGGAAGTGGCATAGGAAGTTGGGTCACTTGAGCTTTGACCTTTTGTCGCACTTGAGTAAACTCAATTTGGTCCGAGGATTGCCACCGTTGAGGTTTGAGAAAGAGTTGGTTTGTGCGCCGTGTAGGCATGCCAAGATGGTAGCCACTTCTCACCCGCCTCTCATCGATGTGATGACCGAGTGTCCATGCGAGCTGCTCCATATGGACCTTGTTGGCCCGGCTCGTGTGTGATCTCGCGGTGGGAAGTGGTATGTCCTTGTTGTGGTGGACGACTATTCTCGGTATGTGTGGGTGTTCTTTCTCAAGGATAAGGGCGGACGTTTGGTTTTGTTCGAGATCTAGTCATGAGGTCGAGGAACGAGAGGCACGAGATGCCATACGAGCTATCCGCGGTGATAATGGCTCGGAATTCGAAACTCTCGTTTTGAAACCTTTTGCCATTGCTTGGGTCTTGAGCACCGGTTTTCGAGTCCGTATACGCCTCCCCGGAATGGTGTTCGGGAAAGGAAAAACAGGACCTTGTGCGAGATGGCTCGGACGATGCTTGATGAGCATAGGACTCCGAGGAGGTATTGGGCTGAGGCGGTGAATACCGCGTGCTATGTGTCGAACAGGATCTACCTCAGAGTGCACAAGAAGAAAACATGTTATGAGTTGATGCATGGTCGCACACCCAAGGTGAGTCACTTCTATGTCTTTGGTTGCAAGTGTTTCATTCTGAAGAAAGGAAGGAAGTTGGACAAGTTTGAGGCTAGGTCTGTCGATGGTATTTTCTTTGGTTATGCATCTCACTCTAGAGTATATCGTGTGCTCAATCTTGAAAATAACCAAATCGTGGAGACTTGCGAGGTAACCTTCGACAGGACAGAGCCACGTAGTCAGCTTGTCTTTGAGTGTGCAGGTGATGATGAGCTTGGCGAGGAGATCTTTCAGGAGGAGGAGCATGAACATGGAGACGATGAAGATGGCGGTGTGGTGCCCCCGGCCGAACATGTACCCACTACTTCGACTACGGTGGTGGATGGACCCTCTCCTACACCTACGACGACGAATCAAGAACGAGGAGAAGGCGTTGCCGAGGGGGAGGTAGCATCGAGGCGAGAACCTCCCCGGCCGAGTACAAGTGGATCACCCGGCTTCGAGGATCATCGGCGACGCAAATGAACGAACTACAAGGTCAAGGGTTCGAAACAACTCCCATTTCGCTCATGCTGCATTTGTTGCTACTTTTGAGCCCAAAGACATTGGACACTCACTATCCGATCACAATTGGGTTAATTCGATGCATAAGGAGTTGGAGAACTTTGAGAGGAATCGAGGTTTGGGAGTTGGTTGACCCTCCCCCGGGGTGTAAGCCGATTGGTACAAAGTGGGTGTGGAAAAACAAAGAGGGAGAGAAAGGTGAGGTTGTGAGGAACAAGTCGAGTCTTGTTGCTCAAGGGTTTAGTCGAAGGAGGGGATTGACGGCGAGGAGACCTTTGCTCTCGTAGCCCGTTTGGAGGCGATATCCTTCTAGCCTTTTCCGTGGCTAAAGGGTTCAAGTTGCACCAAATGGATGTGAAGAGTGCTTTCCTGAATGGTGTGTTGGAGGAAGAAGTGTATGTGAGGCAACCTCCGGGGTTTGAGAGTGAGAAGCACCCCCACCGGGTGTATAAGTTGAGGAAGACATTGTATGGGTTGATGCAGGCGCGTAGAGCTTGGTATGGTAGGTTGAGGGGGTTCTTGTTTGAGAGAGGTTTTGAGATGGGGAAGGTCGATCAGACCTTGTTTTTGCAGAGGTAGGGCAGAGATATCCTGATTGTGCAGGTGTACGTGGATGATATTGTCTTTGGTGGCTCGTCTAACTCTCTTGTTGCAAGGTTTGCGAGAGGATATGAGCGGGGAATTTGAGATGAGCATGATGGGCGAGTTGCGGTTCTTCCTCGGGCTACAAATCAAACAATCAAAGGAAGGAACATTTGTGCACCGGGCTAAGTACACCAAGGACATTGTGTGGAAGTTCAAGATAGAGGATTCCAAGGCTATGACGACACCGATGAGTACGACTACAACTTTTGATGCGGACGAGGAAGGTGAACACGTGGACCGGAAGGAGTACGGAGCATGATCGGGTCACTCCTCTACTTGACGGTGACGAGGCCGGACGTCCGCGTTCTCGGTATGTCCGTGCGCTCGTTTTCAAGCATCTCCGAGGACTTCGCACCGGCAAGCGGTGAAGCGGATTTTCGGTACTTGCGTCACACTCCCGACTTCGGCCTTTGGTACTCCGCGTCCTCTTCTATGGCGCTTCATGGTTTTTCGGACGCGGATTTTGCCGGGTGTCGGTTAGATAGGAAATCCACTTCGGGACTTGCCGAGTTTTTGGGATCTTCTTTGGTGTCTTGGTCTTCCCGCAAACGGTCGAGTGTTGCTCGGTCCACTACCGAGCCGGAGTATGTTGCCGCTGCTAGTTGTTGCTCTCGGCTCTTTTGGATTTCATACACCATGAGTGACTTTGGTGAGGAGTATACCCATGTCCCACTTCAATGTGATAGCACCAGTGCCATAAGTGTTTCAAAGAACCCAGTGCTCCATTCCAAAACCAAGCACATAGAAGTGAGGTATCATTTTCTGAGAGACAACGTAGAGAAAGAAAAGATAGCTTTGATCCATGTACCCACACATGAAAAACTAGCCGATATTTTCACCAAACCCCTAGATCAAGCAACATTCACTCGTTTGCGGGGGGAACTTGGTGTGTGTTTGATTTCTTGAGTTGGGTGTGTGGGAGCTCCTTTGTAGCATATGTATAGTTTCCTTTGTGCATTTCTTGCATTTGGCATGGCATATGTAACATGATGTATAGGCATCCTTGTATCTTAGATTGCATGCATTTTGTATCATATGCATTGGATAGGAAAAGCTTCTCCTATATACATTGTTCACCATGGGATGATATATATGTTTTTGTGAGCTTGTTTGGTATGCTATGGTTAGTTTGGCTTAGCTCTTGATGATCTTGATGAATAATCCAAGGTTGATGGCTATGTTTTTTGAAAAATGTCACATATATGCTCTCTCATGTGTAAATGCCTTTATATGATATTGCCATGTTTTAGTGGCTTTGCTATGCTTAATTTGTGGTTGGATAGCTAGTTTATTGATCATATGGGGCCAAAGGCTCATTTGCCATCATGAATGTTTATCCCTCTTGCTTTATCTTATGGAGGGCCATAAGTTCCTTTTTGTCGCAAAGACATTTCATGTACCAATTATGAATCTGAAAATGAAATGAAAAATGCTTGGAAAATATGCTCCTATGTCATATGTGCTGAATTTAATTTTCTTTGGGTGCTAAACCATTGCATGATGTCTACCAATGAGAAGTCTCATACATAGAAGTAGGCACATGGCTCGGTGGCTTTGACATGACATGAGGTGCTTGTGGGTGTTTGTGATGGTCTTATGATTAGAATGGTTGTCCTAGCATGAAGTTTGTGTGGCTTTGCCATTTTGACATGTTTTGCTCATGTTTAGGTTTTTGCTTATGAGAGAGTAACTTTTCGCAAAATTACTCAAATCCTTTTTAGCCTTGTCCAATGGTTGTGAAACTTGGTGATCACGTAGTTAAGGTCATTACGAACCTGTAGAGTATCTAACTTGCTCATTTGGACTTGTGTAGCTCCTTGTGATGAATTTTGTATATTTGAGAAGCTATATGTTGAAACTTTTCGCATTTTGCCTTGATTCATGCATTGTCAACAAGGGGGGAGAAGTTTGTGCATGCTTTGGGCACTGGGACTGTTTGGAAGGTGTTCCAATTGGTTCGGGCAATTTTTGAGCGAGTTTGGTGCGGGGCCGGTCTCTTGGGGCGGTCTAACCGCCCCCGGCGGTCGATTCTTGTGCGGGCGGTCTAACCGCCCCGTGAAGGCGGTTTAACCGCCCGGGCCGAGTGAGCAGATTTTTGCTCTTTGCTGCATTCCCGTGTTGCATTGCCGCATTGGTTCGGGGGAGTGTGCTTTGTCTAAGGATGAGCTCGCATATGTGCAGGGGGAGCTCTTTGTGGTGTTCGAGTTTTGGTTCGGTGGTTTGCGCTCTTTGTTTTGAGCATGGTTTTGTCTCGGATGTGTCGAGTCGTTGCCCTTGCCTAAGGGGTCCGAGACTTGTCTTCTTCAAGTGATTTTGCTCTTCGCCTTTCTTTGGCTTTCAATCGCTTGTTGAGGTTTCTTTTTATTTGTTCCTTTTCTTTTTCTTTTCTCTTGTGTTACTTCATGTTGGTGTTGTCAATGCACTCATCAAGGGGGAGATTGAGGACCATGTGTGGTTCGAGGACCGGTGGATGGTCGCTTCCTTGTGTGATGAGTGATTGACAACCTTGTGTGGACTGATTCTTGGCTAAGTATTGCAGGTGCAGGTTGCGGCTTGACTCGTGTTGGTGCAGGTGAAGAACAAGTGCAAAAGGTCTTACCGGTGAGGCCTCCGGGTGTGGAGAAGACAAGTAGGCTTCGTTCGAGGGACCCGGTGGCCAGTGGGGTCAAGTGCGGGCCGCATGGTGGCATGAACCAAGAAGTGAAGTCGTGGACGGTTTCTTGGTAGAGCCTCAAAACCAAGGTCGAGTCGGGACTACGTGGGAGCCAAGTCATGAGTGGAGATTGGTGGAGGCTACACCGAGTTCGTGGGGTTTGCGGTGGTTCACCAGAAAACCACCGGGTTACTCGGTTGATCCACAAAACCGAGGCCGAAGACTCGACGAGGAGGTGTGGCCAACCAAGGCCGGTTCAACCGCCTAGGAGGGGTGGTCGGACCGCCCGGGCCGGTCGGTGCCGGGGGCCGGTCCAACCGCCCGGGGGGCGGTCCGACCGCCCTGGTCGCTGGCGCCGAGATGCTTCGAAGCGGAGGACACGCGTCGGGATCGCAAGGCTCGCGTCGAGGCTATGTAGGTTGCGGTCGTCGGGCATCCGTCCGATGAATAAAATCTGAAGACTTCCAAATTCACCCTTGAGGGGCTTGTATCCCTAGTGTTAAGTAAGGGTAGTTTAGTCTTTTGGGTGCCTCCATATATACTCATTGAGTGGATGGATGGCAGCCAACTCTTGGAACCCTAGCTCATTTGTTTTTCCATTTTCGTTCTCCTTTTTCCCTAGTTTTTCCTAGGACTAGCTTGAGAGCTTCATGTGAGATCTAGAGAGAGGGATGGATGTATGGGTGGCAAGCTAGACCTTGTACGAACATTCATGGTATGTATAGATGGTTCGGCGTTGTTCCTTAAGGTTGAGAAGTGGTTTTCCTGTCCATCTTTGTGGTGATTTTCGGAGCTCTTTGTTGCCGGTATTTTGAGAATGATTTCTTGGGGTTTTTTGTGGGTGTCACGTATGAGGATCTTGTGCCTCTTTGGCGGGTGACTTTGCCCCCAAATCTCTCTTGAATCGGACTCGATTTTGTGGTTTTCCGAGTTGGGCGAGTTCTTGACATAGAGAGGCGATTTCTTCGATTCCTCTTGATTGTGAGCGATTCGGGTCGATTCCTTTGAGGTAGAGGTTGCCACGAGGTAACCCGACTATTCCCGAAGTTTTCCTACAATCCGTGGAGTGATTCGCGGGCGCGAGGAAGTTGGGGTTTGACCCGCGGGTTGATTTTGCGGGAGAGGCGGTCTAACCGCCTCGAAGGGGGCGGTCTAACCGCCGTGGGTCTTCCGGGTCAAAGTTCCGTTTCGCCGGATTTTCCTCTCGTGAGTTTGTTCTCCTTGATCGAGTAGCATCCGGGTGAAATTTCGGGTCGTTCTCGTGCTTTGGTTGCTAGGAGTTCTTATTTGGAGTTCGTTGCTAGGTACGGGAGGTTAGACCGCCCCCGGTAGCCGCCTAACCGCCCCTAGGCCCCCGGGTGGAGTTTTGGTTTTCGCCAAGATTTTCTCGGTAGCTAGCATGGCCCCGACCGGAGATGTACGTTGGTGAAACCGTGGTGCGTTTTGGTGGTCGGAAGAGGTGTTTCGGAGGATTTCTTGGTTGCCTGGTGGAGGCGGTCTAACCGCCCCCATACCGGTGTAACCGCCCCCTCGAACGGCCGGCTTTCGAGTTGTTTCCACTTGTCGTTGGTGCGTGTGTGTTGAGGTTGCTTGGTAGTGTTTGTTCCTAGGACCAGTAGCACTCCTGTGGCTACGTGGTTTTGGCAAACGGAAGGTAGAAGTGCGGAGCGTGTGATTTTGGGGGTTCAACCGAGCGAGTTCATCTTGTCGGAGTTTCAATCTCCTTCGAGAAGAATTTTTATCAGCTCCCATTCACTCCCCCCCTCTCTGGTCGCCTAATCGGTCCTTCACGTATCCGTCTCCATGCTCCGAGGAGACTCGAAACCGAGTGCCTCCTCCAAGACGTTGTCAACGACGGCTTGGATGACAATGAACCCTTCTTCTTGGAGAAGAGACTTGTGGTTTTCTTCCACATGGTTGCCGCACTCTTCTCTCCACTAAAACTCCGGGTTGCAACCGGTAACTAGGCACTTAAAATCTTACTTCGGGACGTGGACTTTGAGTGGATTAAGGGTGTGGATTTTTTTGAGCTATCAAGCTTGGGAAGGTTGGCTATGTCTCACGGAGGTTCGGGCACACAAACTTGAACACACAAAGGCCGAGGAAGGAGAGGGAAGCTTGCTGCGAGAAAACGGGTTAAGTAGGGGAGGCCGGCCGGCCGGCCGACCGCCCGGGTGGCTCGGTGCTCCTCCCCACCTTGGGTTTCTTCCGGCACGATCATTTCGCCTCTACAACTTTCCCGCCCGCGTGCTCCACGAGTTGCACCGCCCAAACGCTCTCGTCCACTCCTTTTCATGCATTATTGGTCCTTCCACTTGATGCTCCAAGCCTTTTGTTGAAGTTCCAAGCAAGAGAAGAAGTAGCAAATCGAATCTTATAAGAAGCCTCTTTAAACCGTGGTTTCCCGTCCAAATCCGAAAACATCCGCCTTTCGGAACCCCCGTTCGGCACAATGTATCCCTACTCATGCGGGGAGTCTAGGGCGAGTCAAAAAACAAGTCGAGATTCTTTCGAAAGATCCGGCGTGCACCTCTAGCCACCGCGGCTACAAGAACACCCTATGTAATCTATCTCGAGAATAGATTTAGAATAAGCAAAGTCGATCGAAAAACGAAATCTTCGAGAAAACACTTGATCGCTAATGATAGATTCAACTTGATAATTCAAATATGACAATGATACATACACAAGATCACCACCGGGATCCTTCCTTGATCTTTCTTCTAGCTCCGGAACTCCGAGGTGGTCTTCCGTGCATGGTCCCCATGTCGGCTAGGGAAACCCTAGTCAACTAGCTCGACCCTCTCCTCTCCCGGGATGGTGTCCCTCTTTTCTCTACTCCTCGGCGGCCGATAACGAATTGGATGATGCGTGACTCTCAACCCCGGGGCTATAAATAGCCCGAATGGCGGCTAGGGCAAATGACGGGGCGAACGGGCACCGGACAGGCCGGGCCGGCCGGCCCGGGCCCACCCGTGCCCATCCCGCGGCCTCCTTTGCTCTATGTCGGTTCCCGAGTCTTCTAGATGCTTCCCCCTTCTGCATGTAGGTCCATGTCGTCAGTTTCTCTCCAAATTGGACATAACTCCTTGTCTTGCAAGATTCAGCACTTTTCTGGTTTGGTCCTCGGAGTTTGTCATCTTCTCGGGTTGAGTCCCTGGCTTCTTGGAGTCAAGTTTGCTTCATTGCATGACTTGTACGGGCTTCAAGGTCTTGTCATAAGATGCTTGATGAACTTATCCCTAAAGTCTTGCATTCAACGCTAAAATCCTGCATAAACACTAAACTCCAAAACCGACATGCACAAGTGAACTTGATATACCACGGGGGTTAGTACCAATGGATAAGGTATAAAACTTATGCCAACACCGAAGGTAAACTCATGGCTAGGTTGACGGATTTTCACCGTCAACACCGGCTATATAAGGCGAGGCAGGGGACCCTTCTCTCTCGATACGCATCATCTTGTAAACACACCCATTCAATCCAAAGCTACGCAACATACGGGACGTAGGGTATTACGCACCTCGCGGCCCGAACCTCGTCTAAATTGTGTGCCAAGAGTCTCTTCCTTCGAGTTACCGATCTCGGCGAGGCCACATTCATCTACCTTGGGTACTCCCCTTGGTAGGTTGCTGGTCTAAAACATCGAGAGCCGGAGCGCTAGGTAGGGGCTCTCGCCGAAGATCTCATGGCGAACTCGATGGCTTCAATCCACATCAAGCCAACCGTTGCCTTCAACCGCGGCGACACCTTCTTCTTCGGCTCCTGGGTCTGCACTGCTGACGGCGCCAGATCCTTCCAACGCCGCCTCACCATGACGCCCAACCCGAAGACCGGGCTCGTGACGCTCCCCGAAGTGATCACGGGCGATCTTCCCGGAAAATTCGGCGAAATTTCGCTCTACAACCAACACGGCCGACTTCGAGTTCGGATCCAACTCCAACTCGAACTCGACGTCCCCGTGGGCTATCGCATGTGAGCCGGCTACTCGCCCATCGTGTGCGGACTTCCCACTCCATGAGCACTTCCCATACGGCCTCGCAACGCCGGCAAGTTCCACACGAAGGCTCTCACTCTACACCGGGCCGGCAAGGAGATCGTCTCCGAGTGCGACTCGGACTCCAACCCGACCTCCGGCTACTACTCGGACTCCTACGAGTTCGACTTTGGATCGGACACGACGAGCCCGAGTCCAAGAACTCCACGATCGAGCAACCGCCGTCGGGACCCGCCTTCCGGCTTGGTTATAACATCTACACCCACCGGGAGATTCGTCTATTGGCCGGACCGCAAGCCCGCGGACCGACGGACGGGAACTCACGCCGCGTCGCCTACCTCGACTCGCTTCCCTATGAGGGAACACCACTAGCTCCGGCGAGGAGCACACCCCAACGAGAGGTGGCGACTCCCGACTCCGGTCCCGCACCCCCGATCGCCAAGTCTTCATGGCCGCCGGCGAGACGTCGGGACCCTCGTGGACACGCCCGACCGCTACCTTGAAGATATCTCGGCGGACGAGTTGTTTGCCAATGCACCCATAGACGAAACCAACGACGACAAGAACACCCGACATGAACGCAACGAAAGCGGAACGAACGGCGTCGACGACTCCGTGAGACCCTACCTATACGTAATCTCGCGAGAGGCTCTTGACCAAGTCGAAAACCGGGTGCACACCACCCCGGAGCGTTGTCTCATGTCTATCACTATGATAGCACGTTAGGCTCAGGGGATGCGTGCGGGAGAAGTCATCGCCAAGCTCGCGGAGGACGCCTACTTCATGAGAGTTGACAACAGAGTCACTCAAGTGCCTCCCCCTCGAATCCGCAAACCCGAAAACCTTGAAGTCAAAAGCCGCAGATCCGGCCGAACAATGGACGCAACCGAACTCGAGGAGAACTACCGCACAACCCCAACCGTACTAGGAAAGAAGCCGGTGGACCTTCTCGCAGTGGCAATAGTGCCGGTGGCGCCGGCGGTAGTCGCGGTGCCTCTTCTCATGGTGATGCCGGTGGCGGAGGCGAGGCGGCGGGGAGCTCCTCACACGGGCTTAGCAGAGAGCCGGTGGCGGAGGCAACCGCGGAGGCCGAGGCCATGCGGACAGCCATGTCATCGGTGCCTTACGCGGCGGCAACGATGCCCGCCGAAGAATTGAAGAAATTCAACGCAAAAAGTCCTCCACGGCAGGTGACAACGACGGCTTCCCCGCCTTCTGCGCTCGGCTTCGCAATCCGCTTCACCCGAGAAATTCAAACCCCCGGGGATCACCAAGTATGACGCGAAGCAAGATCCCGGTCCAAAGGGCTCAGATGCTATGCCCTCTCCATCGAAAACGCCGGTGGAAAAAATGATACAAAGTGCCTCTACTTTCCTTTCTGCCTGGACCAAGCTCCACTTACATGGCTCGAATCACTCGAGAAGTACTCGATCGACAAGTGGGGCCAGCTCAAGGAACAGTTCACCAGCAACTTCGCGAGCGCTATGGGCCGCTCAGGTACTCGCATGGACCTGGCAATGCTGAAGCAGGAAAAGGGCGAGACCCTACGCAAGTACATGTGGCGCTTCTTCGACAAGCGCACCACCGTAGTCAACGTCACCGACAAGGAGGTCATCGACCTCTTCCAAGACGGTCTCTACCACCGTCGCACCTTTGAAGACTTCGGTCGCCGCCGCCCGAGCTCCATCACCCACCTCAAAGATATGATCACTTCATGGGCTGATGAAGAAGACAAGGCGAATGCCAAGTACAACGTCATTCGTGGCAAGAGCAAGCAGAACACGGGCGGCAACAACAACAACAACAGGGATCAAGGTGGTCGCAACAACAACTACTCGGGTCCTAATCGCAAGCGCAAGCCGGACCACACGGTCGCGGCTATCCGGCGCCTGCGAAAGACAACTCGAAGATGTCCTCCGGCGGCTTCAAGGACTTGCCGAAAGAGAAGTGCCCGTGGCACCCGGATGGCAACCACACTACCGAACAAGGTGCTACCAACTCCGGCGAGCACTCAAGGACACTCTAGACCCATGGCCTCCTCACGACAAGAAGGGCAAGAAAAAAGGCGATGAAGGCAACAACGACTTCCAAGAACCCAACAAAATGGTGAACGTCCTCTTTGGCGGACTACCCACCGACGGTCTCGAAGGCCACCGGACGGGAAGTCTTGAATATCGAACAAGCGGTTCCGACCCCTCTCGGGTGGTCGGAGGTACCCATAACCTTCTCCCGCGCGGATCAATGGACAAGCTTCTCTGAACCAGGGCGGTTTCCACTCGTCCTGAAGCCGGTAGTCGCGGGCTCCAAACTCAACAAGGTACTCATTGATGGTGGGAGCGGGCTCAACGTCCTTTTCACCAAGACCTTGAAGAAGATGAAGCTCGACATCACTCACATGCTCACCAAGAGCACTTCGCCTTTCTACGGCATTGTCCCCGGGAACGCGACCATCCCACTAGGCTCGGTTGTCCCGTCGCTTACCTTCGGGGAAACTAGAGGCAACTACCACATCGAGTACATCAAGTTCGAAGTCGCGTACTTCGAGACTTCCTCCATGCCATCCTCGGTAGACCAGCTATCGCCAAGTTTATGGCGGTACCTCACTAGTCGTACTTGGTACTCAAGATGCCAAGTCCCACCGGTGTACTCTCGCTAAAAGGGGACTTGAAGATATCCTTCGACCGCGACACAAAAGCGATGGAACTCGCAGCCACAAATCAAGTACCCAACGCCATGATGGGGATCTACGCTACATCCAAGAAGCTTGCCCCAAGTGAGCTCGACATTCCGGAGAAGTCGGACACGGCCAACAAACCTCGGCCAACTAAGGAAGTGCAAGTCAAGACGATTGACCTCGGGACAGGTGACAGCAGCAAGACTACCACCATCGGGGCGAGCCTTGGTCCGAAATAGGAAGACGCGCTCGTCAGCTTCCTCCGGGCTAACCGAGACATCTTCGCTTGGAAGTCAGCGGACATGCCAGGGGTGCCCATGCAGCTGATCGAGCACTCACTCAATGTCGATCCTAAAGCTACCCCGAAACGACAACACCTCCGCCGTTTCGCCGCCGACAGACGGGATGCCATCAAGAAAGAACTTGCCAAACTACTCGCAGTACCGGCTTCACCGCAGAAGTCTTCCATCTCGAGTGGCTCGCCAACCCCATCCTCGTCCGCAAGAAGAACACGAACGAGTGGAGGATGTGCGTCGACTACACCGACCTCAACAAGCACTTCCCCAAGGACCCCTTCGGGTTGCCGCGGATAGATCAATTCATCGACTCCATGGCGGGCCGCGACTGCTCGCTTCCTCAACCGCTACTCCGGATACCACCGGATTGCTATCAAGGAAGAAGACCAGGAGAAGACCGCGTTCATCACCACGTTTGGCGCCATCTTGCTATAAGACCATGTCTTTCGGGTTGAAGAACGCCGGCGCTACCTACCGGCGAGCTATCCATGCTGTTTCAAGAGACGACTCAACAAGAACGTCGAAGCCTACATGAATGACGTGGTCATCAAGACCGGAAACTCCGACATGCTCATCGCCGATCTTGAAGAGACTTTTGCATCCTAGCGAGAGGACCGCCGGAAGCTCAACCCAAACAAGTGCGCTTCGGCGTGCCTTCAGGAAAACTACTTGGCTTCATCATCAACCATCGCGGCATCAAAGCCAACCCAAGAAGATCTCCGCCATCACCAACATGAAAGCTCCGACTTGCATCAAAGATGTGCAGAAGCTCACCGAGTGCATGGCGGCCTTGAACAAAATTCATCTCGAAGCTTGGAGAACGAGGGCTACCCTTCTTCAAACTACTCAAGCACCAAGAGAAGTTCGTGTGGACTTCAGAGGCAGATCAAGCTCTTGCTAAGCTCAAGGATTTCTTATCCAAGCCACCGGTCCTCACGGCTCCTCATAAAAAGGAGCGGCCTCTTGCTCTACCTCGCGCGACTACTCACGCGGTCGGTACTACCATCGTTGTCGAGCGGCATGAAGACGGCCACGCCTACCCGGTCCGGCGACCGATCTACTTCGTCGGCGAGGTCTCGTCGGAATCTAAGGCATGCTACCAACCGGTACGAAGCTACCGTATGCGGTGCTCATCACCTCGCGGAAGCTATGACACTACTTCCGGGAGTACTCGATTTAGCGTCACACGACTACTGCTCGGTGACATCTCGCGGAACCAAGATGCTACCGGAAGAATCTCCAAGTTGGCGCTGAACTCGGCGCCCTCAACATCGACTTCAAGTCACGAACGGCCATCAAGTCGCAAGCACTAGTCGACTTCATGGCGGAGTGGCGAGGAAAATCGGCTACCAACTCCAACGGAGCGCCCGAGCATTAGGTGATGTACACGAACGACCATCAAGTCGCAAGCCACAAACAACCATCAAGCTCGCTCAAGCTCAAAGGTGCGGGTGCAGAGGTGCTCTTGATTTCCCCAACGGGCGAACAACTCAAGTACGTCCCGCGATCTTCCGGAAGGTCTCAAACAATGAAGCCGAGTACGAAGCTGCGCTACACGGGCTCCACCTCGCAACTTCTCTGGGCATCAAGCGACTACTAGTCTACGGGGACTCCGCGGTGGTCATCAACCATGTCAACAAGTCCCGGGACCGCAACAAGGAGAACATGGACGCCTACGCCTAGAAGTCCGCAAGCTCGAGAACAAGTTCTACGGTCTCGAGTTCCATCACGTCATCTGCGACAACAATGTTGCGGCGGACGTCTTGTCGAAGCTTGGTTCTACTCGCGCTCAAGTACCGGCGTGTGTCTTCGTCCACGAGCTTCACGCGCCATCCATCCCGGAGCCGGCGCCGACGACCACTAATCCAAGCACCTTTCCCCGGTGGCCGAGGAGGTCATGATGGTATATATGGACTAGTGACAACCCTTCATCGACTACATCCGTGAGCGAGAAGGTTTCCACGGACAAGAACTTGGCCGACCAACTCGTCCGCCGCGCCAAGTCCTACATTCTAGTTGGAGACAAGCTCTACGGGCGGGGCACCACTTACGGAGTTCTCATGAAGTGCATTCCCCGAGAAGAAGGCAAGGACATCTTGGAGATGATCCACAAAGGCGTGCGGCAACCACGCGTCTTCACGCATGTTGGTCGGCAAAGCCTTCGATGAGCTTTCTGCGGCCCACGGCTGCGGGCGATGCCGAGGAACTTGTCATAAGGTGCCAAGGGTGCTAGTACTTCGCCAAGCAACGGCACGTCCCGGCCTACAAACTAGTCACCGTACCACCATCCTAGCCCTTCGCCCGTTGGGGGCTCGACATGATTGGGCCTCTTCCCTACTCGCGCCGGAGGATTCAACGAGTCTTGGTGGCCATTGACAAGTTCACCAAGTGGATCGAAGTCAAGCCGGTCACATGCCCCAAGGCCGACAGAGTACTCGACTTCTTGGATGAAGTCGTGCACCGCTACGGACTACCCCATCACATCATCACAGACCTGGGTTCCAACTTCAACAACCACCGGTTCGGGAGTACCGTGAGAATAGCGAGATCGATGTCCGGTACGTCTCGGTCGCCCATCCAGGGGCCAATGGACAAGTCGAGCGTGCCAATGGGGTGGTACTCGACACTCTCAAGAAGCGACCGCATGATGCGCTAACACAAAAGTAGGGAAAGTAGAATAAGGAACCGCCCAACACACTGCGGGGGCCGCGCACTCAACCCACCAAGCCGACGGGACGGTCACCATATTTCCCGGTCTACGGCTCCAAAGCTATCCTAACTACCGACGTCATGTGGGATTCGCCGGCGGTAGAGCAATACGACGAGGGCATATGCGAAGACGACGAGGAAAGTTGACATTGATGGCCTCGAAGAAGCTTGCTTTGCCGCCCTCGTCCAATCGGCAAGGTACCTTGAGGGTATCCGACGCTACCATGATCGCAACGTCAAGGAACGCTCCTTCAACATTTGCGATCTCGTCCTCCGCCGCCTCCCGAACACGGAAGGACTACACAAGCTCGGCTCGCCATGGGAAGGTCCCTTCACAATTGCAAAGGTGACCGGACCGGTGCTCGTATCGCTTCTAGACTCTTGAAGGTGAAGACGTCGGCAACTCGTGGAACATCGACCGGCTCGTCGATTCTACGCCTAGTCTCTCGAGTACTCGGGGGCTCAAGTCTATACGACTACCCCGGGATCCCTTCGTTGTAAGCGGCATCGGGTCTAGGCACTAGTCTTCGGACTACTCTACTCCAAGATCCGGTGCTAACGGCTACTAACGAAACTCGGGCTGCTCAAGGCGTCAAAGGACTCTAGCAACGGTCTATCAAGAGACCATGTACTTCTAGATCCGGCCTATACGGCTACTAACAAATTTTGAGCCGTAAGCGGCTACGCGCCCTAGCACTACTCGGCCCGTAGGCGGCCTCTAGGTCTGGCGACTACACTTGTAAACAACCCCGGCCATCCAGGTGTACTCTTTAAGTAATAAAGTTTGATTATCGATCAACCGATTTATTGTGTCTCCCTCAACGGGTTTCTTGGCGAGTACTACTACTCGCACACAACTCAACATATGGGCACTCCGCATACATACATCGCGACAACGAGTACTCATTTCATGGAAGTCTTTTCATAAACAACTTAAACAAGTTTTTTACAAACTTTGTTTATATATTACATATGTTGCCATAAGCTAACCCTACAGGACAACTACTGGAGGTTCAGTTTCTCCGCGACTTGCTCGGCGATTGGCGCCATCTGCTCCGAAGCTCCTTGTATTGATCATCCGAGCAATTGGCGGCTAGTCCACCCGCAACTACATCAATCGGGGCCTTGGGGAAGTACGACTTCATGAACACCAAGACCTGGTTGGGGATGGACGTCGCCGGATGCTTGACATACGTCGCCAGACGTCCGGGGGCTTCCTTCAGCCGATCGACCAATGGAGCAATCTTTGGTCCGCCGGGTGAGGTACCGGCGGCCTAGCGATGGGCAGCGCGGCTTCTTCAAGCTCCTTGAGTTGACCCCCGCGCCTTCTCATAGTCTTCACCAAGCTTCTGCAGAGATTTATAGCAGTTGACAAAGTCACGGTCCGAGGCGATCCGAAGCTCCATGTGCGTACAACACTCATGGGCCAGTTGCTTATAATCGTACTCAAGTACCTCGCAGGCATCTTTCTCTCGGTAGAAGAGATTCTTCATATCAGTCTCCGATGCCTTCACCGCTCCACCCCGGGCCTCAAGATCCGCAAGCAACTCAAGGGAGATGTCGGACTACCACGAGTACCTCCAATAAGTACTCGACAGTCGACATCGGCATACCTTTGTTCATTTGGCGTAGTGACTTGTTCTTGCGGATCGGTTCGTCGCTCTTCGCTTGCATGTCTTATACCTTGTTGTGGTACCGGGCGAAGGCACCATCGAGCTTGGATCGTAGCATGGCGAGTGCTTTCTCGGCTCTGGTTGAGCTTCTTCTCCAATGCTTCCGCTAGAGCACCTGTATCGCCATACCCCCGGAGCATATTGGATTTACGTCGGGATCTCACCACGACATCCTACACAAGGCAACAATTCTTACTTGGGTACTCATTCTGTCTGGAATTCGACTACTCAAGGGTTCAATCACGTGCGTTCATCCATTGCTCTACTTGGCGCATGGACTCCAAGTTGCGGGCCACCGTCGCCGGTCGATGAGATCATCTCGCTAGAAGTTCAAGCCCGCCACGACTAGTTGCTGCGGCCTCGACATCGGCGCCGAACGGATCGGCTCCGCGTCTTGGATCTCCCGGCGACCGTACGACTACGTCCATACTTGTCTTCGACGGTGCTTCCTCATGCACTCTTTTCGTCACCCGGGGCTGCGCTTTGTCTCCGCGAGCCTCGGATGCTGCTCCCGTGGTGATCTCGGCTTCGAGCACGACGCCTTCAACCGGCACGGCTTCGGTGATTCCGGTTCCCTCGGCCCGTGCCCCCGTCAATACAAGCCGCATATTAGTACCCGGGGCTACGACTACTACTTGGGGTAGGATGTGTTAACACCAAAATTTGGCATAGGAGGGAGTCCGAATTGTGGGCCCGGCTTGGTGAAAATTTGTCCGGAAGAAGGAAGGTTTCTCCCGAAAGATTCGGCAAAGGAGCCCTCGGTCGGCGGTTGGCTTCCGTTCGGCAAGAAAACTGTTTGCGGCGATTTTGCGAGATTGCATGATAACGCGGCCGAGCGGAAGGGACGAATGGATGGATAAGTGATCGCACTAAGAGATAAATTAGGTATCAAATATTGTGTTCGTAGTCCATTCGTAGTCATGCCATGGCAGGGTATAAATATAGACCCTGGATGTATGTAATTGTATTCGAAACATTCCTATAACAAACCGGCTTTACGCCAAACCTTTGAGTCCTTGTCGTGTCGTCGAGTTTTGCGAGAGGGTTCACCGATCCGTCGACTTCCGTAAGTATCGGCAACCTTGTATCATGTCTAGTATCATGCGGTGGATTTAAATCGTGATGCAAGTAGTCTTGCTACCATGCTTTGTATCATGCGGTAGATTCAAGCTTGGTTCAAGAAGGTTTCTTGTTAGATCATGAGCCATGCGGTGGGCTAAGATCTAGCTTGGAGCTAGTTATCGGCTCTATTGGATTTTGGCAAGATCCAATAGATTCATTAAGTTACCCTGTGTTGTTTTGAGTTTTTACTTTATGTTTAAATTCATATAACACTCTTTTGCCCAATTTAGATTAGTTTGGATCGGCTTTATCTTGTTTCGTGGTCTTTACATTACACGTTCATATCATGCTTCAAAAGGCACGTGGACCACGTGTTTATTAAATAGCCGAAACCGAACCGATCTAGGTTGTTACGTGTTGCGGGTTCAATCTTGTTGATTTTGAGTAAATCTTGAAAGAGCCGGGTATCATGCGGTAGATGCGAGGTTTTAGGGTTGTTTTGAAGCTAGTCATCCGGTGGATTAGATCTTTAAATCAATTCGATAGATTTATCATCTTTGGCGACGTTTGTTCCTTCTTCATGGACCCCGATTCGGGTACTGCATGGCCGTATTCGGTTATGCTTTCACGAGTGAAACGTGTTTATAAGTTATGCTTTAAATATTGCATGCTTTTAGCTTTCCATGTATAGATCGTATCATGCGGTGGATAGATCTATTTGTGGTTGGTAGTGTGATTTTCAAACAAGTTGTATCATGCGGTGGATAGATTTGTTTGGTATCATGCTTGACGGGTTTTAAAGTACCTAGACATGTGGTAGACTAGTGCTTTGGGCCTATGCATTCTTGTTTATTACATGTTTATGATCATGTTTTACTTCATTTACTTGTCTATTGTTATTTATCATGGAGGATCAGTCATGGCTTCGTGCACGTGTAATTTCTATTCAAATAAAGACCGATCTTTCGTCATGCTTACATCATCCGTTCGGCTATGTTGTGTTTTGCACTTTGAAGCTCCCGAATGATTTCTAGCTTGCTGGCAGATAGCTCCTTATAGCTATATGTCATCTCACTTGGCTTTATGGCCGTAAATATGGAATTGTCTGGTACCACCATGCAAGTTCCAAGCTTTGGAATATAACTACTTTATCTTTTGTTAATTTTCGGGAAAAATTGATCGGCACGTCTTGGAATCTTTTCGCATGTGAAGCTAGCTTGTTCGGCTTGCCTGTGTGCTTGGCGTAAGGTGCGGATTTTGTGTCAACACACTTGTGGCACGCCCGGTGGGACCAACACCGAAAATCAAGATGCCCGACATCGGTGACATTCGGATGTCGTCACCGAGGATCTCTCTCAAGAGCAACTACGGCGGTCGAAAGATGCCACGGATTAGTTTCAACAAAAATGCTTGATGTCATTCAATAAGAACGAAGCGGCGTTCCGTATCTCAAAAATGAGATGCCCGGGGTTCTACTCTCGTGAGAAACGACGCTACAACTCGCAAGAGAAAGAAGAATGCATGCAAGCGTTTCGGAGGCTGCGAGAAGACGTGATGGGCAAACATCATAGGGCTTTCCTGGGTGTGTTCAACCGGATGATGGTGAGTGTCTTTGGCCCGGCATAGAGCAAGTATTCGGTCAAGCACCCCCTCAAGGATACGGCATGGAGATTGGAGAGTCCGGTTCTCGGCCACCATTGCGAAGCCGGCCGACCCGGCCTCCTCCCCCGGAGCGTTGGGAGCCGGCCGCCCACCTCCTCCACAAGGCGCTAGAGGTCAACCGCTTCAACATCCTCTCGCGGGCCGCGGAGGGCGGCCGATCCCGGCCACCTCCACAAGGTAGTACGGGTCAACCGACTCGGCGGCCGAACCCATATCGGCCCACTTATGGGGAAATGGCATTCGGTTCGTCGGAGTTCAGCTTGCGTCCACCTACAAGATTGCCCCGGCCTAGCAACAAAAGTTACGGAGAAGAACTTGTACGGTGGAGGCTACCACGAAGTGATGGACTATGGGGCCATTGATTCTCTCCCGAATCCGGGTACGGTGCGGCTGCAGCGTACAAGACGATGACATCGGGTTCGAGAAAATGGCCGATATGATGCGAATCAATTCGGCCTCAAACCTAAAATGCGGGGACCGGCCTACACACCTCCTTTCCCGAGTGGTATTACGGGGTGATCTTGCCGTCCGGGGTGAAGTCCCCCACGGAGTTTACCAAGTTTTATCGGGTAGGATGACATGAGCACAACAGAGCACATTGCTCGTTATCCGATGCGGCTTGGGGAGGCCTCGTATGATGAGGCATTCGGGGTTAGGTATTTCCCCATGTCATTGACGGGTTACGCGTTTCAATGGTTCACTTCTTTGCCTCCCCGCTCGCTTGGCACGTGGAGGGAGTCGGAGCGAAAATTCCATGCCCACTAATTCGGTGGCGGCACGAGAAAAGAAGCTTATCGACCTCACCACTTTGAAGCAGAGGCACAGTGAGACGCCTTTAGAGTTCCTCAAGAGGTTCAGGGACGTCAAAGGCATGTGTTTTTCATTGAATCTGCCGGATGATCAGTTGGCCGATATGGCTGTTGCAGGGATGCTGCCGGCCGTACGAGAAAAGTTGTTCGGTATGGAGTTTGATAACCTGGGCCGGTTGTCTCAAAAGCTATCATTAATTAGCAACCAGGCCTACGGGTTTAAGAAAGACACCCGGTTCAACAACCAAAGCACGACATAGGCGATATCTACAATCGGTTCTGGAGAAGGCCGATCAAATGGAAGATTCTGACGATGATCAGGAAGTGGCTGCTGCTGAGATCATGTGGGGCAAGGAGCCGTTGACCATGAATCAGCGCTGGATCAAGCAGACCAAGGGCACATACGACTTTGATGTCACCAAAGCTGATAAGCTGTTTGACTTCCTGGTGAAGGAAGGCCGAATCAAGTTGCCTGAGGGGCATTCCATGCTTCGGCCTGATGGAGTAAAAGAGAAACGTTACTGCGGCTTTCATGACAGGAATTCTCACTCCATCAACGACTGCAGGGTCTTCAGGATGAGGATCCAGAAGGCTATCCAGGAGGGTCATCTCAAGTTTGACAACAAGATGAAATCGGACGGCCACCCTTTTCCCCGAACATGATAAGCTTTTCTCGTCAACATGGTGACTGCCGAGGAAAAGGAAAAGGTTAAGGTCTTGACTTCGGCTAGGGCAAGGCAAGATGGAGCAAGAGACCCGCAGCGTCAAGTGACGTAGGAGCAGGTTCATGGAGAAGCCCCTCGCGTTCTCAAGACCATATCGAGGTTGGGGAGTCGTCCGGGGCCAAACCCGGGGTCACTACGCGCATCCTCCTCAACATGTGGCAGCGTCGGTTAGAGAAAGAGTGCTACCGAAGCGGAGGCACGAGGAGGAGAGACGCGGGGCCGAATAAGGAGCACGCGGAGAGATTTGGAGCAATACACGCGCGCGCAAGGTGAGCGCGCACATTGGGGGTGCGCATTCTTCGGCACCGCCGGAATGAAGGCTTGAAGCTTCCTACGTTGAGGAACCGCACGAATGTAGCGACGGATACTTTGAGTATAAGCGAGGAAACGCCAATCACTAATCCGTCCATGAAAGAATTGGAAGGATACATCCCGGTGACGATCGATGTCAAAAAATAGTTGAGGTCATTGATCACCCCGTAAAGAGGCGGGCGGATCAAAGATGGGCTGATCAAGAAGAAGACGAATATATCTGGCAAGAAGGACAATGGTGCCCGCCTGGCTTGAGGAAGAGCCAGAAAAGAAGGGTTCAACGCTTGAGGAACCGTGAATTAAGGCAGGCGGGGATCCAGAAGAAACAGGTGTGGCGTCCAAAGGACAAACCTGAGGGATCAAATCGTTCGGCTCCGACATGTATGGTATACTTTCTGCCGAATGAGTTTATGGCTCCTACTAATCAAGTTGTGCGGAAGAAACATCCCCGGATGTTAATGACGATGAACAACTTGGGGACCGATGGCGCAATTGGTGTTAGCCAAGCAAGCCACCTTCGACAAACCGGCCAAAAATCGACACATGAGGCCGCCGTACTTGAAGGGATACGTCAATGGCAAACCATTGACCAAGATGTTTGTCGATGGTGGGGGCTGCAAGGTCAACGTGATGCCATACACCACCTTTAGGAAGCTTGGCATGGGCCCCGGAGACTTGACGCCTACGAGCATAATTCCGAACGATTTCGGCGGGAATCCTTCGGATACCAAGGGGTGTGTCCACGTGGATCTAATTATTGGGTCCAAGACATTTCTCACAACCTTCTTTGTCATCGAGGGCAAAGGAGCCTACGACCTACTTGCTTGGGCGGGACTGGATTCACGCCAATTGCTGTATCCCATCCACCATGCATCAGCAGCTCATTCAATGGGTGGATGATGATATTGAGGTGGTCCAAGCAGATGACTCAGTGAGCGTCGCAAATGTGGAACCAGCTTTCTGGGAATATCAGGGTATTGACTGTTTCTCAGGAAAAGACTGGGGAGAAGGTCCTGTTGAGCCTGTCAGCAGTGATCAACAGCCGATTCAAGCAGTCGGCTCTTATAGCAATTTTTAATGGATAATCCCGTCGATGGTACTGATGGCAAGTTGGGGCGAGGATTCATGTCGGCCGACAAATTGGAGGAAGTTGACATTGGAAACGGTGACAAGCCAAGGCCGACATTTATCAGCGCAAACTTGGAATCAGACTTCAGGGAGGAATTGATCAAGCTGCTCAAGGAATATAAAGACTGCTTCGCTTGGGATTATTCGGAGATGCCCGGTTTGCACCGTTCCATTGTTGAGCATCGGTTGCCAATCGAATCCGGTTTTAAACTGTACAAGCAACATCCCCGGAAAATCTACAAAGACGAAGTATTGGCCGATGTGAAGAAAGAAGTTGAAAGACTACTCGATGCAAACTTCATTCGGCCATGCGGATACGCGGAGTGGATTTCTAACATTGTCCCCTCTTTACAAGAAGAATGGAAAGATGAGGGTTTGCATAGATTTCGGGGATTTGAACAGAGCTACTCCTATGGATGGGTACCCAATGCCGATTCTTGCCGATTTATTGGTTGATGCTCGTTCTTGGACATAAAGTTATCGCGTTTCATGGATGGTAATGTAGAGTACAACCAGATTTTCATGGCAATGGAGGATATATCAAAGACAACCTTCAGATGTCCTGGTCATATAGGCCTGTTTGAATGGATAGTCGTGACATTTGGGTTGAAAAATGCTGTTGCAACTTATCAGCGGGCCATGAACTATATATTTCACGAGTTGATCAGCAAAATTGTCGAGATTTACATTGATGATGTTGTGATCAAGTCTTTGAATCATGACACACACTTGGAGAACGTGAAGAGAACTCTGGAATGCACCCGGAAGCATGGCTTGAAGATGAATCCAAACAAATGTGCTTTTGGGTATCGACTGGAGAATTCTTGGGATTCCCGGGACACGAAGGGGGATCGAAGTTGGCAAGAAAAGCATGAAAGCTATTGATGAAGTTGTCCCTCCAACCAATCTCAAGGAGTTGCAATCAACTGCTCGGCAAGATCAATTTTGTGAGAAGGTTCATTTCAAATCTGTCGCAAAAGGTTTTGCCCTTTTCTCCATTGTTGAAGCTTAAGAAGGATCGAAGTTCATATGAGGTGACAAACAACAAAAGGCTTTTGATGAGATCAAGCAATATATGAAGGAACCACCGGTCTTTGGTCCCTCCACGGTTGAATAAGCCTTTCAAGTTGTACATGGCGGCCGATACCAAAACCATTGGATCGGCCCTTATTCAAGAGTTTGAAGGAAAGGAGCGGGTAGTAGTGTACCTTAGCCGAAAATTACTTGATCCCGAGACCGGGTATTCGAGTGCGGAGAAGCCGTGCCTATGTGTGTACTACTCGTGTACAAAATTTCGGCACTACTTGTTGAATGCCGAATGCGTTGTATACTCCAAGTTTAATGTAATAAAACATATGTTATCTATGCCAATTATGAATGGCAGGATTGGCAAGTGGATCCTGGCTTTATCCGAGTTTGAGTTGAAGTTCGAATCGGCAAAAGCTATAAAAGGTCGGATCATTGGCGATTTTATAACCGAACATCGTGATCCATAGATTGATTTGCTTGAAATTACTCCTTGGGCTTTGTTCTTTGATGGATCATCATGTGGTAAAAGAGGGGGAGTAGGGATTCCATTAATTTCACCCGGGGGTGAGATGTTTGAATTTTCCATCCCTATCCAGCCCCACCGTTACAAACAATCCTGGCCGAGTACGAGGCATTGCTTCAAGGGCTTCAATATTTAAGAGAAGCCGGGGCTGTTTCAGTTGAGGTTTATGGAGATTCAGAGTTGGTTATCAAGCATTTGAACGGCCAATACGAGTGCAAAAGTGATGCCCTGAGGAGTTACTACGAGGAATGCAGAGAGATTTTGAAGAGCTTTCAGCTAGTAATTCCGCGACATATACCTAGAGAACACAATGAAGAGGCAAACGGTCGGCTCAAAGCGCTTCGGGTTCTAGGGAAAATCAAGAAGCGTTGGCCATTGAGGTATGTGTCTTTGGGAGTGGATCTTGCGAGAGGGTGATTGGAGAAAAGAGATCGTTGATTATTTGGAAGATCCATCCCGAAAGGTCTCTAGGAAACTCGGTACAAAGCCATAAAGTTTGTTCTTCTGGATGGAAGTCTATTCTACAAATCTTTGGATGGGGTATTGCTGCGTTGCCTGGGTCCAGAAGAAGCAAAAAAGATGATGAGTGAGGTGCATGATGGGATATGTGGAGCACATCAATCAGCTTACCGTATGAAATGGGTCATCAGGCAGGCTGGGTGCTTTTGGCCGACGATGTTGGAGGATTGCTTTGAGTATTACAAGGGATGTCAAGACTGCCAGAGGTTTGGAAATATTCAAAGAGTTCTGTGTCATCACTAAATCTCATTATCAAGCCATGGCCATTCGAGAGGCGGGGGTATAGACTTGATTGGCCGATTAATCCACCATCTAGCAAGGGGCATAAGTTTGTGCTTTTGGCGTCGGATTAGTTTACCAAATGGGTTGAAGCAATTCCACCGAAGAAGGTGACATCGAGAGAACATGGTTCAATTTGTCAAGGAACACATCGTTTATCGATTTGGAATACCTCAAACAATCACAACCGATCGGGGATCTCGGTTTGTGTCATTGGAGTTTAGGGAGTTTGCCGAAAGCATGGGGATCAAATTGTTCAATTCTTCTCCATATTATGCCCAAGCTAATTGTCGGGAAGAGGCTTCTAATAAGATCATGATCAAGCTTGTACAAAAGAAGATCAACCGAAGCCAAGAAGGTGGCATTCGGTACTCAATGAAGCTTTATGGGCTTACCGAATGGCCCCTCATGGAGCCACAAAGACATCTCCTTATGAATTGGTTTATTGGCACCACGCAGTTTTACCTTGGGAAATACAATCGGATTCTAGGAGAGTGGTTTTGCGAAGGATTTAAGCTCCAAAGATTACGGTGGCTTAATGATGGATGAGTTAGAGGACTTGCACATGATCCGTCTTAGGGCACCTTGGAAAATATTGAGAAGAACAAGGCTGCGAGTTGCCAAATATTACAACAAGAAAGTAAAAGTCGAGGCAATTTGCGAGAAGGGGATTTGGTTTGGAAAGCTTTACTTGCCGACCGGAACCAAATACAATGAATTCGGCAAATGGTCCCCTAACGGGAAGGACCCTTTCGGGTGGTCGGATGCGTACCGGCAAATGATTAAATATTATCCTAGTATTGAAATCGATCATTGATCACAAGCATTGGGATTACATGCATCCGATAAAGAAAAAGCCGGCGTTCAAGAATGAAGCCGCATTTAGAACAAAAATCCCTAAACGGGGGGAATGGCCAATACTTAGATGTATTGCCCTTATCACAAAACTACATTGCAAATGCTTCTTGCGGGTTTACATGTAACGACCCGATTGATCGGGACTACGAGGGGGTGGAAAGCGAGAAGGCTCGGCGTAAGAAGCAAAAGTATGCTTCAATCCTTTTTTCTTTGCTTCTTTAGCTGCTCCCTCTTCAGTTGTTCCGGGACCACCGTGACGGCAACTTGGAAGGCGTGGGGATGACCATGGTTTGTTCCCTCCACCAAGATGTCCCGAGCCACTTTCGAGTTGTTGTACCTGTCAGAGACATCTAGGATAGAGGAACAGTGGTTGGAAACAGAGATCCAGGTGCAAGCACGGAATCAAGATGAACTTGGAAATGTTTACCTCCTACTAGTGCCTCCAAAGTCATGCGACGCTCGCGTTCGGCCTGGCAACGAGCGATGATATCCCGGAGGTCATGCTCCAGATGCCGAACGCGGCGGCGTAGTTGATGGTTGATCTTCTGCTCGGGCGTGGCATCCTCTGCTTCGAGGGAAGAGTTAGAGGAGATGTATTCGGCGGCGCTTCGGTCCCCATGATTTCTTCGGGGAAGCGAGGTCGAGGCTAAAAGAAAAAAACAAAGAGGAGGTAAAGCACGAGATCACACAAGGAAGCGAGGAGCAAGTTAAAGGAAAACTCACTCTCGAATGGTGCGTTTCTTTGGGGCGTTGTCCTCCCCGGGTTGCTTGCCTTTGTCCATGGCCTCGGGGTTTTCTCTTCTAGAGGAGGGGAGAAGATGAGAAGTGATGGATGAGTGGGCAAGTGGATTTGCGGGGCATCTCGGCGGGCTATTTTATTGACGAGAGAGTGCATCGGGAGTGATGACCGGGCCGGGCGTGCGTTATTGGAATACCAAGCGGCGGGGGTTTTCCTCCCGAATGCGAAGGGTTTTCATTGAACGAGTGCTTGTGGATTACGGAATCGAGGATTTTTACGCGGGATTTGCGCCGGGGGGCATCCGTTTTCGCGTGTTCGGCTCAAACAAGTTCCCGAATATGTTCAAGGAAAATAAGGCTCGCGGTGGCAAACATAGAGGAATCATCACGATACAAGCACGGGAATTGAAAGTTCTTTATTTATTGCCGATAATCAAACATCCCTAGTACAATCTAATCAAAGAGCCTGTTTAGCACAGACTGGGGATGAGTGAGTTCGGCAATGGCGTCGCCGTGGCCGTCGAGGCGCTCCAAGATGACCTCGATCTCGTCGATGTCTTCCGCGCGCCGCCACGGAAGCCATGCGGACGGGTGGAGTAGTCGACGCCGGTGTGCGTCGCCAAGGCGGCCAAGCCCAAAGTGGTGCCCGAGGTGGATGCCGTGGGTGGCCACCTCGTCCACGCGGTTTTCCACCACGGCAAGGCGCTCCGCCGGCGTGTCTCCACGGGCGTTCACCTTGTCGGCAAATTGCTCCACCGGCATTTTCGGCCGGGCCGAGCTCGGCGTCGCGGGCTGCAAAGTACAAGGTGATGGTGATTAGTATCAAAAGCTAGATTGGATTCGGGAGCGGTTCCGCAGCCGTACGGTCGATAGTTGCCGGCGCGCTCTGCGCCTGGTCCTCCCACTCCCGGTTCGGCTATGCCGGCCTTCTTGGAGACGTCTTCCGGCTCGCGGCCGGGCCACCTCAAGTTCCGCCTTGAAGCGGAGAGTGTCAAGTTCCCCGTCGGGCACGGGGGGAGTAGTGGTCCGACTCCGAGGAGTCATCGGGCGAGAGGTTAATTGGCGGCGCGGGGAGACCGGTTCCATTGAACAAGCCCGAAACAAAAAGGATCGTCGAAACAAAGGGAAATCTTAGGCAAGTAATGAAGAGAAGATGGCGATCATTGCCTCCGACGCGAACCGGCGTGGATCCCTTCTACCTCGTCGGCGGCGCGACGCTTGTTGTTGCTCCCCGCCATTTGTTTTGGGGGCCGTGATGGCGATTGGGAAGAAAAGCTTGAGGTTGGTGAAGATTTGAAGGCTAAAGGCTTGGTAAAGAGCTAGGGCACCTACGGTTTTATTTATAGGCCCGGTGAAAAGATCGTGGCCTCGGATCGTGGCGCGTATCCCGAAAAACATGGAAGGTGGAGAGGTTTCCTTGACCAACTCGCCGTCGGGTCGTTTGGGATTCAAAGCCGAGTCGTATTCGGCCGACTAGCTCGGCTAAGTTGCGGTTGAAGTGCCATTCGGGTATGGCACTATTTGGCTACTAATTACCGAATGGATCATTCACGGTGGCGAGTCAAAGTCATGCAAGGAAAAGGAAAACGGGCTTATAAAAGGCAAGTGTTGCAAGGACGATCGGTTTGGTTACACATCGCTCGGTACGGCTAAATGTTTAAATATTTTGCGATTACATTGGAGGCATTTGAATTGTTTGGCGGATATCCTCCATCCGTTCCTCGGTAATCTTTACTCGGGTGAGTTCTTCTTCGCATTGATTCACTTCGGTTATAGCCGATGATGCTTCCTCCTGAGTTTTCTCTATCAGACCGGGAAGTTCGGCTATTTTCTTGTCATCAGCTTCTATTTCAAGCACACAAATCTTTCGGCTACTGCACTCCAATGCGGCCTTTCTGGCGATCTTCAGTTCACGAGCAGCTTGCAAATTGGCCAGCATTCCCTTGTGAGTCTCAGTTTGGGATTGTGCTCCTTTCACAGCTTTGTTCGGCTTTGGCTTTTTTTTGCTCAACATTGGTCGTGTAGACACATTCTTCAAGGCTCGCCTTATGGCCGTGTAATGGATATCTAAATCGAGAGATGGGATCCAATGAAGTCCCGATGTCCTCGGAAGTTCTTGGCTAATGGGCCCAAGCATTCCTTCGAAATAGTCGAGATCTCTGATTTGGTCTCGAGCATCTTTCTGCAGCCAGGCAAAGATTTCTTTGAGCCTTGTTTGGACTTCCTCTAGTAGGGCTTGAGTTCCTCTTTCTCTTGTTTCGGCAGCTGGATTATTCTCCGCTAATGGGCTTGATGATGAAGGAGTTTGATCCTGAAAGGGTAACATGGCCGGATCAAGAGTGGTTCATTGAAAGTAAAGAAGATAACGAGAGTTAAGTGCATCTGCTTACCTCATGTCGACTCCCCGAACCGGGGGCAAGGTTTTGTTCAGTTTCAGGGGGTATCTCTTGAGCCACTGGTGAAAGAGGAGCCTGAGGAACTCTTGGCAAAGCTGAGGCTTCTGTTTGAGAAGGTGCTATACAATCTCTGGCATATCTGAAGCTTCTGGCTGAAGAGGAGGTGGATTTACCTCTATTATGGTTGGGCTTTCTGCCTGGCCAATAGGGGATTGAACCCTTAGAGGACTGGAAGCCTCGATTGGATTAAAGGGTTCATCTCCGGTGAAGTCGGTGCCTCTCGTTTGAGCAAGAGGTGATTGGGTCCCCGATGAGGATGAGATCTCTACCCGGCGGATGGTTCGGCTATTGGTGGGCTTGCACACCGAGGATCGAGGGATATCCACGGGATAATTCACCGGTGTTTCTTCGCGAATGTCAGGTTAAGGGTAAATGCCAGTGTTAATCTCTGAGAAAAGGTGATAAAAGATCATACCAGTAGATGAAGCATTGGCAGGTTCTGAAGCTGAAGGCTGCTGGATGCTAGTCTGAAATTACATAAGATGAAATTTATCAGTAAAGAGTAATCTTGTGATCAAGAAAGAGGAAATTTTACTTCAACAAGGACTTTCTTAGTGGTTCTTTTCCTCTTGGCAGCAGGAGGTGCAATTAGAGACAGGCATTTCCTCTTGTCAGCAGTGGCACTGGACAGAGTTGGGTCCATTGTCGCATACCCGGCCATCGGTTGAGCCAAAGTTGGGGATTTAAATCCCGGAGCGAGAAACCGGATATCTTGCATTGTAAATGATTGTCCTGGCTTGAGGGGCAGGTACTGTATTCTGCAGGGAATGGTCAAGATCATGGTTAGTAAAGGAAATATTTGATCTAAAGAGAAAGATCATGATATTACCTCTGAAGTTGGCTGAAAATCACGCATCAACTCTAAACAAAATGAGTGCGGCGGCTCACCGAAAATATGGTCATGAAATTCTTGCCACCAAGAGTTGAAGGTGGGATGAGCTATTGTTGTGGGTGTAAAAGGCCGGGCGTAAATAGTTGGGCTGCATTCATACTGAAAAACCCTTCTGGATTGTGCAATCTCTTTGATTTCTTCTCTGGGTTTGAGGAATTCATGAAGAAATAGCCTTGGAGGCATCTGGCCACATCCAAGTTGTCGAGCTACCATATTTGGCTGATAGTATTCATAGGTCTTTGTGATTTAACCTCACTCCACAAAATTCAGCTGGCAAAGAACATGGATGGATCAAGATGTTAAAGATCTCTAAGAACCTTCCATCTTGGCGTCCGGTCTCAAAGGAGAATTCGAAGGGGAGGGTTAAATTGTCATTATCAAGATAGGGAAGCCAAAGAGGGTTAGGGAAGCCTTTGAAAAAGAGCTCGAAAAGCTGGCTGACATTCTGATTGATGGAAACAGTTGAGGCAGCCTCTCCATAGGTTTGGCATCCTCTGGTGATCTGAGGTTCCCCTTCATGATAGCTGGATGAAGGGAAAAACCGGTTGTTGAGGTCAATTCCGACAATTTGGTGCTTGTGCGATTGCGGCCACATCATCCGTACAAACCACCAAGGGACGTTGACACATAGTATCTTCTTGTCGGTATGCATTTGGGTGACGATCTGATGAAGCATGTGGTATACACTACCCAGGAGGTATTTTCCAAGAGGAATGCGTTTACCACCAGCCAACTGAGTAGCCATTATAATGTGATTCAGAGTGGGCTCATTGGCTTTACCACAGAAAATAAATCTGCACAACCACATGTTCGGAATGCTCGTACACAACGTCACCAAGGGGACCGTCCTTCATGTGATTTTGGATATATAATTTATATCCACTTCCCGGTTTCACCCCCGTTTGTCTTGAGGAGCCTTTGTAGTCCCGTGGGCACACGGATCCCGAAACATCAAGGCCGGTAATCATGTAGACATCGGCCGAGTTGGGGACATTGGGCCGTGACCAAAGAGGAAGGCATTGACACCATTTGACCAAAAGTGACAAGCCGCTATCAAAAGGTGTTCGTTCTTCGGGGTCTCGGCCAAAGAAAGCTCCAAACATTGAGCAATGCGGAGGCCGTCCCAAGTTTGGGTCTTGATGTCGTTATCCGCAAACACCCTTTTGTAGCAGTTTCTCCGGCCAAAGAATTGGGGGCAAAGGCCAGTTCTTGAAAGCGTCCTGCCACAAGGAAGGCTTGGATAAAGCTGCTTTGAAGGGGATTCTCTGGGATTCGGCTGTGATAAACTCGCGGGGATCGGAAATTCCCACAGGACAAAGGAAGTAAGATGTCGAATTGGCCTCAGTGCGGATTAAAAGTTCGGTGGAAAGCTCCTGTTGAGGGAAGGCGGAAAAGAAATCTCAGGTAACAATCGAGAAGATAGTGCCGAATGAAGCTTACGGGGATGGAATTTACCTAAGCGGCTTGATTTTGACCTGCCATTGGAGACTTGAGCTTGGGGAAAAGATGACCTAGGGTTTGGATCTAGACTGAGGCTCCGATGGATTGCGGGGAGAGAGAATAGGTGTTTAATAGATTCAATTTGAAGACGTTGGCAATTAGAGTCATTTTCTCGAATAAAATCACTTTTATCCCGTAATTGAAGGGGCATATGTTAACACCAAAATTTGGCACAGGAGGGAGTCTCGAATTGTGGGCCCAGCTTGGTGAAAATCCGTCCGAAGAAGAAAGGTTTCTCCGTAAAGATTCGGCAAAGGAGCCCTCGGTCGGCGCTGGCTTCCGTTCGGCAAGAAAAACTCGTTTGCGCCGATTTTGCGGGATTGCGTGATAACGCGGCCCGAGCAGAAGGGATGAATGGATGGATAAGCGATCGCACTTAGAGATAAATTAGGTATCAAATATTGTGCTCGTAGTCCATTCGGAGTCATGCCATGACGGGTATAAATACGGACCCCGGATGTATGTAATTGTATTCGAAACATTCCCATAACAAACCGCTTTACGCCAAAACCTTTGAGTCCTTGTCGTGTCGTCGAGTTTTGCGAGAGGGTTCATCGATCCGTCGACCTCCGTAAGTATCGGCAACCTTGTATCATGTCTAGTATCATGCGGTTGATTTAGATCGTGATGCAAGTATGTTGACAATTAATAATTGTATCAAAGTTCGTTCGTGACTCGCAAGCGTACAAGTCTCCCGTCGTAGTCAAGGGACCCTTCTTCCCTCGAGTGGTGAACCCAAGGTATCGAATCCGTGGAACAAATGTGTGACGCAAGAGTTGATCTAGTAAAGCCAAGTAACTTCAATCTTTGGTAAAAGAGAAACCCTAATGCATCTAGATAAGAACACAAAACGAAGATAAATCTAATCTACTAAAGACCGGAGAAAACAAAGTAAGATTGGGTAGATAAACCGATCTAGAGGGATCGGGGTAAGCCTTTTGTTGAAGTTCCAAGCAAGAGAAGAAGTAGCAAATCGAATCTTAATAGAAGCCTCTTTAAATCGTGGTTTCCCGTCCAAATCCGAAAACATCCGCCTTTCGAGACCCCCGTTCGTCACAACGTATCCCTATTCATGCGGGGAGCTTAGGGCGAGTCAAAAGACAAGTCGAGATTCTTTCGGAAGATCCGGCGTGTACCTCTAGCCACCGCGGCTACAAGAACACCCTATGTAATCTATCGCGCGAATAGAATTGGAATAAGCAAAGCCGATCGAAAAACGAAATCTTCGAGGAAACACTTGATCGCTAAGAAAAGATTCAACTTGATAATTCAACTATGACAATGATACATACACAAGATCACCACCGGGATCCTTCCTTGATCTTGCTTCTAGCTCGGGAACTCCGACGTGGTCTTCCATGCAAGGTTCCCACGTCGGCTAGGGAAACCCTAGTCAACTAGCTCGACCCTCTCCTCTCCGACATGGTGTCCCTCTCTTCTCTCGCTCCTCGGCGGCCGAAGACGAAATCTTCTCTCGCGTGGCTCTCGGTCGGGGGACTATAAATAGCCCGATTGGCGGCTAGGGCAAAGGACGACGCATTTGGGCCCTAAATGGGCTCGGGCCGACCGGACCGGGCCGGCCGGCCCGGGCCCATTTAGGCCCGGCCCGCGCGGCTCCTTTGCCCGAGGTCGGTTCCCTTGCTTCCCGGATGCTTCCCCCTTCGCATACGGGTCCATGTCGTCGGTTTCTCTCCGAATTGGACTCAACTCCTTGTCTTGGAAGATTCAAGCACTTTTCCGGTCGTGTCCCCGGAGTATGTCGTCTTCTCGGATCAAGTCCCCCGGCTTCTTGGAGTTAGTTTTGCTTCATTGCATGACTTGTTCAGGGCTTCAAGGTCTTGTCATGAGGTGCTTGATGAACTTATCCCGAAAGTCTTGCATTCAACACTAAATCCCTGCATAAACATTAAACTCCAAAAACGACATGCACACGTGAACTTGTTATACCACGGGGGTTAGTACCAATGGATAAAGTATAAAACTCATGCCAACACCGAAGGTAAACTCATGGCTAGGTTGACGGATTTTCACCGTCAACAAAGTAGTCTTGCTACCATGCTTTGTATCATGCGGTAGATTCAAGCTTGGTTCAAGAAGGTTTCTTGTTAGATCATGAGCCATGCGGTGGGATAAGATCTAGCTTGGATCTAGTTATCGGCTCTATTGGATTTTGGCAAGATCCAATAGATTCATTAAGTTACCCCGTGTTGTTTTGAGTTTTTACTTTATCTTTAAATTCATATAACACTCTTTTGCCCAATTTAGATTGGTTTGGATCGGCTTTATCTTGTTTCGTGGTCTTTACATTACATGTTCATATCATGCTTCAAAAAGCACGTGGACCACGTGTTTATTAAATAGCCGAAACCGAACCAATCTAGGTTGTTACGTGTTGCGGGTTCAATCTTATTGATTTTGAGTAAATCTTGAAAGAGCCAGGCATCATGCGGTAGATGCAGGTTTTAGGGTTGTTTTGAAGCTAGTCATCCGGTGGATTAGATCTTTAATTCAATCCGATAGATTTATCATCTTTAGCGACGTCTGTTCCTTCTTCATGGACCCCGATTCGGCTGTACAGCCGTATTCGGTTATGCTTTCACGAGTGAAACGTGTTTATAAGTTATGCTTTAAATATTGCATGCTTTTAGCTTTCCATATATAGATCGTATCATGCGGTGGATAGATCTATTTGTGATTGGTAGTGTGATTTTCGAACAAGTTGTATCATGCGGTGGATAGATTTGTTTGGTATCATGCTTGACGGGTTTTAAAGTACCTAGACATGTGATAGACTAGTGCTTTGGGCCTATGCATGCTTATTTATTGCATGTTTATGATCATGTTTTACTTCATTTACTATCTATTGTTATTTATCATGGACGATCGGTCATGGCTTCGTGCACATGCAATCTTATTCAAATAAAGACCGATCTTTCGTCATGCTTACATCATCCGTTCGGCTATGTTATGTTTTGCACTTTGAAGCTCCCGAATGGTTTCTAGTTTGCTGGCGCATAGCTCCTTATAGCTATATGTCACCTCACTTGGCTTTATGGCCGTAAATATGGAACCGTCCGGTACCACCCTAAGCAAGTTCCAAGCTTTGGAATTTAACTACTTTATCTTTCGTTAATTTTCGGGAAAAATTGACCGGCACGTCTTGGAATCTTTTCGCGTGTGAAGCTAGCTTGTTCGGCTTGCGGTGTGCTTGGCGTAAGGTGCGGATTTTGCGTCAACAGATGCATCGGCGCGGACTACTTACCTTCGGAGCGCCATGTTTGCCGGAGATGTCTACAAGCCCGGCTTCGGCGGGCGCCTCTTCTGCAGCTTGTGCCGATACGGTTCTTCGGTTCCAGCAGTCGTGCTTGGCCCCGGCCTGCTCTCCTCTCGCGGGACATGCTACTCGACAACTCCGGTTGTCTGTTGCGCAAGCTGCGCCAGAAGCTCTTCGACGGTGGGGGCTGGACTGCGGCTTCTTTCGGCCGGCTCGCCCACCGTGTCCCAGTCCTCTCCTTCCCCTTGATCAACAGGGTCGGACGAGGGAATCTCCTGCGACAACTCAGAAGTCAATTGTCAGCATACGAATACTTCAAGTCAAGCACTCGACTACTCTACTCAAGGAGCTCACCTCTTGAGACGTAGTCTCGGTCACCTTCAACTTCTTGGCGACTCGTTTGCACGCCACATTGCGCGACCTCCGTGGCAGCGTAGAGAGACTAGCCTCCGTGCTAGTCGGTGGATCTTCGACAAGGGGGATGTGGGGCAGCCCGGGTCGGCCGAACCCGGACCGCAGCTCGGAACCGCTCGTGCGGCGTCTCCCCATCTTCCTTGTCGGTCGTATCTTTTATGGTGACAATGTCGTCACCTTCGCCAACTTCGCGGCATTCTTTGGCCTTGCATTTGCCCTCCTTCGGAATATCTACAAGTTGGGGAGGCGGAGCCGGCTCGGAGACGAACTTTGCAATGTCATCCCGCAACAAATAGCTTGGGTGAGCACGACTACTACAATACAATCGGTACTCGAAAACCGAGTTCGGCTACTAACCTTGTTCGGCGGACGAGCCGTGGAGTACTCGGGACCGGGCGGTGTGTACGGTGGCATATCCTTGAATATCCCCGCCCAGCCTCTCAACAATGCCTTCATCGTCGATTCGCCGCCGGCCTCGACGTATCCTCATCGCCGGTGTACCGGTATCCGAGGGTGTCGCGTGCCATCAATGGCCGCACCCTCCTCTTCATGAAGCCGAAGGCCACATGTTCGGCCCTTAGCCCGGCTTCCCTCAAAGCCTTAAACTTTTGCAAGCAACTCGGGTAGCCGGATACCCTCCCGCTTCGTCGGCTCGCTGTTCCACCATGGTCGATGCTTCGGCCGCTTCCCGCCGGGCTTCGGCGGCTCCGGGTGGTGGTTCGTGACGTAGAACCATTTGCCTTCCGGTCCTTGGTTCGAGTCGATGAGTTTATACAACAAGATCGGTCGGCGGCGTCTTCCCACATCCGAATGTCGGCTCCTCGAACTACTCGAGGGTTGTTGGCGCTTGGTTGTGGCTTCAAGCGGAAGAACTTCCGAACAAAACCCCGTGGGGTTTGATCACCACGAAGGCTTCACATAAGTGGACGAAGATGGAGACGTGGAAAAAT
Source organism: Cenchrus americanus (assembly GCA_947561735.1). Lineage (NCBI taxonomy): Eukaryota > Viridiplantae > Streptophyta > Magnoliopsida > Poales > Poaceae > Cenchrus > Cenchrus americanus. The sequence continues at coordinate 11,597,598 of OX387239.1, forward strand.
CCATTAGGGTTCAAGTTCAAGTACTCAATACCGTAGTACTTGAGAAGACACTTGAAGAAGTAGCTTGCGGGAGTGCTTGTCCGCGCTCTACGAACCGGCGAACATGGGGACCTCGTCGGGGTTCTTCTCCATTGGGTATGGGTCGCCCGCGGTGGCGCGCCACATGTCCACCTCCTTCTCCCGCGAGGAACCCGCTCGTTGACCGGCGCCGGCCAAATCTTCGGTCTTCGCCTTGGATTTCTTCCACTCTTTGTTCGTATTGGGGCGTGGGGGAGACGTCGGCGGCGATGAATCCCGGGTAGATCCCTCTCGCCTCGCTACGGGATTTCTTCTTCCCGGCGGCGGCACCCGCTTTTCATGCTCTTGGACGGGGAAGTCTTCATCCTCCAAGTAGATCGGGTCTTCACTCGCATTCGCTCGAGGGTTCACCGGTGGCAAGCGGCGGCGGCGCGCATGGATCCGCAGGCCACGGTGCGGCGGTAGTGGCTCGGGTGGTTGGACTCCCGGCTAGATCTATTTCCACAACCGCAAATGTGGGGAATGGAAATCCCTAAGGGTTTCGGCCTCTATTTATAACCCAACCGGCGGCGCCGCAATGACCGGATGGATAAGTATCGGCACCGAGTCGGTGGCGCGTGCCGCCCGACCCTTCATGTTCAAGTAGTCGACACACTCCATCTCGGGGGCTCGGCTACGTCTACTCAACTTCCCGGGTGGCGACAAGAATCAAGAGGAGCTCGGGACACATTCTACATTCAAGATGACCCTTCAATCCGAGAGGAAGTACTCGACTCAAGGCTCGGGGGCTCCGTGCCATGTGTCCCGCGGTTTTTGCTCCGGATTTTACGGGATAATCTTGCCAAAACTTCCGATTGACCCTCGGCCTTGAATCTACGATTCGACCTAAGTCTCGGGGGCTACATTCCATATGGAATGCGATTCTTCGAATCGCATTTTTCATATGGTTTCTTCTTCAAGAAAATGCGAGTACTATTGAAGACCTTCAAGAGGAGAACTCGAGGACGTTTGGGAACTACTCGCGAAGACTTCAAGACTACTCAAGGATCGCTGGAGTGCCTTCCCGGCCTCGGGATGCTTCAAGTATTCTTTAGGACTTTTGGCTTGTAGTACTCGGGGACGCCCGAGGACTACTTGTCAAGGCCATCAAGACTACTCGAAACTATCTCGCTCGACTACAAAGTACTCGGGGCTTGTCGTATGGACCTCTCTCGGGCCCACTACCTCGGTGGGTACCGGGACCGACTACTCGGTGGGCCCCTGGGACTACTCGGCTTGTGCCACACGGCACCTGATGGCATGAGGTGCAAGGACTACGGTGGAGGAGTACTCGAATAGGAAGCTATACATGTCCTGTACTATGTAGAGAACTCCTAGACGTACCCGACTAGTACTCTCTCCCCAAACCGACCTGTAACCCTGCCTCCCAGGCTATATAAGGCGAGGCAGGGACCGTTCTCTCTCTCATATGCATCATCTTGTAAACACACCCAATCAATCCAGAGCTACGCAAAGATACGGGACGTAGGGTATTACGCACCTCCCGCCTCGAACCTGTCTAAATTGTGTGCCACGTGTCTCTTCCTTCGAGTTACCGATCTCGGCGAGGCCACATTCATCTACTTCGGGTACTCCCCTTGGTAGGTTGCCGGTCAAAAACACCAATAAACATGCCTTCCGGCACATCAACTTTTTCCGGACCTTCCTATTTAAAACCAACTCCCTAATATGTTCATAGGGAACCACTTGTTGAATTACCTCCAACCGGAATGAGAGACTCGGCACCCCGTCATGAAGGATAGGTGCAATGGTCATTAGAATTTCCAAGGCAAATTTCTTGTGGGTGTTTGCCCACACCCCGTTGGAGAATTTCACCCATCCTAGGTGCCCCAACATGAGGACCAGGAGCGTATCGGTGGTCGATGGATGACCGCTCCTCGGTGATGAGTGATTGACAAAAGGTGTTGTACCGACTCTTGGCTCGGTGCGCGGGGTGTAGGCCGCGGCCTAGTTCGTGTTGTTGCGGGTGAAGAACGGGCGCGAAAGGTCTTCGGCCTTGAGGGGCCTCCGGGAGATGGAGAGACAAGTAGGCTCGGTTCGAGGGACCCGGTGGACGGCGGGACTAGATGCGGGTTGTTAACACCAAAATTTGGTAGGGAGTCTGACTTGTGGGTCCAGCTCGGTGAGGAGTCCGTATGGTGGAAGGAAAGGATTTTTTCAGACGTATTCGGCAAAGAAACCTGCGGTCGGCTATTTGCTCCAGTTCGGCAGAAGAACAGTTGAGCTGATTTTGCGGGATTGGACGGTGACGTGGCTCAAGCAAGAAGGACGAATGGATGGATAGGCGATCAAGCTTAGAGATAAGTTAGGCAGCGAATCCATTCGAGATTGTACTTGGCAGGGTATAAATATGAGCCCTGAATATATGTAAAAAGACAATCATTCTTCAATACAAACCGGCCTTACGCCAAACCCTAGATTCCTTTGGTCGTGTCGTCAAGTTCTTCGAGAGTGTTCATCGATCCGTCGACCTCCATGAGTACCGCAACCTTGTATCATGTCTAGTATCATGCGGTGGATTTAAATCGATGCAAGTAGTCTTGTTACCATGCTTCGTGTCAAGCGGTAGATTCAAGCTTGGTTCAAGAGGGTTTCTTGTTAGGTCATGAGCCATGCGGTAGGCTAAGATCTAGCTTGAAGCTAGTTATCGGCTCTATTGGATTTTGGCAAGATCCAATAGATTCATTAAGTTACCCCGTGTTGCTTTGAGTTTTTACTTTATGTTTAAGTTCATGTAACACCTTTTGCCCAATCTAGATGGGTTTGGATCGGCTTTATCCCTCTCGTGATCCTTGTACGAGTAGATTTCGTGTTTTAGCACGTGGATCTTGTGCTTTCCGATAGCCGAAACCGAATCGATCTAGGTTGTTACGTGTTGCGGGTTCAAGCTTGCCAATGTTGATATAAATCTTGAAAGATCCGAGTATCATGCGGTAGATGCGAGGTTTTTGGGTTGCTTTGGAGCTAGTCATCCGGTGGATTAGATTTCAAATCAATCGATAGATTTATTCGCTTGGTAATGTTCGTTCCTTCTTCATGGACCCCGAGTCGGCTGTTCAGCCGTATTCGGTTATGTTTCTTCACGAGTAGAACACGTGTGCAATTCATGCTTTGAATAACGTGTGCTTTTAGCTTTCCATATTTAGATTGTATCATGCGGTGGATAGATCTATTTGTGGAAAGTGGTACGATTTTCATGCAAGTTGTATCATGCGGTGAATAGATTTGCTTGGTGTCGTACCCGACGGATTTTTAAGTACCTAGACATGCGGTAGACTAGTGCTTTGGATCTATGCATGCTTATTTATTACATGTTTACGTTCGCACTTTACTTTATCCATTTATTTAATGTTAGTTACCATGGGGATCGGTCGTGATCTTGTGCGCATGCATCTTTACTCTAAACAAAGACCGATAGCCGTCATGCTCGCGTCATCCATTCGGCGGTTGTTACCTTTCCTTTTATAAGTTCCCGAATGGCTTTCGGTTTATTGCCGGGTAGCTTTCTATAGCTATGTGTCATCCCATCCGGCTTTATAGCCATAAATGTGGAACCGTTCGGTACCACCCGGCAAGTTCCAAGCTTTGGTATCTAACTGCTTTGTCTTTTGTTAATTTTCAGGAAAAATTGACTGGCACGTCTCGTGACTCCTTGCGCGTGTGAAGCCAGCTTGTTCGGCTTGCTGTGTGTTTGGCGCTAGGTGCACGTTTTGCGTCAACACACTTTTTGGCACGCCCGGTGGGACACGGCCGAAAAGATCAAGATGCTCGAAATCGCGGACATCATGGATGTCAACATTGAGGACCTCTCTCCCCGAACATCGGCGGCAGCTCCGGGACGTCGTGAACCAATTCCAGCGGCGAAGTGTCCGCCGTCCTTCAAGAAGAACGAAGTGGTGTCCCCTACTTGAAGAATTACATGCCCAGGATATTGTTGCCGGGGAGAGCGACGCCACGACCCGGCCAGGAGAGGGAGGAATGCCCCGCAAGCGTTCGGGGATGCCGCGGATCACGTTTTGAGCAAGCACCACAAAGCTTTTCTTGGTGCGTTCCAACAAACGATGGTGGTCGTCTTTGGCCCGGGCATGGAGCGGGTGTTCGAGCAAGGCACCCGTCCATGGGGGCACCATGGAGCCGGGCGAATCAAGCTCTCAACTACCACTACGGAGCCGCCCACTTCCGGCCTCCTCCTCGCAGCGCCGGAAGTCAAGCTTTCCGGCCTCCTCCGCAGGGCGTTGGGGGTCGGCCCGGTTCGGCCCCCCACTACGGGCCTCGGGAGGGCGACCAATCCAGCCACCACCGCAGGCGCACGGGTCAACTCCGTGCAACGCCCGAATCCGTACCGGCCCATGTACGGAGACCTAGCGTTCGGCTCGCCCGGGGCCCCGCTTGCCCCCGGCCACGGGATTGCTCCGGCAAACAACGGCCGCAGAGAAGCCTATACGGCGGAGGCTACCACGAGGTGGGAAACTATGGATCCATTGACGCTTTCCCGCATCCGGGTTACGCGCCGGTCTGCAGCGCACAGAGGACGACGCCCTAGCGCGGAAGATGGCCGAGTTGATGCAAAATCAGTTCGGCCTCAAGCCAAAAATGCAGGGACCTGCCTACAAGACGCCGTTCCCGCAGTGGTACTTCAACGTGCTCCTCCGCCAAGGGTGAAACCTCCAACGGAGTTCGCGAAATTTTCCGGGCAAGACGATACAAGCACGGTGGAGCACATTGCTCGTTACCTGATGCAGCTCGGAGAATGCTCGCGCGAGGAGGCGTTCGGGGTCAGATACTTCCCCGCGTCGCTGATAGGCCCGGCGTTCCAGTGGTTCTTGTCCTTACCCCCTGAGTCAGTTAGCAGATGGAAGGACCTGGAACGGAAATTCCATGCCCACTATTTCAGCGGCAGCTCGGAGAAGAAGCTGATCGACCTTGCCACCTTGAAATAGAGGCACAGCGAGACGCCATTGGAATTTCTCAGGAGATTCAGGGAGGTTAAGGGCATGTGCTTCTCGCTCAACTTGCCAGATGACCAGTTGGCCGATATGGCCGTCGCCGGGATGCTGCCGGCCGTGCGTGATAAACCGTTTGGGATGGAGTTTGAAAATGCGGGCCGGTGTCTCAAAAGCTATCGTTGATGAGCAACCGGCATATGGCTTCAAGAAGGATGCCGTGTTTGGCAAGCGGCATGATGTGGCGGACATCTACAACCGGTTCTTAGACAAGGCCGATCCGATCGAGGATTCCGATGATGAATCGGATGTGGCCGCGGCCGAAGTCATGTGGGGGAAAGAGCCTTTAACGATGAATCGGCGTTGGGTCAAACGGACCAAGGGCACCTACGATTTCGATATCACGAAGGCCGACAAGCCGTTTGAGCTCCTAGTGAAGGAAGGCCGAATCGAGACGCTCGAAGGGCATTCCATGCTTCGGCCCGATGGAGACAAGGGGAAAAGTTACCGTGGCTTCCACGACGGGGATTCGCACAACATCAACGATTGCGGTGGTCTTCGGATGAGGATCCGTAAAGCCATCCAGGAGGGGCACCTCAAATTTGACAACAAGATGAAGCCGGATGGTCACCCCTTCCCTCGAACATGGTGGGCTTCTCTCGTTAACATGGTGACCGCCGAGGAGAAGGGAAAGGTCAAAGTCTTGACCCCGGCCGGGCTAGACAGATGGAACAAAGGGACCCGGAGCGCCAAGTAACTCCGGAACAGGTGCATGGTGAAGCCCCCCGCATTCTCAAGAGCCACATCCAAATCGGGGAGTCATCCGAGCCAAGCCCGGCGTGACCACGCGCATCCTCCTCAACAAGTGGCGGCGCCGATGGAAAAAGAGCGTTACCGAAGCGCAAATACAAGGAGGAGAAGCGCGAGCCGAAGAAGAGGCACACGGGAGGGACCCGGAGCAATACACTCGCGAGCGGGGAGCGCGTGCACCGGGGATGTGCGTTCTTCGGCACCGTTGGAACGAAGGTTTGATGCCGCCCACGCCGAGGAACCGTCCCGAATGCGGCGACGGATATTTTGAGTACAAGCGGGAGACGCCAATCGCCGATCCGTCCATGAGAGAATTGGGAGGATCCACCCTAACGAGGATCGGCGCCAAAAAATTGAAGTCATTGATCACCCCAGGAAGCGGCAAGCTGATCTAAGGTGGGCTGATCAAGAAGAGGATGAGGACGAGTACATCTGGCAGAAGGGGCAATGGTGCCCGCCTGGCCTACGCAAAAGTCAGAAGAGACGGGTTCAACGCTTGAGGAACCGCGAACTGAGGCAGGCTGGGATCCAGACGAAGCAGGTGTGGCGTCCAAAGGGTCAACCTGAAGGGTCAAAGCGTTCGGCTCCAACATGCATGGTATATTTTCTGCCGAACGAATTCATGGCTCCCGCTAATCGGGTTTTGCGGGAGGAGGCGTCCCTAGATGATGAGCGAGATCGAGGGGATGATGGCGCGGCTCGGTGCTAGCCAAGCCGGCCATCTTCGACAAACCGGCCAAAAATCGACACATGAGGCCGCCGTACTTAAGGGGATACGTCAATGGCAAGCCATTGACCAAGATGTTCGTCGACGGTGGAGCGGCGATCAACGTGATGCCGTACACCACCTTCAGGGAAACTTGGCATGGGCGGAGCGATCCGACGCCTACAAGCATAATACTAAATGATTTCGCCGGGGAATCCTTCAGATACCAAGGGATGCGCTCACATGGATCTGATGATCGGGTCCAAGACGCTGCTCACGACCTTCTTTGTGATCGAAGGTAAAGGAGCCTACAACCTACTGCTCGGACGGGACTGGATTCATGCCAATTGCTGCGTCCCATCCACCATGCATCAGCAGCTTATCCAGTGGGTGGATGATGATATTGAGGTCGTCCAAGCAGATGACTCCGTGAGCGTTGCGAACATGGAACCAGCTTTCTGGGAATACCAAGGCATTCATTGTTTCTCAGGGAAAGACTGGGGAGAAGGTCCCGTTGAACTGTCGGCGGTCAACGGCCGATTCAAGCGATCGGCTCTTATAGTAATTTTTAATGGAGAACCCCGTAGATGGCACCGATGGCAAGTTGGGGCGAGGATTTATGTCGGTCGACAAATTGGAAGAAGTTGACATCGGAAGCGGTGATAAGCCAAGGCCGACGTTTATCGGCGCAAACTTGCGGCCGGACTTCGGGGAGGAATTAATCAAGACTGCTCAAGGAATACAAAGATTGCTTCGCCCGGGATTATTCGGAGATGCCCGGATTGGATCGTTCTATCGTAGAGCATCGGTTGCCAATCAAATCTGGTTTCAAACCATACAAGCAACCACCCCGGAAAATCTACAAGGATGAAGTATTGGCCGATGTGAAGAAAGAAGTTGAAAGATTACTAGATGCAAACTTCGTTCGGCCATGCAAATACGCGGAGTGGATTTCTAACATTGTCCCTGTTTATAAGAAGAATGGAAAAATGAGGGTTTGCATAGATTTTAGGGATTTGAACAGAGCCACTCCGATGGATGGTTACCCCATGCCTATTGCCGATTTGTTGGTTGACGCCGCCGTCGGGCACAAGGTTATCAATTTCATGGATGGCAATGCGGGATACAACCAAATTTTCATGGCGGTAGAAGATATATCGAAGACGGCCTTCAGATGCCCGGGTCATATAGGCCTGTTTGAATGGATAGTCATGACGTTTGGATTGAAGAATGCCGGTGCAACTTATCAGCGAGCCATGAATTACATCTTTCATGAGTTGATCGGCAAGGTTGTGGAAATCTACATTGATGATGTGGTAATCAAGTCCCTAAATCATGACACACATTTGGAACATGTGAAAAAGACCTTGGAGTGCACCAGGAAGCATGGTTTAAAGATGAATCTAAACAAGTGCGCTTTTGGGTATCACTGGAGAATTCTTGGGGTTTTTAGTCCACGAGGGAGGAATTGAAGTTGGCAAGAAGAGCATGAAGGCCATCGATGAAGTTGTTCCTCCAACTAATCTCAAGGAGTTGCAATCACTTTGCTCGGCAAAATTAATTTCGTGAGAAGATTCATTTCAAATTTGTCACGAAGGTTTTGCCATTCTCTCCATTGCTGAAGCTAAAGAAGGATCGAAGTTCACATGGGGCGACGAACAACGAAGGCTTTCGATGAGATCAAGCAAGACATGAAGGAGCCACTAGTGTTGGTCCCTCCTCGACCGGATAAGCCTTTCAAGTTGTACGTGGTGGCCGAAACCCAAACCATTGGATCGGCCCTTATTCAAGAATTCGAAGGAAAGGAGCGGGTAGTAGCATATCTTAACCGAAAGCTACTTGATCCCGAGACCGGGTATTCGGCTACGGAAAAGCCGTGCTTGTGCGTATACTACTCGTGTACAAAGTTTCGGCACTACTTGTTGAATGCCGAATGCACTTGTGTATTCAAAGTTCGATGTAATAAAACATATGTTATCTATGCCAATTTTGAATGGCAGGATTGGCAAATGGATCTTGGCCTTATCAGAGTTCGAGTTAAAGTTTGAATCGGCAAAGGCTATCAAGGGACAGATTATTGCCGATTTTATAACTGAGCATCGCGATCCGTCAATTGATTTGCTTGAAATTACCCCTTGGGCTTTATTTTTTGATGGATCGGCGTGTGGTAAAGGTGGGGGAGTAGGGATCCTACTAATTTCACCTAGGGGTGAGATGTTTGAATTTGCCATCCCTATACGGCCCACGTTACAAACAATCGAGCCGAGTACGAGGCACTCGCTTCGAGGGCTTCAATATTTAAGAGAAGGCGGGGCCGTTTCGGTTGAAGTTTATGGAGATTCGGAGCCGGTGATCAAGCAATTCAACGGCCAATACGAGTGCAAAAGTGAAGCGCCGAGGAGTTACTACAAAGAATGCGGGGAAATCTTGAAGAGCTTCCCGTTGGTAACTCTACAAAGATATTCCTAGGGAACATAATGAAGAAGCAAACAAAGCTGGCTCAAAGCGCCTCCGATTACAAAGAGAGTCAAGAAGCGTTTGCTGCGAGGTATGTGCATGGGGACGGATCTCGCGAAGGTGATTGGAGGAAAGAGATCGTTGATTACTTGAGGGATCCATCCCGAAAGGTTTCTAGGAAGCTCGTGTACAAGGCCGTAAAATTCGTTCTTCCGGATGACAATTTGTTCTATAAATCATTAGATGGGGTATTGTTACGATGCCCGGGTCCGGAAGAAGCCATGATGAGTGAAGTGCACGATGGGATATGTGGAGCACACCAATCGGCCTACCGTATGAAATGGGTTATTAGACAAGCTGGGTGCTTTTGGCCGAGAATATTAGAGGATTGCTTTGAGTATTACAAGGGATGTAAGGATTGCCGGAGGTTTGGAAATATTCAAAGGGTCCCCGCGTCGGCATTGAATCCCATCATCAAGCCATGGCCATTCGGGGCCGGGGTATAGACTTGATCGGCAAAATTAATCCACCATCTAGTAAGGGGCATAAGTTCGTGCTTTTGGCTACGGATTATTTTACTAAATGGTTTGAGGTGATTCCACCGAAGAAGGTGACATCGGAAAACATGGTTGAATTTGTCAAGGAGCACATCATCTATCGGTTTGAATCCCACGGACAATCACCACTGATCAAGGGGCACAATTCGTGTCGCTAGAGTTCGGAGAGTTTGCCGAAAGCATGGGAATCAAATAGTTTAACTCTTCTCCCTATTATGCCCAAGCTAATGGTCAAGCGAGAGGCTTCTAACAAGATCATGATCAAGCCGATACAAAAGAAGATCGACCGAAGCCAAGAAGGTGGCATTCGGTACTCGGTGAGGCACTTGTGGGCTTACCGAATGGCCCCCCATGGAGCTACAAAAACCTCTCCTTATGAATTGGTTTATGGGCACCACGCGGTTCTACCTTGGGAGATGCAATCAGATTCAAGGAGAGTGGTGTTACAGAAAGATTTGAGCTCCAAGGATTACAGTGGCCTAATGATGGATGAGCTAGAGGATTTACATATGATTCGTCTTAGAGCCTTGGAAAACATCGAGAAAAACAAGCTGCGGGTTGCCAAGTACAATAACAAGAAAGTAAAAGTCAGGCAATTCGCGAGAAGGAGATTTGGTTTGGAAAGCGCTATTGCCGATTGGAACTAAATACGGCGAATTCGGCAAATCGTCCCCCTAACCGGGAGGGGCCTTTTCGTGTGGTCGGATGCGTCCCCGGTAATGCATACATATTGAAAACTTTGCTAGGAGAAGAATTTTCCGCCGCGATAAATGGAAGATATCTCGAAGAAATATTATCCTAGCATTGAGATCGATCGATGAACACCGAGCGCGGGATTACGCACATCCGACACGAAACGGCCGGCGCTCAAGAGCGAGGCCGCCTTCGAACAAAAATTCACAAACGAAGAAATGGCCGCGCCTAGATGCATTGCCCTTAGCACAAAAACTACATTACAACTGCTTCATGCGATTTACATCCAACAACCCCGGTGATCGGGACCTCAAGGAGGTGGGAAGCGAGAGGCGTGGAGGAAGAAGCGAAAGTATGATTCAATCTTTTCTTTGTTTCTTCTTCGACGGCTCCTTCTTCGGTTGTTCCGGGACCACCGTAACGGCAACTTGGAATGCACGGGGGTGACCATGGTTTGCGGCTTCCACCAAGCCGTCCCGGGCCGCTTTCGGGTTGTTGTACACCGTCGAGACATCTAAAACGAGAGGAATGGATGTTAGGGGCAAGAAATCCAAATGCGGGCACAAAGTCAAGAAGAAGTCGGAAGAACTTACCCCCTACTAGTGCCTCCATAGCCATGCGACGCTCGCGTTCGGCTTGGCAATGAACGGTAATGTCCCCGAGGCCATGCTCCGGGTGCCGAACGCGGCGGCGCAGTTGATGGTTGGTCCTCTGTTCAGGCGTGGCATCCTCTGCTTCGAGGGAGGAATCGGAGGAGATGTACTCAGGCACATCTTCGGTCCCGATGATTTCTTCAGGGAGCAAATCAAGGCTGAAAGAGGAAAAGAAGAAAATATGAAACGCAAGATCATATGGAAAATGAGGAGTAGATCAAGGGAAAACTCACCTTCGAATCGTGCGTTTCTTTGGAGGTCGCTCGTTGACGGTGTATTTTGGTGCACCTAGCATGTTCATTACACTTTGGTTTGGATTTGATTATTGGACTAACCCGCCACTAGGCACACTAATCATATAACAAGTTCATCTTTGTGCATGCATTTGGAAGTGTTGTGTTTATGTAGGAAATCATGGACATAAAGGACGGATTCGCAATAAGTTCAAAGGAGCATTCATGGAGTCTTGTTCGTGTTCATGAGCTCGCTGAAATTACTTCCAATGGTGGTGAGGACCGAAGTGCTACGAGGAACACCCCCGGGGATTGAAGCGTAAAAGATCAAACTTCATGCAAAGAGAGCCTCCATCTTGATCGCGAGGATAACGGCGTCAAAATCATCCAAGTGGAGGGGGCAAAGTAGATAAGTGCACGAGGACCCATGGAGCAAAAAGGGCGACCGAACCGGCCGGACCGAACGGGCTCCGGGCCGGCCGGCCCGGTCGGATCGGCCCAGCCCCACTTCGGGCACCGGTTCGGTCCCGTCTTCCTTGCCCTCGAAGGATCTTCGACCCTAAAACCCACGACGCGCCGCCAACGGACAGAGAGGAGTTTATTCGCACCCGAAGGCCATCTACAAGCTAGAGAGAGAGGAGGAGGATCTCCGGCCGGAGATCAACCACCTCGAAGGAAGCACCCTCTCGTGGAGAAGGAGGAAGACACCGGCGGAAGGGAAACCATGATCAACGGTGCCATGACCAGCACCTTGATGGGGTAATCTTCTCATTCGTCCATGGGTTGTAATCGATCTTGAGATGTAATCGCACTTTGTCGGATTATCTCGTCTATCATCTTGTGTTGAATATACTTTAATGCTTAAAGGTTAGCTACCGTGCCGTAAAGGGAGTATAGGCCTCAATGCTTCCTTGGATCCATTCAATACGCCGTGGCCATCAAAGGTCTAGTCATGATTACCTTCGCGTAGTGACAGTACGAGAGGAGGGAAAGGGCGAAACCGTGGTCACAACCCCGATAGATTAGATTGGTTTTTCATGTCTTTAAGCGATTGCATGCTCTAGTATCGTAGACCCGTGGGCGAGTGTCTTCTCTCTTGATCGTTTATCATTCTCTCTAGTGTAGTTTAGTTGTTTTCTAGTATAATAGTAGTTAGGGTTTTAGTAGCTAAGTGTGTCATAGTAGATCGAACGCTTGTAATCCCCTTGCTCCGCGGATTGACAAGAACCTTGGGAATCCCGTGGTGAAGAAGGTGTGGGGTCCGTACGCTTGCGGATCGTAGAGGGATACGTCTTTTATCCATCAACAAGCCCCTTTTTCTGGCGCCGTTGCCGGGGAGCAAGTTAGTTTACATCGTTTGATTTGCATCTAACTTAGTTTTATATTTTAGCTTATCTTTTATTCGCTATATCTAACATTTATTATCGAAAAACACTTGTTTCTTTTTTGTTTTTGTTTTTATCTTATTGTCTAGATGGAGTTCGTTAATCAACCCGTGGAAGAACCGGAGAAATCATTAAGGGATTACGCTAGCCCTCGATGTGAAGACATAAAGGTACAAGAGTCGGATTCGAAGCTCGAAGCGACCAAGTATGAAATTAAATCCAAGATCATGAAGATGGTGGCGGAAAACCCATTTGAAGGGATGGTTACGGAGAACCCATATAGACACATAAGGGATTTCACGACAATATGCAACACGGTGCGTCAAGAAGGAGTTCCCGATGAATGGTTCAAATGGAATCTCTTTCCCTACTCACTTGCCGGCAAAGCAAAGACATGGTATTCGGTTGCGTCCTTTGAAGTTGAAGGCAATTGGAACAAGTTGACAAAGAAGTTTTGCGAGAAGTTCTTTCCAATGAGCAAGGTTCAACATCTAAGGAGGCAAGTGATCAATTTTATGCAAGGAGAAGAGGAAGGGATAGACCAAGCCTGGGATAGGTTTAATGAATTAATCGAACAAGGACCAAAACTCGGCTTCACCGGTGACGTACTCTTGCATACATTTTTCTTTTCCCTAACCCCTAGTTGCATGCGACACGTCGAAATGTGTGCGGTGGGGATCTCATGGAGAAAACACTCACGGAAGCCGCCCAACTTCTACAAAAAGTTAGTAAAGCGACCTGCCATGCGAAGAGATTGGGAAACAAGACTTGCGGAAGAGCCGGAATTTAATTCAAGGAAGAAAAAGCTTGCTGATTTTTCTAAAAAGGCAACCCGGAAGTCACAAAAGAAGAGCCAATCATGGAAAAGCTTGAACAAGAACACATCAAGTCAAGAACTACACCAAACGTCGACTTCGCCGCACCAAATGAGACGAACAAGAGAAGCATGTTAAGCGCGAAGCCACTAAGGGAGTTCGAGCCAATGGATTGGGTTCCTATTGATTACGGAGAAGTATTCGACAAGAGAAGACCGTTCCCTAATCAAAAGGGGATGGCAAGAGCATTGGAAGTCGATTTCCCACCGGAGAGGAAAGCCGAAAATTCATACGACCTCGAAACCACCGGTGAGATTTTTGAAAAGCTCTTTGGAGATGATGTGGTGGATCCGGAACATATTGCCGAGGTGAAGAGGATCATGGGGATCAAGCCCGAAGCATCACCATACGCTCGCCTAGCTGAAATTTATTCAATCGGATCCGAAGAAGAAGAGAAGATGACGCCGCACTTGAGTTGCGAGATCAACGGAGTTCAATGCAAAGCTTTATGCGACATCGGAGCCCAAGTAAGTGTTCTATCTTCTAAAATTTACGATAAAGTTCAATACCACAACCTAGACTTAGCTCCAACATCAACGAAATTAATTATGGGACATGGTAGAACTATCAAACCTCTAGGTATTGCTTGCAACATGAAAGTAAAAATCTCTAGAAACTACGTACCAACTGATTTCTTTGTTATTGATGCTTACCATAGTAATTCTGATCATATAATCTTAGGTAGGCCTTTTCTTAAGTTGGTTGATGCCGTGTTAGATGCCGGAGAAGGCAAAGTAACAATGAACCTTAATGGAACAAAGTACACATATAACTTTCTTCGTGCTTCTAAACACCTTACTCCTTTTCCTCCCGAAGATGAAGAAATAGAAGAGATAGATAGTCTTTGTTTTGTTGAAACCCTTAGAGACCCGCTGCAAAGAGCGATGGAAAATCAAATTAGTAATCAACAAGATGAAGAACTAGAGGAAGCAACAAAAGGCTTAGAGCCGCATGATGGTAGCGTGGAGGAAGAGAAGTTCGAAGACATAGGAGAAATCAAACCCGAGGAGCCACAAGTGCCCGAAGTAGACCTTAAACCTTTGCCCAAGGGATTAAAATATGAATTTTTGGGCCCCGACAAAACCTATCCGGTCATTGTGAGCGACGAGTTGAGCCCCGAAGAAAATGAAGCGTTGCTGATTTTATTAAAAAAACATAGGAAGGTGATTGGATATTCAATCAATGATCTCAAAGGTATTAGCCCAGCCTTTTGCACTCATCGTATACCAATGGAAGACCAATGTAAGCCTGTAGTGGACCATCAAAGGAGGCTAACCCATGCCATGCGAGAGGTAGTAAAGAAAGAGGTTATCAAGTTACTTGATGCCGGAATCATCTACCCGGTTCCGCATAGCGAATGGGTGAGCCCGGTACATTGTGTACCGAAGAAAGGAGGTTTGACCGTGGTGAAGAATGAGAAGAACGAATTGATACCGCAAAGAACCGTGACCGGGTGGCGGATGTGTATTGATTACCGTAAGCTTAACAAAGCGACGAAGAAAGATCACTTCCCCCTACCTTTCATAGACGAGATGCTCGAGAGGTTAGCAAACCACGCTTATTTTTGCTTTCTCGATGGATACTCGGGGTTCATGCAAATTCCTATTCACCCGGAAGCTCAACATAAGACAACATTTACATGTCCTTACGGAACGTTTGCATATAGGAGGATGCCCTTCGGCCTATGCAACGCTCCGGCCTCTTTTCAACGTTGCATGATGGCCGTTTTCTCGGAATTCATCGAAGAGATTGTTGAAGTGTTTATGGATGATTTTTCCGTTTACGGGAAGACGTTCATGGATTGCTTAGCAAACTTAGAAAAGGTCCTTACAAGGTGTGCGGAGGTAGATTTGGTTTTAAATTGGGAAAAGTGCCACTTCATGGTTAAACAAGGCATAGTGCTCGGACATGTTATATCCGAGAGAGGAATTGAAGTGGACAAGGCTAAGGTAGAGACGGTTGAGCAACTCCCACCTCCTACGGATATTAAGTCCTTAAGGAGCTTTCTAGGCCATGCCGGATTCTATAGAAGATTTATAAAGGACTTCTCAAAGATCACCAAGCCTTTAACACACCTTCTCCAAAAAGATGTGGCTTTCGACTTTGATGAGAAGTGTCTAGCGGCATTCCGGACCTTGAAAAATGCGTTGGTGAGTGCTCCCATCATCCAACCTCCGGATTGGAGCCAACCTTTCGAGATCATGTGTGACGCAAGTGACTACGCCGTAGGCGCGGTCTTGGGTCAAAGAAAGGAAGGCCGAGTTCACGCCGTTTACTACGCTAGCAAAACTCTTAGTGGGGCACAATTAAATTACGCTACTACGGAAAAGGAATTGCTAGCGGTGGTATTCGCTTTCGAAAAATTCAGATCTTACATCGTGAACTCGAAAGTCATTGTTTACACCGATCACGCAGCCCATAAAGTATCTCTTGGCTAAGAAGGAAGCTAAACCACGTTTGATTCGTTGGATCCTTCTTCTCCAAGAGTTTGATGTTGAAATTCGTGATAAAAAGGGGGGTGGAGAATGTTGTGGCCGATCATTTGTCTAGGATGAATCGTGGGCAAGATGATAAAGAGCCCATAGAAGATAAGATGAGAGATGACCACCTCTATAGAGTGCTCGATAAAGATACTTGGATGATCGACATCATTCGAGCAATTCGAAAGATGCCCCTCGATCATCTAGACAAAAACACTCAAAGGAAGATAATTTCGAAAGTAAGAAATATTTTTGGGATGCACCATACCTCTTCAAGCTTGGCAATGATGGAGTGATGAGAAGATGTGTGCCAAGAGAAGAGAGGCTTGAGATTCTAAGGAAGTGCCACTCGGCGGAGTACGGTGGGCACTATAGCCATTTTCGAACCGAAGCCAAAGTATGGTCGAGCGGATTCTATTGGCCGGAGATGCATGAAGATACTAAAAGATATGTTGCGTCATGCCCCGAATGCCAAAGAACCGGAAACATCTCTCAAAGAAATTCTATGCCTTTGAAATACAACTTGCAAATCGACATATTCGATGTATGGGGCATAGACTTCATGGGGCCTTTTAAAAACTCATTTGGATTCGAGTATATACTTGTTATGGTCGATTATGTATCCAAGTGGGTAGAGGCTATACCATGTCGTAAAGCTTCCACGGAGGAGTCCATCACTATGATCAAGAACGTGATTTTTCCTCGTTTCGGTACACCGAGAATCTTGATAAGTGATGGAGGAACTCATTTCACCGGGAAGAACTTCAAAAGGTGCTTGTCCAAGTTGGGAATTGAGCATAGGGTCTCCACGGCCTATCACCCGCAAACCAACGGACAAGCGGAGACGTCAAATAGGCAATTAAAAAGCATACTTAACAAGACCATAGAGAAGGGAGGCAAGGATTGGTCAAAGAGATTAGACGGAGCTTTATGGGCTTATCGAACGGCGTTTAAAACACCGATAGGTATGACCCCTTATCAATTCGTCTATGGAAAAGCTTGCCACCTTCCGGTTGAGTTAGAACATAAAGCCTATTGGGCGATTAAAGAGATGAACCTTGATCTCGATGCCGCGGTGGTGAAACGGAGAATTCAAATAAGCGAGCTAGAGGAGTTGAGGTTGAAAGCTTATGAAAACGCAAGCATATACAAGGAGAGAATCAAAAGGTGGTATGATAAAAGATTGAAGAAAAAAGAATTTAAAGAAGGAGATAAGGTCCTCCTCTACAATTCGAGGTTTAAAACCTTCGGAAAGGGGAAATTGCAAAGCAAGTGGGACGGACCTTATGTTGTGCATTCGGTGTCCTCCAACGGAACGGTAACCATTATGGATATAAACGGCGATCAATTTGTGGTGAATGGACAGCGGCTTAAGGTTTACTACGAACCCGACGTCGTGCCCATTCATCATGTTGACGTCTTTACCATGGAGGAAGAGCCCGAACGTCCCGCCTAGGACGAAAAACAAGGCACCAACTTCTGTAAATAATTTTTCTTTTAGTTCTCTGGAGTTTTTCGCGAAGATTTACTGGGCCAACTTTTTCCCATGGGCTGAGGACGAAAAAATAGGGCGGTGTGCAAAAAACCGGACCGGCCCGGCCCCCGAGGCAGGGTGGGCCGGCCGGCCCAGTCGGATCGGCCCAAGGGGGGCCCGACGCCCGATGTCCCCGAATTTCGCCCGAATTGCTCCTTTTTGACTTCCTTGTTTGGTCGGAAAATTTTAAGGGAAGTGTAAAAAAGGAAAATAAGGTTCCCAGGGCTTTTCTCTCAGGACTATATATTTGGCCGAATTGGGAGCTCGAGAATCAAACCTTTCAAGCAATTTGTTGCACCCTTGTAGCAGCCATTGAGCCTCCAAAAAGCTTAGAGTTGAAGGTAGAAGCCAAGAAGCCATCGATGGAGGAGGCGATGCGATGCGAGGTCAAGCTACCCGTCAAGAGGACCGCACGTATCCGTTGCGGAGGACGTGTCCCGACCGGAGCTCTTGCATCTCGCAACCCCGTCAAAGGAGAGAAGGTCCCTACACCCGTTCGAAGGTCGGTACGCCTCCAAGGCATCAAGCACAAAGATTACAAGGAGGTGTCGCCGGAGCCTAAGGATTATGGGGATAGCGACTACTCCGCCGATCGTAGCCCGAGCTCGTGGGCGGCCGCCGGTAGAGACGATGACGATTGGGGCGAACGGCCCTATGAAAGGACTCCCGAGGGCCCCAACGGCGACGGCAACGGCGGTGGCGAAGGCGACAACAATGGAGGTGGCGACGACGGTGGTGACAACGGTGGAGATTATGGCGACGACGACCCCTTCGGATTGCATCCGGTGTCTTCCCGTCGAGTTTGCCGTCAATCCATCGCAGCTCTCTCTACGCGTCGGCCGACGAATGTCTTCAAACCATGGAAGCGATGAAGCAGCGTATGGAGGACTTGGAGCGCGTAGTTGAAGATGATTACAAGTTCCTTAACCGTAACGTGCGCAAACTTTTCGGCATGGTTGGAAACATGAGAGGCAAGTGGTGCAAGGCTTGCTCGAAGTACCATTAGATCTAGTTTTCCCCTTTGGTTTTTGTAAGATACGACGAGGACGTCGTATGTTTTAAGTGTGGGGGAGAGCTAGCTCGCTAGCCTTAGCTTTTGAACTTCAAATTTAGGTTCGGTTTAATCTTCGTGTGAGAGTCTTAGTGTTTTAATGAGTCTTTAGTTTTTGAGTCTGTTTTAAAAATTTTCTGCAAGTGTCTTAAATTAGTGTTGAGTCAAGAAAACCAAATAAAAAGAGTCTTTATATATATCTTTGTGTTTTATGTATTGTTTATCTTTATTTACTTGTTTGTTTAATCTTCGATTCTTGATATATGAACACAAGTATGTGGTTTGAAAATCGTTTACCGTGGTGCTTAGTGAATCGCTGCTACTTAAAGTACCCATACCGCACTTCGATCTTGAGCTTCACATGCTAGTTGTGCTATGTTCGATGCTAAAAATTGGAGGATTTCAGTTCTGAAAATTATATTAAAACCCTTGTAATAAAGGTTAGCAAAACCTCTTTTTCCAAGTTGAGAGTAAGAAAAACGTTCCTATCCAAAGCCAAGTTTATTTTTTCGCTCCACCATAAGTGTGATTAGCACGATGAGTTAGGCTAGGACCTTTCTCTCTTGGCGAGTTTTAATTTCGAGCAATGATCATGTCCTTGTGCTTATCTTTTGTTGCTAGCCTCGTCATACATTCGGTAACATGACTTTCACAACGGAAGTCACGTACATCGCCGAATTCCATACCCAACCCTATACATCTCTTTTGTACATCGTATTCCTTGAACATAACCTATTTTCAAAGTTTCGTCTCGTCTCTAGCATGATTTATTTAAAATTTCAGATTGTATGCATGCGAGGAAAGAGAGAATTGAAAGCTTTGAAAAGTTGTCAAGAGAGAGAAAAATAAAGAGAAAAAGTATGTGTATGGAAAAGAAAGAAAGGAAGAAAGAAAAAAATCATATGTGAATGAAAGAAGAAAAAGAAAAGAGAAAGATGAGTTAGCAATGAAGATATGAGAGGGATGGATCAAGTGAAAGAAAAGAAAAAAAAATAATAAAGTGTAAGGAAGGATGTCACGTTGATTGTGAGACGAAACTTTTACTCTATTTCCAACCATGTGCAATCCGACAACGAGGACATCATTGGTGCCTTGAAGTCACAATTTTCTTTTGCCCTTGCACATGTCCACCATTCTAAATCTTCTCATCCTTGATATCCCTACATATGGTTAATTCTCATGATCATTGGCTTTGAAAGGTAGACAACCATTAGAGGAAGTTCTTAGTTTGACAATACTTGTGTTGATTGCGCTAGCCCTACCTATAGCTCCACTTTTACATGATATATGAGAGATTAATGGGAGGTGAGAGTTTTATAAAATTTGGTTAGGATAGACACTTCATATGAGTGACTTGAGAGAGCTTGGAGAAAGGTTTTTGTCTAACACTTGTTGCAGGAATTTTTGTTTTGAAAATCATAAAAACCCTCCGATGGAAGCAAAGAAGTAAGTATGGCTGAAATTGAAAGCTTCGAGTGAAGAGTTTGAGTTGTGGGGTAAATCTTGACGTGGTAAAAATTCTAAACGCCCATGTTTATGATTGATTATCATTACTTTGTGTTTATGTATTAAAGATGAAGGGATTGACTAATTTGTGAAGAAGGATAAGTGGTACACGATTACACACCTTGGACGAAGTTCTTTTACGAGTACTTGCTCGAGGACGAGCAAGAGCTAAGTGTGGGGGAGATGTTGACGGTGTATTTTGGTGCACCTAGCATGTTCATTACACTTTGGTTTGGATTTGATTATTGGACTAACCCGCCACTAGGCACACTAATCATATAACAAGTTCATCTTTGTGCATGCATTTGGAAGTGTTGTGTTTATGTAGGAAATCATGGACATAAAGGACGGATTCGCAATAAGTTCAAAGGAGCATTCATGGAGTCTTGTTCGTGTTCATGAGCTCGCTGAAATTACTTCCAATGGTGGTGAGGACCGAAGTGCTACGAGGAACACCCCCGGGATTGAAGCGTAAAAGATCAAACTTCATGCAAAGAGAGCCTCCATCTTGATCGCGAAGATAACAGCGTCAAAATCATCCAAGTGGAGGGGGCAAAGTAGATAAGTGCACGAGGACCCATGGAGCAAAAAGGGCGACCGAACCGGGCCGAAACCGGGCTCGGGCCGGCCGGCCCGGCCGGATCGGCCCAGCCCACTTCGGGCACCGGTTCGGTCCCGTCTTCCTTGCCCTCGAAGGATCTTCGACCCTAAAACCCCCGACGCGCCGCCAACGGACGAGAGAGGAGTTTATTCGCACCAGAAGGCCATCTACAAGCTAGAGAGAGAGGAGGAGGATCTCTGGCTGGAGATCAACCACCTCGAAGGAAGCACCCTCTCGTGGAGAAGGAGGAAGACACCGGCGGAAGGGAAACCATGATCAACGGTGCCATGACCAGCACCTTGATGGGGTAATCTTCTCATTCGTCCATGGGTTGTAATCGATCTTGAGATGTAATCGCACTTTGTCGGATTATCTGTCTATCATCTTGTGTTGAATATACTTTAATGCTTAAAGGTTAGCTACCGTGCCGTAAAGGGAGTATAGGCCTCAATGCTTCCTTGGATCCATTCAATACGCCGTGGCCATCAAAGGTCTAGTCATGATTACCTTCGCGTAGTGACGAGTACGAGAGGAGGGAAAGGGCGAAACCGTGGTCACAACCCCGATAGATTAGATTGGTTTTTCATGTCTTTAAGCGATTGCATGCTCTAGTATCGTAGACCCGTGGGCGAGTGTCTTCTCTCTTGATCGTTTATCATTCTCTCTAGTGTAGTTTAGTTGTTTTCTAGTATAATAGTAGTTAGGGTTTTAGTAGCTAAGTGTGTCCTAGTAGATCGAACGCTTGTAATCCCCTTGCTCCGCGGATTGACAAGAACCTTGGGAATCCCGTGGTGAAGAAGGTGTGGGGTCCGTACGCTTGCGGATCGTAGAGGGATACGTCTTTTATCCGTCAACACCGCCGTCCCGGGGTTGCTTGCCTTTGTCCATGACCTTGGGGTTTTCTCCTCTAGAGACAGAAGAGGAAATGAGAAGTGATGGATGAGTGTGCGAGTGGATTTGCGGGGGCATCCCTACAGGCTATTTTAATCACCGAAGGGGTGCATTGGGAGTGATGACCGGCCGCCGTACACCGTTGGAATGCCAAACGGCGGGGTTTTCTCCCGGATGCGAAGGATGTTTGCTTGAATAGTGCTTACGGATTGCCGACTCGGGGATCTTCTACGGATTTTGTGCCAAGGGGCATCCGTTCTTGCGTATTCGGCTCAAGACAGTTCCCGGATACGTTCAAGGAGAAACAAGATTCACGAGTGCAAATGTAAAGGAAATCATCACAGAGCGGGCACAGAATTCAAAAGTCCTTCATTTATTGCCGATATTCAAACATCCCTAATACAATCTATTCAAAAAGCCTGTTCAGCACAGATTGGGGATAAGTGATTTCGGCAATGGCGTCGCTGTGGCCATCAAGGCGCTCCAAGATGAGCTCGATCTCCTCAATGTCCTCTGGCGCGCCGCCCCGGAAGCCGCGCGGCTTGGTGGAGTAGTCGACGTCCGTGTGCGTCGCCATGGCGCCCGTGCCCGGGGTAGTGCCCAAGCGAACGCCATGGGTGGCCACCTCGTCAACGCGGTGCTCCACCGTAGCAAGGCGCTCCGCCGGCGTGTCACCGCGGGCGTTCACCTTGTCGGCCGGCCAGCTCCACCGGCGCCTTCAGCTGGTTGAGCTCGGCATCGCGGGCTGCAAGGAGCAAGAAGAAAGGAGATTAGCATCAAAAGCCGGGTTGGATCAAAGATTTGATTTCAGAGCTGTACCGTCGATGGCTTCCGGCGGTGCTCTGTTTGCGCTGGTCCTCCCACTCCAGCTCGGCTATGCCCGCCTTTTTGGAGACGTCCTCCAACTCGCGCTGGGCCGTCTCCAGCTCCGCCTTGAAGCGGAGGGCGTCGAGTTCCCCGTAGGGCACGGGGGAGTGGCCGTCGGACTCCGAGGAGTCATCCGGAAGGGGCTGATTGGCCGGCGCAGGAGACGGATTCCACTGAATCAACCTGAAAGGGTGTTGACGGTGAAAATCCGTCAACCTAGCCATGAGTTTACCTTCGGTGTTGGCATTAGTTTTATACCTTATCCATTGGTACTAACCCCCATGGTATAACAAGTTCACGTGTGCATGTCGTTTTTGGAGTTAAATGTTTATGCAGGGATTTAGTGTTGAATGCAAGACTTTCGGGATAAGTTCATCAAGCACCTCATGACAAGACCTTGAAGCCCTGAACAAGTCATGCAATGAAGCAAACTTAACTCCAAGAAGTCGGGGACTTGATCCGAGAAGACGACAGACTCCAGGGACCTGACCAGAAAAGTGCTGAATCTTGCAAGACAAGGAGTTGAGTCCAATTCGGTGAGAAACCGACGACATGGACCTACATGCGAAGGGGGAAGCATCCGGAAGCAAGGGAACCGACCTCGGGCAAAGGAGCCCGCGGGGCCGGGCCTAAATGGGCCCAGGCCGGCCGGCCCGGTCCGGTCGGCCCCCGTGCCCATTTAGGGCCCAAACCCGTCGCCCTTTGCCCTAGCCGCCAATCGGGCTATTTATAGTCCCCCGACCGAGAGCCACGCGAGAAGATTTCGTCTTCGGCCGCCGAGAAGCAGAGAAGAGAGGGACACCATCTAGGAGAGGAGAGGGTCGAGCTAGTTGACTAGGGTTTCCCTAGCCGACGTGGGAACCTTGCACGGAAGACCACGTCGGAGTTCCCCCGAGCTAGAAGCAAGATCAAGGAAGGATCCCGGTGGTGATCTTGTGTATGTATCATTGTTATAGTTGAATTATCAAGTTGAATCTTTTCTCAGCGATCAAGTGTTTCCTCGAAGATTTCGTTTTTCGATCGGCTTTGCTTATTCCAATTCTATTCTCGAGATAGATTACATAGGGTGTTCTTGTAGCCGCGGTGGCTAGAGGTACACACCGGATCCTCCGAAAGAATCTCGACTTGTCTTTTGACTCGCCCTAAGCTCCCCGCATGAATAGGGATACGTTGTGACGAACGGGGGTCTCAAAAGGCGGATGTTTTCGGATTTGGACGGGAAACCACGATTTAAAGAGGCTTTTATTAAGATTCGATTTGCTACTTCTTCTTTTGCTTGGAACTTCAACAAAAGGCTTACCCCGATCCCTCTAGATCGGTTTATCTACCCAATCTTACTTTGTTTTCTCCGGTTTTTAGTAGATTAGATCTGTTTTGTGTCTTTAACTTAGATGCATTAGGTTCTTTATTGAAGATTGCAGTTATTTGGCTTTAATAGATTAAGTCTTGCGTCACACATTTGTTCCACGGATTCGATACCTTGGGTTCACCACTCGAGGGAAGAAGGGTCCCTTGACTACGACGGGAGACTTGTACGCTTGCGAGTCACGCACGAACTTTGATACAATTATTAACCGTCAACAAGCCCCTTTTTCCCGGCGCCGTTGCCGGGGAACAAGTGATCAAGATTTGATTTTTTATTGCTTTTTTTTGTAATTTTCAGTACTGATTTTGTTTTATTTTTGCATCTATTAAATTTTGATCATCCTCAAAATACATCTAATCTAGTTTGTCTAACTCTAGTCTTTATAGATTTGTTTTGTTTTCTAGTTTCTTTTGCATATTTTGTTTATTGCTAACCCTAACGAGAGATGGACGGCTACCTCTCCAACAAACCCAATAATTTTGTGGATGATCCGAAAAACTTTACGAGGCTAAGGAGACGCGAAGCACATCAAGCTAAAAAGCCGGATTTTGTAGATTCGGAGTCGGAAGACAAAGGATCGCAGGAATCTCCGGAGAATTCACCACCTCAAAGTCCGCGGGAGAACCGACGTCCACCAATGGGTGACCAACCACCGGAAGAACGCAAGATTGGGGAGCTATGCACCCCAGACATCATCGACCTACCAATCTTGAACCTCGAGGAGATCGGAAGACCGTTCGAGATCAAGACCTCAACAATCCGCATGGTGCAACATTCACCCTTCACCGGCAAAGAGGATCCGAACCTTCACCTCCAAGCATTTATTCAACTATGTCAGACTTTCAACATGGATGGGGTGACTCAATATCAAATGAGGGCAAGGCTTTTTCCGTTTTCACTACTCGGGAAGGCTTTGCAATGGTTCCACTCTCAACCGGCGGAGATGGTGCAAAATTGGAACACGTTGATGAAGGCTTTCATGAAGGAATACTACTCACCGGGTAAAACTCAAAGCTTGCGTAATAAGATTGCCACCTTTCTTCAATATCCTACGAAACTATCTCGGAGGCATTCGAGCGCTTCAACGAGTACACCGGGCGGTTCCGCATCACAAGTTCCCGAAAGAAGACCTCGTGCAAAAGTTCTATCAAGGACTCACCATGGCGTCAAGGACGATCATCGATGCATCGGCGGGAGGATCTATCATCGAGCTTACACCGACGGAAGCTTTCACGCTATTCAAGAAGGTCGCGGATAATGACACGTGGGCGTCATCCGGCGCCTACACCTCGCTCAACCCATGGGGAACGTCAAAGGAGTCTTGCAAGTGGAGAAAGAAGACATACTTGAAGGCAAGATCGACTCGCTCATGAGGAGGTTGGAGAAGATGGAGATAGAAAAGAAAGAGGCTCAAGACTTGAAGGCCGCCGAAGCAAGGTCCACATGCGAAGAATGTGGAGAGTATGGCCATGTCCGCAAAGATTGTCCGGAGGAAGCCAAAGTGCTCGACTACATGAGGAAGGGAGAATTGCCGAACTTCCGCTACGGGCAAGGTAGGCCTCAATTTAATGCAAGCTCATCTATTCCTAACGCGGTTCCACTTCGGATACAATTGAAGGAGTTCATGGATGAGCAAGCTAAGATCAACAAGGACACCGTCACCAAGTTCAAGACCATAGACAAGGTGTTGGAGAACATCGATAGCAAAGTGACGGAGGTCGGAAGTTCCAATCATCAAGTGCTCAACATGATGAAGATGCTCGAGACGCAAGTTGGACAACTTGCGGGGCGCCTCACTAATGATGAAGGGAAGCTTCCGGGACAACCCAAATGTCCGGAATCGGCGAAGGCAATTCAAACGCGTTCGGGGAAGGAGACCGAAGATCCGGAACGTTCCGCGGGAGCAAGGAAGGCTGAAACCGTCCACCGAGGTGGAAGGAGCTGCTAAAGAGAAGGTTACGGGGATCGTCACCGAGGAACCCGAATTCGAGATGCCGGAGGATGACACGAGGATACCGCAACTCAAGCCACGCTACTTCCGAGGTAAACTTAACAACCACTTTGAGAAGTTTGTGGAAGTTGTGCGTAGACTTAGCATCAACATGCCATTACTAGATGCCCTACAAGTACCTACATATTCTCGTTACTTTAAAGACATACTTGCAAATAAATATGAGATAGCAACACTCGGGGTAGATCATGTCAAGATGTCCGAGGAGTGTAGTGCGGCTATTGCTTATGGGCTAGAGAAGCAAAAAGACCCCGGTGCCCTACAATTCCATGTTCGGTTGGTTCTTTCAACTTCGAGAAGGCGTTATGCGACCTTGGAGCTAGTGTGAGTGTCATGCCGAGGGATGTGTTCGAGAAGTTACGCCTACCAATGGAGCCTACGGGAATATGTTTGGAGTTGGGTGACAACTCCATTCGCTATCCCTTGGGCATTGCTGAAGATGTACCCGTGAAGATTGGACACCACTTCATCCCCGTCGACTTCGTTGTGCTCGAGATGGGAGAGAGGGAGAAGCCGCCACTCATCCTAGGGAGGCCGTTCCTCAAGACCGTGGGAGCTACTATTGATGTTGGCAAGGGGGAGATCATGTTCGATATCAACGGAGAAAGGAGTTCCTTCAAGTTCCGTCCAAGGATTGAGGCATGCAACATGATTGGAGTGAAGGGAGAACCAAAACAAACGGAGGGGCTGAAAAAGAAGAAGGAGCCGAAAAAAGTGAACGCAACGAAAATTAAAGAAGGTGTTGCATCCGTCAAGAAAAAGGAAGAGAAGCAGCCTGTGAAGACCAAAAAAATGACTAAGCCAACTAAGCCAAAAGACAAGCCCGCGCCCAAGATGGTGCGGAAGTGGGTACCCAAGATTGCAACGCCCGCAAAGAGCGTTGATCCGGAGTAATCAAGTGAAGAAGTCTAGCTATAGACTATAAACGAAGCGCTAGGCGGGAGGCAACCCGTTTCGTCAAGTCGAGTCAAGAATAAGCTACCGGGAGGACAACCCGATTCCAGGTTTTTCGAGTATTTTTAATAATTTAGTTTTTGAGTTTTATTACGCAAAGACATTAGACTTAGAAGTGGTTGAACAATATTAGAGACATAATTCTTGATTGAATGTTTGCTTTATCATAAACCCTTTGCATGAACCCTCCTATGTGCTTGTTTGATTCTTTTCTTTTCGAGAAACCCCTCAACCAAATAATTTCAGAACCTTAGCTCAACCTTTCACCCTCATTATGGTGCTGAGGTTGGCCTATTTTTCATGCTAAAACCACACGAGTAGAGCCACGATTTTTATTCAAGTGTTATAAAAATTCAGCACGTGGTAGGACTCGCGTGAACTTAGAAATCAAAGCTTTTGGTTGGTTTTATAAATCTTTATCCTTGGTTTCTCTAGGATTAGAATTTTTCTAAGCCTATTCTAATTTTGTTTTATTCAAAATCTTTCTTATTTAGCCAAAATTAGAACCCAAACCTATGCCCCCATGATCAAGCCGGAAAACGTTCGCTCTCAACCGATGAGAGCAAACTTTACCGGTGAGACCGAAATCGACGTAGTCGAAAAATATTTTCGACTTACATTTGTTTTTAATGGTTTAAAAACTTCTCTAAAATTATGTTTGAGCTCTTGCATGGCTCTGAAAAATATTTTAAATTTCGAATTAGAGGAGTGCTTAACCTTAAACACACCTAAATGGAGGCAATCTAGTTTGAATTAATCATGCATGCACCATTGGATTCCCTCTTATCAACTTTCACCAATTCCACATGCAAAGGACAAGCATGGTGGGCAGCAAGCATCAACTTTGCAGGATTTTCATGGTGGCATGTGAAGCAAGTGGAGCTAGGGAGCATGGACATGACCCAAAGCATGGAGCATCAAGTGGGAGGACCAATAATTCAAGAAAAGGAGTGGACGAGAGCGTTTGGGCGGTGCAACTCGTGGAGCACGCGGGCGGGGAAAGCTGCAGAGGCGAAATGATCGTGCTGGGAGAAAGACACACCGAGGAGGAGCCGGAGGACCCCCGGGCCGGCCGGCCCGGCCGGCCGGCCTGCCCTATAAAAGCAGCCCCCGGCGCCCGTTTTCGCGAGCAAGCTTCCCTCTCCTTCCCTTGTTTGTGTGTTCAAGTTTGTGTGCTCGGAACCTCCGTAGACTTAGCCAACCATCCCAAGCTTGATAGCTCAAGAAAAATCCACACTCTTAATCCACTCAAAGTCCACATCCGAAGCAAAGAGTTTAAGTGCCTAGTTTACCGGTTGCAACCCGGAATTTTAGTTGAAGAAAGAGTGCAGCAACCATGTGGAAGAAGCCACAAGTCTCTTCTCCAAGAAGAAGAGTTCGTCATCGTCCAAGCCGTCATCAACAACGTCTTCAAGGAGGCACTCGGTTTCCGAGTCTCCCCGGAGCATGGAGACGGACACGGCACCACCGAGGAGGAACGACGCTCTCCTCCTTGGTGGTATGAGGGCTGCGAGAAGCACTTCCATGAGGTTCACCGAACCTCGTGGGCACACGGAGGAGCAGCCCGCGCCACCACGACGATCGACTCGCTCAACCGCACCACCTCCTTACACCCCGACACAATCTTCGTACGGCTTCATCATCTTGTCGGCGGCGGAGGAGGAGAGGCTCGCCAATCTTGAGAAGAGGCTTGTGCCAAACGTCGAGTTCGACGACCAAGCACTCTACACCTTAGGTTTTTGCACCGACATATACTATATGTTGGGGCACCTCGGTTGGGTGCAGTTCTCCAACGGAATATCGGTGGACACCCATTTGGGTTACGCCTTGGAAATTTTGATGACTATTGCACCCATCGTTGATGATGATGGGGTGCAAAGCTTGTCATTCCGGTTGGAGGGAATCGAGCAAGTGGTTCCCTACGAGCACGTAAGGGAGCTGCTTGGATTCCACAAGGGAGCTCCGGAGAAAGTTGACGTGCCTCCCGGCATGTTGGCGGAATTTTGGGGCATGATCTCCGGAGAAGCCCATCAACAACGCAATTGCATCCGCAACCCCATTATCCGGATATTTCACTCTTGGATGTGCAAGAGGGTATTGGGGAGGATGAGGGAAACAAAGGTGACCGACACGGAGTTGAATTGGCTATACTCGGCTTTAATTGCCGGGCAGCCAATTGACCCCTCTTACCTCATGATCAACCGTTGGTGTTGTGAAGCAACATCGGGGGCCGGTAATATTGGTTCGGAGTGTTACCTCTCCATGTTGGCCTTTTCCTTGCGACCGGGGATCGCAAGAAACCCCGCTCACCTTTTGCGTGGTACCTCTCTCGGTTTTGAGTACTTGCGGCAAGGCAAGTACATTAGTGGAGATGAGAGAGGAGGTTATCGGTTGGCCGTTGTAAACCTACCCCTTCCAAATGAGAGGCTTAGGCTTTTCACCGAAGGAAGGGAAGATTGGTTGGAAGAGGGACTACTTGTCCCTGCAAGGAAGAACAAAAGAGGAAGAATCGTAGAGGAGGGAACATCCTCCGCACAAGCAAGTGGAGCACAACCCAATGTGCAACCATTTGGCGGGGTTCCTCCTCCGCCAAGTTATTACGGAGGGTCTCAACAACAAGCATGGGGGGGTGGTGCACCGGTACCCCCACAAAATTATGTTGTGCCCAACGCTAACTTCGCGGAGTCCTACGCTCATCATCCCCAACCACAACAAAGCATGGCCATTATTGGAGGGTATGCTGCAAGAAATGCTCAAAACATCGCAGCCATCCAATCTAACGCAGCTCAACTCGGTGAAGGCAACGCAAATATTGCCTTTGAACTTGGACGCCTTCACCTTGTGGAGCCAAATCAATTCGACGGAGGAAGCGTCCAACCATATTATGAGCAAGGGTATTATTATCAAGACTATCAACATCAACCACCGGCGGAGGACTAGAAGATTTAGGAACTTTAGTTTTCTTTTCTTTTCTTTTTCTCTCGTAATTTTCAGCTTTTGCTTATGTGTGTTTGCGTAGTATTTTCTGTTTTTATTTAAATTTCAGCAAGCATGTTTGTTTATTTTCAGTGTGTATTTCAACTTGATATCACCATTAATAAAGTCACCACCTTGATTATATCATTGGAAAAGTTACAAAATTCGTGCCATGATGATATATGATTAAAATTGCAGCTTTGTTCATCTTTGTAGTTGATTTATGCATGTTTAAGCTAGTGCTCTCTTAAAAATACAGATCTGAATTTATTTAAATACTAGCTTAATTTTCAGCGGAGGTTATGATTAAAATAAAGACCCATAGTGTTTTATGTGCTCTCAAGTTATGAATAGATTAAAGATGTGTTTTACGCTCAAAAATATTGCTAACCTTGTCACAAATATCACTTGTGTGTTGCTCAACCTATCCAAAGCCTTATATATATTTGAGTGCATAAACCTTAGTGTACAAGATTTGTTTTTGAGTGCGTTATTGCAGGCCATGATTTCTCTGGCCCGAGACTAAGAAGCTGGTCATTCCGTTTTTGCGTATCTATCTTTTTGCTAGCCTTTTATCCGTGCATTGTGTATCCCCGCATCGGTGATCTCACAAACTTCGCCGGATATCCACCCTTAAACCAATTATCATCTTTTTGTGATTACCTCCTTGACCACAACCTATCGTTGAGAATGGATCATCAATTCAAGGAAGATCGCAAGACGGTGCCAACGTTGAAGATTTCAAGTATCTCTCCAAGGAAAAATATTCCGGTACCTACCTTATTTTTCGCCTCTTTGCTCGAGGACGAGCAACGTCTAAGCATGGGGGAGGAGGTAGGTACGGTGCAGTTTTAGAGTTCAAAAGGGAGTATTTTAAAAAATATATATATAATGATGAAAGAAAAAAATTCGGCGATGTACGTGACTTCCAAGGTGAAGAAAGAAAAATATATATATATATAAGAAAGAAAGAAAGAAAGAAAGAAAGAAAGAAAGAAAAGAATGAGAAATATGAGAAACGAGAAAAAATATATATGTGCGTAAAATGAACTCCCCGGTTCTCTAAGAGTGCATTCAAGGCTTCAAGTTAAAAAGATCCATTCTCATTTTCCAACCATGTGCAATCCGATAACGAGGACTTCCTTTGTGCCTCGGGATCACTCTTTGCCATTTGCACATGTCCACTCATCTAAAGTGTGTGTATTTTTCTCTTTCCCCTCCTTGATTTAACATTATTTTCCAATGACCTTTTTGACGAGTCTCGGTAAGACCATGAGAAGCTTGTCTTGTTTTGACAACACCTCATTTATAAAATCTTGTTAGGACTAAACTTTCCCAAAGCTCCATATAAAAGCCTACCACATATATATGAGAGGGAAAGGAGTAGAATATATAGGCTTGAGAGACAAGTGAGATGAGAGTTTATGAGCAATACACGAGATGATTTAAATTTGTGAATTTGGTTTAGTTTTTCTTTATCTCGATCTTCATTTCAAAAAATTCGAGATCTATTTAAAACTTTGTGAGCATGTTAATACTTGTGGGATAAGCTTAAAAAGAATCTACCCTCCGTAGAGATGAAGGCTAGTACATTATGGAACTTTAATGAATTAAAAATTTTGGGAGCATTATGTTTTCTCATGTGTAATCAAGTGCGAGTTTAAACATTGTTTAGCAATGATGATATCCATCGAAGGCTTACTCGAGGACGAGCAAGGTTTAAGCATGGGGGAGATGTTGACGGTGAAAATCCGTCAACCTAGCCATGAGTTTACCTTCGGTGTTGGCATTAGTTTTATACCTTATCCATTGGTACTAACCCCCGTGGTATAACAAGTTCACGTGTGCATGTCGTTTTTGGAGTTTAATGTTTATGCGGGGATTTAGTGTTGAATGCAAGACTTTCGGGATAAGTTCATCAAGCACCTCATGACAAGACCTTGAAGCCCCGAACAAGTCATGCAATGAAGCAAACTTAACTCCAAGAAGCCGGGGACTTGATCCGAGAAGCCGACGGACTCCGGGGACACGACCGGAAAAGTGCTTCGAATCTTGCAAGACAAGGAGTTGAGTCCAATTCGGAGAGAAACCGACGACATGGACCTACATGCGAAGGGGGAAGCATCCGGGAAGCAAGGGAACCGACCTCGGGCAAAGGAGCCCGCGGGCCGGGCCTAAATGGGCCCGGGTCGGCCGGCCCGGTCCGGTCGGCCCGAGCCCATTTAGGGCCCAAACCCGTCGCCCTTTGCCCTAGCCGCCAATCGGGCTATTTATAGTCCCCCGACCGAGAGCCACGCGAGAGAAGATTTCGTCTTCGGCCGCCGAGAAGCAGAGAGAAGAGAGGGACACCATCTAGGAGAGGAGAGGGTCGAGCTAGTTGACTAGGGTTTCCCTAGCCGACGTGGGAACCTTGCACGGAAGACCACGTCGGAGTTCCGGAGCTAGAAGCAAGATCAAGGAAGGATCCCGGTGGTGATCTTGTGTATGTATCATTGTTATAGTTGAATTATCAAGTTGAATCTTTTCTCGGCGATCAAGTATTTCCTCGAAGATTTCGTTTTTCGATCGGCTTTGCTTATTCCAATTCTATTCTCGAGATAGATTACATAGGGTGTTCTTGTAGCCGCGGTGGCTAGAGGTACACACCGGATCCTCCGAAAGAATCTCGACTTGTCTTTTGACTCGCCCTAAGCTCCCCGCATGAATAGGGATACATTGTGACGAACGGGGGTCTCGAAAGGCGGATGTTTTCGGATTTGGACGGGAAACCACGATTTAAAGAGGCTTTTATTAAGATTCGATTTGCTACTTCTTCTTTTGCTTGGAACTTCAACAAAAGGCTTACCCCGATCCCTCTAGATCGGTTTATCTACCCAATCTTACTTTGTTTTCTCGGATTTTTAGTAGATTAGATCTGTTTTGTGTCTTTAACTTAGATGCATTAGGTTCTTTATTGAAGATTGCGGTTATTTGGCTTTAATAGATTAAGTCTTGCGTCACACATTTGTTCCACGGATTCGATACCTTGGGTTCACTACTCGAGGGAAGAAGGGTCCCTTGACTACGACGGGAGACTTGTACGCTTGCGAGTCACGCACGAACTTCGATACAATTATTAACCGTCAACAAAGGGAGATGATCGTCAAAATAGGAAAAGAACAAAGGGGAATCAAAAAAGAGGAATCGACGATCATTGCCTCCGCGCGCATTGGTGCTTGCTCCCCTCTGCCTCATCGAGGCACGACGGCGGTTGAGGCGGCGCACCATGTTGCTTTGGGATGTGCACCTTGTTCGGAAAGAAGAAGAACCGAGATTGGCAAAGATTCGAGAGCTAAAGGCTTGGTGGAGAGCTAGGGGCACCTACGGTTTCATTTATAGGCATGGCAAGACGGATCGTGGCCTCAAGTCGTGGCTGCGGATCATGGCGCATATCCCAAGGAAATCGGAAGGCGGAAAGGTTTCCTTGACCGGACCACCAATGGGTCGCTTGGAGTTCTAGGGCCGAGTCGTGTTCGGTTGACCGGCTCGGGCCGAGAGGAGTCAAAGTGCCATTCGGGTTTGGCGTTTCTTTGCCGAATGGGTCGTTCGACATTACGTTTGAAGGAGCGCGAAGGCAAAAGAAATAAAATTGCAAGAACGAGATATTACAAGAGCGACCAATTCGGTTATACATCAATTGAAGCGTTTAAATGTTCAAGTATTTTGCAATTACACTACGGACATTGGATATTGTCCGGCGAAAATTAACCCACCGCTCCCGGTAATCTTTACGGGCACTAGACAAGGTGGTAAGCTCGCATCGCATTGTTTCATCTTGGCCATAGCCGATTTTGCCTCCTCTTGCGTCTTTTCTATCAATTCGGGGAGCTCGGCTATTTTCCCGTTATCGGCCTCTATCTCGGTCGACAGGCTTCTCAATTCTGCCTCCAGAGCAGCCTTTCCCCGGCAATTTTTAAATCACGAGAGACTTGCGATTGGCCAATGTATCTTTGTGGCTCTCGGTCCGAGATTGTGCCCCGTTCATGGCTTGTGCGAGACCGGCTCTCTTCTTTTCAATAGCGGGCGGGAGCGCACCTTCCTCAAAGCCCGCCTTATGGGCGCATAATGGATCTCTAGGCCACGATAGCTGCAAGAGAAGCATTGATGTCCTCAAGAAGCTCTTGGCTAATAGACTCGAGCATTTCTTCAAAGTGATCGAGATCTACCGAACCGATCTTGTGTATACTTTTCCGGCCAGGCAAAGATCTCCCCGAGCTTTTCTAGCACTTCCTCCGACGGGGTTTGATGCATTTCTTCCATCGCCTCGGCGAGCTGGATTGTTCCCCATTGACGGACTTGATGATGAGGGGGCCTCGATCCTAAGAAGGCGGTGTTGCCTTGAGTTAGGAGTGCTTGAAAGTAAAGGTAGCAGAGTTAAGTGCAAATGAGTACCTCATGTCTGATTTCTTGAGTGGGGGCGGGACTGCGTTCGGGGGGCAATCATAGGCGAAGGAGGTGTTCCAGGCAAGGCTGAAGCTTCTATGTGAGAAGGCGCTGTTGTTGGCAGCTCAGGGGCTTCTGGCTGAAGAGGAGATGGGTTCACCTCTGCTGGGGTTGGTGTCTCTGCATGACCAGCAGGTGATTGTGCCCCTGGAGGACTTGACGGTTACTGGCCGGATTGGGAGACTCATCTCTAGAGAATTCATTGCTTCCGCAGAAGGTGATTGAGTCCCTGATGAAGATGAGATCTCCACTGGGATAGGTAATTCAACCCTGGGTGGACTTGCTTGTTGAGACACTGGGACGTCCACAAGTTGTTCTTCCATTGTGTCTTCTGCAAATGTCAAATTAAAAGATAAATGCCAGTGTTCATCCTCAAAAGGGGACAGTGAAGGTCATACTGGGGGATGGGGCATTGGCAGGTTCTGGCACTGAAGATTGCTGGGCTCTGGGCTGAAAATACACAAGATATGATTTATCAGAGCCAGAGTAATTTTGTGATCAGGAAAAGAAAGGGTTTTTACCTCAACAAGGACTTTCTTAACAGTTCTCCTCCTCTTGGCATTTGGAGGAGCAATCAGGGTCAAACCTTGCCTCCTCGGCGGCAAGGGCCGGAAAGGCTTGGGTCTGTTGTGGCAAACCCGGCCATTAGCCGAGCCGAGTTGGGGACCCGAATCCCGATCTTTGAGATCGGGCCTACGGCATTGTAGGTGATGTTCCCGGCTCGAGGGGCGAACCGTGTTCTGTGAGTAAAAGAAATAAAATCGAATCATGATTGGAAGAGGAAATGTCGATCCCGAGTTAGTTATATTACCTCTCGAAGTTGGCTGAAAATCGAGCATCAACTCGCACGAACAAGTGCACAGGCTCACCGAAGATATGACCATGGAATTCTTGCCACCATGAGTTGAAGGTGGGGTGAGCTATTGTTGTAGGTACAAAAGGCCGGGTGTAGACGGTGGGGCCGCACACGTAATGGAAAACTCTCTTTATCGTGCATGAGTTCTTTGATTTCCTCTCCGGGTTTGAGGAATTCATGCGAAAAACGATCTTGGGGGCATCTGGCCACACCCAAGTTGCCGAGCCATTACATGGGGCTGATAATATTCATAAGTGCTATAGGTCAGCCTTCCTCCATTGAATTCAGCCGGCAGCATACATGGGCGGATTATGATGTTGAAGATCTCTAAGAATCTCCATCTTGGCGTTCGGATTCAAAAGAGAATTCACAAGGGAAGATCAAAGTGTCATTGTCCGGATAAGGGAGCCAGAGAGGATTCTGGAAACCTTTGAAGAATAGCTCAAAAGCCGGGCGATGTCTCGTCGAACGAGAACGATTGAAGCCGCTTCTCCATAATTCTGGCATCCTCTGGTGGCGTGAGGTTCCCCTTCAGGGTGATTGGATGAAGGGAAGAGCCTGGTGTTCAAATCGACACCAACGATCTGATGCATGTGAAGGCTGCAGCCACATCCGAACAAACCACCAAGGACCGTTGACACACGATATCCTCCGGCTAGTGTACATCCGGGTGACGAGTTGATGAAGCATATGGTACACACTTGCCTAGGAGGAATTTCCCAAGGGGGAGGCGGTTGCCACCGACCGGATGAGAGGCCATGGCAATGTGATTCGGGGGTAGGCTCATTGGCTTTACCACAGAAGACGAACCTGCATAGCCACATGTTCAGAAATGCCCTGTATTCAATTTCACCAAGGGGTTTGTCCTTCATATGTTTCAAGATGTAGTTCTTGTATCCGCTCCCTGGTTTCACCCCTGTTTGCCGTGAAGAATTTCTGAAATCCCAGGGTTGAACGGATCCTGTAATGTCAAGGCCGGTGATCATATACACATCGGCCAGAGTTGGAGACATCGGGCCGTGGCCAAAGAGGAAGGCGTTGATGCCGTTTGACCAAAAATGGCAAGCTGCTATCAGGAGGTCTTCATTCTTGGGGGTCTCGGCCAAGGATAACTCCAAGCACCGAGCAATGCGAAGGGTATCCCGGTTCGGGTTATGGCACTCTTGTCTGCAAGAATCCTCCGGTACCAATTTTTCCAACCCGCGATTGGAGGCAAAGGCCGATTCTTGAAAGCATCTTGCCACCGAGAAGGTGGGGACGAGCCGCCTTGAAGGGGATCCTTTGAGATTCAGCCGCGATGAAATCTCGAGGATCGGAGTTTCCCACGGGACCAAGGTAATAAGATCTTGAATTGGCCTCGGTGCGAATCAAAAGCTCGGTGGAACGCTCTCGAAGGAAAGCGAGAAGAGAAATCTCGGGTAAAATTGAAAACCTAAATGCCGAATGAAGCTTACTTGGAAGGGAATTTACCCGAGCGGCTTGGTGTTGAGCCGCCATTGGGGATCCGAGTTTAGAACAAGGGGATCTAGGGTTTGGATCTAGATGAGGATTCCGGCGGATTGCGAAGAGAGAAGAACGGTGTTGACGATTCGATTTGAAAATGTTTGTGGTGGAGTCAATTCCGAAACAAAATTACTTTTATCCCGCAATTGAAGGGGCATGTGTTAACACCAAAATTTGGTAAGGAGTCGACTTGTGGGTCCAGCTCGGTGAGGAGTCCGTTTGGTGGAAGGAAAGGATTTTTTCGGATGTATTCGGCAAAGAAGTACGCGGTCGGCTATCCGCTCCCGTTCGGCAAAGGAACAGTTGAGCCGATTTTGCGGGATTGGACGGTGATGTGGCTCAAGCGGGAAGGACGAATGGATGGATAGGCGATCAAGCTTAGAGATAAGTTAGGCGGCGAATCCATTCGAGATTGTACTTGGCGGGGTATAAATATGAGCCCCGAATGTATGTAATACACACAATCATTCTTCAATACAAACCGGCCTTACGCCAAACCCTAGAGTCCTTTTGTCGTGTCGTCGAGTTCTTCGAGAGGGTTCATCGATCCGTCGACCTCCGTGAGTACCGGCAACCTTGTATCATGTCTAGTATCATGCGGTGGATTTAGATCGATGCAAGTAGTCTTGTTACCATGCTTCGTGTCATGCGGTAGATTCAAGCTTGGTTCAAGAGGGTTTCTTGTTAGGTCATGAGCCATGCGGTAGGCTAAGATCTAGCTTGAAGCTAGTTATCGGCTCTATTGGATTTTGGCAAGATCCAATAGATTCATTAAGTTACCCCGTGTTGCTTTGAGTTTTTACTTTATGTTTAAGTTCATGTAACACCTTTTGCCCAATCTAGATGGGTTTGGATCGGCTTTATCCCTCTCGTGATCCTTGTACGAGTAGATTTCGTGTTTTAGCACGTGGATCTTGTGCTTTCGATAGCCGAAACCGAATCGATCTAGGTTGTTACGTGTTGCGAGTTCAAGCTTGCCAATGTTGATATAAATCTTGAAAGAACTGAGTATCATGCGGTAGATGCAGGTTTTGGGGTTGCTTTGGAGCTAGTCATCCGGTGGATTAGATTTCGAATCAATCTGATAGATTTATTCACTTGGTAGTGTTCGTTACTTCTTCATGGACCCCGAATCGGTACATTCGGCCCGTATTCGGTTATGCTTCTTCACGAGTAGAACACGTGCGCAATTCATGCTTTAAATAACGTGTGCTTTTAGCTTTCCGTATTTAGATCGTATCATGCGGTGGATAGATCTATTTGTGGAAAGTGGTACGATTTTCATGCAAGTTGTATCATGTGGTGGATAGATTTGCTTGGTGTTGTACCCGACGGATTTTTAAGTACCTAGACATGCGGTAGACTAGTGCTTTGGATCTATGCATGCTTATTTACTATATGTTTACATTCGCGCTTTACTTTATCCATTTATTTAATGTTAGTTACCATGGGGATCGGTCGTGATCTTGTGCGCATGCATCTTTACTCTAAACAAAGACCGATAGCCGTCATGCTCGCGTCATCCATTCGGCGGTGTTACTTTTCCTTTTATAAGTTCCCGAATGGCTTTCGGTTTATTGACGGGTAGCTTTCTATAGCTATGTGTCATCCCATACGGCTTTATAGCCCTAAATATGGAACTGTCGGTACCACCCGGCAAGTTCCAAGCTTTGGTATCTAATCGCTTTGTCTTTTGTTAATTTTCGGGAAAAATTGACCGGCACGTCTCGTGACTTTTTGAGCGTGTGAAGCCGACTTGTTCGGCTTGCCGTGTGTGTTGGCGCTAGGTGGATGTTTGCGTCAACATGGGCCACATGGTGGCGAGACGAGCAAGACGAAGTCATGGACAATAGAGCCGGTGCACGGTGGCGGTCGAGTCAAGAGGCTTGGCGGGAGGCCGGGCCGAGCACGCGGGGTTTGGTGGTTTGCCCACAAAACCATCGGAGGACGGTTTCTTCATTTGTGCCTCAAAACCAAGTCCGAAGGCCCAACACGACGAGAGATGGGATCCGGGCGCGTCGGGAAGCTTCGAAGCGGAGGACACGCGGCGGGATCGCATGGTTTGCGTCGGGAGGACGCGGGGGTGCGGCGAAGGCGTGGCCGTCCGATGGCAAAACCCACGATCATTACATAAATGCCCCCGTGTGGGTTGTATCGCCGGTAGTTGAGTTAGGGGTAGTCGAGTCTTTTCCCACACCGGCGGGACCCGATATATAAGCCATGAGTGTGTGTGGATGGCTCACTCTCTCCGCGACTTAGGGTTTCATTTCCCCCATCATTTTTTATCATTTTCCTGGACTATTTTCTTCTCCATTTTCTCTAGGCTAGCATGAGAGCTTCATGAGAGATTTGTTGAGAGGGATGGATGCTAGGGCGGCATGCTAGACCTTGTTGAAGGATCGGATGGCGACTAGAGAGGGGGGGAGTGAATAGGAGCCGGTAAAAATTCTTCTCAAAGAACCCGGCCTATACCCTAGTCAAAACCCGGTCACACACAAGCGTTGGAACGAATCACACACCAATCGCCAAAACAACGAGTTCTTGAAACACACGCGGAAGCACGAATGAAGGAGGGAGGAATCGAACCAAAGAGCAAAGCGATCGAGGCTGCGGCGGACCGTCCGGTTGGGCGGGGGCGGAGCGTCCGCGATGGCCGCGCGGACCGTCCGGCGGGGTCCCACGGACCGTCCGCACCCTTGCCGCGGACCGTCCGCCCCGAGCCGCGGACCGTCCGTTAAAGCGAACGAGAACCACCGGAACCAATTCGAGAAAAGCGGACCGTCCGCGAAGACCGGGCGGGACCGTCCGCGCGGGTCACGGACCGTCCGCTACCGAAGCTCGGACCGTCCGCAAACCGGCCGCAACGAAAAACCAAAACCAAATCGGATCGAAAGCAAAGCCGAGGAAGAACACGAAGAACACACGAAGAACACTGTACACGCGGACCGTCCGCCTGGCCCTCGCGGACCGTCCGCCAGGTGCGGACAGAGCTGAAAACGCCCGACCCCGAAAGTCAACTCCCCCAAATCATCATCGAGATTTCCCAAACGGTTGAAGCCGTAGAGACAAGGGTTTGGGTACTTGAAAAAGCGTCACACAAGGATGCTATAGCCCAAAAATCTTGCCTCCTAACTCCCTAAATCACCGGGAATCGCGAATCCTTTGAGCACCACCAAAAGCTAGAGCACCGAACGAAAACT
Source organism: Cenchrus americanus (assembly GCA_947561735.1). NCBI lineage: Eukaryota > Viridiplantae > Streptophyta > Magnoliopsida > Poales > Poaceae > Cenchrus > Cenchrus americanus. Next base: position 11,637,266 of record OX387239.1, read on the forward strand.
CACGAATCGAAGTGGTTTCCGGCGTTTGAGGGCACAAGATCAAGCACAAAGATGCACAAGACATCTATCCATGTTTCCCTCAAAGAAATCCGGGGAGAAACCCACTCAAATCCGCGGAATCACACCGGGAACAAAGGCACGAAAACAAGCACGAAAATAGCACAAAAAGAGTTCCGAAAAAGCAATAAAAGAAATTCGGGAATAGAAAGATTGGCACAAGATTTAGAGGATGAAATCACTATGAATATCTTGTCCAAACGATTACAAGACACTCCTAGAAATCAAATCTAAGATGGCAAAAAGCTCCAATCAAAGAGCCACTCCCCCTCTCTCCCTCTCTCCCAAAGCACTCCAAAATGAAAGAGTACCGCGACCTCTAGCCCAAGAGTTGGCTGAAAATTCAGCCCCCTCCTCCTATATATAGGCCCTCCGGAAAAGACCGAAGTGCCCCTACACTAGGAGTACAACACAAGCCCTCACGGGGGCATTTTGGTCAACACATGAAGTTCACCATCGGACGGCCGCGCATCCATCGAGCCTTCACGTCCTCCCGACGCAAGCACCTCGATCATGCCGCGTGTCGCCCGCCTCGAAGCTTCCCCGACGCACCCGGATACCGTCTCCGTCACGCCGGGCCCTCGGGCTCGGTTTTGAGGCCCAAACCGAGAAACCCTCCTCCGATGGTTTTGTGGCCAAACCACCAAACCCCGCGTACACGGCTCGGCCTCACCACGCCAAGCGTCGAGCCCGCCAAGCCTTTCACCTCCGGCGCCGGACGGTCTACTCGGTCTTGCCTCGTTCCTTGACTTGGCCACCACCGATGCACCGGCTCCATGTCCACGACTTCATCTTCCTCTTCTTGCACCATGCGGCTCGCACTTGATCCCGTCGGCCACCGGGTCCCTCGAACCAAGCCTACTTGTCTCTCCACTCCTCGGAGGCCCCGCAAGGCTAAGACCTTTCGCGCTCGTTCTTCACCCCGCACCAACGCAAACCAAGCCGCAACCAACACCTGCAATACTAGGCCAAGAGTCAGTCCACACAACGTTGTCAACCACTCCTCACGAGTGCATTGACAACACACCACATAAACAATAAGGTAAATACACAAAATAAAACACACACAACACAACTCAACACTACACACACAAAGCTTCAAACCATCCGGTCAATCACTCATCACACACGAACCAAGGTACTTCTCAACTTGGTTCCTCACTTGTGAATCTTTCCCGGCTTGTATAGAAGATTCGGCATTGTAAATTTTGTGGTCTTTTTCGTGCTTTTTTTTGGTGCCTTTGTTCTTGGTGTGATTCTCGTGGATTTGAGCGGGTTTCTCCCCGAATTTCTTTGAGGGAAACATGGATGGATGTCTAGTGCATCTTTGTGATTGATCTTGTGCCCTCAAACGCCGGAAACCACTTCGATTCATGGTTTTTCGTTCGGGGCTCTAGTTTTTGGTGGTGTTCAAAGGATCCGCGATTCCCGATAATTTAGGAAGTTAGGAGGCAAAATTTTCTAGGTATAGCATCCTTGGTTGACGCTTTTCATGTCCCCAAACTCTTGTCTCAACGGCTTCTACCGTTTCGGAGATCCGGTGATGGATTGGAGGTGTTGACCTTCGAGGTCGAGCACCTTTCTCGCTCCGTCCGTGCCTCGCGGACGGTCCGCGTGGACCCGGTGGACGGTCCGCGCCGGGCGTGTTCATCGCGTGTTCTTCGTGTTCTTGCTCGGCTTCGCTTTCGATCCGTGGTGTTTTCGAGTTTTTGTTGGGCGAAGTTTCAGACGGTCCGCGTGTCTTTGGGCGGACGGTCCGCGAGTGCACGGCGGACGGTTCGCGTGCTCCCCGCGGACGGTCCGTTATTCGCGGTGCGTCTCTGGAGGTTCCGGTTGCTTTTTCGGACAGTCCGCGGCTCAGGCCGGACGGTCCGCGGCAAGGGTGCGGACAGTCCCGCGATACCTGTCGGACGGTCCGCCCCCGCTCGGCCGGACGGTCCGCCGCAGCACGGCGGCTTTGTTCCTTGGTTCGATTCCTCCCTCCTTCTTTCCTCGCTTCCGCATGTGCTTATAGGTATCATTCCTAAGACTTGAGGTTGATCCATAACCTTGTTGTCTTGGCGATTGGTGTGTGATTCGATCCATCGCTCGTGTGTGACCGGGTTTTGTCTAGGGTATAGGCCGGGTTCTTTGAGAAGAATTTTTACTTGGCTCCTATTCACTCCCCCCCTCTCTAGTCGCCATCCGATCCTTCACAACATGTAATAAATGTCTTTGCCAAAACCCAATGAGTTGAGAGCTTGATCGTCGAAGTCGACGTTCGCTACAAGCCTCTTCCCAAGGCGACCGACCTTCTTCTTCTCCTCCTCCGACATAATGATGAATCCATATGCGGAGTACCGCACGGTGTACACGGGTGGAGCGAATGATCGTGTTGATCGACGAGGTGGGACGGGCGGCTCCTCCGTACGCCCTTGAGGTTTTGTGAACCTCATGGACGAGCTTCTTGTGGCCCTCATGCCCCCGAGGAGAAGCGTGTCGTTCCTCGTGGTGCCGTGTCCTCCTCCATGCTCCAAGGAGACTCGAAAACCGAGTGCCTCCTCGAAGACGTCGTCGAAGATGGCTTGGACGACGATGACCCCTTCTTCTTGCTAAAAAGGCTTGTGGTTTTCTTCCACATATTTTCCGCACTCTTCTCTCTAATATAATCTCGGGGTTTCAACCGGTAATAAGGCACACAAACATTATTTCGGAGTATGGACTTTGAGTGGATTTAGGATGTGTTTTGTTGAGCAAAACAAACTTGGGATGGATGGCTAAGGCTAAGGTGGTTCCGGACTACAAATTCAAGCACACAAACAGAGAGCTAGATGAGCTACTTACCTGCCGAAGAGGAGCATCAGGGGTGCTTAAATAGGGGGAGGCCGGCCGGCCTGGGCCGACCGGCCTGGGTGGCCTCGTGCCCTCCCTGGCTCCAGTTTCTTCCAGCACACTCATCTTCACTTTATGACCTTTGTGCCCGCGTGCTCCACGGGTTGCACCGCCCAAACTCTCTCATCCACTCCTTTGCTTGCATTATTGGTCCTTCCACTTGATGTCTTTGCTTTGAGCCAGGTCCATGATCCTTTGCTTCACATGCCTCCATGATTTTTCTGCAAAACAAGGCCTTGCTGCACTCCAAGCTTGTCCTTTGCATGTGGCATTGACGAAAATTGTTGGAAGAGCATCCCGTGATGCATCATGGTGCATGCATGATTCGTTTAACTAGATTGCCTCCCTCTAAGCTTGTCTTAAAGCTAAGCACTCCTCTAACTTCGAAAATTAAAAATAAACTCGAGCTATGAATGAGCTCAAGCATAAATTTAGAGAAGTTTTTAAAGCATTAAAAACAAGTTTAAGTCGAAAATGTTTTACGACTACTTTTATGTCGGTCTCACTTGGTATTGTTTGCGTTCATTAGTTGAGAGCAAACTTTTTCCGTCTTGATCATGGGGGCATAGGTTTAGGTACTAATTTTGGCTAAACAAGAGAGATTTTGAATGAAATAAAATTAGGTGAGTGTTGACGGTTAATAATTGTATCAAAGTTCGTTCGTGACTCGCCGGCGTACAAGTCTCCCGTCGTAGTCAAGGGACCCTTCTTCCCTCGAGTGGTGAACCCAAGGTATCGAATCCGTGGAACAAATGTGTGACGCAAGACTTAATCTATTAAAGCCAAGTAATCTTCAATAATCGATAAAAGACCTAATGCATCTAAGTAAAAGACACAAAACGAATCTAATCTACTAAAAACCGGAGAAAACAAAGTAAGATTGGGTAGATAAACCGATCTAGAGGGATCGGGGTAAGCCTTTTGTTGAAGTTCCAAGCAAGAGAAGAAGTAGCAAATCGAATCTTAATAAAAGCCTCTTTAAATCGTGATTTCCCGTCCAAATCCGAAAACATCCGCCTTTCGAGACCCCCGTTCTGTCACAACGTATCCCTATTCATGCGGGGAGCTTAGGGCGAGTCAAAAGACAAGTCGAGATTCTTTCGGAAGATCCGGCGTGTACCTCTAGCCACCGCGGCTACAAGAACACCCTATGTAATCTATCTCGAGAATAGAATTGAAATAAGCAAAGCCGATCGAAAAACGAAATCTTCGAGGAAACACTTGATCGCTGAGAAAAGATTCAACTTGATAATTCAACTATAACAATGATACATACACAAGATCACCACCGGGATCCTTCCTTGATCTTGCTTCTAGCTCGGGAACTCCGACGTGGTCTTCCGTGCAAGGTTCCCACGTCGGCTAGGGAAACCCTAGTCAACTAGCTCGACCCTCTCCTCTCCTAGATGGTGTCCCTCTCTTCTCTCGCTTCTCGGCGGCCGAAGACGAAATCTTCTCTCGCGTGGCTCTTGGTCGGGGGACTATAAATAGCCCGATTGGCGGCTAGGGCAAAGGGCGACGAATTTGGGCCCTAAATGGGCACCTCGGGCCGACCGGATCGGGCCGGCCGGCTCGGGCCCATTTAGGCCCGGCCCGCGGGCTCCTTTGCCCGAGGTCGGTTCCCTTGCTTCCTGGATGCTTCCCCCTTCTGCATGTAGGTCCATGTCGTCGGTTTCTCTCCGAATTGGACTCAACTCCTTGTCTTGCAAGATTCAGCACTTTTCCGGTCGGTCCCCGGAGTCCGTCGTCTTCTCGGATCAAGTCCCCGGCTTCTTGGAGTTAATTTTGCTTCATTGCATGACTTGTTCAGGGCTTCAAGGTCTTGTCATGAGGTGCTTGATGAACTTATCCCGAAAGTCTTGCATTCAACACTAAATCCCCGCATAAACATTAAACTCCAAAAACGACATGCACACGTGAACTTGTTATACCACGGGGGTTAGTACCAATGGATAAGGTATAAAACTCATGCCAACACCGAAGGTAAACTCATGGCTAGGTTGACGGATTTTCACCGTCAACATCTCCCCCATGCTTAAACCTTGCTCGTCCTCGAGTAAGCCTTCGATGGATATCATCATTGCTAAACAATGTTTAAACTTTGCATTTGATCACACATGAGAAAACATAATGCTCCCAAAATTTTAATTCATTAAAGTTCCATAATGTACTAGCCTTCATCTCTACGGAGGGTAGATTCTCATTAAGCTTATCCCACAAGTATTAACATGCTCACAAAGTTTTAAATAGATCTCAGAATTTTTGAAATAAAGAACGAGATAAGAAAAACTAAACCAAATTCACAAATTTAAATCATCTCGTGTATTGCTCATAAACTCTCATCTCACTTGTCTCTCAAGCCCGTATATTCTACTCCTTTCCCTCTCATATATATGTGGTAGGCTTTATATGGAGCTTTAGGAAAGTTTAGTCCTAACAAGATTTTATAAATGAGATATTGTCAAAACAAGACAAGCTTCTCATGGTCTTACCGAGACTCGTCAAAAAGGTCATTGGAAAATAATGTTAAATCAAGGAGGGGAAAGAGAAAAATACACACACTTTAGATGAGTGGACATGTGCAAATGGCAAAGAGTGATCCCGAGGCACAAAGGAAGTCCTCGTTATCGGATTGCACATGGTTGGAAAATGAGAATGGATCTTTTTAACTTGAAGCCTTGAATGCACTCTTAGAGAACCGGGGAGTTCACTTTACGCACATATATATTTTTTCTGTTTCTCATATTTCTCATTCTTTTCTTTCTTTCTTTCTTTCTTTCTTATATATATATATATTTTTTTTCTTTCTTCACCTTGGAAGTCACGTACATCGCCGAATTTTTTCTTTCATCATTATATATATATTTTTTTAAAATACTCCCTTTTGAACTCTAAAACCGCACAAGACCTACCTCCTCCCCCATGCTTAGACGTTGCTCGTCCTCGAGCAAAGAGGCGAAAAATAAGGTAGGTACCGGAGATATTTTTCCTTGGAGAGATACTTGAAATCTTCAACGTTGGCACCGTCTTGCGATCTTCCTTGAATTGATGATCCATTCTCAATGATAGGTTGTGGTCAAGGAGGTAATCACAAAAAGATGATATTTGGTTTAAGGGTGGATATCCGACGAAGTTTGTGAAATCACCGATGCGGGGATACACAATGCACGGATAAAAGGCTAGCAAAAAGATAGATACGCAAAAACGGAATGACCAGCTTCTTAGTCTCGGGCCAGAGAAATCATGGCCTGCAATAACGCACTCAAAAATAAATCTTGTACACTAAGGTTTATGCACTCAAATATATATAAGGCTTTGGATAGGTTGAGTAACACACAAGTGATATTTGTGACAAGGTTAGCAATATTTTTGAGCATAAAAGACATCTTTAATCTATTCATAACTTGAGAGCACATAAAACACTATGGGTCTTTATTTTAATCATAACCTCCGCTGAAAATTAAGCTAGCTTTTAAATAATTTCAGATCTGTATTTTTAAGAGAGCACTAGCTTAAACATGCATAAATCGATTACAAAGATGAACAAAGCTGCAATTTTAATCATATATCATCATGGCACGAATTTTGTAACTTTTCCAATGATAAAATCAAGGTGGTGACTTTATTAATGGTGATATCAAGTTGAAATACACACTGAAAATAAACTAACATGCTTGCTGAAAATTAAATAAAAACAGAAAAATACTACGCAAACACACATAAGCAAAAGCTGAAAAATACGAGAGAAATAGAAAAGAAAAGAAAACTAAAGTTCCTAAATCTTCTAGTCCTCCGCCGGTGGTTGATGTTGATAGTCTTGATAATAATACCCTTGCTCATAATATGGTTGGACGCTTCCTCCTTCAAATTGATTTGGCTCCACAAGGTGAAGGCGTCCAAGTTCAAAAGCAATATTTGCGTTGCCTTCACCGAGTTGGGCTGCGTTAGATTGGATAGCTGCGATGTTTTGAGCATTTCTTGCAGCATACCCTCCAATAATGGCCATGCTTTGTTGTGGTTGGGGATGATGAGCGTAGGACTCCGCGAAGTTAGCGTTGGGCACAACATAATTTTGTGGGGGTACCGGTGCACCACCCCCCCCCATGCTTGTTGTTGTGACCCTCCGTAATAACTTGGCGGAGGAGGAACCCCGCCGGATGGTTGCACATTGGGTTGTGCTCCACTCGCTTGTGCGGAGGATGTTCCCTCCTCTACGATTCTTCCTCTTTTGTTCTTCCTTGCAGGGACAAGTAGTCCCTCTTCCAACCAATCTTCCCTTCCCTCGGTGAAAAGCCTAAGCCTCTCATTCGGAAGGGGGAGGTTCACTACGGCCAACCGATAACCTCCTCTCTCATCTCCACTAATGTACTTGCCTTGCCGCAAGTACTCAAAACCGAGAGAGGTACCACGCAAAAGGTGAGCGGGGTTCCTTGCGATCCCCGGCCGCAGGGAAAAGGCCAACATGGAGAGGTAACACCCCGAACCAATATTACCGGCCCCCGATGTTGCTTCACAACACCAACGGTTGATCATGAGGTAAGAGGGGTCAATTGGCTGCCTGGCAATTAAAGCCGAGTATAGCCAATTCAACTCCGTGTCGGTCACCTTTGTTTCCCTCATCCTCCCCAATACCCTCTTGCACATCCAAGAGTGAAATATCCGGATAATGGGGTTGCGGATGCAATTGCGTTGTTGATGGGCATCTCCGGAGATCATGCCCCAAAATTCCGCCAACATGCCGGGTGGCACGTCAACTTTCTCCGGAGCTCCCTTGTGGAATCCAAGCAGCTCCCTTACGTGCTCGTAGGGAACCACTTCCTCGATTCCCTCCAAACGGATGACAAGCTTTGCACCCCATCATCATCAACGATGGGTGCAATAGTCATTAATATTTCCAAGGCGTAACCCAAGTGGGTGTCCACCGATATTACGTTGGAGAACTGAACCCACCCGAGGTGCCCCAACATGTAGTATATGTCGGTGCAAAAACCCAAGGTGTAGAGTGCTTGGTCGTCGAACTCGACGTTTGGCACAAGCCTCTTCTCAAGATTGGCGAGCCTCTCCTCCTCCTCCGCCGACAAGATGATGAAGTCGTACGAAAAGTGTGTCGGGGTGTAAGGAGGTGGTGCGGTTGAGCGAGTCGATCGTCGTGGTGGCGCAGGCTGCTCCTCCGTGTGCCCACGAGGTTCGGTGAACCTCATGGAAGTGCTTCTCGCAGCCCTCATACCACCAAGGAGGAGAGCGTCGTTCCTCCTCGGTGGTGCCGTGTCCGTCTCCATGCTCCGGGGAGACTCGGAAACCGAGTGCCTCCTCGAAGACGTGGTTGATGACGGCTTGGACGACGACGAACTCTTCTTCTTAGAGAAGAGACTTGTGGTCTTCTTCCACATGGTTGCTGCACTCTTTCTTCAACTAAAAATCCGGGTTGCAACCGGTAAACTAGGCACTTAAACTCTTTGCTTCGGATGTGGACTTTGAGTGGATTAAGGATGTGGATTTTTCTTGAGCTTTCAAGCTTGGGATGGTTGGCTAAGTCTACGGAGGTTCTGAGCACACAAACTTGAACACACAAACAAGGGAAGGAGAGGGAAGCTTGCCTGCAGAAGACGGGCGCCGGGGGGCTGCATTTATAGGGCAGGCCGGCCGGCCTGGGCCGGCCGGCCCGGGGGTCTTCCACCTCCTCCTCGGCGCGTCTTTCTCCCAGCACGATCATTTCGCCTCTGCAACTTTCCTGCCCGCGTGCTCCACGAGTTGCACCGCCCAAACGCTCTCGTCCACTCCTTTTCTTGAATTATTGGTCCTCCCACTTGATGCTCCATGCTTTGGGTCATGTCCATGCTCCCTAGCTCCACTTGCTTCACATGCCACCATGAAAATCCTGCAAAGTTGATGCTTGCTGCCCACCATGCTTGTCCTTTGCATGTGGAATTGGTGAAAGTTGATAAAAGGGGATCCAATGGTGCATGCATGATTAATTCAAACTAGTTGCCTCCATTTATGTGTGTTTAAGGTTAAGCACTCCTCTAATTCGAAATTTAAAATATTTTTCAGAGCCATGCAAGAGCTCAAGCATAATTTTAGAGAAGTTTTTAAACCATTAAAAACAAATGTAAGTCGAAAATATTTTTCGACTACGTCGATTTTGGTCACACCGGTAAAGCTTGCTTTCATCGGTTGAGAGCGAACGTTTTCCCGGCTTGATCATGGGGGCATAGGTTTAGGTTCTAATTTTGGCTAAATAAGAAAGATTTTGAATAAAACAAAATTAGAATAGGCTTAGAAAAATTCTAATCCTAGAGAAACCAAGGATAAAAATTTTTTAAAACCAACCAAAAGCTGATTTCTAGGTTCACGCGATTACTACCACGTGCTGAATTTTATTAACACTTAAACATAAATCGTGGCTCTACTCGTGTGGTTTTAGAATGAAAAATAAGTCAACCTCAGCACCATAATGAGGGTGAAAGGTTGAGTTAAGGTTCTGAAATTATTTGGTTGAGGGGTTTCTCGAAAGGAAAAGAATCAAACAAGCACATAGGAGGGTTCATGCAAAGGGTTTATGATAAAGCAAACATTCAATCAAGAATTATGTCTCTAATATTGTTCAACCACTTTTAAGTCTAATGTCTTTGCGTAGTAAAACTAAAAAACTAAATTATTGAAAATACACAAAAAACCTGGAATCGGGTTGTCCTCCCGGTAGCTTATTCTTGACTCGACTTGACGAAACGGGTTGCCTCCCGCCTAGCGCTTCGTTTATAGTCTATAGCTAGACTTCTTCACTTGATTACTCCGGATCAACGCTCTTTACAGGCGTTGCAATCTTGGGTACCCACTTCCGCACCATCTTGGGCGCGGGCTTGTCTTTTGGCTTGGCGGCTTAGTCATTTTTTTGGTCTTCACGGGCGGCTTCTCTTCCTTTGTCTTGACGGATGCAACACCTTCTTTGATTTTCGTTACGTTCACTTTTTTCAGCTCCTTCTTCTTTTTCAGCCCCTCCGTTTGTTTTGGTTCTACCTTCACTCCAATCATGTTGCATGTCTCAATCCTTGGACGGAACTTGAAGGAACTCCTTTCTCCGTTGATATCGAACATGATTTCCTCCTTGCCAACATCAATAGTAGCTCCCACGGTCTTGAGGAACGGCCTCCCTAGGATGAGCGGCGGCTTCTCCCTCTCTCCCATCTCGAGCACAACGAAGTCGACGGGGATGAAGTGGTGTCCAATCTTCACGGGTACATCTTCGGCAATGCCCAAGGGATAGCGAATGGAGTTGTCACCCAGCTCCAAACATATTCCCGTAGGCTCCATCGGTAGGCGTAGCTTCTCGAACACATCCCTCGGCATGACACTCACACTAGCTCCAAGGTCGCATAACGCCTTCTCGAAGTTGAAAGAACCAACTGAACATGGAATTGTAGGGCACCCGGGATCTTTTTGCTTCTCTAGCCCATAAGCAATAGCTGCACTACACTCCTCGGACATTTTGACATGATCTACCCCGAGTGTTGCTATCTCATATTTATTTGCAAGTATGTCTTTAAAGTAACGAGAATATGTAGGTACTTGTAGGGCATCTAGTAATGGCATGTTGATGCTAAGTCTACGCACAACTTTCACAAACTTCTCAAAGTGGTTGTCAAGTTTACCTCGGAAGTAGCGTGGCTTGAGTTGCGGTATCCTCGTGTCATCCTCCGGCATCTCGAATTCGGGTTCCTCGGTGACGATCCCCGTAACCTTCTCTTTAGCGCCTCCTTCCACCTCGGTGGATGGTTTAAGCTTCCTTGCTCCCGCGGAACGTTCGGGATCTTCGGTCTCCTTCCCCGAACGCGTTTGAATGGCCTTCGCCGATTCGGGACATTTGGGTTGTCCCAAAAGCTTCCCTTCATCATTAGTGAGGCGCCCCGCAAGTTGTCCAACTTGCGTCTCGAGCATCTTCATCATGTTGAGCACTTGATGATTGGAACTTCCGACCTCCGTCACTTTGCTATCGATGTTCTCCAACACCTTGTCTATGGTCTTGAACTTGGTGACGGTGTCCTTGTTGATCTTAGCTTGCTCATCCATGAACTCCTTCAATTGTATCCGAAGCGGAACCGCGTTAGGAATAGATGAGCTTGCATTAAATTGAGGCCTACATTGCCCGTAGCGGAAGTTCGGCAATTCTCCCTTCCTCATGTAGTCGAGCACTTTGGCTTCCTCCGGACAATCTTTGCGGACATGGCCATACTCTCCACATTCTTCGCATGTGGACCTTGCTTCGGCGGCCTTCAAGTCTTGAGCCTCTTTCTTTTCTATCTCCATCTTCTCCAACCTCCTCATGAGCGAGTCGATCTTGCCTTCAAGTATGTCTTCCTTCTCCACTTGCAAGACTCCTTTGACGTTCCCCATGGGTTGAGCAGGGTGTAGGCGCCGGATGACGCCCACGTGTCATTATCCGCGACCTTCTTGAATAGCGTGAAAGCTTCCGTCGGTGTAAGCTCGATGATAGATCCTCCCGCCGATGCATCGATGATCGTCCTTGACGCCATGGTGAGTCCTTGATAGAACTTTTGCACGAGGTCTTCTTTCGGGAACTTGTGATGTGGAACCGCCCGGTGTACTCGTTGAAGCGCTCGAATGCCTCCAAGATAGTTTCGTAGGATATTGAACAAAGGTGGCAATCTTATTACGCAAGCTTTGAGTTTTACCCGGTGAGTAGTATTCCTTCATGAAAGCCTTCATCAACGTGTTCCAATTTTGCACCGTCTCCTCCGGTTGAGAGTGGAACCATTGCAAAGCCTTCCCGAGTAGTGAGAACGGGAAAAGCCTTGCCCTCATTTGATCTTGAGTCACCCCATCCATGTTGAAAGTCTGACATAGTTGAATGAATGCTTGGAGGTGAAGGTTCGGATCCTCTTTGCCGGTGAAGGGTGAATGTTGCACCATGCGGATTGTTGAGGTCTTGATCTCGAACGGTCTTCCGATCTCCTCGAGGTTCAAGATTGGTAGGTCGATGATGTCTGGGGTGCATAGCTCCCCAATCTTGCGTTCTTCCGGTGGTTGGTCACCCATTGGTGGAGGTCGATTCTCCCGCGGACTTTGAGGTGGTGAATTCTTCGGAGATTTCTGCGATCCTTTGTCTTCCGACTCCGAATCTGCAAAATCCAGCTTTTTAGCTTGATGTGCTTCGCGTCTCCTTAGCCTGTAAAGTTTTTCTGGATCATCCACAAAATTATTGGGTTTGTTGGAGAGGTAGCCGTCCATCTCTGTTAGGGTTAGCAATAAACAAAATATGCGAGAAAAAACTAGAAAACAAAACAAATCTATAAAGACTAGAATTAGACAAACTAGATTAGATGTATTTTGAGGATGATCAAAATTTAATAGATGCAAAAATAAAACAAAATCAGTACTGAAAATTACAAAAAAAAGCAATAAAAAATCAAATATTGATCACTTGTTCCACGGCAACGGCGCCAGAAAAAGGGGCTTGTTGACGGTTAATAATTGTATCAAAGTTCGTTCGTGACTCGTAAGCGTACAAGTCTCCCGTCGTAGTCAAGGGACCCTTCTTCCCTCGAGTGGTGAACCCAAGGTATCGAATCCGTGGAACAAATGTGTGACGCAAGACTTAATCTATTAAAGCCAAGTAATCTTCAATAATCGATAAAAGACCTAATGCATCTAAGTAAAAGACACAAAATGAATCTAATCTACTAAAAACCGGAGAAAACAAAGTAAGATTGGGTAGATAAACCGATCTAGAGGGATCGGGGTAAGCCTTTTGTTGAAGTTCCAAGCAAGAGAAGAAGTAGCAAATCGAATCTTAATAAAAGCCTCTTTAAATCGTGATTTCCCGTCCAAATCCGAAAACATCCGCCTTTCGAGACCCCCGTTCGTCACAACGTATCCCTATTCATGCGGGGAGCTTAGGGCGAGTCAAAAGACAAGTCGAGATTCTTTCGGAAGATCCGGCGTGTACCTCTAGCCACCGCGGCTACAAGAACACCCTATGTAATCTATCTCGAGAATAGAATTGAAATAAGCAAAGCCGATCGAAAAACGAAATCTTCAAGGAAACACTTGATCGCTGAGAAAAGATTCAACTTGATAATTCAACTATAACAATGATACATACACAAGATCACCACCGGGATCCTTCCTTGATCTTGCTTCTAGCTCCGGGAACTCCGACGTGGTCTTCCGTGCAAGGTTCCCACGTCGGCTAGGGAAACCCTAGTCTACTAGCTCGACCCTCTCCTCTCCTAGATGGTGTCCCTCTCTTCTCTCGCTTCTCGGCGGCCGAAGACGAAATCTTCTCTCGCGTGGCTCTCGGTCGGGGGACTATAAATAGCCCGATTGGCGGCTAGGGCAAAGGGCGACGAATTTGGGCCCTAAATGGGCTCGGGGCCGACCGGACCGGGCCGGCCGGCCCGGGCCCATTTAGGCCCGGCCCCGCGGGCTCCTTTGCCCGAGGTCGGTTCCCTTGCTTCTCGGATGCTTCCCCCTTCGCATGTAGGTCCATGTCGTCGGTTTCTCTCCGAATTGGACTCCACTCCTTGTCTTGCAAGATTCGGCACTTTTCCGGTCGGTCCCCGGAGTCCGTCGTCTTCTCGGATCAAGTCCCCGGCTTCTTGGAGTTAATTTTGCTTCATTGCATGACTTGTTCGGGGCTTCAAGGTCTTGTCATGAGGTGCTTGATGAACTTATCCCGAAAGTCTTGCATTCAACACTAAATCCCCGCATAAACATTAAACTCCAAAAACGACATGCACACGTGAACTTGTTATACCACGGGGGTTAGTACCAATGGATAAGGTATAAAACTCATGCCAACACCGAAGGTAAACTCATGGCTAGGTTGACGGATTTTCACCGTCAACGGTGAGGCTTAGAAAAATTCTTGTCTTAGAGAAACCAAGGATATAAATTTTTAAACCAACCAAAAGTTAAGTTTCTATGTTCATGCGAGTCCTACCACGTGCTGAAATTTAAATAACATCTAGGTACAAGTCGTGGCTCTACTCGTATATTTTTAGCATGTAAAACAAGTCTAACATCATAAAGATGATGAAAGGTTGAGATAGGTTCTGAATTTATTTGGTTTTGGTTTCTCGAAAAGAAGCAAATAACACAATGGATGGTTCATGTAAAGGGTTTATGATCCAAAACAAATATTCAACCAAGAATTATGTCTCTAATATTGTAAAACCACTCTAAGTCTAATGTCTTGCATAGTAAATTTTAAAACTAACTTACGTGAAAAGACCCGAAAAATCTTGAATCGGGTTGTCCTCCCGATAGCTTACTCTTGACTCGATGAAACGGGTTGCCTCCCACCTAGCGCTTCGTTTATAGTCCATGGCTAGACTTTTTCACTTGATTACTTCGGATCAACGCTCTTTGTTGGTGTTGCAATCTTGGGTACCCACTTCCGCACCATCTTGGGCGCGGGCTTATTCTCCGACTTAGTCATCTTTTTGGTCTTCACAGGCGGCTTTTGTTCCTTTATCTTGACGGATGCAACAACTTCTTTGATTTTCTTCACTTCCTTCTTCTTCTTCGTCTCTTCCTCTTTCCCCGTCTCTTCCTTAACAATGCGACAATGAGGCGGAATATATTTAACTTCAATCATGTTGCGTACCTCGAGGCGTGGTCAAAACTTGAAGGAACTCCTCTCGCCATTAAGGACGAACTTTCTCCCCCTTGCAAACGTCAATGGTACCTCCCACGGTCTTGAGGAAAGGCCTCCTAACGATGAGTGGTGGTTTCTCCCTCTCTCCCATCTCGAGTACCACAAAGTCCACGGGGATGAAGTGGTGTCCGACCTTCACGGGCACATCTTAATTGGTAGGCGTAGCTTCTTGAACACATCTCTTGGCATGACGCTCACACTTGCTCCAAGGTCGCATAGTGCCTTCTCAAACTTAAATGAACCAACGGAACATGGAATTGTCGGGCATCCGGGGTATTTTTCCTTTCTCTAGTCCATTTGCAATAGTGGCACTACATTGCTCGGACATCTTGACATGATCTACCTTGAGTGTTGCTATCTTATACTTATTTGCAAGAATATCTTTGAAGTAACAAAAATATGTAGGAACTTGAAGGGCATCCAAAAACGACATGTTGATGCTTAACCTACGCACAATCTCCATAAACTTATCAAAATGATTATCAAGTTTACCTCGGAAGTAGCATGGCTTGAGTTGCGGTATCTTCGTGTCTTCTTCCGCATCTCAAACTTGGGCTCTTCGGTGACGATCTCGGTAACTTCCTCATTGAATCCCTCCATCTAGGAGGATGGTTTAGGCTACCATGCTCTCGCGGAACTTTCCGGATCTCCGGTCTCTTTTCCCGAATGAGTTTGAATACCCTTTGCCGTTTCGGGACCTTGAGGTTGTCCCGGAAGCTTCCCTTCATTAGCGGATAGGTGCCCGGCAAGTTGTCCCACTTGCGTCTCAAGCATCTTCATCATGTTGAGCACTTGATGATTGGAGCTTCCGACCTCCGTCACTTTGCTATCGATGTTCTCCAACACCTTGTCCATGGCTTTAAACTTGGTGATGGTGTCCTTGTTGAGTTTGGCTTGCTCGTCCATGAAGTCCTTCAACCGTATATGAAGCAGAACCGAATTCGGAATGGATGAGCTTGCATTAAATTGAGGTCTACATTGCCCGTAGCGGAAGTTCGGCAAATCCCCCTTCCTCATGTAGTCGAGCACCTTGGCTTCCTCCGGACAATCCTTGTGGACATGACCATATTCTCCACACTCTTCAATGTGGATCTTGCTTCGACGACCTTTAAGTCTTGACCCTCTTTCTTTTCTATCTCCATCTTCTCCAACCTCTCGCATAAGTGAATCTATCTTGCCTTCGAGTATGTCTTCCTTCTCCACTTGCAAGACTTTTTTGACCTTCCCCGTGGGTTGAACCGGAAGTAAGCATCCGGATGACGCCCATGTGTCATTGTCTGCGACCTTCTTGAATAGAGTGAAAGCTTGAGTCGGCGTAAGCTCGATGATAGATCCTCTCGCCGATGCATCGATGATCGTCCTTGTGTTGACGCAAAATCCGCACCCTGCGCCAAGCACACGACAAGCCGAACAAAGTTGGCTTGACACACGAGCGCATTCCAAAGCGTGCCAGTCAATTTTTCCGAAATTAACAAAGGATAAAGCGGTTAAATACCAAAGCCCGGAACTTGCCGCGTGGTACCAAGCGATTCCATATTTGCGGCTAGAAAGCCATGTAAGATGACATATAGCTACGAGAAGCTATTTGTCAACAGTTTGAAAATCATTCAAGAGCTTTAGAACATAAAACAGAATTTAGCCAAATGGATGACGTAAGCGTGACAAAATATCGGTCTTTGTCTAAACAACGTTGCTCGTGCATGACCATGACCGATTTTTGATGGTAAACAACAAGTAAAAGTAATAAAATAAAGCGTACTCATAATCATGAAGTAAACAAGCATGCATAGGCTAAAAGCACTATTCTACCGCATGTCTAGGTACTTTAAAACCCGTCAAGCATGAAACCAAACAAGTTAATCCACCGCATGATACAACTTGTTTGAAATCACACCACCAACCACAAAGAGATTAATCCACCGCATGATACAATCTAAATATGGGAGGCTAAAAGCACACGTTATTTAAAACAAAACTTATGAGCACGTTTTACTCATGGAAGCATAACCGAATACGGTACAGTAGAATCGGGATCCGTAGAGAAGGAAAAAACATTGCCAAAGATGAGAAACCTATCGATTGAATCGAAATCTAATCCACCGGATGATTAGCTCTAAAACAACCCAAAAACATGCATCTACCGCATGATACCCGGTTCTGTCAAGATTTACGCAAGATTAACAAGCTTGAACCCGCAACACGTGACAACTTAGATTGATTCGGTTTCGGCTATTAGAGAACACGTGATCCACGTGCCGTGTTGAGCCAAAGATATGAACATGTTGCATAAGGATCACCGAACAAGATAAAGCCGATTCAAACCAATCTAAATTGGGCAAAAGAGTGTTACATGAATTTAAACATGAAGTAAAAACTCAATGCAACACATGGTAACTTAATGAATCTATTAGATCTTGCCAAATGTAATAGAGCCGATAACTAACTCCAAGCTAGATCTTAGCCCACCGCATGGCTCATGATCTAACAAGAAACCCTCTTGAACCAAGCTTAAATCCACCGCATGATACTAAGCATGGTAACAAGACTACTTGCATCACGATCTAAATCCACCGCATGATACTAGACATGATACAAGGTTGCCGGTACTTACGGAGGTCGACGGATCGATGAACCCTCTCGAAGAACTCGACGACACGACTAGAGGACTCAAAAGTTTGGCGTAAAGCCGGTTTGTTATGAGAATGTTCGATTACCATTACAAACATCGAGGGTTCATATTTATACCCCGTCCTAACACGACTCCTAGTGGACTCCGAGCACAATATTTGATACCTAATTTAATGCCCAAGTGCGAATGCCTATCCATCCATTCGTCCCTTCCTTCCGTTCGGGCCACGTCACCACGCAATCCCGTGAATCCAAGCACAAATAGTCCTTTTGCCGAACGAAAACATACCGCCGACCGTGCATTTCTACCGAATCTTTTGAAGAAATATTTCCCCGCCGAACGGAATTTGTTACCAAGTTCGGCCCACAAATCAGCCTCCTTCCCGTACCAATTTTTGGTGTTAACACCTTGACGCCATGGTGAGTCCTTGGTAGAACTTTTGAACGAGATCCTCCTTCGGGAACTTGTGATGTGGAACCACCCGAGTGTACTCATTGAAACGCTCGAATGCCTCCAAAATAGTCTCCGTATTGAGCAAAAGTAGCAATCTTATTACGCAATCTTTGAGTTTTACCCAGTGAGTAGTATTCCTTCATGAAGGACCTCATCAATGTATCCCAATTTTGCACTATCTCCGCCGGTTGAGAGTAGAACCATTGCAAAGCCTTCTCGAGTAGCGAGAATGGAAAGAGCCTTACCCTCATTTGATCTTGAGTCACTATTGACGGATAAAAGACGTATCCACCTACGATGCATAAGCGTACGGACCTACACCTTTTTCACCACGGGATTCCAAAGGTTCTTGTCAATCCGCGGAGAAAGGGGATTACAAGCGCTTGTTCTACCTCTACTATCTAACTACTCAAACTCTAACTATGATTAAACTAGAAAATGACTACACTACACTAGAGAGAACGATTAAGCTATCAAGATAGGAGACACTCACCCACGGGTCTACGATACTAAAACATGCAATCACTTTAAACAAGAAAACCTATCTAATCAATCGGGGGTTGTGACCACGGTTTCGCCCTTTCCCTCCCCCCCCCCCCGTACTATCACTACGCGGAGGTATTCGTGACTAGACCTATGATGGACACGGCGTATTGAATGGATCCAAGGGAGCATTGGAGCTCTACTTCCCTTTACGACATGGTAGCTAACATTAAGCATTAAAGTATATTCAACACATGATGATAGATAGAAGTTCCAACAAAGTACGATTACATCTCAAGATCGATTACATCCTATGAACGAATAAGGAGATTACCCCATCAAGGTGCTAGACATAGCACCGTTGATCATGGTCAACCTTCCGACGGTGTCTTCCTTCTTCTCCACTTGTGGGTGCTTCCTTCGAGGTGGTCGACCCCCTCTAGAGATCTCCCTCCCCTCTCTCTAGCTTGTGGATGGCCTCCTGGTGCGAATGGCTCTCTCCCTACGAATGGCGGCGCCTCCAGGACTTTAGGGTTGAAAATCCTTCGGGTGCAAGGAAGGGGGGGGCGAACCGACGTCGGGAGTGGGCCGGGCCGGCCGGCTCGGGACGACCGGTCCAGCCCATCCCGGCCCGGTTCGGTCGCCCCTTCGCTCCCGTGGGTCCTCGGTGATTATGCATTTTACCCCTTCCATTTGCATGATCTTGATGATGTCATCCTCACGTCCAAGATGGGGGTTCTCCGAGCATGAAGTTCGATCTTTTACGCTTCAATCCCCGGGGTGTTCCTTTGTAGAACTTCGGTCCCCGCTACCATTGGAAGTGATTTCATCAAGCTCATGAACACAAATAAGACTCGTAAACTTGTTGTGAATCCGTCCTTTATGTCCATGTTTTCCCGCATAAACACAACACTTCCAAATGCATGCACATAGATGAACTTGTTATATGATTAGTGTGCCTAGTGGCGGGTTAGTTCCATTATCAAATCTGAACCAAAGTGTAATTATCATGTTTGGCGTACCAAAATACACCGTCAACATATCCCCCACGCTTAGCTCTTGCTCGTCCTCGAGCAAGTACTTGTAAAAGAACTTCGTCCAAGGCGTTGTAATCGTGTACCGCTAATCCTTCTTCACAAGTTAGTCAATCTTTTGTCTTTAATACATAAACATAAAGTAATGATCATCAAACATAAACATGGGCGTTTAGAATCTTTACCACGTCAAGATTTACCCCACGTACTCAAACTCTTCACTCGAAGTCTTCAATTTAAGCCATGCTTACTTCTTTGGTTCCATCATAGGGTTTTTATGATTTTTCAAAAAATAAAATTCCCGCAACAAGTGTTAGAGAAAAACCCTTTCTCCAAGCTATCTCAAGTAACTCATATGAGGTGTCTATCCTAAACAAGTTTTATAAAACTCTCACCTCCCATAAATCTCTCATATAACATGTAAAGTGTAGCTATAGGTAGGGCTAGCACAATCAACACAAGTATTGTCAAACTAAGAACTTCCTCTAATGGTTGTTTACCTTTCAAAGCCAATGATCATGAGAATTAATCCATATGGGGGGATATCAAGGATGAGAAGATATAGAATGGTGGACATGTGCAAGGGCAAAAAAAATATGACTACGAGGCACCGATGACGTCCTCATTCTCGGATTGCACATGGTTGGAAAAAGATTGAATTCGTCTCTCAACAACGTGACATCCTTCCTTGCACTTTATTTTTCTTTTAATTGATTCATGCCTCTCGTATCTTTATTGCCACTCCCTTTTTCTCTTTTTCATCCGTCTTTCATTCTCTCATACACATATTTATTTTTCTTTCTTTCTTTTCTATTTTTCTTTCTTTCTCGTTCCATACACATACTTTTCTTTTTATTTTTTTCCTCTCTTGACATCTTTTTCTCTCTTTCCAAAGCTCTCAACTCCTCTCTTTCTTGCATGCACGCAATCTGAAATTTTAAATAAACCATGCTAGAGACGAGACGAAACTTTGAGAGTAGGTTGTGTTCCAGAATGCGATGTACAAAAGAGCCGTATAGGGTTGGTTATGGAATTCGGTGATGTACGGGACTTCGATGTGAAAGTCACGTTACCGAATGCATGACGAGGCCAGCAACAAAAGAAAGCACAAGGACATGATCATTGCTCGAAATTAAAACTCTCAAGAGAGAAGGGTCTTAGCCCAACTCATCGTGCTAATCACACTTATGGTGGAGCAAAAAATAAATTTGGCTTTGTATAGGATTTTTTTGTTACTTGTCAACTTGGAAAAAGAGGTTTTGCTAACCTTTATTACAAGGGTTTATAGATAATTTTCAAAATTCAATTCCTCCAACTTTTAGCATTGAACAAAGCACAACCAACATGTGAAGCTTAAGATCGAAGTGCGGTATGGGTACTTTTGGAAGTAGCAATTCCACTAAGCACCACGGTAAACGTTTTTCAAACCACACACTTATGTTGATATATCAAAAACTAAAGATGAACGAATGGGTAAATCAAGATAACCACACAAAAGACACAAAATTTAAAGACTCTTTTTATTTCATTTTCTTTGATGCAAACACTAAATTAAGACACTTGCAAAAATTTAAAAGCACACTCAAAAAACTCTCTCGAAAACTAAACTCTCTCGAAGACAAAACCGAACCAATCTAAACTTGAAGCTCAAAAACTAAAGGCTAGCTAGCTAGCTCTCCCCCACGCTAAAATCATACGACGTCCTCATCGTATCCGACAAAAATCCTAAGGGAGGAAACTAAACCTAGTGGTACTTCCCGCAACTATTGCACCACTTTCCCTTCATGTTCCCAACCATGACAAAAAATTTGCGCACATTGCGATTTAGGAACTTGTAGTCGTCTTCGTCCACGTGTTGCAAATCCTCCACACGCTGCCTCAACGCCTCCATGGACTGGAAACATTCGTCGACCGATGCGTAGAGCTCCGAGATGGAGTGACGGCAAGCCGCACAACACATCGGATGCATCCGAAAGGGTCGTCATCGCCAGGGTCTCCGCCGTCGTCGCCGCCGTTGTCGCCATCATCATTGTCGTCGCCGTCGTCGTCGTTACCACCGCCATTGGGGCCTTCGGGAGTCTTCTTCTTGCGCACCTCTTCCCAAATGTACAAATCATTATCATCTCTTCCGGCGGCCGCCCACGAGCTCGGACTACGATCGTCGAAGTAGTCACTATCCCCATAGTTCTTAGGCTCGGACGACACCTCCTTGTAGTCCTTCCGCTTCATGCCTCGGATGCGCGCCAACCTTCGAACGACGTAGGGACGTTCTCCTCCTTGACGGGGTTGCGAGATGCGATAGCTCTGGTCAAGACACGCCCTCCGCAACGGATGCGGGTGGTCCTCTTGATCCCGACGGGTAGCTTGAGCTTGCATCGCTTCGCCTCCTCCATCGATGGCTCCTTTGCACCTTGCTTCAACTCTACGCTCCTTGGGGACACCATGGCTGCTGCATGGGTGAAAAAGATTGCTAGATGGGATGGATTCCCGAGCTCCCAATTTGGCCAAATAAATAGTCCGAAAAGGAAAACCCTAGAAACCTCATTTTCCTTATTCAGTCCCTTAAAATTTTCCTCGACCGATGAAGGAAGTCAAAAAGGAGCAAATCGGGGAAAGACCGGGGTGAACCACCTCCGGAACCCTCCGGGGCCGGTCGACCGAGCCAGCCGGCCCACCCCGTTTCGGGGGCCGGTCGGGTTCGGTTTCCGTGTCTCGCCCTTTTTTCTCTTTCTTAGCCCAAGGGAAAAAGTTGGCCCGCAAATCTTCATGAGAAACTCCCGTAAAACTAAAAGAAAAACTATTTACAAAAATCCATACCTTGTTTTTCGCCATAGGTCGGACGTTCGGGCTCTTCTTCCACGGTGAAGATGGCAATATGGTGAAGGGGCACAACGTCGGGTTCGTAGTAAACCTTAAGCCGTTGACTATTCACCATGAATTGATCACCTTTCACATCCATAATGGTTACCGCTCCGTTGGAGAGCACCAAATGAACAACATAAGGTCCGTCCCACTTGCATTGCAATTTCTCCTTTCCGAAGCTTTTAAACCTCGAATTATAGAGGAGGACCTTATCTCCTTCTTTAAAATCTTTCTTCTTTAACCTTTTGTCATACCACCTTTTAATCCTCTCCTTGTATATGCTTGCATTCTCATATGGTTTCAACCTCATCTCCCTTAGCTCGCTTATTTGAATTCTTCATTTTACCACCGCGGCATCGAGATCAAGGCTCATCTCTTTGATCACCCAATAGGCCTTGTGTTCCAACACAACCGAAAGGTGGCAAGCTTTTCCATATACGAATTGATAAGGGGTCATACCTATTGGTGTCTTGAACGCCGTTCGATACGCCCACAAAGCTCCTTCTATTTTCTTTGACCAATCTTTGCCTCCCTTCTCTATGGTTTTGTTGAGGATGCTTTTTAATTGCCTATTCTATGTTTCCGCTTTCCGTTGGTTTGTGGGTGATATGCCATAGAGACCCTATGTTCAATTCCCAACTTAGACAAGCACTTCTTGAAATTCTTCCCAAGAAAGTGAGTTCCTCCATCACTTATCAAGATTCTCGGTGTACCGAAATGAGGAAAAATCATGCTCTTTATCATGGCAATGGACTCCTCCGTGGAAGCTTTACGACATGGCATAGCCTCTACCCACTTGGATACATAATCAACCATGGCTAGGGTATGCTCACATCCATGTGAGTTTTTGAAAGGCCCCATGAAGTCTATTCCCCACACATCGAATAAATCGATTTGTAGATTATATCTCAAGGGCATAGAATTTCTTTGAGAGATGTATCCGGTTTTTTGGCATTCGGGGCATGATGCAACATATCATTTAGTATCTTCATGCATCTATGGCCAAAAGAATCCACTAGGCCACACTTTTGCTTGGGTCCTAAAATGGCTATAGTGTCCACCGTACTCCGTCGCGTGGCACTTTCTCAAAATTTCTAGCCTCTCTTCTCTTGGCACACATCTTCTCATGACTCCATCATTGCCATGTTTTAAGAGGTATGGTGCATCCCAAAAGTATTTCTTGCTTTCGGAGATTATCCTCCTTTGAGAGTTTCTATCTAGATGGTCAAGAGGCATCTTCCGAATCGCTCGAATGATATCAATCATCCAAGAGTCTTTATCGAGCCTCGATAGAGGTGGTCATCTCTCATCATGTCCTCCAAGGGCTCTTTATCATATTGTCCACGATTCATCCAAGACAAATGATCGGCCACAACATTCTCCACCCCCTCCTTATCACGAATTTCAACATCGAACTCTTAAAGTAGAAGGATCCAATGAATCAATTGTGGTTTGGCATCGTTCTTAGCCAAGACATACTTGATGGCCGCGTGATCGGTGTAAACAATGACCTTCGAGTTCACGATGTAAGATCTGAATTTTTCGAATGCGAATACCACCGCTAGCAACTCCTTTTCTGTAGTGGCATAGTTTAATTGTGCCTCATTAAGAGTTTTGCTAGCGTTGTAAACGGCGTGAACTCGGCCTTCCTTTCTTTGACCCAAAACCGCGCCTACGGCATACTCACTTGCGTCACACATGATCTCGAAAGGTTGGCTCCAATCCATAGGTTGAATAATGGGAGCACTCACCAACGCACTTTTCAAGGTCCGAATCTTTGCTAGGCACTTCTCATCGAAGTCAAAGGCCACATCCTTTTGAAGGAGATGCGTTAAAGGCTTAGTGATCTTTGAGAAGTCCTTAATAAATCTTCTATAAAATCGGCATGGCCTAGAAAGCTCCTCAAGCACTTAACATCCGTCGAGGTGGGAGTTGCTCAACCGTATCTACCTTAGTCTTGTCCACTTCAATGCCTCTCCCAAATATAACATGTCCGAGCAACCTGTTCCTTGCTTAACCATGAAGTGGCACTTTTCCCAATTTAACACCAATTCTACCTCTCGCACACCTCGTGAAGACCTTATCCAAGTTTGCCATGCAATCCATGAACTTCTTCCCATAAATGGAAAATTCAACCATGAACACCTCGACAATTGCTTCGATGAATTCCGAGAATACGGCCATCATGCAATGTTGAAAAGAGGCCGGACCGAAGGGCATCCTTCTATATGCAAACGTTCCATAAGGGCACATGAATGTTGTTTTGTGTTGATCATCCGGGTGAATGGGAGTTTGCATGAACCCCGAGTACTCATCGAGAAAGCAAAAATAAGCGTGGCTCGCTAATCTCTCGAGCATCTCGTCAATGAACGGTAGGGGGAAGTGATCTTTCTTCGTCGCTTTGTTTAGCTTCCGATAATCGATACACATCCTCCACCCGGTCACGGTTCTTTGCGGTATCAATTCGTTCTTCTCATTCTTCACCACGGTTAAACCTCCTTTCTTTGGCACACAATGTACCGGGCTCACCCATTCGCTATGCGGAGCCGGGTAGATGATTCCGGCATCAAGTTACTTGATGACCTCTTTCTTTACTACCCCTTGCATAGCATGAGTTAGCCTCCTTTGGTGGTCCACTACGGGCTTACATTGGTCTTCCATTGGTATACGATGAGTGCAAAAGGTCGGGCTAAGACCTTTGGGATCATTAATTGAATATCCAATCACCTTCCTATGTTTTGTTAGTAAAATCAGCAACTTCTCATTTTTTCGCGACTCCACTCGTCGCTCACAATGACTGGATAAGTCTTGTTTGGGCCCAAAAATTCATATTTTAATCCTTTGGGCAAAGGTTTAAGGTCTTCCTCGGGCACTTTTGGCTCCTCGAGTTTAATTTCTCCTATGTCCTCGAATTTTTCTTCCTCCACACTTCCATCATGCGGTTCTAAGCCTTTTGTTGCTTCTTCTAGATCTTCATCTTGTTGATCACTAATTTGATTTTCCATCTCTCTTTGCAGTGGGTCTCTAAGGGTTTCAACAAAACATAGACTATCTACCTCCTCTACTTCGTCTTCGGGAGGAAAGGGTGTAGGGTGTTTAGAAACGCGAATAAAGTTATATGTGTACTTCTTTCCATTAAGGTTCATTGTTACTTTGCCTTTTCCGCATCCAACACGGCATCAGCCAACTTAAGAAAGGGCCTGCCTACGATTATGTGATCATGGTTACTATGGTAAGCATCAATAACAAAAGAAATCGGTTGGTATATTTACATTTTCCAGAGATTTTTACATTCATGTTGCAAGCAATAACTAGAGGTCTAATAGTTTTACCATCTCCCATGATTAATTTTTTTGATGTTGGAGCTAAGTCTAGGTTGTGGTCTTGAACTTTATCGTAAATTTAAGAAGATAGGACACTTACCTGGCTCCAATGTCGCACAAAGCTTTGCATTGAACTCCATTGATCTCGCAACTCAAGTGTGGTGCCATCTTCTCATCTTCTTCGGATCCTATCGCGTAAACTTCGGCGAGGCGAGCGTATGGTGATGCTACGGGCTTGATCCCCATGATTCTCTTCACCTCGGCTATGTGTTGTGGATCCACTTCATCATCTCCAAAGAGATTTTGAATGATCTCACCGGCGGTTTCAATGTCGTATGAATCTTCCACTTTCTTCTCCGGTGGGAAATCCACTTCCAATGCTCTTGCCATCCCCTTTTGATTAGGGAAAGGTCTTCTCTTATCAAATACTTCTCCGTAATTGATAGGAACCCAATCCATTGGTTCGAACTACCTTAGTGGCTTCGCGCTTGACATGCTTCTCTTGTTTGTTTCATTTGATATGGCGAAGTCAACGCTTGTTCCAGCTTTTCCGGGATTGGCTCCTCTTTTGTGACTTCGGGGTAGCCTCTTTAGAAAATTCAGCACACTCTTTCATCCTTGAATTGTGTTCGGCTCTCCCGCAAGTTTTCGCATGGCAGCCGCTTTACTATTTTTTTGTAGAAGTTGAGCGGCTTCCGTGAGTGTTTTCTCCATGAGATCCCCACCCGCACACTTTTGGAAGTGTTGCATGCAACTAGGGGTTAGGGAAAAGAAAAATGTATGCAAGAGTACGTCACCGGAGAAGCCGAGTCTTGGTCCTTGTTCAATCAACTCATTAAACCTACTCCAGGTTTGGTCTATCCCTTCCTCTTCTCCTTGCGTGAAAGTGATCACTTGCCTCCTTAGATGTTGAACCTTGCTAATTGGAAAGAACTTATCGCAAAACTTCTTTGTCAACTTGTTCCAATTGCCTTCAACTTCAATGGACGCAAACGAGTACCATGTCTTTGCTTCACCGGCAAGTGAGTAGGGAAAGAGATTCAATTTGAACCATTCATCGGGAACTCCTTCTTGACGCACCGTGTTGCATAACGTCGTGAAATGTCTTATGTGTCTATATGGGTTCTCCGTAACCATCCCTTCAAACGGGTTTGCCGCCACCATCTCAATGAACTTGGATTTGATCTCATACTTGGTCGCTTCAAGCTTCGAATCCGACTCTTGAACTTTTATGTCTTCACATCGAGGGCTAGCATAATCCTTTAGTGATTTCTCCTTGTTCTTCCACGGGTTGATTGACGAACGGCATCTAAACAACAAGATAAAAAACAAAAACAAAGTAGTTTTCTAGGTAATATGTGTTAGATATTAGCAAACAATAGATAAACTAAATATAAAACTAAGTTAGATGCAAACCAAACGATGTAAACTAGCTTGCTCCCCGACAACAACGCCAAAAAAGGGGCTTGTTGACGGATAAAAGACGTATCAACCCACGATCGCATGCGTACGAACCCGCACCTTTTTCACCACGGGATTCACAAGGTTCTTGACAATCCGCGGAGCAAGAGGATTACAAGGGTTTGATCTACCTCTACTCTCTAACTACTCAAACCCTAACTATGATTAAACTAGAAAACGACTACACTACACTAGAGAGGACGATTAAGCTATCAAGATAGGAGACACTCGCCCATGGGTCTACGATACTAGAACATGCAACCGCTTTAAACAAGAAAACTCGTTTACGGTGAAAATCCGTCAACCTAGCCATGAGTTTACCTTCGGTGTTGGCATGAGTTTTATACCGAATCCATTGGTATTAACCCCCGTGGTATAACAAGTTCACGTGTGCATGTCGGTTTTGGAGTTCGGTGTTTATGTAGGGTTTTAGTGTTGAATGCAAGACTTTCGGGATAAGTTCATCAAGCACCTCATGACAAGACCTTGAAGCCCCTGGACAAGTCATGCAATGAATCAAACTTAACTCCAAGAAGCCGGGACTTGATCCGAGAAGACGACGGACTCCGAGGACCCGACCGTAAAAGTGCCGAATCTTGCAAGACAAGGAGTTGTGTCCAATTCGGAGAGAACCGACGACATGGACCTACATGCGAAGGGGGAAACATCCAGGAAGCAAGGGAACCGACGTAGAGCAAAGGAGGCCTCGGCCGGGCTCCGGATGGGCCCAAGCGGCCGGCCCCGCCTCGTCGGCCCAGCCCCATTCCGGGGCCCATTTGGCCCCTCCTTTGCCCTAGCCGCCAATCGGGCCATTTATAGCCCCTTGACCGAGAGCCACAGAAGAGAGATTTCGTCATCGGCCGCCGAGGAGCAGAGAAGAGAGGGACACCATCTCGGAGAGGAGAGGGTCGAGCTAGTTGACTAGGGTTTCCCTAGCCGACGTGGGAACCTTGCACGGAAGACCACGTCATAGTTCCCGAGCTAGAAGCAAGATCAAGGATGGATCCCGGTGGTGATCTTGTGTATGTATCATTGTTATAGTTGAATTATCAAGTTGAATCTTTTCCCGGCCGATCAAGTGTTTCCTCGGAGATTTCGTTTTTCGATCGGCTTTGCTTATTCCAATTCTATTCTCGAGATAGATTACATAGGGTGTTCTTGTAGCCGCGGTGGCTAGAGGTACACGCCGGATCTTCCGAAAGAATCTCGATTTGTCTTTTGACTCGCCCTAAGCTCCCCGCATGAGTAGGGATATGTTGTGACAGAACGGGGGTTCCGAAAGGCGGATGTTTTCGGATTTGGATGGGAAACCACGATTTAAAGACGCTTCTATTAAGATTCGATTTGCTACTTCTTCTCTTGCTTGGAACTTCAACAAAAGGCTTATCCCGATCCCTCTAGATCGGTTTATCTACCCAATCTTACTTTGTTTTCTCCGGTCTTTAGTAGATTAGATTAGTTTCATCTATTTTACTTAGATGCATTAGGGTTTCTTTTATCGAAGATTGAAGTTACATGGCTTTATTTGATTAAGTTTTGCGTCACACATTTGTTCCACGGATTCGATACCTTGGGTTCACCACTCGAGGGAAGAAGGGTCCCTTGACTACGACGGGAGACTTGTATGCTTGCAAGTCACAAACGAACTTTGATATAATTATTAACCGTCAATAAGCCCCTTTTTCCGGCGCCGTTGCCGGGAAACAAGTGATCAAGATTTGGTTTTTTATTGCCTTTTTGTAATTTTCAGTTTTCTTTTTCGTTTTTCTTTTTGCATCTACTAAATTTTGATCATCCTGAAAATACATCTAATCTAGTTTGTCTAACCCTAGTTTTTATAGATTTGTTTTTACTTTCTAGTTTTTGCATACTTTGTTTATTGCTAACCCTAACAGGAGATGGACGGCTACCTCTCCAACAAACCCGATAATTTTGTGGATGATCCAGAAAAACTTTACAGGCTAAGGAGACGTGAAGCACATCAAGCTAATAAGCTGGATTTTGTAGATTCGGAGTCGGAAGAAAAGGATCGCAGGAATCTCCGAAGAATTCACCACCTCAATGTCCTCGGGAGAATCGACTTCCACCGATGGGTGACCAACCACCGCAAGAATGCAAGATTGGGGAGCTATGCACCCCAGACATCATCGACCTACCAATCTTGAATCTTGAGGAGATCGGAAGACCGTTCGAGATCAAGACCTCAACAATCCGCATGGTGCAACATTCACCCTTCACCGGTAAAGAGGATCCGAACCTTCACCTCCAAGCATTCATTCTACTATGTCGACTTTCAACATGGATGGGGTGACTCAAGACCAAATGAGGGCAAGGCTTTTTCCGTTCTCACTTCTCGGGAAGGCTTTGCAATGGTTCCACTCTCAACCGGCGGAGACGGTGCAAAATTGGAACACGTTGATGAATGCTTTCATGAATGAATACTACTCACCGGTAAAACTCAAAGCTCGCATAATAAGATTGCCACCTTTGTTCAATATCCTACGAAACTATCTCGGAGGCATTCGAGCGCTTCAACGAGTACATCCGGGCGGTTCCACATCACAAATTCCCGAAGGAAGACCTCGTGCAAAAGTTCTATCAAGGACTCACCATGGCGTCAAGGACGATCATCGATGCATCGGCGGGAGGATCCATCATCGAACTTACACCGACGGAAGCTTTCACTCTATTCAAAAAGGTCGCGGATAATGACACATGGGCGTCGTCCGGCGCCTACATCCGGTTCAACCCACGGGGAACGTCAAAGGAGTCTTGCAAGTGGAGAAGGAGAACATACTTGAAGGCAAGATCGACTCGCTCATGAGGAGGTTGGAGAAGATGGAGATGGAAAAGAAAGAGGCTCAAGACTTGAAGGCCGCCGAAGCAAGGTCCACATGCGAAGAATGTGGAGAGTATGGCCATGTCCGCAAAGATTGTTCGGAGGAAGCCAAAGTGCTCGACTACATGAGGAAGGGAGAATTGCCAAACTTCCGCTACAGGCAAGGTAGGCCTCAATTTAATGCAAGCTCATCTATTCCTAACACGGTTCCGCTTCGTATACAATTGAAGGAGTTCATGGATGAGCAAGCTAAGATCAACAAGGACACCGTCACCAAGTTCAAGACCATAGACAAGGTGTTGGAGAACATCGATAGCAAATTGACGGAGGTCGGAAGTTCCAATCATCAAGTGCTCAACATGATGAAGATGCTCGAGACGCAAGTTGGACAACTTGCGGGTCGCCTCACTAATGATGAAGGGAAGCTTCTGGGACAACCCAAAAGTCCCGAATTGGCGAAGGCCATTCAAACACGTTCGGGGAAGGAGACCGAAGACCCGGAACGTTCTGCGGGAGCAAGGAAGCCTAAACCATCCACCGAGGTGGAAGGAGTTGCTAAAGAGAAGGTTACGGGGATCGTCACCGAGGAACCCGAATTTGAGATGCCGAGGAAGACACGAGGATACCGCAACTCAAGCCACACTTCTTTCGAGGTAAACTTGACAACCACTTTGAGAAGTTTGTGGAAGTTGTGCGTAGACTTAGCATCAACATGCCATTACTAGATGCCCTACAAGTACCTACATATTCTCGTTACTTTAAAGACATACTTGCAAATAAATATGAGATAGCAACGCTCGGGGTAGATCATGTCAAGATGTCCGAGGAGTGTAGTGCCGCTATTGCTAATGGGCTAGAGAAGCAAAAAGACCCCGGTGCCCCACAATTCCATGTTCGGCTTGGTTCTTTCAACTTCGAGAAGGCGTTATGCGACCCCGGAGCTAGTGTAAGCGTCATGCCGAGGGATGTGTTCGAGAAGCTACGCCTACCAATGGAGCCTACGGGAATATGTTTGGAGTTGGGAGACAACTCCATTCGCTATCCCTTGGGCATTGCTGAAGATGTACCCGTGAAGGTCGGACACCACTTCATCCCCGTCGACTTTGTTGTGCTCGAGATGGGAGAGAGGGAGAAGCCGCCGCTCATCCTAGGGAGGCCTTTCCTCAAGACCGTGGGAGCTACTATTGATGTTGGCAAGGGGGAGATCATATTCGATATCAACGGAGAAAGGAGTTCCTTCAAGTTCCGTCCAAGAATTGAGGCATGCAACATGATAGGAGTGAAGGAGCCGAAAAAAAATGAACGTAAAGAAAATCAAAGAAGGTGTTGCATCCGTCGAGACAAAGGAAGAGAAGTCGCCCGTGAAGACCAAGAAAATGACTAAGCCGAAGACAAGCCCGTGCCCAAGATGGTGTGGAAGTGGGTACCCAAGATTGCAACGCCCGCAAAGAGCGTTGATCCGGAGTAATCAAGTGAAGAAGTCTAGCTATAGACTATAAACAAAGCGCTAAGCGGGAGGCAACCCGTTTCGTCGAGTCAAGAATAAGCTACGGTGGACAACCCGATTCCAGGTTTTTCGAGTATTTTTAATAATTTAGTTTTTGAGTTTTATTACGCAAAAAACATTAGACTTAGAAGTGGTTGAACAATATTAGAGATATAATTCTTGATTGAATGTTTTGCTTTATCATAAACCCTTTGCATGAACCCTCCTATGTGCTTGTTTGTTCTTTTCTTTTCGAGAAACCTCAACCAAATAATTTCAGAACCTAACTCAACCTTTCACCCTCATTATGGTGCTGAGGTTGACTTATTTTTCATGCTAAAACCACACGAGTAGAGCCACGATTTATATTTAGGTGTTAATAAAATTCAGCACGTGGTAGAGCTCGCGTGAACCTAGAAATCAAAACTTTTGGTTGGTTTAAAAATCTATATCCTTGGTTTCTCTAGGATTAGAATTTTCTAAGCCTCATCTAATTTTGTTTTATTCAAAATCTTTCTTATTTAGGCAAAATTAGAGCCTAAACCTATGCCCCCATGATCAAGCCGGGAAAAGTTTGCTCTCAACCGATGAAGGCAAACTATACCGGTGAGACCGAAATCGACGTAGTCGAAAAATATTTTCGGCTTACATTTGTTTTTAATGGTTTAAAAACTTCTCTAAAATTATGTTTGAGCTCTTGCATGGCTTTGAAAAATATTTTAAATAGAGGAGTGCTTAACCTTAAACATACCTAAATGGAGGCAATCTAGTTTGAATTAATCATGCATGCACCATTGGATTCCCTTTCATCAACTTTCACCAATTCCACATGCAAAGGACAAGCATGGTGGGCAGCAAGCATCAACTTTGCAGGAATTTCATGGTGGCATGTGAAGCAATTGGAGCTAGGGAGCATGGACATGACCCAAAGCATGAAGCATCAAGTGGAAGGACCAATAATGCAAGAAAAGGAGTGGACGAGAGCGTTTGGGGCGGTGCAACTCGTGGAGCACGCGGGCGGGGAAAGTTGCGGAGGCGAAATGATCGTGCTGGAAGAAAGCCGAGGCGGGGAGGAGCACCGAGGCCCCCGTGCCGGTCGGCCCAGGCCGGCCGGCCTCCCCTACTTAAGGAGCCCCCGGCTCCCGTTTTCTGCGCAGCAAGCTTCCCTCTCCTTACTTTGTTTGTGTGTTCATGTTTGTGTGCTCAAAACCTCTGTAGACATAGCCAACCTTCCCAAGCTTGATAGCTCAAGAAAAATCCACATCCTTAATCCACTCAAAGTCCACATCCGAAGTAAGAGTTTTAGTGACTAGTTACCGGTTGCAACCCAGAGTTTAGTTGAAGAAAAGAGTGCAGCAACCATGTGGAAGAAAACCACAAGTCTCTTCTCCAAGAAGAAGAGTTCGTCGTCGTCCAAGCCGTCATCAACCACGTCTTCGAGGAGGCACTCGGTTTCCGAGTCTCCCCGGAGCATGGAGACGGATACGGCACCACCGAGGAGGAACGATGCTCTCCTCCTTGGTGGTATGATGGCCGCAAGAAGCACGTCCATGAGGTTTATCGAACCTCGAGGGCACACGGAGGAGCAGCCCGCGCCACAACGACGATCGACCCGTTCAACCGCGCCACCTCCTTACACTCCGACATACTCTTCGTGCGGCTTCATCATCTTGTCATCAGAGGAGGAGGAGAGGCTCTCTAATCTTGAGAAGAGGCTTGTGCCCAACGTCGAGTTCGACGACCAAGCACTCTACACCTTGGGTTTTTGCACCGACATATACTATATGTTGGGGCACCTTGGATGGGTGCAGTTCTCCAACGGAGTATCGGTGGACACCCACTTGGGGTTCGCCTTGGAAATTTTAATGACTATTGCACCTATCCTTGATGATGGGGTGCAAGCTTGTCATTCCGTTTGGAGGGAGTCCAACAAGTGGTTCCCTACGAGCACGTTAGGGAGCTGCTTGGATTCGACAAGGGAGCTCCGGAGAAAGTTGACGTGCCACCCGGCATGTTGGCGGGATTTTGGAATATGATCTCCGTGAGAAGCCCATCAACAACGCAATTGCATCCGCAACCACATTATCCGGATATTTCACTCTTGGATGTGCAAGAGGGTATTGGGGAGGATGAA
Source organism: Cenchrus americanus (assembly GCA_947561735.1). NCBI lineage: Eukaryota > Viridiplantae > Streptophyta > Magnoliopsida > Poales > Poaceae > Cenchrus > Cenchrus americanus. Next base: position 11,670,575 of record OX387239.1, read on the forward strand.
GGAGACGAAGGAGACCGACACGGAGTTGAATTGGCTCTACTCGGCTTTAATTGCCAGCAGCCAATAGACCCCTCTTACCTCGTGATCAACCGTTGGTGTTGTGAAGCAACATCGGGGGCGGGAAATATTAGTTCGGGGTGCTACCTCTCCATGTTGGCCTTCTCCTTACGGCGGGGATCGCAAGAAACCCCGACCATCTTTTGCGTGGTACCTCTCTCGGCATTGAGTATTTGCGGCAAGGCAAATACATTAGTGGAGATGAGAGAGGAGGTTATCGGTTGGCCATAGTGAACTTACCCCTTCCCAATGAGAGGCTTAGGCTTTTCATCGAAGGGAGAGAAGATTGGTTGGAAGAGGGACTCCTTGTCCCCGCAAGGAAGAACAAAAGAGGAAGAATGGTAGAGGAGGGAACATCCTCCACACAAGCGAGTGGAGCACAACCCAATGTGCAACCATTCGGCGGGATCCCTCCTCCGCCAAGTTATTACGGAGGGCCACAAGAGCAAGCATGGGGGGTGGTGCACCGGTACCCCCACCAAATTATGTGGTGCCCAACGCTAACTTCGCGGAGTCCTACGCACATCATCCCCAACCACAACAAAGCATGGCCATAATTGGAGGGTATGCTGCAAGAAACGCCCAAAACATCGCAGCCATCCAAGCTAACGCAGCTCAACTTGGTGAAGGCAATGCAAATATTGCCTTTGAGCTTGGACGCCTTCACCTTGTGGAGCCAAATCAATTCGTCGGAGGAAATGTCCAATCATATTATGAGCAAGGGCATTATTATCAACATCATCAACATCAACCACCGGCGGAGGACTAGAAGATTTAGGAAGTTTAGTTTTATTTTCTTTTCTTTTTCTCTCGTAATTTTCAGCTTTTGCTTATGTGCGTTTGCGTAGTATTTTCTGTTTTTATTTAAATTTCAGCAAGCATATTTGTTTATTTTCAGTTTGTATTTTAACTTGATATCATCATTAATAAAGACACCACCTTGATTATATCATTGGAAAAGTTACAAAATTTGTGCCATGATGATATATGATTATAATTGCAGCTTTGTTCATCTTTGTAATTGATTTATGCATGTTAAAGCTAGTGCTCTCTTAAAAATACAAATCTGAATTTATTTAAATGATAGCTTAATCTTCAGCGGAGGTTATGATTAAAATAAAGACCCATGGTGTTTTATGTGCTCTCAAGTTATGAATAGATTAAAGATGTCTTTTATGCTCAAAAATATCGCTAACCTTGTCACAAATATCGCTTGTGTGTTGCTCAACCTATCCAAAGCCTTATATATATTTGAGTGCATAAACCTTAGTGTACAAGATTTATTTTTGAGTGAGTTATTGCATGCCATGATTTCTCCGGCCCGAGACTAAAAAGTTGGTCATTCCGTTTTTTGCGTATCCATCTTTTTGCTAGCCTTTCATCCGTGCATTGTGTATCCCCGCATTGGAGATCTCACAAATTTCGCCGGATATCCACCCTTAAACCAAATATCATCTTTTGTGACTACCTCCTTGACCACAACCTATCATTGAGGATGGATCATCAATTCAAGGAAGATCGCAAGATGGTGCCGACATTGAAGATTTCAAGTATCTCTCCAAGGAAAAATATTTCCGGTACCTACCTTACTTTTCGCCTCTTTGCTCGAGGACGAGCAACGTCTAAGCATGGGGGAGGAGGTAGGTACGGTGCGGTTTTAGAGTTCAAAGGGGAGTATTTTTTTTTAAAAAAATGATGAATGAAAAAAAAATTTAAAGGTGATGTACGTGACTTCCAAGGTGAAGGTCTCACAAGAAGAAATATATATATATATATATATATATATATATATATATATATATATATATATATATATATATATATATATATATATATATATATATATATAGAATGAAAGAAAGAAAGAAAGAAAAGAATGAGAAATATGAGAAAGAGAAAAAAAATATGTGTATGCGTAAAGTGAACTCCCCGGTACTCTAAGAGTGCATTCAAGGCTTCAAGTTTAAAAGATCCATTCTCATTTTCCAACCATGCGCAATCCGATAACGAGGACTTCCTTTGTGCCTCGGGATCACTCTTTGCCATTTGCACATGTCCACTCATCTAAAAGTGTGTGTATTTTTCTCTTTCCCCTCCTTGATTTAACATTGTTTTCCAATGACCTTTTTGACGAGTCTCGGTAAGACCATGAGAAGCTTGTCTTATTTTGACAACACCTCATTTATAAAATCTTGTTAGGACTAAACTTTCCCAAAGCTCCATATAAAGCCTACCACACATATATGTTATGAGAGGGAAAGGAGTAGAATATATAGGCTTGAGAGACAAGCGAGATGAGAGTTCATGAGCAATATACAAGATGATTTAAATTTGTGAACTTGGTTTAGCTTTTCTTTATCTCGTTCTTTATTTCAAAAATTCTCGAGATCTATTTAAACTTTGTGAGCATGTTAATACTTGTGGGATAAACTTAATAAGAATCTATCCTCCGTAGAGATGAAGGCTAGTACATCATGGAACTTTAATGAATTAAAATTTTGAGAGCATTATGTTTCTCATGTGTCATCAAGTGCAAGGTTTAAACATTGTTTGGCAATAATGATATCCATCGAAGGCTTACTCGAGGACGAGCAAGGTTTAAGCATGGGGGAGATGATGACGGTGAAAATCCGTCAACCTAGCCATGAGTTTACCTTCGGTGTTGGCATGAGTTTTATACCTTATCCATTGGTATTAACCCCCGTGGTATAACAAGTTCACGTGTGCATGTCGGTTTTGGAGTTTAGTGTTCATGCGGGGTTTTAGTGTTGAATGCAAGACTTTCGGGATAAACTCATCAAGCACCTCATGACAAGACCTTGAAGCCCCCGTACAAGTCATGCAATGAAGCAAACTTAACTCCAAGAAGCCGGGGACTTGATCCGAGAAGACGACGGACTCCGAGGACCCGACCGAAAAGTGCGTCGAATCTTGCAAGAGAAGGAGTTGTGTCCAATTCGGAGAGAAACCGACGACATGGACCTACATGCGAAGGGGGAAACATCCGGAAGCAAGGGAACCGACGTAGAGCAAAGGAGGCCTCGGGCCGGGGCCTCGGATGGGCCGAGGCCGGCCGGCCCCGGTCCGGTCGGCCCAGCCCATTCCGGGCCCATTTGCCCCCTCCTTTGCCCTAGCCGCCAATTGGGCTATTTATAGCCCCCTGGCCGAGAGCCACGAAGGATAGAATTCGTCATCGGCCGCCGAGGAGCAGAGAAGAGAGGGACACCATCTCGGAGAGGAGAGGGTCGAGCTAGTTGACTAGGGTTTCCCTAGCCGACGTGGGAACCTTGCACGAAAGACCACGTCGGAGTTCCCGGAGCTAGAAGCAAGATCAAGGAAGGATCCCGGTGGTGATCTTGTGTATGTATCATTGTTATAGTTGAATTATCAAGTTGAATCTTTTCCTAGCGATCAAGTGTTTCCTCGAAGATTTCGTTTTTCGATCGGCTTTTCTTATTCCAATTCTATTCTCGAGATATATTACATAGGGTGTTCTTGTGGCCGCGGTGGCTAGAGGTACACGCCGGATCTTCCGAAAGAATCTCGACTTGTCTTTTGACTCGCCCTAAGCTCCCCGCATGAGTAGGGATACGTTGTGACGAACGGGGGTTCCGAAAGGCGGATGTTTTCGGATTTGGACAGAAACCACGATTTAAAGACGCTTCTAATAAGATTCGATTTGCTACTTCTTCTCTTGCTTGGAACTTCAACAAAAGGCTTATCCCGATCCCTCTAGATCGGTTTATCTACCCAATCTTACTTTGTTTTCTCCGGTCTTTAGTAGATTAAATTAGTTTCATGTATTTTACTTAGATGCATTAGGGTTTCTTTTATCGAAGATTGAAGTTACTTGGCTTTATTAGATTAAGTTTTGCGTCACACATTTGTTCCACGATTCGATACCTTGGGTTCACCACTCGAGGGAAGAAGGGTCCCTTGACTACGACGGGAGACTTGTACGCTTGCAAGTCACAAACGAACTTTGATATAATTATTAATCGTCAACATAAACCAATCTAATATATCGGGGGTTGTGACCATGCTTTCGCCCTTTTCCTCCCCCCCGTCACCGTCACTAAGCGGAGGTATTCGTGACTAGACCTATGATGGACACGGCGTATTGAATGGATCCAAGGGAGCATTGGAGCTCTACTTCCCTTTATGACATGGTAGCTAACCTTAAGCATTAAAGTATATTCAACACATTATGGTAGATAGAAGTTCCAATAAAGTATGATTACATCTTAAGATCGATTACAACCCATGGACGAATAAGGAGATTACCCCATCAAGGTGCTAGACATAGCACCGTTCATTATTGTCACCCTTCCGACGGTGTCTTCCTTCTTCACCACTTGTGGGTGCCTCCTTCGAGGTGGCCGATCCCCCTCCGGAGGTCTCCCTCCTCTCTCTAGCTTATGGATGGCCTCCTGGTGTGAATGTCTCTCTCCCTACGAATGGCGGTGCCTCCGGGACTTTAGGGTTGAAAATCCTTCGGGTGCAAGGAAGGGGGAGGGCGAACCGACGTCGGAAGTGGGCCGGGCCTGCCCGGTTTGGTCACCCCTTCGCTCCCGTGGGTCCTCGGTGATTATGCATTTTGTCCCTTCCATTTGCATTATTTTGACGATGCCATCCTCGCGTCCAAGATGGAGGTTCTCTGTGCATGAAGTTCGATCTTTAACGCTTTAATCCCCGGGGGTGTTCCTTCATAGCACTTCGGTCCTTGCCACCATTGGAAGTGATTTCATCAAGCTCATGAACACGAACAAGACTCGTAGACATGTTGCGAATCCGTCCTTTATGTCCATGTTTTCCTGCATAAACACAACACTTCCAAATGTATGCACATAGATGAACTTGTTACATGATTAGTGTGCCTAGTGGAGGGTTAGTTCCATAAACAAATCCAAACCAATGTGTAATGAACATGTTTGGTGTACCAAAATACACTAAAGGGCACTCCTTTAATTAGTCTCTGGTGGGAACACCAGCCGGGACTAATGCTTTAGAGTCCGGCGTCAATACTTGCTGCACAGAGCCACTGGGAGCCAACCCTTTTGTCATAGTTGGTTATACCAACCGGGACTACGAGGGTGCCTCCTGCCCTCATTTTCAAGCCACGTTGACGAAAGGCCTTTAGTCACGGCTCCAAAGTTGGACCAGGACTAAAAAGGCATTCAAAAACCTCTGAATCTACCAGTGTAAATTAAATGTTTACGCGCTTAAAATTGTTGTGGAAATAAAACATAGAAGGGAAATAAAACTTAAAACTAAACTAGCACCTAGTGGGAACTATGCATGGGGCACGCCCCTCTACTCAGCATCGAAAAGGCGCGTCATCTTAGCGCAAAGGCCACGATGAAGATCGTGGATGTCATCTCTGAGTTCCTCTGCATCCATGTTCCTTTCTGCAAATACTGTCTTGGGTTTCTTGATTTCCATTTCCAGATCTGCCATGGTGGGTGCTAGTATGGCTGCAATGGGAGTCCTGGATGCCTTCTCTTCTCCTCTAGTCTTTGACCTTGAATTCCTAGGAGAAGGTGTATGCATGGAGATGTTGCCAAAAACAAAGTCCTCCTTTGCCTCGTGCAAGGTGGCAGTCGGACATGCTGCTTTCTCATTGCACATGACCTGAGCTTTCAGTGCATGTGCAGAGCACTACTGGATCCGAGCTTGTTGCTGTGAGTCGTGTTGACGGTGTATTTTGGTGCACCTAGCATGTTCATTACACTTTGGTTTGGATTTGATTGTGGAACTAACCCGCCACTAGGCACACTAATTATATAACAAGTTCATCTTTGTGCATGCATTTGGAAGTGTTGTGTTTATGTAGGAAAACATGGACATAAAGGACGGATTCGCAACAAGTTCAAAGGAGCATTCATGGAGTCTTGTTCGTGTTCATGAGCTTGCCGAAATCACTTCCAATGGTGGTGAGGACCGAAGTGCTACGAGGAACACCCCCGGGATTGAAGCGTAAAAGATCAAACTTCATGCAAAGAGAGCCTCCATCTTGGACGCGAGGATAACAGCATCAAAATCATGCAAGTGGAGGGGGCAAAGTACATAAGTGCACGAGGACCCACGGAGCAAAAGGGGCGACCGAACTGGGCCGAATTGGGCATGGGCCGGCCGGCCCAGGCCGGCCGGCCCAGCCCACTTCCGGCACCGGTTCGGTCCCGTTTTCCTTGCCCTCGAAGGATCTTCGACCCTAAAACCCCCGAGGCGCCGCCAACACCGGAGAGAGGAGTCATTCGCACCGAAGGCCATCCACAAGCTAGAGAGAGAGGAGGAGGATCTCCCGGCGGGAGATCAACCACCTCGAAGGAAGCACCCTCTCGTGGAGAAGAAGGAAGACACCGGCGGAAGGGAAACCATGATCAACGGTGCCATGATCGCACCTTGATGGGGTAATCTTCTCATTCGTCCATGGGTTGTAATCGATCTTGAGATGTAATCGCACTTTGTCGGATTATCTATCTATCATCTTGTGTTGAATATACTTTAATGCTTAAGGCTTGCAACCGTGTCGTAGAGGGAGTACGAGCTCCAATGCTTCCTTGGATCCATTCAATACGCCGTGTCCATCAAAGGTCTAGTCATGAATACCTTCGCGTAGTGACGAGACGAGAGGAGGGAAAGGGCGAAACCGTGGTCACATCCCCGATAGATTAGATTGGTTTTCATGTCTTTAAGCGATTGCATGCTCTAGTATCGTAGACCCGTGGGCGAGTGTCTTCTATCTTGATCGTTTATCATTCTCTCTAGTGTAGTTTAGTTGTTTTCTAGTATAATAGTAGTTAGGGTTTTAGTAGCTAGAGTGTCGTTGTTGATCGAACGCTTGTAATCCCCTTGCTCCGCGGATTGACAAGAACCTTGGGAATCCCGTGGTGAAAAAGGTGTGGGGTCCATACGCTTGCGGATCGTAGAGGGATACGTCTTTTATCCGTCAAGAAGCCCCTTTTTCCGGCGCCGTTGCCGGGGAGCAAGTTAGTTTAGATCGTTTGATTTGCATCTAACTTAGTTTTATATTTTAGTTTATCTTTTATTAGCTATATATAACATATATTATCTAGAAAAACACTTGTTTCGTTTTTGTTTTTGTTTTTATCTTATTGTCTAGATGGAGTTCGTTAATCAACGCGTGGAAGAACCGGAGAAATCATTAAGGGATTACGCCATCCCTCGATGTGAAGACATAAAAGTACAAGAGTCGGATTCGAAGCTCGAAGCGACCAAGTATGAAATTAAATCCAAGATCATCAAGATGGTGGCGGAAAACCCATTTGAAGGGATGGTTACGGAGAACCCATATAGACACATAAGGGATTTCACGACAATATGCAACACGGTGCGTCAAGAAGGAGTTCCCGATGAATGGTTCAAATGGAATCTCTTTCCCTACTCACTTGCCGGCAAAGCAAAGACATGGTATTCGGTTGCGTCCTTTGAAGTTGAAGGCAATTGGAACAAGTTGACAAAGAAGTTTTGCGAGAAGTTCTTTCCAATTAGTAAGGTTCAACATCTAAGGAGGCAAGTGATCACTTTCATGCAAGGAGAAGAGGAAGGGATAGACCAAGCCTGGGATAGGTTTAATGAATTAATCGAACAAGGACCAAAACTCGGCTTCACCGGTGACGTACTCTTGCATACATTTTTCTTTTCCCTAACCCCTAGTTGCATGCGACACGTCGAAATGTGTGCGGTGGGGATCTCATGGAGAAAACACTCACGGAAGCTGCCCAACTTCTACAAAAAGTTAGTAAAGCGGCTGCCATGCGAAGAGATTGGGAAACAAGACTTGCGGAAGAGCCGGAATTCAATTCAAGGAAGAAGAAGCTTGCTGATTTTTCTAAAGAGGCAACCCCGGAAGTCACAAAAGAGGAACCAATCATGGAAAAGCTTGAACAAGAACACATCAAGTCAAGAACTACACCAAACGTCGACTTCGCCGCACCAAATGAGACAAACAAGAGAAGCATGTCAAGCGCGAAGCCACTAAGGGAGTTCGAACCAATGGATTGGGTTCCTATTGATTACGGAGAAGTATTCGACAAGAGAAGACCGTTCCCTAATCAAAAGGGGATGGCAAGAGCATTGGAAGTGGATTTCCCACCGGAGAAGAAAGCTGAAAATTCATACGACCTCGAAACCACCGGTGAGATTTTTGAAAAGCTCTTTGGAGATGATGTGGTGGATCCGGAACATATTGCCGAGGTGAATAGAATCATGGGGATCAAGCCCGAAGCATCACCATACGCTCGCCTCGCTGAAATTTACTCGATAGGATACGAAGAAGAAGAGAAGATGACGCCGCACTTGAGTTGCGAGATCAACGGAGTTCAATGCAAAGCTTTATGCGACATCGGAGCTCAAGTAAGTGTTCTATCTTCTAAAATTTATGATAAAGTTCAATACCACAACCTAGACTTAGCTCCAACATCAACGAAATTAATTATGGGAGATGGTAGAACTATCAAACCTCTAGGTCTTGCTTGCAACATGAAAGTAAAAATCTCTAGAAACTATATACCAACCGATTTCTTTGTTATTGATGCTTACCATGGTAATTCTGATCATATAATCTTAGGTAGGCCTTTTCTTAAGTTGGTTGATGCCGTGTTAGATGCCGGAGAAGGCAAAGTAACAATGAACCTTAATGGATCAAAGTACACATATAACTTTCTTCGTGCTTCTAAACACCTTACACCTTGTCCTCCCGACGATGAAGAAGTAGAAGACATAGATAGTCTTTGTTTTGTTGAAACCCTTAGAGACCCGCTGGAAAGAGCGATGGAAAATCAAATTAGTAATCAACAAGATGAAGAACTAGAGGAAGCAACAAAAGGCTTAGAGCCGCATGATGGTAGTGTGGAGGAAGAGAAATTCGAAGACATAGGAGAAATCAAACCCGAGGAGCCACAAGTGCCCGAGGTAGACCTTAAACCTTTGCCCAAGGGATTAAAATATGAATTTTTGGGCCCAGACAAAACTTATCCAGTCATTGTGAGCGACGAGTTGAGTCCCGAAGAAAATGAAGCATTGCTGATTTTATTAAAAAAACATAGGAAGGTGATTGGATATTCAATTAATGATCTCAAAGGTATTAGCCCAGCCTTTTGCACTCATCGTATACCAATGGAAGACCAATGTAAGCCCGTAGTGGACCACCAAAGGAGGCTAACCCATGCCATGCGAGAGGTAGTAAAGAAAGAGGTTATCAAGTTACTTGATGCCGAATCATCTACCCGGTTCCGCATAGCGAATGGGTGAGCCCGGACATTGTGTGCCGAAGAAAGGAGGTTTGACCGTGGTGAAGAATGAGAAGAACGAGTTGATACCACAAAGAACCGTGACCGGGTGGCGGATGTGTATCGATTACCGTAAGCTTAACAAAGCGACGAAGAAAGATCACTTCCCCCTACCGTTCATAGACAAGATGCTCGAGAGGTTAGCAAACCACGCTTATTTTTGCTTTCTCGATGGATACTCGGGGTTCATGCAAATTCCTATTCACCCGGAAGATCAACATAAGACAACGTTTACGTGTCCTTACGGAACGTTTGCATATAGGAGGATGCCCTTCGGCCTATGCAACGCTCCGGCCTCTTTTCAACGTTGCATGATGGCCGTGTTTTCGGAATTCATCAAAGAAAATTGTTGAAGTGTTTATGGATGATTTTTCCGTTTACGTGAAGACGTTCATGGATTGCTTAGCAAACTTAGAAAAGGTCCTTACAAGGTGTGCGGAGGTAGATTTGGTTTTAAATTGGGAAAAGTGCCACTTCATGGTTAAGCAAGGCATAGTGCTCGGACATGTTATATCCGAGAGAGGAATTGAAGTGGACAAGGCTAAGGTAGAGACGGTTGAGCAACTCCCACCTCCTACGGATGTCAAGTCCTTAAGGAGCTTTCTAGGCCATGCCGGATTCTATAGAAGATTTATAAAGGACTTCTCGAAGATCACTAAGCCTTTAACGCACCTTCTTCAAAAGGATGTGGCTTTCGACTTTATGAGAAGTGTCTAGCGGCATTCCGGACCTTGAAAAATGCGTTGGTGAGTGCTCCCATCATCCAACCTCCGGATTGAAGCCAACCTTTCGAGATCATGTGTGACGCAAGTGACTACGCCGTAGGCGTGGTCTTGGGTCAAAGAAAGGAAGGTCGAGTTCACGCCGTTTACTACGCTAGCAAAACTCTTAGTGGGGCACAATTAAATTACGCCACTACGGAAAAAGAGTTGCTAGCGGTGGTATTCGCTTTCGAAAAATTCAGATCTTACATTGTGAACTCGAAAGTCATTGTTTACACCGATCACGCAGCCATCAAGTATCTCTTGGCTAAGAAGGAAGCTAAACCACGTCCGATTCGTTGGATCCTTCTTCTCCAAGAGTTTGATGTTGAAATTCGTGATAAAAAGGGGGTGGAGAATGTTATGGCCGATCATTTGTCTAGGATGAATCGTGGACAAGATGATAAAGAGCCCATAGAAGATAAGATGAGAGATGACCACCTCTATAGAGTGCTTGATAAAGACACTTGGATGATCGACATCATTCGAGCAATTCGAAAGATGCCCCTCGATCATCTAGATAAAAACACTCAAAGGAAGATAATCTCTGAAAGTAAGAAATATTTTTGGGATGCACCATACCTCTTCAAACTTGGCAATGATGGAGTGATGAGAAGATGTGTGCCAAGAGAAGAGAGGCTTGAGATTCTAAGGAAGTGCCACTCGGCGGAGTACGGTGGACACTATAGCCATTTTCGAACCGAAGCAAAAGTATGGTCGAGCGGATTCTATTGGCCGGAGATGCATGAAGATACTAAAAGATATGTTGCGTCATGCCCCGAATGCCAAAGAACCGGAAACATCTCTCAAAGAAATTCTATGCCTTTGAAATAGAACTTGCAAATCGACATATTCGATGTATGGGGCATAGATTTCATGGGGGCCTTTTAAAAACTCATTTGGATTCGAGTATATACTTGTAATGGTTGATTATGTATCCAAGTGGGTAGAGGCTATACCATGTCGTAAAGCTTCCACGGAGGAGTCCATCACTATGATCAAGAACGTGATTTTTCCCCGTTTCGGTACACCGAGAATCTTGATAAGTGATGGAGGAACTCATTTCACCGGAAGAACTTCAAAAAGTGCTTGTCCAAGTTGGGAATTGAGCATAGGGTCTCCACGGCCTATCACCCACGGACCAACGGACAAGCGGAGACGTCAAATAGGCAATTAAAAAGCATACTTAACAAAACCATAGAGAAGGGAGGCAAGGATTGGTCAAAGAAATTAGACGGAGCTTTATGGGCTTATCGAACGGCGTTTAAAACACCGATAGGTATGACCCCTTATCAATTCGTCTATGGAAAAGCTTGCCACCTTCCGGTTGAGTTGGAACATAAAGCCTATTGGGCGATTAAAGAGATGAACCTTGATCTCGATGCCGCGGTGGTGAAACGAAGAATTCAAATAAGCGAGCTAGAGGAGTTGAGGTTGAAAGCTTATGAAAACGCAAGCATATACAAGGAGAGAATCAAAAGGTGGTATGATAAAAGATTGAAGAAAAAAGAATTTAAAGAAGGAGATAAGGTCCTCCTCTACAATTCGAGGTTTAAAACCTTCGGAAAGGGGAAATTGCAAAGCAAGTGGGACGGACCTTATGTTGTGCATTCGGTGTTCTCCAACGGAGCGGTAACCATTATGGATATAAACGGCGATCAATTTGTGGTGAATGGTCAGCGGCTTAAGGTTTACTACGAACCCGATGTCGTGCCCCTTCACCATGTTGACGTCTTCACCATGGAGGAAGAGCCCGAACGTCCCGCCTAGGACGAAAAACAAGGCATCAACTTCGTAAATAATTTTTCTTTTAGTTTTCTCGGGAGTTTTTCGCGAAGATTTACCGGGCCAACTTTTTCCCATGGGCTAAGGAAGAAAAAATAGGGCGGTGTGCAAAAACCCGGACCGGCCCGGCCCCCGAGGCAGGGGGGCGGCCGGCCCGGCGGACCGGCCCGTAGGGGCCCGACGCCCGATGACGCCGAATTTCCCCCGAATTGCTCCTTTTTGACTTCCTTGTTTAGTCGGAAAATTTTAAGGGAAGTGTAAAAAAGGAAAATAAGATTCCCCGTGGCTTTTCTCTCGGGACTATTTATTTGGCCGAATTGGGAGCTCGAGAATCAAACCTTTCAAGCAATGCGTTGCACCCTTGTAGTAGCCATTGAGCCTCCAAAAAGCTTAGAGTTGAAGCTAGAAGCCAAGAAGCCATCGATGGAGGAGGCGATGCGATGCGAGCTCAAGCTACCCGTCAAGAGGACCGCACGTATCCGTTACGGAGGACGTGTCCCGACCGGAGCTCTTGCATCTCGCAACCCCGTCGAAGGAGAGAAGGTTCCTACACCCGTCCGAAGGTCGGCACGCCTCCAAGGCATCAAGCGCAAAGATTACAAGGAGGTGTCTCCGAGCCTAAGGATTATGGGGATAGCGACTACTCCGACGATCGTAGCCCGAGCTCGTGGGCGGCTGCCGGTAGAGATGATGATCATTAGGATGAGCAGCCCAACGAAAGGACTCCCGAAGGCCCCAACGGCGACGGCAACGACGATGGCGAAGGCAACGACAATGGAGGTGGCGACGACGGTGGTGACAACGGTGGAGATTATGGCGACGACGACCCCTTTGGATTGCATCCGGTGTGTTGTCGATTTTGCCGTCAATCCATCGCGGATCTCTACACGTCGGCCGACGAATGTCTCCAAGCCATGGAAGCGATGAAGCAGCGTATGGAGGACTTGGAGCGCGTAGTTGAAGATGACTACAAGTTCCTTAACCGCAACGTGCGCAAACTTTTCGGCATGGTTGGAAACATGAGAGGCAAGTGGTGCAAAACTTGCTTGAAGTACCACCGATTTAGTTTTCCCCTTAGGATTTTTGTAAGATACGACGAGGACGTCGTATGTTTTAAGTGTGGGGGAGAGCTAGCTCGCTAGCCTTAGCTTTTGAACTTCAAGTTAGGTTCGGTTTAATCTTCGTGTGAGAGTCTTAGTGTTTTAATGAGTCTTTAGTTTTTTAGTCCGTTTTAAAATTTTTGCAAGTGTCTTAAATTAGTGTTGAGTCAAGAAAACCAAATAAAAAGAGTCTTTATATATATCTTTGTGTTTTATGTATTGTTTATCTTTATTTACTTGTTTGTTTAATCTTCGATTCTTGATATATGAACACAAGTATGTGGTTTGAAAAACGTTTACCGTGGTGCTTAGTGGAATCGCTACTACTTAAAGTACCCATACCGCACTTCGATCTTGAGCTTCACATGTTAGTTGTGCTATGTTCGATGCTAAAAATTGGAGGATTTCAGTTCTGAAAGTTATTTTAAAACCCTTGTAATAAAGGTTAGCAAAACCTCTTTTTCCAAGTTGAGAGTAAGAAAAAATTCCTATCCAAAGCCAAGTTTATTTTTTTCGCTCCACCATAAGTGTGATTAGCACGATGAGTTAGGCTAGGACCCTTCTCTCTTGGTGAGTTTTAATTTCGAGCAATGATCATGTCCTTGTGCTTATCTTTTGTTGCTAGCCTCGTCATATATTCAGTCCATGACTTTCACAACGAAAGTCATGAGTATCGCTGGATTCCATACCCAACCCTATACATCTCTTTTGTACATCGTATTCCTTGAACACAACCTATTTTCAAAGTTTCGTCTCGTCTCTAGCATGATTTAATTAAAAATTTCAGATTGTATGCATGCGAGGAAAGAGAGAATTGAAAGCTTTGAAAAAGTTGTCAAGAGAGAGAAAAATAAAGAGAAAAAGTATGTGTATGGAAAAGAAAGAAAGAAAGAAAGAGAAATCATATGTGAATGAAAGAAGAAAAGAAAAAGAGAAAGATGAGTTAGCAATGAAGATATGAGAGGGATGGATCAAGTGAAAGAAAAAAAATAATAATAAAGTGTAAGGAAGGAAGTCACGTTGATTGTGAGACGAAACTTTTACTCTATTTCCAACCATGTGCAATCCGACAACAAGGACATCATTGGTGCCTTGTAGTCACAATTTTCTTTTGCCCTTGCACATGTCCACCATTGTAAATCTTCTCATCCTTGATATCCCTACATATGGTTAATTCTCATGATCATTGGCTTTGAAAGGTAGACAACCATTAGAGGAAGTTCTTAGTTTGACAATACTTGTGTTGATTGCGCTAGCCCTACCTATAGCTCCACTTTACACGATATATGAGAGATTAATGGGAGGTGAGAGTTTTATAAAATTTGGTTAGGATAGCCTCTTCATATGAGTGACTTGAGAGAGATTGGAGAAAGGTTTTTGTCTAATACTTGTTGCAGGAATTTTTGTTTTGAAAACCATAAAAACCCTCCGATGGAAGCAAAGGAGTAAGCATGGCTGAAATTGAAGACTTCGAGTGAAGAGTTTGAGTTGTGGGGTAAATCTTGACGTGGTAAAAGTTCTAAACGCCCATGTTTATGTTTGATTATCATTACTTTGTGTTTATGTATTAAAGATGAAAAGATTGACTAACTTGTGAAGGAGGATTAATGATACACGATTACACACCTTGGACGAAATTCTTTTACGAGTACTTGCTCGAGGACGAGCAAGAGCTAAGTGTGGGGGAGATGTTGACGGTGTATTTTGGTGCACCTAGCATGTTCATTACACTTTGGTTTGGATTTGATTGTGGAACTAACCCGCCACTAGGCACACTAATTATATAACAAGTTCATCTTTGTGCATGCATTTGGAAGTGTTGTGTTTATGTAGGAAAACATGGACATAAAGGACGGATTCGCAACAAGTTCAAAGGAGCATTCATGGAGTCTTGTTCGTGTTCATGAGCTTGCTGAAATCACTTCCAATGGTGGCGAGGACCGAAGTGCTACGAGGAACACCCCCGGGGATTGAAGCGTAAAAGATCAAACTTCATGCAAAGAGAGCCTCCATCTTGGACGCGAGGATAACAGCATCAAAATCATGCAAGTGGAGGGGGCAAAGTACATAAGTGCACGAGGACCCACGGAGCAAAAAGGGGCGACCGAACTGGGCCGAATTGGGCCTGGGCCGGCCGGCCCAGGCCGGCCGGCCCAGCCCACTTCCGGCACCGGTTCGGTCCCGTTTTCCTTGCCCTCGAAGGATCTTCGACCCTAAAACCCCCGAGGCGCCGCCAACACCGGGAGAGGAGTCATTCGCACCAGAAGGCCATCCACAAGCTAGAGAGAGAGGAGGAGGATCTCCGGCGGGAGATCAACCACCTCGAAGGAAGCACCCTCTCTTGGAGAAGAAGGAAGACACCGCGGAAGGGAAACCATGATCAACGGTGCCATGATCGGCACCTTGATGGGGTAATCTTCTCATTCGTCCATGGGTTGTAATCGATCTTGAGATGTAATCGCACTTTGTCGGATTATCTATCTATCATCTTGTGTTGAATATACTTTAATGCTTAAGGCTTGCAACCGTGCCGTAGAGGGAGTACGAGCTCCAATGCTTCCTTGAATCCATTCAATACGCCGTGTCCATCAAAGGTCTAGTCATGAATACCTTCGCGTAGTGACAAGTACGAGAGGAGGGAAAGGGCGAAACCGTGGTCACATCCCCCATAGATTAGATTGGTTTTCATGTCTTTAAGCGATTGCGTGCTCTAGTATCGTAGACCCGTGGGCGAGTGTCTTCTATCTTGATCGTTTATCATTCTCTCTAGTGTAGTTTAGTTGTTTTCTAGTATAATAGTAGTTAGGGTTTTAGTAGCTAGAGTGTCGTTGTTGATCGAACGCTTGTAATCCCCTTGCTCCGCGGATTGACAAGAACCTTGGGAATCCCGTGGTGAAAAAGGTGTGGGGTCCGTACGCTTGCGGATCGTAGAGTGATACGTCTTTTATCCGTCAACAAGTCGGTTCCTCACGGCAAAGCCCAATTCACTCATGGCAAAGGCCTTGCAGTGAGTAACCACTGACAAAACACTCATGACAAACTTCTGCTGGAAAAGATCTTGTTGTTGTGAGTTACAATAAGTACTCATGGCAAAGGTTTGTTGTGAGTCCTATCTAGGTCTAGACAAAGATTGGGAAAAGGAATAAAAAAAGTCAAAATCTAACGACACGGGCCAATCGTCCGGTCACCGTCGTGGCGCTCCGCCACCGCAGCTCCACGCTCGTCACCACCGCCACGACCAGACCTCCACCTAGCCGCCACGTGCCATCACCAGGACACCAAAAAGACTCGGGCGCCGCTACACGCCACCAACACCCTGTCGCCACCGCATGCCACTACCAAGAACACCCGGTCGCCGCCGATGCGACCTATGTGAGAACGGGAGGACCCAGATGAGAGACAGGGAGAAAGATAGAGGAGTGCACCGAGGAAGGAGAAGAAGGTGTCTGCACTGGATGAAGAGGCGGCACACTTGTGCCTCGTAGATCCCACCGCTGCACGTTATCATCGTGGATCCCGCCACTGCACGCCATCCTCGTGGACCCCGTCACCGGATCTCGGGCCGTCCACCGGATCTGAGGGCACCGCCGGAGGGAGAGGAGACGCGCACCACCAGAGGGAGAGGTGGCGCGCACCGCCCGATGGAGAGGAAGCCACACCCTGCTGTAGGGAGAGGAGGCCGTGGGTCCCCACCGCGGTGGCCGTGTCCACACCTCGTCCCGCCGCCGCTCCTCTCTGTCAGGCTGAGAGGCAGCGAGCGAAGAAGGGAGAGGAGGGGCAGCGAGCGGAGGGGGAGGCGCCGGGGAGGTCGCTGTGGGGGACGGGGTGGCGGCAGAGAGGGTGAGGGAGGTGGATCTGAGGAGATGAGGAGAGAGGAGGCGGTGGTGGTGTTTAAGATAGGGTGAGAAGGGAGGCGGGACAGGGTGGGTGGGTATTATGTAGGCTAGGGTTTTTTTGTATGGTCGGTGTGTTAATAGGGCCGGCTTAACCTTTGCCGTGAGCTCCTATTTCGGCCCACGAGAAAGGAACAATTTTTAAATAACTGCAGAAAATATATTTAATTAGTTAAAAATAGCAAACGACTTCAAATTTAAAAGTTGTCAAACACAAAGTTTCATAACTTGTTGAGATACACAACTTCCCTATTGCAAGTTTCTCCATTCGAGGTAGTTTACAAAATTTGAATTTCAAATTTGAAGGAATCAACTTAGTTGTTCATTGACAATATTTTCGTTGACATTCACAACTATGTGGGCAACAAAGCTTCATAACTTGTCAAGATGTACAACTTTTATTTACAATGTTTCTTCATTCGATTTCATTTCAAAAATTCAAATTTTTCAAATTTGAGCAATTCAAACGTACTTTTCGTTGACGAAAATAATTCAAACTAGAAATAGTTCAACTACAAAGTTACATAAGTTCTCAAGACTATATAAGAGAAATTCTTTTGACCATCCGTTATTGTGGTACTAACAATGTTCACAAATTCTATACATCTGTAATGTAGTTTCATGAAACTATATAAGATAAATTATTTCAACTTTGTCAAATGACGAAACGACCCTAATAAAAGTTAATAATCTTGATAAATAATGAAACTTTGAAATTAAATGCTTGTTTTATTTGAATTGATTTAATGCTTCAAATTTTTCTTTCAATTTACAGCAGAGATCATTTTCCCGACGGCTAGGAAAAAGGTAAGGGCAAAACGATATTTTGCCGTCGGGAAAAGGGTGTTTTGCCATGAGCCCAACTTTTGGCTCATGGCAGAATTGTTGGCTCACGGCAACTTTGAGATTTCTGGTAGTGGAAGGGGCAAGTGGGCCTGAAACGCACGAGCTGCCTGAGTTGGCTGACCGTCACCAGCTGTTCCTGAATTTTTAATGCATTTCGAAAATATTTTGCATGCGTCTCGACAAAAGGCGCACGGCAAAGGCCCTTTGCCGGGCAAAACGCTGCCGTGCAGCCTTTGCCGTGCGCGGTGGCGGAAAACGTTTCCTGGTGTTCTTTGCCGTGCGTTTCCTGGCGTTTGCCGTGGATGTGGGATGCACGTCAAACGTTATGTTTGCGTAGTGAGTAGTGTCTTCACTTTGGCTGGTTAATACCTTGACGAGCTTTGGTTAGCTAGGGGAGAACACTAGGTCCGGTCCTGCCCTCGTGTTTCACGAGCTATGACCTGGCCAGAAGACAAGCAGCTAGCGAAGCTATGATCGGGCCAGCAGTGGTTCAATTCACACTGGTCAGGTCACCTCACCCATGGCCAGATCACACTAGCTCACTGGTCGTCCTGCCCTCGTGGTTCGCGCGTAACAGGCAAAGCAGTGGTGAATAGTGCACAGATCTGCATTTGCATATGAAGAATCTCACGGCCGGGCACACCACTTGGCAGTCGAACATGCATCAAGTCTGATTCTGTGTCATTGTCACAGCGGATCGATTATTGGACAGAGACAGGGCGCGCGGCAACGGGACTACGCGCGTCCCCTCCAAGCGGCACCAACGGGACTACCTGTTTAATTTGGGAAAATTTTTGGAGGTCTCTTTCAAGATCTATTAATAGTGATAAATATAAACTAATTACAAAATGAATTACATGGATGTATAGGAAATCACAACACGAATCCATTTAGCCTAACTAGAATACGTCCAATGTATGGATGCGTCCAACTAGGTGATTGAATGGCCTTCATCTTTCCACGCCCCTAAACCACATGTCGCCCTTCGTATGGCCTTAGAATCTATTTGATTTAATTAAATATGACACGGGTTAGACGCATAATAAATCTAACAATCCCCACCGAATTATATGGCCCGTATGGACCTTGAATTGATAGTTTTGTTCTAAGCTGCTAGAAGCATCCCCGCTATTTGGAGCGTACAAGTCATACTCGAAGCCTTTCATGAGTATGTAGATATTACCCCAATCTCATTGACCGTTACTAGTAGTCAACTCATATAGGTGCAATCCTTGAGGATGTTTTATTTGTAGGCCAACATCATTATTCCTATAAATCACTTAGATTGCATTAAGGTTTTACCTAACCTACCATATAGAGTAGAAGAGAAATTCACTTTCTCTGGAATGAGCCTTATACAATGGTTCTCTTCTCACAGTTAAGCAATAGTTTGTTTCACCATTCTGTTTCACAGGATCCGATCACATACAACAGGTTACCACTATGGATAAACTTTCATGGGTCTCAAGTCCAATTCCATAGATGCATAATCTACCACATTACATGAAAGACCCTTTGTGAATTGGTCTGCCAGATTCTTTGTGGTATGAAAATACTCCAAGGCCACTACTCTGGAGTATCTCAATTTTCTGACAAACTTCAAACGTGTCTTTACATGCCTAGAAGTACGTGCATACGTTAGTACATTCCGCGTTGCGCATGCACTATTATTGCTCCTTGCGTTGCACGTGGTGCATCTTGGAAAGACTGCTGCATGCAAGAAGATTGCCATTGGACATGTCCCAACATTTTATGGAAACAGATTAATAATATATTGGCAGCTAAAACAGCTGGAAATTAAGGTGGGATACTCTCCAGCAATGGATGAGCCCTAAATCACCATACAATCTTCCCAACAAGTCTGTTGAGCAGAGCATGCAAACATGCATCAATCCAATACTAAACTTTGAACTCTGCGTAGGAGGGTGGTGAGATAGGGGGCTCCTGTAGTATAGATTTTCGAGTTGTACCTGTTTAATTCCGGAAAAATTTTGGAGGTTTCTTTCGAGTTCTATTAATAGTGATAAATATAGACTAATTACAAATTGAATTACATGGATGTATGGAAAATCACAACATGAATCCATTTAGTGTAACTTGAATATGTCCTATGTATGGATGCCTCGAACTAGGTGATTGCATGGCCTTCATCTTTCCACGCCCCTATCCCACATGTCGCCCTTCGTAAGGCCTTAGAATTTATTTGATTTAATTAATTATGACACGGGTCAGAACCATAATAAATCTAACAAACTCCACAAAATTCTATGGCCCATATGGACGTTGAATTGATAGTTTTGTGTTAAGTGAGGTTCACTCAAGTTCTTTTCTGGTACATGGCTGCTGCAAGCATCCCCGTTGTTTGGAGGTTACAAGTCATGCTCAAAGCCTTTCATGAGTATGTAGATATTACCCCAATCTCATTGACCGTTACTAGTAGTCAACTCATATAGGTACAATCCTTGAAGATGTTTTGTAGGCCAACATCTTTATTCCTATAAATCACTTAGATTGCAGTAAGGTCTTACCCAACCTGCCATACAGAGTAGAAGAGAAATGCACTTTCTCTGGAATGAGCCTTATACAATGGCTCTCTTCTCACAGTTAAGCAATAGTTTGTTTCACCATTATGTTTCACGCACTACGTGAAAAACTAGCTTTGGTAACGGGTGTAGATCGCTTTTGGTAACAGACAATGCGCCCGTTATCAATCAAGTGTTACAAATAAGCCAAGAAAGGTAACGGGTAGATGGTCGTTACTGATAAGACATATTCGTAACGGGCATTAAACAACGACTGTTACCACAACTAGCCACCGGTCACGTGAAATGGCTGTTTCTCTGGGCCCACAGGGAACTTTGTAACGGGTGTCGGTGTTTTAGACCGGCAACCTACTACGGGGAGTACCCGAAGTAGATGATTGTGACTCGCCGAGACCGGTAACTCGAAGGAAGAGACACGTGGCACACAATTTAGACAGGTTCGGGCCGCGAGGTGCGTAATACCCTACGTCCTGTATGCTGTGTAGCTCTGGATTGATAGGGCACAATTACAAGATGGTGCAATGGTGCGCCGTGAGTTGTATGAGAGGAGATTGGATGCTAGAGATCGGTCCCCGCCTCGCCTTATATAGTCCGGGAGGCGGGGTTACAAGTCGAAGTAGGGAGAGAGTACTAGTCGAGTACATCTAGGAGTCCTCTATACGGTGCGGAACATGTACGGCTCCCTAACCGAGTACTACTCCCCGTGTAGTCCTCGCGCTCCACGCCTTCAGGTGCCGTGTAGCGCAAGCCGGTAGTCCCGTGGGCCCGCCGAGTAGTCGGTCCTGGAACCCACCGAGGTAGTGGGCCCAGGGAGGTCCATACGACAAGCCCCCGAGTACTTTGTAGTCGAGAAGGATAGCTTCAAGTAGTCTTGACGGCCTTAACGAATAGTCCTCAAGCGTCCCCGAGTGCTATAAGTCAAAAGTCCTCAAGAGTAGTCGAAGCATCCCGAGGCTGGAATGTACTCCAGCTGATGTTTGAGCAATCTTGAAGTCTTCTCAAGTAGTCCCAAGCGTCCTCGAAAACTGCCTTCGAAGGTCTTAAAAAACTGTCTATCTTGTCTTGAAGTCGAAGCTGGTATGGAGGTGCGACTTGCAAAACCGCACTCCACATGGAGTAGCCCCCGAGCCTTGAGCCGCGGGCTCTAGCTGAGGGTCCATCTGAAATCTTGGCAAGAAAATCCCGAAAAATCCGGAGAGAAAAACCGAAGGACACGTGGCACGGAGCCCCCGAGCCTTGAGTCGAGTACTTCCTCTCGAATTGAAGGGTCTTCTTGGAGAATGTGTCCTGAGATGCTCTTGAGACTAGCCGCTTCCCAGGTAGTCAAGTAGAAGTTGCCGAGCCCCCGAGGTGAGGCGCGTCGACTAGTAGAATACGAAGAGTCACGCGTAGTCAGCCACGCGTGGACTTATCCAGCCGCCCGTTGCGGAGCCGGTTTGGCTTATAAATAGAAGCCAATACCCTTAGGGTTTTTCACCCATTCGAGCCGCGACCATTTCATTTGCATCTTGAAGCGGATCCACTCCTAGCGCCGCCGCCGCCGTAGTAGATCCAAGCGCGCCGCCACCCGAAGCCTTTAGGGTAGCCCCCAAGCAGATGCGAGTGAAGACGCCTTGCACTTGGAGGATGAAGCCGTCGCCGTCCAAGACGTCCAAGGCCACCGGGAAGAAGAGGGGCCACGAAGAGGCCGCTGCGGCTGCCACCGGAGCGGCGCCACCCATGTCTCCACCGCGGGCTGATCCGAGCCGCGAGTGGAAGAAATCCAAAGTGAAGACGGAGGATCTGCTGACCCTCCTGAACAGTGGGTTCATCAGGGAGAAGGAAGTCGACATGTGGAGATCCACCGCTGGAGATCCATATCCAATGGAGAAGGCCGAAGATGAAATCCCGATGTTCTCGCGGTTCGTGGAGCGTGGACTTGCGCTCCCAGCCAGCGACTTCTTCAAGGGGGCTGCTCGGGTACTACGGGATCGAGTACCGAACTCCGAACCCCAACGGCATCTTCCACACGTCGGTCTTCGTCCACTTCTCGCGAAGCCTTCCTCGGGATCAAGCCGCACCGGGTGCTTTTCCCGAAGTTTTTCCGCGTCAAGCCGCAACCAAGTGCTTCCAACCCCGGGGTAGTCGGAGGAGCCGACATCCACCGAGGGAGGATGCCGCGGAGCGATGCACGGCGTACAAACTTGTCGACTCCAATACGGATTGGAAAACCGGTGGTTCTACATCACGAACCACCACCCCGGCCTCGCCGAAGCCGAGCGGACGGCGGCCCGGTGCACCGTGAGTGGTGGAACACGGAGCCCACCATGCAAGAAGGAATCCGGCTCCCGAGCCGCTAGCACGCATCAAAGTACTCGGGGAGGCGGGACCGAGGGCCGAGCACGTGGCCTTCGGTTTCATGAAGCGCGAGGATCCGGCCGGCTGATGGCTCGGGAGACCCTGGGCTTCGAGTACACCGGCGACGATGACACGTCGCGGATGCCGGGAGGCGAGCTGGATGACAACGACATCGTCGAGAGGTTGTCGCGGATCTTCAAGGACATGCCGCCATACACGGCGTGCCCAGTCGAGGAGTACTCCGCCGCGCGCCCGCCCAAGGAGGTGAGTAGTCGTACTCCCTTGGTCGAGTAGTGTTTGCTTGTAGTAGAGTTGCTAACGCCCCATGTCTTGCGCAGGATGATGTGAAGAGGTTCATCTCCGAGCCGCAGCCGCCACCAAGCGGGATCGAGATCCCGTGGAGGGGAAGGTGAAGGAGCACCGCGAGGTCGGAGAAGGCGACGATACCGTCGTCGTGGAAGATACCTCCGACGACGACGACGAAGACGAAGAGACGCCGCAGGACCGCTTCTCCGCCGCGGTCGAGGCTTAGCCGCCCGGGCTTGCCTCATGTTCCGCCGGTACAAGACCCTCCCGGCCAGCCTAGAGGCTAGCCTTGCCGCGCCGCCACGGAAGCCGCGCAACCCCGCCGGAAGCGGGTGACGACGAACCGAAGGTCTCGGAGACCACGCCTCAGGAGGTAAGTTGTCTTGAGCAGAGTAGTCGAGTACCCGTTATTCGGGTACGTTGCTGACGAGTAGTCTTCCTTTGTATGCAGGAGGTGCCGCCAGCGGAGCCCGTCGAAGAGGGCGACGAGGGCGTGTGGGATACGGTGGGGGAACCGGCTGGAAGTCGTAGTCCAGCCCCCACTCTTGAAGAACTCCTGGCGCAACTGGAGCGCCAGCCCCCTGCTCCAGAAGAGAGCACAGGACCCGTGGCCGCCGCCGTTGGAGAGGTGGTGGCCTCAGGAGTGCAGGAGACGTCTGCGCCGGCCGCCGCCGCCGTGGAGGAGGCAGTAGCCGCAGGGGCGGAGGAGGAGGCGCCCGCCGAGGGTGGACTGGTTGATATTGCCAGCATCCTCGGTGCTCCGGCCGTGACCATTGTCCGGTCGAACTTGTAAGTACCATATCCTCACGTGTAGTACTTGCTGCAGTAGTTGATCTTGTCTGATGACCCTCTGTGAATATTTCTGTAGAAAATCCACGGATCTGACCTGGGATGGGGACCAGCCCTCATCAGCGGTGGCGGAAGAAGTTGCGCCGCCCGCCGAAGAGACCATTCCCGCTGCCCAAGCCATGACCGAGCCACTGGCTACCGAAGCGTCGCCGCCGGAGGCCGGTGTAGTCGAAGGTGACACCGCGCTCCGAGCCGAGGCCCTAGAGGAGCAGCTCATGAAGTCGCGGAAGCACACGGCTGCTATGCAATCAAAGCTCGACGCCGCCTTCGCCAAGTACTACAACGACGTCCAGGAGTTGCAGGCGAAGGGCGATGACTTGGTGCGGAAGAACAAGGGCCTCCGCAACAAGAATAAAGGTATATCCTTCGACTTGTCGAGTACTTGTTGGAAGTCGAGAAACATCTGACCCGCTGTTGCATTTCTGTGTTGCAGAGCTTGAGGGCCAGGTGGAGCAGCTGAAGGCCTCAGAGACGAGCATGAAGAACCTCTTCTACCGGGAGCAAGAAGCCCGCCAGGTACTCGAGCTCGACTACAAGGAACTCGCCTTCGAGTGCGAGAAGCATATGGAGCTACGGATTGCCTCTGACAGAGATCTCGTCAACTGCTACAAATCTTTGCAGAAATTGAACAAGGACTGCGAGACATTGCGGGCCCAGTTGAAGGAGTTGGAGGAAGCCGCTCTTCCGATCGCAAGGCTCCTGGTGCCGCACCCGGGCGGCCCCAAGATCGCTCCTCTGGTGGATCGCCTCCGTGAAGCTCCAAGCCGGCTGGCCGCCTATGTGAAGCATATGGCCAAGTCGATCCCAAGACAGGTCTTGGCCTTCATGAAGTCGTACTTCCCGAAGGCCCCAGGGAGGTGTTCGCCGGCGGGGTAGGCCGCCAACCGCTCCGATGAGCAAGTATGCGTAGCCGTCGGAGCGAGATGGCTCCCATCGCGGAGCAGGTAGCCGAGAAGCTGAACCTCCAGTAGCCCTGTAATAAGTAGCTAGTAGCCATAGTTGTACAGAAAACAATTGTAATGGATTGTTCAAGTATCAATGAAAGAAAATTTTCCAAAGCAATGAGTACTCGTAGTCGCGGTCTCGGAGTACGGAGCGCCCATCGTGGAGTGGGTGCAAGTAGTAGTACTCGACTTTAGTAGTCCCATTGTAGGGAGTAGGCGGTAAAGAAGTTGATGAACGATCAATCTTTATTACGAAGATGTGCACTGGATGGCCGGGGCCGTAGTTACAAATTAGTCGCCCGGACCGGAGGCCGCTTACGGCTAAGTAACGCCGGAGCGGGTAGCCGCTTACGGCGGGTGATCCGTAGGTAGCCGTGTAGGCCGGATCGTATATCCATAAGTAGCCGCGCGGCCGGATCTTGGAGTGTGGTCTCTTGGTAGACCGCTGCTAGAGTCCTTGACGCTCGTGGCGGCCCAGTGGGGTCCGTAGGTAGCCGCGTGGGCCGGATCTCGGAGAGGAGAAGTCCGAGACCGGAGCCGGGCCGGAGGGTCACTTACGGCTAGGGGGCGTTGATGTAGTCGATTAGACTTGAACCCCGGAGTAGTCGTGTGGACTAGGCGTAGAATCGGCGAGTTGGTCGACGTTCCACGAGTTGTTGACGTCTTCGCCTTCAAGTGTTTGGCGGCGATAGGAGCCCGGCCCGGTCACCTTAGCCACGGTGAAGGGGCCTTCCCGTGGGGAGCCGAGCTTGTGAAGTCCTTCGGTGTTATGGATACGGCGAAGGACAAGATCTCCAACATTGAAGGAGCGTTCCTTGACGTTGCGATCATGGTAGCGTCGGATACCCTCCGGTACCTTGCCGATTGGACGAGGGCGGCGCGGCCGAGCTTCTTCGAGGCCGTCGATGTCAACTCGTCCGTCGTCTTCCGAGACGCCTTCGTCATAGTGCTCCACCGCCGGCGAATTCCATATGACGTCGGCGGGGAGGATGGCTTCGGAGCCGTAGACCGGGAAGTAGGGGGATTGCCCCGTTGGCTTGGATGGTTGAGTCCGCGGCCCCCGCAGTGTGTTGGGTGGTTCCTTGATCCACTTGCCCCCTTTGGAATTCGCAGCATCGTATAGCCGCTTCTTGAGGGCGTCGAGCACCATCCCGTTGGCACGCTCGACTTGTCCGTTGGCCCGTGGATGGGCGACCGAGACGTATCGGACATCAATCCCGCCGTTCTCGCGGTACTCCCGAACTCGGTGGTTGTTGAAGTTGGACCCCGTGTCCGTGATGATGCGGTGGGGTAGCCCATAGCGGTGTACGAGTTCATCCGGAAGTCGAGTACTCTGTCGGCCTTGGGGCATGTGACCGGCTTGACCTCGATCCACTTGGTGAACTTGTCGATAGCCACCGGTACCTTGTTGAATCCTCCCGGCGCGGTTGGCGGTGGCCCAATCATGTCGAGCCCCCGGCGGGCAAAGGGCCGGGTTGGCGGTATGGTGACTAGCTTGTAGGCCGGGACGTGCCGCCGCTCGGCGAAGTGCGACATCCTTGACACCTTCCGACGAGTTCTTTGGCATCGCCCAAGGCTGTGGGCCGCAGAATGCTCGCCGGAAGGCCTTGCCGACCGGCGTGCGTGAAGACGCGTGGTTGCCGCGAGACGCCCTTGTGGATCTCGTCCAAGATGTCCTTTCTTTCTTCACGAGGGACGCACTTCATGAGTACTCCGGAAGATGCGCCCCGCTTGTAAAGGTTGTCTCCGACGAGGACGTAAGACTTGGCGCGGCGGACGAGTTGTTCGGCTGCGTTCTTGTCGGAGGGGACCTTCTCGCTCGTTGAGGTAGTCGATGAAGGGTTGCCTCCGGTCCACGTCGATCATCATGACCTCCCGCCCACCGGTGGATGGGCCGGGTCGGTGGTCGGTGGCGCCGGCTCCGGGATGGATGGCGCGTGAAGCTCATGAACGAAGACGCCCGCCGGTACTTGAGCGCGGTGGATCCAAGCTTCGAGAGGACGTCCGCCTCAACGTTGTTGTCGCGGACGATGTGGTGGAACTCGAGACCGTAGAATTTGTTCTCGAGCTTGCGGACTTCTAGGCGCAGGCGTCCATGTTCTCCTTGTTGCGGTCCCGGGACTTGTTGACTTGGTTGATGACCACCGCGGAGTCGCCGTAGACTAGCGGCCGCTTGATGCCCGGTGAAGCCGCGAGGCGGAGCCCCGTGTAGGAGAGCTTCGTACTCGGCTTCGTTGTTTGAGACCTTCCGCAAGATCTCGGGACGTACTTGAGTTGTTCGCGCGTTGGAGAGATCGGGGAGTACCCCTCGCGCCGCGCCCTCGAGGTTGAGTGAGCCGTCGAAGTACATCACCCGCGTGCTCGGTCGCGCGGTGGGAGTAGGCAACAGTTCTCCTCGCCACTCGCCATGAAATCGACTAGTGCCTGCGACTTGATGGCTGTGCGTGGCTTGAAATCGATGGTGAGGGCGCCGAGCTCGACAACCCACTTGGAGATTCTTCCGGTGGCGTCTTGGTTCCTCAGGATGTCGCCGAGCGGGTAGTCGGTGACGACGGAGACCGAGTACTCCTAGAAGTAGTGTCGTAGCTTCCGCGAGGTGATGAGTAGAGCGTACAGGAGCTTCTGCACGGGCTGGTAGCGAGCCTTGGACTCTGATAGAACCTCGCTGACGAAGTAGACCGGGCGCTGGACCGGATAGGCGTGGCCGTCTTCCTGGCGCTCGACAACGATGGCGATCGACCACGTGAGTAGTCGCAGCTAGGTAGAGCAAGAGGCCGCTCGCCCTTGTGAGGAGCCGTGAGGATTGGTGGTTCGACAGAAGTCCTTGAGCCGGGCAAGGGCTTGATCCGCCTCTCGGAGTCCACACGAACTTCTCGTGATGCTTGAGTAGTTTGAAGAAGGGGAGGCCCCGTTCTCCTAGCTTCGAGATGAATCGTTCAATGCCGCCATGCACCCCGTCGGCTTCGGATGTCTTTGATGCTCGTGGGAGCTTTCATGCCGGTGATGGCGGAGATCTTCTCGGGGTTGGCTTCAATGCCGCGCCGGGCCGATGATGAAGCCGAGTAGTTTGCCCGAAGGGACGCCGAATACGCACTTGTTCGGGTCGAGCTTCCCGGCGGTAGTCGCGTAGCGATGCGAAGGTCTCTTCAAGGTCGTCAATGAGGGTACCGGAGTTCCTGGTTTTGACAACCACGTCATCCACGTAAGCCCGGACGTTCTTGTTGAGTTGCCGCTTGAAGCGGTGCCCGGATGGCCCGTTGATAGGTAGCGCCGGCGTTCTTCGGCCCGAATGACATGGTCGTGTAGCGATACGCGCCAAACGGGGTGATAAACGCGGTCTTTTCCTCGGTCTTCCTCCTTGATTGCGATCCGGTGGTACCCGGAGTAGCGATCGAGGAAGCAAAGCAGTCGCAGCCCGCCGTGGAGTCGATGACTTGATCAATCCGCGGCAACCCGAAGGGGTCCTTGGGGCGTGCTTGTTGAGGTCGGTGTAGTCGACGCACATCCTCCACTCGTTCGAGTTCTTCTTGCGTACGAGGACGGGGTTGGCGAGCCACTCGGGATGAAAGACTTCTTCGATGAAGCCGGCTACGAGTAGCTTGGCGAGCTCCTTCTTGATGGCGTCCCGTCTATCGTCGGCAAAACGTCGGAGGCGTTGTCGCTTAGGGGTGGCCTTTGGATCGACGTTAAGGCGCGTGCTCAATCGGCTCCCCGGGCACTCCCGGCATGTCCGTCGGCTTCCACGCGAAGATGTCGCGGTTAGCCCGAAGAAAGCCGATGAGCGCGTCTTCCTATTTGGGGTTGAGGCCGGCCCCGATGGTGGTGGTCTTGCTGGGGTCGCCTGTTCCGAGGTCGACCGTCCTGACGAGTACCTCCTCAGGTGGCTGAGGCTTGTTGGCGCTGTCCGACTTCTCTGGGATGTCGAGTTCGCTTGTAGCAAGCTTCTTCGACGCGGCGTAGACCTCCATCGTCGCGTTGGGTACTTGGTTTGTGGAAGCGATCGCCACGGCTTCTGTGTCGCAGTCGTGGGAGATCTTCAAGTCCCCTTGGAGGGAGAGTACACCGGCTGGACTTGGCATCTTGAGTACCAAGTAGGTGTAGTGGGGCACCGCCATGAACTTGGCGATGGCCGGTCTGCCGAGGATGGCGTGGTAAGAGGTCTTGAAATCCGCGACCTCGAATTTGATGTACTCGGTGCGGTAGTTGTCCCGAGACGCCCCGAAGGTAATTGGCAGTACCACTGAGCCCAGTGGGATAGCCGCGTTGCCTGGGACGATGCCGTAGAAGGGCGTGCTGCTCTTGGTGAGCATGGGGGTGACGTCGAGCTTCATTTTCTTCAAGGTTTTGGTGAAGAGGACGTTGAGCCCGCTTCCACCGTCGATGAGCACCTTGTTGAGCTTGGAGCCCGCCACCGTTGGCTTCAGGACGAGGGGAAACCGTCTCGGTTCGGAGAAGCTGGTCCATTGGTCCGCGCGGGAGAAGGTGATGGGTACCTCCGACCACCTGAGAGGGGGTCGGGACCGCCGGCTCAATGGACATCACTTCACGACGGGTAGCCTTCTCGCTCCCACCTCGCCGGGCGGTCCGCCGAAGAGGACGTTGACGGTCTTCTCGGGTTCTTGGAAGTCGTTGTTGTCGCCGTCCTTCTTCTTGCCCTTTTGGTCGTGAGGGTGCGGTGGCTCCGGCGTATCCTTGAGTGCATGCCTGAGCTGGTAGCACTGCTCGGTAGTGTGGTTGCCGTTTGGATGCCACGGGCACTTCTCCTTCGGCGGGTCTTTGAACCTCGCCGAGTTCTTCTTCGAGTTCCCTTTCGCAGGGCGCTGGATAGCCGCGACAGTGTTGTCTGGCTTGCGCTTGCGGTTGGGACCCGAGTAGTTGCTGTTGTTGTTGTTGTTGTTGTTGCGGCCGCCTTGGTTTGCATTGCTGCCGCTGCCGCCGCCCTGGTTCTGCTTGGACTTGCCGCGGATGGCGTCGTACTTGGCGTTGGCCTTGTCCTCTTCATCCGCCCAGGACGTGATCATGTCCTTGAGGTGGGGGATGGACCTGGGGCGGCGACGACCGAAGTCCTCGAAGGTGCGGCGATGGTAGAGGCCGTCCTGGAAGAGGTCGATGACCTCCTTGTCGGTGACGTCGACGACGGTAGTGCGCTTGTCGAAAAAGCGGCGCATGTACTTGCGTAGGGTCTCGCCCCCGTTCCTCGCTTGATCATGGCCGTGTCCATGCGAGTACCCGAGCGGCCCATGGCGCCCGCGAAGTTGCTCGTGAACTCGCTCCTTGAGCTGGTCCCACTTGTCGATCGAGTGCTTGTCGAGCGACTCGAGCCATGTGAGTGGTGCTTGGTCCGGACGAAGGGGAAGTAGAGGCATTTGGTGTCGCCGTTGCCGCCGCCGTTCTCGATGGAGAGGGCGTAGCATCGGAGCCACCGGATGGGATCCGCTTCGCGTCGTACTTGGTGATCCCCAAAGGCTTGAACTTGTCGGGGAGGAGTAAGTTGCGAAGTCGAGGTGAGAAGGCGGGGAAGCCGTCGCCCTCAGCGGCAGTGGTCGACTTCTTCCGCCGCAGCTCCTCAATCTTCTGGCGAGCGTCGTACCCGCCGTGCGAGGCGCCGGAGGCGTGGCTGTTCGCGTGGCCTCGGCCGCCGCGACCGCCGCCACCTCCGGCTCTCTCCCGTTGGCCCCATGGTTGGAGCCGCCGCCGTCGGCCGCCGCCGCCGTCGGGGTCGTTGCCGCCGCCACCGGCCGGAGCGCGGTGAGGGACAACTTCTCAGTTGCCTTGGTCTTGCTGTGAAGGTCCGCCGGTGTTGGAGCGGTGGCGGTTTGGTTCGGCTGGAAGGTCAGCTCGAGTACGGTTGGGACCAGCGTTGGCGCTGCGACTAGTAGCTTCGTTGTCGGGGGTTTAGCTGGAGGAGGTTGGTTGACTCTGTTGTCGACCCGCATGAAGTAGGCCTCTTCAGCCGAGCTTGGCGATGACCTCTCCCGCGCGTATGCCCCGAGCCCGGCGTGGTCGACATGAGGCACTCGCTCGGGGGTGGTGTGTACTCTGCTCTCGACCGCCTCGAGAGCTTCCGCAAGGTTGCGGATGGGGAGGTTGTCTCCCGAGCCGCCGGCGTCGTTCGCCGCGCTTCTCCGTTACGTTCGCGTCGAGCGTCCCCGTTGGCGGCGGTCTCGTCCGCAGGTGCGTTGGCGCACGGCTCGTCCGCGGAGATGTCCTCCGGTACCGTCCTCGGCCGTGCATGAAGGTCCCGGGGTGTCGCCGGCGGCCATGAAGACTTGGCGATCGGGGGTGCCCGGGCCGGACTCGCAGGGTGCCACCTCGCTTGGTGTGTTTGAGTCGGCCGGGCTAGTGGCGTTTCCTCCCGAATGGTAGCGAGTCGATGTAGGCGACGTAGCGTGAGTCTCCCTTTACCAGGTCAGCGGGCTTGCGGTCTGGCCAGTAGACGTATCTCCCGGCCGGCGTTGATTTTATAACCAGCCCCGAGGCTGGCCCTGACAAGGGAAGCTCAGTGGAGTCATCTTCGGACTCGGGCTCCTCAGGGTCCGACCCGAAGTCGAACTCGTAGTCCGGGTTCGAGTAGAACTCGGAGAGAGGGCTGGAGTCCGAGACGCGATCGGGGACGGCGTCGGAGTCCGAGTTGTACTCGGGTACGGGCTCCTTGCCGGCCCGGCGCGAAGTGGGAGCCCCCGCGCGGGCCCGGCTGAGGACGCGCGGGGCACGCGCGGAGTGCTTGCGTGTTGAGGGGGGCCGCCCGCGATGGCCGAGCAGCCCGGCTCGCATGCGATGGCCCATGGCGACGTCGGGTTCGAGTTGGGGACGGACTCGAGCTCGAAGTCAGCGTGGTGGTTGAAGAGCGAAATTTCGCCGAACTTGCCGACGAGTTCGCCTGTGACAACTTCAGGAAGCGTCACGAGGCCTGTCCTCGGGTTGGGCTGCACGGTTAGGCGGCGGCCGGAAGGAGCCCGCGCCATCGGCGGTGCGGACCCGTGCGCCGAAGACGAAGGTGTCGCCGCGGTTGAAGGCGGCGGTTGGCTTGAAGTGGACGAAGCCGCCGAGTTCGCCATGTGATCTCGAGCGAGTGTCCCTACCCGGCGCGCCGGTGTCGGTGTTTTAGACCGACAACCTACTACGGGGAGTACCCGAAGTAGATGATTGTGACTCGCCGAGACCGGTAACTCGAAGGAAGAGACACGTGGCACACAATTTAGACGGGTTCGGGCCGCGAGGTGCGTAATACCCTACGTCCCGTATGCTCCGTAGCTCGGATTGATAGGGCACGATTACAAGATGGTGCAATGGTGCGCCGTGAGTTGTACGAGAGGAGATTCGATGCTAGAGATCGGTCCCTGCCTCGCCTTATATAGTCCGGGAGGCAGGGTTACAAGTAGGAGTAGGGAGAGAGTACTAATCGAGTACGTCTAGGAGTCCTCTATACAGTGCGGAACATGTACAGCTCCCTAACTGAGTACTACTCCTGTGTAGTCCTCGCGCTCCACGCCTCCAGGTGCCGTGTAGCGCAAGCCGGGTAGTCCCAGGGGCCCACCGAGTAGTCGGTCCTAGAACCCACCGAGGTAGTGGGCCCAGGGAGGTCCATACGACAACGGGCACTAAAGCAAAGCCCGTTACATGTCACACCCGAAATTTCCAATTTCAAGATGTGAATAGAGGGAATAATTAAATAACAATTTTCTCATGATTTAAAAATTTTTTCCAACATTTTATTTTCTTTACGGGACATATCGTATAGGAAAAATTCTTGTTTGATTTTCTATATCAAATAAAAAGTTGTGAGTGTAGCATTCATACCGATGCATCTTGGTGCTTCTTGAGTGCAAAAGGTTTCAAAAATATGTTTAGGTGTTGTCCAAATCCTTCGAGAATTTTCCGGACTTTTCGGAATTTATTCTTATTTTTCTTGAGCTATTTCTATTTATTAGAAGGCTCTAAAATCTTTTTCATGAACTCCACATACCTTATTTGGATTGTTCATGCTCCGCTCTAGCTCGGGAATTTTTGTGGAATTTTTAGGATTTTTCAAAAATATTTTTCGTGGCTTTAATGAATTATCTAGCTATTTCTAGATTATTGTTTTTCACGAAACTCGTTTTCCGAAAATGAAAAGGAATTTCCTTTTTCCTTTCCTTTTTCGGCTCGCGACGTTTTCGGCCCAATTCATCGAAGTCCACCAACGCCCCCTCATCTCTTCCGCCCGGTCCGTTCTTCGCTCCACGGCCGCGGCCCGGCCTTGGCCCAAACCGCGGACCCGCCCCGACCCGCTCCCGCCCCGCTCGGCCCACGCGGAGCCCATCCGGACCCGGCCCGGCACCGCCGCCGCCCGGACTCCGCCGCAGTCCGGCGTCCCCACGCTTCGGCGTCCGTGCCGAGCACGGCAAAGCCATGCGCCTATTTAGCTACGTCGCCTCGAGCCTCCCACACGCGCCCTAACCCTACTCCGCCCCGTCGCCCGTCCCGCGCTACCGCCGGCCGGTGTGCCGCCTCCGTCGTCGATTCGTCGCGGTCGCCACCTACCGGTGCAATGCGGTGCCACCGGCGGCCTCCGCGACCACGGGCCACGCTTCCTCGGCTTCTTCCCGCGGCCGGGGAGCACCGGAGTGTCACCTCCGCCGTGAGACCAAGCTCGCCGGCCAAGCGTACCGCCGACGACCACCTTGCCATCATTTCCCCTCCAAGGTGAGCACGCCCTTGAGTCACCCTCGGTCTCCTCCATCCCCTCGCACCGCTCGCCTAAGCCCAAGGCCGCCCGTAGCGCCGGCGACTTGGCCGGACCGACCGTCGCCCCTCCCTGTTCGCTCCCGGCCAAAGGTAGAAGAAGGCCCCCGCTTCTTTTGCATCTAGCCCCCCGAAGGATTCTATAAGCTCTAGATCCGTTTCTTGAGTCTTGGCCAATCAGCACATAACCCCCTTAGATCCGTGAAAGGATCAAGATGTCGACTAGAGGCGGGGGTGAATAGTCGAATCCGAAAATCACAAACTTTTTCACGGTACTGTAAGGTGCGAGGTCCGAAGACTCGGATATTTTTCCGGATAATCCGGAAATCCGAAGAATCCGGGAAAATGTCCGGATATTCCGGCTCGCTAGGGAGAGATTAAATCGACGAAATTAAACTTGCTCAAAAGTAAATCCGTGAAAATAGGTTATGCACCGAGATGATACAAGCCTCGTTTACCCACTCAAATCTTGCGGGAACCTCAACACAAAGTAGATCGGCACCAAACCCTAGATATGTGCTCAAGATAGAAACAAGCATGCAACAAGATGAACAAGCACAAGAGACTTAAGGATTTGTTACCGGAGTTGAACCTCACACCTTGAGGTCTACGTTTCCGTTGAGGTACCCACTAAGGGTGGACCTTTACACCTAGGTCACTTTCCTCCCTCTAGCGACCACAAAGATCAAGCTAGAGTTACTTACTCAATGTCGGGGTGATACAAACTTCCTTGGGCAGCCACAATGTTTGGATGCTCCAAGGCAACGCATAGCCGCCTAGGAGCTCAAGGCTCCAAGAGTAACAAACACGAATTTTGCCAACCAAGCGAAGAAAGAGGTGCTCTAGAGATGGGAAATCAGCTCACTAGCACTCTCCAAGCCCTTGCTCTCAAATCCTCTTAAATCCCACAAATTCTCACCAACGTTTAGCCAAAGGGAGAAGAGGGAGGAAGTAAGTGAGGTCCGTTGAAGTCGGCACGAAATGGCAGGGGGAAGAGAGTAAATGAAGGGGTGGAGGTGGCTTTTATACCCCCTCACCCGAATATAGCCATTGAGGCTTTATGACCCGGAGTATCCGGGGTAAACCCGGAAACTCCGGAAGTCCGAGTCTCCGGGGTAAACCCGATACTCCGGCCTTCCAAGGTCGGCACCCAAGAAAAGATCCCCGTGTATGTGTTGGTGCAAAGGTGTCTCTCATAGGTTTTGTTTTAGCAACTAGAGCACACATGTTCGACTCTTGGAACACATAATTCCCGTCCCTCTTGATAGTACGGCATTCATAGGACTCAAATTCAAAATTAAAAGAAATAAGCCTTCTTAGGAATCCTTTAGAGCACCACTTTCTTTTTGTGTAGTCAACGAGCCGTGCTTGATGCCATACATAATTTTAATACCTGCTCATGGACTAGGTAAATTCATTAGCCACTTAGGTGTGTGTGTCATTAAATCACTAAAACCCACTTAGGGGGCCAAGATATTCTTCAATCTCCCCCTTTTTGGTGATTGATGACAACACACTTAAGCCATACAAGAGATAAACAATGAATATTAAAAGCTTTTGTAATACTCCCCCTTAATATGTGCATTTTGATCTTGAATATCAATGGTCCTATTAGGGCCAAAATTTTGCACAACAAGAGAAACAAGAGAGTATTACAACGGTGGGGGTGCTTGTGACGTGAAACGGATAAAAGTGAGATGCTTATGACATATTATGCACTCAACAAATAAGTTAGAGAAATCTGGTGCTGAGAGGTCCGGAGTCTCGGGCCAGATCCGGAGAGTCCGGAAAATCCGGAAAATCCGGAAAAAGTCCGGACTCTCCGGGCTTCAAAGACAAAGATAAAAATAACAGATTTCACATAGGTTTTCAATCTAGCATAAACTATCCTTAGAAGATAAAAAGCGAGAGAAAATCGTCACAAGCACACAACCAAATTTCTCAAGCTCACATAGTCTCACACGAACGAAATTTAGAGTTATTACAAGCCAAGTTCCAAATTCAAATACAAATACAATATAGTTCATTGTTCCACAAGCACATAGATAAATAAATTCACTCCCCCTTTGGCATCAAGCGCCCAAAAGGAAGCGTGGAGCAGCGAAGTCACTCGGAGTCGTCTTCTTCCTCCTCTTCTTCCTCTTGGGCACCTTGGGTGTCCCACTCCGCAAAAGGGTCATCAAACTCGGGAAGCTCGCGGTAGGGATTGGTGGGAAGGCCAAGGTGAGACTTGATCTCGATGATGTCCCGGCGGTTCTCATTTGTCTCTGTGGCTATTGTTTTGCACATGTTGAAAATGCTCTTGAGCACCCTCTTTATCATGGAGCCACGGTGCCGATGAGGAGGTGGAGGAGAAGAGCGTGCAACGGGAAAATCATCATGGCAAGGAGCTGCACTCGATGATCCAACATACTTACGGCCTTTGGGAGGCCTCTTTGCACGATCACGGAGGTGGCGAAGCGGCTCATGGACAACATCCTTGGGATAGCGGACATTTGTAACTCTCTCAATCATGTACATGAGATGGGGGCATAAGGAAGATGCGTCATCGGATCGTTCATGGCCCTCCTCAACTCATTCCATATGAAGTCGAATATACAAAATCCTTCTTCATCCGGTGCCATCCTATTGAGAAGATTTGGAGCATAGTATCTCAAGGCTGTGGCATCTCCTATCTTAGGATCAATAGTGGCACGAAAGAATTGATTGAGATAGTAGTAGTAGGGATTGAGTTGGTCCGCCTTGCCCTCAATAGCCAAATCTCGGCTAGGAAACATGAAGGGAAGCTCTTTGGGCTTGTACTTGTCCTCATTGTGCACGGGAGAGCGCCTCTCATCCTTAGAGCCAAGTCCCAAGAGCCTAGAGAATGTCATGTAATCAATGGTGCACTTTTGTCCTTGAGTCGTCCAAGTAATGGTGTTGTCATGGGGATTGAAGTAGTATGAGCAATGGAATTGAGCAAGAATTTCCTTATTCCAATTGTACCTAAATCCCATGATGTCATAGAGGCCAACTTCCTTGCACTTGTCAATGACGGAGTTGAACACAGTGTTGTTTAGCTCTTCATAATACTTCCAATCAATGTACCTCATTGGCACAATTGGAGCCATGTTCTTGGAAGCTAGCTTGGGATTGCGGACAACGGATTGATAAAAATCTCTATGAAAATCACACCAAAACCTTGACTCAAGCCCTTCCCCCTTGAGATACAAGTACACATTCTCCTCTCTTTGCTCCCTCACTGCTAGAGTTCCTTGAATAGTCCCTAATCATATGTTCAGCAAATCCAAGAACGGAACCAGGGTCCCTTAGCTTGATGGGAGTGTCAACGACTCGGACATTTTGTGGGAGGGTAGGAATGAGTCTAGGAGGAGTTTTGGGGCAGATGTGAGAGGCTACTCCTTGCTTGTGTTTAGGAGGAACTCGAGTAGGCCGGACGGCTTTGATGGACATATGGGGCTTGATGGCTCTTTTTGGGATGGGGCTTGTAGCGGGGTTTTCTTTAGCCGGCCCCTTTCCATGGCGACGAGGGGGCTCGGTGACTGCTCATATGTCTCATCTTCTACCTCATCATCATCACTTTCCGTTCTCTCCTCCTCCTCCTCCTCCTCCTCCTCCTCCTCCTCCTCTATCTCTTCTTCACTCCCTTCGGCATGGGAGGGAGGAGGGTCATCGCGCCTTGGCCTAGAGCCGTGCCGAGATCCTTCATGCCCTAAGGCTTCTTGCACGACATGTAGAGTGGCGGGGTCGTGCCTAGCCTTGGTCCTCCTTTGGGTGGAGGGCTCCTCATTGTCACGACGTACCTTCACTCTCACCATCTGAATAGGTAAAAAGGATATGGAAGTGAGAGGTTATCAAGAGAGGACACACACTACACTTGTGACTTAGGGTTGCAGTGTGAACCCCGGATACTCCAGGAAAAAGTCCGGAGACTCCGGAGATTCCGGAGAGTCCGGGTTCTTCAACCCCGGAGTTTCCGAGTTTCGCAGCCAAAACCCTAAATCACAATGCAGCAAGATTTATCCATCCAAACTGAGAGGAAACGCAGATCTAGAGTCTATGGAGTATTTCCTACCTATTCCCTAAGAGGATACTTCAAGGACTACGCTAGGGAAGTATATCGGGAAAAAACTCCTTTGAATATACCTTGGGGAGAGAGGGGAGAAGGCTTGAATCCTTTGAAACTTGAGTAGATCCTTGATCTCCACGCCTTGGAGCCTTCACACCCTCACTTTCACTCGATTTGGCCGGTTGGAAGAGGAAATCACCCAAGGAGAGGAAGGGGGCGACAGGGGAGAGAAGGGGCGCGCGGTGAAACCGAGAAGTGTTGAAAGAAGGAATTTTCACCGCGATCAAAGTTTTTTATACCTTTACAACCCGGAGTCTCCGGTCCAGGTCCGGAATATCTGGGAAACCCGAAGTTTCCGGCCCCAACCCCGGAGATTCCGCTCCCCCTGAACCCAGCGAGCAGATTTTCAAGGAATCTGATTTTTGTATAGATTTGGAAGATTGCTTATGTGATAAATGTGAGCCTGAGCAGTATCAACACTTTGGACTAGCCACAAACAAGCAAAGAGAACAATAGTCCAAATGTTGTACTCTAAAGATCCAAATTTTCAAAACAAATTCAATACAAGCTTTTCACAAATCTTTTGCTTTTAAAAGTTCTATACTAGGCCACTCAAATATGTGCATGATCTCAAGCAAAGTTACGAGAATCCAAGATATTTAGCTCACTCCTCAAAGCACAAAACCTTAGTTCATCAAGAGGCTTTGTGAAGATATCGGCTAGTTGCTTATCGGTGCTCACATGACTTAAAGCGATATCTCCTTTGGCTTCGTGGTCTCTCAAGAAATGGTGTCTTATGTCTATATGCTTTGTTCTTGAGTGGTATACGGGGTTGTTAGCTAGCTTCATGGCACTCTCGTTGTCACACAAGAGTGGCACCTTGCTAAACTTGCAACCACGGTCTCTCAAAGTGAGCTTCATCCAAAGTAGTTGAGCACAACAAGCGCCGCCGCAACATACTCGGCCTCGGCGGTGGAAAGGGCAACGGAGTTTTGTTTCTTAAAACTCCAAGACACCAAGGACCTTCCAAGGAATTGGCAAGTCCCGGATGTACTCTTTCTATCTACTTTGCAATCGGCATAATCCGAATCGTAGTAGCCAAGTAGATCGAAAGTGGAGCCCTTAGGATACCATAAACCAAGTTTAGGAGTATGAACCAAGTATCTAAAAATTTTCTTAACGGCCATTAGATGGCACTCCTTAGGATTAGCTTGAAACCTTGCACACATGCACACTCTAAGCATAATATCGTGCCTAGATGCACAAAGGTAAAGCAAAGAACCAATCATGGAGCGATATACCTTTTGGTCGATGCTTTTGCCTTCCTCATTTAGATCAAGATGTCCATTTGATGGCATGGATGTTTTGATGGGCTTGGGCTTGGCATTGTTCATGTCAAACTTCTTGAGCATATCATTGGTGTACTTGGTTTGAGTTATGAATGTACCATCCTTGAGTTGCTTGATTTGAAAACCAAGAAAGAACTTCAACTCGCCCATCATAGACATCTCAAATCTTTGAGTCATGATCCTACTAAACTCCTTAACCCAAATTGGATTAGTAGAGCCAAATATGATATCATCAACATAAATTTGACATACAAACAAATCATTGCCTTGTTTACGAGTGAAGAGAGTAGGATCGGCTTTGCCTATTTCAAAACCTTTCTTTAAGAGAAATTCCCAAAGGCATTCATACCATGCTCTAGGGGCTTGCTTGAGCCCATAGGGCGCCTTATAGAGCTTGTAGACGTGGTTTGGAAGTTGAGGATCTTCAAAGCCCGGTGGTTGCTCAACGTAGACTTCTTCGGAGATTGGACCATTCAAGAAAGCACTCTTGACATCCATTTGATGTAGCTTGAAGTTGTGATGAGTGGGAAAGGCTAAGAGTATACGAATTGCTTCAAGTCTTGCCACCGGTGCATAAGTTTCTCCAATGTCTAAGCCTTCCACTTGAGTGTACCCTTTCGCAACCAATCTAGCTTTGTTCTTGGTCACCACGCCATCTTCATCTTGTTTGTTGCGAAACACCCACTTGGTTCCAATCACATTTTGTTTGGGGCGTTCCACCAAGGACCGGACTTCATTCCTAGTGAAGTTGTTGAGCTCTTCTTGCATGGCCATCACCCAATCGGCATCTCCAAGAGCACCTTCAACCTTAAGAGGTTCCAACATGGAAACAAACAAGTAATGTTCACAAAAATTTGCTAATCTTGAACGATTTGGTACCCCTCTACGAATGCTTCCAAGTATGTTGTCAACGGGATTATCTCGTTGAATGCTTTGTCGGACTCTTGGGTGTGGGTCGAATCTTCTTCCCGAATCAACTCCTCAGCTTCTTGCGAGATTTCAGCAGCAGGCCTGGAGTCTCCGGACTGATCTCCGGAATTTCCGGAAAATCCGGAATCTCCGGGTTTTTGTCCGGATTCTCCGGGGTACGCAGCGGGAGGCAGGGCTGCTGCATCTTCAATCATGCAGTCCTCATCATCTTCTTCTTGAGGCTTGATTTCTCCAATAGCCATTCTCCTTATAGCCTTTTCAGCGGGCACTTCCTTGGCTACACACAATTCATCAACTTGCTCCTCTTGAGAGCCATTAGATTCATCAAACGTCAAGTCACACGTGACTTTGTAACACCCGAAAATTCCATCACAATAAAATATTGTTAGCAACATTGTTTATTTTTATTTTCTAAGGATTTAATAAATTTGAATAAATAAATTTGCCTTTAATTAAATTAAACAACATTTAATAATTAGAATCACTTAAGTGTTTGTGCATCATGTTGAAATGCATGAGTTTTGGTTGTGGTGTGATTTTAAAAGTCTTAAAAATAATTGTGAAAATTGGTGTAAAAGTTTGAATTAAAAAAATGATGAAAGTTTGAATTTAAAAATGTTTGAAAACTTGTTTAAAAGGTTTTCTAAAAGTCTTAAAATAGTTGGAGAAATTTGTGTTAAAATATGTAAAAGATTTGAATTTAAAAGGGTTTGAAATTTGGTTTGAAAAAGGATTTGAAAAAAAAGAAAAAAAACAAAACAAACACAACCCAACTTAACCCCGCGGCCCACTTTCCTCTCCCTCCCCTTTCTTTGTGTCGCGGCCCAACTCCCCATTTCCGGCCCACACGGCCCGCTCCGCCCGCCTCCCCTCCCTCTCTCTCACGCGACCACCGACACGTGGGGTCCACCTGTCGGGGCCGTCTCCTACCTCCGCCGCCGCCCCTTCCCCGCGCCGGCCGCCGCCCGCCTCCCGCGCGCGCCGCCGCATCCGACCGCCCCGCCCCCTCCGCTCCTTCATCGAGCAATTAAACACCACTCCACTCACCCACCGCCGCCCCCGCCCCTTCCTCTACCCGCAACGGCCGCACCGAGCCGCCCGCCGCCGATATTAATGCCGGCCGGCGAGCTCCCACTCCCACCACCTTCCCGGCCTTCCCCCTCCCCGCTTATACCTATAAAAGGTGCCACGGGGCCTCCTCTTCACCCCGCGCCACTCCTCCTACCTTCCCCGCATGCGCGGCGCCGCCGCCCCCCAAAGGAGCCGTCGGAGCTCCGCCGTGCCGCCCCAATCTCCTTCACCGGCGCCTCTTCCTCGGTTCCGAGCCCCTTGGTGAGTTCTTAGCGCCATCCTCTTCGTTTTGGTGCAATCCCCCGTCGAGTTTGGTGCCGGGAGGCCGATTTGGCCACTCGCCGGCGAACTTTCGGCGACCGCGCCGCCCGGCGGCGCCGCGAGCCGCCCGCCTCCGATCGCCCTCTACCGCCGCTCGTCCATCCGCAAAGGAATGGCTCGGATCCGCCCGAGCCGTGACGCCCCGGGTTTTTAATTACCGTCATTAACGCTAATGACCGGATCGGCCGGTCAAATCGGTCAAACCCCGGTCAAACCTAGGTCAACCCGGGTCATCACCCGAAAACCTCGTCAATGAACCCCGGTGACCCCCTTGACCAAGCCTACACACACCCGTAGTCAACCCTTGGTCAAAGACACGGTCAAAACCCACTTGACCGTTGACGTCGACCGAATGTCGTCCGAACTTTTGCCGCGTTCCCCAAAATTCACCTAAACACTTCAAAATCCTCCTTTATGAAAGTTGTCCATCTTGTTGAGGGACACAACTTTCATGTAGATTGGCATTTCAAATTTTGGGTGGAAAATTGTGAAAACCCCCTCGCAAGACAGATTTTCCCGTTTTCCGTAACGGCCGACATTCAAAGTTGGCACGACGTTCTCGCAAAATCCGTTGAGA
Organism: Cenchrus americanus; assembly: GCA_947561735.1. NCBI lineage: Eukaryota > Viridiplantae > Streptophyta > Magnoliopsida > Poales > Poaceae > Cenchrus > Cenchrus americanus. Next base: position 11,712,348 of record OX387239.1, read on the forward strand.
AAAACACTATACGACCTTTTTGAAAGTTGTAGAGGGTAGCTAGATCTACAACTTTCTTATTCATTGCCCGGAGCACTTTTACTCAAATTTTTGGAGAAAATCTATTTTGAACAGGGCCACTCTACGGTTTTCGGCCGCCGATGCCGCGCCGGGCGTGACGTCGCGCGCGCGTGCGCGCGCGGGCACTCCGCCGCCGGCGCCGCCCCGTGTCCGCCGTCCGCCGCCGTGCCTCGGCTTCCGAGCCGCGCGCCGCCGAGGGCCGCTCCTTCCCGATGCCCCGCGCGCCCCGAGCCCCCCCCTCGAAGTCCTCCCTCTCGCCCTCGCACCGCGTGCCCGGTGCTCGAACCGCGCGCCGCCGTACCCTAGCGCCGCCCGCCGCCGTACGGCCGCCGCCCGCCGTCCCTCGTGCACCGCCCGCGCCGCCCGTCGCCCGACCATGCTCGCGCGCTCCCTTTTAAGCGGCCACCGCTCCTCCGCGGCACGCAGGACCTCCCCCCGCCACCGACCGCGCCGTCCGCCGGCGCCAAGGAGCCGCCGCGGCGAGCTCCCGGTCTCCCGCCGCACACGCGCCAAATTGACCACTCTTTCACCTCCCCTAGCATCCCCGCAAGCTGCCCAAGCCGCCTATACCCGTGCCACGACCGAGCGCGTGCCGTCGTTGGCCGTCCGGCGGCCGGTGCCGACCGCCGCCGCCGAGCACACCCCCCGCCGGCCCTCCCCCAATCTCCTTCACCGCGCCTCTCGTTTTAGCCCCTAGATTTGTTAGGTTTTCACACCGCAGGTCCAAGCATGTACATTTACGGTATAAACCTTGAGTTTATATGTGTAATTATGTTTAGGTCCCCGAAATCTTGCGAGAAAACTCCATAAACTTTCGCATAATCACAATTTAGTCCCCGAATCTTGTTTCGACCATATCTTTTCCATCTTAGCTCCGTTTTACGCGCTCTTGGTGTTCACGCGATCGTCTCTCCGAGCCCGTCATTTCTAAAAGCTTGTTTTAGTCTTTTGGTAATGTTTGGTGTATTGTTTTATTTATTGTATATTTTCTTGCATGATCGTAGCCAACACGCCGTTTGAGGAAGTTCAAGTGCAGAGCTTTGCGAGAAAGGAGAGTAGCTTATCGTTGGAGAAAGGCAAGTGACCCTAACCACCCTTCTACCTATGCTTTAATCAAGAACACTATAAATTAATTGGAACATGGAGAACCACCCAGGAAAACGAGGCAACCACGGTCCATATGGCTCGGCTTAGCCAATTAATTAGGTGTGTGATTGTATTGACGACCCTATCCGAAAGGAACACGGGGGCTTCGGGTTGCGGGGGTATAGCCCGGTTCTTTTGGGGTAGCAGCCTTTGCTAAGGTGATGACCACTAGGGAGGGTTATGGTCCGCCCCGAGTCAGAATCGTCGTGGGTTGTCGGTGCTTTTGCATATCTTTGTAAAGGCTTCGTAGCGTCCCTATGCAATCACACCTCGGAAGTGTGGTATTGTGCACCGATCGGCACATGCGTGGTTGGGTTCAAAGTTCTTTGGAACTTTTACGCGAACTGTGGGAAAAGTGTGCAACCTTTGCAGAGTGTAAAACTGATCGATCAGCCGTGCTCACGGTCAAGAGCGGCCTGGACCCTCACATGATTAATTGAACTTAAAGATGGATTAATATTGCTTTCCAGTTATTCCTGTGGCCTTGCTGGGTACCAACCATAAGTGTACTCATCCTTGCTTACGCTATTCAGAGAAGAACCCTGGAGTGGAGTACTTCACCGACTACGAGGAGTTCTGAGGATGCGATCAACCGATCGAAGCTCGTGGAAGATGAAGATGGAGTCGCGTCTTCATAGTTATCGTTGTTCGTGTAAAGACCTTCGTGTCTACCCTCGTGAGTGTAATAAAAGTTAATAAACCTTTTATGTACGTTTTGAGCAATGTCGTGTGATATTACACTCATGAGTCTATCAGATGTGTGAAATTGTGATCCTGGTACACATATGAGATGCATTCGGTTTTCTACGGAAAATTGAGTGTGACGGACTTCAACACAACCGGTGGTTTTGTTGAGGACATGATAGCCATGAGCGTTTGAGGCATAACCAAGAAAGATACCTTCATCAACTTTAGAAGCAAACTTAGAGCTTTTGGGATTCTTGTTAAGAATGAAGCACTTACAACCAAAAACTCTAAAGTAAGAAACATTAGGCTTTTTACCGATTAGGAGCTCATAGGCGGTCTTGTGACGAAGCTTGTGAAGATAAAAACGGTTGATAGCATGACACGCCGTGTTGATTGCTTCTGCCCAAAAACTATCTGAAGTCTTGTACTCATCAAGCATGGTTCTTGCGGCTTCAATGAGAGTTCTATTCTTCCTCTCAACTATCCCATTTTGTTGTGCAGTGTATGGGACGGAGAGCTCATGACCAATGCCTTCTTCATCAAGATACTCTTCAATGTTGGTGTTCTTGAACTCGGTGCCATTGTCACTTCTTACTCTTTTGATCTTCACATCAAACTCATTTTGGGCTCTTGTTGCAAATTTCTTGAATATTTCATGAACTTTGCTCTTGTCTTTGATAAAGAATACCCAAGTGTACCGAGAGTAATCATCAACAATGACAAATCCATATTTGTTGCCTCCAAAGTTAACATAGGCTACCGGACAAAAGATATCCATGTGAAGTAGTTCCAATGTCCTTGAGGTAGATACTACATTCTTGGCGGGATGAGGAGCACCAACTTGCTTTCCGGCTTGACAAGCACTAAAAATTCTATTTTTCTCAAAATGAACTTTTGTTAGTCCTAGGATGTATTCCCCCTTTAGAAGCTTATTGAGATTATTCATCCCAACGTGAGCTAGCCGGCGATGCCAAAGCCAACTCAAGCTATACTTTGCCAATAAGCATGTATCAAGTTGGGCTTTATCCGATGAAAAATCCACCAAGTAAAGCCTTCCCTTGAGTTCACCCTTAAAGGCAACGGAGTCTTTGCCCCTTCTAAAGACGGTCACACCCTCATTTGTGAACAAACAATTGTAGCCCATCTCACAAAGTTGTGAAACGGACAACAAGTTGTAGTCCAAAGATTCAACCAAATAGACATTGGAAATTGAATGATTGATTGAGATAGCAATTTTACCGAGACCAACAATCGTTCCTCCACCATTGCCTCCAAAAGCAATCTTTTCCGTAGGATTTTCAATCATGTCACGAGATGTAAACATTTTCTTCTCCCCGGTCATATGATTTGTCCATCCACTATCAACCACCCATTTTGTTCCACCGGAGGAGTATGCCTACAAAACAAATTATGTTTGTGTTTTAGGTACCTAAGTGGATTTGGGTCCTAGAGTGTTAGTCACAAGAATCTTGGGCACCCACATGCTTCTTTTAATCATTGTCCCTTTTGTGCGGGGTCCCACATACTTGGCAACCACCTTACCCTTGTGGTTCAAAGTCAATACATAATCGGCATAAAAACTATCTTGTGAAGCATGTGGTTTGGCCTTTTTTCTTGACTTGTTTGGCTTTGAACGTGGTGCTTGAGTTGTAGTTTGGGTGCTCTTGAACTTGATAGGAGTGTTGTATCTAACTTGGTTGTCATAGTTCTTGACACCCATTTGCTTCATGTCGTGCAACACATTTCTTGTTCCCATACCTTTGGTGTGGTGGTTCTTGATGAATGGGATGGGGTCTTTTGTACCTTGTTCTTGCTTACCAAGCCCCTTCCCATCCACAAAGCCAAACTTCTTCATGTAGCTTGACCCAAACCCTTTGGTGTGGTTTTCAAACTCACCTCTCTTGTGTTCCTTCTTTTTTTCAATTATAAGAGAGTTTGACAACCTAGCAATTTCCTTTTTCATAGCATTCATCTCGGCAACATTAGTTGCACAAGTATTTATATCAATCTTATAACATCTAGAACAACCATTGCTTGTTGATGTTTTAGAGAAAGCGTCATTAGATGAAGTTGTAGCATTGTTCTTGAGATTGTCAAGTTGAACTTCTAATGCTATGTGACTAGTCTTTAAGCTATCAAAGCTCTTTTGAAGTTCAAGCTTTTCATCCTCAAGTTTCTTACAAGCATCCTTAGCTAGGAAAGATTCCCTAGTTAATTCATCCACCAACAACTCATCTTTAGCTATGGATTTCTTGAGGCTAAGAATTTCCATCTCCTTTTCCTTGAGCGAGTCATTTTGCACCTTGAAACCCTTCTTTTCAATTACAAGGGCATTCTCAAGGGCAATGGTTTTCTCCCGCTCAAGTCTAAAGAGTTCTTGCACCTCTGGAGTTCCATCTCTATTCTCAATTTCTTTCATTAAAAACATGATTTTCTTTGTTGCCTTTTTACCAAAGCTAGTGTCATTTTTCAAGATCAAAATCATTTTCACTATCATCGTCTAGGGGTGGGGTGGGAGTGTCTACCTTGGAGCCCCTAGCCATGACGCAAGTGTGGGTGAAGTCATCTTCATCATCGGTGAGATCTTCAAATAGTGATGACTTGTTGATTGGTTCTCTAATGGATATGGTAGCAAGACCGGCTTCAATGTCGGAGTCAGAGCTATCATCATTTGAATCCCATTCTTCACCCAAATGAGCTTCACCAACTTCCCTCCTCTTGTTCTTGTCGACTTGTTGGTGTCTCTTCTTCTTACTTTTATGTTAGGGCACTCCGCAATGAAATGACCCTCCTTGCCACAACCAAAGCAAGGTCTCTTGGAAGCTCTCTTCATCTTGATCTTGTCCTTGTCCTTGTTCTTGTTGAAGAAGCCACTCTTTTTGAACATCTTGTTGAACTTCCTCACAAATAGAGCCATTTGCTCGGGAGTCATGTCCATGTCACTATCTTCATCACCTTCTTCCTCTACCACGGTCCTTGAGGTTGATGAGCTTGACCTCTTCTCCTTGCTAGATGCCTTGAGGGCTACTCCCTTGTTCTTCTCAAGTTTTTCATGCATCTTAGACATTTCTTGTGAGAGCTTGGACTCCTTGACGGTGATAAGGTGTTCTTCCATTCTTCCAATCACATCCGCCGGAGTAAACTTGTTGAACCCTCTCTTTTCCCTTATGAGAGTAGGAACTTGAACATCCCTTGCCATGTACGCAGAGAGTATCTTGTCAACCACTTCTCTTCTTCCCCATATTGTACTTCCAAGTGATTTGATTTTGTTGATGATCTTGTTCAAGCGGTTGTACATGTCTTGAGGTGATTCATCATCCTTGATGACAAACCGATTGAGCTCACTTTCCAAGGCTCGAATCCTTCCTTCCCTCACTCGCTTTGTCCCTTCATGATTGATGAACAAGGTGTCCCACACTTGCTTCGCGGACTTCAACCCATCTACCTTGTCATATTCTTCGGACGTGAGTGAACTCTTGATGATGCGTATGGCTTGATAGTTTCTTTGTATCTCATTTTCTTGACCTTGAGTTAGCGTCGCATCACCACTCGGAAAGGTAATACCCCTGTTCACAATAGTCCAAAGTGCGGGATTCACCGCCATCAAATACTCCTCCATCGAGTTCTTCCACTTGGAATAGCCGGTTCCAACAAATTGGGGTATCTTCCCAATGTGGCGAGAACCCGATGGATGGTTAAAGGATAAGCGAGATTAATCGAAAGAGGTTCGAGTATAGTCCCTTGACGGTCGTCGAGCGGAGCGGGTGGACCTTGCATCATCGAACTCCTCATCCTCACCGTCGGAGGACTCATCACCTCGTCCATGCGCTTGATGACTAGTGCTTGCACCATGGGTGTTGTCTCCTTGAGGAAGGGGAGGCATGCCAACAACATTGTTGACGGGATCACCTTCGGCGGGAGGTAGGGCTTGATCATTTGGATTAGACATCTTCTCAACTCCAAGCGGTTAAGCTTCAAATATGGAGCACTTGGCTCTGATACCAATTGAAAGGATCAAGATGTCGACTAGAGGGGGGGGGTGAATAGTCAAACCTGAAAATCAAAAACTTTTTCGCAGTAAAGATGCGAAAGCTCGGAGACTCCGGATATTTTTCCGGATACTCCGGGAAATCCGGAGAATCCGGGAAAATGTCCGGATATTCCGGCCTGCTAGGGAGAGATTAAATCGACAGAAATTAAACTTGCTCAAAAGTAAATCTGTGAAAATAGGTTATGCACTGAGATGATACAAGCTTGTTTACCCACTCAAATCTTACAGGAACCTCAACACAAAGTAGATCGGCACCAAACCCTAGATATGTGCTCAAGATAGAAACAAGCATGCAACAAGATGAACATGCACAAGAGACTCAAGGATTTGTTACCGGAGTTCAACCTCACACCTTGAGGTCTACGTCTCCGTTGAGGTACCCACGAAGGGTGGACCTTTACACCTAGGTCACTTTCCTCCCTCTAGCGACCACAAAGATCAAGCTAGAGTTACTTACTCAATGTCGGGGTGATACAAACTTCCTTGGGTAGCCACAATCTTTGGATGCTCCAAGGCAACGCCTAGCCGGCTAGGAGCTCAAGGCTCCAAGAGTAACAAACAAGAATTTTGCCAACCAAGCGAAGAACGAGGTGCTCTAGAGATGGGAAATCGGCTCGGTAGCCCTCTCCAAGCCCTTGCTCTCAAATCCTCTTAAATCCCACAACAAATCTCACCAACTTTTAGCCAAAGGGAGAAGATGGAGGAAGTAAATGAGGTCCGTTCAAGTCGGCACGAAGGGAAGAGAGTAAATGAAGGGGTGAAGGGGGCTTTTACACCCCCTCACCCGAATATAGCCGTTGAGGCTTTATGACCGAGAATCCGGGGTAAACCCGATACTCGGCCTTCCAAGGTCGGCACCCAAGAAAAGATCCCCGTGTTTGTGTTGGTGCAAATGTGTCTCTCATAGGTTTTGTTTTAGCAACTAGAGCACCTGTTCAACTCTTGGAAGACATAATTCCCGTCCCTCTTGATAGTACGGCATTCCTAGGACTCAAATTCAAAATTAAAAATAAATAAGCCTTCTTAGGAATCCTTTAGAGCACCACTTTCTTTTTGTGTAGTCAACGAGCCATGCTTGATGCCATACATAATTTTAATACCTGCTCATGGACTAGGTAAGTTCATTAGCCACTTAGGTGTGTGTCATTAAATCACCAAAACCCACTTAGGGGGCCAAGATACTCTTCAATCTGTTAGATCCCCGCAATCGAGTCCAACCCGAGAACTTTTTCAGCTTTAACCCTTCTTTTAGATCTATTCACGAGCACTATTTCTTGTGTCTTGGGTTTCTTCTTTGCTAGCCCCCGAAGTCTATAGTTAATTGCGTATAGGTCCCCGCAATCTTGTTTTGCTCATTGCTTCTTTGTTTTAGCTCCGATTTCATCCGTTCATGTTGCGTTAGGTTTATAATAAAAAGAAGCACGTATTGGTAGTGACTTTTCATCATGTTCATTTCCTGAAAATAAATTGAAATTTAATTTTGTTAATACTTATCAAACATGCCTTTTCTAAATAAAAGCTATATAGATCTATACACCTTTTTTATAATCAAATTTATTTTGATTAATGTCTATTTCACATGCTTTTGTAAATATAATTTAATTAGATATTACCCGGTTTTCTACAAGTCAAATATTAATTTGCTTAATGATTAATTAACTTTTATAATTAAAAGTTGATTAGGCTTTTACTTCGGCTTTATAAATAAATGTTAATTTTGATTAATACCAATATAATGCTGTTTTTAATAATAATATGATGAACTCGAATTACAAAGTTTCGATTAGAGGATTCATATAGTTTTGTTTTTCTAAAAGTAAATGTTTAGTTGGTATAATCTATATATGAATCTTTGTAAATAAAACTTGACTAATTCCTTACACTGGGTTTGTAAATAAAGTTTAATTTGCTTTAATTCCAACATGGGGTATTTTATTTATGAAATATCCTTACATATATTTTGTTAATTAAAATAAATCTACCTCATAGCCTTGTTCTCTTATGTATGCAAACCGTTTGTTAGTCGTTCTTTATCAAGCTCTGTCTCGGTGTGTCTCTATTATAGAGCTAGCCTTCTTTCAAGCTCCGGATCTTTCCAATCCTAGTACATGCCATCTGTCGTAGTTGTCTTTTATGTAAGACAACTACACTCTTTCAGTTCTATGTGATCCAATCTTTAAAATCTAGCTAGTTCATGAATCGGCTATGTTCTTGTGTCTAGTCTTCTCAGCCTATCTTCTTTTAGAGCCAATCTTGTTATCTCTTCTCTACCAAGCATTAGTTCAACCTACCTTTGTTTAGTGTTGTCTGTTGGACCAAGTTCTCTTTGTAGACCGGTTCTCCTCAACCCTAGCCTAAAGTTTGCGTGTGCGTTATAGTTCGCTTCTACCTTTCTCGATCGTTTCACCTTAACTTGTACGTTAGCATGTGTATCACCCGTTGCTTGTTTTAACACTAAAATTGCATGCTAATCTTGACTAATTCTTATTCCATTGCTTTCATAAATAAAAAGTAATTAGGTTCTAATCCGGTTTTCTTTAATCATGATATAATTGGTTAATCCCTATTCATAACTCGGTTTTTCTAAATAAAAGATGTTAGAGTTAAACATCAGTTTTCATAATAAAGTTAATATGCCTAATGACATCATAAATGCCTTTTCAATATTAAATATGTTTAGTTGAACACGTGACATAAAGGTATTCGCCTACATATCTTATACTTGCTTTATCTTTTTAAAGTAATTGTTAATTTGACATAATTTCTACTCGAATGTTATAAATAAAATTTGATTAGGCTTATCATGATTTATTTAATTAAATGTAACATGTTTAATGGTAACATAGATTATTTCGTGAAATATTCTTTCACGTGATTTCTTAATTAAAATATGCCAAGCATAGTTTCTTGTTGTGTGATTATGATCTCACGATAGATTCGAGCTTAGTTCCGTTCTTAGTGTTTCCCTCGTCCATGCGTAACCAACGAATCGAGCATATGCTTTAGTGCGCCCTTTTAAAGCCTTTCTTTTTGATTGATGTGTTGTTCTTAGTTTCTTGTTTGTTTGCTTTGTATATTTGTGCTTGATGATTGATGCGAGTAGGAGGAATTTGGTTCGAGAGCTTTGAAGAGCAAGAGGTTGAAGAACTCGAGCAACAACACTACATTGGTTGAAGGCAAGTGTGCGGTTCCTGTCCTCATAACTACTTAATTACTCATTGCATTGTTTGCATTAATTTGATGGGTTCCTACTAAGGATGACTAGTATTCTTTTTATCATTGCCTTGTATAAACCAGGTTGCTTAATTAATACCGATGGTAGATGTTGCTTAGTGTGCTCAATCGGGTTGGTAATAATCAACATGGTTGTCAATTTATGATATATGTTCCTTTATGATAATTTTAATACAAGATCACTGTGCATTAATAGGAACATGGAGAACCACCCAGGGAAACAAGACAACCACAAGAACTAAACGGGCACTCATCTTGGTCAATTAATTAGGAACTTTAGCTTGGGGTGATCTTACCCGATAAGGACAAGGGATCGGCGGTACTACGGGGTATGGGCTAGCTCTAGAAGGGGGTTGGGTGAGTTCTTTATTCTATGGTGGGGTATCAACCTGCTAGGGGACTTTATACCTTGCTAATCGATCCGGACCTTATGGGTCATAACTTGCTAGGGAACCTTTGTAAAGGCCATGTAGCATCCCTATGCAACCACACCTCGGTAGTGTGGTATGGTGCACGCGCAACATCGCATGGTTGGGTTCAAAGTTCTTCGGAGGTGTTATCTTGCTTGTGGTGAAAGTGTACAACCTCTCGCAGTGTAAAACTAATCGATTAGCCATGCTCACGGCCAAGAGCGGCCTAGACCCTCACATGATAACTGAACTTGAAGATGGGCTTAAATTGTGATATGTTTTATGGTTATGCTTCCCATATGCTTATGGCGTACCTTACCTTTATGCTTAATGTGCGTTAGTATAAACTTATACTTTATTAGTAATCGAGTGCTAATAAAATTTGACCAACTAAAATGCTAAATGCTTATAGCCCAGTCCACTATAACGCCTTTGCATTCATTCTTTCCTCACACTTGCCGAGTATGACAAGTGCTCACCCTTGCTATAAACAATGTTGCTCAAAAAGAGTAAGCTACTCGGACTTTGTCGAAGATGTTGTGGACTTCTAGGCGTACGCAACCCCCGCCGATCGCCCGTGATATTTAGAGCCTTCGTTTCCGGATTAAGCGTAAATCTTTGATGATCTTCCTTTTTCGTACGTGATACTATTTATGTATTCACTTATATGTCTCTATATGCATGAAACCCGATCCCGGCATGCATATAGGTATGCACTTGGTTTTCTTTGGAAAAATAGGTGTGACATTACGTAGCTCAATATCGCAGATGCTCGATGTGCACCTCGCGTCTCCACTATCTTGACGAACCGAGACACGTCTATTTCACGCGCATCTCGGTACATATAGGATTCGTAATGGGCATCAAACAACGACCGTTACCACAACTAGTCACCGGTCACGTGGAATGGCTATTTCTTTGGGCCCGCAGGGAGCTTTGGTAACGTGATGAAAACGAGCCTCATTATCGTAAAATTAACATCGAGATGTGTTTTGTGAACCCGTGTCTCCTCTCGTCTCGACGAAATGAGAAGCATCTATTTCCGTGCGCGTCTCGCTTTCTCTCTATTAAATGAGACGCTTGCTTTCAACATGCGTCTCCTATATCTCGATGAACGTGCCAGTCCTAGGGCCACCGATCACCGCTCGTTACATTGTGGACATGTTTGTAACAGCCTTCCGAATGCAGCCCTGTTACTCACCGATCGGTGTTTGTAAACGACTTTAATTAATGTCCGTTACGTATACGTAGGCCACCCCTACAAGAACCTCGCTTCGCTTGCCGCCAGCATCCTAGAACCGGCCATGATTTGGCGGCCATCGTGGGCCGCATCCTAGAACCACCAGATTTGGCGACCATCGTGGACCGCATCCTTGAACCAGCCGTGATATGGCAGCCACCACAAAGAAGGGAGACATCACAAACATATTCTCACATCACGATATAGGCAAAGCAAGATCACATTTATAGACAAGCAAGATTACATTTATAGACAAGCTAGGATCACATCAAGTTTCAAGTTACTCTCATCGGGGCTTGTTTGGATGGAGTCATGAGAAAACTACCCGAACCAGGCAAAGATTCCGACCCCAACCAAGCAAGGCAAGCAGTGTTTCTCGAGCAACAACACGTGACTAAAGAAGACCGAATAAACCGACGGTGCACCGACAGCGTAAGATGCCCTTTCGGTCAACGGTCTCCTTAAGAATGTACTTGCACAACACACGCTTTACATCTTTTACGAAACATCTACACGAGGTTTGAAATACTAAAAAATACAATCATTTATGAGAATACAAGTAGAAATCATTTTCTAAAATCGGATGGATAATATGAGTAGAGACAAGGTTGAGCATTATTATATACTTACAACGCCTTCTTGATGTCGTGTATGTCATCGAGTAGTCTTAACATATGGAATGCCACATGGAATCCACACAAAGAGGACCCCGTGGCTACCGAGCACACCGCATCGAGGTACCAAAATGACAAGTTAATTCAGTACCAAATAGGTAAGAAGGGACCATAAAAAACCTCGGCCTTACAACGAGATTTGTTTTGTCCTTGAGTGTGGATTTTGGCTTTTTTTTCTTTCCTTTCATCACTCCATCCCGTGCATCACCAAAGGTCCCGCATGATCAGCAATACCAATTAGAAACATTAAGAGATTGAATTTTTTGTGAACAAAAAATATTGTACCAAACGCCCCGCATGGTCGGCAATACCAATTAGAAACACTAAGAGAATCTTTATAAAGGCCTCGTAGCGTCCCTATGCAATCACACCTCGGTAGTGTGGTATGATGCTTGGCCGGCATCACATGGTTGGGTTTAAAGTTCCTAGAACTTTTACGTGACTTGTGGGTTAAGATGTACAACCTCTCCGCAGTGTAAAACCGACTAGTTAGCCATGCCCATAGTCAAGGGCGGCCCGGACCCTAACATGAGAAAACTATGGAAGATGGACTAAACTTGTTGCATTTATTTTCCTTCATGATAATGATGCTTATGTTAATCTCTCGGGTTCGTATAAACTTAAATTTGCTAGTAATTCAGCTTGCTTAATAAAATTTGACCAACTAAAATGTTGACCTCGCTATGCAACCACAAGCTTCCACCATAAAGCATTTGCATGTTGTTATAGCCTTTTCCCTTGTTGAGTACGACATGTTCTCATGCATGTTGTCATTTTATATTGCGTCTACACAACCCGGTTGCTGCACAGACGGACACTTTGAAGACTTTCTTGGAGAGTTCGACAGTTTCTAAGCAAGTGTGCCACCAGTCAGCTGCTTCTGAAGACGTCCTTTTCCGCTGCTAGTACTCGCTTTTGTTACGATTATGAGACATTCGGTCATGTAATAAAGATATAATACTTCCATTACGTTTTTACATTGTGTTTTGGTATTCATTGAGTTGATGCATATATGTGTGTAACTTGATCCTAGCGCACATGTATTCTATGCATTCGGATTTGCCTTTAAATCCGGGTGTGACACCCATTCCTCAAATGGTGTTTCATATTTGTTCTAAGTAGGAACACAATTCAGTGCGATTCTTTCTTTCGGCCACCCCATTCGATTGAGGTGAATAGGGAAGCATTCTCTCATGAATTATTCCATGTTCCTCACAAAATGAAGTAAGAGCATTAGGAAAATACTCTCCACCACGATCCAACCTTAAGCATTTGACTTTTCTCTCAAGTTGGTTTTCAACATCAACATTATAGACATGAAAATAGTGTAATGTTTCATCTCTAGATTTCAACAAGTAAATATAGCAAAATCTTTAGACTTGAAGGTCGTGAAGGTTTTTTACCACCTTTAGTCAACACACTATTCATTTCACATAAACCTGAATGAACTAGTTCTAGAGGTGGCAAACTTCCGGCCTCCGTGCCCATGTGAGTGTCACACCCGATTTTCCGAAGAAAACCAAATGCATCTCATATGTGCGCCAGATCAAGTTTACGCACATATGATAGACGTCATGAGTGAAATATCAATAAACAGAATAAAAACGTACAAGAGTTAAACCATTACATTATCTCTTTATTACACTCGTACGTTAGACTCGAAGGTCTTTACAACGATCAAACGATAACTATGAAGACGATCCTCCATCTTCATCTTCCACGGAGCATCCGACCGGGGGCACGCAAGCCTCATAACTCCTCGTAGTCGCTGAAGTACTCTTCTCCAGTGTTCTCCTCTGAACAGCGGGTAAGCAAGGGTGAGCACACTTATGGTTGGAGCTCAGCAAGTGGGGGAAAGATGCAAGGCCATCAAGGATAGGCTAAGAGTTTGTGCGGTTAGCATTTTAATGTTGGTCAAATTTTTATTAGCAAGAACCTATTTACTAGATGTAAGTTTATACCAACCCAATTAAGCATTTAGGAAAAACATCTCCTCTCAAAAACCCACAAGAAACCACGATTTAATTCCATCTTTATGTTTGATTATCATGTGAGGGTCCGGGCCGCTCTTGACCGTGAGCACGACCGTTATAACGCTTTACACTGCGCAGGTTGTACACTTTCACCACAAGTCGCGTAAAAGTTCCGAAGAACTTTGAACCCAACCATGCTTCGTGCAAAAGTAGGCACAATACCACACTTCCGAGGTGTGGTTGCATAGGGACGCTACGAGGCCTTTACAAAGAGTCGGCCTATGTGTATTAGTCCATAGTAGCACGCCTAGAGGCTATCTTTCGTACCCTCTCTCTACCCTCAGACCAGGTAAGCCTAGAAGAGCACTTCCGTTCCAAAACCTGTCTAGAGTAGAAGAGTCATAAAAGCATTCCTCCGTACCCCAAGCTACTAAGGCTAATAGCCACACAAAACTTCCCTAATTAATTAGCCAAGACAGAGCCATATGTCTTGTGGTTGCACTGTTTTCCTGGGTGGTTCTCCATGTTCCGATTAAATCTTATATGATCTTGTTATTAACCATAAGCACACACATAGATATATATCACCAAAGGTTATCATGATCAACATTCATCATATTGCAAAAGATTCATTTAAACCATCCCAAGTTATAGCAACTAAGCATTATCTACCCAAAACATTTATTTAAAAGGGTTGTCCAAGGTAATGAGGGTAAAAGTCTAGTCATGTCCTTAAAAAGGTGATTTCCCATCAAATTTATGCAAGACAATGTTAAATGTAAACTTAGTTATCATGCAAGTTGTGTGGGGCAAAAATAGAATATGCAGAGGGAGAACACCACTTGCCTTCCTTGCTTAAACACCGGGGTTCTAATTCTTCAAACACTTGCTCTTGATCTACTCCAACAGTCGCTCACTTGAAACCGGCACGATGTCTACGAGCACACAAGAAAGCATACAATAAACAAAACAATACACCAAGCATGAAAAGCTTAAAGAAAAGACAAGTGTTGGCTCTAGGAACGCGAACACAAAAGCACTATCGAAAGCTTTGGATGATCACAAGCAAGATCTAGCTATGTACTTGGTATATTTCAATTAAACAAAGTCATGTGTGTAGGTTATTTCGAAGAAATACCCCATTTATAATTAAGCAAGTTATATTGGTATTTAAAAGACGATGTAAGCCTAGTTCAATTTTATTTATAAATATTCAAGTTTAACTTATGCAAAATTAAACATTGTAATTCAAAAGAAGCATGTAAAAGCATCTAGGCGCTTATCTTTATATTTCGAGTTATTCTAATCAAATTACAACTTAAAAACACAATTATATTCATATTAATCAAATTAACAATTTAATTAAGAAAACTCGAGATAAACATATATTGCTTTTATTTAGGAAGCAAATTGCATAAACATTACTCAAATTAAGTTTGATTATAAAAACCGAGGTACACATCTAATTAGCTTTTAATTATAAGAAATATTGAACTAGTATTAAGCATATTAACTTTCTTATGAAAACACGTGTTGAACTCTAACTAGGTTTTAATTAGAAAAGCACGCATAATAAGATTTAATCATATTTAACATTTAAATAAATTATAAAACTAGGAACATGTACAACATTGGTCCTATCACGTAGTTTTAGTCGACATGAGCCCGATGCAACTTGAAACGGTGGAAACGGAGCTAAAACGCACAAGATACGACCAAAACAAGGTTCCAAAACCGACGGGCTTGAAAAGACGGTCGCGTGGACACCAAGAACGCTTTAAACAGAGCTAGGATGGAAAAGATATGGCCGAAACAAGAATCATGGACTAAATTGTGAATATCCGGAAGTTTAGGGGGGGTTTGTAAGATTTCGGGGACCTAAACACAATTATGTGTATAAACTAGAGGTCTTTGGTGCAAAAGAGTGGGCCTTGGACTGCGGGTGTGCGGTTTTGAAAGGCCAAGGGCTGAAATATAAAAACCAGGGGGCCGATCCGCAAGGGTTTTATACGGTGGAAGGACCGGCATGCAATTAGTGAAAAGTTCGGGGGCTCTTTAGAACAATTGCCGCGCAACCCTAGTTGACCGGTATGACTTCGTTGACCGGGCGGCTCGAACCGATCCGAGTTGTTGGTTCGGATCGGACGGCCGGTGCGGCACCGACGCGGGCGTGGACCGCGCCGTGGACCACGGTCCACGAGTCCACGCGTAGACCGGCCGAAGGGGGTAACCCCCGATCTAATCCGGGCCTTAGATCGCGGATCGAGCGGCCGGGGACGCCCGCACGCGAAGGGACGGCGGCGGGCACGCCGAGGGGGCGGCGCACGGTGGCCGGTCGCCGGAGAGACCGAACTTGAGCTCTAGGGCTCGGTTTGGCGCGCGGACAAGCTCTACACGAAGAGGGGAGAGAGGCGAACTCACCCGGGGGCTTAGGAAGGTAGCTAGGGTGGCGGAGTGGACACCGCGACGGTCGTAGCGGTCGGTGCAAGGTCGATGTGCGCAGGGAGGTGCTACGGCTCGGTTTGTGCGAAACAAAAGGGAGGATGAGGTTCCTTACCTTGCTGCGATGCTCAAGGTGAAGTGAACGGAGGCGGGCGGAAGTGGAGGCGAAGATCGACACCGCGATCCGAGCTCGGCGGCGGCGGATCTCCCGGTGCGGCTCGATCCGGCGACGGGGGAGGGCGGTCCCGGGACACGAGTTAGAGCTCGAGTGAGCCTTGCTCGTGAAGGAGAAGAAGGGAGAGAGAGTTAGGAGTACTCCACCGATGGCGGGATGCTTCGGCGGTCGGCAATGGTGGCGGCGGGAGAGACCAAGGCGGCGGTGCGTGCGTGAGAGGAGAGCGGTGCGGGGCATGTACGAGTGCGGAAAGAGTGCGCGCGCGGGGCTCGATCATGGGTTTTATAGGGCGATGGAGGGAGAGGGAGCGGCGACCGGGTAGTGGCCATCAATGGCCATTGGGGGCCGGCGGCCTTCATTGCCATCAAGGGGAGGTGCTTGACTAAGAGTAACGGGCAGAATTGAAGGCGGGGAAGTGAATGGGGGCTTCACCGCGCCTTTATGATGAGGTTTGAAGGAGAGGGAGGCGCGGGGACGCGGGGAACGGCCGGCGGCGCATCGCGGTTGCGAGCGGGGGAGAGGAAATGGGTCGGCTAGAGGTGGGGGGCGACCCCGGCACCGGGCCCCACCCGTCGGCCGGCGGGCCAAAAAGAGAAGGGAAGTGAGGCCGCTAGGCCGCGGTGGGCCGCAAGCGGGCGCCGGGCCGAAAGCGTGCAAGCGAAGGGAGAGGGAGAAAGGCGGCCTGCTCGGCCGGCGGCCGAGGAGGGATAGGTGGGCCGGTGGGCGAAAAGGGAGAGAGATGTTTGGAAGGAGTTTTCTTCCTTTTTTTAAAAAAAACCTTTTCAAACTCACATTTCAAACTTTTGAAATTGAACTCTTTTCAAAACACTCCAAGATTTTCAAAACATTTTTTTTAAAAGCTTTTAAAACTTCACACAAACAAATAATAAAACCATGCATTCAAATCATGATGCACAAGCACTTATTGCTTCTAAATTATTAAAATGATATTTAAATATTTTAAAGGCCAAATTTATTTGATAATTTATTTAATCCTTAGAAAATAAAATCTAAAACACCTTGTTGCTTACATTAATTTGGTGATGGAATTTTAGGGTGTTACAAATCTACCCCCCTTAAAAAGAATCTCGTCCCGAGATTCGAAGAGATTGGAAAGAACTAAGGGTATTATTCTGAGTCCATCTTGTACACTGAGTTCTTCCAACAGGCATAGTTCCTTCACCTACTTTCCTTAATCTTGAATCACTTTCTTCTTCTTTGGATGGGGCAGTAGCGACAACCTCAATTCTATCTCCTTGGTTATGAGTACTGACTTCTTAGCACACAAAATTTATTCCATCACATTCGCCTAACCAATCCATTCCAAGTATAACATCTATTCCACTTGATGTAAGAACTACTAGGTCAGCTTGAAAATCCATTCCCCTGATTTTAAGATTGACTCGTGGGCATACATAAGTGGATTTCATTTCACCGTTCGGGGAACTAATCAGCAAATGTGTCTTCATAGAACTCATAGGTATATCATGCTTTGCCACGAATTGTTCAGTAACGAAAGAATGTGATGCTCCGGAATCAAATAAAACTATTGCGAGCACGAGTTGATAGGAAACGTATCAAGCACAATACCAGGAGCGTCTTGAGCTTGTTCAGTTGTCACGTGGTTCACTCTGCCACGCACGTAATTCTGTTGACTCTTGTTGATCTGAGAATTGGCACTTCGATGGTGTATCTGAGATGTTGGTTGTCCGAACCTTTGACCATTATCTTTCTGGGGAGTCTAGATGTTACGATTTGGGCAGATGCTGGTATATCATTCCAATTCTCCACAATTGAAATAACCATTAGAGTGAACTTGAGAGTCGTTTCTCATTAGGGCATCGAAGCGATCTCGATGATGATTTGCAACATGTGGTGTTTGTTGCCCGAAATGTTGCAACCGCCGGGTTGAACGCCGCAATTGAGAATTTTGCAAATAATTTCCACTTGATCCACCGTAACTAAACCGAGGACCCCGTGATGAGTTGAAGCGGGAACGTATATTGCTGATTGTCCATGTGTTTGGAACTTGCGCTTCTGTTCACCCGGGGCCCACAAGTTTATTCTCTAGACCTATGTTTTGTTTGGTAATGTTGCGAAGTCCGAGAAGCCGTGACTCTCTAGTTGATAGTTGAGTAGCCCTATCGGACCATCCAGAAGTGTTCTTGCCTCTTTGGGTCGGATTAACTTCATCCGATGCATAGCGAGACAACCGAGTAAACTTGTCCGGATACTCGTTAACTAACATATTGCCTTGCTTTAGAGTGAGGAACTCTCTTTGCTTAAGCTTGATCACACCGGAGGGAATGTGGTGCACGTGAAAACTATCCCCGAACTCCCCGCCAGGTGATGGTGTTAGGTGCAGCATGTGCGACAGTGTACGCATTCCACCATTCGGCGGCTAATCCTTCCAAACATCCTGTTGTATACAGAACCATTCTCTCGATCAGTGCACTGTGTCATCTCCAACTTCTTGGTGACAGTCTTTAATCAATCATCAGCATCAAATGGATCGGTTGAGTGGGAGTATGTGGGAGGATGGTGACTCATGAATTCCTTATGCTTGTCCACCGGTGCCGCTGCTGCCGGTGGTGGTGGTCGGCTTCACCGAGCTTGAATATTTGATTAGTGGCAGCCGAGTTTTGGATTAGCCGCATGTGAGCGGCAAGAGATTGTTGCGTTCATCGGGACCCATTGCCGGGTTGGGGGTGGGGGTGATGCTTGAGTATGCTCGATTAGTAATATGAGCACGGACAACGATAGAATGTCTAGACCTTCTCCCGACCCGATGCTTAACATCCGATTGTTGGAGAAAGATATTTCGATAGGAATAGTGAACTAATGCATGGTGAGATGTTCTCAAAAAGATAAAACAACATGAACTTCCAATTTAAGACAAATTCTCATCCCGAGATTCACAAAGGCTAGCATGAGACAAGAGTTCGGGTGTTTAGCATCCAACACTCGCTTATCTTGCCTCCATATAATTCGTTTTACACAAGCTCCATATACATAATTCTTTGTTCTTCACAACTAACTTTATAAATAAAACACCTCATGACATATTCAATCTAAATTCATTTCTAACCGTCCATTCCATTTCTCGACTCGTTGATTTTCCTTTGTAGGATTTTTCTTCTTTTCTTGATAAAGTGATTTGAATAGAGCCGGATCGACTCCATAATTGTTTCTTTTCCTAAGCTTAGCCATCTCGAATCATACTTCGGGTCCTCATACACAACTTTTAATATTCTTCTCCATTTGATCCAAGGCTTCTTGTGTATTGATTTGCTTATTCTCGTCTCCGCCGAGCTTTCTTCTCATATCGGTCAAGACGTTTCTTAGGACACCCGCTAATAAAATGTCCATGATCTTTGCAAGAGAGAAACAATCTCCACTTTCTTTAATGTTTCGACGATTGCGTGGTGGATCTTCACTCTCATGTTCGATCCTTGAGTCAAATGGTAAAGATGTGAATTGTTCTCATGTTGCTCGGAAAATTCATTTTCCTCTTCT
Organism: Cenchrus americanus; assembly: GCA_947561735.1. Classification (NCBI taxonomy): domain Eukaryota; kingdom Viridiplantae; phylum Streptophyta; class Magnoliopsida; order Poales; family Poaceae; genus Cenchrus; species Cenchrus americanus. Next base: position 11,731,956 of record OX387239.1, read on the forward strand.
TACTTATGATTTCCTATAGTTTGCTTTCTAACTCAATAGCTTTGTTGATGACATCTTTCAAACTAGAATATTCATGTAAGCTTAGTATACTATGAAGGTCTTCATAGAACCCTTTGAGGAAATGCTCTCGTTTCTTTTTATCACTTTCGGACGATCTTGGTGCGTACATAGATAATCGAATAAATTTATCCCTATACTCATTCACCGTCATTTGCCCTTGCTTCAAGTTAAGGAACTCTTTCCTTTTGAGCTTCATCACACTTACAGGAATAAAGTGTGAGATAAAGTTGTTCTTGAATTCTTTCCAAACAATACTTTGTGGTTGCTCATGTTCGTAGATGTAAGAATCCCACCATTCTGAGGCTTCTCCTACAAGTTGTCCTGATGCAAACAAAACTTTCTCTCTATCGTCGCATTGCACCAAGTCTAGCTTCTGTTCAATTGTTGTGATCCATTCATCAGCTTCTAGGTGATCCATAGTGTTAGAGAACATAGGTGGCTCAGTATTCCAGAACTTTGTATGTGTATCCTCCGGGTTTGGATATGGTGATACATATTGATCACATCCAAGGTTGTAACTGCTATCATTGCTCTTGTCTTGGTTGCCTTTTTCCATCTGGTTAGTGGACAAAGATCAAGATCAGAAGAGAACGAGAATAAATTGAAGAGCAGGTAAAATTCTTGATATCATATCCATATTTTCTTGTTTGTAGTAATTGTAATCAAATTATGGTAGGAAGTAGAATAGCAAGGGATAGAAGAAAGAAAATAGGTCATCCTTTTCTTCACCTTCTTTCATGTGTTGATGTCTTCATATGCTTGTAGGTTTCTTGTTGTTGATGTTGGTGTTGCTTCTAGACTTTGATCTTCTAACATCCTCCAACCAACTCGAATGGCGTATAAGGATAACCCGCATTTGAACCCAACCTATCTCTATTAACCTAACAATTTATTTCTTGTTGCATTTGTGGCCATCACTCCACAATACAACTCACACAAACAAAGATCCAAATCAAACATGTGTTCAAACAACAAACATTAACACAACGATCGTCCTCATAGAAATGTTTCTATCGAAGTTGATAAGGGGTAGGCAATCTAAGAACTTATATTAGACAACCTTAGTGGTGAAGATTCAGCCAATAGAACAAGAAATGAACTCAGAATAGATCAAAACAAAATGATGTGTTTTAACAAGAAGACAAAGGTTAAACTAGATTTTATACGTAAAATAAGTTAATTTTGAAGGATGACAGGCTTTCTAGAACATGAATCCTTACTTTTCGACCATTTTGAACTTAAGGCTGCGTCCTACAGTCATTCACGCTTCGATACCACTTTGTCACACCCGATTTTCCGAAGAAAACCAAATGTATCTCATATGTGCGCCGGGATCAAGTTTACGCACATATGATAGACGTCATGAGTGAAATATCAATAAACAACAATAAAAACGTACAAGAGTTAAACCATTACATTATCTCTTTATTACACTCGTACGTTAGACTTGAAGGTCTTTACAACGATCAAACAATAACTATGAAGACGCAACTCCATCTTCATCTTCCACGGCATCCGACCGGGGTCACGCAAGCCTCGGAACTCCTCGTAGTCGCCGAAGAACTCTTCACCAGTGTTCTCCTCTGAACAGCGGGTAAGCAAGGGTGAGCACACTTATGGTTGGAGCTCAGCAAGTGGGGGAAAGATGCAAGTCCATCAAGGACAAGCTAAGAGTTTGTGCGGTTAGCATTTTAATGTTGGTCAAATTTTTATTAGCAAGCACCTATTTACTAGATGTAACTTTATACCAACCCACCGCATTTAGGAAAAACATCTCCTCTCAAAAACCCACAAGAAACCACAATTTAATTCCATCTTTATGTTTGATTATCATGTGAGGGTCCAGCCGCTCTTGACCGTGAGCACGGCCGTTATAACAGCTTTTACACTCGCAGAGGTTGTACACTTTCACCACAAGTCGCGTAAAAGGTCCGAAGAACTTTGAACCCAACCATGCCGTGCAAAAGTAGGCACAATACCACACTTCCGAGGTGTGGTTGCATAGGGACGCTACGAGGCCTTTACAAAGAGTCCTCCTATGTGTATTAGTCCATAGTAGCACACCTAGAGGCTATCTTTCGTATCCTCTCTCTACCCTCGGACCGTGTAAGCCTAGAAGACCACTTCCGTTCCAAAACTCCGTCCAAAGTAGAAGAGTCATAAAAGCATTCCTCCGTACCCCAAGCTACTAAGTCTAATAGCCACACAAGACTTCCCTAATTAATTGGCCAAGACAGAGCCATATGTCTTGTGGTCTCACCGTTTTCCCGGGTGATTCTCCATGTTCCGATTAAATCATATATGATCTTGTTATTAACCATAAGCACACACATAAATAATTATATCACCAAAGATCATGATCAACATTCATCGTATTGCAAAAGATTCATTTCATCCATCCCAAATTATAGCAACTAAGCATTATCTACCCAAAACATTTATTTAAAAGGGTTGTCCAAGGTAGTAGGGATAAAGTTCTAGTCATGTCCTTAAAAAGGTGATTTTCCCATCAAATTTATGCAAGTACAACGTTAAATGTAAACTTAGTTATCATGCAAGTTGTGTGGGGCAAAAATAGACTATGCGGGGGGAGAACACCACTTGCCTTCCTTGCTTAAACACCGGGGTTCTTCTTCTTCAAACACTTGCTCTTGATCTACTCCAACCGGCGCTCACTTGAAACCGGCACGATGTCTACGAGCACACAAGAAAGCATACAATAAACAAAACAATACACCAAGCATGAAAAGCTTAAAGGAAAGACAAGGGTTGGCTCTAGGAACGCGAACACAAAAGCACTAGGAACTATCGGAAGCTTTGGATGATCACAAACAAGAGCTAGCTATGTGCTTGGTATATTTCAATTAAACAAAGTCATGTGTGTAGGTTATTTCAAAGAAATACCTTGTTTATAATTAAGCAAGTTATATTGGTATTTAAAATACGATGTAAGCCTAGTTCAATTTTATTTATAAATATTCAAGTTTAACTTATGCAAATTAAACATTTTAATTCAAAAGAAGCATGTAAAAGCATCTAGGCGCTTATCTTTATATTTCGAGTTATTCTAATCAAATTACAACCGAAAAACACATTTATATTCATATTAATCAAATTAACAATTTAATTAAGAAAACTCGAGATAAACCTTTATTGCTTTTATTTAGGAAGCAAATTGCATAAACATTACTCAAATTAAGTTTGATTATAAAAACCGAGGTACACATCTAATTAGCTTTTAATTATAAGAAATATTGAACTAGTATTAAGCATATTAACTTTCTTATGAAAACACGTGTTGAACTCTAACTAGGTTTTAATTAGAAAAGCATGCGAATAAGATTTAATCATATTTAACATTTAAATAAATTATAAAACAAGGAACATGTACAACATTGGTCCTATCACGTAGTTTTAGTCGATATGAGCCCGACGCAACTTGAAACGGTGGAAACGGAGCTAAAACGCACAAGATACTGCCAAAACGAGGTTCCAAAACCGACGGGCTTGAAAAGACGGTCGCGTGGACACCAAGAACGCTTTAAACGGAGCTAGGATGGAAAAGATATGGCCGAAACAAGATTCATGGACTAAATTGTGAATATCCGGGAAGTTTAGGGGGTTTTTTGTAAGATTTCGGGGACCTAAACATAATTATGTGTATAAACTAGAGGTCTTTGGTGCAAAAGAGTGGGCCTTGGACTGCGGGTGTGCATTTTTGAAAGGCCAAGGGCTTAACCGTAAAACCAGGGGCCGATCCGCAAGGGTTTTATACGGTGGAAGGACCGCATGCAATTAGTGAAAAGTTCGGGGGCTCTTTAGAACAATTGCCGGCGCAACCCTAGTTGACCGGTATGACTTGGTTGACCGGGGCGGCTCGAACTGATCTGAGCCGTTGGTTCAGATCAGACGGCCGGTGCGGCGCTGACGTGGGCGTGGACCGCGCCGTGGACCACGGTCCACGGGTCCACGGTAGACCGGCCGAAGGGGGTAACCCCCGATCTAATCTGGGCCTTAGATCGCGGATCTAGCGGGCCGGGGATGCTCGCACGCGAAGGGACGGCGGCGGGCACGCCGAGGGGGCGGCGCACGGTGGCCGGCTCGCCGGAGAGACCGAACTTGAGCTCTAGGGCTCGGTTTGGCGCGAGGACAATCTCTACACGAAGAAGGGAGAGAGGCGAACTCACCCGGGGGCTTAGGGAGGTAGCTAGGGTGGCGGAGTGGACACCGCGACGGTCGTGGCGGTCGGTGCAAGGTCGACGTGCGGCGAGGAGGTGCTACGGCTCGGTTTGTGCGAAACAAAAGGGAGGATGAGGTTCCTTACCTTGCCGCGATGCTCAAAGTGAAGCGAACGGAGGCGGGGAGGCGGTGGAGGCGAAGATCGACGGGCGATCCGAGCTCGGGCGGCGGCGGATCTCGGTGCGGCTCGATCCGGAGGGAGGGCGGTCCTGGGACACGAGTTAGAGCTCGAGTGAGCCTTGCACGTGAAGGAGAAGAAGGGAGAGAGAGTTAGGAGTACTCCATCGACGGCGGGATGCTTCGGCGGTCGGCAATGGTGGCGGCCGGGAGAGACCAAGGCGGCGGCGCGTGCGTGAGAGGAGAGCGGTGCAGGGGCATGTACGAGTGCGGAAAGAGTGCGCGCGAGGGGCTCGATCACGGGTTTTATAGGGCGATGGAGGGAGAGGGAGCGGTGACCTACGGGGTAGTGGCCATCAATGGCCATTGGGGGCCGGCGGCCTTCATTGCCATCAAGGGGAGGCGCTTGACTAAGAGTAACGGTCGAATTGAAGGCGAGGAAGTGAATGGGGGCTTCACCGCACCTTTATGATGAGGTTTGGAGGAGAGGGAGGCGCGGGGGACGACCGGCGGCGCGCGCGGTTGCGAGTAGGGGAGAGGAAAGGGGTCGGCTGGAGGTGGGGGGCGACCCTGACAGCTGGGCCCCACCTGTCAGCGGCCGGGCCAAAAAGAGAATGGAAGAGAGGCCGCCGGGCGCCGCGGTGGGCCGCAAGCAGGCGCTGGGCCGAAAGCGCGCAAGCGAAGGGAGAGGGAGAAAGGCGGCTCGCTCGGGCCGCGGGCCGAGGAGGGATAGGTGGGCCGGTGGGCTGAAAAGGGAGAGAGAAGTTTGGGAAGGAGTTTTCTTCCTTTGTTTTAAAAAAAACCTTTTCAAACTCACATTTCAAACTTTTGAAATTGAACTCTTTTCAAAACACTCCAAGATTTTCGAACATTTTTAAAAGCTTTCAAAACTTCACACAAACAAATAATAAAACCATGCATTCAAATCATGATGCACAAGCACTTATTGCTTCTAAATTATTAAAATGATGTTTAATTATTTTAAAGGCCAAATTTATTTGATAATTTATTTAATCCTTAGAAAATAAAATCTAAAACACCTTGTTGCTTACATTAATTTGGTGATGGAATTTTAGGGTGTTACAGTGAGGTTTGCGAGTTTGTTTGATTCAACACATACATGACACTCTGAACCTTTGACTAAAGTGAATTTAAGAATTAAACTCAGATTTTCTAGCTGCATCATACAACTGAAATTAATATGACAGAGTGGTGAATGCCAAACATGGGACTCATCATTAATATTAACCACATGGTTCACAATTTCATTAAACTCATCACACAAAGAAAAGCGGAACCAGCCTCCGTATAATAACCTTTACCAACAAAAGTCCCATACTTCGAAAGTACACATTTATTGCATTCAAAACTAATTTAAAACCATCTGTACATTGTGCGGACCCGCTAACTAAATTCTTTTTGATAGTAGGGACATGTTCCATGTTCTTCAATCGCATAGTGTTTCTTGAAGTAAGCTTCATATTTACCGTACCAACACCATGAACATAGTGTATGTTCCACTACAAGACGGTCATCAACCATCTTATAGTCACTGAGCTTCTCCATGACATACAATTCGCTCCCAGCATTAGTAACACCGAAATTGGCCTCAAGCGCATCCCACAACTCTTTGCTTATTGCTATGGACAGATAAAAAAATAGATGGTCCGCAAGAATGGAAATCATTGCACCAGGAAACAGGTTATCGGCTGCCTTGAAAGATTTCTCCTCCTTTGGAGAAACTTGATCGGGCTTCCCCCGAATGACGTGAATCACGTGCATAGCAGTCAACCAGAGGATCATCTTATTCTGCCAACGCTTGAAATTGGTACCATAAAAAATATTCAGTTTGAGTGTAGCAGAGAAACTAGTAACCAAAAGCATATCATAATTAGGTTTTTGTATTGTTAGAAATCTAGGTTTTATTCGGCAAATTTTAATCCCATAATTCAGCAAACAATTCATGATATAAATGAGTGAAAACGTGATAGCATGGCATGTGGTTGTGTTCATGATTAACACAATATAATACATGAACAACACAAATAACAGCACAAGTTTGAGGATGTATGGTTTCAAATCTTTATACATCAACATGATACAACGGTTTGACAAAAATTATTTATACATCAAGATCATACAACGGTATATTGGAGACATTATGTTTGCAGTTGGGGTCCAAGCATTTTGGGAATCTAGCTGGTGCTACCTCCATCCTTAAATATACAACGTCAAGGACAAGCTAGTTAGTTCAAAAATGGACTAATTTTCTTGTCCTAAACGTCATTCATTTAAAAACTTTACGGAGTATTTTCTTTTAGTCTCCGATCCATATATGCGTCAGACTTCACCTTTCTTAGTTTGAGGCTCAATTCATCTGCTAGAGAATTATGGTCGTTGGCACAACATGTTGGAAAATCTGCAGGTGGTGGTGGGAGTGATGTATCTGCTGTTGGACCATCCTCTACAATAAACACTGCCGCCATGCCCATTGCCAAATGAAACTCATAGTGGCAATGCATGAACCATACCCCTGTAAATAATAAAGTCAAGCATTAGATCTATGGCAAACAAATAAGGTTTCATAGCAAATACATTAGGAAAAAACAGATCTTTTATGCACCTGGATTGTTTGCAACAAATCGCACGGCAGCCCATCCAAGATTTGGGACAAGAACAGTATTTTTAACCGGAGGGTTCACCAGGTTGTACCTTTCCACGTCTTTTGCTGCGTCATAGTTACCAAGACCTTCTGCAAGCAGGAACATGTCATGACCATGTAGATGCATTGGGTTGGAGTCACCCTGCAGAATCGCCGAGCTCTGGAACACAATGTCCACCACGGCACCTTGCTTGAACCTCCGTATTGTTGTTGCCTTGGACGACGGCTCTAACTGCATCTCCTTTGTTCCAAATGGAATCAAGGCTTTGTCAGTGAAGTTGAATGCCCTCGGTGGCTCATCTGGAAGTTCTTGCAATACATCTAAGAGACCGGTGTGGTAATACTGTGCTTCTAGTAGTGGCATATTCGCCATGGGGTCCAGGAACGAGATGTTGTTAATGGTTGCAAGAGTAAGAGAACTGTCATTGGGATCATTCCTCGGACAGAACTGATGACCATTCCGGCAGATTGAGCCGAGTCCAAGCACTAGGAACAGGTTCTCGTCCACTTGCCGAGGAACCGTCGGGTGATGCAGGCTCGTCAAGTTGTTGTGGAAGTAGAATGATGTAATGGTGTCATGATGGTCAGGCATCTGAGGAGCTAATGCTACATCACCTGATGGGTCTTCATCACCAGCATTGGCGATGGAGCTGTGGTTGACTTTGTACTGCACTATCCCTCTGGTAGTGAATTCTGGGGTCTGGGTATCCGGCAATGGAGCCTGGTTTGGCAGGGCAACCATGTAGTACCTGCCCGGGGATGCATTGGCAACAACCAGAGCGTCCACCGTCTCGCCGGGCGCGATCGCAATGACATCCGTGGTGTAGGGGCTGACATAGTTAGCATCGGCTGCGACCACTGTGAATTTGTGCCCAGCTATCTTTAGGTAGAACTCTGAGAAGAGACCAGCATTGATCACTCGTAGAAGATAGGTATTGCCAGGCACAACGTCTAGCACATAGCCATCTTCCGGCACACCTTCAAAATTGAATTGGAAGTTGAGCACACACTTATTTGTGCAGAAAAGATAAAGAAACGTGTCGTCGACACAGGCAAGTGCATAGTTCTGTAATTTTCTTACCAGAGCAATTGAAAAGATCTCCAAGCTTTCCATTGATTGTGGAACCATTAGCAAAGAAATCAAAGGAACCATTCTTCATTTTCCTACCGACCTGTGGAAGGTCCAGCTGCCACCAGTCCCCTGCAACAACGTCAGAATCAGCCACAGAAAGAAATTAAGCTCAGAAACTTGTTTCAAAATTATTCATTTGGGTTAGGAATAATAGTACATTTTCTATATGCTCAAAACGATATGTGGATGACAATAATGTGAAGATGAATAACTTTACGAACCTATAATTATTGGGACCTCCATATCAGGCTTTGGAAATGGATAGGATTTGGCCCCGTGTCTCGGCCGGATGATGAGAGCGCCGTGCAGGGTTGCCCGGAGGAAAGGGACGTGAGCGTGCCACCAGAGGGTGCCTTCTTGACCGACGACATTGAACCGATAGGTGAAGTTGTGGTCCGGCAGGATGGGGTGTTGCGTGATCATTGGCACCCCATCAGCCCAACAATTCAGCCATTGCCTCACTCCATGCCTATGTCCGACAACACACTCACACACACAAAAATTAGAATAGTGAAAAAAGAATCATGACTTCAAAGTGCTGGAAACCATTTTGTTTTCACCATCACCAGGAACTTGATAAAAATTGAAATAAGTTAAGTAGGTGCTTAAATCGAAATACCAGTGGATTGTTATGTTGTGTGGTGACTTGTTGACGACATGAACAGTTACCGAGTCTCCCTCTGTGACCTCAATCGCTGGCCCTGGGAGCTGCCCATTCACCACGGTGACCAGTGTCTCGTTGCACAAGTGTGTCATCTTCACCTGGGAAACCTACATATGTGCATGTTCCAACAATTTATGCAAGGCATACATGGTGGTTTAAACATTAAGAATGAAAACCATGGTCGAACATCAGGAAGACTATGGCAAAGAAGAATCAGGCATACTTACAATGAACGTGTGCTCAACGGCTGCCGCATCTCCCAGTCCAACTGCTGTGTAGATCAGGAAGCCAATGGCGATAGCTAGCGCCCTTGAGGTAGCTGCTGTCATGGGGAATCTTCCGCTCCCCAAGCTCGCCATGGCTGTGTGCTTGCACTGCTAGGTAGTCCAGAACTCCAGATCAGCTAGCTTTGCTATGAATGAAGCAACAACGTATCTGGCCGGCGACTGATTATAAAGAAGCAGAGACACACGTTCTTCAACACGTGCGATGGCTCAGCACCTACGCAGCCGCAAGGCCACCGGACCACAAGGTCACTCACGATTCCTATCATGACGCAAGCCTTGTGGCACACCATGACGCTAATAGTAATGGCGTCACTAGCTACCTACGTGAGTTTTTGGTATGCTCGCACTACTAGGCACATTAAATACTATGAGCTTTAAGGCACGTTTGGATCACCTTTAGTCTCATGACTAAAATTAGTCGAGCTAAAAAGTTTTGGTCACCCCTAGTTTTGAAGCAAGAGTTAAAGTGTATTAAAAGAGCATTAAAGTCACTATTTCTCTCTCTCTTTCTCTTGTCTCTCCTTCCCAAGGTGGACATGGCTTGAAGCTATTGGCAGCATGCATGTGGTCATTAATGAGGAAAGAGGAAGAGAAGATTTTAGTCCCTTTTATCTCCCCCACCCCCTACTAGCAAAGTTTAGCCTCAAGACTAATTTTAGCCTCACTTTAGTCTCAAATTTGTTTGGAAGTTTAGCTCCTGCTAGAGGCTAATTTTAGTCCGGCTAATTTTAGTCCCTATGATCCAAACATGCTCTTAGTGAGCTGAGCATAGACGATGCACAATAGGACGTCCTAATGCAAGCGGGGCAGATTTTGGCTGCAAGCCCGCTGGACAAACCCGCAACGCAACCCTGTTGGACAATCAAAATCGAGCCCGCATTTGCAAGCGGCGTTATGCGGGCCAACCAACGGGGCCCAGCGGCGCCGTGAGCCTCATGGGCCCGCCGGCGGATTAGAGATGGTCTCCATGCTTACCTCGTGCTAGTCTTCTCCCATTTTGTTGGCGGCCAGTATGCAGCGGGGGCAGCGGTGATGGTGTGCACGTGTGAAATCTGTGTTCCTCCTTTCCGGCATAGATGATTCAAATACTGATTTTTTTTATCTTGTTTGCAGGTGGGAATAAGCTCCGGAATCATATCTATGAATGTCCATTCGAATCTATGAATGTCCATTCCAAGCTACGCATGCTCTCTGAATCCTTGTTAATTTTTGCTCGACATGTTTGAGGAGTGATGCCAAATTGCGTATGCAACCAGGGCCGTCTCCGGAAATTTGAGGCCCATGAGCCAAATACAAAATGTGGCCTCAATTTTTTTAAAAAAATCATATGTTCAATAATATTTTTCATAATTAATATTCTCCGAGACGATATAATGCAGACTACGGAGCTGCACGCACATAAATCTACCTATGTGTCGTATACTGATTGTGAAAATCCTAGACACTGTTTGGTTGCTAATTTTTTCGCACAACTAAAACAAGTTCTTTAGAAGTAGTGAACATAGACTAATTATAAAACTAATTATACGGATGCGGGGGAAATCGCGAAACGAACCCATTAAACCTAATTAATACATCATTGAAAATTATTTATTGTAGCATGATGTTGTCTAATCATAGTATAATTAAGCTTGTTAGATTCGTCTCGGGATTTGAGTCAGGGGTTATGAAATGAGTTTTGTTATTGATCCACGTTTAATACTCCTAGTTAATATCCATAGATGCAATGTGACGGATAATAGACTTTTTTGAACTAAACATGTTAATCATGGAGAGTTTCAAAGGCTCGGATGGATTGGGCCATGGACGCGTGCATGCCCAACGATGATTCGCGCAAGCACAATATTCTACATGTTGTATCGGGCTCTTCATTTCCTTAAGGAATAAGGCCACGTTAATGATAGATTAGCAATTTGGGGGCCTCACTTTTTGGGGGCCCTGTTCGGCCGCTCAGCTTGCACATGCCCATCGACGGGCCTGTATGCAACCTAACTTAATTCTTGTGTATTCTTGCAAAGTGTTTTTTTCTGACGGCTTGGCGCATGTACAGACCCACATTATTTTTTTTTCCGGAGTACATTGATATCTCATCTGCGCTGCTGCTGCTGTTGTTTTGGCTGGCAAGATTGTGATTGGGTCCTGTCATGCATCATCGGTCACTGCAAGGAAATTCTCATTCGAGTTTTATGAAGAGTTTTATGCCATTAAAATTTATATCATATCTCCAGTTTCGTTGACGATGAGAGAAAAAGTGAGTTTCGTGACATGTACAAGGAGTTTCATCCCATAAAAATCCACTAACACAGTTATCTAATTTCTAGTTTATGTAATAACTATACTACGAATATGTGCATTGAGACTAGCCTAAGTCAACTGCATATGATTAGCTGAGACACCTACACCTGTTGTGTGTATAATAGCGTGTGGTCGGCACGGCACGAGCGCTGCATCCCAGTTCGTGGGCCAACTCCCCGCATTCGCAACCCAACATCAGTGACTAGTTTTAGTTTCGCGGCGATCAATGTAGCTCAGCTCAAGTTTGATGCGCCTTTTGTATGACCGCCAATTTTTTAATAATGGATTACATAATCCGGCCTCTACATCGAGGGATGTACACAGCCAAAAAGTACGACCAAAGTTGGTTCGGGGATACAACAAACCGAAGTGAAAAAAGATCCAAAGACTAAAGCAAACGATAAAAGTGCTTCCACCCTCTATTAGAAATATCTAGAGCGACCACTTACAATCTCTCGCTCAGCAAAATGAGGGTGTCCTTGGCTTGCTCGTCACGCCGGAATCGGGACCCGGAGCGTAGCCGATATGCTACCCCCCGAAAATAACCTACATGATAGAGTTAGTTTTCAATTTGTTGAAATTACATCATTCCGGCATCGCCGATAGCCCAACAGACAGTAGCCTACACCCACCCGCATCAAACCTTTCAAGTTCTTAGGTTGATTATTAAGCCAAGTACCAAACAAATGGCTAATGGATCTGGGTTGGTTAAGATTAGTAGCGAAGAAGATTATCTACCAAATTGTTTTAGCAAAGGGGTAGTCAAGGAATAGTGTTGGATACTCTCATTCCTATTACAACTAACACATTTCTTGCTACCTTTCCAATTATTCCTAGCCGATTGTCTTTAGTGAGAACTACTCCCCTTTGCACAAACCAGAGAAAGATCTTTATCTTTAGTGGAATCCTCATCTTCCATATCTTTCGATCTTTGAAAGGGTGGATTTGTATCAATAAGATGGTGATACAACGACCGGACGGTGAACAAACCGGACTTTGTCAGGCCCCATTTAAAAAAAAATCGAGCCTTCGATTAGTTGCACGTGTGAGATTCGTGCCACTAAACCAAGCCAATCTCTAAGATTGTTATCCACTAGAGCCCTCCTGAAGGAGATATTTAGAGTACTTGTGGCCATTATCTTGGAAATTGTCGCGTGTGGCTCCCTCGTTATATTATACAAGTTCGGGTATTGAATTTTGAGCGGCTTGTCTCTTATCCAAGTGTCATCCCGAATCTCACATTGGTCCGATCCTTTATAACAAAGGTACCTAAAGACAGATATCTCATCTTTTATATGCATGAGCCCTCTCCAAAAATGCGAGTCATAGGGTTTGGCTTCCACTTGAGTTAAAGATTTAGCTCTTAGGTATTTATTTCGGAGCATCGTTTGCCACATGCCATGTGTGTTTAGTATGACCGCCAATTGGGCCTGCCTTCGTAGTACCATGCATGCATGTGGGCAATTGGTCCACTATTGGTCCTGCCCTCGTGATGCACGCTCAGCAAACAAGCACTTGTGAACTTGTGATGGGTCCGGCCAGCAAGACCGCAACAGGTCAACAGAACTGTTAGATTAATTGTAGAACATGCATATAGCAAAATTGTCAGAGGAAATGCATGATCAGAACGAAAACACAATCCTAGGAGAAATGTAGTGCAAATGTATCTGTCCGATCCAAGGCAGGCATTGCATGTTCTCAACTATTAAGTGCCGCACACATTTTACATGTATAAAAGGCCTCCTTGACTTGTTTTTCTTTTGACCTGCATTATGCGTGGTCAATGGAATATTTTTCTAATTTTGTTTAATTTTATAAATTTAATATTATTATCAGTATATTTTGTGGTTATAAGTTTATAACCATAGGAAATACACAATATATGATACAAATAATGGTTATATGTTATATGGGAGCTCGTGTTAAATTCTACCATACCTACTATACCTTATAACAATAGGAGGAAGGAGTACTTGTTAGAACAGGAACCAACAAATGTGTAATGAATCCAGGTACATTGTGTAGGAATCCAGGTACTTTACAAATAAATATAGTGTGGGAATCCTTATGATAAAAAATTTATATGAGAAGGCTACATTGTGTAATGAATCCAGGTACTTAAAAAATAAATATTTGTCGATGTTTTTAACATTGCAGAAAGGAAGAGGAATAAATCATAGTCACCTCACACTAGTATAGAACCGACCTTTGGTTCGGCCCTTTAGTATTGATTGACTTTTGAAACTGAAACTAAATACCATGCATCAACCTGGATATGGATGGGCGCGAATGGAATGCACCGAGTCTTTAGTTCTGGTGGTAACACCAACCAAGACTAAAGGCACACTATGCAATAGCGGCTTTCCCCGCAATAATTTGCGTCGGCCATGTCACTGGTCCAGCCCTGGTGGTCTTGCATAAATATGGTGTAGGAATCCTTGTGGTAAAAAATTTTAGACGAGAACGCTACACTATCAAATGAATCCGGGTACTTAACAAATAAGTATCGGTGGATGTCAACGTTTTTAACACTGTGGACAGGAATAGGAATGAAGCAGAGCCACCTCACCTGGCCAAGTCACTGGTACTGATGCCCTCGTGGTTCACGAGTACCAGGCTAAGGCTAGCAGACAAGATGTTGCCGGACTGCTAGCAGTGGTGCCTTTTGCATGTGCTCACACAATGGCGCAGCTTGTTCGTTACATGCATGTGAACACTCAAGAACGCCACTACTTCAGAAAAGAACTTTTTTTTTGCACCAGGTAAATTTGCATTTACTAGTCCATCATGCCTCGGCACGAGTGTAACACCCTAACAATTCCATCACTAAATTAATATAAGCAACAAGCAATTCAGTGGTGGAGAGGGAGTCTTTGGTTGGGGCCTTTAGTCCCGGTTCAACTTTGGAGCCGGGACTAAAGGTCTTTCGTCGACGTGGCCCAAAATTCTCGCCGGAGACACCACCCTTTAGTCCCGGTTGGTATAACCAACCGTGACAAAAGGGCTTCCCAACGTCATTTTCCCGCAATGATTGACGCGGGATTTTAGCACCGGTGGAATTACCAACCGAGACTAAAACCTTTAGTCTTGGTTGGTAATTCGACCCGGTGCTAATTCTTTAGTCCCGGGTGGAGTTACCAACCGGGACTAAAGTGTGCCCTTTAGTCTCGGTTGGTAACTCCAACCAGGACTAATAGCCGGCACCCCGTAAATCTAACTTCTTCTTCCCCTTTCTATTGCCCGAGCCATTCTTCACCAAGAGCTCATGCTTCTCCTCCATGGCGCCTCAACCTTAGAGAGGTGCTGCTGAATTTTTTCTTCATGTATTTGTGAAGATTTCTCTCCTGTAAAGTGTTTCCAAGGTTTGATTCTTCTTCCTCCCATCATTTGTTGTGATTAATTGTTTTTATATATTTTAGAGATGGAGAAAATAGAAATCTTAAATCCTAGGTGGGAGGAGGTAATGAGAGATGAGGTTATTTATATACTTTAGATTGAGCAAAATGTGGTTGGCTAAACTAGCATTGTCTTGTTATCTTTTATATCGACCTGGAGAAAATTGAATTTTACTTTTTGATATAATGAAACATAGAACTTATTATGATTTTACATTTAGCTATTTTTATAGAAGTTAGTTTATAAAAAATATGGTCATTAACAATGGAGATCAAAATGGCCATTAGGTGACCTCTATATGTCATTGTACCACATTTATGAATTCACGTATTGTGTTGAGATGATCAACATGTTAAGGAGGAATGTAGGTAGGGCTCCAGTTCTCATCATCTAGTTCATAACGGAATACATCATCGAATTCACCCTTCTTATTTCTCTTTGTTTACTTCTTAATATAATTTATGGAACTAATATGATGCGGACGAATCGGCAATGGGTGAACGCCGATAGACGATCCCCAGTACATTGATGGCATGCAACCTTTTCTCGAAGTGGCCAAAGCCAACAAGAACCAAAGGGATTCATGTGTTGTCCATGCTCATTGTGCGAAATGACAAAGACTACTCGATCGGGGGACTCTTCACCTCCACTTGATTAAAAATGGATTCATAGCAAACTATGTGCTTTGGACTAGGCACGGTGAAAGAGGGGTTGTGATGGAAGAGAACGAAGATGAGGAGGATGATAATAACATTCCCGATCGGGCCGCGGGGGCAAGATTTTGCGGATACTTTAATGGAAGATGCTAACGAAGAAGAGATACCGGAAGACAACCATGTTGATGATCTTGGTCAAGTTCTAAAAGATGCACAAAGGGACCGTGAAAATGACAATGAAAAGGCAAAGTTGTGTCGTATGATAGAAGATCATAGAAAACTATTGTACCCGCATTGATGTCTAGTTGAGGCCACTAGCCGGTGACTTGAAGATATTGTGGAAGCCTGGTGTGGCGGAGGTTTGGGATGAGTTCAAGTGTGAGGAGTTCAGAATGCATGCCATGTTGTTCACCACCATCAATGACAACCCGGCTCATCGCAACCTCTCTGGCCAGAGTAAAAGGAAAGGGGCGGCTTGCCCACACTCGCTTGGAAGATACTTGCGCGGTATGGCTAACGCATTCAAAGAAATACGTATTTATGGGGCACCATCGTTTCCTCGGGAAGAAACATCCATACCGGGCCATGGATTGTCAGTTTAATGGGGAAAAGGAGAATCAAGAGGTGTCGTTACATGTGACTAGAGATCTGACCCACTTGAAAGTCAAGGTCGTCAAAACTATCGATGAGTTACCCAAACTGACTGAAAAAACCCTTGGCAAAAGAAAGAAACGAGATGGTGGAGAAGAAGAAGAAACAATGTGGAACAAGAAATCAATTCTATGGGAGCTAGAGTATTGGCCGATGTTGGATGTGCGTCATTCGATTGACAACATGCACGTCAAGAAGAATGTGTGTGAAGCTTCTTATGGAACATTGCTATAACAAAAGGCCGAAGGAAAAGATCATAAAAATGCAAGGGTGAGGATCTTAAAGAGCTCGGCATTAGGCCGAAGCTCTATGCGGAGGACACGAGAGATGGGGACGAACCTTCCCGTTGCTGCAACCACCTTGTCAAATGCGTGAGAGAAAAGAATTCGTGTTTTTGCATGATTTGAAAGTACCTTCGGGCTACTCATCAAACTTCAAGAGGCTAGTGTCGGTGAAAGACATGAAAATGAATTTCAAATTGATGAAATCTCATGATTGCCATGTGTTGATGACAACTCTTCTTCATGTTGCACTCGAGAGGTATTAAGACGGAAGCGGTTCGCAACGCGGTCATGAGCTTGTGTTTATTCTTCAATGCAATGGAACAGAAGGTGATTGATGAGGAAAAACTATTAGACTTGGGGAGGAGGCATTTCGAGACCCTATGTCCGCTTGAAGCTACCTTCCCACCATCATTCTTTGATCTCATGCCGCATCTAACGAAGACATCTCGCGAGGGAAATCTAGTTGCTTGGCCCATCTTACCTTCATCGATGTTTCCATATGAGAGGTTCTATGGATTCCCGATCTCATTGGTACATAACCGGTTATTTCCGGAGGGAGCCATTGTTCGTGGCAACGAGACCATCAAAGTAGTGGAGTGGGCCATGGGTTATATGGACCCACAAAACCCAATTGGTGTGCCTCGCTCACGGTATGAAGGTAGGCTTTTAGGTGTTGGGACCATGGGGAAAAGGTCGGTCACTCGAACGCAGATGCCTTCCAAAAGGCTCATTTCACCGTGATACACTAGCTGCACCTAATTACACGGCTTGCCAATTTGCACAAACGACAACTACGTGAAAACAACCCGATCGTGGTAGGGCTTGGCTTGCAAATATGCACATGGAAGGTTTCGGCAAGTGGCTCCGAGATTATGTCGAGACATGCGGCAATAATGCTTTAATTACCGACGAGATAAGGAATCTAGCAACGGGGCCATTGTTCACTGTTACAAGATACGAAGCAATGGATATCAATGGATACACGTTCTACACTATGGCCCGGGATAAAAAGAGCATCTATCAAAATAGTGGTGTGTGTGTACGGGCCATCGTCGATGACAATAATGATGATGATGACATGGAGACAGGCACATATTATGGTGATATAGACGAGATATGGGAGCTTGATTATGTAGGGTTGAAGGTAGCCTTGTTTCGGTGTAGATGGGTCACCAATGGGAAGAGAGTTGTGAGCAAGGACAAATATGGTTATGTTAGTGTTGATCTCTGGGCATAGATTTAATCACACAAGCATGTCTCTTGAGATGCAAAATCACACACACACACAGATTGCATCAAAAGAGACACGGATTAGCCACCCGTCGGCTTGTTCATCTTCATGCTTGCAAGTGTGTAGGTAAATCATACAAAAATTGTACTTGCACGGAGATAATCAAACAAGCATGTCTCTTGAGATGCAAAATCACACGGACACACAGATTACGGTCATCATTGATGCATCAAAACAAGGTTACAATGCAGCCATATCTTCATGACGAGATATGCAAAATGACACACACATATCGCTCTTGCTCCATCCGGATTACGGCTTCTACCTCATCTTTCAAGTTAACACAAGAGAAAGATACGAGAGAGGGTGGAAACATATCCCTTAAAAAAATCCCTCCTCCTAGAGGAGAAGGGGAAAGCAAAAGGTGGCCCAAGTGTGACGGAAAAGGCTGTAGTAGGCTTTCCGTCGGCTTGTTCATCCCGATGCCGGGAGGTTCCGGGCTACCTTCCCCGACACATCTCCGCGAGCAAGGGGTATTTCACAAGGATTCTTCTAGCACTGTGTTAGAGGGATGAGCAACCCAATCACCCATATCACAAGAATTCTTCTAGCAACCGAGAGATCAAGGAGGAGGAAGAAGAGAGAAAAGCAAAATCTTGTTCCCTACAAGATCTATTCTTTTGCACCATAGCTAGATTTAGATCTAGAGAAGAAGGAAGCAAGTGACTTGCTTTATTGTATCGAAGAAGGAACCATATAGCAAGATCTAGATCTAGAGAAGAAGGAAGCAACTTGAAGTGAGGAGGACCGATAGGCGCCGGTGCCTTTTTATAGAAAAAACAAGGAAGGGATATGATCAAGAGACATAATTGATAGGTGAAACTCGTTGCCAATCAATGCCCGAGAGTAGAGGTACGGTAGCGATTCCAATGTAGAATTAAATGATACGCGGAGTAACCAAGCATCGTCTCCAATGGTCGTGTTTGGATGGTAGATGTTAGTTTTATTGTTAGTGGTAGTTTTTAAAACCTCCAAATTAACACATAAAAAACTAACATCTTGGATGCTTGGATGGAGGTGTTAGTTTGCATTTGAAATAACTTTTCCAAACAATTGAAAAAGGAGAGAGAGAGAAAAGGGGTGGGGTCCACCAAACTAACGAGAATTACCACCTCTTGGAGGTGTTAGTTTTTTGGGGGTGTTAGTTCCAACTAACTCCAAACTAACACATGTGTTTGCCTCCAAAGTGTTAGTTTTGGTGTTCGTTTGCTACAAACTAATACTAACACCTCCATCCAAACATGACCAATGTAGTCATCATCTCAAAAAGAAAATAGAGGAAGGGATAACATCAAGAGCACGGAAACCGGAAGAGGTTCCCGGGACGGTCAATGGCGAAACTGTTGCCGGTCAATGGCCGAGAGTAGAGCTTCGAGAGGTAGTGATTCCAATGTAGAATTAAATAATACGCGGAGTAATGAAACATTGTCTCTACGCGGATTAGCCATACGTCGTCTCCATTGCATACTTAAACCGTGTTTGGAAACAAATCTCTTGTATCTTCTCCTTCCAAAACAATTAGATCCGAAAACCAGCTTTTGCCATAGTTCATTTTGCGGATAAGAGTAGTTTGAGAAATTGGCTAAGTTTCTTGCAAATTCGAAGTTCATGTTTAGAAAGTTTTCCTTGCTATGCTTCGACCGGTCTCGGGAATCCGCAGGCTTGCTTCTTCTTCGGGATCAAAGCCGTCCGCATGGAAAACGGGGATACAATGATCTCCCGGCGCGGCCGCTTAGGGTGGGCACGATGCGGCGGCCTATCTATACACCTGTCTTGCTCTACGGAGACAATGGCGGTGCCGCCGCCGACGACACCGTGAAGCGGTAAATGAGGCGGGTCACGAGCGGCGGCGATACGACATCGAGATGGCTAAGCAACGAGGGGTGTCCGCCTTTGCGCGAGAAGGACGCGCGTGCGATCCACTCCTCAACGTGGCGCATTTGGAGTGAACCGTTGCCGCCTCCGGCACCGGTGTACGGCGATCGGTTGTGCGTAGGTAACGGCGGCGGCCGCGGTGTGGAAAAAGGATGGCTTCGAATTTCTCCGATTTGCGGCGAAGACTATAGGCTATCTTTGCGAAATGGTGAAGTTCGCACGAGTATTAGAATAGGAAATCGGTAGTAGATTAGCTTTTGTATGATTTTTGAATTATCCGTATAAAACTTTGGTAGAGCAACAAATCCGTCGCGGGTTATCGGCTCGCGTCGCTAATATTTGTGGGGCCCGATTCTATTCAAATAAAGAACAGTTCACATTTCTCCTTTTAATCCGCAATCAAATGTCGTAACAAGTATTTACGCATCGTTATTAGTCCAAATTTGATATTTTTTCTAATTTTTTTCTAAAATCACCATATTTTCATTAATTTCGTTGTTTAGTGTGCATTCCATTTGTTGATTAATGTTTGTATGCCTTATTTTGTTTTACACAACCATTGGTGATGAAACTTTACATTTCGTAACCTTAAGGTGAACACAAGGTTTTGTTAAGTTTTCAAATGCATATGAGTTCGAACATGTTGCAAAGTGTGGAAAACTTCAATGTTGAAGCAAACATTGTAGGAAACAATGTGAGAGATGTAGACATTTGTACACAAGTATATTATTCCTTCATCGATACCATTTGAAATTTCGAAGACAAGGTTAGGTACCCAAATTATGTTGCCAAGTCAATTTGTAGATTTTTTATAGCAAATTTGATGTTATTAGAATTATTATATAATTACAATGGGGTGAAAAAACGAAACATATGAAATTTGGGCACACAAGTGTATTTGTTGATATTTTATTCAAATATTGAATGTCCAAATATGAATTGTTCGTATTTTTATGTTTTTTAGGTGTTGTTTTATTGACTCTAATAATTCAAAGAAGTAAGTTTCATTCCAAAAAAATAGTGACGGGACCACCCGTCGGCGTCGGTAGCCAATATAAAAATGATAATCGTTGCTGCCCGCCCGACCCAACTACCAACAAATGCGATGCGTGTTCACTAACCATCGTCGCCAATGACACCGACCCACGCGTCGGCGTCGGCGGGCTAACATGCGTCGGCAATGACTATTCATTGTCTCTAAGATCTAATTCATCACAACGGATCTCTAGTTCATCACAACAAATCTCCGAGTTCATTACAACGAACACGAGTTCATCACAACGCGGTTGAATCTACTAATTGGTAGAGGAGTCTATCAATAAGTCGGAGTCCCGTCCGCCTTCATCACCGTTGTCGCCACCGTTGCCATGGTCGTCGCCGTGGCTGCCGTCGTCGTCGTCGGAGCCACCGTCGTCGAAGACGAAATGGCGGCGGGGAGGTTCTCGAGCTTCTCAGCCAACCTGTGGATCCTGAAGGCGAGACCCTTCACGCTCAAGTCCTTGTACACATCATGATGCGCCTTGATGTCAAAGGCCATGCCAACACCTTCAAGCTTTCTGAAGTCGATCCTGAGCAGCTCGACGGTGAACTTAGTGTCGTCTAAGAGCGGTTCCTCGTTAGTGTCCTTGGTCGCCGGCTCCTTCCCCTTCTCCAACTTCTTCCGACGGCGGATTTCGTCGTCATCGTCCTCCCTTCGTCCCCGCTTCGACGGTGGTGGGCTCCTCGATGCCATTTCCTCCTTCTTTCGGTGACCGGAGATTTGTAGTGGTGGATCGTGAGGAGGAAGAAGTGAAAAAGATAATAATCTTATGGAAGTAGCGGGGGAAAGCGGGGGAGGGCGAGGGAGTTATATTGATAAGATGCGAAACCGTCGGGCGCCTCCGCCCCACCCACTACTCCATTACTGCCAGTACGTGCCACTCGATTGCGCATCGGGCTCGTTTAGGGCGCAAAACCGTCCAAAACCACACGTCGCCTTTCAATTACGCGGGAAGGAGAAGGGGTGGGGCAATGATGTCGGGCCGACTTGTCAACATCGGCGGCCAAACTACGGCGCCTTCTTCAACCTTCAAGCCTCGTCGCCTTCTTCAACTTAAATCCTCGTCGCCAACTTCATGCCTCATCGCCTTCCACTTCAATCCTTGTTGCCAACTTCATCCCTCGTCGCCAACTTCAACCCTCATCGTCTTCAACTTCAACCCTCGTCTCATTTCAATTTCCAAACCCCGTCACTTTTCTATTTCCTCCCCTTCTCCTTGATGCCCGCGGTGTGCTTGATACGATTCTTGCTAGATGAACTTGTCACCTAGATCATCATCCACTCCATCAAGGATGAGCCCGTCTTCCATTTTACGAACCTTCGCAATAAAATATGCGGCACCTTCCGGTGCATCTACACCTACGATGTCCGCATGTGTCCTTGCGTGATCTTCGTGCGGTGTGCAAGAATCACTATGTCGGGTCGTGCTTTGAGCGGCGCTTCCACGAAGACAATGAACCGGAGGCATTGTGGTTCGAGGGGATGGAGAGGTTGATGAGGTCGCGGAACCTCGATAAGGGTGCGAAGCTCATCGGAGATGCCGCCGTCGAAGACTCCGGTGCCAAGTACTTCTTAGCGATCTTTGAAGTACCGTTGCAACTCGGCGGACCCCCGAAGCCATGGCACTTGCTCCGGAAATTAGCGGCGGCCCGTCGCCTCGTGACGGCCGGTGGAAGAACCACAACCCTGTGGCGACCGCGCTACCTCATCAAGTAGGATCTCGACAACATTGCGTGGTGGTACGAGCTTGATGACGGTGATGACAACAAAATTCTCGTTGCTTCCCGTCCGGAATCCCCACATCTGCATTTGGGTAGTGGGATGTAGGTGCTACGAGTGGATATAGAGAGATCCTCCACTACTTGCAACGCCGCGTGTCACGGCCGTCATGAATTCGACCTCTCGGACACGTAGCTTCCGCTCCGCCGTGGAGTACGCCGTCGGCGGGATGAACATCGGGATGTAGGTGCAAGCATCAATGAACATTATCTATCTTGAATGTAAATTATTAGATATTACTAAACGTGGATTTGATTTTCTCGGGATGTTGGTTTCTAATCGGTTTTCGATAGATAACATTTGATTTTTCACGTTTGTGAGTCAAATTGAAGGTTGCGGTGGTCTCATTTGCCGCCGACGAGGCATGGGATGCCCTCATGGGTGTCAAAACTGCCAAAGCGGGCACGACAACAACAGCGGTGGGTGGCGGTGCCCTCTGCTTCCTCCTTTGTTCTATTGGAGAATGAAGAACGAGTTTATCCGTTGTTGACGGATAAAACTCGTATCCACCTACGATCCGCAAGCGTATCGACCTACACCTTTTTCACCACGGGATTCCCAAGGTTCTTGTCAATCCGCGGAGCAAGGGGATTGCTAGCACTTAACCAAGTAATAATCTAGTTAAATGGAAAACCTTTGAAAAAGTATTAATCTAAAGGTAAAGACAATCTAACCTAAGTTAATATAAGTTGATCAAACAAATCTAGGGTTAAACTAGATGGTAAAGGGTGGACACAAGAGAGTGGTTAAGAAAGATAAGTGTTCCCTCCCCATGATCTAGAATAACATGAATATGCATCTACTACACGAGAGTGGTAAACCAATCTACCCGGGGTTGTGACCACGGTTTCGCCCTTTCCATCCCCTCGTCTTGTCACTACGCGAAGGTAATCGTGACTAGACCTATGATGGACACGGTATGTTGATGGAATCTATGGGAGTAGCGGATATCATACGCCCGAAAAACACGGTAGCTAACCTTAATCATCAAAGCATCATCAACAAGAAAGCAATAGATTGAAACCACGAATCAAGTAGCGATCACATAGCATGCATACATATAATCCTAGGTATGAACGGAGACATTAACCCATCATCTTACACGGATTGAAGCACATAGGGGTGATGGAGACTCCGAAGAACGTCGTCGATGAAGATGGCGGCGATGGAGCTTGGGAACACCCCTAGGCCGGCGACTTGGAGCCCTCATCTTGCGGCGGCTCTCCGATGAATGGATGTCAATGGGTCACCATCTTGAGGGCCTAGGGGGTTGTATTTATGTCTTTTGGGTGCCTTTGGGCCCGCTCCACCTTGCCTTGCACGAGATCCTCCTTGGGATAGAAGCAATCTTGGTTTTCATAAAATCGACCAGATTTTCTCGATTCGCAGTCCTTCATTGCCGGTGCCATATCTCCCACGTCCGGACTCCAAATAATCTTCGGTGTCCAGGTTGTGTGCCACGAAATTATCTTCGACTTTGGTATTCATTTCTTTCCTTAAAAACGAAGATAAGATCTCCAAATCGGCCTTGGAAGATAATTAGTTCTGATTTCGGACTGACTACGCAGCAGGGATTCCGGGGCTATATCTCCTAACTCCCTTATCCGAATTGGGCCTTCCACATGTCCAAATCGAAGGTATCATCGAGGCCCACAACTTTGGTAGTCAAACTTTTGCCATTAAAGACCGTTTAAGTCTCCGAATCTGTACCGAAAGATCATGCTGTCCCGAGTCACGAGAATATCTCTCGGGCCGAGTTGATCTCGTTGGTAAACATCCGGATTCTAACCTTGTGTCGGACCCGCGGGCCAAGGGACGATCTCGGAGTAGAAAGTCCCCGGAGTTTTGCGTGTTGATGCTTCGGTCCTTGGGTTGTTTGGAGTCTTGTTCACTTCGTGTCTTGACTTGTGACGAGCTTCATGATCTTCTCTTGAAGTGCTTGATGAACTTATCCCGAAAGTGTCCTCTTTAACATTAATTTCCTGCGTAAACAACGAAACTCCAAAATCAACATGCAAGTGTGAACTTGTTACATCATTAGCATGCCTAGTGGCGGGTTAGTTGCAAATCATAATCGAAACCAATGTATAACAAGTACTCTAGGTTGACGGAAATTCACCGTCAACATCCGTCCCGTGTCGCCGATGGCATTTCTCTTTTTAATCCACAATCAAATTTTTGTAACATGTATTTCTCCGTCGTAATTAGTCCAAATTTTATTGTTTTTTCTACGACTTTCTAAAATCACTGTGTTTTCATTATTTTTATTGTTTAGTTTATATTCGGTTTCTTGAACAATGTTTATATGCCTTATCTAGTTCTACGTAAGTACATCATATAAATAATATTTATTTTCCACACCTCCCGTAATGAAACTTTGCATTTTTGTAATCTTAAGGTGAACCACAAGGTTTTGTTTAGTGTTCAAATGCATATGAGTTCGAATATGTTGCAAAGTGTGGAAAACTTAATGTTCAAGGAACATTCGGGAAACTATATGAGAGATGTTGATATTTGTACAATAGTATATTATTCCTTCATTGAAACCATTTGAAATTTTGAAGACAAGTCTAGGTACCCAAATTATGTTGGCAAGTCAATTTGTAGATTTTTTAGAGCAAACTAGATGTTAGTAGAATTATTACATCATTAACATGAGATGTAAAAACAGATTCTAAAAATCTTGGGCACACAAGTGTGACTATTGATATTTTATTCGGACGGTAGATGTCCAAATACGAATTGTTTTTATTTTTATGATTTTTTAGGTGCTCTTTTATGGGCTCTAATAATTTAGGGAAGAACGTTTCATTCGAAAAAATAGTGGCCGGCCCACGCGTCGGCGTCGCCTACCAAAATAAAACGATAACCACCGCCCGCCCGCCGGACCGAACTCCCAACAAAGGCGATGCGGGTTCACTAACCATTGTTGCCTATGACAACCGGCCCACTCGTTAGTGTCGGCGAGGCAAACCGTGCGCGGGCGGCTCAAAAGTTCCCACGTATATTGACTATAATCCCCATGGAATTCCAATTGCTGCACGGAGCCGTCAAGGGCATGCCGGATGTTCATATTCGGCTCCTAGCTAGACGGATGCACAACGCCCGCATTCTCCCCACCGCCCCGGCCATTCGCCCCGCTCGCCTTCGCTGCTCTCTCCCCGCTTGCCTTCGCCACTCTCTCCCCACCGCAGCCCTGCTCTTCTCTAGACCCACCGCTCCCTACGTGACTACGGTGATGAGGACGCGATTGCGGCGTGCGGGCGTACGTCTTCCCGACCAACCTAAAGGCGGTTGACATGCGGATTCGTCAACGTCGTCCCCGGCCAAGACGACGAGCGGGTCGCCCCTCAAACCATGAGCCGACGTGGATCCGGCCCTCCGACCATCACGAGAACAACTACTTCATTCGTGACAAAGGTTAGTCTGCTTGAATCCCCAACACCCACTCTCTCCTCGGCCACCAAATCTACTATATATTCATGACAATGTGGATTAGGGGGACATGCCTTGATAGTTCATCTTTAATTGATTAACTGTGGATTTGATGAATGGATTTTCTTGCCCCAAGTCCGTTTGAATAAATTGTTGCTAACAGATGTAGTTATATGAACTGTTGAAATTCATTTTCTTGTTCCTGGAGCTACAATTTTTGCAATGTAAATTAATGAAAAGCATTAAGAATGTTAGCATACTTTAATTCTTCTATTCTTTGAATGTATCGGGTCGGAAGTTATGCTTTGGACCTATTAGCATACTTTAATTCTGCTATGCTTTGAATGTACTAGATCGACGAGTTATGTGCTTTGGACTCGTTAGCATACTTTAATTTTTCTATGCTTTGAATGTACCGGATCGACAATAATGCTTTGGACCTGTTAGCATTGTTGACGCAAAATGTGCACCCGGCGCCAAACACACGGCAAGCCGAAAAGGCAAGCTTCGCACGCGCGAGAGAGAGAGTGACGTGCCGATCAATTTTTCCCGAAAATTAACAAAAGATAAAACGATTAAATACCAAAGCTTGGAACTTACGGGTGGTACCGAGGCGGTTCCATATTTACGGCTAAGAAGCCAAGCAAGACGACATGTAGCTATGCGAAGCTACCCGTCAAAGAACCACGACCATTCGGGTAACCGCAAAGGGAAAAAGAACATTGCCGAACGGGTGACATAAGCATGACAACGATCGATCTTTGAATAAACATGGATGCATGTGCAAAGCTATGACCGATCTTCATGAAAATTAACATTAAATGAAGTAAAGCACGGACATGATCATGTGTTAAATGAGCACGCATAGATCAAAGCACTAGTCTACCGCATGTCTAGGTACTTTAAGATCCGTCGGATACGATCACAAACAAATCTATCCACCGCATGATACAACTTGCATGAGAAATCGTACCACTTTCCTCAAATAGATCTATCCACCGCATGATACAATCTAAATACGGAAAGCTAAAAGCATACATCACTTAAGGCACGAACGAGGCACGTGATCTACTCGTGAAAATATAACCGAATACGGTCCGAACAGTAGATCCGAGTCCATGAAGAAGGAACAAACATTACCACGTGAATAAATCTATCGAGTCGAATTGGAAATCTAATCCACCGGATGACTAGCTCCAAAGCAGCCCAAAAACCTGCATCTACCGCATGATACCCGGTTCTTTCAAGATTTATACGCACAAAGCAAGCTTGAACCCGCAACACGTGACAACCTAGATCGATTCGGTTTCGGCCATCGGAGAGCACAAGATCCACGCGTCAAAACACGAAACCTGCTCATGCACGGATCTTAAAAGGAAAAAAGCCGATCCAAACCCATCTAGATTGGGCAAGAGTGTGTTGCATGAATTAAAACATAAAGTAAAACTCACGATAACACGGGGTAACTTAATGAATCTATTGGATCTTGCCAAAATCCAATAGAGCCGATAACTAGCTTCGAGCTAGATCTCAGCCTACCGCATGGCTCATGATCTAACAAGAAACCCTCTTGAACCAAGCTTGAATCTACCGCATGACACGAAGCATGGTAACAAGACTACTTGCATCAGATCTAAATCCACCGCATGATACTAGACATGATACAAGGTTGCCGGTACTCACGGAGGTCGACGGATCGATTGGTCCTCTCGAAGAACTCGACGACACGACAAGGACTCTAGGGTTTGGCGTAAGGCCGGTGTGTATTGAGGAATGAACGTGTCCGTTACATACATCCGGGGATCGTATTTATACCCTCGCCGATTACAAGCGCGAATGGATTCATTGCCTAACTAAACTCGATCGCCTATCCATCCATTCGCTTCCTCGATCGAGCCACGTCACCGTCCAATCCCGCAAAATCAGCTCTCTTGTTCTTTTGCCGACCCGGAGCGAGATAGCCGACCGCGGATCCTTCCCCGCCGAAAATCTCCCGAAAATATCTTTCCTTCCACCGGACGGACTCTTTTTCGAATCGGACCCACATGTCATACTCCTTACCAAATTCCGGTGTTAACACATGCCCCTTCAATTGTGGGATAAAAGTAATTTTGTTCCACAATTGACTCTAGCCACGAATCCTTGAGCCAAACTCGTCAACACTTTTTGTTCTTCGCAATCCGCCGGATTCTTCGTTCGAGATCCAACCCTAGATCCCCTTCGTTCCGAGCTCGAATCTCCAATGGCAACTCGGAACCAAGTGCTCGGGTAAATTCACCTCTCCAACCTTTGTTCGGCATTAGGTTTTCAATTTTTACCCGAGATTTCCCTCTTCCGCTCTCTTCCAGGAACCTTCTCTTGCTCTTCGATTCCTATTGAGGCCAATTCGCGGTCTTATTATCTTGGTCCCGAAGGGAATCCCGACCCTCGAGATTTTATTGCCGCCGAATCTCGCAGAATCCCTTTCAAGGTAGCTTTATCTCCACCTCCCCGGTGGCAAGATGCGTTCAAGAACCGGCCTTTGCCCCCAATCGCGGTCGGAAGACTTGGTATCGTAGGATTCTTGCGGATAAGAGTGGATTGACCAATCTGGATACTCTCCGCATTGCTCAATGTCCGGAGTTATCCGTAGCCGAGACACCCAAGAATGAAGATCTTCGATAGCCGCATGCCACTTCGGTCAAATGGCGTCAACGCCTTCCTTTTTGGGCACGGCCCAATGTCTCCAACTTTAGCCGATGTGTATATGATCACCGGCCTTGACATCACCGGGTCTCGGTTCGGCCTTGGAACTTCAAAAATTCCTCACGCCGGACGGGGGTAAAGCCGGGGAATGGCTACAAGAATTATATTTTGAAGCACATGAGAGACAATTCCCTTGGCGAAGTTGAATACGAGCCTTTTTGAACATGTGGTTATGCGATTTGTCTTCTGTGGCAAGGCCAACGAACCCACTTTGAATCATATCGCAATGGCGATCCATCCGGCTAGTGGCAATCGCCTCCCTCCGGGAAAATTCCTCTTGGGCGGTGTATACCATATGCTTCATCGGACCGTTATCCAAATGTACACCAACCCGGAGGATAACGTGCGTCAATGGCCCTTGGTGGTTTGTTCAAATTTGGCCGCAGCTTCACATGCATCGATTGTAGGCGTCGACTTGAACTCCGGGTTCTTCCCCTGGTCCAATCCCCCCGAAGGAGAGCTTCAAGTTACCGAGAGGATGCCAAAGCTATGGAGAAGCGACTTCAATCGTTATCATTCGAAAGAGACATCATCCAGCTCTTCGAGTTGTTCTTCAAAGGCTTCCCCAATCCTCTTTGGCTTCCTTATCTAGGCAATGACACTCGACCTTCCCCTGTCGAGTTCTCCTTTGAGCCCGGCCATCAAGACGGGAGATTCTTGGAAATCTTTAACATCATAATCCGCTCGTGCATATTACCGGCCGAGTTCAATGGAGGGAGGCGAATACCGGTACTTATGAGTACTACCGGCCTAATGTAATGGCCGGGCAACTTGGATGCGGCCGGATGCCCCCAAGATTGTTTCCGCATGAATTCCTCAAGCCCGGGGAGGAAATCAAAGAACGATGCGATGCGACGGAAAAGAGTTTTCAACTATGTATGCGGTCCCACTTTGTCTACACATGTCCTTTTGTGCTCGCAACCATAGCTCACCCCACCTTCAATTCATGGTGGCAAGAATTCCATGACCACATCTTCGGTGAACCCGTTCATGTGTTACGTGCGGGGTGGTGCACGATTTCCTGCCGACTTCGGAGGTAACACAATGAACCCTTAGATCAAGCACTCCTTCTCCATTCATGGTTTTGACCTTCATCTTTTGTCCACGAACACGATACTCGCCCCTCGAGCCGGGGTAATCACTTATAATGCCGAAGGCCCGATTTCAAAGCATCGGGGTTTAAATCCACAACCCCGCATCAATTAATGGCCGGGTATGCTACTACGGATCCCGACCTTTCTAGCCTCGCTGCGGACGGGAGGAAAGGTTTGCACCGATTGCCCCTCCAAGTGCCAAAAGGAGAAGAAGCTGTCAAAAAGGTGCTTGTTGAGGTAAAACCCTTTACCTTCTTGATTACTAAGTCACTCTGTTCTTGATGGATCATATTCATTGTGCATTTTCGGACGAGCCCAACATTCTTCGAAACCAAGCACTGCCGATGCTCCATCCACTTGGTATGACTTTTCTTGTTCTTTCTCAAGGATGAGCACCGGCACTTATCCCTTCAATTGGACATTTGCGGAAGAAACCGTGGGAGAACCGCTTGTAGATGTCCCGGTGGTTCAACAGCGAGCCCCTCCGGGGTTGAATTGCCTATCCCGGTAGAGATCTCATCTTCATCACCTTCTGCGTGAAGCGGTTCGTTCTCCGGAGATGAATCTCCCAACTCAACCGAGCCACCAAATTCCCCCGGATGCCATCGCCTATCGGTCGGCAGCAATGACCAACTCAACGAGAGGAGGATCCAATTCTTCACCAGCCCGAAAACTCACGAGTCGGCGATTGCCGCGTCGGCATCTCCCGACTTGGAAGTTTCGGCTCTACTCGGGACGCCTCTTCCGTCCGCGATTGCCCCCGCTCAAGAAACCACTCATGAGGTGCCCAATTCCGCTCTTGATTTCGATACCTTGATGCTAGCATTCTCACCTCGGCAATGTTGTTTCCGGGGGTCACGCCCCGTCATCATCGAGCTTGCCGTCGAGAGGGCCCATCAACCGCCGAGGTGATGAGAGAAATAAACCGGCCCGCCGCCGGATGAAGTGTTGCCCAAACTCAAAGAAATTGCAGCCTAGCTAGAAAAAGACGTTCGGGATCGGCTCAATGATCTTCGCCATTTTGAAGAGATGTTTGAACCCATTAGTCGCAAACTTCCCGATGACATCGAGCTTTTCTATCGTCCGTCTACGACTTAGAACCCTTCTATGTTCCCTTGAGGCGCACTTGGAGGAAATTGCGCTCCCGTTCGGCCATTGAAAAGGAGAAAACCGATGCGAACATGCCATGAACGGGGTACAATCCCAAGCGAGAAAACCATAAAGGTGCCTTGGCCGACCCGCAAGCTTCTTACGATTTGAAAGTCGCCGGAAAGGCTGCTCTAGAGGCGAGAATTGAGAAGCTCGTCGGCGGAGATGGAGATTGATCGAGAAGAAAATAGCCGATCTTCCCGGATTGATAGCAAAGACCGAAGCGGAGGTAGAATCGGCCGTCACCGAGTAAAGCAATGCGATGCGAGCTCACCGACTTAGCCGGTGCCCAAAAGGACTACCGGGAGATCCCGGATAATTCCCACTCGATAATATCCAATGTTCGTCACGCACTCGCAAAACTCCTTAGTGCTTGAATGTCCTTATTGATGTATACCCGGACCGGTCGTTCTTGTAATATTTCCTTTGCGATCTGTTTCCTTTCCCTTGCGTACTTTGAGATGTAATGTCGAACGACCCATTCGGTAGTGAAATGCTAACTCCCGAAAAACACCTCGATTTCCTTTAGCCGAAACAATCGATCCGCACGCGTTTCGGCTTAGAACTCCAAACGACCCACCGGCGGGTTGGTCAAGGAAATCTTTCAACCTTCCGATTTTATTGGAACGTGCGCCACGATCCACGGCCACGACTCGAAGCCACGATTCAGCCTGCCGCGGCCTATAAATGTTGCCATAGGTGCCCCTAGCTCTCCACCGGGCCTTCTAGCTCTCGAATCTTTGCCAATCTCTGGTCTTCTTGTAAACGGTGCACACCCCCAAACCGCAATGGTGCGCCGCCCTCAACCGCCGCCGCGCCTCCGACGAGGCCGAGGGAAGCGGCGCTAATGCGCGCGGGCGGTGATGATCATCAATTTCTCTTCGTCGATCCTCCTCTTGGTATTCTTTTGCCTTGACGATCATCTCCCTTTTTCGGGTTGATTCGGTGGAATCCGCCTCGCGCGCGGCCAATCGGCCCCTCCCCGACGACTCTCCCGAGTCCGATGGCCACTCCCCCGTGCCGTACGGGGGAAGCGGATGCTATTCGCTTCAAGGAGGAGCTAGAGGCGTCCCGTCTTGAGCTGGAGGACGTCTCCAAAAAAGCGGGCGTGGCCGAACTAGAATGGGAGGACCAGCGGAAACGATTCTTGGAGGCCATCGATGGTATGGCTCTGATTCTTGATTCAGCCCAGCCTTTGATGCTAATCCTTTCTTGTTTGTCTTTTGCAGCCCGTGATGCTGAGCTCAACCAGCTAAAGGCGCTGGTAGAGCAACTGGCGGAGAAGGTGAACGCTCACGGCGACACGCCGGCGGAGCGCCTGGCCGCGGTGGAGCGCCGCATCGACGAGGTGGCCGTCCATGGCGTTCGTTTGGGCACCACCTTGGGCCTGGCTGCGATGGCGACGCATACGGACGTCGACTATTCCACCAGGCCGCGTGGCTTCCAGGGCGGCGCGCCGGAGGATATCGACGAGATCGAGCTCATCCTGGAGCGCCTCGACGGCCACGGCGACGCCATTGCCGAAATTACCCATCCCCAGTCTGTGTTGAACAGACTCTTTGACTAGATTGTACTAGGGATGTGTAAATGTCGGCAATATATGATGAACTTTTGGATTCTGCATTTGTTCCGTGATATTTCCCTTCGCATTTGCATCTGTGAATTTGTCCTCTTTGAATGCATCTGGGAACTGTCTTTAGCCGAACGCTCGCAAACAACTGCCCCTCGGCGCAAGATCCACAAAGGATCCCAATTCGGCAATCCGTAAATACTGTTCAAAAGAAAACCCTTCGCACTCGGTGGAAACCCCCCGCCGCTTGGTATTCCAACGGTGTGTGCGGCGGATCATCACTCCCAATGCGCCTCCTTGGTCAATAAAATAGCCCGTGGGGTGCTCTGCAAATCCACTCGCACACTCCTCCATCACTTCTCGTCTCTTCTTCTGCTTGCTAGAAGAAAAAACCCCAACGCCATGGACAAGGGTAAACAGCCTCAGGGGAGCGGCTCGTCAAGGAAGCGTACGATTCGGAAGTGAGTTCTTTCTTGATCTGCTCCTTGTCCTCCTGCTTGATCTTGCGCTTCATGTTTTCCTCTCGCCTCTTTCGGCCTTGATTTGCTTCTCCGAAGAGGTCATCGGAACCGAAGATGTTCCCGAGTACATCTCCTCCGATTCTTCTTCGAGGCGGAGGATGCCACGCCCGAGCAAAGGGCCATTCATCGGCCGCGCCGCCGTGCCCGCACCCTCGGAGCGTGACCTCGGGGACATGTCCGTCCGCCGCCAAGCCGAACGCGAGCGTCGCATGGCGCCGGGAAGCGCTAGTAGGGGGTAAACGCTTCGTCCCCCTTCATGTTTGCATCCGGATTTCTTGCCCCTAACCTTGATTCTTTTGCTCCGGACGTCTCCGACGGGTACGCAACCCTTGAAGGCGGCACCGGGATAGCTTGGTAGAGGCCGCCAATCGTGGTCATCCTCGTGCGTTCCAAGTCACCGTCACGGTGGTCCCGGAACAACCGAAGAGGGAGCGACGGCCGAAGAAGTAAAGAAAAGATTGAATCATACTTTCGCTTCTTCCTCCACGCCTTCTCGCTTCCCTCCCTTTGGGGGACCCGACCATCGGGGCTGCTAGATGTAATCTCGTGAGAAACGAGTTGTAATGTAGTATTGAGCTAAGGGCAATGCATCGAGCCTTGGCCATTTTCTCTTGTTCATGGATTTTTGTTCTAAAGGCGGCCTCATCCTTGAGCGCCGGGCCGTTTCGTGTCGATGTGTATAATCATCGATCGATTTCAATGCTAGGATAATACTTCTTCGGATATCTTGCATTTATTGCGGCGGAAAACTCTTCTCCCCAGCAAAGTCTTCAATATGTATGCATTACCCGGGACGCATCCGACCACACGAAAAGGCCCCTCCCGGTTAGGGGACCATTTGCCGAATTCAACGTATTTAGTTCCAATCGGCGGTAGCGCTTTCCAAACTAGATCGCCTTCTCGCGAATTGCTTTACCTTTACTTTCTTGTTATAGTATTTGGCGACCCGCAGCTTGTTTTTCTCGATGTTCTCCAGGGCCCTGAGACGGATCATATGCAAATCTTCTAACTCATCCATCATTAGGCCACTGTAATCCTTGGAGCTCAAATCGTTTTGCAGCACTACTCTCCTTGACTCTGATTGCATCTCCCAGGGCAGGATCGCGTGATGCCCGTAAACCAACTCGTAAGGAGAAGTCTTTGTAGCTCCATGGGGGGCCATTCGGTAAGCCCACAGCGCTTCACTGAGTACCGAATGCCATCTCCTCGGCTTCTGGTCGATCTTCTTCTGTATAAGCTTGATCATGATCTTGTTAGAAGCCTCTCGCTTGACCATTAGCTTGGGCATAGTATGGAGAAGAATTAAACGAGTTTGATTCCCATGCTTTCGGCAAAATCTCTCGAATTCCAATGACACGAATTGTGCCCCCTGGTCAGTGGTAATCGTCTGAGGGATTCCAAATCGATAGATGATGTGTTCCTTAACGAACTCGATCATGTTTTCTGACGTCACCTTCTTCAGTGGGATTGCCTCGACCCATTTGGTGAAGTAATCTGTAGCCAAAAGCACGAACTTATGCCCCTTGCTAGATGGCGGATTAATTTGGCCAATCAAGTCTATACCCCAGCCCCTGAATGGCCATGGCTTGATGATGGGATTCAATGCTGATGCAGGGACTCTTTGAATATTCCCGAACCTCTGGCAATCTTGACACCCTTTATAATACTCAAAGCAGTCCTCTAATATCGTCGGCCAAAAGCATCCAGCTTGCCTAATAACCCATTTCATCCGATAGGCCGATTGGTGCGCTCCACATATCCCATCGTGCACCTCGCTCATCATGTTCTTGGCTTCTTCTGGACCCAGGCATCGTAGCAATACTCCATCTAATGATTTATAGAATAAATTATCATCCGGAAGAACGAACTTGATTGCCTTGTACCGAGCTTCCTAGAGACTTTTCGGGATGGATCTCTCAAATAATCAACGATCTCTTTCCTCCAATCATCTTCTCGTAAGATCCGTCCCTAGTGCGCTCACCTCCGCAGCAAATGCTTCTTGACTCTCTTTATAACCGGAGGCGCTGCGAGCCGGCCCGTTTGCTTCCTCGTTATGCTCTCTAGGAATGTCTTGTAGGGTTACCGGTGGAAAGCCCTTCAAGATTTCTCTCGCATTCCTCGTAGTAACTCCTCGGCGTCTCGCTCCCGCACTCGTACCGGCCGTTCAATTGCTTGATGACCAACTCGAATCTCCATAAATTTCAACCGAAACGGCCCCGGCTTCTCTCAAATATTGAAGCCCTCGAAGCGATGCTTCGTATTCGGCCTGGTTATTTGTGACGGTGGGTTGTATAGGAATAGCGAATTCAAACATCTCACCTCCGGGCGAAATCGGCGGGATCCCTACTCCCCCACCTTTGCCACATGACGACCCGTCAAAGAATAAAGCCCATGGGGTAATTTCAAGCGAGATCAATTGAAGGGTCACGGTGTTCGGTTATAAAATCGGCAATGACACGACCTTTGATGGCTTTCGCCGATTCGAACTTCAACTCGAATTCGATAGAGCTAAAATCCATTTGCCAACCCGACCATTCAAAATTGACATAGATAACATATGTTTTATCACATCAAACTTCGAGTATACGGTGCATTCGGCATTCAACAAGTAGTGCCGAAACTTTGTACACGAGTAGTATACGCAAAGACACAACCTTTCTATAGTCGAATACCTGGTTTCGGGATCAAGTAGTTTTCGGCTAAGATAAGCTACTACCCGCTCCTTGCCTTCGAATTCTTGAATAAGGGCCGATCCAATAGTTTGGGTATCGGCCGCCACGTACAACTTGAAAGGCTTATTCGAGGTGAGGAGGAACCAAGACACGGCGGCTCCTTCATGTATTGCTTGATTTCCTCGAAAGCCTTTTGTTGTTCGTCGCCCCATGTGAATTTCGATCCTTCTTTAGCTTCAGAACGGAGAGAATGGCAACACTTTCTCGTGATAAATTTGAGATGAACCTTCTCACAAAGTTGATCTTGCCGAGCGGTGATTGCAACTCCTTGAGGTTGGTTGGAGGAACGACTTCATCAATGGCTTTCATGCTCTTTTTGCCAACTTCGATTCCTCCTTCGTGGACCAAAAACCCCAAGAACTCTCCAGTCGACACCCCAAATGCACACTTGTTTGGATTCATCTTCGAGACCATGCTTCCGGTGCATTCCGGGGTCTTCTTCACATCTTCCAGATGGGTGTCATGACTTAAGGACTTGATCACTACGTCGTCAATGTAGATTTCCACGGTCTTGCCGATCAACTCATGAAAAATGTAATTCATGGCCCGCTGATAGGTTGCACCGGCATTTTTCAACCCAAATGTCATGACGATCCATTCAAATAGGCCTATATGACCAGGACATCTAAAGGCCGTCTTCGAGATGTCTTCTATTGCCATAAAGATCTGATTGTATCCCGCGTTGCCATCCATGAAGCTAATCACCTTGTGCCCAGCAGCGGCGTCAATCAGCAAATCGGCAATAGGCATCGGGTATCCATCCATGGGAGTAGCTCTATTTAGGTCCCTGAAGTCTATGCAAACTCTCATTTTTCCATTTTTCTTATACACAGGGACGATGTTAGAAATCCACTCCGCATATCGCGGGGCCGAACGAAGTTTGCGTCAAGTAATCTTTCGATCTCCTTCTTCACATCGGCCAATACTTCATCCTTGTAGATTTTCCGGGGCGGTTGCTTATACGGCTTGAAACCAGGCTTGATTGGCAACCGGTGCTCGACGATGGATCGATCCAATCCAGGCATCTCCGAGTAATCCCAGGCGAAGCAATCTTTATATTCTTTGAGGAGCTCAATTAAGTTCCTCCTGAAGTCTGGCTGCAAATTTGCACTGATGAACGTCGGCCTTGGTTTATCACCGTTCCCAATGTCAACTTCCTCCAGCTTATCGGCCGACATAAATCCTTGTCCTAACTTGCCATCAGTGCCATCCACGGGGTTCTCCATTAAAAATTACTGTAAGAGCCGACTGCTTGAATCGGGCCGTTGGTCACCGCTGACAGGTTCAACAGGACCTTCTCCCCAGTCCTTCCCTGAGAAGCAATCGATGCCTTGGTACTCCCAGAAGGCTGGTTCCATGTTAGCCACGCTTACGGAGTCATCCGCCTGGACGACCTCGATTTCATCGTCCACCCACTGGATCAGCTGTTGATGCATAGTGGATGGGACGCGGCGGTTGGCGTGGATCCGGTCCCCGCCCAAGCGAGCGGGCCGTAGGCTCCCTTCCCTTCGATGACGAAGAAGGTAGTGAGCAACGTCTTGGACCCGATCATCAAGTCCACGTGAGCGCATCCTTTGGTGTCCGAGGGGTTCCGGCAAAGTCGTTCGGGATGATGCTTGTTGGTGTCGGATCGCTCGGGGTCATGCCAAGCTTCCCGAAGGTGGTGTACGGCATTACGTTGACCGCCGCGCCACCGTCGACGAACATCTTGGTCAATGGCTTGCCATTGACGTACCCCCTCAAGTACGGCGGCCTCATATGGCGATTCTTGGCCGGCTTGTCGAAGATGGCCCGCTTGGCAAGCACCGAGTGCGCCATCATCTCCTCGGGCTGCTCGTCGTCAAAGGAAGCTTCCTCTCCGCATCGCCCGGTTAGCGGGAGCCATGAACTCGTCCGGCGGGAAGTATACCATGCATGCGGGGGCCGAACGCTTCGATCCTTCCGGGCCGGTCCTTGGGGCGCCACTTCTGTCTCGTCTGGACCCCGGCTTGCTTCATCTCGCGGTTCCTCAAGCGTTGGACCCGCCTCTTCTGGCTCTTGCGTAGACCGGGTGGGCACCACTGCCCCTTCTGCCAGACGTAGACATCTTCGTCCTCCTCCTGGTCACCCCACCCGAGATCAGCTTGGCGCTTCTCCGGGGTGATCTATAACCTCAATTTTTTGCCGCCGATCCCCATTTGGGTGAATCCTTCCAAGTCTTTCATGGACGGATCGGCGATTGGCGCTTCCTCGCCCGTACTCGGCATATCCGTCGCCGCATTCGGGACGGTTCCTTAATGTGGGCAGCTTTAGGCCCTCATTCCCGGCGGTGCCGAAGAAGGCGCATCCCCGGTGGGCGCGCTCTCCGCGCGCGCGCGTGCCCGTTCCCCGATTCCATCCGCGCGCCTCCTCTTCGACCCGCGCTGCTCCTCCTCGTGACGACGCTTTTGGTAGCGCTCCTTTTCCATCTGGCGCTGCCATTTGTTGAGGAGAATGCGTGACGTCACCTTGGGTTTAGGCTTGGACGATTCCCCAATCTCGATGTGGCTCTTGAGAACGCGGGGGGCGTCGCCCTGCACTTGCTCTAGGGTCACCTGGCGCTCCGGGTCAACTGATCCATCTTGCTTGGACCTGGCTGAGGTCAGGACCTTGACTTTCCCCTTCTCTTCGGCTGTTATCGCATTGATAGAAAAGCCGAGCATGTTCTGCGGGAAGGGGTGGCCATCCAGCTTCATCTTGTTATCGAACTTGAGGTGCCCTTCCTGGATAGCCTTCTGGATCCTCATCCTGAAGACCCTGCAATCGTTGATGGAGTGCGAGTCCCTGTCATGGAAGCCGCAGTAACGTTTCGCTTTGACTCCATCGAGCCGAAGCATAGAGTGCCCTTCGGCGACTTGATTCGGCCTTCCTTTACCAAGAGCTCAAACAACTTATCGGCCTTTGTGATGTCGAAGTCGTAGGTTCCTTTGGTCCGCTCGACCCACCGCCGATTCATTGTCAAGGGCTCTTTACCCCACAAGATCTCTCGCTGCGCTATCTCCAATTCGTCGTCGGAATCCCCGCACAAATCAGCTTTGTCCAAGAATTGGTTGTAGATGTCGGCGATGTCGTCTTTGCTTGCCAAACTTGGGGTCCTTCTTGAGGCCATATGCTCGATTGCTCATCAAGGATAACCTCGCGACGGTTGGCCCAAGTTTTCAAACTCCATCCCAAATAGCTTCTCGTGCACGGCCGGTAACATCCCGGCGACGGCCATATCGGCCAGTCGATCGTCCGGCAAGTTTAATGAGAAGCACATGCCCTTGACTTCTCTCGAATCTTCTAAGAAACTCCCGGCGGCGTTTCACCGTGCCTTTGCTTCGGGGTAGCGAGATCAATCAACTTCTTCTCGGAACCGCCGCTCGAAGTAATGAGCGTGGAATTTACGCTCCAAATCTTTCCACCCGGCCACCGATTCGGGCGGCAAGGATGAGAACCACGAAAAGCCGGACCCGTCGGCCGAGGCGGGGAAGTAGCGAACCCCGAACGTCTCTTCGGCCGAACATTCCCCAAGCCGCATGAGGTAACGAGCGATATGCTCGACCGTGCTTGTCTCGTCCCGCCCGCAGAGAACTTTGTGAATTCCGTCGGCGGTTTCACCCTTGGTGGCGGGAGCACGTTATAGTACCACTGCGGGAACGGCGGCTGTAGGTGGGGCCCTCGCATCCTTGGCTTGGAGGCCGAACCGATTCTCGCATCAATTCGGCCATCTTGCGTGCTAGGGCATCTTCCTCCCGAGCGCCCGCGGCCGGCGCGTACCCTCGGGTGCGGGAAGGCGTCGAACGCCCCGTAATTTCCCACTTCATGATAGCCACCGCCGTACAAATTCTTCTCGGGAGCCGGTTGGTCAACGGAGCTATTCTTCGACTGGGGTCAAGTGGGGCCCCAGGTGAGCCGAACGCTAGGTCTCCGTACGTAGGCTGGTACGGATTCGGCTGTTGCACAGGCTGACCCGTGCTGCTCTGTGGTGGCGGCAGGATTGGTTGACTTCCTGAAGCTTGCAGCGGAGGCTGAACTGGCTGCCCCCCAGCGCCCTGCGGAGGAGGTTGGAATGTCTCGCTCCCGGAGCTTTGAGGAGGAGGCTGCTGCACCTGGCTTCGCAGCGGCGGCTGAGAGCTTGATTCACCCAGCTCCACGGTGCTCTTTCCGGCGTACGTCTTTCCAAACGCCTGCCCCGCGCCCGGGCCAAAGAGGGCCACCATCATCTGCTGGAGCGACCC
Organism: Cenchrus americanus; assembly: GCA_947561735.1. Taxonomy (NCBI): domain Eukaryota; kingdom Viridiplantae; phylum Streptophyta; class Magnoliopsida; order Poales; family Poaceae; genus Cenchrus; species Cenchrus americanus. The sequence goes on from OX387239.1 coordinate 11,771,867, forward strand.
GAGGAAGGCTTGGTTGTGCTTGGTGAGCATGTTGTCTACCGATTCCTGGAAGATCCGCGCGCATTCCTCTTTTTCTTGTTGGGTCGTGGCGTCGGTCTCCCCCGGCAACAGCACTCTGGGCAGGCTACTCTTCAGATATGGTACACCACTCCGATTCTTCTTAAATGACATGAGGCACTTTTGCTGAAATTGATTCACGGCGTCTAGGAGCTGCTGATGCTGCTCTGGAGAAAGCTCTTCGATGTTGACATCTAGGAGGTCTGAGATTTCAGGCATCTTGAACCAATTCGCCGTATGGTCCCACCGGGTGTGCCAAAAAGTGTGTTGACGCAAAATGTGCACCCGGCGCCAAACACACGGCAAGCGAAAAGCCGGCTTCGCACGCGCGCGAGAGAGAGAGTGACGTGCCGCTCAATTTTTCCCGAAAATTAACAAAAGATAAAACAGTTAAATACCAAAGCTTGGAACTTACGGGTGGTACCAGGCAGTTCCATATTTACGGCTAAGAAGCCAAGCAAGACGACATGTAGCTATGCGAAGCTACCTGTCAAAGAACCACGACCATTCGGGTAACCGCAAAGGGAAAAAGAACATTGCCGAACGGGTGACATAAGCATGACAACGATCGATCTTTGAATAAACATGAATGCATGTGCAAAGCCATAACCGATCTTCATGAAAATTATCATTAAATGAAGTAAAGCACGGACATGGTCATGTATTAAATGAGCATACATAGATCAAAGCACTAGTCTACCGCATGTCTAGGTACTTTAAGATCCGTCGGGTACGATCACAGACAAATCTATCCACCGCATGATACAACTTGCATGAGAAATCGTACCACTTTCCTCAAATAGATCTATCCACCGCATGATACAATCTAAATACGGAAAGCTAAAAGCATACATCACTTAAGGCACGAACGAGGCACGTGATCTACTCGTGAAAATATAACCGAATACGGCCGAACCGTACCGATCCAGGGTCCATGAAGAAGGAACAAACATTACCACGTGAATAAATCTATCGACCGAATTGGAAATCTAATCCACCGGATGACTAGCTCCAAAGCAGCCCAAAAACCCGCATCTACCGCATGATACCCGGTTCTTTCAAGATTTATACGCACAAAGCAAGCTTGAACCCGCAACACGTGACAACCTAGATCGATTCGGTTTCGGCCATCGGAGAGCACAAGATCCACGCGTCAAAGACACGAAACCTGCTCTTGCACGGATCTTAAAAGGAAAAAGAGCCGATCCAAACCCATCTAGATTGGGCAAGAGTGTGTTGCATGAATTAAAACATAAAGTAAAACTCACGATAACACGGGGTAACTTAATGAATCTATTGGATCTTGCCAAAATCCAATAGAGCCGATAACTAGCTTCGAGCTAGATCTTAGCCTACCGCATGGCTCATGATCTAACAAGAAACCCTCTTGAACCAAGCTTGAATCTACCGCGTGACACGAAGCATGGTAACAAGACTACTTGCATCAGATCTAAATCTACCGCATGATACTAGACATGATACAAGGTTGCCGGTACTCACGGAGGTCGACGGATCGATTGGTCCTCTCGAAGAACTCGACGACACGACAAGGACTCTAGGGTTTGGCGTAAGGCCGGTGTGTATTGAGGAATGAACGTGTCTGTTACATACATCCAGGGATCGTATTTATACCCTGCTGATTACAACTGCGAATGGATTCATTGCCTAACTAAACTCGATCGCCTATCCATCCATTCGCTTCCTCTGATCGAGCCACGTCACCGTCCAATCCCGCAAAATCAGCTCTCTTGTTCTTTTGCCGAACCGGGAGCGGATAGCCGACCGCGGATCCTTCCGCCGAAAATCTCTCGAAAATATCTTTCCTTCCACCGGACGGACTCTTTTTCGAATCGGACCCACATGTCATACTCCTTACCAAATTCTCGGTGTTAACAAGCATATTTTAATTCCGATGGCCACATAATGTCACCGGGAATTGCATCGCGGTGGTTTATAATGTAGTCCACCCAATCTCGCTATATTTTCATGTCAAGGTGGATTAGGGAGACATGCCTTCATAGTTCATCTTCAATTGATTGATTGTGGATTTGATGGATGGATTTTGTTGCTCCAAGTCTTTTTTGAATAAATTATTCCTAACGAGATGAAGTTATATGAAATGTTGAAATTCATTTCATGTTCCCGGTGCTATAATTTTTGCACTTGTAAATTCATGAAAAGCATAAAGGATGTTAGCATACTTTAATACCCGTTTTGCTTTGAACGTACGGATCGACGGTTATGCTCGGACCCGTTAGCATACTTTAATTTAGATGGCCACATAATTTCGGTGGGAATTGTATCACGATTGTTTATAATGTAGTGATAACTAGACAGTCCTATGCTTTGTTGTGAGTATTAATTGTTTCATTACTGTCATATATATTGTTATTGTTGCTGTCATCATGTGTTGTGAGTGTTGTTTCACTACTGTCATATATAATGTCATTATTGCTTTATCCTCTTATTGCATGTACACATGGAACACACGATCCATCACTACTGAAGTTTGTCATGGAAGCAGTTGAAGGAATTTATTCTCTACTTTGATATATAAACATATAGTTGTGTCCCTGTAAACATGGTTAGCACCTATCCCTGTATGCTAATTAAATAAAATATGAACTGTGTATGTCTACGTTGATTTTATTTACGATCGTATCGGCTATTTTGCATATCGGAGAAAACGAATTTATCTAATAAGAATTTTATTTAGATTTTCTATCTTGCTTATGTTGCTCTACCGACAAACCCGACATATCATCAATACGGTCTCCCACAACAACAAACTCCTCTACCTTCAATGCATCATCACGGCCCATCGTCGGTGAACCTTCTTCACGGGGTCACTCGGCACGGGGTCGCTGCGAGAAGTACTTGATCCCGCGGATCAAGGACATAAACCAAATGGCCGAAGACAAGTTGACTATAACTCGGACTTGATGCCAATTTTTGGCCTACCACACAAGCTACGAGGGATAGATTTGTATTGGTTTGTGGTCTCATTGCTCGGGAGAGGGTGTCAATCAACAAGGCGGTTGATGATCTCTCACCAATTGAGAAGGACCATTTGTTCACGGTTTTAGAGGGAAAGCTAAATTACCCGGCCAATGCGGAAGAATGCTCGTTCGCAAGAAGGCGCGGTTAAGGCGCCATATCACAAATTGGAACCTTGTAAGCTGCGGTTCAAGGCCCATTTAAGAAAAAAATTATGTGAGTGAAGAGGAGACTCCCTTTGTGAAGCATGCCTTTTTGCGGCAACAAGACCGGGACATGTTTGTGTAGGAAACAAATTCTCCTTCATTTTAGCAATTGAGCCGGAGATGAAACAAAAAAGAACATTGCATAATAAGCCACACAAGATGGGCGAGAAAAAGGTTATCGTGGTAAAAGCAAAGAGTGGGAGGAGGAGGATGCAAAGCTAGGCTGCAGAAGGAAAACGGATGCCTTGGGACCAATTTCCTAGACGTTCGAGACCTTATCGGCGGGCAAGGGTAGGGATGAAGAAGAAGAATACTAGTGAATGAAGCGGGGGCATAACATTCACTAACCTCGCGGTGGTGGGGGTAGCAGAGATAGGGTAAAACCACTAGCAGCTCGGGGTAGCGATGGTTCTTTCTCCCGGGTTAGGGAGGATGATATCCTCACCGCAGCACTTGAGACTACGAGCATCGAGGTCGGGTTCGAGCGTGTCTAGTTCACTTAGCCTTGTGGTAAAGGGTTTGGTGAAAAATTCGCTGGAATGTACGGGAAGAAGAGGAACAAGAGGTCCGATGCTCATGATATGATGGACAAAACATTTAAATCAATTGTCCATGCTCTAAGACTATCAAACATCGACAAACCGAAAAATGCACTTCTTCCTTCCCAATTACCGGCGCACACGGTAGCAACAAGGAAGAAGATATGCATGGCGTGAGGAAGAAGATGGGCATGACCACGAGGAAGAACATGCGCATGACAGCAAGGAAGATGGCGAGAGGCAAGATCATTGGAATGCCAACGGTGACGATGCGAATCAAGTGCACAGTGATAGTCGATCACCTATGTTGGACACAATAGATACGGCGGCACGGCGCCAACCGCGTGCGGCCTTTTGGATGACACCGGGATTAATGTGGAGCTTGCACTAGCGGAAGTCTTTCCATTTCAAAAGGCTTGCCATTCGGTATCGGTGAAGGATGGGTTTGTTGTGGTGCAACCTACTTATGTGTGGGCCAATGCGGTCACTACCCTCTACGTGTACCAATTGATCGGGTGACGTAGCAACCCTAGCTGAGGCTCTTGTTCAAATGATCTAATGGCCAAAGGATAGGATTCTTATACCACCCATGATGAGACATCCCAACCCTGAAGCCGCAACAGGTAGCAGGGGTACCACATCAGATGGAGGTACTGCAGCTCAGTGTCAACAAGAGAAGGCTCAACAACAGCGGCGATAACCGATCACCAAAACTAGGTAGCGGGAGCGTTGATAACGGCCGGAGGAGGAGCTCGAGCAAACTCCGCCTAAGCAGCAACTGCAACTTGAGGATAATCAAAAGACAAAACAGTAGCCTCTCCGGCAGCAGTAGGAGGAGCGCAGGCAATCTCCCATAAGCAACAGATGCAACATGTACAAAGGCCCCTTTGCAACGGGAGGAGACAGGCAATCTCCACTACGGAAGGGGAACTAGGCCAGGAAACCTCTATCTAAAGATGAGATTCTTAACTGTATTATTGGGATAGAACAGGAACGACCAAAATACAAGCCTGGTGCACCTATGTTGCCCGAAACAAATGTAAAGACTACTTTGGACCAAATTGTGCCAAGTTGCATGCTTATGTCATGGAACACAGTAAGGATAAACTTGCCTTTCCAGCAAAGGTGGATCAATACTACTTTAAAGGTGGTTGTGGTGCTTTAATGTTAGACATTAGGGATGGCAACGGGTCGGGTCGGGGGTCGGGTGGAGGTTCCGCGGACCCGCCCCCGAAACCCGAACAAGAACCCGCCCCCGAACCCGAAACCACACTCGGGTGAAAATCTTGCCCCGACCCCGAAACCCGCGGGCGCCCGAAACCCGCCGGGGACCCCGAAACCCGCATCCACGCCACCGAGCTCCACCTCGTCGGCTCCTCCGCGATGCCGCCACCACCGCTCCTCAATGAGCTCAAACGGCGGCGAGCCCCGACCTCGCCTCCGAGCTCCACCCCCGCCGCCCGCCGCTCCCCTTCCCCAACGCTCGAGCTGCTACTCTTCGACGGCGGCACGCCACCGGTTGCTTCCTTCGGCGCCGGAGCTCCACCTCGCCGGCTCCTCCGCGCCGCCGAAAGCTCCGCCACCGGTAGAGCCGGGGCGCGCGCGCGGAGAGCAGGGGAGGGAGGCCACGCCGCCCCACCTTTGGCCGCCCGCCGGGGCGTCGGGCTGCTACGCAGGGAGAAAGAGAGGAGGTAGGCGGGCCGCGTGTAGTGCATCCGTGGGGGGGGAGGAGCCGGGGGCGGCGCGCGCGTGCGCCCTTGTGGGCGCGGGCGAGGGAGGGAGGGGTGGATAGGATAGGATAGGGTTTGGTCGGGAGTTATATATGCGAGTTTCCAAAGGTTGTTGGGTTGGGCTACATCTATTTTTGGGCTGAATTCTATACTTCGGGGGCCCGTGGGTCACCCGCGGGGGAAATTGCGGACCCGCCCCCGCCCCGTACGGTGGTCGGGTCCCCGAACCCGCAAACCCGCGGGGGAAAAATTAGACCCGCCACCGCCCCCATCGGGTTTAAAACCCGTGGGTTTCGGGTTCAAACCCGCCCGATCGCCATCCTTATTAGACATTGAATTCGGTAGTGTGTATAACCTTATAACCTTGGCTTCTCTATATGTTACCTTCATGAGGTTGTGGACATTGTATGTCCTTTAAAACCTAAATAGATATTTCTTTAATTTTGACCACAAAGTTCATGGATGCTAAAAATTTGGTTTTTTAGGAAAATGATGAACAAGGCGGCGGAGATGCGATCGGTCTTGGGTTTTTAGATCCAGATTTGTTTACTTCAACAAATATTTCTCGGTGTTCTCAGCAAGTTGGCAAAGCAATCTCAAATGCAATGAACAACGACTACAAGGTGGGTGCCTACTTTGCACTAGCCGGTAGGTAACGATCATCCGTATGAAGTTCAAAGAGGTTTGGTATCTAGATTACGCTAAACAAGATCCCCCACTAAAGTTCACGGACCTCCAACCTATTTCGAACTTGGTCATCTTCTTGTAGGTTTTGTTCACAAAAATTCAATCTCTTCATAGTGTTTCTAATTGGTATTGCCGACCATGCAAGGCCTTTACTACGGTATTTGTAGGTTTTGTTCACAAAAATTTAATCTTTTAGTGTTTCTAATTGGTATTGCTGATCATGCGGGGCCTTTGGTAAACATGCACGGGACGGAGTGACGAAAGGAAAGAAAAAAAAAGCCAAAAACCACACTCAAGCACAAAACAAATCTCGCCGTGCGATCAAGGTTTTTTTATGGTCCCTTCTTACCTATTTAGTACCGCATTAACTTGTCACTTTGGTACCTCGATGCGGTGTGCTCGGCGTCCATGGGGGTCCTCTTTGTGTGGATTCCATGTGGCATTCCATATGTTAAGACTACTCGATGACATACCCGACATCAAGAAGGTCGTTGTAAGTAGATAATAATGCTTAACCTTGTCTCCGCTCATATTATCCATCGATTTTAGAAACTGGTTTCTACTTGTATTCTCATAAATGATTGCATTTTGCAGGATTTCAAATCTCCCGTAGATGTTTCCACGAGAAGATCTAAAGTGTGTCCGGGAGATGCCGTGTGGGTACATTCTTAAGGAGACCGTCGACCGAAAGGGCAACTTCTACAGTGATGCACCGTGAGTTTATTATAGCCGAAACTTGAAACTCATTCGGTCTTCTTTAGTCGGTGTTGTTTCTTGAGAAACCTCGCTTGGCTTGCTTGGTTGGGGTCGGCCATCTTGCTCGGTTCGGCGGTTTTCTCATGACTCCATCCAAACAAGCCCCGATGAGAGTAACTTGAAACTTGATGTGATTCTAGGTTGTCTATAACTCGTGATCTTTCTTGTCTATAAATGTGATCTTGCTTTGCCTATATTTGTGATGTGAGAATATGTTTGTGATGTCTCCTTGCCGTGGTGGCTACCATATCCTGGCGGTTCCGGGATGCGGCCACCGATGGCCGCCAAATCTGGCCGGTTCCAGGATGCCGCCGGCAAGCGAGCGAGTTACTATAGGGGTGGGCTACGTATTGGTAACGGGCGTTAATTAAAGCTCGTTACAAACACTGATCAGTGAGTAACGGGCTTCATTCGGAAAGCCCGTTACAAACATGGCAACAATGTAACGGGCAGTGTAAAAGCCCGTTACCGATCCCCGACCGTTGGGCCACGGGACCCGGCCCGTTCATCGAGATATAGGAGACGCAGGTTGAAAGCAAGCGTGTCCTTTAATAGAGAGAAAGCGGACGGGCGTAGAAACGGATGTGTCTCATTTCGTTGAGACAAAGGAGACACAGGTTCACCGAACGCGTCTCGATGTCAATTTCACGATAACGGGCTCTATTTCATGACCGTTACCAAAGTTCCCTATGGGCCCGGAGAAACGAGGCATTTCACGTGATCGGTGACTAATTGTGGTAACGGTCGTTGTTTGATGCCCGTTACGAATCCTATATGTCTTTGAGACGCGCGTGAAATAGGTTCATCAAGATAGTGGAGACGCGGTGCACAACGGGCGTCTCCGATATTGAGCTATTGTAACGAGCTTTGCTTTGGTGCTCGTTACGAATGTTTCTGTGGGCCCGGAGAAGCGGCTATTTCACGTGACCGGTGGCTAGTTGTGGTAACGGCCGTTGTTTAATGCCCGCTACGAATATGTCTTATCGCTAACGGGCATCCGCCCGTTACCTTTCTTGGCTTATTTGTAACACTTGATCGGTAACGGGCGCTTTGCCTTACCAAAGGAAATCTATGCCCGTTACCAAAGCAAGTTTTTCACGTAGTGTACCTCCCGCCGCGGGTCGGCCGCGCCCGATTGATCGGCCGCCTACCGAAACCGAGTCTACCGCGCCCTTTCCCCCTTCAAACCTTCAATCAAGTTGGCGTGAAGTCCAGCCTTCACCCCTCCCTTATTAGTCGGAAGTTTCCCCTTAATTTCCCCCCTCCTTGATTGACGAGTCAAGGCTAATGGCCATTGATGGCCATTGCCGCCGGGGCACCGCTCCTCCTCCCCTCTCGGGCCTATTTAAGCTCGGCCGCAGCACCCTCCATCTCCCCTTCGCAAACACTCGAGCTCTAACGCCTCCCTAGCGGCGCAATCGCACCGCCGTCGTTGAGAAGTCCCGGCCCGCCGCGCCATTGCCGCCGCCCAAGCTCCCTCGTCGTCGGTAAGCGGCACCGACCCTCCTATCTTTTTCCTTCTTCGTGCACGATACTCAATCGAACTTCAATTTGCTTCGCGGGGTCTTCTTCCTCGCTAACCGAGCACCGCCGCCGCTGTCGCCTTCCAATTCGGCCGCCGGCATCGATATCCATCGTCTCCGCATCCCCGCTGCCCCAACATTCGTCAACGCGCATTCGTGTGGTGAGAAAGCCATCCCCCGCCTCCTTTTCGTTTATCCCGAGCCGCAACGCATGTTTCGCCGCTCGTCGGCCACTCACCGTCCGCCCCCATAGACGGGGTGCCTCTACCGCCGCCCGAACCACCCCCATATGCTCCTATTTAAGTTCGCCATCTTGCTAGCTTCGTGTAGATGCAATCCATGAGTGATATCGTGGCCGAGAGCCCCTATTCTCGGCCAACTCGACGAGTCCGCCGCCGTGCGCCGCCGTGTGCCGCCGGCCGGACGTGCCCGTCGCCGGGCCGCATGCGCACGTGGCCCGCCGTCGGATCGGGCGTGGGGCGGCCCGGCTTCACCCGGCCGCGGGTCAAATTGACCGCGTACCGGTCAGCCGAGCAAATTTTGATAAAGATCCCCTCGGCTTTTCCTTTATTGCAAGCCGGTCCTCCCACCATCAAAGATCCTTACAATCAAATCCTTTATTTTCATGTTTTAGCCCCTCTCTTTAATAAATTTAGTACCCGAGGTCCAGTTAAGCCTTTCTTATGTTTTAAACCTTCTGTTTCAAATGTAACTATTTTTAGGCCCTTGGTTTCTTGCTGATAGGTCCCCGTAAGTTTATTTTCTTCGCATTAGTCCCCGAACCATGTTTCTAGCATATCTTTGTCGTTATAGCTCGTTTTTAGCGTTTTAGCTATCTATGCGATCGTCTCGGTGAGACCGTCACTTTAGTAGCATGTTTATAGCCTTTCATACTTGATTGATGAATTGTTTTATTTATTGTATGCTTTATGCGTGTGATCGCAGATATCGTGCCTGTTTCGACTAAGCAACCCCTTGGAGTCGATCACAAACAGCTATTTGAAGAAGTAGAAGAGTTTCCTGTAGTTGAAGTAAGCAAGTGGTCTTTTCCCCTTGCATAATTCCTTTTATCCTATATAACTGCATGCTTATTAAGTTTACTTTTATTAGAGGAGGTGTGGAGGTGGTTGGGCGGCGGTGGAGTCAAGCGGGAGGGGAAGCTCGCGTGCGCCCACAATGGCGAAGCGGCGGCGCAGCATGTGCTCGGGCGACGGAGGAGGAAAGGCACTTAAATAGGTGGTCGGTGCGTTGGGGAAGGCGGTTCGTGAATTCCTAGTCACGACATGGCTACGAGCAACGCGACGTGGGGGAGGGTTCGCCGGCAAATGGCCTCTAGACCGCGTCAACCGTCCCGGAGCACGGTGACCAAGGCACGGTGCACGGACCAACGGTTGGAGGGGAGTCTCGGTGTGCGGTACGGCGGCGGACGGGGCGGCTGCGTGGCGCCCGCGTCGCGACGCCGCACGCGTCGGCCCGCGCTCCGGCGCCGGGAGCGTCGGCCCAATTCCATTTACGCCCTTTCAATCGCGCATATCTCAACAAAGTTGTAGATCAATCAACCCTCTACAACTTCTACAAAAGCCGTATAGGGTTTTACCCAACCAACTGTTCACAAATCGCATGCCAAGTTGGCTATTTTCCGGACGCCCTTGTGAATAGTAACTTGAGGCGTTGACTTGAATTTTTCACACATTTCAACTCCAAATTTCAAATGCCACTCAACATGAAAGTTGTGTCCCTCGACAAAACACACAACTTTTACCTTGGGAGATTTTGAAGTGTTTAGGTGAAATTTGGAGAACGCGGAAAAAGTACCGGCGACACCTGGAGGGCAAAGGGGTATCCAAGGGGTTTTCGGTGGGGTTTGACAAAGGGTTGACCAACGTTGACCAAAGAGAGTCATTAGGGTCCGTAAGTGATGTTTTCGAGGTGATGGCTCGGGTTGACCATAGTTTGACCAAAGTCAACACCGTTTGACCTCGCTCATTAGGGTTAACAACTCCGGTCGAAAACCCAGGGGTGTCACGGCCTACCCCCCTTAAACGGAATCTCGTCCCAAGATTCGACAACAAGATTAGAGCAACACTTTCTAACAAGATAAGGGTTACAAGATGGAAGATATAGTCGCTTATATTTCTAGGTAGCGAGCATTCAAATGGGACAAAAGATACATGGTGCTCACCTCACCGCCTCAACGCGAGTTCATGAGGGAGCGGGCGATGGATGTGTACATGGAAAACTAAAAGAAGACAAACTCCGCCGACGATGCGGACGTACATCATTGCAAGCGTCCATCGGAGAGACTCGAACATCTCCACGAGCCGAGGCATGGTCGACGACGTAGGCCGAGGTTCTTCTCTTGGTCTTCTTCGAGCTCCTTCCGGAGGTCGTCGACAAAGACGGCAAACGGCTTGCTCGGCAAGTGGTCGGAGCAATGACGAGAGATGGACTAGTGGCGGGTTGGCCAAAAACTAGGCCGGAGGGGAAAAATAAGAGCGGCGACATTGTCGAGCTCGAAGGCGAGCGAGACTTGGCAATGGAAACACCGCGTAAGGGTTTCCCTTTTTATAGCTCACCGGTACACAACGGTCATCCCAACCGACCGAGGTAGGGGCTAGCGGAGTGATCCGGCTGTTGCCACATGGGGCTCGATAATGGTCGACCCGTGAGGTCTCGGCGACGTGATCGTGGTCGCGAGGAAAAGAGATGGCGGGGCGACGCTACGGTGTCTACCACCGCGGCACCGAAACGAATGGGGTCCAATGGTCTAAAGATCCGACCGTGATTTCTCAAGAAAACTCGATCCGACTCCTTTAACTTCGCCGGTCAATTGAATTGATTCTATGAGAGCCGTGAAGTTAAGTTGGCCTTGCTTCACTTGAATCATGGGCTTCTTGTCACGATTGCCCTTAGCTACGCCGGGGTTCGGAGTCCGTTGCTCGGTCATAATCCTCCTAGGGTTTTGGCACTCATTGGCATAATGCCTTGGTTGCCTACAATTGTAGAAAATGCGGGGTGGAAGTTCCTTTGGCTTAGAGAATGGTGACTAGGCTTGACGGTACCGAAAATTTCCCGAAGGCTTATGCGGGGGCGAAGTCATTCTTCAATGGCCCGATGCGGATGATTAGGAAGAACCATGCACATTCTTCTTGACGAAACGAAATTTCTGCCCGATCCATCTCCCGAAGTAAATTCATTCTCGCCTCTTCTTCTCCTTCGTACCTTCATTATGGCATCCTTTTGAGAGATAGCTTTGTTCACTAACTCATGATGACCGTTGGGCTCTAGTACGTTTAGCCTTTCATAGAATTCACTCTTAAGACCATCGCGGAAATGTTTCATCTTTTCGGCATCGGTGTCCACGTGATGTTCTCCATACTAGCAAAGGTTGTTAAACTTCGTGCATATTGATACACGGTGTCATCACTTTGCTTAAGAGCAAGCAACTCTTTCATCTTTCTACCCATGAGTCCTTTTGGGATGTGGTGGTCCTTGAAAGCTTTCGTGAACTCGGTCCAAATGGTTTCATGTCTAGCAAAGTTGCATGGTCTTAAAGTGCTCCCACCATATTAAAGCTTCTCCACGAAGCCGCAAGGCCGCAAAGCTAGCCTTGTGCTCCTTGGAACAAGGTAGGACAAATGCGAGAGAATTTGGCCTCAATGGCCGTAACCCATGCGTCGGCATCAAGGGGCTCTTCTACTTAGTAAAAGTTGGGGGCTTCATCCCGATAAACCGGGAATATGAGGACCATGTGTGTTTCGAGGACCGGTGGATGGTCGCTTCCTTGTGTGATGAGTGATTGACAACATTGTGTGGACCGATTCTTGGCTAAGTATTGCGGGTGCGAGCTGCGGCTTGACCGGTGTTGGTGCGGGTAAAGAACAAGCGCGAAAGGTCGTTGCGGTGAGGCCTCCGGGTGTGGAGAAGACAAGTAGGCTTCGTTCGAGGGACCCGGTGGCCGGCGGGGTCATGTGCGGGCCGCATGGTGGCATGAATAGAAAGATGAAGTCATGGACGAGCTTTCATGGTTGAGCCTCGAAAACCAAGGTCGAGCCGGACTACGTGGGAGCCGAGTCATGAGTGGAGATTGGCGGAGGCTAGACCGAGTTCACGGTGTTTACGGTGGTTCATCGAAAAACCACAAAGCCAAGACCGGAGAACCGAAGCCGGTGCTGCGAAGACAGGCCGGCACCGGTCCGACCGATGGGTCCGACCGGTGTGCGACGACGCGATCCGAAATCTTCGAAGCGGAGGACACACGTAGGAATCGCAAGGCTTGCGTCGAGGCTAAGCAGGTTGCGGTCGCCGGGCATCCGTCCGATGGAGAAAACTTGAAGACTTCCAAAACCGCCATTGAGGGGCTTTTATCCCTAGTTGTTAGGAAAGGGTATTTTAGACTTTCGGTTGCCTCCATATAACCCATGAGGTGAAAGGATGGCAGCCACTCTCTTTGAACCCTAGTTCATTTGCTTTCCTATTTTTTCTTTCCTATTTTCTTAGGATTTCCATAGGACTAGCTTGAGAGCTTCATGGTGAGATCTTGTGAGAGGGTTGGATGATCGGGCGGCAAGCTAAACCTTGTATGAACCTTTGTGGCATGTATAGATGATTCGGCGTGGTTCCTTGAGGCCTTGTTGTGTTGTTCCCGGTTGTTCTTGGTGGTGATTTTCGAGCCCCCTCCTGGTGGTTTTCTTGGGTTGTTTTCGGGACCTTGCTCTTGGGGATTTGATGGGGGAAATTTGTGGGAACCCTTCGTGGTTCTTTGGGCCGTGATTCCCCTCCCAAATCCGTGAGTTAAGGGGCTCGATTTTGGGGTTTTCGGTGTTCTAGGGTTAAAGGAGTTCTTGGCGGGATTTTTTCGATTCCTCTTGTTTGGACAAGTTTTGGGGGGATTAAACTTGGCTATGGACTCCTCATGAGGTGTTTCTATTGTCCCCAAAGTCTTGTTCAAGCTTGTGGAGCGATTCGAGAGATCAATGCTTGGATTTGGAGGTGTTGACCCGCGGGTGTTATTCATCCCGAGAAGCCCGGGTCACACGGTCCGACCGGTGCCTCTCACCGGTCCGATCGGTGCAACCCCTATTGGGTTATTGCTCGGGTGAACATCCGGGTGTGTTCGTTGTTGTCTTGTGTTTCAATTGTTTCGAGATTGGGTCGGTTTGGAGCTCGGTTGGCCTGTTTAGTGTTTTGGGGCTTTACGTCGAGACCCGTCCGACCGATGTGGTGCATTGGTCCGACCGGTGTGGAGCCTTTCTCGTGGAAGTTGCCAAGTTTCATCGGTAGGGACCGGTCGACCGGTGGTGCTTACCGGTCGACCGGGGTTGGTCGGTGGACTCGTGGTTTGGTGTTCCGCCGCGTTCTCGGGTCAAAAGGTTGTGTGTTGGTTCCTAGGTCCGGTGGCACTCCGGTGGCTACATGGGCTTGGCCAACTTGGGTAGTGAGTTGGAGACGTGTGTTGGAAGCCGTGTTCATCTTGTTGGAGTTTCCATCTCCTTCTAGAAGAATTTTTATCGGCTCCCATTCACTACCCCCCTCTCCGGTTCGACGTATCGGTCCTTCAAGTGGTATCGAGCCGGTTCGTGTCTTTATTGACTCTAACCCGTCTAAGATCCAAGGATGGCGTACCAAGAATGGGGTTCGGGTCCTCCACACTCCGATGGCAAGAACTACCGGATGTGGAGTAAGTGGATGGCGGCGTTTCTCCGAGGAAAGGGTCGGATCCTCCGGGATGTCATGGTGGACACGAGCTATGTCCAGCCGATGAACTTCCTTGCTCCGGGATCGAGGGACATGTTCGACACCAACAATAAGGCGGTCGACTACTTGTTTCATGCCTTGTGTCGGCCTAAGTTCGATCGAGTGCACACTAAGCACTTGTCTTGTAGAATCTTGTTGGTGTTGAAGGAGGCTCATGTTGGGAATGCCCGAGTTCGAGGCTCGGATGTATGCGACCTACCGAGAGAGTACGAGAACTTCACTCATCTCCCCGGTGAGTCCATCGATGCCTTGTTTCGGTGGTTCACGGTGGTTGTGAACAACATGAGGGCCAATGTGGACGTGCTCCCGTACGATGATCATGATAGAGCGACAAGCTTTTACACTCTTTGGATAGTATGATTTGGGGCGAGAAAGTTCGAGGCTATTGTGGAGTCGAAGAAGTATGACACTACGACGGTGAACGAGCTGTTCTCGAAGCTCAAGTCGGGCCGAGGTGGATAGGGGCATGATCGCCAAGCTCGAGGGCCCGACCGACTCTCATAGTCTTGCCCTCGTTGGTAGTTCGAAAGGAAAGGCTAACACTAACCCATCCACCAGGATGTTCTCTTTGTCCTCTTTGATGTCTATGCCGGATGAGGAGTTCGACGTGCTTGGAGAGGACGAGGCGGGTGTTGCCGACGGGGAGGTTCGAGAGGCCGCACGAGAACCGGGTGAACATGAGGAGGAACACGAGGACATGCTTCCGGTGCGGCAAGCGGGACACTTCGTCGCCGACCGCCCGAGAAGGTCGAGAACAAGGATGGCCACAAGCACAAGTCAAGGACGGATGGCAAGTACCCGGCGAGGCGTGACCACAAGAGCAAGCACAAGAACAAGCACAAGGACGAGCGACGATCGAGGAAGAAGGAGTGCCGAGGCAAGGCCCGAGCGATGGTTGGAGCGAGCAACGTCGACTCCGGTTCCACGTACTCCACCTCGAGCTCGAGCAGCGGTGAAGATGAAGGTGATCTCGCAAAAGCGAGGAAGTCGTCCAAGAACCTCGAGGGGGCCGAGCTGCTTCACTACGTACGTCTTCGCACAATGGCACCGAGCTCCGGCGGCAAGAAGAGCACACGGAGCGACTCGAACTCGATTCCGACGACGCGGTGCGTGATGAGCTTCCCTTCTTGCGTCGGGAGAATGAAAGGCTTGGCTCGTTGCTTGATAACCGTGATGACATGCTTAGAGAGGCCAAGAAAATGAGAAAAGATCTTAGGGCTTCACACGAGGATGCTAGTACTAGAGTGGGCCGAGCTAGAAACACGGGTTCTTGGTAGCAAGCTTGAGATTGATTCCCTTAAGGCTAGCCCCGTTGTTTCGATGAGGTTGATTGTCTTGTTTGCTCCATCTTTCTTGCTGATCTTGCTTTGTTTAAGGAGAAGCATGCCTCCAAGTGTGAGGAACTAGATGTGCTTAGGGTTGAAGTGGTTGAGCTTAAATCTAGATCTCGCTTTGCTAGGTTCTTGCACTTCTTGCCCCGTTTTGCATGCTAAGATTGATGAGATGCATGTTTACACCGCTTCCCTTGAGGCTAAGTTGAAAGAACCAATTCCTACATCTTGCTCTACCTGTGAAATGCATGCTTTGAAGAATTTGGAACTTGCACATATTGTTGATCGTTTGCAAGATGAGAATGACGAGCCGAGAAAGTTGATGGGTTGGTTGTCCGGTCATGAGCCCCGCTTGAGGATGATGATCGAGGCATTTAAGAGCCAGGATGGTGAGGGACTTGGGGCAAACAAGGTTGGTGAGGGAAGTGGAGAGAATATTCCGGAGCCACCAAAAACCCACAACAAAAATGATTTCCCTCCTAAACCTAACCTTCTTAGGAACCAACTAGACACAACCCCGGCTCCACCCATGTTTCCTATACCAACAAATGATCTCCAAAAGCCTATCAAGTTTGTGAGCACTTTGTTGACGGTGAATTTCCGTCAACCTAGAGTACTTGTTATACATTGGTTTCAATTATGATTTGCAACTAATCCGCCACTAGGCATACTAATGATGTAACAAGTTCACCTTTGCATGTCGATTTTGGAGTTTGTTGTTTACGCGAGAAATCTACGCTAAAGAGGAGACTTTCGGGATAAGTTCATCAAGCACTTCAAGAGAAGATCATGAAGCCCGTCACAAGTCAAGACACGAAGTGAACAAGACTCCAAACAACCTAAGGACCGAAGCATCAACACGCAAAACTCCGGGGACTTGGATGTTTACCAACGGGATCAACTCAGCCCGAGAGATATTCTCGCAGCTCAGGACAGCATGATCTTTCGGTACAGATTCGGAGACTTAAACGGTCTTAAATGGCAAACGTTTGACTACCAAAGTTGTGGGCCTCGACGATACCTTCGATTTGGACATGTGGAAGGCCCAATTCGGATAAGGGAGCTAGGAGATATAGCCCCCGAAATCCCTGCTGCGCAGTCAGTCCGAAATCAAAACAGATTATCGTCCAAGGCCGATTTGGAGATCTTATCTTTGTTTTTAAGGAAAGAAATGAATACCAAAGTTGAAGATAATTTCGTGGCACACAACCTGGACACCTAATTTGTATTATTTGGAGTCCAGACGTGGGAGAAATGGCCCTGGCAAGTAAGGACTGCGAATCAGGAAAATCTGGCTGATTTTATGGAAACCAATTTTGCTTCTCTCCCAAGGAGGATCTCGTGCAAGGCAAGGTGGAGCACGCCCAAAGGCACCCCAAGGACATAAGTACAACCCCCTAGGCGCCCCAAGGTGGTTACACATCGAACAAATCATCCTACCGACGTCAATCACCAGAAAACCGCTGCCGCAAGATGAGGGAGAGAGTTAGATGAGCTCGTCGCAAGGATCAACGCCGGCGGAAAGAAGGAAGCAAGAGGAGGACTCCAAGCCGCTGGCCTAGGGGTGTTCCCAAGCTCCATCGCCGCCATCTTCATCGACGACGTTCTCCGGAGTCTCCATCACCCCTATGTGCTTCAATCCGTGTAAGATGATGGGGTAATGTCTCCGTTCATCCCTAGGATTAGATGGATACATGCTATGTGATCGCTACTCGATTTGTGATTTCAATCTATTGTTTTCATGTTGATAATGCTTTGATGATTAAGGTTAGCTACCATGTTTTTTCGGGCGTATGATATCCGCTACTCCCATAGATTCCATCAACATACCGTGTCCATCATAGGTCTAGTCACGAATACCTTCGCGTAGTGACGATCGAGAGGAGGGAAAGGGCGAAACCGTGGTCACAACCCCCGTAGATTGGTTTACCACTTTCGTGTAGTAGATGCATACCTTGTTATCCTAGATCCTAGGGAGGGAACGCTTATCTTTCTTGCTCACTCTCTTGTGTTCACCCCTTTATCATCTAGTTTAACCATAGATTTGTTTGATCAACTTAACATAGATTAACTTAGGTTAGATTGTCTTTACTTTTAGATTAATACTCTCTTTCAAAGGTTTTCCATTCAACTAGATTTGTACTTGGTTAAGCGCTAGTAATCCCCTTGCTCCGCGGATTGACAAGAACCTTGGGAATCCCGTGGTGAAAAAGGTGTAGGTCCGTACGCTTGCGGATCGTAGGTGGATACAAGTTTTATCCGTCAACAAGCCCCTTTTTCCGGCGCCGTTGCCGGGGAGCAAGCCGGTTGCTACATTTAATCTAGTATTAATTTTGTTGATTACTAACACCTAACCCTTATTTTCTAAAAAAAAAAGAAAAAAAATATTTTTTTTTGTTTTTCTTTCTACTTTTCTTGTGCCTAGATGGATTTGTTCACCTCACCATTGGAAGACGAAGAGATGTCGCTAAGGGAGCTAGCAATGCCGTCAATGGACGACATTGAGATTGTCAAGGACGTCGGGCCCTAGACTCGGCGGGACCGCGGCTACGAAGCTCGTAGCCGCCGGCCGTCTTCTCCGGCGAGGTTATCCCCCTCAACCGCAGGCTTAGGGTTTAGGAAGTAGAGGGGAAGGAGATAATAATCTTGCTTGATTCAATCGAGTCCCGCCTACAATTATATAGCCTGCGGCCTGCCACAAAATAGGAAACTAATCTCCTAAACTTAAGGGGCTGCTAACTTAAGGAAATCCCCTTGATTTATTTCCAATCTAAGACCTCGCTAACTTAAGGAAATCCCCTAACATGCTGTCCGCCGCCAGCCCTTGCCGCGCGCTCGGCCGCGCGCCGGACGTCGCGTGCGCGCCCGCGCCCGACATAGGTGCGGCCGTACATGACATCTCTCCCCGCCTCGAAGTCCGGCTCGTCCTCGAGCCGAAAGGAAGGAAACCGTGCTCGAAAATCGTCCGTGTCTTCCCATGTCGCAGCATTGGAGGGCTCACCCTCCCATTCGACGAGCACTTGACGGACGCCTCGAGCCATGCGTCCCCGCGTCACCCCGGATGGCGCCGGTACCCGCCGCACCGTGGAGGATGGGGGGCGAGCAACGGCGGCGAGGTCGGCGGAGGGCCCACGAACTTCTTGAGGACACCCACATGGAACACATCGTGGAGTCCGGCGCCCGGTGGAAGCCGCGGACGTACGGCCACCGCATTGATGATCTCCGTCACCCGATAGGGGCCAACAAAACGGGGCTTCGGCTTCCGGAGACGGTGCGTGGCGGAGAGACGCCGCCGCCCGCCGTCGCGGCGCGGGAGCGCCCAATCCCCCACCTGGAAAACCACCGGCCGATGATGCTTGTCGTAGGCCTGCTTCTGGACCGCCTGGGCCTGCTCAAGGCGGACACGGATGTCGTCCAGGAATGCCGCGCGTTCCTCCATCTCCTGTGCAACGGCCGCGACGCGCGCGTCCCCGGGTTCATAGGAGCGAATGGTTGGGGGGTCCCTCCCATAAACCACCCGGAACGGGGTCTCGCGCAGTGACGACTGGTACGCAGTGTTGTAGGTGTACTCGGCCCATGGCAGCCAGCCGCGGCCCGCCCGACGCGGACGGTCGCCGGTGAAGCACCGCAGGTACATGACGATGACCCTGTTGGCGCCCTCGTCCGGCCATCCGTCCGCGGGTGGAAGGCGGACGACATGTACAATTTCGTGCCCGTGAGCCGCATGAGCTCCTGCCAGAATGCCGAGGGTGAAGACGGGGTCGCGGTCGGAGACGATGGATCGCGGAACGCCGTGTAGGCGAACGACGTCGGTGAAGAAAGCGTTGGCGACGGACTCGGCGGTGTAGGGGTGCGCCAATGGGATGAAGTGGCGTACTTGGCCGAAGCGGTCCACGACGGAGAGGATGACGGTCTTGCCTTGTACCTTGGGAAGCGCCTCGATGAAGTCGATGCCGATGTCGCCCCACACCGCCGACGGCACCGGCGAGGGACCGCAACAATCCGGCCGGCCGCGGATGGTCGGACTTGTACCGCCGGGGCGAGGTGACGCAGCCTTCACGAACTCCCCGCACCAAACGACGCATGTTGGGAAAATGAAAATCACGCCGCGGGCGGTGGAGGGTGCGGTGGACGCCCTCGTGCCCGTCGTTGTGGACGGCCGCCACGATCTCGTGCGGCGGCGGGGATGCCGAAGGAATGTACGAGCGCCCCTCGAACGTGACCATGTCGGCCACCAGGGACCACGGCGTGGTCCGGGCGCCGGACTGGAGCTCCCCACGCATGGTGACAGGGCGGGATCGGTGGCTCGGGCGTGGCGAAGGCGCTCGATGAAATCAAAATGGGGCGCGGAGATGGCCAGCAGCTCCCCTTCGTCGTGGTCGCGGCGGGAGAGGGCGTCGGCGACGACGTTGTTGGCGCCGGACCGGTACTCCACCGAGAAGTCGAAACCGAGAAGCTTGCCAACCCAATGGTGCTTTGCGGAATGGTGGCGAGGCGCCGATCAAGTAGATACTTGAGGCTGTAATGGTCCGTCTTGACGATGAAGCGTCGTCCCCACGGTATGGCCGCCGCGTGCCGAACGGCTGGACCAACCCGATGAGCTCGCGTTCGTAGGCGGCGAGCGACTGATGGCGAGGCGCCACGGGCCGGCTGAAGAACGCGACAGGGTGGCCCTCCTGGACCAACACGGCGCCGAACCCCGTGGTGGAGGCGTCGCACTCCACGATGAACAGCTTGGCGAAGTCGGGCATGGCGAGCACTGGGGCGGATGTCACGGCGGCCTTAAGCGCTGCGAACGCCGTGGCCGCGGCGTCGTCCCACATGAAGGCCTCCTTCTTGAGCAAGCCCGTCGGCCGGAGCGGCGATCGTGCCGTAGTTGTGGACGAACTTGCGGTAGTACCCCGCAAGACCGAGGAAGCCGCGTACCGCCCGAGGTGAGCGGGGTGTCGGCCAGTCGACGATCGCTTGCACCTTGGCCGGGTCCATGGCTACTCCCGCCGCCGAGATGACGTGGCCGAGGTAGGCAACGGCGGAAGTGCCGAACGAGCATTTGGAGCGCTTGACGAAGAGTTGGTGGAGACGGAGGACGTCGAGGACCGTTCGGAGCTGGCGCAGGTGGTCAGCCCACGTCCTGCTGTAAATTAAGATGTCGTCAAAAAATACCAGGACGAAACGGCGAAGGAACGGCCGGAGCACATCATTCATCAAGGCCTGGAACGTGGCCGGAGCGTTGCAGAGCCCGAACGCCATCACCAGGAACTCGTAGAGGCCGTCGTGGGTGCGGAACGCCGTCTTGTGGACGTCCTCCGGGCGCATGCGCACCTGGTGGTAGCCGGAACGGAGGTCCAGCTTGGTGAAGAACTGAGCGCCGTGTAGCTCATCGAGGAGCTCGTCGACCACCGGGATGGGGAAGGCGTCCTTGACCGTCAGCCGCGTTCGGCGCCCTGTAATCCACGCAAAAGCGCCACGATCCGTCCGGTTTCTTGACGAGGAGGACGGGCGACGAGAACGGGGAGTCGCTGCGGCGAACAATGCCCTGCTCCATCATGGCGGCACATTGCCGCTCCAACTCGTCTTTGTGCGCCGCAGGGTACCGGTACGGCCGGACGGCAACCGGTTGGGCGTCGGGCTTGAGCGTGATGCGGTGGTCATGCGCACGCTTGGGGGGGAGACCCTTAGGGTCGGCGAAGACCTCCCCATAGGCGAGCAGCAAGGCGTCGAGGAGGGCGTCCGCGTCGACCGTCGCGCGAAGGGCTGGCGTGGATGGACTAGCCACACTGGTCCATGAGATGGTGCGCCCCCCCTCGCCGGAAGGTCATGCGCTGGCGACTCAGGTCCCAGACGATCGGCCCGAGAACCCCCAACCAGCGGGTGCCGAGGACGACGTCGTACCCGGCCAGTGGCATGACGAAGAGGTCGGCGGGAACGGCTCGCCGTCGACGAGCGAGGGCGCGTCGCGGATGACGCCCTCGCAGGTGACGCGCTCGCCGTTGGCCACCAGCGCGGTGAGGCGAGGGCGCTGCTGGAGGGTCAAGCCTGTGCGCCGCGCTGCGTCCTCCCCGATGAAGTTGTGGGTGCTGCCGGAGTCGATGAGGGCGACGAGGGACGCGTCCCCAAGGGACACGGCGATCTGCATGGTGCCTGCCAAGGGAACACCCGCCACCGCCTGAAGGGAGAAGCAGGGTGCGCCAGGAGCGACCTCGGGCTCGGCCGCCTCCTCCCCGGCGTCGTCGATCTCCACGCCATCGACGAAGAAGAGGCGCCGGCGAGACTCGTTGTGGCCACGGGGTGAACTTTTCGTCGCAATTGAAGCGAGAGGCCCGGGCGGCGGCGCTCGGCCATCTCCTCCGAGTGAGGCGGCGCCGGTGGCCGTCGCCCGCCCCGCGCGCGCGGCCGCGGGGGGCGGTGGTAGGGCCAATGGCCTCGCGGCGCCCGCAACGCCAAGGGTGGAGGTTGGGCCGGCCGCGCAGACGCGGCGCCGGGCGGGCAGGACGCCGCGCGTCGCTGTGCGTGGAGGAGTGTGCTGTTGCTGCCGATCGATCTCCATCAGCTCCACCTGGCGAGCGAAACTCATGGCTGCCGCCAGCGTCTCGGGGTGGTGCAGGCGGACGGCGTGGCTGAGGGGGGGCAGGAGGCCGCCGGTGAAGAGCTGGACGCGCTGAGCTTCGTCGAGGCGGCCCGCGCGCGGCAGGAGCGCTTGGAATCGGTTGGAGTACTCCTCCACCGTGCCCGTTCGCCGGCATTCGGCGAGTTCGAAGAGCGGGGCCGAGCGCAGGGGCGGCCCGAAACGCAGGTTCAGGAGTTCCTTGAAGCGCCCCCACGTCGGGGCTCCGTCATCCTCGAGCAGCTGGGAGTACCACAACTGCGCAACGTCGTCCAGATGGTAGGACGCCATGCCGACGCGCTCTTCGGCCATGGTGTGGTGGTGGCGGAAGTACGCCTCGAACTTGTTGAGGAAGAGGAGCGGATCCGTCGTGCCGTCGAAACGGGGGAAGTCCCACCGCTTGGGTCGGGGAGGGGGCTCGGTGTCGCGCGCCCGTCCGGCGGCGAGTGCCGCTGCTCTCGGCCGTGGAGGACTTGTCCTTCATGGTCGCCACGTCGGCCTTCAGGGACGTGATTTCGGCGGACAGGCTCTTGATCTCCTTCAAGAGGTCGGCGATGGTGGGGTCAGCCATGGCGGCGGAGATGGATGGGGCAGGGGCGGCGGATGAAGACGTGGCGGCTGCGGGGGCGGAGGATCGAGTGGATCGTGATACCAGGTTGTCAAGGACGTCAGGCCCTAGACTCGCTGGACCGCGGCTACGAAGCTCGTAGCCGCCGGCCGTCTTCTCCGGCGAGGTTATCCCCCTCAACCGCAGGCTTAGGGTTTAGGAAGTAGAGGGGAAGGAGATAATAATCTTGCTTGATTCAATCGAGTCCCGCCTACAATTATATAGCCCGCGGCTGCCACAAAATAGGAAACTAATCTCCTAAACTTAAGGGGTCGCTAACTTAAGGAAATCCCCTTGATTTATTTCCAATCTAAGACCTCGCTAACTTAAGGAAATCCCCTAACATGCCGGCCGCCCTCCCCCGCGCTCGCCCGCGCGCCGAGACGTCGCGTGCGCGCCCGCGCCCGACATAGGTGCGGCCGTACATGACAGAGATGCAAAAATCAGATTTGACGTTTGCTACAACCCACTACGAAGTGAAGCCCGGAATCATCAAGTTAGTGGCGACAAAACCATTTAGAGGATTGGAGGATGACAACCCATATAGACACATTAAGGAATTCACGATGTTATGCAACACGGTGCAACAAAAAGGAGTTCCGGCCGCTTGGTTCAAGTGGAATCTTTTTCCGTTCTCTCTCGAAGATGAAGCGCGAAGATGGTACACACTTGCGTCCGTTGAAGCAAAAGGAAATTGGGATGAGCTAGTGAAGAAATTTCTTTTGAAGTTCTTTCCCATAAGCAAGGTCCCGGACTTAAGGAGGCAAGTGCTCACTTTCAAGCAAGGAGAGGATGAAGGAATTGATGAAGCATGGGACCGTTTTAATGAACTACTTGAGCGAGGCCCGAACTTGGGATTTTCCGGTGACTTGATGTTGCATACCTTTTATTTTTCACTAACCCCTAACTCGTCTCGTTTTGTAAGCATGTGTGCAGGTGGTGATATAATGGATAAAACAATTAGTGAAGCCGCACAAATCTTACAAAGGATAAGAAATGGACAAAGAACAATATGAGATTGGCAAAGATGTTGTCGAGAGGAGAAAAACGACAAAAGCAAGCCCAAGGTGCTTGCTGAAATTTCTGCAAAAGATGAACCGGAGGTCAAGGAAGATGAACCGACCATTCAAGAAATTGATGATCCACTTCCCAAGGTAAGAGAAGTCATTTCGGATGTTAAAAATGTTTAAACTAACATTAATGTAGGCCGAAGTATGTGGAATGCTAGACCATTGGCGGAGTTCAAGCAATCCGGTTGGGTTCAAGTTGATTTCGCCCCACTAATCAACTACCGAAGGAAGGAGGAACGCCGACACGTTGCCAAACTAGTTGAAGATATATTTGATCAAGAGATGAGTGGAGAGTCGATCCAAAAGATGTTTGAAGAAGAAAGAGAAGAAGGAGATGAAGGATGGATCGACCGGTTTGACAACTCAAAGATTTATGATGAAGGAAGAGAAGAGTACAACCGTGATGAGCCTAGTGACTCAAAGGATAAATGGGAGGAGATAGGACTCAAGCTAGATGATAGCTTGTGTGCTATTGAAGCCTACACATCAGCAAATCAAGACATGGAAGTACTCAAGGATGAAGGAAAGAGTGAATCAACAATGAGCGATCTTGACGACATGTGGTACATGGAAGATAAAGAAAGCAACATACAAGTCTTTGAAGATGAAGATCTGGTTGATGAAGAAGACTTCAAAGAAGAGATGAATGCGTACATAGTTGAAGGATTACATGTTCCACATGATGAGTTGAAGAAATTGCAAGATGGTGATGAAGAGGCAACTACACTTGTTGAGATAGATTCGTCTTCAACACCGCTTGATGAACCAAATATCACTCTTGTTGAAAAATCTCTAAGGCCAAGGTACGCGCTGAAATCTCAAGATATTATTGGTATTGATGTTGATAAATTCAAATACTCATGCTCAATCAATAGTATGAATGATAGTTTAATGTCTATGCCTTGTTTCAATAGTGATCATGTTGATAGGCTAGATTTTCTTGAGAATGAAAAAGAGGAAACATTTATTTTTGATCCAATTAATCTCACACCTAAATAACCTTTGCCTAATTATGAGCTAAGTGCTATGCATGAAACATATGCTTCTTTTATTTACACCTTGACTTGTTGCTACAATTCACATGTGGTGTTAATTATGGACGCGTATGTTTACAATAAGTTTTGTAAATCTCGATCATGCTTTGCGCTTGGTCAAGCTAATGACCTTAAAGAATCATATGTCGGGAAAGGCCCGATTTTCACTAACCATGTAGACAAGGCTTGAATAATGAAAAAAAGAAGTCATGACTAAAAGAGTTGCAAGATAAATCATCAACCTCTCCGAATCCGCGATGGATGCTGCTGTCTTCATCAATTTGAGAGCTTGTTCAGAGGTGTAAAAATGAAGAAAATGAGATATTCAGAAGCTCCATCAAATTACCATTCCAACGCATCAAGAACAAACAAGTTTGAAGACCCGTGCAAGGAGTTATGGAGGAAACATTGAGCGTTGCGCGTTCTGAAATTTCTGGACAGATTTCATCGCCGAAATAAAACGGACGTAACTCTCTTGTCCGGAGTCCGATTTGAGCAAATAAAGACTCGTTGGAAAGGAAATTTTGTGCACTGTGCAATGGAGTAGATCTTGAGTGTACTTTCTGTTCTGGACATTAAAAAAAATAATAGAGTGAAGGCAGCACCGAAGGATGATAGAGAAGGAGATAACGATGAAACAAAAGGATGTTTTGGGCAAGTCTTCTATAAGTGATCAAGCACAACATGGGAAGTAAATTAAAGCTGCATTGGTACCTTTTCTTCTTGCATGAAGGGCCATGGATATGCAACGAAAAGAAGGTATGTGAGAAAGTCGAGCTCTATGACTTTAAATGAAGCGCTTTTCGGGAGGCAACCCGTTTCTTTATATTTTTACTACTTTCTTAGAGAGAATAAAGAATGGCACCATCTTATGATGATCAACTTGTGGTTATTAATCTAAGTTTAGATTTCCTTTTTAGAACCACCATCATGTTCATGCTCATATTTATTTATTTGCATGCATTGCATTTTGTTGTCCTCGTGATGTTTCTTTGTGTATACATGTTTTGCACATAGTTGGCTTGGTTGTTTTATATACTTAATGATGTATGCTTCAGTTTCCATGTTAATGCTTCATAGGGCCCTATGAGTATTTTCCTTTTGTGATCTTGTGTAAACGTGGTGTTTAAACATGATTGCGGACCATCATCGTTAAGTTCGATAAACCTTGCTAGCTTTTCATATGTTTTCATGTTGCTTTGGTTAGTTTATAAGCTTTGCATTGCAGTTAATTTTTCTTGTGCTATAAGAGTTATTGATTTAGGGATAGACATGGTGTTTTAACCCTAGATATATAAACCTTTATGGCTATGGAAAAATTCGGCAACCTAGTTGTAAACATGGTGTTTAGAACTAGGTGAAAACATTGTCTTTGTTTATATGCTTTCCTCTCATGTGCATACACACCTTGCACCACGTACACTCATTAGGTTTTTATTCCTCGTTAGACTAATTATGCCACAAGTTAAGAATTTTAGGAGACATTGTTGGATTGTTGGCAATTCTATCTACTCCCAACCGTCACCTTGGGGGTAGAATGTGCGTTTAAAACGTCTTACAGGCAAGATAAAGACTCTCACTACAAGGAAATTGAAGGATGGGTAAGAAGTGCTTTGTATTCTTCTTCCATGACTAGCAAAATGCTAAGCATGGGGGAGACCCTGAATCTTCAACACGGAAGTGCAACATGACACTCTAGAAGATAGAATGATAAAGATCGTTAACATCACCGGATCAATGCGCGAGAAGCTATCGATCTCATCAAAATTCTGCATGGTCTCGAAGGGAAAACACTGGATATTTTTGGATATTTGGAAGCCAGATAAAGTTACAATTCCAACAAATCAAGAATCAAGACAATTGGAGGTTCCCACAAGCGGTTATGCCCGAATCACCGAGTGCAACACGTCCTGAAATCAGTTTTGGACAGCACGCAGCGCTGAAGTAAAACGGACATAGCTCCCTTGTTTGAACTCCGTTTTCGATGAATGACCACACGTTGGAAAGGTAATTTCATAAACTTTTCAGTAGAGCTATATTTCGATATATGTTCTGTTCTGGACAGAGGGGGAAATCCATGAAAAAGAGACAGCAAGGAGATGATGAGAACAAGAAAGAGGAGATGGTGATGACAACATTGAAGAGAAGGGTGACCAATGACTCCATTAAGCATACAAGATCAAATTCAGAAGTTTAGGAGCATTAATAAATCAAGACAAAAGCAAAAGCCACATCGATACATGGAGATGTCGGAAGAAGGCAACGAAGAATTACAAAAGATGTTAACATCTCCATGGACCTTCTCTTTTCCAAACACAAATGCTTGTAAGTATGCCTTCAACCTCAACTAGGTGCAACCTTTTGTTTTTCTCTTCAAACAATAACATGTCTACTAGGAGGACAACCTAAGTTTCCTTTTACTTTCAATAGATAAGCATGACCATGTGTTCACCTTGATGTTCTATATTGCCTATGCTTACGGAAAGATGATGAAAGTTGCCGCTTTGTTTTACCTACATGAAGTTATACATGTCTTGGCTAATTGCTCTCTATAATATGATTTGAAATTAATTTAAATACTGGCTCTTTTATTTGTGGAGGTGAAATGACTATGCTCTAGACCCACGTACATATCTTTGCTCTTTGATTTAAGTTTATGGATAGCCGGATAACTTGTTGTTTTATGAAAACTTAACTTTTATGCTATCTACATATTTGTGATGCTCTTGCAAAGTTCTACCTACCAAAGCCATATACATATATCTTTTATGATAACAAAACCCGTAGATTGCAAACATATGTTTTGATGAGTGGGATTAGGATTGATTTCTATGGTTCGAGACTAAGAAGCTGGTCATTCCTTTGTGTAACTTTTCATGCTAGCCTTTTTGTCCATGCATTGTGGGTTTTCACATCGAAAATTTCACAAACTTCGCTGGGCATCCACCCTAAACCAAAAACATCTTTTTGTGATCACCTCCTTGTCCACAACCCAATTTGAGTATGGAGTAAAATTCTCGATGGAGATTCAAATATTCCGCAATATTATGGAATTTATACTTACTTTTGCGCTCATTTCCCCTCTCTTTTATGCTCGAGGACGAGCATCGTTCAAGCATGGGGGAGGAGTCATTCTCTGACACAAATGCTATGTAAGTATTATGTTGCAAAAAGTTTTGAGGAGCAAAAGAAAAAAAGAATAAAAATGAAAAAATGAAAAAAAATATATGATAAGAAGAAAAGAAAAGTAAGAAAAATAGGAAGAATAAAGTGAAAAAAAGAAAGAGAGAAAAATGAGAAGGAAATAAAATAAAGAAAAAAAATAAAGATGCTCCTCGGTTCTTTTTGCTTCATAAGTTCTCAAGTGCCTTGATGACAAATCCATACTCAAATCTTCCAACCATGTGCAATCCGATAACGAGGACTTCACTCGTGCCTCGGGATCATCCATTTGCCACTTGCACATGTCCACTTATCTAAATGTGTGTGTTTCATCCTTCTCTCTTTCCAACATTTATTTTCCATGGCCTTTTTGACGAGTCTCGATAATTCCAATAGACCTCTCTCTTAATTTGACAATATTTCGGATGTATGTTTTGCTAGGACTGTTTTTAACCTTCCAAGCTCCACATAAGCCTTCCACTATCACATATGAGTAGAGTAGGTTGAAAATAATCTAGTATAGGCTTGAGTGACTTGATGAGATGAGTGTTCCACGAGCTCTTGCAAGAGATTTTCACTTATGTTGGATATGCATCTTTTTGAAAATCTTCCATGTGACAAGGTAATGGTTTGAAGTTCACTTAAGTTTGAGAGCATCGTGTTAAATGTGGCTTGTTCTTTATTGTTAGTCTATCTTCCATAATGAAAAAGAAGCCGGTCACAACTTGAACTTTAAAAATAAATTCTTAAGAGAGAGCAATTTGCCTCGTCATGAATGACTAAGTGCAGGGACAACATTGGAAAGCAACACTGATTTCCCTTTTAAGCAAGGATTACTTACTCGAGGACGAGCAAGGTTTAAGCATGGGGGAGATGTTGACGGTGAATTTCCGTCAACCTAGAGTACTTGTTATACATTGGTTTCAATTATGATTTGCAACTAACCCGCCACTAGGCATACTAATGATGTAACAAGTTCACCTTTGCATGTCGATGTTGGAGTTTGTTGTTTACGCAAGAAATCTACGCTAAAGAGGAGACTTTCGGGATAAGTTCATCAAGCACTTCAAGAGAACATCATGAAGCCCGTCACAAGTCAAGACACGAAGTGAACAAGACTCCAAACAACCTATGGACCGAAGCATCAACACGCAAAACTCCGGGGACTTGGATGTTTACCAACGGGATCAACTCAGCCCGAGAGATATTCTCGCAGCTCAGGACAGCATGATCTTTCGGTACAGATTCGGGACTTAAACGGCCTTAAACGGCAAACGTTTGACTACCAAAGTTGTGGGCCTCGACGATACCTTCGATTTGGACATGTGAAAGGCCCAATTCGGATAAGGGAGCTAGGAGATATAGCCCCCCGAAATCACTGCTGCGCAGTCAGTCCGAAATCAGAACAGATTATCTTCCTAGGCCGATTTGGAGATCTTATCTTTGTTTTTAAGGAAAGAAATGAATACCAACGTTGAAGATAATTTCGTGGCACACAACCTGGACACCGAATTTGCATTATTTGGAGTCCAGACGTGGGAGATATGGCCCTGGCAAGTAATGACTGCAATCAGGAAAATCTGGCTGATTTTATGGAAACCAAGTTTGCTTCTCTCCCAAGGAGGATCTCGTGCAAGGCAAGGTGGAGCACGCCCAAAGGCACCCCAAGGACATAAATACAACCCTCTAGGCGCCCCAAGGTGGTTACACATCGAACAAATCATCCTACCGATGCCAATCACCAGAAAACCGCCGCCGCAAGATGAGGGAGAGAGTTAGATGAGCTCGTCGCAAGGATCAACGCCGGCGGAAAGAAGGAAGCAAGAGGAGGACTCCAAGCCGCTGGCCTAGGGGTGTTCCCAAGCTCCATCGCCGCCATCTTCATCGACGACGTTCTCCGGAGTCTCCATCACCCCTATGTGCTTCAATCCGTGTAAGATGATGGGGTAATGTCTCCGTTCATCCCTAGGATTAGATGGATACATGCTATGTGATCGCTACTCGATTTGTGGTTTCAATCTATTGTTTTCATGTTGATGATGCTTTGATGATTAAGGTTAGCTACCATGTTTTTCGGGCGTATGATATCCGCTACTCCCATAGATTCCATCAACATACCGTGTCCATCATAGGTCTAGTCACGAATACCTTCACGTAGTGACGATACGAGAGGAGGGAAAGGGCGAAACCGTGGTCACAACCCCCCGTAGATTGGTTTACCACTTTCGTGTAGTAGATGCATACCTTGCTATCCTAGATCCTAGGGAGGGAACGCTTATCTTTCTTGCTCACTCTCTTGTGTTCACCCCTTTATCATCTAGTTTAACCCTAGATTTGTTTGATCAACTTAACTTAGATTAACTTAGGTTAGATTGTCTTTACTTTTAGATTAATACTCTCTTTCAAAGGTTCTCCATTCAACTAGATTTGTACTTGGTTAAGCGCTAGTAATCCCCTTGCTCCGCGGATTGACAAGAACCTTGGGAATCCCGTGGTGAAAAAGGTGTAGGTCCGTACGCTTGCGGATCGTAGGTGGATACAAGTTTTATCCGTCAACACACTTCGGGAAAGTGTTCTTTGGGAAAGAAAGTGAGAAGGCTAGTGAGGAGAAACCGGTGGAGAAGTTGAGTGGAGAGAAACCAAGTGAGCAGCCACAGCCCAAGCCTAAGCCTAAGCTTGTGAGGTTCCATTGTGGCTATTGTGGGAGAGATGGCCATAAGGATGAGTTTTGCTTCAAGAGGAAGTGAGAGGAGAGAATGGCGAAGGAGTGGGCTAACAAGGACAAGTACCACCCTTCCGATGGTGTACTTGAGCCTCGTGTGCAGATGCCCGTGGCCCGTGCAAGTGTGAGGACGGTTCGGGCTTGGGGAGAGTGGAAGGTCTGTTGGAGGTGTTGCCGCCCTGTGCTACACCGGTTAGACCGGTGAGGGGCACCAGTCAGACCGGTGCAGGCCTCGGATAGGTAGCAGCTTGGGTTTCGTGCTCGTACGAGTGCGAGGGTTGCTTCGGAGGTCATGGTTCCGGTGGTTGGGTTGGAGAGTTTGCAAGAGGTCGGCTTGCTAGGCACTCTCCTCCTCGTGCTCAATACGGGAATGGGAGGGGTCGTAGCTTTGAGTTGGAGAGGAGGGACGGTCCACGTGCTTTCTTTCCTGGTTTTGGTCCTCCTCCGGTTAGAGAGGGATGGTTCCCTCATGGTGGTTACCGTGGTGGTGTGTGTGGAGGTAGCTTTGGTAGGAAAGATGGTTTGGTTTGTGCTAACCCCACTATCGAGAACATGGCTCGGCACCGGTTTTACTCTTTCGGTACTAACCCCGCGTCGAGCGTTTGTTCGCTCAGGAAAACGGAGAAATCAGCACAATCAACCTCATCATAAACCACAGGGCTAGCCTTAAGAGATTCAATTTCAAGCTTGCCATCAAAAACCTTTGTTTCTAGTTCAGCCACTCTAGTCCTAGCATCTTCAAGCAAAGCTCTAAGCTCCTTCCTAAGCCTCTTAGCCTCTCTAAGCATGTAATTGCGATTATCAAGCAAGTCAACCAACTCCTCATTCTCCTTGCGCAAAGAAAGAGAGATCTTCACATACCTCATCTTTGGGAATCAAAGACCGGCGTCCTTACGGCTTCTCTTCTTCTTGGAGGCTGCGAGACATGCCGCGAGAAGTCGTCCTTGAGGCTTAGGCCGTCACACAAAGGCCGTTGAGATACTTGCCGAGGTTTTTTTTCTTCTTCTTCTTCTTCTACTTCTTCTTCTTGTCATCCTCTTCGTCGTCATCACTCGATCTTGAAGACGTGTCCTCAGAGTCGGACTCGATGTCGCTCGATCTCTTCATCTTCTCTCGAGCCCGTGTCTTCTTCCCATGTTCATGATCCCTTTTATTGGACTTCTTCCTCTTGTCCTTGAACTTGTGCTTGTCGTGGCTGTTCACCTTCGGACACTCGGTGAAATAGTGTCCCGGCCTTACGCACTTGAAGCATGTCTCGTGCGGCCTCTCGAACGCCTCGTCGGGAGTGCCAGCTCGTCCTCTGCAAGCATGTCGAACTCCTCATGCGGCATAGACATCAAAGAGGACAAAGAGAACATCCTGGTGGATGGGTTAGTGTTAGCCTTTCTTTTCGAACCACCGATGAGGGTGAGACTAGTCGGTCGGGCCCTCGATCTTGGGCTGTCATGCCCCTATCCACCTCGGCCCGACTTGAGCTTGAACGGCTGCGTTCATGGTTAGAGTGTCATACTTCCTCGACTCCACAATGGCCTCGAACTTTCCACCCCAAACGAAATGCGATCCAAAGAGTGTAAGAGCTTGACGGCTCTATCATGATCATCGTATGGGAGAACGTCCACATTGGCCCTCATGTTGTTCACAACCACGGTGAACCTCTGAGCCAGGCACCGCTGTGGAATCGCGGGGAGATGAGTGAAGTTCTCGTACTCTCTCCGTCGTCGCATACATCAGAGGCACCGAACACAGGCATTCCCAACATGAGCTTCTTTCAACACCGACCGAATTCTACAAGCCAAGTGCCGTGTGCACCGTCGATTCGAGGCTGACACAAAGCACGAAACAAGTAGTCGACCGCCTTGTTGTTGGCGTCGAACATGTCCCTCGATCCTGGAGCAAGGAAGTTCATCAGTTGGACATAGCACAACGTGTCCGCCGTGACATCCCAAAAGGATACGACCCTTTCCACGGAAGAACGCCGCCATTCTCTTACTCCACATGTACGGTAGTTCTTGCCATCGAAGTGTGGAGGACCCGTCCCCGTTCACGACACGCCATCCTTGGATCTAGGAAGTAGTTAGAGTAAATAAAAACCCGTAACGGCTTTGATACCACTTGTGAAGGACCGATACGGCGAACCAAGAGAGGTAGATAGGAGTAGATAAAAATTCTTCTCGAAGGAGATGGAGACTCCTACAAGAAGAACACGACTTCCAACACACGTCTCGACTCGGTAACCAAGTTGGCCAAGCCCACCACATTGCCCCGAAGTGCTATTGGACCTAGGAACCAACAAACAACCTTCGAGAGCCAAAACACACCAACACGCACGGCGGAAACTTGCATGGCTTCTTGCCGGAGACCGGTGGCACCGGTCGAGCAGGTGGAGCCGTACCAAGCTGGGCGGTGGCTACGACAGCCGCACAACAAGCATTCCGAGAGAGCCTCGGTGACTTCTCTAGGCCACAGAACAAAAGCACCCCAAAACACAGCACACCGGAAGGAAAACCCTACACAAAACCTAACAAAATAACACCAAACGAGACCAAGAACTAACCAGCAGCACCAAGACCCAAAGACACACGAGTCAAGAAGTTCACCCGAGGCAAATCCCACAAGTGACTCGCACCGGTCGAACCAGGTCAGAGCACCGGTCGGACCGGTGTGCTGGGCGACTCGGGATGAACGACACCGCGGGTCAACTCCTCCAAATCCAAACCTCAATCTCTTGAATCGCTCCACGGACTTGAACAAGACTTTGGGGATAGTAGGAACACCTCATGAGGAGTCCATAGCCAAGTTTAATCCCACCAAAACTTGTAAAATCAAGAGGAATCGAAGAAAATCCCGCCAAGAACATCTAACCCTAGAACAACGAAAACCCCAAAATCGAGCCCGCCCCAACTCACCCAGTTTGGGAGGGGGATTCACGAGGCCAAAGTACCACGATGGGTTCCCACAAATTTCCCCCATCAAATCCCCAAGAGCAAGGCCCCGAAAACACCCCAAGAAAACCAACAAGAGAGGGCTCGAAAATCACCAACAAGAACTGTTAGAGACAATACAACAAGGCTAGCCGAGAACCACACACGAATCTAATCTATACATACCAAAGAGGTTCATACAAGGTCTAGCTTGCCGCTTAGATCATCCTTCCCTCTCCACAAGATCTCACCATGAAGCTCTCAAGCTAGTCCTATCGAAATCCTAGGAAAATAGGAAGGGAAAATAGGAAAGCAAATGAACTAGGGTTCCAAGAGATGGTCGCCATCCTCTCACCTCATGGGTTTTATAGGAGGCAACCTGTAACGACCCCGGATTTTCGGTGAGGAAAACCCGAGTCCACAGCCTTCACCTTTGCGATAGTCCGGGATCGGTGGCTATCGCGTACGGATCTCATCACGAAAGGCAAATCACAAACGTACATCGCTTCACACAAATATTAGTACATAATTTATTACATGTCCATAATGGAGTACAACATTACAAGCCTCGAATTTGAATCGGACTAAAATTCTACGCGGCGGTAGCTAGCATCTCGAAGGGTCTCCATCTTCGATCTTCACGCCCACGAGGCATCCTTGAGCGAAGCGACGCATCCCTCAGTCGTACCATCCGTCAGTGCTACTGTCGAACTCGTACCCTGCACACTCAAAGTCTATCCCCAAGGAGTGGGATAGGTTCACGTCATCGTATGTGCGGCTAAGTGGCCTATCTTCTAAAGGGTAAGAAAAGAGACAAGGTAGAAGCTCGGGTTTTCTATGGGCGGCGGCCAAAGCATAAACGAGAAATCATCTCCATATGGGTCCCAAACCAATCTCTCGGATACCGCTCGGAACCACTTTGGTACCCCGAGGGCCCCGTCTCCATAACCTATCTCCATCTAGGGTCGATGCGAGAACTTCCTCTCCTCGCACCTCATCGGTGCAATCGGATCGACGAGGTAGAGGGAGGCACTCTCCTACAGCAGGCGCAACCACGGCTCACCACACTCTCGGCCTACGGGGGGAGGTAGAAATCCCAAAACATGAGGAACAAACATGTCTTCAAGGTTTGTCCATGACGGAGACGCGGCTATAAGTATAGATCAAAACTGCGAGAGCGTGTATTTTGCACCCAACTCGGGATGGTACCGAGACGGTGATCGACCAGCAGAGCCCATCTCACAAGTGCGAACTTTCGGTAGTTACGATTTGTCACCATCCGGCCCTCAAAATGAATCACCCCTCGAAGGAATCGCAAGGCTATTGAAATGCCCCCGTGTGGCCACACGGGGTAGCTACGAGAGGGGTGGTCTCACCTCCACCGCTCCCCGCGATACCCGCTATCCATCCTAAGCGGTATGGTTCCACTTGTCGAGCTCAACTCGGCCCCTATCCCCACTCTCGGCGAGGTGGTGTGTACGAAGTCCTATCGACAAGGTTGATCCACTCGCTTTCGAGGCCAGGGCAAGCTCATGTCCCCTCCATCCGTAAGTAAAACCCCAACACCTAGGCTCCAAAAACCGTCAAAGTAGAGATACAACGAGGAGTGCATACCTATCCCAGATCCCCGAGATCGGTTGTTTCGAGCTCACCCCCGCCAAAGTACCCAAAACGCCTTCTCCACCTTCGGTTTTACCCCACTCACGCCAAGAACCACTATTCCCATCCCAAACACATGCATCGCGAAGCTCAGCGCATATACACGCTTATATAAACATATATAGTAGTAGGACGATCAAGGACGGGGATAATTAAAGAAGGCGGTGGAGTTCATCATCATTCATTTAAAGTAAAGCGCTAGCATACTACATAGCATGCCTAATAGGTATTTCGAATTAGTCGGGCGTGAACACACAACGTGCGAGTAGTCGTCGGTGATGTAGTCGTCGTTATCGTCGATCTCCGAGCTCGGCTCACGGCTCCGAAATTTGCTCCTATTAACGCGTAATTAAAATAAAGGCGGGTCCTATTGCAATTAACTTCAAATGAACAACAATTAAGAGACAAAAGAGAGCGAACACTAGCCTAACACGAAGCTTATAATTTTAGAAGAGCTTTGGAAAAGGTTTCGCAATTTACGCGATTGAAATGGGTTTTCTAGGATTTTCCAAAGATAAAATAGATTTACGAAATTAAAATACGCACACACGTACACTTAACTATCGCTAACTAAAGCGAGGCTCAGGCTCATCTATCACAGTGGCTGCAGCTGGCTCTTCGAGCTCACATGGCTGCCACGTGGGCGCTATGGGCGAAACCCATGCACAGAGTGGTGCCCACATGGGCGGGGGTGTGGCTGCCCGCAAACGATCTCGGTCGGATGCGTTGCCGGCTCGCGAAGCGACGGGTGTGGTGCTTTTGTGGTTGGTCGACCGCACTAGATCTGTCAGGATCCACTACGGTATCGAAGGCGTGCGGGCGCGTGTGTGCATCTATTTCCTACGGGGCTCTGGCGTGGGCGCCAGGTGCTCGATGGTAAGTCCCGAGGGAAGGGTGACGGGCGGATAGGGGCTCGTCGGCGGCGAGGATTGGTCGGTGACTCGAGCTCATGCGACTCGACGCGGCTACGAGTACACTGTGGGGATCCACCTAAGCAAAGAAAAAGGTTGCCTTGGTCGGGGAAACTCGGCACTACGGTGACGAGAGAGCGACTTGGCACGCGGTGGCGAGAAGGTTTCGGCGACGAGGCTAGGGTGGTCGGCGTCGATGAGGTTGTATGCGCTCGCGTGCACGAGGAGCGAACGCGTACACGGGTTGGTCGGGCGCTCGCGCACCCCTCGGCGAAAGGATGCTCTTGACGACGGGGTTGGGTCCACGACGGTGAGCGACGGTCAGGTTCGGCTCTCACGCGCGAACGGGTTCACCGGACTCGAGCAAGGAGAGCAAAGACGATAGCTTGGCCGAGCGCATGCACGGCGTGCGCCGTGAGATGAAGCTCCCGGACGAGCACGGCGGCGAGATGGTAAACGGCTCGTGCGGCTCGACTCGGTGGCGTCGCGATTGAGGTGTACGCGGCGGCGTGGCAGCTTGCTCGAGAGGGCGTGCGTGCGCGTGAACATGCGCGTGCACCGTTCGGACAGGGAGAGCAGGGCTCGGCTCCCGCGGGTGCGGGTGTACGTGAGCAGAACGCCAGCAGCGAAGGAGAGCAGACCGACGCGACGAAGGTTGACAGAGACAACGTACTATGCAGCGGGGACGCCGTCTCAGGAACAGAAGATCACGGTCAAGAACGGGGCTTGCCTGGTGACGATGAGAGGGTCGGCAGCGAGGGTTTGAGTTCACACGAGGGGCTGCCGGCCACGAAGGCGAGGCCTTGGTCCTCGCATGCGTGAGTGAGCATTGGCCGTCCAAAGGCGGCATCCATGTCCTCTCTTGAGCGCGTGGGCAAGAAGGTGGCTTGGCCACGGCGGCGAGCTCCGCGGTGGCACGCGGGGGTCGCTGCGTGTGTGCGTGTGGACGAGCACGTGCAACGACAGCGACGCTCGTGCGCCCAGGCGGTCGGAAGGACGTCCTCGGCGGTGAGGTGAAACAGAGCGACGAGGTGGTCGCGATCCAGGTGCTTTGGTTTCGCTCGAGGTGTGCAAGGCGACGGTTGGGTTGGCGCGGGTGAGTGGGTGGCACCGACCACGACGGCGAGAGCAAGAAGGATGGCGACGCAGTCGCGTCAAGGGCGAAGCCTCGGGCGACGAAGACAGCTCGGCGGCGCGGTTCCTCACGCAGCGTCGATGTCCTTCACACGGGCGTGTGTGTGCACACGGTTGGACAAAGTAAGGCACGAAGCGTGAAAAGAGATGCTAGGGCACCGATAGGGTAGAGAAAAGAGCGGTCTTGGCAGGCGTCAACCCTCGGCGACGAGGTCGCGGGTTGGACGGGAAACAGAGATCCCTACGGTGGACAAAGCGCCGGCGAGGCGGCGGAACGAGAGGTGAAAGTGCCAGCATGCAAACAGAGCATCAACGGCTCGCCCAGAGCAAGCACAAGGGCGTGGTACGGGCGACACGCGCGTTGTGCAGTCGTGAGACTAGGTGTAGCGCGGTGAAGTGGAGCGACACGACGGCAAGGACTAGGGTGTCCACTTATTTGGCGTGGTCGCTCTCGCGCGCGTGCGTGTGGGCGTGTGCACTCGTTCGGCTAGGAGCGGAGTCTCACCACGGCGGGCGTGCGTACATGGGTTGGACAAGAGGGAGAGCGGGGGGCTTGACCCTCGGGTGCATGTGTTCGCACTTGTGCAAACGTCGGCTGCCTGGCCACGGGGCGACACAAAACCGACAGCGCGTGCATGGCGAAGACACAGAGACAAGATGTGAGCAGATTTAGGCGAGGCGGTGTTCAGGGTCAAGGCGGCCAAAAAGGTTCGAACTTGGAGTCGATGGCTCGACGGACACACGTGCGCGGTGCGTTGGGGTTCGCGGCGGCCGGCATGGGCGGAACGTCGAGCACGGTCATAGATAGGTGAAGTAGGGGGCTCGGCCCCTGCGGTTGCGTGTCGACCGTGTGCATCTTCGAACACCGACGGCTCGGCCATGGCGGCGACACAAAATTGATGGCGGTGCACTGAGCAGGGAACGAGAGAAAGGGAAAACGACGAACGGCCGGCGGCGTTGGTTGGGGGACATACGCGGCGAACGACCTCACGTGTGCGTGAGTGCGCGCGTGCACGAGGTTCGGCCGGAAGAACGGGGGCCTCGATCCGGTGTTGGTGTGTGCGGGTAAAGGTCGGCGGCACGGCCGTGAGCGATGGCACAACGCCGACAACATGTGCACGACAAGGGTTTGTGCTCACACGACTCGAGGGCCAAGCGGGGGCCTTCCTTTCGGGACGGTGGCGTGCTCGGTGTGTGGGTGCGGGCGGCGAGCCGGAACTCGGCGTCGCTCGACGGAACAAAGTCTGGGCACGATTGCAAGGCAAGGGAGCGCGCGGCGACGCGGCGGCACACCTGCAGCCGACGGCTCGGCTTGATGGTCGGCTCTCAAGCGACGGCGGGTCTGCGTGGTGGCGCGTGCGGGCAGTGGGCAACATACAGCGAGCTCACAAGGCTCGGTCCGGCCCTCGGCTCGAAGGCCGGGTCCACAACACGGTGATGGGGGAAACTCACCTCGCGTTCCTGGACACGACGGCGAGGAGGCGGTGTCGAGCGCGGCGACGCGGACGCGAGCGGGGGATGCGGAGCCGGGCGGTGAGTTGGCGAACATCACGGTGAAGAGGAAGCAGACAGGGGCGGCGTCGTTCTTGGTGGTTCCCGACTCCCGGCTTCACGGCGACAACGGCTCCGCGAACAGCGATGGAAACAAGGCCGCGGTGGCACAAGGTCAAGGCTAGACATTGGCGGTGCACAAGTGGTTCGAAGACCACCACAACTTCCATCGAGCGAGGGGGTGAAGGACGAATGCGGCGAACCGAGAGAGGGGGGGTGAATGGGGGCTGATCGAAAATTCTTCTCGAAGGAGATGAAAACTCCAACAAGACGAACGCGGCTTCCAACACACGTCTCCGACTCACTACCAAGGTTGGTCAAGCCCACGTAGCCAGCTGAGTGCCCTTGGACCTAGGAACCAACACGCAACCTTGGGCAGAAACGCGGCGGAAAAACCAAACCTCGAGTCTACGGAGACCCACCCCGGTCGGACGGTGAGCACCACGGTCGGACCGGTCCCTGCCCCGGTGGCCCAGGCAACTTCCCTTTAGTGGCTCTGCCGGTCGAGCCCGGTGAGACACACGGTCGAGCCCAGAGTGGCGACTGCCAAAGCTCCCAAGGCACCAAACGGGCCAACCGACCACCAAACGGACCCAAACTCGAAACGAGCGTGACAACACGGGACAACGGCGAACTCACCAAGACGTTCACCCGAGCAAAATCCCACAAGGGCTTGCACCCGGTCGGACGGTCAAGAGCACGGTCGAGGCCGTGTAGCACAGGCGACTCGGGATGAGCATTTTCCTCCCCGGGTCAACTCCCCCAAATCCAAATCTCGATCTCCCGAATCGCTCCACGGACTTGAACAAGACTTTGGGGATATCATGAACACCTCATGAGGAGTTCATAGCCAAGTTAATCCCACCAAAACTCGTCGAAAAGGAGGAATCGAAGAAATCCCGCGGAAGCACTTCCAACCCAAGAACTCAAGAAACCCCAAAATCGAGCACTTTTACTCACGGATTTGGGAGGGGAATCACAGCCCAAAGAACCACGAAGGGTTCCCACAAATTTCCCCATCAAATCCCCAAGAGAAAAACCCCGAAAACAACCCAAGGAAATCAGAGAGGGCCTCATCCTGCCACCAAGAACAAGGAAAACACATCCAAACCTTGAGGAACCACGCCGAATCATCTATACATGAAACAAAGGTTTGTACAAGGTCTAGCAAGCGCCCGATCATCCATCCCTCTCTACAAGATCTCTCCGTGAAGCTCTCTTGCTAGTCCTAGAGAAAACCTAAGGAAAATAGGTGGAAAATAGGAAAACTAATGAGCTAGGGTTCCAAGAGTTGGCTGCCATCCTCTCACCTCTTGGGTTATATAGGCGGCAACCGAATGTCTAAAATGCCCCTCTCTACTAACTAGGGATACAAGCCCCTCAAGGGCGGATTTGGAATTCTTGATGTCCGCCCCCACCCTTCGGACGGATGCTACAGCCGCGCCTGCTGCGTAGCCTCGACGCAAGTATGCGATCCCGACGCGTGTCCTCACGCTTCGAATTCCGGGCTTGCGTCGTCGCTGCCCGGTCGGACCGGTCGGACCCACGGTCGGACGGTCGAGTGTGCTGCGCCTCAGGTCTTCGGTTCTCTAGGTCTTGGCTTTGTGGATCAACCAAGGAACCCGGTGGTTTTGGTGAACCACTTGAACCCGCGAACTCGGTGTAGCCTCCGCCAATCTCCACTCATGACTCGGCTCCCACGTAGTCCCGGCTCGACCTTGGTTTTGAGGTTCAACCAAGAAACCGTCCACGACTGTCTTCTTGTTCATGCCACCATGCCGGCCACTTGACCCCGCTGGCCATAGGGTCCCTCGAACGAAGCCTACTTGTCTTCTCCACACCTGGAGGCCTCACGGGGCAACGACCTTTCGTGCTTGTTCTTCTGCAACAACACGAGTCAGCGCAACACACTGCAATGCTTGGCCAAAATCGATTCACACAACCGTTGTCAATCACTCATCACACAAGGAAGAGACCATCCATAGGTCCTCCCGATACACATGAGTCCTCAATCTCCCCCTTGATGAGTGCGTGCAACCAACACCCCTACGAAAAGTAACAAGAGAGAAAAGAAAAAAAAGAAAAGAAACGAACAAAAAGAAACTCCAACAAGCGATCGAAACCAAACAAAGGCAAAGAGCAAGATCACTTGAAGAAGACAAGTCTCGGACCCCTTAGGCAAGGCCTCCCTCCCTTC
The DNA here is from genome assembly GCA_947561735.1 of Cenchrus americanus. Classification (NCBI taxonomy): domain Eukaryota; kingdom Viridiplantae; phylum Streptophyta; class Magnoliopsida; order Poales; family Poaceae; genus Cenchrus; species Cenchrus americanus. The sequence continues at coordinate 11,813,022 of OX387239.1, forward strand.
TTCTTTTAGGCTGCGGTCAGCGACGGGTGGGACCCGGCCGTCGGGCCGGTCTCCCTCCTCCCGGCCCGGGTCGGCCGCGCGCGCACCCCCGCGCGCCGCCGGCCGTGCTGCCGAGCCGACTCCTTGCACCCCGCGCCTTCAACCCGCGATTTTAAGCCGCCTTGAAGCCTCCCCATCAATCCCCCCCCCCTTCAATCGGCCGTTACCGCCTTAAACCCCCTCCCCCCTTAACTCCTAATCAAGCCAGTGGCCGTTAATGGCGAGGCCGGCCGGTGAACCGCCTCCCGGCGCCCCCTCGGCCCTATTTAAACCCCCCCGGGGCACCCCGCTATCCCCCCTTCGCTTCTGCACGGAGCTCCAACACCCTCCGCGTGCCCCTAGCCTCTTGCGCTGCCGCCGTGACCGGTGCGCCGCCGCGCCATTGCCGTGCGCACGTCGCCGCCCGCCGTCGGTGAAGCTCCTCAACTCCTCCCTTTCACTTCCCCTTTGTATTTGTGAGCTTATTAGTGCATCAATTTGAACCCGCGGGGTCCCTAGCGCTCTAATCGCTCGCCGCCGTCGCCACCCATCGGAGCCGGCCGCCGGCGGCTCGATCTCCACCGCTGCAGCTTCATTCGTCGATTCCTCGCCCACCAAAGCTCCTATTCACGGTAAGGATCTTTTCCTCGCCCTCCTTTTCGCTTACACGCGAGGTCGTGGGGCACACCGCCGCACACCGGCCGCCGGCGACCCGCCCCTTGCGGTGCTAGCCAACACGGCCGCCGGAGCCACCTTCCTAGCCACCGAGAAGTCCACCGTCGCCCCGACTTCGCGTAGAGCCTTTTCCCGTCCAAGCCGTGGCCCCTAGCCCCTTTTTGCAATCGCCGGCGAACCTCCGCGAGGTTCCGGCCGGGCGCCGCCGGCGGGCCGGCACTGGCGCCGCCGTCGGGCACACACACGCGACCACGGCCGTAGATCACGGCCAACGGCCCGGATCCTGCGGACCCCGCGGGTCAAGCGTGGGTAACGGTCAGCCGGGGACTTTTTGCTAAAGAGACCCCCAACTCTTTTATTTTCGCAAGCCGGTCCCCCCACCTTTAAAGACCCTTACATTTCAGTCCTGAGTTTTGTATTTTAGCCCTGTTTTTATTAAATCTTTGCTCGAGAGGTCCGGAACAGCCCTTTTTGAGTTTAAACCTTCTGTTTTTAAATTTATTTATGTTTTAGCCCCTGTTTTCTTGCTGTTAGGCCCCTGTATAGTTTAGTTTATCGCAGATTAGTCCTTAAACCCTGTTTTTAGCATAACTTCTCCGTTATAGCTCCGATTTTAGCGTTCTAGTAGTCCTTGCGATCGTCTCAGCGAGCCCGTCGTTTTAGTAGCATGTTTCTAGTCCTTAGGATTGTTTGGTGATCTGTTTTATTTATTGTATGCTTTATGTGTGCATCGTAGATATCGTGCTGTTTCATACGAGCCACCTCTCGGGGACGATCAGGAGCAGTTGTTCGAAGAGGAAGAAGTTTTTGCTGTAGTTGAGGAAGGCAAGTGGTCTTCTCCCCCTGCATGTTCTCTTTTTGTCCTATATAATTGCATTACAAATTAATGTTTACTTTATGTTATCATTGCATTAAACTGACGGGAAAACCTTTTTAAGGACCTACCTAGATCTTTTACCCTGATCCTTGGCCTAGCCCTTTTAAATAAAGTTTTGGGTAGATAACGCTAGTTGCTTAACATGGGTTGGTTAAATGGGTCTTTATGGAAACGATACATGGCTTATAGTTAATGTTTTGGGTAATGCAAGAACAATTCGATTTAATCTTAACATGGAGAACCACCTAAGAAAACATGCGCAACCACGTGTTACATGGCTCGACCTTAGCCGAATAATTAGGTGTGTGATCGTACTAGTGGCCCTTTTCCGTAAGGAGCAGAGGGGGATCCGGCTGCGGGGGTATAGCCCGCCTTTGGGGTAGTAGCCTTTGCTAAGGTGCTGACCACTAGGGAGGTTAGTCCGCCCCGATGTAACTATGCGGGTCGTTAGTCTTTTGCATGCCTTTGTAAAAGGCCAGGCCCTATGCAATCACACCTCGGAAGTGTGGTATGGTGCTTGGCCAAAGATCGATGGTTGGGTTTAAAGTTCTTCTGAGCTTTTACGCGAACTCGTGGGTAAAGTGTGCAAACCTCTCGAGAGTGTAAAACTAATCGATCGGCCGAGCTCACGGTCATGAAAGCTGACTGGACCCTCACATGATTAATAAACTTAAAGATGAGACAAATCGTGGTTAGTGAAGCTCGTTGAGCTTGGGTTGTTTTGGTTCTTAAGTTTTTTCTTAAGTGGGTTGGTACGAACTTACACCTAGTAACTAGAGTTCCTTAACTAAAAACTTGACTAACATTAAAATGCTAACGTACGTAAAACCTTAGCCTATCCTTGATAGCCTTGCATTTCCCCCATTTGCCGAGCTCCAACCATAAGTGTGCTCGGCCTTGCCTTATCGACGTTCGAGAGGAGAACTTTGGAGGGAGTTCTACGATGACTTCGATGAGCCGTGAGGGCACGGACCCCCGATCAAGTGCCCGTGGGAGCGGAAGACGAGGACTCGACGAGTAGTTATCGTTTTCCGTTGTTAGAGACCTTGAGGAGTCTCCCCGCATGAGTGTAATAAGAGGTTAAACTTTGAAATATGTTTGAATATTTGTTTATGATATTTCACTCATTTTGTCTATCATATGTGTGTGGCAGATCCCGGTGCACATATGAGATGCACTTGGTTCCTCTTCGGAAATCGAGGTGTGACAGTGGTATCGGGCAGTCGGATCAGAGGAACAACGACTTTAGCTAGAAATGGACGAAATTTAAGGATTCATGTTCTAAGATCATTCCGTCATCCTTCAAAACCACCTTATTTTCGCATAAAAATCTAATTTTGTTCTTGTTCTTCTGTTGAAAATTTGCATCACTTTGATTTCCTCTATGCGAGTTCCGCCTTTTCTTGAGATGGCCGTCACGTCTTCTTGCCCGCAAGAGCACCGGTGGTACCTTCCCTCGGGGCACGGTGGCTCACGCTATCCGTTTAGTCCGGAGGAGGTACGGCGGGAGGAGGCACGACGAGAGGTTGGAGACTACCGCGAGACAAGCATACGGAGCAAGCGGAGCAGGGGTATCGGGGGCAAGACAAAGATCGTGTAAATGATGAAGAGGATCCCGAGAGGAAATAGTATTTGAGGAGGATGGGACCGAGGAGCATCCACGGTATATGACGGAAGTTTTTACGGAGGTTAATGAAGATGGAGATATAATATTCCCACCCGGAGGTAGAAGCCGAACCGGAGAACCGAGATGTGGCGGGGAGGAGAAGAGTCGATCGAATGCTTGCGGAAATGATCCGGATGACTCACGGGGATAATTCAAGTAGCAAGAAGAAAGTTCCGGCGAAGATGATGAGAGTGAGGAAGAAGAAGAGGAGGTGGACATAGAAGGATTAGAGGATGACAACGGTCTTGCCGTGGGAAATGGAGAAGATAACAATGGTGATCGAGAATGAGAACAACAACAACAATGAAAATGAAGATCGAGGCGAGGTGATGAGCATAGGTACCACGGGGCTGAGTTCATGAACACACCTATATCGACCTGACGCTCCGTTCGTGAGCTATTGGAGGAGGTGTTGCAGGAGATAGAGTACGCAGTGAGACCGTTGTACATCACCAAACACTATGTAGAACCAGGGATGAGAGATTATTATACCACAGAGGTCCATGTCAGGGTTGCTACTGCACAGGCAGGAAGATGGAGGACCCGCACTATTCACCCCTGCACAGCACACTTTGCCTCAGAAGCAGCTGCTATCAATGATGCCGCAAGAAGAGCACTATGGTCCATCAGCAGCACATTCCGCGACCGCTTAGAAGGCACGGACTTCCGATTCGTCCCCAGCAGAGTCAGTGGTACGGAAAACACCGTGATACCTATGGGGAACTTCCGAGACAGCCGTGTTGACATACTTGCCGGAAGTATGACGGCTCTTAACACGGACTTGGAGGGAGCGACGAGCGGAGTCGGGATGACACATCGGGAGCTACGAATGCACGGGCGAGGATAGCCCGGTGAGGCTCGGTGGCGAGGACAGCGCCACTGACGGAAGCAAGGCATCTTGTCCTTCCCGTTCCCCTCCACGTAAAAGGCTTCGATATGGCACTCCGGCCTACCACTAGTCTTCGGTGGAATAGGAATTAGGATATCCACCCTCTTTTTTTGTTTTCCGGTAGAAGCTCGCGAGGACGAACGATTGTAATAAAGTTGTTGAGTGAACCATGTTTGATTTGGATCTTTGTTTGAGTGAGTTGTATTGTGGAGTGATGGCCACAAATGCAACAAGAAAAATCATGTTAAGTTAATGGTTAGTTGGGGTTCAATTCCAAGTTGTCTTCTACTTTACTTATCCAACCAAATCAATCGTGCAAAATCTGTTCATGCCGGTTCCTTGACAGCGCAGCAATGTTTTTATCATAACTCAAGCTACAGAACTCCGATTGACCTAAAACCAGTTGGGTTGGTTCACAAATTTTGTGGATCAACCTCTGTCCAAATTCAGAATCAAAGGATTAATACACAGCGAGTTATAAACGGAACAATGGGGCTAACAGAATCTGAAAACGTGCTAACACGGCTGCGGTACTCGAATTTTAACTCAAGTTGTGGATCTCCAAATGGGATAAAACCAGTGGGGTTAGTTTCAGAAATGGGTTCTACACGGCCTGGAGAAAAAGTTTATAATTTTGAAGAAGGATACCATGGGATATAACTGTTTTATCGGAATCAACCAAATCTGTCACGAAAGGAAAATCTCGTCGTTTCCTTAATTCAACTCACTTCTTTACACAACGATGTTTGATAATCTTATCTGAAATATCTTTCTCTAACAATCAGATGGTAAACACCAGGTCGGGGAGGAGGACGGGACGTCCGCCAGTGGTTCGGGCACACATAGCCAATCAACAAAACCCGGTGCCACCTCCCCGCTCAATCCCGCAATGGATCCCGCTACCCGGCAATTCTTCGCTGCCCGGATGCAGCTAATTCGTAACCTCATCGCCGCGGTGCGGAACTTACAAGCTTAGCGAGAATCAGCCGCGAGCACCACCTCCACCACCACCACCCGCTCCGAGAGATAAGCCTGAAAGTTTATGAGCCACCACCCTCCCACCTACTCTCACTCAACCGATCCGCTAGATGCGATGATTGGTTGAAAACCATTACCAAGAAGTTGGAGAGGGCTCAATGTAATGACCGAGAAATGGTCCTTTATGCTTCCGGTCGCTTGGAAGGGCGAGGCATCGATTGGTGGGATGCCTACACGGTCGCCCATCCCGCACCTAACACCATCACATGGTAGCGATTCAGAGATGCTTTTCGCGCTCACCACATCCCCGACGGTGCTTAAAGCTTAAACGAGGAGAGTTCCTTGCTGCGAAACGGGGCAATATGTACGTAAATGAATATCTTGACAAGTTCACTCGGTTGTCTCGCTATGCTCCCGACGAGGTCAACACGGACCCAAAAAGACGGGAACGCTTCCTTGATGGGTTGATTGGACCACTAAACTACCAACTCGAGCCATACCTTCCCCGATTTCGCCACTCTGTTAAACAAGGCGATTGGCCTAGAGAACACAGCGCGAGAGAGCTTGGGACGAGAAACGCAAGTTTCAATCCCGGGGTCGATCCGTGACCATACTCGCCCCAGCTTCGGCTACCATCGGGAATACACCATTCCGCTCGGAGGGCGAGGGTGGTAAGCACCCACGAACATGCAGCCGCAGCGTTCCTTCCGGCCGGCCTCAACGGTTTAATCCGCAAACCCCACGCTCACCAAACTTCCCGGCCAAAGGCGTCCGGCTCCTACCGGGTGCACCGGCAAGAAACACCACACCCGTGCGGCCCAACGGATGCTTCAAATGTGGCGAGTTGGGGCATTATGCCAATAACGCCTAAGCGTGGAATGCGGACTCCCCCGGAGGAGTAACATTCGAGAAAGTGGGACAATCATCAACTCCGGCTTGCCCCGGAAGTGCGGCACTCCGAGCAACAAAGCTCCCCGAAAATTATGTGCGTAGTAGGGTGCACAACATGAGCGTGGAGCGAGGCACAAGACGCTTTTCGGGTTGTACTTGGTACGTTCCCTATCGACTTCGTACTGCTACGGTATTATTTGATTCGGGAGCTACGCATTCATTCATTACGATCGAGTTCGTAGCAAGGCATAATATGCCTCGTGAGTCCAATGAAGAAACCGTTGCTTGTTAGTTCACTGTGGTGATATGAAAGCCGATATTTGTGCCCACAAGTAAACCTTAAAATCATGGGGATAGACTTTCCATCTAATCTCGGTAGTCCTCAAATCCTCGGGGCATAGATGTAATCCTAGGGATGGATTGGTTACGAAAGTATGATGGGGTTATCCGGTCTTAGGAGAAATCAGTTCCTTGACTAGTCCACAAGGGACGGAATAAATTTATCGCAACACGAGTCACCTACGGGAAGAGTTAATTAGATTCAATGAAAGGAAAGAGATCTTGGAGGATATTAAGGTGGTGAATGAGTATCAGGATGTATTCCACGATGACACCGCAGTATGCCACCTGACCGTGACATTGAATTTAGTATTGAACTTATACCTGGTACTGCTCCTATATCAAAAAGACCTTATAGAATGGATGTTAAAGATGTAGCTGAATTAAAGAAACAAATTGAGGAACTACTTAGTAAAGGGTTTATCCGTCCTAGTTCATCACCATGGGAGCCCCCACACTCTTCATTGATAAGAAGGATGGATCTAGGAGGTTGTGTATAGACTATCGATCTCTTAATGAGGTTACTATCAAGAACAAATACCCTTTACCTCGGATTGAGGATTTGTTTGATCAAATGAGAGGAGCTAAAGTATTCTCCAAGATAGATCTTAGATCAGGTCACCATCAGTTGAAAATCCGAATGGAGGATATACATAAGACATCATTCACATCTAGATATGGTTTATATGAGTTCACTGTGATGTCTTTTGGCTTGACCAACGCTCCAGTGTACTTCATGTACTTGATGAACAAGGTATTCATGGAGTATCTCGATAAGTTTGTTGTGGTAATCATTGATGATATTCTGGTATTCTCTCGAAGTGAGGAAGAACATGAAGAACATCTGAGGCTTGTGTTGCAGAAGCTTCGTGAGCATCAACTGTATGCCAAGTTCAGCAAGTGTGATTTATGGTCGAAGGTCTCTTTTCTTAGAGACATTATCACAGATGGAGGAATTGCAGTGGATCCAAGCAAGGTTTGGGATGTATTGAACTGGAGTCCGTCTAAGAATGTACCGGATATCAAAAGCTTCCTTGGACTTGCAGGATATTATCATAGGTTTATCGAGAGATTTTCTAAGATTGGGAAGCTCCTTACCACTCTACTTGAGAAGGGTAAAGAGTTTAAGTGGGATGAGAAGTGTTAGGCTAGTTTTGAGGAATTGAAGAAAAGATTGACTACAGCTCCTGTGTTGATCATGCCAGATATACACAAAGGGTTTGATGTGTACTGTGATGCTTCTCGGCAAGGATTAGGTTGTGTGTTGATGCAAGAAGGTAAGGTAGTAGCTTATGCTTCACGACAGTTGAGAAAAGATGAGCAGAACTATCCTACTCATGATCTTGAGCTAGCAACGGTTGTTCATGCTTTGAAGATCTGGAGGCACTATATGATTGGGAATAAGTGTCAGATTTTCACCGACCACAAGAGTCTGAAGTACATCTTTACTCAGAAGGATCTAAATCTAAGGCAAAGAAGATGGTTGGACTTAATCAAGGATTATGATTTGGATATTCAGTATCATCCTGGTAAAGCAAATGTGGTAGCAGACGCTTTGAGTTGGAAGAGTCAGACCAACATGCTGATAGGACACTTGTTACCTCAGGAGTTATGTTGGGAGATGGCACATCTCAACTTAGGAATAGTTGCTTCGAGTGAGACTTTGACATTGGAAATTGAGTCGACACTTGAGTAGGATATTAGGAAAGGGCAGTTGACTGATGAGAAGATTGCAGAGTACAAGAAGCTGATAAAGTTGGGAAAAGTTCCGGATTTTAGGGAGGATGAGCAAGGAACCGTGTGGTTTAAGAACAGAATCTGTGTACTTGAGATTAAGGAGTTGCGAGAAACTATCTTGAAGGAAGCACATGATTCGGCTTACTCTATCCATCCTGGAAGTACTAAGATGTATCAAGATTTGAAACAGAGGTATTGGTGGTATGGAATGAAAAAGGATGTAGCAGCTCATGTAGCTTTGTGTGATATATGTCAAAGAGTGAAAGGTGAGTATCAAAGACCAGCAGGATTGCTTCAACCTCTAAAGGTACCAGAGTGGAAGTGGGAAGAGATTGATATGGATTTCATAGTAGGATTACCTCGTACTCGCAACGGGTATGATTCTATATGGGTTATTGTGGATAGGTTAACCAAGGTAGCACACTTTATTCCAGTGAAGACGACTTATACAGGAGTCAGAGTTATATAATTCAAGAATAGTGTGTTTGCATGAGGTACCAAAGAAGATAGTGCCGGATCGAGGCACTCAGTTTACTTCACAGTTTTGGCAGAAGTTGCATGAGTCGATGGATACAAAGTTAAATTTTAGTTCAGCATACCATCCTCAGACAGATGGGCAGACAGAAAGAATAAATCAGATCCTCGAGGACATGTTGAGAGCTTGTGCGTTGAAGAATAGTGGCAGCTAGGATAAGTGTTTGCCTTATTCAGAGTTTGCTTATAATAACAGTTATCAGTCCTGTATCAAGATGGCACCTTTTGAGGCTTTGTATGGAAGAAAGTGCAGAACACCGTTGTTTTGGTACTAGACTGGAGAAAGTCAGCTCTTTGGACCGGACAGCATAAGAGAAGCAGAAAGGCAAGTTGATATCATTAGAGAGAATCTCAAAGCGGCACAATCACGTTAGAAGAGTTATGTTGATCCTCGAAGAAGAGATATGGTTTTAGAAGTCGGTGACTATGCATACCTCAGAGTGTCATCTATTCGTGGTCTGCGAAGGTTCAATGTCAGAGGGAAGCTATCACATCGGTTCATAGGTCCTTTCAAGATAGTGGAACGGAGAGGAGAAGTAGCTTACCAGTTGGAATTGCCGGCACAATTGTAAGGTGTTCATGATGTGTTCCATGTATCGCAGTTGAAGAAATGTACGAGTGATGTCAAGATAGAACCGATACAGTTGGAGGACATCGAGATGGGGAATGATTTGACTTATAAAGAATATCCTATCAAGATCTTGGATACATCGAAAAGGGTTACTAGGAGCAAGATCATCAGGATGTGTAAAGTACAGTGGAGTCATCATACTGAGGAAGAAGCAACTTGGGAAAGAGAGGATGAACTCAAGGAAGACTTTCCTCAGCTCTTCTCTAAATCTTCTGAATCTCGGGACGAGATTCTCTTTAAGGGGGTAGGATTTCTGACACCCTAAAACTCCATCACTAAAAATTCACCTAGCAACATGTTAACATAGTTTTAAGGATTTGAAATGAAATGCTAATTAAATTGAGCTCTTAATTATTTAATTTAATTTAATTAATCTAGAGACAACAAGTGTTTGGACATCATTATTTGGCTTTGCATGGTTTTTGGTTGCTTGTGTGAAGTTAAAGTTTATAAAATTATGTGAAAGTTTGAAAGGTTTTGTTTGAATTTGAATTTTAAAGTTTTGATTTGAAAAGAGTTTAAAAAGAAAAAGGGAAAAAAAGAAAAGAAACCCCACCTTACCTTTCGGCCCACCGGCCCATTTTCCCTTTCCCCGTAGCGCCCCGCGTCTTCCTCTCTTCTTTTCTTTTTCCCGCGGTCGCTGACACCGGGGCCCCACCTGTCGGTGCCTCCCTCTTCTCCTTCCTCGCGCCCCTTTCCTTCCTCCGCTCCCCGACCGTACACCGTCGCGATACCCGCCGCGCCTGGTCGCCTCTTCCATCCTTCCCTTCTCTCTGAGCAAGCCAATTAAGGCAATAACTTCCCGCAATCAAATCTCCTCCGTTTCTTGCCGTTTTCCCTCACCCCTTGCTCCTTTGTGCCGGACTGCCCGCCGGCCATCAATGGCAAGGCCGCCGACCGCTTTCTCCCTTCCGCTTCCCCTTTCCTCTCTCTTTGGCCGTATAAAACTCAGGCATCTCTCTCTCTTCCTCCCTTTCTCTCCCACACACTCTTACTCCCGCGCCCGAGCACCATTCTCACCCAGCGCCACCGCCCTATCTCCGCCACCGCTGGAGGAGCTCGTCGCTGGTGAAGAACTCCCCCTTCTCTCCCTTTATTCATCTCTGGTATTTCTTCTGGCGCTCACAGAGCCTACCGTGCCACAGGTTCGCATCCCTGACACCCTTAGGAGCTGCGCCCGATCACACCGGAGCGCCACCCGACCCGCTGTCGTCGAACTTCATCACCGCCGCCTCCCCTTCGTCTGTGAGCTCGGCCGACTCCACTTCACGTGGTGAGCAAAATCTCCCCGCTCTCTTTTTCCCATTTCTAGCGCACAACAGCAGCTCCACGGGCTCGCCGGCGAGGCCGACCCGCCCCCTTCCGGAGTTGGCCGCCGTGGACGCATGCGCTTCGCCCCCTCACCCCCTGGGCGTGCGCGCAAACTTCCTCGCTACACTTTGCACCTAGCCGCACTCGAAATGATGGCCGGGAGATGCTTCCCGAGGTTGCACTGGCGAAGCGCCACCGCGCACGCCCCTGCCTCTGGCTTGTTCACCGCCGCGCCCCGCACGCACAAGTCCTGGGCTGTCGGATCTTGCACGGGCGGCTCTGATCTAAACGGGGCGTACCCCTTAGGTGCGGTCCATCGTGGACCCGTGCACCGGGTGCACGGCGCGGTCCACAGCTTCCTCAACCGTTGGATCAAAGATCCATGGCTCAGCCGAGCCATTTTCCTTTAAGAGTCCCTGGTTTTTCTTATATTCACATGCCGGTCCTTCCACCTGTTAAAACCCTTGCAAACAAGTCCTAAATTTTGTGATCTAGCCCCTATCTTCTCCGTATAATAGCACCAGAGGTCCTTTTCACTTGTTTTAACATGTTATCCCTCCTGTTTTTATATGAAATTATGTTTTAGCCCCTGGTTTTGTTTATAAAAGTCCTGTAAACTTAGTTTTATTGCAGAAAGGTCCTTGTAACTTATTTTAAGCATAACTTTCATGTTTTAACTCCGTTTTTAGCATTCTATATACTGAAATGATCGTCTCAGTGAGTAGAATCATTTAGACAGCGTGTTTTCAGATTTTGTTACTATTTGGTGTACTGTTTATTTATTTTTTGTTTGTATATGTTTGTGCGTAGATATCGTGCCTGTTTCGTCTGAGCTTGAGCACCATGTGTGGTTCGAGGACCGGTGGATGGTCGCTTCCTTGTGTGATGAGTGATTGACAACGTTGTGTGGACTGCTTCTTGGCTAAGTATTGCAGGTGCAGGTTGCAGCTTGACTGGTGTTGGTGCAGGTGAAGAACAAGCGCGAAAGGTCGTCGCCGATGAGGCCTCCAGGTGTGGAGAAGACAAGTAGGCTTCGTTCGAGGGACTCTGTGGCCAGCGGGGTCAAGTGCGGGGCGCATGGTGGCATGAACAGCAAGATGAAGTCATGGACGGTTTCTTGGTTGAGCCTCAAAACCAAGGTTGAGCTGGGACTACTGAAGGATCAGATGGCGACTAGAGAGGGGGGAGTGAATAGGAGCCGGTAAAAATTCTTCCCAAAAAACCCGGCCTATGCCCTAGTCAAACCCCGGTCACACACAAGCGATGGATCGAATCACACACCAATCGCCAAGACAACGAGGTTATGGATCAACCTCTAGCCTTTGGAACGATTCCTTGAATCACACACGGAAGCACGAGAAAGGAAGGGAGGAATTGAACCAAGAAGCAAAGCTCACAGGCTCTGGCGGACCGTCCGGCCAGGAGGGGCGGACCGTCCGCACCGGCCCTCGCGGACCGTCCGGCTGAAGCCGCGGACCGTCCGCGCCAACCCCGCGGACTGTCCGGCCCTACACCGCGGACCGTCTGATAAAGCACACAAAACCAACAGGGACGCACCCGAATAACGGACCGTCCGCGGGGAGCACGCGGACTTTCCGCCGGCTCAGCACCCGCGGACCGTCCGCACCGCACACGCGGACCGTCCGAAACTTCGTCCAACCAAAACTCAAAGCCACGACGGATCGAAACAAAGGACGAGCAAGAACACGAAGAACACCTGACGAACACTATTCACGAGGACCGTCCGCCTTCGCCCTCGCGGACCGTCCGCCGGTGCACGGAACGAACCGAAAACAGATTCCCGACCCCCGAAAGTCAACTCCCCCAAATCACTCATCGGATTTCCCAAACGGTTGAAGGTGTGGAGACAAGGGTTTGGGGACTTGAAAAGCGTCACACAAGGATGCTATAGCCCAAAAATCTTGCCTCCTAACTCCCTAAATCACCGGGAATCGCGAATCCTTTGAGCACCACCAAAAGCTAGAGCACCGAACGAAAATCTTCGAATCGAAGTGGTTTCCCGGCGTTTGAGGGCACAATATCAATCACAAAGATGCACGAGACATCTATCCATGTTTTCCTCAAAGAAATCCGGGGAGAAACCCACTCAAATCCGCGGAATCGCACCGGGAATAAAAGCACGAAAACAAGCACAAAAAGACCACGAAAAACACAACTCTGAATCTTCTATACAAACCAGGAAAGATTCACAAGGTCTAGCATGCCGCCCTAGCATCCATCCCTCTCAACAAATCTCTCATGGAGCTCTCATGCTAGCCTAGAAAAAATGGAAGGAAAAATAGCTACGAAAATGAGAAATGGGAGGGAGGAAATGAAACCCTAAGTTACCGAGAGAGAGAGCCATCCACACACACTCATGGCTTATATATCAGGTCCCGCCGGAGTGGTAAATGACTCGACTACCCCTAACTTAACTACTGGCGATACAACCCACGTAGGGGCCTTTAGGTAATGTTTGTGGGTCTTGCCATCGAACGGCCACGCCTTTGCCGCACCCCGCGTCCTCCCGACGCAAGCCATGCGATCCCCGCCGCGTGTCCTCCGCCTCGAAGCTTCCCGACACGCCCGGATCCCGTCTCCGTCGTGTTGGGCCCTCGGACTTGGTTTTGAGGCCCATACCAAGAAACCGTCCGCCGATGGTTTTGTGGGCAAACCACCAAACCCCGCGTGCCCGGGCCCCGCCCCCCCGCCAAACCACTTGACTCGACCGCCACCGTGCACCGGCTCGATTGTCCATGACTTCGTCTTGCTCGTGTCGCCACCATGTGGCCCGCACCCGGTCCGCCCCGCCGTCCACCGGGTCCCTCGAACCGAGCCTACTTGTCTCTCCATCTCCCGGAGGCCCCTCAAGGCCGAAGACCTTTCGCGCCCATTCTTCACCCGCAACAACACGAACTAGGCCGCAGCCTACACCTGCGCACTAAGCCAAGAGTCAGTCCAACACCCGTTGTCAATCACTCATCACTGAGGAGCAGTCATCCATCGACCACTGGGACGCTCCTGGTCCTCAACTACGTGGGAGCCAAGTCATGAGTGGAGATTGGCGGAGGCTACACCGAGTTCGCGGGGTTTCCGGTGGTTCACAAGAAAACCACTGGGTTCCTTGGTTGATCCACAAAGCCAAGACCGAAGAACCGAAGATGGTGCTACAAAGAATGCCGGGACCGGTCTAACCGGTTGTTGACGGATAAAAGACGTATCCCTCTACGATCCGCAAGCGTACGGCCCCCCCCACCCCCCCCACCTTTTCCCCCACAAAACCCCCAAGGTTCTTTCAAACCCACGGACAAAGGGGAAAAAAAGCGTCCCAACAAAAACGACACACAAGCTACAAAAACCCTAACTACTATTATACTAGAAAAACAACTAAACTACACTAGAGAGAAGTGATAAACGATCAAGGGAGAAGACACTCGCCCACGGGTCTACGATACTAGAGCATGCAATCGCTTAAAGACATGAAAAACCAATCTAATCTACCGGGGTTGTGACCACGGTTTCGCCCTTTCCCTCCTCTCGTACTGTCACTACGCGAAGGTATTCATGACTAGACCTTTGATGGCCACGGTGTATTGAATGGATCCAAGGAAGCATTGGAGCTCGTACTCCCTCTACGGCATGGTTGCAAACCTTTAAGCATTAAAGTATATTCAACACAAGATGATAGATAGATAATCCGACAAAGTGCGATTACATCTCACGATCTATTACAACCCATGGACGAATGAGAAGATTACCCCATCAAGGTGCCGATCATGGCACCGTTGATCATGGTTTCCCTTCCGCCGGTGTCTTCCTCCTTCTCCACGAGAGGGTGCTTCCTTCGAGGTGGTTGATCTCCCGCCGCAGATCCTCCTCCTCTCTCTCTAGCTTGTGGATGGCCTTCTCGGTGCGAATAAACTCCTCTCTCGTCCGTTGGCGGCGCGTCGGGGGTTTTAGGGTCGAAGATCCTTCGAGGGCAAGGAAGACGGGACCGAACCGGTGCCCGAGGGGCCGGGCCGATCCGGGGCCGGCCGGCCTGTGCCTGGGCGGCCGGTTCGGTCGCCCTTTTTGCCCCGTGGGTCCTCGTGCACTTATCTACTTTGCCCCCTCCACTTGGATGATTTTGACGCCGTTATCCTCGCGATCAAGATGGAGGCTCTCTTTGCATGAAGTTTGATCTTTTACGCTTCAATCCCCGGGGGTGTTCCTCGTAGCACTTCGGTCCTCACCACCATTGGAAGTAATTTCAGCGAGCTCATGAACACGAACAAGACTCCATGAATGCTCCTTTGAACTTATTGCAAATCCGTCCTTTATGTCCATGTTTTCCTACATAAACATAACACTTCCAAATGCATGCACAAAGATGAACTTGTTATATGATTAGTGTGCCTAGTGGCGGGTTAGTTCCATAATCAAATCCAAACCAAAGTGTAATGAACATGCTAGGTGCACCAAAATACACCGTCAACATCTCCCCCACACTTAGCTCTTGCTCGTCCTCGAGCAAGTACTCGTAAAAGAACTTCGTCCAAGGAGTGTAATCGTGTACCACTTATCCTTCTTCACAAGTTAGTCAATCCCTTCATCTTTAATACATAAACACAAAGTAATGATAATCAAACATAAACATGGGCGTTTAGAATTTTTACCACGTCAAGATTTACCCCACAACTCAAACCCTTCACTTGAAGTCTTCAATTTCAGCCATGCTTACTCCTTTGCTTCCATCGGAGGGTTTTTATGGTTTTCAAAACAAAAATCCCCGCAACAAGTATTAGACAAAAACCTTTCTCCAAGCTCTCTCAAGTCACTCATATGAAGTGTCTATCCTAACCAAATTTTATAAAACTCTCACCTCCCATTAATCTCTCATATATCATGTAAAAGTGGAGCTATAGGTAGGGCTAGCGCAATCAACACAAGTATTGTCAAACTAAGAACTTCCTCTAATGGTTGTCAACCTTTCAAAGCCAATGATCATGAGAATTAACCATATGTAGGGATATCAAGGATGAGAAGATTTAGAATGGTGGACATGTGCAAGGGCAAAAGAAAATTGTGACTTCAAGGCACCAATGATGTCCTCGTTGTCGGATTGCACATGGTTGGAAATAGAGTAAAAGTTTCGTCTCACAATCAATGTGACATCCTTCCTTACACTTTATTTTTTTTCTTTTCTTTCACTTGATCCATCCCTCTCATATCTTCATTGCTAAATCATCTTTCTCTCTTTTTCTTTTCTTCTTCCATTCACATATGGTTTTTCTTTCTTTTTTTTCTTTCTTTTCCATACACATACTTTTTCTCTTTATTTTTCTCTCTCTTGACAACTCTTCAAAGCTTTCAATTCTCCCTTTTCTCGCATGCATACAATCTGAATTTTTTTAAATAAATCATGCTAGAGACGAGACGAAACTTTGAAAATAGGTTGTGTTCAAGGAATACGATGTTCAAAAGAGGTGTATAGGTTTGGGTATGGAATTCGGCGATGTACATGACTTTCGTTGTGAAAGACATGTTACCGAATAAATGACGAGGCTAGCAACAAAAGATAAGCACAAGGACATGATCATTGCTCGAAATTAAAACTCACCAAGAGAGAAGGGTCCTAGCCTAACTCATCGTGCTAATCACGCTTATGGTGGAGCGAAAAAAAAAACTTGGCTTTGGATAGGAATTTTTTATCACTCTCATCTTGGAAAAAGAGGTTTTGCTAACCTTTATTACAAGGGTTTTAAAATAATTTTCAGAACTGAAATCCTCCAATTTTTAGCATCGAACATAGCACAACTAGCATGTGAAGCTCAAGATCGAAGTGCGGTATGGGTACTTTAAGTAGTAGCGATTCCACTAAGCACCACGGTAAACGATTTTCAAACCACATACTTGTGCTCATATATCAAGAATCGAAGATTAAACAAACAAGTAAATAAAGATAAACAATACATAAAACACAAAGATGTATATAAAGACTCTTTTTATTTGGTTTTCTTGACTCAACACTAATTTAAGACACTTGCAAAAATTTTAAAACCGACTCGAAAACTAAAAACTCATTAAAACGCTAAGACTCTCACACGAAGATTAAACCGAACCTAAACTTGAAGTTCAAAAGCTAAGGCTAGCGAGCTAGCTCTCCCCCACACTTAAAACATACGACGTCCTCGTCGTATCTTACAAAAACCAAAGGGGAAAACTAGATCTAGTGGCATTTCGAGCAAGCTTTGCACCACTTGCCTCTCATGTTTCCAACCATGCCGAAAAGTTTGCGCACGTTACGGTTAAGGAACTTGTAGTTATCTTCAACTACGCGCTCCAAGTCCTCCATACGCCGCTTCATTGCTTCCATGGTTTGAAAACATTCGTCGGCCGACGCGTAGAGATCCGCGATGGATTGACGGCAAAATCGACAACACACCGGATGCAATCCAAAGGGGTCGTCGTCGCCATAATCTCCACCGTTGTCACCACCGTCGTCGCCACCTCCATTGTTGTCGCCTTCGCCACCGCCGTTGCCGTCACCATTGGGGCCCTCGGGAGTCCTTTCGTAGGGGGCGCTCGCCCCAATCGTCATCATCTCTACCGGCGCCCGCCCACGAGCTCGGGCTACGATCGTCGGAGTAGTCGCTATCCCCATAATCCTTAGGCTCCGGCGACACCTCCTTGTAATCTTTACGCTTGATGCCTTGGAGGCGTGCCGACCTTCGAACGGGTGTAGGGACCTTCTCTCCTTTGACGGGGTTGCGAGATGCAAGAGCTCCGGTCGGGACACGTCCTCCGCAACGGATACGTGCGGTCCTCTTGACAGTAGCTTGACCTCGCATCGCATCGCCTCCTCCATCGATGGCTTCTTGGCTTCTACCTTCAACTCTAAGCTTTTTGGAGGCTCAATGGTCGCTACAAGGGTGCAACACATTGCTTGAAAGGATTGATTCTCGAGCTCCCAATTCGGCCAAATATATAGTCCCGAGAGAAAAGCCCCGGGAACCTTATTTTCCTTTTTTACACTTCCCTTAAAATTTTCCGACCAAACAAGGAAGTCGAAAAGGAGCAATTCGGGCGAAATTCGGGGACATCGGGCGTCGGGCCCCGCCCGGGCCGATCCGATCGGGCCGGCCGGCCCACCCCGCCTCGGGGGCCGGGCCGGTCCGTTTTTTTTGCACACCGCCCTATTTTTTCGTCCTCGGCCCCACGGGAAAAAGTTGGCCCGGTTAATCTTCGCGAAAAACTCCAGAAAGCTAAAAGAAAAATTATTTACGAAGTTGGTGCCTTGTTTTTCGTCCTAGGCGGGACGTTCGGGTTCTTCCTCCATGGTAAAGACGTCAACATGATGAATGGGCACGACGTCGGGTTCGTAGTAAACCTTAAGCCGCTGTCCATTCACCACAAATTGATCGCCGTTTATATCCATAATGGTTACCGCTCCGTTGGAGAACACCGAATGCACAACATAAGGTCCGTCCCACTTGCTTTGCAATTTCCCCTTTCCGAAGGTTTTAAACCTCGAATTGTAGAGGAGGACCTTATCTCCTTCTTTAAATTCTTTTTTCTTCAATCTTTTATCATACCACCTTTTGATTCTCTCCTTGTATATGCTTGCGTTTTCATAAGCTTTCAACCTCAACTCCTCTAGCTCGCTTATTTGAATTCTCCGTTTCACCACCGCGGCATCGAGATCAAGGTTCATCTCTTTAATCGCCCAATAGGCTTTATGTTCTAACTCAACCGGAAGGTGGCAAGCTTTTCCATAGACGAATTGATAGGGGGTCATACCTATCGGTGTTTTAAACGCCGTTCGATAAGCCCATAAAGCTCCGTCTAATTTCTTTGACCAATCCTTGCCTCCCTTCTCTATGGTTTTGTTAAGTATGCTTTTTAATTGCCTATTTGACGTCTCCGCTTGTCCGTTGGTTTGTGGGTGATAGGCCGTGGAGACCCTATGCTCAATTCCCAACTTGGACAAGCACTTTTTGAAGTTCTTCCCGGTGAAATGAGTTCCTCCATCACTTATCAAGATTCTCGGTGTACCGAAACGGGGAAAAATCACGTTCTTGATCATAGTGATGGACTCCTCCGTGGAAGCTTTACGACATGGTATAGCCTCTACCCACTTGGATACGTAATCAACCATAACAAGTATATACTCGAACCCAAATGAGTTTTTAAAAGGCCCCATGAAGTCTATGCCCCATACATCGAATATGTCGACTTGCAAGTTGTATTTCAAAGGCATAGAATTTCTTTGAGAGATGTTTCCGGTTCTTTGGCATTCGGGGCATGACGCAACATATCTTTTAGTATCTTCATGCATCTCCGGCCAATAGAATCCGCTCGACCATACTTTGGCTTCGGTTCGAAAATGGCTATAGTGCCCACCGTACTCGCCGAGTGGCACTTCCTTAGAATCTCAAGCCTCTCTTCTCTTGGCACACATCTTCTCATCACTCCATCATTGCCAAGCTTGAAGAGGTATGGTGCATCCCAAAAATATTTCTTACTTTCGAAATTATCTTCCTTTGAGTGTTTTTGTCTAGATGATCGAGGGGCATCTTTCGAATCGCTCGAATGATGTCGATCATCCAAGTATCTTTATCAAGCACTCTATAGAGGTGGTCATCTCTCATCTTGTCTTCTATGGGCTCTTTATCATCTTGGCCACGATTCATCCTAGACAAATGATCGGCCACAACATTCTCCACCCCCTTTTTATCACGAATTTCAACATCGAACTCTTGGAGAAGAAGGATCCAACGAATCAAACGAGGTTTAGCTTCCTTCTTAGCCAAGAGATACTTTATAGCTGCGTGATCGGTGTAAACAATGACTTTCGAGTTCACGATGTAGGATCTGAATTTTTCGAAAGCGAATACCACCGCTAGCAACTCTTTTTCCGTAGTAGCGTAATTTAATTGTGCCCCACTAAGAGTTTTGCTAGCGTAGTAAACGGCGTGAACTCGGCCTTCCTTTCTTTGTCCCAAGACCGCGCCTACGGCGTAGTCACTTGCGTCACACATGATCTCGAAAGGTTGGCTCCAATCCGGAGGTTGGATGATGGGAGCACTCACCAACGCATTTTTCAAGGTCCGAATGCCGCTAGACACTTCTCATCAAAGTCGAAAGCCACATCCTTTTGAAGAAGGTGTGTTAAAGGCTTAGTGATCTTCGAGAAGTCCTTTATAAATCTTCTATAGAATCCGGCATGGCCTAGAAAGCTCCTTAAGGACTTAATATCCGTAGGAGGTGGGAGTTGCTCAACCGTCTCTACCTTAGCCTTGTCCACTTCAATTCCTCTCTCGGATATAACATGTCCGAGCACTATGCCTTGCTTAACCATGAAGTGGCATTTTTCCCAATTTAAAACCAAATCTACCTCCGCACACCTTGTAAGGACCTTTTCTAAGTTTGCTAAGCAATCCATGAACGTCTTCCCGTAAACGGAAAAATCATCCATAAACACTTCAACAATTTCTTCGATGAATTCCGAAAACACGGCCATCATGCAACGTTGAAAAGAGGCCGGAGCGTTGCATAGGCCGAAGGGCATCCTCCTATATGCAAACGTTCCGTAAGGACACGTAAATGTTGTCTTATGTTGATCTTCCGGTGAATGGGAATTTGCATGAACCCCGAGTATCCATCGAGAAAGCAAAAATAAGCGTGGTTTGCTAACCTCTCGAGCATCTCGTCTATGAACGGTAAGGGGAAGTGATCTTTCTTCGTCGCTTTGTTGAGCTTACGGTAATCGATACACATCCGCCACCCGGTCACGGTTCTTTGCGGTATCAATTCGTTCTTCTCATTCTTCACCACGGTCAAACCTCCTTTCTTCGGTACACAATGTACCGGGCTCACCCATTCGCTATGTGGAACCGGATAGATGATTCCGGCATCAAGTAACTTGATAACCTCTTTCTTTACTACCTCTCGCATGGCATGGGTTAGCCTCCTTTGGTGGTCCACTACAAGCTTACATTGGTCTTCCAGTGGTATACGATGAGTGCAAAAGGCCAGGCTAATACCTTTGAGATCGTTAATTGAATATCCAATCACCTTCCTATGTTTTTTTAATAAAATCAGCAACGCTTCATTTTCTTCGGGACTCAACTCGTCGCTCACAATGACCGGATAAGTTTTGTCTCGGGCCCAAAAATTCATATTTTAATCCCTTGGGCAAAGGTTTAAGGTCTACTTCGGGCACTTGTGGCTCCTCGGGTTTGATTTCTCCTATGTCTTCGAACTTCTCTTCCTCCACGCTACCATCATGCGGCTCTAAGCCTTTTGTTGCTTCCTCTAGTTCTTCATCTTGTTGATTACTAATTTGATTTTCCATCGCTCTTTGCAGCGGGTCTCTAAGGGTTTCAACAAAACAAAGACTATCTATCTCTTCTATTTCTTCATCTTCGGGAGGAAAAGGAGTAAGGTGTTTAGAAGCACGAAGAAAGTTATATGTGTACTTTGTTCCATTAAGGTTCATTGTTACTTTGCCTTCTCCGGCATCTAACACGGCATCAACCAACTTAAGAAAAGGCCTACCTAAGATTATATGATCAGAATTACCATGGTAAGCATCAATAACAAAGAAATCGGTTGGTATATAGTTTCTAGAGATTTTTACTTTCATGTTGCAAGCAATACCTAGAGGTTTGATAGTTCTACCATCTCCCATAATTAATTTCGTTGATGTTGGAGCTAAGTCTAGGTTGTGGTATTGAACTTTATCGTAAATTTTAGAAGATAGGACACTTACTTGGGCTCCGATGTCGCATAAAGCTTTGCATTGAACTCCGTTGATCTCGCAACTCAAGTGCGGCGTCATCTTCTCTTCTTCTTCGGATCCGATCGAATAAATTTCAGCAAGGCGAGCGTATGGTGATGCTTCGGGCTTGATCCCCATGATCCTCTTCACCTCGGCAATATGTTCCGGATCCACCACATCATCTCCAAAGAGCTTTTCAAAAATCTCACCGGTGGTTTCGAGGTCGTATGAATTTTCAGCCTTCCTCTCCGTGGGAAATCGACTTCCAATGCTCTTGCCATTCCCTTTTGATTAGGGAACGGTCTTCTCTTGTCGAATACTTCTCCGTAATCAATAGGAACCCAATCCATTGGCTCGAACTCCCTTAGTGGCTTCGCGCTTGACATGCTTCTCTTGTTCGTCTCATTTGGTGCGGCGAAGTCGACGTTTGGTATAGTTCTTGACTTGATGTGTTCTTGTTCAAGCTTCTCCATGATTGGCTCCTCTTTTGTGACTTCCGGGTTGCCTCTTTAGAAAAATCAGCAAGCTTTTTCTTCCTTGAATTAAATTCCGGCTCTTCCGCAAGTCTTGTTTCCCAATCTCTTCGCATGGCAGCCGCTTTGCTAACTTTTTGTAGAAGTTGGGCGGCTTCCGTGAGTGTTTTCTCCATGAGATCCCCACCCGCACACATTTCGACGTGTCGCATGCAACTAGGGGTTAGGGAAAAGAAAAATGTATGCAAGAGTACGTCACCGGTGAAGCCGAGTTTTGGTCCTTGTTCGATTAATTCATTAAACCTTTCCCGTGCTTGGTCTATCCCTTCCTCTTCTCCTTGCATAAAATTGATCACTTGCCTCCTTAGATGTTGAACCTTGCTCATTGGAAAGAACTTCTCGCAAAACTTCTTTGTCAACTTGTTCCAATTGCCTTCAACTTCAAAGGACGCAACCGAATACCATGTCTTTGCTTTGCCGGCAAGTGAGTAGGGAAAGAGATTCCATTTGAACCATTCATCGGAACTCCTTCTTGACGCACCGTGTTGCATATTGTCGTGAAATCCCTTATGTGTCTATATGGGTTCTCCTCAACCATCCCTTCAAATGGGTTTTCCGCCACCATCTTCATGATCTTGGATTTAATTTCATACTTGGTCGCTTCGAGCTTCGAATCCGACTCTTGTACCTTTATGTCTTCACATCGAGGGCTAGCGTAATCCCTTAATGATTTCTCCGGTTCTTCCACGGGTTGATTAACGAACTCCATCTAGACAATAAGATAAAAACAAAAACAAAAAAGAAACAAGTGTTTTTCTGATAATAAATGTTAGATATAGCGAATAAAAGATAAACTAAAATATAAAACTAAGTTAGATGCAAATCAAACGATGTAAACTAACTTGCTCCCCGGCAACGGCGCCGTAAAAGGGGGCTTGTTGACGGATAAAAGACGTATCCCTCTACGATCCGCAAGCGTACGGACCCCACACCTTTTTCACCACGGGATTCCCAAGGTTCTTGTCAATCCGCGGAGCAAGGGGATTACAAGCGTTTGATCAACAACGACACACTAGCTACTAAAACCCTAACTACTATTATACTAGAAAAACAACTAAACTCACTAGAGAGAATGATAAACGATCAAGAGAGAAGACACTCGCCCACGGGTCTACGATACTAGAACATGCAATCGCTTAAAGACATGAAAAACCAATCTAATCTATCGGGGTTGTGACCACGGTTTCGCCCTTTCCCTCCTCTCGTACTGTCACTACGCGAAGGTATTCATGACTAGACCTTTGATGGCCACGGCGTATTGAATGGATCCAAGGAAGCATTGGAGCTCGTACTCCCTCTACGGCATGGTAGCTAACCTTTAAGCATTAAAGTATATTCAACACAAGATGATAGACAGATAATCCGACAAAGTGCGATTACATCTCACGATCGATTACAACCCATGGACGAATGAGAAGATTACCCCATCAAGGTGCTGATCATGGCACCGTTGATCATGGTTTCCCTTCCGCCGGTGTCTTCCTCCTTCTCCACGAGAGGGTGCTTCCTTCGAGGTGGTTAATCTCCACCCGAGATCCTCCTCCTCTCTCTCTAGCTTGTAGATGGCCTTCGGGTGCGAATAAACTCCTCTCTCGTCCGTTGGCGGCGCGTCGGGGGTTTTAGGGTCGAAGATCCTTCGAGGGCAAGGAAAACGGGACCGAACCGGTGCCCGAAGTGGGCCGGGCCGATCCGACCGGGGCCGGCCGGCCCAGGCCCGCTTCGGCCCGGTTCGGTCGCCCTTTTTGCTCCGTGGGTCCTCGTGCACTTATCTACTTCGCCCCCTCCACTTGGATGATTTTGACGCCGTTATCCTCGCGATCAAGATGGAGACTCTCTTTGCATGAAGTTTGATCTTTTACGCTTCAATCCCCGGGTGTTCCTCGTAGCACTTCGGTCCTCGCCACCATTGGAAGTAATTTCAGCGAGCTCATGAACACGAACAAGACTCCATGAATGCTCCTTTGAACTTATTGCAAATCCGTCCTTTATGTCCATGATTTCCTACATAAACACAACACTTCCAAATGCATGCACAAAGATGAACTTGTTATATGATTAGTGTGCCTAGTGGCGGGTTAGTTCAATAATCAAATCCAAACCAAAGTGTAATGAACATGCTAGGTGCACCAAAATACACCGTCAACAGAATCACAACCGAAAGAACCACGAAGGGTTCCCACAAATTTCCCCCATCAAATCCCCAAGAGAAAAGTCCCGAAAACAACCCAAAGAAATCACCAAGAGAGGGCTCCGAAAATCACCACCAAGAACAACCGGGGAAAACACATCCAAACCTTGAGGAACCACGCCGAATCATCTATACATGAAACAAAGGTTCATACAAGGTCTAGCAAGCCGCCCAATCATCCATCCCTCTCAACAAGATCTCTCCATGAAGCTCTCTTGCTAGTCCTATGGAAAACCTAAGGAAAATAGGAAGGAAAATGGGAAAACAAATGAGCTAGGTTCCAAGAGTTGGCTGCCATCCTCTCACCTCTTGGGTTATATGGAGGCAACCGAAAGTCTAAAATGCCCTTCTCTAACAACTAGGGATACAAGCCCCTCAAGGGCGGATTTGGAAGTCTTTATGTCTTCACCATCGGACGGATGCCCGGCGAACGCACCCTGCGTAGCCTCGACGCAAGCCATGCGATCCCGACGCGTGTCCTTCGCTTTAAAGTCTCCAGACTGCGTCGTCGCACACCGGTGAGACCGGTGCTCCTCACCGGTCGACCGGTCCCCACCGGCCGGACCCACCGGGCCGGACCGGTCTAGCGCTTCGCAAGACCGTCTTCGGTTCTTCGGTCTTGGCTTTGTGGATCAACCAAGGAACCCGGTGGTTTTCTCGGTGAACCACTCGAAACCCCGTGAACTCGGTGTAGCCTCCGCCAATCTCCACTCATGACTCGGCTCCCATGTAGTCCCGGCTCGACCTTGGTTTTGAGGCTCAACCAAGAAACCGTCCACGACTTCATCTTGTCGTTCATGCCACCATGCGGCCCGCACTTGACCCCCGCCGGCCACCGGGTCCCTCGAACGAAGCCTACTTGTCTTCTCCACACCCGGAGGCCTCACCGGCGACGACCTTTCGCGCTTGTTCTTCACCCGCACCAACACCCGCCAAGCCGCAACCCGCACCCTCGCAATACTTAGCCAAGAATCGATCCACACAACGTTGTTAATCACTCTTCACACAAGGAAGCGACCATCCACTCGGTCCTAGAACCACACATGGTCCTCAATCTCCCCCTTGATGAGTGCATTGACAACACCCACACGAAAGTAACAAGAGAGAAAAGAAAAAGAAAAGAAACGAACAAAAAGAAACTCCAACAAGTGATCGAAAGCCAAACAAAGGCAAAGAGCAAGATCACTTGAAGAAGACAAGTCTCGGACTCCTTAGGCAAGGGCAACGGCTCGACACATCCGAGACAAAGCAAAACTCAAGCAAAGAGCGCAAACCACCGAATCAAAGTTCGAACAACCACAATGAGCTCCCCCCGCACACATGCAAGCTCCCCCGGACGAATGCATGCAAGACACCACTTGAAACAGGGCAGCCGCAACAACTCGGCCCCGACCGGTCGGACCGGTCAACAAGCACCGGCCGTCGGACCGGTGTAGCTCCGGGCAGCTCGGGATGAACAAAGACCCGCGGGTCAACTCCCCCAAATCCAAATCTCGATCTCCCGAATCGCTCCACGGACTTGAACAAGACTTTGGGGATATTATTAACACCTCATGAGGAGTCCATAGCCAAGTTTAATCCCACCAAAACTCGTCCAAAAAAGAGTAATCGAAGAAATCCCGCCGAGAGCACTTCCAACCCAAGAACTCAAGAAACCCCAAAATCGAGCACCTTTAATCACGGATTTGGGAGGGGAATCACGGCCCGAAAGAACCACGAAGGGTTCCCACAAATTTCCCCCATCAAATCCCCAAGAGAAAAGTCCCGAAAACAACCCAAAGAAATCACCAAGAGAGGGCTCCGAAAATCACCACCAAGAACAACCGGGGAAAACACATCCAAACCTTGAGGAACCACGCCGAATCATCTATACATGAAACAAAGGTTCATACAAGGTCTAGCAAGCCGCCCAATCATCCATCCCTCTCAACAAGATCTCTCCATGAAGCTCTCTTGCTAGTCCTATGGAAAACCTAAGGAAAATAGGAAGGAAAATGGGAAAACAAATGAGCTAGGGTTCCAAGAGTTGGCTGCCATCCTCTCACCTCTTGGGTTATATGGAGGCAACCGAAAGTCTAAAATGCCCTTCTCTAACAACTAGGGATACAAGCCCCTCAAGGGCGGATTTGGAAGTCTTCATGTCTTCACCATCGGACGGATGCCCGGCGACCGCACCCTGCGTAGCCTCGACGCAAGCCATGCGATCCCGACGCGTGTCCTCCGCTTCGAAGTCTCCGGACTACGTCGTCGCACACCAGTCAGACCGGTGCTCCTCACCGGTCAGACCGGTCCCCACCGGTCAGACCCACCGGTCAGACCGGTCTGGCGCTGCTGCAGGACCGTCTTCGGTTCTTCGGTCTTGGCTTTGTGGATCAACCAAGGAACCCAGTGGTTTTCTGGTGAACCACCGGAAACCCCCGCGAACTCGATGTAGCCTCCGCCAATCTCCACTCATGACTCGGCTCCCACGTAGTCCCGGCTCGACCTTGGTTTTGAGGCTCAACCAAGAAACCGTCCACGACTTCATCTTGTCGTTCATGCCACCATGCGGCCCGCACTTGACCCCCGCCGGCCACCGGGTCCCTCGAACGAAGCCTACTTGTCTTCTCCACACCCGGGAGGCCTCACCGCGACGACCTTTCGCGCTTGTTCTTCACCCGCACCAACACCCGTCAAGCCGCAACCTCGCACCCGCAATACTTAGCCAAGAATCGGTCCACACAACGTTGTTAATCACTCATCACACAAGGAAGCGACCATCCATCGGTCCTAGAACCACACATGGTCCTCAATCTCCCCCTTGATGAGTGCATTGACAACACCCACACGAAAGTAACAAGAGAGAAAAGAAAAAGAAAAGAAACGAACAAAAAGAAACTCCAACAAGTGATCGAAAGCCAAACAAAGGCAAAGAGCAAGATCACTTGAAGAAGACAAGTCTCGGACCCCTTAGGCAAGGGCAACGGCTCGACACATCCGAGACAAAGCAAAACTCAAGCAAAGAGCGCAAACCACCGAATCAAAGTTCGAACAACCACAAAGAGCTCCCCCGCACACATGCAAGCTCCCCCCGGACGAATGCATGCAAGACACCACTTGAAACAGGGCAGCCGCAACAACTCGCCCCGACCGGTCGGACCGGTCAACAACACCGGTCGACCGGTGTAGCTCGGGCAGCTCGGGATGAACAAAGCACCCGCGGGTCAACTCCCCCAAATCCAAATCTCGATCTCCCGAATCGCTCCACGTACTTGAACAAGACTTTGGGGATATTATGAACACCTCATGAGGAGTCCATAGCCAAGTTTAATCCCACCAAAACTCGTCCAAAAAAAGAGTAATCGAAGAAATCCCGCCGAGAGCACTTCCAACCCAAGAACTCAAGAAACCCCAAAATCGAGCACCTTTAATCACGGATTTGGGAGGGGAATCACAGCCCAAAGAACCACGAAGGGTTCCCACAAATTTCCCCCATCAAATCCCCAAGAGAAAAGTCCCGAAAACAACCCAAAGAAATCACCAAGAGAGGGCTCCGAAAATCACCACCAAGAACAACCGGGGAAAACACATCCAAACCTTGAGGAACCACGCCGAATCATCTATACATGAAACAAAGGTTCATACAAGGTCTAGCAAGCCGCCCAATCATCCATCCCTCTCAACAAGATCTCTCCATGAAGCTCTCTTGCTAGTCCTATGGAAAACCTAAGGAAAATAGGAAGGAAAATAGGAAAACAAATGAGCTAGGGTTCCAAGAGTTGGCTACCATCCTCTCACCTCTTGGGTTATATGGAGGCAACCGAAAGTCTAAAATGCCCTTCTCTAAAAACTAGGGATACAAGCCCCTCAAGGGCGGATTTGGAAGTCTTTATGTCTTCACCATCGGACGGATGCCGGCGACCGCACCCCGTGTAGCCTCGACGCAAGCCATGCGATCCCGACGCGTGTCCTCTCGCTTCGAAGTCTCCGGACCGCATCGTCGCACACCGGTCGACCGTGCTCCTCACCGGTCGACCGGTCCCCACCGGCCGACCCACCGGTCGGACCGGTCTAGCGCTTCCACAAGACCGTCTTCGGTTCTTCGGTCTTGGCTTTGTGGATCAACCAAGGAACCCGGTGGTTTTCTCGGTGAACCACTCGAAACCCCGCGAACTCGGTGTAGCCTCCGCCAATCTCCACTCATGACTCGGCTCCCACGTAGTCCCGGCTCGACCTTGGTTTTGAGGCTCAACCAAGAAACCGTCCACGACTTCATCTTGCTTGTTCATGCCACCATGCGGCCCGCACTTGACCCCGCCGGCCACCGGGTCCCTCGAACGAAGCCTACTTGTCTTCTCCACACCCGGAGGCCTCACCGCGACGACCTTTCGCGCTTGTTCTTCACCCGCACCAACACCCGCTCAAGCCGCAACCCGCACCCGCAATACTTAGCCAAGAATCGGTCCACACAACGTTGTTAATCACTCATCACACAAGGAAGCGACCATCCACCGGTCCTAGAACCACACATGGTCCTCAATCTCCCCCTTGATGAGTGCATTGACAACACCCACACGAAAGTAACAAGAGAGAAAAGAAAAAGAAAAGAAACGAACAAAAAGAAACTCCAACAAGTGATCGAAAGCCAAACAAAGGCAAAGAGCAAGATCACTTGAAGAAGACAAGTCTCGGACTCCTTAGGCAAGGGCAACGGCTCGACACATCCGAGACAAAGCAAAACTCAAGCAAAGAGCGCAAACCACCGAATCAAAGTTCGAACAACCACAAAGAGCTCCCCCCCGCACACATGCAAGCTCCCCCCGGACGAATGCATGCAAGACACCACTTGAAACAGGCAGCCGCAACAACTCGCCCGACCGGTCGACCGGTCAACACCACCGGTCGACCGGTGTGCAACATGTGAACGAGAACCAAGACTCGTACCGGTCGGACCGGTGACCCCGACCGTTCGGACCGGTGCACAACCGAGCCTAGATATGGCTCGAAACCACTCGAAAACCTTCTAAATGCGTCCAGAAG
The DNA here is from genome assembly GCA_947561735.1 of Cenchrus americanus. Classification (NCBI taxonomy): domain Eukaryota; kingdom Viridiplantae; phylum Streptophyta; class Magnoliopsida; order Poales; family Poaceae; genus Cenchrus; species Cenchrus americanus. Next base: position 11,842,070 of record OX387239.1, read on the forward strand.
CCATTTCAAGCTCAAACTTCTCCCCCTTGTTGGCAATGCATGAATCAAGCCAAAAATGCAAAACTTTCAACCTAGAGCTTCTCAAATAGACAAAATTTAACAAAGAATGCTACACATGTCCAAATGAGCAAGTTAGATACTCTACAGCTTCGTATCGATCTCAACTATATGATCACCAAGTTTCACAACCATTGGACAAAGCTAAGATGAATTTTGGCAATTTTGCGAAAAACTTGCCTCTCATGAGCAAAGTCCTAAACATGATCAAAGCATATCAAAATAGCAAAGCCACACAAACTTCATGCTAGGACAGCCATTCTAACCATAAGACCATCACAAACACCCACAAGCACCTCATGTCATGTCAAAGCCACCGAGCCATGTGCCTACTTCTATGTATGAGACTTCTCATTGGTAAGCATCATGCAATGGTTTAGCACCCAAAGCAAATTAAATTCAGCACATATGACATGGGAGCACATTTTCCAAGCATTTTACATTTCATTTTCAGATTGATAAATGGTACATGAAATGTCTTTGCGACAAAAAGGAACTTATGCTCCTCCACAAGATAAATCAAGAGGGCTAAACATTCATGATGGCAAATGAGCCTTTGGCCCCATATGATCAATAAACTAGCTCTCCAACCACAAATTAAGCATAGCAAAGCCACTAAAACATGTCAAAATCATATAAAGGCATTTACACATGAGAGAGCATACATGTGACATTTTAAAAAACATAGCTATCAACCATGGATTATTCATCAAGATCATCAAGAGCTAAGCCAAACTAACCATAGCATACCAAACAAGCTCACAAAGACATGTATCTCATTTCGTGGTGAACAATGTGTATGAGAGAAGCTTTTCCTAACCAAAGCATATGATACAAAATGCATGCAATCTAAGATACAAGGATGCCTATACATCATGTTACATATGCCATGCCAAATGCAAGAAATGCACAAAGAAAAGCTATACATATGCTACAAAGGAGCTCCCACACACCCAACTCAAGATATCAAACACACACCAAGTTCCCCCCCGCAAACGAGTGAAAGTTGCTTGGTCTAGGGGTTTGGTGAAGATATCGGCTAGCTGGTCATGTGTGGGTACATGGATCAAAGCTATCTTTCCTTTCTCGACATTGTCTCTCGTAAAGTGGTACCTCACTTCTATGTGCTTGGTTTTGGAATGAAGCACCGGGTTCTTTGCAACGCTTATGGCACCGGTGCTATCACATTGAAGTGGGACATGGGTACACTCCTCACCAAAGTCACTCATGGTGTATGAAATCCAAAGGAGCTGAGAGCAACAACTAGTAGCGGCAACATACTCGGCCTCGGTCGTGGATTGAGCAACACTCGACTGCTTGCGGGAAGACCAAGACACCAAAGAAGAACCCAAAAACTGGCAAGTCCCAGAAGTGGACTTCCTATCCAACCGACACCCGGCAAAATCCGCGTCTGAAAAACCATGAAGCGCCAAAGAAGAGGACGCGGAGTACCAAAGGCCGAAGTCGGGAGTGTGACGCAAGTACCTGAAAATTCGCTTCACCGCTTGCCGATGCGAAGTCCTTGGAGACGCTTGAAAACGAGCGCACAGACACACCGAGAACTGTATGTCCGGCCTCGTCGCCGTCAAGTAAAGGAGTGACCCGATCATGCTTCGGTACTCCTTCTGGTCCACATGTTCACCTTCCTCATCCGCATCAAGAGCTGTAGTCGTACTCATCGGCGTCGTCATAGCCTTGAAGTCTTCCATCTTGAACTTCCGCACAATGTCCTTGGTGTACTTAGCCTGGTGCACAAATGTTCCTTCCTTGGATTGTTTGATTTGTAGCCCGAGGAAGAACTGCAACTTGCCCATCATGCTCATCTCAAATTCCCTGCTCATATCATCTGCAAACCTTGCAACAAGAGAGTTAGATGAGCCACCAAAGACAATATCATCCACGTACACCTGCACAATCAGGATATCTCTCGCCCTGCCTCAGCAAAAACAAGGTCCGATCGACCTTCCCCATCTCAAAACCTCTCTCAAACAAGAACCCCCTCAACCTCGCCATACCAAACTCTAGGCGCCCGCTTCAACCCATACGGCGCCTTCCTCAACTTGTACACCCGGTGGGGGTACTTCTCACTCTCAAACCCCCGAGGTCGCCTCACATACACTTCTTCCTCCAACACACTATTCGTAAAAGCACTCTTCACATCCATTTGGTGCAACTTGAACCCTTTAGCCACGGAAAAAGCTAGAAGGATCCTAATCGCCTCCAAACGGGCTACGGGAGCAAAGGTCTCCTCGTAGTCAATCCCCTCCTTCGATCGAACCCTTGAGCAACAAGTCTCGACTTGTTCCTCACAACCTCACCCTTCTCTCCCTCTTTGTTCTTCCACACCCACTTTGTACCAATCGGCTTACACCCCGGGGGGTGGGTCAACCAACTCCCACACTCGATTCCTCTCAAAGTTCTTCAACTCCTCATGCATCGAATTAACCCAATTGTGATCAGATAGTGCGTGTCCAATGTCTTTGGGCTCAAAAGTAGCAACAAATGCAGCATGAGCGAAATGGAAATTGTTTCGAACCCTCGACCGTGTAGTGCGTTCATTCATGTCGCCGATGATCCTCAAAGCTGGGTGATCCATCTGTACTCGTCGGGGAGGTTCTCGCCTCGATGCTACCTCCCCCTCAACATCAGCTTCTCCTCGTTCTTGATTTGTCGTTGTAGGTGTAGTAGAGGGTCCATCCATCATCGTAGTCGAAGTAGTGGGTACATGTTCAGCCGGGGGCACCGCACCACCATCTTCATCATCACCATGTTCATGCTCCTCCTCCTCGAAAGATCCCCTCGCAAAGCTCATCATCACATGCACACTCAAAGACAAGCCGACTATGTGGCTCGTCTCGTCGAAGGTTACCTCGCAAGTCTCCACGATTTGGTTAGTTTCAAGATTGAGCACATGATATGCGCTAGAATGAGATGCATAACCAAAGAAAATGCCATCGACGGACCTAGCCTCGAACTTATCCAACTTCCCGCCTTTCTTCACAATGAAACACTTGCAACCTTGTTGACGGATAAAACTCGTATCCACCTACGATCCGCAAGCGTACGGACCTACACCTTTTTCACCACGAAATTCCCAAGGTTCTTGTCAATCCGCAGAGCAAGGGGATTACTAGCGCTTAACCAAGTACTAATCTAGTTGACTAAGGAAACCTTTAAAGAGAGTATTAATCTAAAGGTAAAACAATCTAACCTAAGTTAATCTAAGTTAAGTTGATCAAACAAATCTAGAGTTAAACTATATGGTAAAGGGTGAACACAAGAGAGTGATTAAGAAAGATAAGCGTTCCCTCCCTAGGATCTAGGATAACATGGTATGCATCTACTACACGAAAGCGACAAACCAATCTATCGGGGGTTGTGACCACGGTTTCGCCCTTTCCCTCCTCTCGTACTGTCACTACGCGAAGGTATTCGTGACTAGACCTATGATGGACACGGTATGTTGATGGAATCTATGGGAGTAGCGGATATCATACGCCCGAAAAACATGGTAGCTAACCTTAATCATCAAAGCATCATCAACATGAAAACAATAGATTGACACCATAAATCGAGTAGCGATCATATAGCATGTATCCATCGAATCCTAGGGATGAACGGAGACATTACCCCATCATCTTACACGGATTGTAGCACGTAGGGGTGATGGAGACTCCGAGAACGTCGTCGATGAAGATGGCGGCAATGGAGCTTGGGAACACCCCTAGGCCGGCGGCTTGGAGTCCTCCTCTTGCTTCCTTCTCTCCGCCGGTGTTGATCCTTGCGATGAGCTCATCTAACTCTCTCCCTCATCTTGCGGCGGCGGTTTTCCGGTGATTGGCGTCGGTAGGATGATTTGTTCGATGTGGCGGCCGACAGCGGTGGAGGCAATAAATAGACGAACACCTAGGGCAAAGGGGGACCGAACCGACCCCGGAGTGGGCCGGGCCGGTCGGCCCGAGCCGGCCGGCCCGTGCCCACTTCGGCCCGGTTTGGCCCCGGTTTCCTCCCCGGTTGCTTCTCGCGTGATCCCTTATTCGTGTGCACTTGCATGTGGGCCTTTGACATCGTTTCCTTCACGGTTAAGGCTTGAATCCTTGCTATGCAAGCTTCGCCGTTTCCGGTTGAGTCCCCCGAAGACTTGCACGTTGACGCTTCGGTCCTCGGGTCATTTGGAGTCATGTTCATCGCGTGTCTTGACTCTTGTCGGGCTTCATGATCTTCTTCCAAAGTGCTTGGTGAACTTATCCCGAAAGTCTCCTCATTTGCGTAGATTTCCTGCGTAAACAAGAAACTCCAAAATCGACATGCAAGTGTGAACTTGTTATATCATTAGTATGCCTAGTGGCGGGTTAGTTGCAAATCATAATCGAAACCAATGTATAACAAGTACTCTAGGTTGACGGAAATTCACCGTCAACATCTCCCCCATGCTTAAACCTTGCTCGTCCTCGAGTAAGTGGTCCTTGCTTAAAAGGGAAATCAGCGTTGCCTTCCAATGTTATCCCCGCACTTCATTCATGACGAGACAAATTGCTCTCTCTTAAGAATTTATTTTTAAAGTTCAAGTTGTGACCGGCTTCTTTTTCATTATGGAAGATAGACTAACAATAAAGAACAAGCCACATGTAACACGATGCTCTCAAACTGAAGTGATCTTCAAACCATTACCTTGTCACATGGAAGATTTTCAAAAAGATGCATATCCAACATAAGTGAAAATCTCTTGCAAGAGCCCATGGAACACTCATCTCATCAAGTCACTCAAGCCTATACTAGATTATTTTCAGCCTACTCTACTCATATGTGATAGTGGAAGGCTTATGTGGAGCTTGGAAGGTTAAAAACAATCCTAGCAAAACATACATCCGGAATATTGTCAAATTAAGAGAGAGATCTATTGGAATTATCGAGACTCGTCAAAAAGGCCATGGAAAATAAATGTTGGAAAGAGAGAGGGATGAAACACACAGATTTAGATAAGTGGACATGTGCAAGTGGCAAATGGATGATCCCGAGGCACGAGTGAAGTCCTCGTTATCGGATTGCACATGGTTGGAAGATTTGAGTATGGATTTGTCATCAAGGCACTTGAGAACTTATGAAGCAAAAAGAACCGAGGAGCATCTTTATTTTTTTCTTTATTTTATTTCCTTCTCATTTTTATCTCTTTCTTTTTTCACTTTATTCTTCCTATTTTTCTTACTTTTCTTTTCTTCTTATCATATTTTTTTCATCTTTCATTTTTTTCTTCTTTTTTTATTTTTTTCTTTTGCTCCTCAAAACTTTTTGCAACATAATACTTACATAGCATTTGTGTCGAGAGAATGACTCCTCCCCCCATGCTTGAACGATGCTCGTCCTCGAGCATAAAAGAGAGGGGAAATGACTCGCTAAAGTAAGTATAAATTCCATAATCTTGTGGAATATTTGAATCTCCATCGAGAATTTTACTCCATACTCAAATTGGGTTGTGGACAAGGAGGTGATCACAAAAAGATGTTTTTGGTTCGGGGTGGATGCCCAGCGAAGTTTGTGAAATTTTCGATGTGAAAACCCACAATGCATGGACAAAAAGGCTAGCATGAAAAAGTTACACAAAGGAATGACCAGCTTCTTAGTCTCGAACCATAGAAATCAATCCTAATCCAACTCATCAAAACATATGTTTGCAATCTACGGGTTTTGTTATCATAAATCATGTATGTATATGGCTTTGGTAGGTAGAACTTTGCAAGAGCATCACAAATATGTAGATAGCATAAAAGTTAAGTTTTCATAAAAACAACAAGTTATCCGGCTATCCATAAACTTAAATCAAAGAGCAAAGATATGTATGTGGGTCTAGAGCATAGTCATTTCACCTCCACAAATAAAAGAGCCGGTATTTAAATTAATTTCAGATCATATTATAGGGAGCAATTAGCCACGACATGTATAACTTCATGTAGGTAAAACAAAGCGGCAACTTTCATCATCTTTTCGTAAGCATAAGCAATATAGAACATCGAGGTGAACACATGGTCATGCTTATCTATTGAAAGTAAAAAGAAACCTAGGTTGTCCTCCTAGTAGCCATGTTATTGTTTGAAGAGAAAAACAAAATTTTGCACCTAGTTGATGTTGAAGGCATACTTACAAGCATTTGTGTTTGGAAAAGAAAAGATCCATGGAGTTGTTACCATCCTTTGTAATTCTTCGTTGCCTTCTTCCGACATCTCCATGTATCGATGTGGCTTTTGCTTTTGTCTTGATTTATTAATGCTCCTAAACTTCTGAATTTGATCTTGTATGCTTAATGGAGTCATTGGTCACCCTTCTCTTCAATGTTGTCACCACCATCTCCTCTTTCTTGTTCTAATCATCTCCTTGCTGTCTCTTTTTCATGGATTTCCCCCTGTCCAGAACAGAACATATATCGAAATATAGCTCTATTGAAAAGTTTATGAAATTACCTTTCCAACATGTGGTCATTCATTGAAAACGGAGTTCAAACAAGGGAGCTATGTCCATTTTACTTCAGCGCTGTGTGCTGTCCAAAACTGATTTCAGGACGTGTTGCACTCGGTGATTCGGGCATAACCGCTTGTAGGAACCTCCGATTGTCTTGATTCTTGATTTGTTGGAATCGTAACTTCATGGGGCTTCTAAATATCCAAAAATATCCAGTGTTTTCCCTTTGAGACCATGCAGAATTTTGATGAGATTGGAGGCTTCTTGCGCATTGATCCGGAGATGTTAACGATCTTTATCATTTTATCTTCTAGAGTGTCATGTTGCACTTCCGTGTTGAAGATTCAGGGTCTCCCCCATGCTTAGCATTTTTCTAGTCATGGAAGAAGAAGACAAAGCACTTCTTAGCCATCCTTCAATTTCCTTGTAGTGAGAGTCTTTATCTTGCCTGTAAGACGTTTTAAACGCACATTCTACCCCCAAGGTGACGGTTGGGAGTAGATAGAATTGCCAACAATCCAACAATGTCTCCTAAGATTCTTAACTTGTGGCATAATTAGTTTAATAAGTAATAAAAACCTAATGAGTGTATGTGGTGCAAGGTGTGTATGCACATGATAGGAAAGCATATAAACAAGACAATGTTTTCACCTAGTTCTAAACACCATGTTTACAACTAGGTTGCTGAATTTTTCCATAGCCATAAAGGTTTATTTATCAAGGCTTAAAACACCATGTCTATCCCTAAATAAATAACCCTTATAGCACAAGGAAAATTAAGCGCATTGCAGAGCTTATAAACTAACCAATGCAACATGAAAACATATGAAAAGCTAGCAAGGTTTATCGAACTTAATGATGATGGTCCGAAATCATGTTTAAACACCACGTTTACACAAGATCACAAAAGGAAAATGCCCACCTGGAGCATTAACATGGATATGAAAGCATACATCATTAAGTATATAAAACAACCAAGCCAACTATGTGCAAAACATGTATACACAAAGAAACATCACGAGGACAACAAAATGCAATGCATGCAAATAAATAAATATGAGCATGAACATGATGGTGGTTCTAAAAAGTAAATCTAAACTTAGATTAATAACCACAAGTTGATCATCATAAGATGGTGCCATTTTTTTATTTTCTCTAAGAAAGTAGTAAAAACATAAAGAAACGGGTTGCCTCCCGAAAAGCGCTTCATTTAAAGTCATAAAGCTCGACTTTCTCACATACCTTCTTTTCGTCGCATCGCCATGGCCCTTCATGCAAGAAGAAAAGGTACCAATGCAGATTTAATTTACTTCCCATGTTATGCTTGATCACTTATAGAAGACTTGCCCAAAGCATCCTTTTGTTTCATCGTTATCTCCTTCTTTATCATCCTTCGGTGCTGCCTTCACTCCATGAATTTTTTTTAATGTCCAGAACATAAAGTATACTCAAGCTCTACTCCATTGTACAGTGCACAAAATTTCCTTTCCAACGAGTCTTCATTTGCTCAAATCGGACTCCGGACAAGAGAGTTACGTCCGTTTTACTTCGGCGATGAAATCTGTCCTGAAATTTCAGAACGCGCAACGCTCAATGTTTTCTCCATAACTCCTTGCACGGGTCTTCAAACTTGTTGGTTCTTGATGCGTTGGAATGGTAATTTGATGGAGCTTCTGAATATCTCATTTTCTTCATTTGTACACCTCTGAACAAGCTCTCAAATTGATGAAGACAGCAGCATCCATCGCGGAATTCGGAGAGGTTGATGATTTATCTTGCAACTCTTTTAGGCATGACTTCTTTTTTTCATTATTCAAGCCTTGTCTACATGGTTAGTGAAAATCGGGCCTTTCCCGACATATGATTCTTTAAGGTCATTAGCTTGACCAAGCGCAAAGCATGATCGAGATTTACAAAACTTATTGTAAACATATGCGTCCATAATTAACACCACATGTGAATTGTAGCAACAAGTCAAGGTGTAAATAAAAGAAGCATATGTTTCATGCATAGCACTTAGCTCATCATTAGGCAAAGGTTGTTTAGGTGTGAGATTAATTGGATCAAACTTAAATGTTTTCTCTTTTTCATTCTCAAGAAAATCTAGCCTATCAAAATGATCACTATTGGAACAAGGCATAGACATTAAACTATCATTCATACTATTGGTTGAGCATGAGTGTTTAAATTTATCAACACCAATACCAATAATATCCCGAGATTTCAGCACGTACCTTGGCCTTAGAGATTTTTCAACAAGAGTGATATTTGGTTCATCAAGCGGTGTTGAAGGCGAATCGATCTCAACAAGTGTAGTTGCCTCTTCATCACCATCTTGCAATTTCTTCAACTCATCATGTGGAACATGTAATCCTTCAACTATGTACGCATTCATCTCTTCTTTGAAGTCTTCTTTATCAACCAGATCTTCATCTTCAAAGACTTGTATGTTGCTTACCACATGTCGTCAAGATCGCTCATTGTTGATTCACTCTTTCCTTCATCCTTGAGTACTTCCATGTCTTGATTTGCTAGTGTGTAGGCTTCAATAGCACACAAGCTATCATCTAGCTTGAGTCCTATGTCCTCCCATTTATTCTTTGAGTCACTAGGCTCATCACGGTTGTACTCTTCTCTTCCTTCATCATAAATCTTTGAGTTGTCAAGCCGGTCGATCCATCCTTCATCTCCTTCTTCTCTTTCTTCTTCAAACATCTTTTGGATCGACTCTCCACTCATCTCTTGATCAAATATATCATCAACTAGTTTGGCAACATGTCGGCGTTCCTCCTTCCTTTGGTAGTTGATTAGTGGGGCGAAATCAACTTGAACCCAACCGGATTGCTTGAACTCCGCCAATGTTCTAGCATTCCACATACTTCGTCCTACATTCATGTTAGTTTCAACATTTTTAACTTCGAAATGACCTCTCTTACCTTGGGAAGTGGATCTTCACTTTCTTGTATGGTCGGTTCATCTTCCTTGACCTTCGGTTCATCTTTTTCAGAAATTTCAGCAAGCACCATGGGCTTGCTTTTGTCATTTTGCTCCTCTCGACAACATCTTTGCCAATCTCGTATTGTTCTTTGTCCATAGCTTATCCTTTGTAAGATTTGTGCGGCTTCACTAATTGTTTTATCCATTATATCACCGCCCGCACACATGCTTACAAAACGAGACGAGTTAGGGGTTAGTGAAAAATAAAAGGTATGCAACATCAAGTCACCGGAAAATCCCAAGTTCGGGCCTCGCTCAAGTAGTTCATTAAATCGGTCCCATGCTTCATCAATTCCTTCATCCTCTCCTTGCTTGAAAGTGAGCACTTGCCTCCTTAAGTCTTGGACCTTTCTTATGGGAAAGAACTTCAAACGAAACTTCTTCACTAGCTCATCCCAGTTTCCTTTTGCTTCAACGGATGCAAGTGTGTACCATCTTCGCGCTTCATCTTCGAGAGAGAATGGAAAAAGATTCCACTTGAACCAAGCGGCCGGAACTCCTTTTTGTTGCACCGTGTTGCATAACAAGCGTGAATTCCTTAATGTGTCTATATGGGTTGTCATCCTCCAATCCTCTAAATGGTTTTGTCGCCACTAACTTGATGATTCCAGGCTTCACTTCATAGTGGGTTGTAGCAAACGTCAAATCTGATTTTTGCATCTCAATGTCTTCCATTGACGGCATTGCTAGCTCCCTTAGCGACATCTCTTCGTCTTCCAATGGTGAGGTGAACAAATCCATCTAGGCACAAGAAAAGTAGAAAGAAAAACAAAAAGGATTTTTTTCTTTTTTTAGAAAATAAGGGTTAGGTGTTAGTAATCAACAAAATTAATACTAGATTAAACGTAGCAAACTGGCTTGCTCCCCGGCAACGGCGCCAGAAAAAGGGGCTTGTTGACGGATAAAACTCGTATCCACCTACGATCCGCAAGCGTACGGACCTACACCTTTTTCACCACGGGATTCCCAAGGTTCTTGTCAATCCGTGGAGCAAGGGGATTACTAGCGCTTAACCAAGTACTAATCTAGTTGACTAAGGAAACCTTTAAAGAGAGTATTAATCTAAAGGTAAAACAATCTAACCTAAGTTAATCTAAGTTAAGTTGATCAAACAAATCTAGAGTTAAACTATATGGTAAAGGGTGAACACAAGAGAGTGATTAAGAAAGATAAGCGTTCCCTCCCTAGGATCTAGGATAACATGGTATGCATCTACTACACGAAAGCGACAAACCAATCTATCGGGGGTTGTGACCACGGTTTCGCCCTTTCCCTCCTCTCGTACTGTCACTACGCGAAGGTATTCGTGACTAGACCTATGATGGACACGGTATGTTGATGGAATCTATGGGAGTAGCGGATATCATACGCACGAAAAACATGGTAGCTAACCTTAATCATCAAAGCATCATCAACATGAAAACAATAGATTGAAACCACAAATCGAGTAGCGATCACATAGCATGTATCCATCTAATCCTAGGGATGAACGGAGACATTACCCCATCATCTTACACGGATTGAAGCACATAGGGGTGATGGAGACTCCGGAGAACGTCGTCGATGAAGATGGCGGCAATGGAGCTTGGGAACACCCCTAGGCCGGCGGCTTGGAGTCCTCCTCTTGCTTCCTTCTCTCCGCCGGCGTTGATCCTTGCGACGAGCTCATCTAACTCTCTCCCTCATCTTGCGGCGGCGGTTTTCTCGGTGATTGGCGTCGGTAGGATGATTTGTTCGATGTGGCGGCCGACGGCGGCGGAGGCAATAAATAGACGAACACCTAGGGCCAAGGGGGGACCGAACCGACCCCGGAGTGGGCCGGGCCGGTCGGCCCGGGCCGGCCGGCCCGTGCCCACTTCGGCCCGGTTCGTCCCCGGTTTCCTCCCCGGTTGCTTCTCGCGTGATCCCTTATTCGTGTGCACTTGCATGTGGGCCTTTGACATCGTTTCCTTCACGGTTAAGGCTTGAATCCTTGCTATGCAAGCTTCGCTATTTCCGGTTGAGTCCCCGAAGACTTGCACATTGATGCTTCGGTCCTCGGGTCATTTGGAGTCATGTTCATCGCGTGTCTTGACTCTTGTCGGGCTTCATGATCTTCTTCCAAAGTGCTTGGTGAACTTATCCCGAAAGTCTCCTCATTAGCGTAGATTTCTCGCGTAAACAACAAACTCCAAAATCGACATGCAAGTGTGAACTTGTTATATCATTAGTATGCCTAGTGGCGGGTTAGTTGCAAATCATAATAGAAACCAATGTATAACAAGTACTCTAGGTTGACGGAAATTCACCGTCAACACAACCAAAGACATGGAAGTGAGTCACCTTGGGAGTGCGACCATGCATCAACTCATAGCATGTCTTCTTCTTGTGCACTCGAGGTAGATCCTGTTCGACACATAGCACGCGGTATTCACCGCCTCGGCCCAATACCTCCTCGGAGTCCTATGCTCATCAAGCATCATCCGAGCCATCTCGCACAAGGTCCCGTTCTTTCTTTCCACAACACCATTATGGGGAGGCGTATGCGGACTCGAAAACCGGTGCTCAAGACCCAAGTCATGCCAAAAAGTTTCAAAACGAGAGTTTCGAATTCCGAGCCATTATCACCGCGGATAGCTCGTATGGCATCTCCGTTCCTCTCGTTCCTCAACCTCAAGACTAGATCTCGAACAAAACCAAACGTCTCCCCCTTATCCTCAAGAAAGAACACCCACGCATACCGAGAATAGTCGTCCACCACAACAAGGACATACCACTTCCCACCCGCGAGATCGCACACGAGCCGGGCCAACAAGATCCATATGGAGCAGCTCGCATGGACGCTCGCTCATCACATCGGTGAGAGGCGGGTGAGAAGAGGCCACCATCTTGGCATGCCTACACGGCGCACAAACCAACTCTTTCTCAAGCCTCAACCGTGGCAATCCTCGGACCAAATTGAGTTTACTCAAGCGAGACAAACGGTCAAAGCTCAAGTGACCCAACTTCCTATGCCATTTCCACAACTCACTCGAAGAACCAGCCAAGAAACAACGCTCCACACCCGAAGACTGAGAAAAATCAGCATGAAACACTTGACCCTCGGGAACGATCATACGGACAAGGTCCCCTCGAGAGTCCACAATCCGAGAACCACCCGGCCGAAACAACACCTCAAAGCCCTCATCCAACAAATCGGGACCCGTAAAGCAAATTGTACCCCAGCGATTGAACAAGAGCAACACGCCTCGCAGTGATCTTGTCACTCACTTTGATCTCACCTTCGAAAGCACACGCCCACGCCCATTGTCCCCAAAGGTGATGTACCTCTTCGTCACCACCGGACGAGACTTGAGAACCACCCCCTGTCTCCGGTCATATGCCTCGAGCAACCGGAGTCAATCAACCAAATGTTCTTCAAGTCTCCCACCTGAAATTCAAAAACGAGCACGTGAGCGAACAAACGACTCAGCACTGGGGTTAGTACCAAAAGAGTAAAACCAGTGTCGAGCCATTTGCTCGAAAGTGGGGTTAGCACCAACCAAAGCATCTCTCCTACCAAAGCTACCTCCGCGAACACCACCACGGTAACCACCCTGAGGGAACCATCCCTCTCTGCCTGGAGGAGGACCAAATCCACGCAAGAAAGCCCGTGGAACGTCCTTCCTCTCCAACTCAAAGCTACGACTCATCCGATCACGTATTGAGCACGAAGAGAAGAATGCCTAGCAACCGACCACCCGCACCCTTTCCACCCCAACCACCGTAACCACGACCACCGTAAACAACCCTCGCACCGTACGAGCTTGAAACCCAAACAACGGTCCGTCCGGGCCGCACCGGTCCGACCGGTGCTCCACACCGGTCCGACCGATGTGACCTCGGGCAACAAGCACCACCGGCGGCCTTCCGCTCTCCCCAAGCCCGAACTTGTCCTCACACTCGCCTTGGCCCCGGGCATCCGCATACGAGGCTCAAGTACACCATCGGAAGGATGGTACTTGTCCTTGTTAGCCCACTCCTTTGCCATTCTCTCCTCACGCTTCCTCTTGAAGCAAAACTACTCCTTATGGCCATCTGTCCCACAATAGCCACGGTGGAACCTCACAAGCTTAGGATTTGGCTTGGGATGTGGCTGCTCACTTGGTTTTTCTCCACTCAACTCCTCCACCGGTTTCTCACCGCTAGCCTTCTCACTCTCCTTCCCAAAGAACACTTTCCCCGAAGTGCTCACAAACTTGATAGGCTTTCGGAGATCATTTGTGGGTTTAGTAAACACGGGTGGAGCCGTGTCTAGACGGTTCCTAAGATGGTTGGATTTTGGAGAGAAATCATTTTTGTGGTGGGTTTTTGGTGGCTCTGGGATATTCTCTCCACTTCCCTCACCAACCTTGTTTGCCCTAAGTCCCTCACCATCTTGCCTCTTAAAAGCCTCGATCATCATCCTCATCTGAGGCTCATGACCAGACAACCAACCCATCAACTTCCTCAGCTCATCATTCTCATCCTGCAAACGATCAACATAATGTGCAAGTTCCAGATTTTTCAAAGCATGCATTTCACGGTAGAGCATGATGTAGGCATGGGTTCCTTCAATTTAGCCTCGAGCGAACTAGTGTAAGCATGCATCTCATCAATCTTAGCATGCAAAACGGGGAAGAAGTGCAAGCACCTAGCAAAGCGAGTCTAGACTTAAGCTCACCCACTTCAACCCTAAGCACATCTAGTTCCTCACACTTAGAGGCATGCTTCTCCTTAAACAAGGCAAGATCAGCAAGAAATATGGAGCAATCAAGACAATCATTCTCATCTCGAAACAACGGGGCTAGCCTTAAGGGAATCAATCTCAAGCTTGCTATCAAGCACCCGTGTCTCTAGCTCGGCCACTCTAGTCCTAGCATCCTAGAGTGAAGCCCTAAGCTCTTTTCTCATTTTCTTGGCCTCTCTAAGCATGTCATCACGGTTATCAAGCAAAGAGCCAAGCCTCTCATTCTCCCGGCGCAAGAAGGGAAGTTCATCACGCACCTCGTCGTCGGACTCGCAGTCCGAGTCGCTCTGTGTGCTCTTCTTGCTGCGCGGAGCTCAGTGCCATGGTGCAGAAGTCGTCTCTCGCGAAGCAGCTCAGCCCGCTCAGGTTCTTGGACGACTTCTTGTTCTTGCGACGATCACCTTCATCCTCACTGCTGCTCGAGCTCGAGGTGGAGTACGCGGAACTGGAGTCGACGTCGCTCGCTCCAACCATCGCTCGGGCCTTGCCTCGGCTCTCCTTCTTCCTCGATCGTCGCTCATCCTTGTACTTGTTCTTGTGCTTGCTCTTGTGGTCGCGCCTCGACCGGTACTTGCCATCCGTCCTCGACTTGTGCTTGTAGTTGTCCTTGTTCTCGACCTTCTCCCGGGCGGTCGGCGACGAAGTGTCCTGGTTTGCCGCACCGGAAGCACGTCCTCGTGTTCCTCCTCATGTTCACCCGTTTCTCGTGCGGCCTCTCAAACCTCCTTGTCAACGGCGCCGGCTCGTCCTCTCCAAGGTCATCAATCTCCTCATCCGGCATAGACATCAAAGAGGAAAAAGAGAACATCTCGCCGGATGGGTTAGAATTAGCCTTTCCTTTGGAACCACCAACGAGGGCAAGACTATGGGAATCGGTCGGTCCCTCGAGCTTGGCGATCATGCCCCTATCCACCTCGGCCGACTTGAGCTTCGAGAACGGCTCGTTCACCGTCGAGTGTCATACTTCTCCGACTCCACAATAGCCCTCATGTTGTTCACAACCACCGTGAACCTCTGAAACAAGGCATCGATGGACTCACTGGGGAGATGAGTGAAGTTCGCGTACTCTCTCCGGTAGGTCGCATACATCCATGCCTGAACCTGGGCGTTCCCAACGTGAGCCTCCTTCAACACCGCCCAAATCCTACAAGCCAAGTGCTCGGTGTGCACCCGATCGAACTCAGGCTGACACAAAGCACGAAACAAGTAGTCGACCGCCTTATTGTTGGCGTCGAATCCGTCCCCTCGATCCCTGGAGCAAGGAAATCCATCGGCTGGACATAGCCTGTGTCCACCGTGACATCCCAAAGGATCTGACCCTTTCCGCGGAGAAAAGCACCCATCCGCTTGCTCCACATCTGGTAGTTCTTGCCATCGAAGTGTGGAGGACCCGAACCCCGTTCCTGGTACGCCATCCTTGGATCTTAGACTAGTTAGAGTCAACAAAGACCCGAACCGGCTCTGATACCACTTGAAGGACCGATACGGCGAACCAGAGAGGGGGGGAGTGAATGGGAGCCGATAAAAATTCTTCTCGAAGGAGATGGAAACTCCAACAAGATGAACATGGCTTCCAACACACGTCTCCGACTCACTACCCAAGTTGGCCAAGCCCACGTAGCCACTGGAGTGCCACTGGACCTAGGAACCAACACACAACCTTCCGACCCGAGAAACACAGCGGAAAACCAAACCTCGAGTCTACAGACCCACACCGGTCAGGCCGGTGAGCACCACCGGTCAGACCGGTCCCTGCTGGTGAAGCTGAGCAACTTTCACTAAGTGGCTCTACACCGGTCAGACCGGTGAGACACACCGGTCAGACCGATCGCAGCCTGAAAGCCCCCAAGGCACCAAACAGGCCAACCGACCACCAAACTTACCCAAACTCGAAACGGCGGCAACACGGGACAACAACGAACACACCAAGACGTTCACCCGAGCAAAAACCCACCGGGGCTCGCACCGGTCGGACCGGTCAAGAGCACCGGCCGACCGGTGTAGCTCGGGCGACTCGGGATGAACAGCACCCACGGTCAACTCCCCCAAATCCAAATTTCGATCTCCCGAATCGCTCCACGGACTTGCACAAGACTTTGGGGATATTATGAACACCTCATGAGGAGTCCATAGCCAAGTTTAATCCCACCAAAACTCGTCCAAAAAGGAGTAATCGAAGAAATCCCGCCGAGAGCACTTCCAACCCAAGAACTCAAGAAACCCCAAAATCGAGCACCTTTACTCACGGATTTGGGAGGGGAATCACAGCCCAAAGAACCACGAAGGGTTCCCACAAATTTCCCCCATCAAATCCCCAAGATAAAAGTCCCGAAAACAACCCAAAGAAATCGCCAAGAGAGGGCTCCGAAAATCACCACCAAGAACAACGGGAAAACACATCCAAACCTTGAGGAACCACGCCGAATCATCTATACATGAAACAAAGGTTCATACAAGGTCTAGCAAGCCGCCCGATCATCCATCCCTCTCAACAAGATCTCTCCATGAAGCTCTCTTGCTAGTCCTATGGAAAACCTAAGGAAAATAGGAAGGAAAATGGGAAAACAAATGAGCTAGGGTTCCAAGAGTTGGCTGCCATCCTATCACCTCTTGGGTTATATGGAGGCAACCGAAAGTCTAAAATGCCCTTCTCTAACAACTAGGGATACAAGCCCCTCAAGGGTGGATTTGGAAGTCTTCATGTCTTCACCATCGGACGGATGCCCGGCGACCACACCTGCGCGTAGCCTCGACGCAAGCCATGCGATCCCGACGCGTGTCCTCCGCTTCGAAGTCTCGGACCGCGTCATCGCACACCGGTCGGACCGGTGCTCCTCACCGGTCGGACCGTTCGGACCCACGGTCGGGACCGGTCGGACCCACCGGTCGGGCCGGTCCGCGCCGCTGCAAAGACCGTCTTCGGTTCTTCGGTCTTGGCTTTGTGGATCAACCAAGGAACCCGGTGGTTTTCTCGGTGAACCACCTGGAAACCCCGCGAACTCGGTCTAGCCTCCGCCAATCTCCACTCATGACTCGGCTCCGACGTAGTCCCGGCTCGATCTTGGTTTTGAGGCTCAACCAAGAAACCATCCACGACTTCATCTTGCTTGTTCATGCCACCATGCGGCCCGCCGGCCACCGGGTCCCTCGAACGAAGCCTACTTGTCTTCTCCACACCCGGAGGCCTCACCGCGACGACCTTTCGCCCTTGTTCTTCACCCGCACCAACACCCGCCAAGCCGCAACTTGCACCCGCAATACTTAGCCAAGAATCAGTCCACACAACGTTGTCAATCACTCATCACACAAGGAAGAGACCATCCACCGGTCCAAGAACCACACATGGTCCTCATTAAGCCACGTTAAGGAACCCAAAATTCCTTCTAGGGCCTCGCGATCTAGATCATTCCTTAACGATCCAATGGATTTTCAAAATCCAATCAATCTTGGCAAGTTTTATTGTAATCGTGTGATTAGTATTAATCTAATCACTCCGGTGCATACGGGTGCTCGATAACAACCGTGACAACCCCACCCGAGATAATTCCGTACTATCGCCCAAACCACTCAATTTGGTCATTAAGCGATAATAAAGAATCATCCCGTCGAGTGTTGTCGGGTTTACACTCGGTAGATCACTTGAAAATACAGAGAGGATCGAGCGTATGCATTAAACTCCCACGAAGGAGAGTCTAGAGTGCCTTACACATTAATACCCAACTCTCCATAGGGTTCATTATTACAAATCTTGGTACTTTGACAAGAAAGTAAATGGTTCGAGTTTTATTAAAACAGCGGAAGAACTAATAGAGATACGATATGGCATCACTCGGGGGCCACCCGTGATGCCATTACTCGCGGCATCATCCACCCATTCTAGCTCCCGGCCGGGTGGAATCTCACCGAGGCCAAACAACTTCACTTGAAAACAACAATTATAGCACGGCCGAGTATACTAATACTCGAGCAAGACTTACCCGACAAAAGTTACTTCTAGACATGTAGACTTTTGTCCGGTGGGTTTGTTTTGCCAAAAAGCAACTAGGATCATGGATCCTTATTTTCAATATTTTAGCTCAAATTCTAGTGAGGTTATCATTACTATGATGAGCAACTAATACAATCAAGAATTGTACAATACAATTAATTCACGCGAGATTTCACATAGTTCCATCATTAAGAGATATCATGGCCGGTTGATTAAGCAGATCTCGGATAACGGTGAGAGGCCGACAATCGATTATCATAAACCCTTGCAAGGTAAACCTAAACACACGGAGCGATTGCCCCAACGAGCCGACACCAACCAAACGGTTCCCAAACATCCTCGGGTTGGGATAGTAGCCTACGATCCCGGGTACAAGGCTATCCGGCATGCCCCACCTAGTACACCCGGCCCTCACACAAGTACCCTCCTCCCGGTTGCAAGACGGGCGGGAGACGAATCGAGAGTATTAGTAGTAAAATCCCGTGCCGTCTCATTAAGGTACTAGGCTTACCGGTCCAATTCCCGACAAGTGCTTAGTACGTTCAAAAGCTTAGCCCACGAAGCCACTAGACCGGAGCCCAAATCCCATGCTCTTACCACGGAGCAATTCATTTATAAAAGAGGTGATTCCAAAATAAGAACCTATTCTCGCGAGTGACGAACATCACTCGACTTTTACTAGGTCCATAGAGCATAGCATCTAATGACCTAGCATACTAGTAAAAGAACATAGGCACCTAGGGATCATGCAATTAGGGTTTCATTCAATTCATGAACGTAAATGCACATAGAATAACAAAGATAATTGCATAAATTTAAATAAAACATGGGTCAATGATAAACCGGGGCTTGCCTTCGTTGGCACAAGAAGTTAGACAAACTGTTGACGCAAAATGTGCACTCAACGCCAATCACACAAAGAAGCCGAAAAGCTTAGCTTCGCACGCGCGAGAGCAAATGACGTGCCGATCAATTTTTCCCGAAAATTAACAAAAGATAAAGCGAGTTAGATACCAAAGCTTGGAACGTGTCGGGTGGTACCGAGACAGGTTCCATATTTATGGCCAAGAAGCCAAGCAAGAATGACATGTAGCTATGTAGAGCTATCTCGTCAAAGAATCACAACCATCCGGACCATTATAAAGGAAAAAAGAATACCGCCGAATGGATGACGTAGGCGTGACGACAATCGGTCTTTGTATAGATAAAGATGCAAGCATGAAGTTATGACCGATCCCCGTGAGGTTTGTTATTAAATAAAATGAGGTAAAGCACGGACATGATCATGTATTAAATGAGCACGCATAGATCAAAGCACTAGTCTACCGCATGTCTAGGTACTTTAAGATCCGTCGGGTACGATCACAAACAAATCTATCCACCGCATGATACAACTTGCATGAAAAACGTACCACTTTCCACAAATAGATCTATCCACCGCATGATACAATCTAAATACGGAAAGCTAAAAGCATACATCACTTAAGGCACGAACGAGGCACGTGATCTACCCGTGAAAACATAACCGAATACGGCCGAACGTACCGATCCAGGGTCCATGAAGAAGGAACAAACATTACCACGTGAATAAATCTATCGACCGAATTGGAAATCTAATCCACCGGATGACTAGCTCCAAAGCAACCCAAAAACCGCACCTACCGCATGATACCCGGTTCTTTCAAGATTTATACGCACAAAGCAAGCTTGAACCCGCAACACGTGACAACCTAGATCGATTCGGTTTCGGCTATCGGAGAGCGCAAGATCCACGCGTCAAAAACACAAAACCTGCTCGCGCACGGATCTCAAAAGGAAAAAAGCCGATCCAAACCCATCTAGATTGGGCAAGAGTGTGTTACATGAATTAAAACATAAAGTAAAAACTCATGACAACACGGGGTAACTTAATGAATCTATTGGATCTTGCCAAAATCCAATAGAGCCGATAACTAGCTTCGAGCTAGACCTTAGCCTACCGCATGGCTCGTGATCTAACAAGAAACCCTCTTGAACCAGGCTTGAATCTACCGCGTGACACGAAGCATGGTAACAAGACTACTTGCATCAGATCTAAATCCACCGCATGATACTAGACATGATACAAGGTTGCCGGTACTCACGGAGGTCGACGGATCGATTGGCCCTCTCGAAGAACTCGACGACACGACAAGGACTCTAGGGTTTGGCGTAAGGCCGGTGTGTATTGAGGAATGAACGTGTCTGTTACATACATCCAGGGATCGTATTTATACCCCCGCCGATTACAACCGCGAATGGATTCATTGCCTAACTAAACTCGATCGCCTACCCATCCATTCGCTTCCTCTGATTGAGCCACGTCACCGTCCAATCCCGCAAAATCAGCTCTACTGTTCTTTTGCCGAACTGGAGCAGATAGCCGACCGCGGATCCTTCTCCGCCGAAAATCTCTCGAAAATATCTTTCCTTCCACCGGACGGACTCTTTTTCGAATCGGACCCACATGTCATACTCCTTACCAAATTTTGGTGTTAACACATGCCCCTTCAATTGTGGGATAAAAGTAATTTTGTTCCACAATTGACTCTAGCCACGAATCCTTGAGCCAAACCTGTCAACACCTGTTCTTCGCAATCCGCCGGATTCTTCGTTCAGATCCAACCCTAGATCCCCTTCGTTCCGAGCTCGAATCTCCAATGGCAACTCAGAACCAAGCTGCTCAGGTAAATTCACCCCTCCAAACCTTTGTTCGGCATTAGGTTTTCAATTTTACCTGAGATTTTTCCTCTTCCGCTCTCTTCCAGGAACCTTCTACTGCTCTTCTGATTCCTATTGAGGCCAATTCGCAGTCTTATTATCTTGGTCCCGAAGGGAATCCTGATCCCCGAGATTTTATTGCCGCTGAATCTCAGAGAATCCCTTTCAAGGTAGCTTTATCTCCACCTCCCCAGTGGCAAGATGCGTTCAAGAACTGGCCTTTGCCCCCAATTGCAGGCTGGAAGACTTGGTATCGGAGGATTCTTGCGGATAAGAGTGGATTGACCAATCTGGATGCTCTCCGCATTGCTCAATGTCTGGAGTTATCCGTAGCTGAGACACCCAAGAATGAAGATCTTCTGATAGCCGCATGTCACTTCTGGTCAAATGGCGTCAACGCCTTCCTTTTTGGGCATGGCCCAATGTCTCCAACCTTGGCCGATGTGTACATGATCACCGGCCTTGATATCACTGGGTCTGTCCAGCCTTGGAACTTCAAAAATTCCTCACGCCGGACGGGGGTAAAGCCGGGGAATGGCTACAAGAATTATATTTTGAAGCACATGAGAGACAATCCCCTTGGCGAAGTTGAATACAGAGCCTTTTTGAACATGTGGTTGTGCAGATTTGTCTTCTGTGGCAAGGCCAACGAACCCACTTTGAATCACATCGCAATGGCGATCCATCTGGCTAGTGGCAATCGCCTTCCTCTGGGAAAATTCCTCTTGGGCAGCGTATACCATATGCTTCATCAGACCGTTACCCAAATGTACACCAGCCAGAGGATAGCATGCATCAATGGCCCTTGGTGGTTTGTTCAAATTTGGCCGCAACTTCACATGCATCGATTGTAGGCGTTGACTTGAACTCCGGGTTCTTCCCCCGGTCCAATCCCCCCGAAGGAGAGCTTCAAGTCACCGAGAGGATGCCAAAACTATGGAGAAGCGGCTTCAATCGTTATCGTTCGAGCGGGACATCATCCAGCCTCTTCGAGTTGTTCTTCAAAGGCTTCTCCAATCCTCTTTGGCTCCCTTATCTAGGCTATGACACTCGACCTTCCCCGTCGAATTCTCCTTTGAGCCCGGCCATCAAGATAGGGGATTCTTGGAAATCTTTAACATCATAATCCGCCCATGCATATTACCGGCCGAGTTCAATGGAGGGAGGCGGAATATCGCATACTTATGAGTACTACCGGCCTAATGTAATGGCCGGGCAACTTGGATGTGGCCGGATGCCCCCAAGATTGTTTCCGCATGAATTCCTCAAGCCCGGGGAGGAAATCAAAGAACCGATGCGGTGCAGCAGAGTTTTCAACTATGTGTGCGGTCCCACCGTCTACACATGTCCTTTTGTGCCCGCAACCATAGCTCACCCCACCTTCAACTCGTGGTGGCAAGAATTCCATGACCACATCTTCGGTGAACCCGTTCATGTGTTTTGTGCGAACGGTGCCCGATTTCCCGCCGACTTCGGAGGTAACACAATGAGCCCTTGGACCAAACACTTCTTCTTCATTCATGGTTTTGACCTTCATCTTTTGTCCACGAGAACACGGTTACCTGCCCCTCGAGCCGGGTAATCACTTATAATGCCGAAGGCCCGATTTCGACGTCGGGGTTTAAATCCACAACCCCGCATCAATTAATGGCCGGTATGCTACTACGGATCCCGGCCTTTCTAGCCTTGCTGCGGACGGAGACAAGGTCCGCACCTCGATTGCCCCTCCAAGTGCCAAAAGGAGAAGAACTGTCAAAAAGGTGCTTGTTGAGGTAAAACCCTTTTCCTTCTTGATTACCAAGTCACTCTGTTCTTGATGGATCATACTCATTGTGCATTTTCGGACCGAGCCCAACATTCTTCGAAACCGGCACTCGCCAATGCTCCACCCACCGGTATGTCCTTTACTGTCCTTTCTCAAGGATGAGCACTGGCACTCACTCTTTCTATTGGACACTTGCGGAGAGGAAGCCGTAGGAGAACCGCTTGTAGATGTTCCGGTGGTTCAACAAGCGAGCCCATCCGGGGTTGAATTGCCCGTCCCGATGAGAGATCTCGTCTTCATCACCTTCTCGCGAAGCGAGACACTCTCCGGAGATAAACCTCCCAACTCAACCGGAGCCACCAAATTCCCCCGGATGCCATCGCCTATCGGTCAAGCGAGCAATGACCAACCCAACGCGAGGAGGATCCGATTCTTCGACCAGAAACTCACGAGTCGCCGATGGCCGCATCGCATCCCCCCCGACTTGGGAGTTTCGGCTCTACCCGGGGCACCTTTCCCGTCTGCGATTGCCCCCGCTCAAGAAACCATTCATGAGGTACTCAATTCCGCGCTTGGTTCCGGTACTTCGATGTCGGCATTCTCACCTCGGTAATGTTACTTTTCAGGGTCACGCTCCGTCGTCATCGAGCTTGCCATCAGAGGGCCCATCAACTGCCGAGGTGATGAAAGAAATAAACCAGCCGCTGCCAGATGAAGTGTTGCCCAAACTCAAAGAAATTGCAGCTTGGCTAGAAAAAGATGTTCAGGATCAGCTCAATGATCTTCGCCATTTTGAAGAGATGTTTGAACCCATTAGTCGAAGACTCCCCGATGACATCGAGCTTTCCAATCATCCGTCTACGACTTAGAGCCCTTTTATGTTCCCTTGAGGCGCACTTGGAGGAAATTGCGCTCCCGTCCGGCCATCGAAAAGGAGAAAACCGACGCCGAACATGCCATGAACGGGGCACAATCCCAAGCGAAAGCCATAAAGATGCCTTGGCCGACCCGCAAGCTTCTTACGATTTGAAAGTCGCCAGGAAGGCTGCTCTAGAGGCGGAATTGAGAAGCCTGTCAGCGGAGATGGAGATTGACCAGAAGAAAATAGCCGATCTTCCTGGATTGATAGCAAAGACCCAAGCGGAGGTAGAATCGGCTGTTACCAGAGTAAAGCAATGCGACGCAGAGCTCATTGACTTATCTGGTGCCCAAAAGGACTACCAGGAGATCTTGGATAATTCCCACTTGATAGTGTCCAATGTTCGTCACGCACTCGC
Source organism: Cenchrus americanus (assembly GCA_947561735.1). NCBI lineage: Eukaryota > Viridiplantae > Streptophyta > Magnoliopsida > Poales > Poaceae > Cenchrus > Cenchrus americanus. The sequence continues at coordinate 11,866,093 of OX387239.1, forward strand.
AAAACTCCTTAATGCTTGAATGTCCTTATTGATGTATACCTGGACGGTCGCTCTTGTAATATTTCCTCTGCGATTTGTTTCCTTTCCTTTGCGTACTTTGAGATGTAATGTCGAACGACCCATTCGGTAGTGAAACGCTAACCCCCGAACGACACCTTGAGTTCCCTTAGCCGAACCAATCAACCCGCACACAATCCCGGCTTGGAACTCCAAACGACCCGCAGCGGGGCCGGTCAAGGAAATCTCTCCGCCTTCCGATTTTATTGGGACGTGCGCCACGATCCACGCCCACGACTCGAAGCCACGATTTACCCCCGCCAGTGCCTATAAATGTTGCCATAGGTGCCCCTAGCTCTCCACCAGGCCTTCTAGCTCTCGAATCTTTGCCAATCTCTGGTCTTCTTGCAAACAGTGCACATCCCCAAACCGCAATGGTGCGCCGCCTCAACCGCCGCCGTGCCTCCGACGAGGCTGAGGGGAGCAGCGCTAACGCGCGCAGGCGGTGATGACCGTCAACTTCTCCTCTTCGATCCTTCTCTTGATCTTCTTTTGCCTTGACAATCACCTCCCTTTTGCAGGTTGATTCAGTGGAATCCGCCTCGCGCGCCGACCAATCAACCCCTCCCAGATGACTCTTCGGAGTCCGATGGCCACTCCCCGGTACCGTACGGGGAAGCGGACGCCATCCGCTACAAGGAGGAGTTAGAGGCGTCCCGTCGCGAACTGGAGGATGTATCCAAGAAAGCGGGCGTGGCCGAACTAGAATGGGAGGACCAGCGGAAGCAGCTGCTGGAGGCCATCGACGGTATGGCTCTGAGATTGATTCTTGATTCAGCCCGGCCTTTGATGCTAATTCTTTCTTGTTTGTCTTTTGCAGCCCGCGACGCTGAGCTCGACCAGCTAAAGACGCTGGTAGAGCAATTGGCCGAGAAGGTGAATGCCCACGGCGACACGCCGGCGGAGCGCCTGGCCGCAGTGGAGCGTCGCGTCGACGAGGTGGCCGTTCATGGCGTTCGCCTGGGCACCACCTTGGGCCTGGCTGCGATGGCGACGCATACGGACGTCGACTACTCCACCGGAGCCGCGTGGCTTCCAGGGCGGCGCGCCGGAGGATATCGACGAGATAGAGCTCATCCTGGAGCGCCTCGACGGCCACGGCGACGCCATTGCCGAAATTACCCATCCCCAGTCTGTGTTGAACAGACTTTTTGACTAGATTGTACTAGGGATGTGTAAATGTCGGCAATATATGACGAACTTTTGAATTCTGCATTTGTTCCGTGATATCTCCCTTCGCATTTGCATCTGTGAATTTTGTCTTCTTTGAATGCGTTTGGAAACTGTCTTTAGCCGAACGCTCACAAACAACTGCCCCTCGGCGCAAAATCCACAAAGGATCCCAATTCGGCAATCCGTAAACACTGTTCAAAAGAAAACCCTTCGCACTCGGTGGAAACCCCTGCCGCTTGGTATTCCAACAGTGTGTACCGGCGCATCATCACTCCCAATGCGCCTCCTTGGTCAATAAAATAGCCCGTGGGGTGCTCGCAAATCCACTCGCACACTCCTCCATCGCTTCTCGTCTCTTCCTTTGCGCCCGAAGAAAAAACCCCAACGCCATGGACAAGGGTAAGCAACCTCGGGGGAGCGGCTCATCGAGGAAGCGTACGATTCGGAAGTGAGTTCTTTCTTGATCTGCTCCTCGTTCTCCTCGCTTGATCTTACGCTTCATGTCTTCTTCTTGTCTTTTCAGCCTTGATTTGCTTCTCGAAGAGGTCATCGGGACCGAAGATGTTCCCCGAGTACATCTCCTCCGATTCCTCCCCCGGCGCAGGATGCCACGCCCGAGCAAAGGGCCATCCATCGACCGCGCCGCCGTGCCCGGCACTTGGAGCGTGGCCTCAGGGACATGTCCGTCCGTTGCCAAGCCGAGCGCGAGCGTCGCATGGCGCTGGAAGCACTAGTAGGGGGTAAATGCTTCTGACCCCTTCATGTTTGCATCTGGATTTCTTGCCCCTAACCTTGATTCTTTTGCTCCAGATGTCTCTGACAGGTACAGCAACCTGAAGGCGGCCTGGGATAGCTTGGTAGAGGCCGCCAATCATGGTCATCCTCGTGCCAAGTCGCCGTCACGGTGGTCCTGGAACAACTGAAGAGGGAGCAGCGGCCGAAGAAGCAAAGAAAAGATTGAATCATACTTTCGCTTCTTTCTCCACGCCTTCTGCTTCCCTCCCTTAGGGGACTTGATCTTCGGGGCTGCTATGTGTAATCCTGCAAGAAACGGTTTGTAATGTAGTGTTGAGCTAAGGGCAATGCATCCGAGCACCGGCCATCTTCTTTTGTTCACGGATTTTGTTCTAAAGGCGGCCTCATTATTGAGCGCCGGCTATTTTGTGCCGTATGCGTGTAATCATCGATCGATCTCAATGCTAGGATAATATTTCTTCAGATATCTCCCATTTATCGCAGCGGAAAACTCTTCTCCCGACGAGTTTTCAATATGTATGCATTACCGGGGACGCATCCGACCACACGAAAAGGCCCCTCCCGGTAGGGGGACCATTTGCCGAATTCACTGTATTTAGTTCCAATCGGCAGTAGCGCTTTCCAAACTAGATCGCCTTCTGCGAATTGCTTTACCTTTACTTTCTTGTTATAGTATTTGGCGGCCCGCGACTTGTTTTTCTCGATGTTCTCCGGGGCCACGAGACGGATCACATGCAAATCTTCTAACTCATCCATCATTAGGCCACCGTAATCCTTGGAGCTCAAATCGTTTTGCGGCACTATTCTCCTTGACTCGATTGCATTTCCCGGGGCGGGGATCGCGTGATGCCCGTAAACCAACTCGTAAGGAGAAGTCTTTGTAGCTCCATGGGGGGCCATTCGGTAAGCCCACAACGCTTCACCGAGTACCGAATGCCACTTCCTTGGCTTCTGGTCGATCTTCTTCTGTATAAGCTTGATCATGATCTTGTTAGAAGCCTCTGCCTGACCATTAGCTTGGGCATAGTATGGAGAAGAATTAAATAACTTGATTCCCATGCTTTCGGCAAAATCTCTGAACTCCAATGACACGAATTGTGCCCCCCGGTCAGTGGTAATCGTCTGAGGGATCCCAAATCGATAGATGATGTGTTCTTTGACGAACTCGATCATGTTTTCTGACGTCACTTTCTTCAGCGGGACCGCCTCGACCCATTTGGTGAAGTAGTCTGTAGCCAAAAGCACGAACTTATGCCCCTTGCTAGACGGCGGATTAATTTGGCCAATCAAGTCTATACCCCAGCCCCTGAATGGCCATGGCTTGATGATGGGATTCAATGCTGATGCAGGGACTCTTTGAATATTCCCGAACCTCTGGCAATCTTGACACCCCTTATAATACTCAAAGCAGTCCTCTAATATCGTCGGCCAAAAGCATCCAGCTTGCCTAATAACCCATTTCATCCGATAGGCCGATTGGTGCGCTCCACATATCCCATCGTGCACCTCGCTCATCATGTTCTTGGCTTCTTCTGGACCCAGGCATCGTAGCAATACTCCATCTAATGATTTATAGAATAAATTATCATCCAGAAGAACGAACTTGATTGCTTTGTACCTGAGCTTCCTAGAGGCCTTTCGGGATGGATCTCTCAAATAATCAACGATCTCTTTCCTCCAATCATCTTCTGTAAGATCCGTCCCTAGTGCACTCACCTCTGCAGCAAATGCTTCTTGACTCTCTTTATAACCAGAGGCGCTCTGAGCCAGCCTGTTTGCTTCCTCGTTATGCTCTCTAGGAATGTGCTGTAGGGTTACCAGTGGAAAGCCCTTCAAGATTTCTCTGCATTCCTCGTAGTAACTCCTCAGCGCCTCGCTCCTGCACTCGTACTGGCCGTTCAATTGCTTGATGACCAACTCTGAATCTCCATAAATTTCAACTGAAACGGCCCCGGCTTCTCTCAAATATTGAAGCCCTCGAAGCGGTTGCCTCGTACTCGGCTGGTTATTTGTGACGGTGGGTTGTATAGGAATGGCGAATTCAAACATCTCACCTCCGGGAGAAATTAGTAGGATCCCTACTCCCCCACCTTTGCCACATGATGACCCATCAACAAATAAAGCCCAAGGGGTAATTTCAAGCGGGATCAACCGAAGGGTCACGATGCTCGGTAATAAAATCGGCAATGACCCGACCTTTGATGGCTTTTGCCGATTCGAACTTCAACTCGAATTCGATAAAGCTAAAATCCATTTGCCAATCCGTCCATTCAAAATTGGCATAGATAACATATGTTTTATCACATGAACAAGACTCCATGAATGCTCCTTTGAACTTGTTGCGAATCCGTCCTTTATGTCCATGTTTTCCTACATAAACATAACACTTCCAAATGCATGCACAAAGATGAACTTGTTATATGATTAGTGTGCCTAGTGGCGGGTTAGTTCCATAATCAAATCCAAACCAAAGTGTAATGAACATGCTAGGTGTACCAAAATACACCGTCAACACTCACTTAGGCTGTTTCTTGATATTTTTGGCATGAAAAATAGAAATATGAAAAACCTAGATCCGCGATATCTCAAATTCCATAGGTCCTATATATTTAATTTTTGGATATGTTGTGTGTGATGTTATGACTAGCTCCTGTGCCAAAAATAGCACAAAGTTATGATGTAAATCTTTTTACGGGAATTATTATCCATTTGTGCGGAAATCTGTATAGATGATTTTTGTAGCCAAAACTAATTATGTCTTGTTATGCCAAGTTACGGCTCTCCGGTGAATTAATCGCAATTTTTGGATGATCAGAAGTATTTATTCTTAATATATGCATGTTTTCCCTTGTAATTTAGTAATGCGGGATCAGTAGTAGTTCTAGGTGTACTTGTTGCCTTCCTAGGATGGTTTAGGACCAGGAAACATGTGTGAGGAAGTTTGGATCAATTGGATGCTTATTTATTTTTGTATGCATTTAACTTGTTTTGCTAAGATAGCTTTTGTTATTTTCAAAATAATTAATTTTCTAGCTTTCCAAGCCTTGCATGTGTGTTCAATGGCTTAGTATAGGTGTTACAATGCTTGAGAGGCCCTCTCCTGAATTTTTAGTGATTTATTGTTAAATAAAAAAGCTTGGAGGCTTATAAAGGAGTAATGTTTTGGTTAAATTTAGAAAATGCCTTTTTAATTCATTTACCCCTTTTGTGAAGTGTTGCCAAACATGCTTAAAGAACTAAGAATACACCCTTGCTGTTTAAAGAATTAAATTATAATTAATTATCTTTGTACACACCTTTACTAGTGAAAAGTGAAGTATTAAATCTTCACATGAAATAACAATTATAAAAAAAGAGACATTAATTAACGTTTTAAATTAAAAGAATAAAACACATATCAATAATAACCTTCATAAAAAGGAAATTAATAATTAATTATTTGTTAAGGTGAATATGGCCAACAAGAATTGGATAAGATAAATAATCTATCACATCACCTGAACCCTGCATTGCATTCCGTGTAGATCTTGCTGATGGTGACTACTCGCTCGTCCCGAAGACGAGGAAAGGAGAAGCAAAAGCCGCACCGCAAAGATGTGGAAGTACTCGACGATACCATGGGTGCTTAGGCTAACCTTGCCGATGAAGGCAAGCCCCGGTGCATCCGGCCCGCTTTTCAAATTTTGATATACAATTATCTATGGATGCTTGTGCATTTAAGTCTAGGAGTTGTATGGAACCTTAGATGCATGATCCCTAGGTACCCGTGTCGTTACTAGTATGATAGGTCGATAGCTACTAAGCTATAGGACCGTTAAAAGTCCGGTGATGATGTCACTCGCGAGAATAGGTTCATAGGTAGGAATCATAATGTCTCCTTAAATGGATTGCTCGTGTGGTAAGAGCATGGAAAGTGGGCTTCGGTCCAATGGCTATCGTGGGTTAAGTGTTTGAACGTACTAAGCACTTATCGGGAATGGGACCGGTAAGCCTAGTACCTTAATGAGACGCTAGGGATTTAACTTGTCACTACTTGGGATGCGTCTCACGGCTAGCTACCGGTGTTGCACGTGTGAGTTTGGTTGCCTCGCGGGGTAGTCCGGATAGCCGGTACCAAAGATTGTGGCCTTTTATCCCGACTCGAGGATTTTTGGGAACCGTTTGGTGGTTGTCCTTGCGGGGGCATCCCACCGTGTGTTTAGGTCTACCTTGCAAGGTTTGAATCAATCGATTGTCGGCCTCTCACCGCTATCCGAGACTACGTACTCCACTAGCCATGAGATCCCTAATGATGGAAGTTGATGAAGACTAGGCTTGATTAATTGTATGGTACAACCATGTCCGTACTAGATGGCTAATTTAGAAAAGAATAAACCCACTAGAACTTGTGCTAAAACCCGGTGGCCAAAAGCCTTTCATGTCTAGAGTTGGTGAAGTAGTTATCACCGACGGGTAAGTCTTGCTTGAGTATTAGTATACCGAGCCTTGTTATAATCTGTTGCTCCGGTAATGCCTTTGGTGATGTGTGGCCCGGACGGATCCCGCCCGGCCGGGAGATGGAGTGCGTGGAGGAGGACGAATGAAGGCATCATGGCTGGCCTCCCGTGGTGTTCTCGCTTTCCTCTTAGTTTAATTCCGCCGATTTGAAAACTCGAACTACGTTGCTATGTCAAACACTTCGATTTGTAATAATTAAACCCTTCGGGGTGGATTTCGTGGTTAATTATGTTGTATCTCCGGACTCGCCTTCGTGTGAGTTTTAATGCATATTTGTCGATCCTTGTTGCTATATAAGTGATTTATCGGGCGTTAACCTGGCAACTAACGATAGGATGATACTTTATTATCGCTTAATGACCAAAGTGGATTGGTTTAGGCGGTAGTACGGTATTTTCCCCGGGTGGGTTGTCACATTAATCCGGCGCTTTCCCCTTAATTCCCCCCCCTCCTTGATTGATAGTCAAGGCTAATGTCCATTGATGGCCATTGCCACCGGCCGTTGCTCCCCCCTCACCTCTCGGTCCTATTTAAGCTCGGCCGCAGCACCCGCCACCTCCCCTTCGCAAACACTCGAGCTCTCACGCCTCCTAGCACTCGCACTCGCGCCGCGGTCAATGAGAAGTCCCCGTTGCCACACCATTGCCAACGCTCGAGCTCCCTCAACGTTGGTAAAGCATCACCGACCCTCCTATATTGTTCCTTCTTGGTGCACGATACTCAATCGAACATCAATTTGCTTCACAAGGTCTTCTTCCTCGCTAACCGAGCGCCGCCGCCGTCGCCTTCCAATTCGGCCGCCGGCGTCGATCTCCACCGGCTCTACCTCCCCGCCACCTAAACCTTCGTCAATGTGCATTCGCGTGGTGAGAAAGCCATCCCCCGCCTCCTTTTCGTTTATCCCGAGCCGCGGCTCGTCCCCGCCACTCGCCGGCCGCTCACCGTCCGCCCCCACGGACGAGTTGCCTTGACCGCCACCTGGAACCACCCTCGTATGCTCCTATTTAAGTTCGCCATCTTGCTAGCTTCATGTAGATGCAATCCGTGAGTGAAATCGTGGCCGAGAACCCCTATTCGGCAAACTCCGGCGAGTCGTCGCCGTGCGCCGCCGGCCCCGATGTGCCCGCCACCGCCGGCCCGCATGCGCACGTGGCCCACCGTCGGATCGGGCGTGAGCGGCCCGGATCCTCCCGTCCGCAGGTCAAACTAACCGCGTACGGTCAGCCGAGGCAAATTTTGATTAAGAGCCCCTCGACTTTTCTTTTATTGCAAAGCGGTCCTCCCACCATCAAAGATCCTTACAATCGGATCGTTTATTTCATGTTTTAGCCCCCCGCCCTTACTAAATTTATTACCCGAGATCCACTTAAGACTTTTTTATGTTTTAAACCTTCCGTTTGTAAAAGTAATTAGTTTTAGGCCCTTGGTTTCTTGCTGATATGTCCCCGTAAGTTTAGTTTCTTCGCATTAGTCCCCGAACCTTGTGTTTAGCATATCTTTGTCGTTATAGCTCCGTTTTTATTGTTTTATCTATCTATGCGATCGTCTCGGCGAGCCCGTCACTTTAGTAGCATGTTTATAGCCTTTTAGATTTTTATTATTTTATTACATTAAATTGATGGGAACACCTTTTTAAGGACATACCAAGCTTTTTACCCTTGACCCTTGGCGCAACCCGGTTTAAATAAATGTTTTTGGGTAGATAATGCTAGTAGCTTAACTTGGGATGGAGAAAAATGGTTTTTCATGGAAAGGTTTAATGTTTAATGATGATTGTTTTGGGTTAATACAAGAATACTTGATTTAATCGGAACATGGAGAACCACCCAAGAAAACATACGCAACCACGGTGTCACATGGCTCGACCTTAGCCAATTAATCGGTTGTGCGACCGAACTAGTGGCCCTTTTTAGAAACGAGCGAGAGGGGGATCCGGGTTGCACAAGTATAGCCCGGTCTTCTTGGGGTAGCGGGCTTTGCTAAGGTGCCGACCACTAGGGAGGGTTATGGTCCGCCTTGATCCATAACTATGCGGGTCGTTAGTCTTTGTAAAGGCTTCGTAGAGTCCCTATGCGATCACACCTTGGAAGTGTGGTATGGTGCTTGGCCGCATCGCATGGTTGGGTTTAAAGTTCCTCGGAGCTTTTAGGTGAGCCGTGTGGGTAAAGTGTGCAAACCTCGGTAGTGTGTAAAACCGATAGATCGGTTGTGCTCATGGTTATGAGTGGCTTGGACCCTCACATGATTAATAAACTTAAAGATGAGATTAAATCATGGTTCGATGAGTTTTGAGTTGTTTTGTTTGCAACTTACACCTAGTAATTAGGCATTCCTTAATTAAAACTTGACCAACATTAAAATGCTAACTTCCGCAAAACCTTAGCCTACCCTTGATAGCTTGCATTTTCCCCCACTTGTTGAGTACCAACCATAAGTGTACTTATCCTTGCTTACCGCTGTTCGAAGAGAACAATTGTGATGAGTACTTCGACGACTATGAGGAGTTTTGAGGCTTGCGGTCCCGTAGTCGGTGCCCGTGAGAGCGGATAATAAAGACTCTTCGAGTAGTTATCGTTTTCCGTTGTTAGAGACCTTCGTGACTCACGCCTTAGGGTAATAAGTTTTTAAACTCTTTGATACGCTTTTAAATATTGCTTATGATATTACACTCTTTTTTTCTATTGTATGTGTGTTACTTGATACCGGCGCACATATAAGATGCATTTGGTTTCTCTCCGGAAATCGGGTGTGACAACGAGCTAGCACTTTTTTTATTATTAGAGGTTTTTGTTTATTTTTACTATTTTGCAAGGTGGACCGTTAATCTATATAACCTATGTAGATGGACCCTACTAAAGGTCTTCGCTCAACATGCAAGTTGTCCACGTCACCATCCACTAACCACCATTTTATGTCTTCTAACGATTTTCTGCCTCTAATAGCATCTATGCACGAAATGATTAGTCTTTGCGACTACCATGCTATAAAATTTCCAAGGTGTTCTTTCTCCATAATATGAGTGTTTGTTATGTATAATACTATTTGCAAAAGAATGTTGGGATGCAATTATCTTAGTGTTGCAAATTTTATTTTCAAATTTCGAAAACGATCGTGCAGCAATGCACGGGGTTTAACCTAGTACAAATTTCTGGTTTTAACCAGCATAATCCGGTGAGAGAGATCAACGTAGTCTTAAGTGTATTGCATACTTTATACTCAAAAAGTGGTCAGAATAATTAACTTCGTTTTTATTTAATGACGGGCCATGATAAAAAGTTAATATCCTTACATGTTTGTTGTCTTCTTGTTATAATTTATGTCCCAATGTAGCACTAATCAAGACAATTTGAGTTTATGGGTGCCCTGCAGGCATGTCTTGATGAAATTTTTTTATACAGAAGTTACGGTACACAAACAACAACCAATTAAAATATATCTCAATATGAATATATGGGAATAACTGTTTCAAAACAATGGAAAGGAGCAAATCATTCATACCACTCACGCCAGGACTAGACAATAAACAAATGATTTACTAGTAGTAAAATATGTCATGAAAAATGAATCTACTTATAGAGGGTGAATCAAAAAAGTCCAAAAGCAAACAGATGTAGAGACACGACCTTTAGCCCCAGTTGGTAAAAGCCATAGGGCTCTAAAGTCCAACCAGGACTAAAGGTGTGAGACAAAAGCCCCTTCCCTCTTTAGTCTTGGGTAAACGAACCTAAACTAAAGGGGTCCTTTAAACCAGGTTGGTATTGCCAACCGAACTAGGGGTCGGGGCGAGGCCAACCACGGCACCCACACCTTAGTATCGGTTGGTAGTATTAACGGGACTAAAGAGTCTCCATCTTTTTTTTCAATTTGAATTATTGTAATAATGTTATACGTGTATATTCTAATTGGTGTATCACGTATAATGTACGTATACATATTTGCACTAAGTATCTATATATGTATATATGTATACTATACGTACTTAGACATATATCTATGTATATAAATTGTAAATATACACACACAAAATTTTACACATCAAAATATCATTCAGTTCAAATTTCTAGTCTATACTCCTAGTGGAGGTCATGCAAATTTTAAATTTGAGATCATCATAATAATGTTTTCCTGTTGGATTATTAGGGTTTCAAATTTTGTAAAAGATCCCCGTTGGGGGTCTCCGAAAATCCAGATGAAACTCCCGAACACGAGTGGAAGGAATGTCTAAACGTCCAAGTACACCGATGACGCAAGAGGAGACAAAGAGTCTCCTAAAGATTGCTCAAACCTCAAAAGTTGTGAATCCTTTTACATGTGCCCTCACACCCCCCTTTTATAGGGGGACGAAGGGACTTTTACATTCCGACAATACCCTTGAACTCAAAGAATATTCCTAGTGTGAACACACACACAAATGTCTTTTACATCTACTTTTTGAGACAACAACTTTGACTTTGCTTCTTGCTAGTTCGTGAATCTTCCCGTCCAGGAAATCTTCACGCACTGTGACTCCCGAACTCGTCCTCCATCATATTCCCGAATCTCACAGATTCCCGAAGTTCGTGGCTCCGCAGGTTCATGGCTTTGAGTCTTCACGAATTTGCGACTTCGAGGCTTCGCAGGTTCAAGATTTCGAGCCATCGTGCGTTCACGACTCGAGGCTTCGAGAGTTCGGGACTCCAGACCACCGCGCATTCACGACTCTGAGACTTCGTGAGTTCCAGACTCCAGATCTTCGCGAGTTCTTTGCTCCTGAAAACTTGCTTCACAAATTTCATTAACCTCGACATCTTGAGGGTGACATGTTTTCCTGAATTCCCCAACACTAGCCCCTCGGGGGAGCAGGTTGACTCCGACGATCCGAATCCACGAACATTTCAGAATTTCAGTGAAAAACGTCACCCTCGGAACGTCGGAGGGGACACGCGTCAACCGGAAACCTCGCAGCGGCCGAATCGAGGCGCATTCGCTGAACTACCCCCCTCGCCCGTATAAATAGACGGCTTCCGCTGTCAAAATTTTTTCCGCTCTCTTGCTTTGTTGCGAACTGTAGTTCTCTAATTCGCGGAAAAGCTCCTTGTGATCTAGTGTCTGCGGCTTCTAATTTTCCCCGAACTTTTCTAAGGTATTACTCCTTTTGTCTCTTAACTCTTGTTTCTACTTTCTATCGTACTTGGTGTTCTTATTTTGCGAATTTTATTCTCATTTTGTGAATTTTATTCTCGAATGTCGTCCATATTGTCTCTTATTTTTACTATTGTTGGATAGGTGGCTCGAGTTAAAAGTACCGCAAGACCCATGACGACCGAGGAACTTGCTTTGCAGCTGGCCTTCGAGCCGAACCAGTAGCTCGAATTCCGAGAATGTTCAACATCCCGAAGAGGAGGGATCGCCTCGCCGTCGGCCGAATCCAAGAGTCACAAAGACGGGGAGGTTAGAACGGACGATGAAGACGTCGAGATGTGGATGCCGACGTCGGAGATTTGGTCGAACAAGGCCGGCGGGACCTCTCCTTCGTCCGTCATTTTCGGGGAGTCCAAGGTTACCACGAACATGATCGAGAGAATATGAAGCGGTTCGGATTCTTCCCTTCGAGCACTCGGTTGGGCTCCATTGGATGAGCAAACCCCTAATCCCGAAGATGGAGAAGTACTTGTGTTTCGCGACTTCTTCACCCGTGGCCTTAGGTTCCCTTGCGATCTAGTTCTCCCCGCAATCTTGGACGCTTTTTCGGTGAAGATTTATCGGCTCTCACCGATGTCTTTCCAGGAGATGTCCAAGTTTATTTGGATCATGAAAACCTTCGGGTGTAACCTCAGCGCTGATGCTTTCGCAAGATTTTTTGAGTTATTCATTGTGCCAGACGTTATCAAAGTCAACGACGGGCAATTCAACGAAGCTCACTATGCGTGTTGTACTTTCAACACCCTACGATAGAACACCCGAAGAGGGATCACGCGAATTCAGATCGCGCCCTGCTGCAAAACCAACTTGACTGACGACTGGAGCTCATACTGGTTTTACATCAAGGCTGACATGTCTAAGATTCCTGGACACGAAGGACCGACCCATCCCTTGTCCTCTCCTATCGAAGCCCTGACTGATGTGAACACTGCGGAATATAACCATCGGGGAGTTGGGATCAGGAGCTGCGAAAATGCTTTTCATCTCACCAAGCACTATCCTTGGAGGCCTCGACATTGTCGAAGAGTTCGTTGCTCCCCGAATTTGGCCGATCTCTTATGGCCGGGCCCCAAACGAGATTGTGCACTTCAATGTTAATTGGGCATCACAAGAAGTCCCTTTTCCGATGTTCGGCATTAAACCGAGGGAGGGTCAAAGCGCCGATACTTTCATGCTCTATGTCGAGAAAAGAGTAACTCTTATGATAGGAGAATATACTATGAACGAGTACAAGGCGTACAAAGCTTTTGTGAAGCATAAAAGGAAGATAAATCATGTGTTCTCCGAAGTTTGCGGGGATAAAGCTTTTCCCTCGTGACGCCCGAGCCGCAAGCTTAAGATTCTTGCGGTTGCTATTGCCGGCTACTCGGTCGCTCTTCCGAAAGCACCGAGAAGAAGATCTTCCTAAAGCGGCCCCGCGACCGCCGACGAGACCGCATCTTCGGCGTTCAACCCACGAAGAAGAAGTCTCTTGAATCGTCGAAACGCAAGCGCAAATCTTCCGAACAACTTTTAGACGCCGAACTCCGGGCGGCTTCCGGCCCTCGCTCGGATGAGCCGCAAGAAATCTAAGAAGGTCGTGAAAAAGGTTGTCTCTTCGAAGTTCGGCGGGTTCCATCCGCCTTCGACGACAACCTCTTCATGGTGCCGGTCGGCCCGAAAGGTTCTTACTTCGGCCCTTGTTGAGATTTAATTTTCGAGAACATTGCCCGTCGGATTCGAGAATGAGTTCGTGGATATTGACTCTTTTTCAGATGCTGCCCCCGAAGTTCGGATGGAAGTGGTTCCCGACACCGCTGGCGCCGAGCCCCCTATTAGTGCTACTGTTGCTACTGCTTCTCAGTCTGTCCACCCTCACTATGAAGCATCTCCCAAATTTACCAAGGAGCTCGAACTCACCATTCATAGGGGTGAAGATCCCGTCCAGGATGCCCCCTTTCTCGAAATTCGTGAGAAAGTACCCGAAGGACAAGCTCCTCTCCTTCCCTGGCTGCATTTAACAAGAGCTTTGGTACATCTCACCGCGGTGAACTACTAATTGTGGGTTTTGTGGCGGCTAGTATCGGGAATGGCGCATTCAAGATTTTAACACTCGGAAATCGCCTACACACTTGTTGATGAAACAGGAGAAGAAGCCTCGGAACAAACTGGAGAGGTCGCTCAACAATCCGGAAAGGGATCTCATTCCGCTCGGAGGAAAACTTTCGCATCGTTGGGTAAATCTTATTCGAATTCGAGGAAGAAGGTCACCCCGCAAAATCTAAGCAAACAAGGTTCATTTCTTTTCGTTAACTCTTGTGCTTTTCGGCTTTACGATTTTTGCTCATGACTTTATTTGTGGAATTTTTCGTAGTTTAAGAATCTTTTTCGTTCGTATCCTCCATCAAAACTCGCGAAGTTTGAACGAGATTACGCTCTTAAATCTTCTATGCTTGGGAAAGTTGCCGCCGAACGACTCATTGATCAAGAGAAACCGAACAAGCGACTTTCTCAAGAATCTAAGGAACTTAACCGCAACTTCTCCCTCGCTCAATCCGCGAATCTCAATCTGGAGAAGAAGGCGTCCGAATCGCGGAGGCCCCGAAACGTTGCCGGACGAGAAGAAAATTGCCGATGAGGCACTTGAGCAATCCAAGAAGGATTTGGAGAAATTTCAAAAAACTCATGACAACGATCCGAGTTTGATTGAAAACCTTCGCAAGACTCACGACGGATCCTCGAAAATTGCCGAAGATCTTCGTGCTAAAAATGCCGACACCGGCCGGATCCCTCTGAAGAAAAAAACAAAAACTTCAAGATCTCGAAAAGGCCTTGACCGAGCGAGAGGGAGGCTTCTAGGACAAAGATGTATGACATTATCGATAGGTTGAAGGTTTTGTTTGAAGAGTATGAGAGATCTTTGAATGAATTCGGCATTCGTCTGCGCTCGCTTCCTCGCCGACTTAGGACTTCCCGAGTTCATGGAATGGATTGATGTCGAATTCAAGGCATTTCCCAAGGTTATCTCTGGCGCTAACGACTTCGCGGTGGCCTTCTCCGTCGAGAGCATTTTGAAGGTTCTCCATGACTTCAACGCGCGGACCTCGCGAAGATTCGCGAAAAACTCCCGCGGTTTCCCGACGCCACGAGTACCTCAAGAATTCGGCCAAATGAGGATGTCCAAGCTACCGAGTCCGGATTCGCGAGGAAATTCGGCTAGCTAGCGGTAATGAAGGTGTCAAGAGCTTCGCACGCGCTAAGCTTGCCCGGGTTAGTTTTCGGACGGTTATGTTCGCCACTACTAATTCGCAAAAGTTTTGCCCTCGATTTTCCTTACATCTATTTCCTTGCCTCTCTTAGCTAATTGATGAAGAGAAACAAGGAAAAGGTGCCGCGTCTCTGAATCCTCTCCCGAAGATGAAGAATTAAGCGATTCGGAAGAGGAGGGCTCGGGCGACACAAGCGATGACGACGGTGATGGCGACCAAGCTTCCGGTGTGAAGAAGACTCTCCGAAGGTTGACATTATGGGCTAGATATTGCCGAAACATTCGCCCTTTGTGGTTGTTTGTGTATATTTGTACATTCATTCGGTTGTAGTGTTTTTCATGAACAAGTTGGTTTTTGTAAACTTTAACTGCGCGCAGTCCCGCAAGTTGGGCTGCGCGGGACGTGATGCCACTACGAATTCATCGCGATAAAATATTCGTCGGTGGCGAAGCATGGCGTTTATTCCAAAAGGCTCATCCAGAACAAGATTTTTCCGATTTTTGGCTTGAGGTTTTGCTTAGATTTTCTATGGGATGTTTCGATCTTTCTTCTTTTTTCCTTCTTCGTAAGAAGGAGAGTTCAAGTGCTTTGTGAATTCAAGTTCCTCGAGGATCCCGAAGACGGAGCCCCTTAGCCCGATCGCCGACGCGCTCAACTTTGCTTAAGCTAGCAACATTGCGAGAAGATAATAGTCGCGAACCGGGACACCTTGTCGAACTTTTGTTCTAGGATCTATACTTCTCAATGTAATTGTTGTGGAACTATTTTGAAATTTTTATGCAACCGAGGCAATAAAGACGTTTTCTTTTTAAAAAACGTCACCCTCCCCCACCTTGCCGTTTTGCATGAAAATTTCAAGGCAAGTCAATGAAGTTTTATTATTCTTCGAGAATCTTGATCATACACTCTTTTTGGAGAAATTTTCTCAAATTTATGATAACTTCAAACGTTGTGATGCAAGTCGACAAAATTTGTTCTCGAATTTTGTGGACTTGATCCGCTTGGCATACTTGCCTTGGTTGATACCGCAACCCTCGGTTGCTTCAACCATGTTTTTCTACGAATTTCCACACGAGCCCCTTGCCCTTTTATCGAACATCTTTATCGCGAAAAACTTTCATCAATCTGCGTTAAGGAAAAAAATTTTAAACAATGCCTCACACATTCACTTGGCCGCAATCTCCATTAATTATCATGATGGAAACTCAGGCTACAACCCATTGTTGCCTCTAGCCTTTTCGGTGGAAATCCCTTCGTGGATGGGATTTTAGGCCACAACTTATTGTTGTTCCATGCCTTTTCGGTGGGAATCCCTTCGTGGATGGGATTTTAGGCCACAACTTATTGTTGTCTCAGGCCTTTTCGGTGGGAATCCCTTCGTGGATGGGATTTTAGGCCACAACTTATTATTGTCTCATGCCTTTTCGGTGGGAATCCCTTCGTGGATGGGATTTAGGCTTTCACGGAGCTTTTTTCACAACCTGTTATTCTTTTCACAATGGAATTCTGGCTATCGAAGCCCTTCACACGAACTTTTTTTTCTTTTTTATGCTTTGGAATTCGGCTAGCAGGAAGCCTTTCTCATGAACTTTTTTCTTTTTTCACGATGGAATTCGGCTATCGTGGAAGCCTTTCTCACGAACTTTTTTCTTTTTCACGATGGAATTCCGGCAATCGGGAAGCCTTTCTCACGAACTTTTTTCTTTTTTCACGATGGAATTCTTGAGATGCACAATTTGGGGGAAAACTCTTTTCATATATATATATATATATATGTATATATATATATGTATATATATATATATACATATATATATGTATATATATATATGTATATATATATATGTATATATATATATCACAAAGATTATTTACATAGGATCTGCCTCGTTAAAAACCTTGCCTCTTTATTTAGAGCCCCCTTTGCAAGGAAAACGAGTACGGTCCTCCTTATTCTAATGCGACTAAGAAAAGAAAAGCTAGTTTTTTCCTCGAAACCACTTATAGACACGTGATTCGGATTTTTTAATTTTCAGAATGCAAATTTGCGAAAAAAAGAAAAATTACTCTAAGTTACATTTTGCTCCATCAAACGAAAAGCCCCCGGCATGTCCGTTTCTTTTGCAATATATGGCCCTTCCCAAGATTCATGAAGTTTTCCGGGTTCAACTAGTTCTTTCTTTTCAATACCGGATCACGAGTTTTGATTTCCTTTCGAACCACTTTCTTGTCTCTCCATGCTTTGGTCTCCTTTTGGTATTTCTCAATGTTCTCGGCGAGCTTCAAGGATTGTCGGCTCAATCATATCTTTTTCCACTTTCTTATCAATTTCTTCAATTTTTTTTTGCTTTCGGGACTCTCACGCTTTCATTCTTTATTTCCTCCGGTGTCATTGCCTCGGTCGAAGAGTAGGCGAAAGGGTGTGAAACCCGTTGCTCTTGACATGGTAGTGTTGTGGACCGCATTACTTTCGGCAATTCATTTACCCATTTACCCTTCTTTTGATCGAATAAGCACTTCTTGATTCCCGAAAAAATCAGGCCATGTGCCCTTTCAACCTGCTCCCTTGAATTTGCGGATGATACACCGACGAAAGTTTCGCATGAGTACCCAAGGTCTTGCGGTATTCTTTGAAAGTGTAACGGTCAAACTATTTCCCATTGTCAACGGTCGGTTCTCTAGGTGTCGGTGTTTTAGACCGGCAACCTACTACGGGGAGTACCCGAAGTAGATGATCGTGACTCGCCGAGATCGGTAACTCGAAGGAAGAGACACGTGGCACACAATTTAGACGAGGTTCGGGCCGCGAGGTGCGTAATACCCTATGTTGACGGTGAAAATCCGTCAACCTAGCCATGAGTTTACCTTCGGTGTTGGCATGAGTTTTATACTTTATCCATTGGTACTAACCCCCGTGGTATAACAAGTTCACGTGTGCATGTCGTTTTTGGAGTTTAATGTTTATGCAGGGATTTAGTGTTGAATGCAAGACTTTCGGGATAAGTTCATCAAGCACCTCATGACAAGACTTTGAAGCCCTGAACAAGTCATGCAATGAAGTAAAATTAACTCCAAGAAGCCGAGGACTTGATCCGAGAAGACGACATACTCCAGGGACCTGACCAGAAAAGTGCTGAATCTTCCAAGACAAGGAGTTGAGTCCAATTCGGAGAGAAACCGACGACATGGACCCGTATGCAGAAGGGGGAAACATCCAGGAAGCAAGGGAACCGACCTCGGGCAAAGGAGCCCGCGGGCTGGGCCTAAATGGGCCCACGGCCGGCCCAGTCCGGTCGGCCCAAGCCCATTTAGGGCCCAAATCCGACGCCCTTTGCCCTAGCCGCCAATCGGGCTATTTATAGTCCCCCGACCGAGAGCCACGCGGGAAGATTTCGTCTTCGGCCGCCGAGAAGCGAGAGAAGAGAGGGACACCATCTAGGAGAGGAGAGGGTCGAGCTAGTTGACTAGGGTTTCCCTAGCCGACGTGGGAACCTTGCAAGGAAGACCACGTCGGAGTTCCCGAGCTAGAAGCAAGATCAAGGAAGGATCCCGGTGGTGATCTTGTGTATGTATCATTGTTATAGTTGAATTATCAAGTTGAATCTTTTCTCAGCGATCAAGTGTTTCCTCGAAGATTTCGTTTTTCGATCGGCTTTGCTTATTCCAATTCTATTCTCGAGATAGATTACATAGGGTGTTCTTGTAGCCGCGGTGGCTAGAGGTACACGCCGGATCTTCCGAAAGAATCTCGACTTGTCTTTTGACTCGCCCTAAACTCCCCGCATGAATAGGGATACATTGTGACAGAACGGGGGTCTCGAAAGGCGGATGTTTTCGGATTTGGACGGGAAACCACGATTTAAAGAGGCTTTTATTAAGATTCGATTTGCTACTTCTTCTTTTGCTTGGAACTTCAACAAAAGGCTTACCCCCGATCCCTCTAGATCGGTTTATCTACCCAATCTTACTTTGTTTTCTCCGGTTTTTAGTAGATTAGATCTGTTTTGTGTCTTTAACTTAGATGCATTAGGTTCTTTATTGAAGATTGCGGTTATCCGGCTTTAATAGATTAAGTCTTGCGTCACACATTTGTTCCACGGATTCGATACCTTGGGTTCACCACTCGAGGGAAGAAGGGTCCCTTGACTACGACGGGAGACTTGTACGCTTGCGAGTCACGAACGAACTTTGATACAATTATTAACCGTCAACAAACCCCTTTTTCTCGGCGCCGTTGCCGGGGAACAAGTGATCAAGATTTGATTTTTTATTGCTTTTTTTTGTAATTTTCAGTACTGATTTTGTTTTATTTTTGCATCTAATAAATTTCGATCATCCTCAAAATACATCTAATCTAGTTTGTCTAACTCTAGTCTTTATAGATTTGTTTTGTTTTCTAGTTTTTTTCTGCATATTTTGTTTATTGCTAACCCTAACGGAGATAGACGGCTACCTCTCCAACAAACCCAATAATTTTGTGGATGATCCGGAAAAAACTTTACGAGGCTAAGGAGACGCGAAGCACATCAAGCTAAAAAGCTGGATTTTGTAGATTCGGAGTCGGAAGACAAAGGATCGCAGGAATCTCCGGAATTGCCGAACTTCCGCTACGGGCAAGGTAGGCCTCAATTTAATGCAAGCTCATCTATTCCTAACGCGGTTCCGCTTCGGATACAATTGAAGGAGTTCATGGATGAGCAAGCTAAGATCAACAAGGACACCGTCACCAAGTTCAAGACCATAGACAAGGTGTTGGAGAACATCGATAGCAAAGTGACGGAGGTCGGAAGTTCCAATCATCAAGTGCTCAACATGATGAAGATGCTCGAGACGCAAGTTGGACAACTTGCGGGCGCCTCACTAATGATGAAGGGAAGCTTCGGGACAACCCAAATGTCCCGAATCGGCGAAGGCCATTCAAACGCGTTCGGGGAAGGAGACCGAAGATCCGGAACGTTCCGCGGGAGCAAGGAAGCTTAAACCATCCACCGAGGTGGAAGGAGCTGCTAAAGAGAAGGTTACGGGGATCGTCACCGAGGAACCCGAATTCGAGATGCCGGAAGATGACACGAGGATACCGCAACTCAAGCCACGCTACTTCCGAGGTAAACTTGACAACCACTTTGAGAAGTTTGTGGAAGTTGTGCGTAGACTTAGCATCAACATGCCATTACTAGATGCCCTACAAGTACCTACATATTCTCGTTACTTTAAAGACATACTTGCAAATAAATATGAGATAGCAACACTCGGGGTAGATCATGTCAAGATGTCGAGAGGAGTGTAGTGCGGCTATTGCTTATGGGCTAGAGAAGCAAAAAGACCCCGGGTGCCCTACAATTCCATGTTCGGTTGGTTCTTTCAACTTCGAGAAGGCGTTATGCGACCTTGGAGCTAGTGTGAGTGTCATGCCGAGGGATGTGTTCGAGAAGTTACTCCTACCAATGGAGCCTACGGGAATATGTTTGGAGTTGTTTGACAACTCCATTCGCTATCCCTTGGGCATTGCTGAAGATGTACCCGTGAAGATTGGACACCACTTCATCCCCGTCGACTTCGTTGTGCTCGAGATGGGAGAGAGGGAGAAGCCGCCGCTCATCCTAGGGAGGCCGTTCCTCAAGACCGTGGGAGCTACTATTGATGTTGGCAAGGGGGAGATCATGTTCGATATCAACGGAGAAAGGAGTTCCTTCAAGTTCCGTCCAAGGATTGAGGCATGCAACATGATTGGAGTGAAGGTAGAACCAAAACAAACGGAGGGGCTGAAAAAGAAGAAGGAGACGAAAAAAAGTGAACGTAACGAAAATTAAAGAAGGTGTTGCATCCGTCAAGACAAAGGAAGAGAAGCCGCCTCGTGAAGACCAAAAAAATGACTAAGCCGACCAAGCCAAAAGACAAGACCGCGCCCAAGATGGTGCGGAAGTGGGTACCCAAGATTGCAACGCCCGCAAAGAGCGTTGATCCGGAGTAATCAAGTGAAGAAGTCTAGCTATAGACTATAAACGAAGCGCTAGGCGGGGAGGCAACCCGTTTCGTCAAGTCGAGTCAAGAATAAGCTACGGGAGGACAACCCGATTCCGGTTTTTCGAGTATTTTCAATAATTTAGTTTTTGAGTTTTACTACGCAAAGACATTAGACTTAGAAGTGGTTGAACAATATTAGAGACATAATTCTTGATTGAATGTTTGCTTTATCATAAACCCTTTGCATGAACCCTCCTATGTGCTTGTTCGATTCTTTTCTTTTCGAGAAACCCCTCAACCAAATAATTTCAGAACCTTAACTCAACCTTTCACCCTCATTATGGTGCTGAGGTTGACTTATTTTTCATGCTAAAACCACACGAGTAGAGCCACGATTTATGTTCAAGTGTTAATAAAATTCAGCACGTGGTAGGACTCGCGTGAACCTAGAAATCAGCTTTTGGTTGGTTTTAAAAAAAAATTTTATTCTTGGTTTCTCTAGGATTAGAATTTTTCTAAGCCTATTCTAATTTTGTTTTGTTCAAAATCTTTCTTATTTAGCCAAAATTAGAACCTAAACCTATGCCCCCATGATCAAGCCGGGAAAACGTTCGCTCTCAACCGATGAAAGCAGACTTTACCGGTGAGACCAAAATCGACGTAGTCGAAAAATATTTTCGACTTACATTTGTTTTTAATGGTTTAAAAACTTCTCTAAAATTATGCCCAAGCTCTTGCATGGCTCTGGAAAAATATTTTAAAATTCGAATTAGAGGAGTGCTTAACCTTAAACACACCTAAATGGAGGCAACTAGTTTGAATTAATCATGCATGCACCATTGGATCCCCTTTTATCAACTTTCACCAATTCCACATGCAAAGGACAAGCATGGTGGGCAGCAAGCATCAACTTTGCAGGATTTTCATGGTGGCATGTGAAGCAAGTGGAGCTAGGGAGCATGGACATGACCCAAAGCATGGAGCATCAAGTGGGAGGACCAATAATTCAAGAAAAGGAGTGGACGAGAGCGTTTGGGCGGTGCAACTCGTGGAGCACGCGGGCAGGGAAAGTTGCGGAGGCGAAATGATCGTGCTGGGGGAGAAAGACGCGCCGAGGAGGAGGCGGGAGACCCCCGGGCCGGCCGGCCCGGGCCGGCCGCCCCGCCCTATAAATGGCGTCCCCCGGCGCCCGTCTTCTGCAGGCAAGCTTCCCTCTCCTTCCCTTGTTTGTGTGTTCAAGTTTGTGTGCTCAGAACCTCCGTAGACTTAGCCAACCATCCCAAGCTTGAAAGCTCAAGAAAAATCCACATCCTTAATCCACTCAAAGTCCACATCCGAAGCAAAGAGTTTAAGTGCCTAGTTTACCGGTTGCAACCCGGATTTTTAGTTGAAGAAAGAGTGCAGCAACAATGTGGAAGAAGACCACAAGTCTCTTCTCCAAGAAGAAGAGTTCGTCGTCATCCAAGCCGTCATCAACCACGTCTTCGAGGAGGCACTCGGTTTCCGAGTCTCGCCGGAGCATGGAGACGGACACGGCACCACCGAGGAGGAACGACGCTCTCCTCCTTGGTGGTATGAGGGGCTGCGAGAAGCACTTCCATGAGGTTCACCGAACCTCGTGGGCACACGGAGGAGCAGCCCGCGCCACCACGACGATCGACTCGCTCAACCGCACCACCTCCTTACACCCCGACACAATCTTCGTACGGCTTCAGCATCTTGTCGGCGGAGGAGGAGGATAGGCTCGCAAATCTTGAGAAGAGGCTTGTGCCAAACGTCGAGCTCGACGACCAAGCACTCCACACCTTGGGTTTTCGCACCGACATATACTACATGTTGGGGCACCTCGGGTGGGTTCGGTTCTCCAACGGAATATCGGTGGACACCCACTTGGGTTACGCCTTGGAAATATTAATGACTATTGCACCCATCGTTGATGATGATGGGGTGCAAAGCTTGTCATTCCGTTTGGAGGGAATCGAGCAAGTGGTTCCCTACGAGCATGTAAGGGAGCTGCTTGGATTCCACAAGGGCGCTCGGAGAAAGTTGACGTGCCTCCCGGCATGTTGGCGGAATTTTGGGGCATGATCTCCGGAGATGCCCATCAACAACGCAAAAGCATCCGCAACCCCATTATCCGGATATTTCACTCTTGGATGTGCAAGAGGGTATTGGGGAGGATGAGGGAAACAAAGGTGACCGACACGGAATTGAATTGGCTATACTCGGCTTTAATTGCCAGGCAGCCAATTGACCCCTCTTACCTCATGATCAACCGTTGGTGTTGCGAAGCAACATTGGGGGCGGTGATATTGGTTCGGGGTGTTACCTCTCCATGTTGGCCTTTTCCTTGCGACCGGGGATCGCAAGAAACCCCGCTCACCTTTTGCGCGGTACCTCTCTCGGTTTTGAGTACTTGCGGCAAGGCAAGTACATTAGTGGAGATGAGAGAAGAGGTTATCGATTGGCCATTGTGAACCTCCCCCTTCGGATGAGAGGCTTAGGCTTTTCACCGAAGGAAGGGAAGATTGGTTGGAAGAGGGACTACTTGTCCCTGCAAGGAAGAACAAAAGAGGAAGAATCGTAGAGGAGGGAACATCCTCCGCACAAGCGAGTGGAGCACAACCCAATGTGCAACCATCCGGCGGGGTTCCTCCTCCGCCAAGTTATTACGGAGGGTCTCAACAACAAGCATGGGGGGGTGGTGCACCGGTACCCCCACAAAATTATGTTGTGCCCAACGCTAACTTCGCGGAGTCCTACGCTCATCATCCCCAACCACAACAAAGCATGGCCATTATTGGAGGGTATGCTGCAAGAAATGCTCAAAACATCGCAGCCATCCAATCTAACGCAGCTCAACTCGGTGAAGGCAACGCAAATATTGCCTTTGAACTTGGACGCCTTCACCTTGTGGAGCCAAATCAATTCGACGGAGGAAGCGTCCAACCATATTATGAGCAAGGGTATTATTATCAAGACTATCAACATCAACCACCGGCGGAGGACTAGAAGATTTAGGAACTTTAGTTTTCTTTTCTTTCCTATTTCTCTGTAATTTTCAGCTTTTGCTTATGTGTGTTTGCGTAGTATTTTTCTGTTTTTATTTAATTTTCAGCAAGCATGTTTGTTTATTTTCAGTGTGTATTTCAACTTAATATCACCATTAATAAAGTCACCACCTTGATTATATCATTGGAAAAGTTACAAAATTCGTCCCATGATGATATATGATTAAAATTGCAGCCTTGTTCATCTTTGTAGTTGATTTATGCATGTTTAAGCTAGTGCTCTCTTAAAAATACAGATCTGAATTTATTTAAATACTAGCTTAATTTTCAGCGGAGGTTATGATTAAAATAAAGACCCATAGTGTTTTATGTGCTCTCAAGTTATGAATGGATTGAAGATGTCTTTTATGCTCAAAAATATTGCTAACCTTGTCACAAATATCACTTGTGTGTTGCTCAACCTATCCAAAGCCTTATATATATTTGAGTGCATAAACCTTAGTGTACAAGATTTATTTTTGAGTGAGTTATTGCAGGCCATGATTTCTCGGCCGAGACTAAGAAGATTTGGTCATTCCGTTTTTGCGTATCTATCTTTTTGCTAGCCTTTTATCCGTGCATTGTGTATCCCCGCATCGGTGATTTCACAAACTTCGCCGGATATCCACCCTTAAACCAAATATCATCTTTTTGTGATTACCTCCTTGACCACAACCTATCATTGAGAATGGATCATCAATTCAAGGAAGATCGCAAGACGGTGCCAACGTTGAAGATTTCAAGTATCTCTCCAAGGAAAAATATTCCGGTACCTACCTTATTTTTTTCGCCTCTTTGCTCGAGGACGAGCAACGTCTAAGCATGGGGGAGGAGGTAGGTACGGTGCAGTTTTAGAGTTCAAAAGGGAGTATTTTAAAAAAATATATATAATGATGAAAGAAAAAACTCGGCGATGTACGTGACTTCCAAGGTGAAGAAAGAAAAATATATATATATATAAGAAAGAAAGAAAGAAAGAAAAGAATGAGAAATATAAGAAAGAAAAAAAATATATATTTGTGCGTAAAGTGAACTCCCCGGTTCTCTAAGAGTGCATTCAAGGCTTCAAGATAAAAAGATCCATTCTCATTTTCCAACCATGTGCAATCCGATAACGAGGATTTCTTTTGTGCCTCGGGATCACTCTTTGCCATTTGCACATGTCCACTCATCTAAAGTGTGTGTATTTTTCTCTTTCCCCTCCTTGATTTAACATTATTTTCCAATGACCTTTTTGACGAGTCTCGGTAAGACCATGAGAAGCTTGTCTTGTTTTGACAACACCTCATTTATAAAATCTTGTTAGGACTAAACTTTCCCAAAGCTCTATATAAAGCCTACCGCATATATATGAGAGGGAAAGGAGTAGAATATATAGGCTTGAGAGACAAGCGAGATGAGAGTTCATGAGCAATGCATGAGATGATTTAAATTTGTGAATTTGGTTTAGCTTTTCTTTATCTCGTTCTTTATTTCAAAAATTCGAGATCTATTTAAAACTTTGTGAGCATGTTAATACTTGTGGGATAAGCTTAAAAAGAATCTACCCTCCGTGGAGATGAAGGCTAGTACATTATGGAACTTTAATGAATTAAAATTTTGAGAGCATTATGTTTTCTCATGTATGATCAAATACAAAGTTTAAACATTGTTTAGCAATGATGATATCCATCGAAGGCTTACTCGAGGACGAGCAAGGTTTAAGCATGGGGGAGATGTTGACGGTGAAAATCCGTCAACCTAGCCATGAGTTTACCTTCGGTGTTGGCATGAGTTTTATACTTTATCCATTGGTACTAACCCCCGTGGTATAACAAGTTCACGTGTGCATGTCGTTTTTGGAGTTTAATGTTTATGCGGGGATTTAGTGTTGAATGCAAGACTTTCGGGATAAGTTCATCAAGCACCTCATGACAAGACTTTGAAGCCCCGAACAAGTCATGCAATGAAGTAAAATTAACTCCAAGAAGCGGGGACTTGATCCGAGAAGACGACATACTCCGGGGACCCGACCGAGAAAAGTGCTAAATCTTCCAAGACAAGGAGTTGAGTCCAATTCGGAGAGAAACCGACGACATGGACCCGTATGCGAAGGGGGAAACATCCATGAAGCAAGGGAACCGACCTCGGGCAAAGGAGCCGCGGGGCCGGGCCTAAATGGGCCCGGGCCGGCCGGCCCGGTCCGGTCGGCCCGAGCCCATTTAGGGCCCAAATCCGACGTCCTTTGCCCTAGCCGCCAATCGGGCTATTTATAGTCCCCTGACCGAGAGCCACGAGGGGAAGATTTCGTCTTCGGCCGCCGAGAAGCAGAGAAGAGAGGGACACCATCTAGGAGAGGAGAGGGTCGAGCTAGTTGACTAGGGTTTCCCTAGCCGACGTGGGAACCTTGCAAGGAAGACCACGTCGGAGTTCCCGGAGCTAGAAGCAAGATCAAGGAAGGATCCCGGTGGTGATCTTGTGTATGTATCATTGTTATAGTTGAATTATCAAGTTGAATCTTTTCTCAGCGATCAAGTGTTTCCTCGAAGATTTCGTTTTTTGATCGGCTTTGCTTATTCCAATTCTATTCTCGAGATAGATAGATCACATAGGGTGTTCTTGTAGCCGCGGTGGCTAGAGGTACACGCGGATCTTCCGAAAGAATCTCGACTTGTCTTTTGACTCGCCCTAAACTCCCCGCATGAATAGGGATACGTTGTGACGAACGGGGGTCTCGAAAGGCGGATGTTTTCGGATTTGGACGGGAAACCACGATTTAAAGAGGCTTTTATTAAGATTCGATTTGCTACTTCTTCTTTTGCTTGGAACTTCAACAAAAGGCTTACCCCGATCCCTCTAGATCGGTTTATCTACCCAATCATACTTTGTTTTCTCCGGTTTTTAGTAGATTAGATCTGTTTTGTGTCTTTAACTTAGATGCATTAGGTTCTTTATTGAAGATTGCGGTTATACGGCTTTAATAGATTAAGTCTTGCGTCACACATTTGTTCCACGGATTCGATACCTTGGGTTCACCACTCGAGGGAAGAAGGGTCCCTTGACTACGACGGGAGACTTGTACGCTTGCGAGTCACGAACGAACTTTGATACAATTATTAACCGTCAACACCCTACGTCCCGTATGCCTTGTGTAGCTCGGATTGATAGGGCACAATTACAAGATGGTGCAATAGTGCGCCGTGAGTTGTAGGGGATTGGATGAGGTGATCCCGAGATCGGTCCCTGCCTCGCCTTATATAGTCGGGAGGCGGGGTTACAAGTCGGAGTAGGGAAAGAGTACTAGTCGAGTACGTCTAGGAGTCCTCTATACGGTGCGGAACATGTACGGCTCCCTAACCGAGTACTACTCCCGTGTAGTCCTTGTGCTCCACGCCTTCGGGTGCCGTGTAGCGCAAGCGGTAGTCCCGGGGGCCCACCGAGTAGTCGGTCCCCGGTACCCACCGAGGTAGTGGGCCCGGGGAGGTCCATACGACAAGCCCCCGAGTACTTTGTAGTCGAGAAGGATAGCTTCAAGTAGTCTTGATGGCCTTAACGAGTAGTCCTCAAGCGTCCCCGAGTGCTACAAGTCAAAAGTCCTCAAGAGTAGTCGAAGAATCCCGAGGCTGGAATGTACTCCAGCTGATGTTAGAACAAGTCTTGAAGTCTTCTCGAGTAGTTTCAAGCGTCCTCGAAAAGCGCCTTCGAAGGTCTTCAAAAAATGTCCGCCTTGTCTTGAAACCGGAGGCGATATGGAGGTGCGATTGCAAAATCGCACTCCATATGGAGTAGCCCCCGAGCCTTAGGTTGAGCCACGGGCTCTGGCGAGGGTCCATCGAAGTCTTTGCAAGAAAATCCCGAAAAATCCGGAGAGAAAAAGCCGAAGGACACGTGGCACGGAGCCCCCGAGCCTTGAGTCGAGTACTTCCTCTCGAATTGAAGGGTCTTCTTGGAGAATGTGTCCTGAGATGCTCTTGAGACTAGCCGCTTCCCAGGTAGTCGAGTAGAAGTAGCCGAGCCCCCGAGGTGAGGCGCGTCGACTAGTAGAATACGAAGAGTCACGCGCAGCCGCTGAGTCAGCCGCGCGTGGACTTATCCAGCCGCCCGTTGCGGAGCCGATTTGGCTTATAAATAGAAGCCAAAACCCTTAGGGTTTTTCACCCATTCGAGCCGCAGCCATTCCGTTTGCATCTTGAAGCGAATCCACTCCCAGCGCCTGCTGCCGCCGTAGTAGATCCAAGCGCGCCGCCACCCGAAGCCTTTAGGGTAGCCCCCGAGCGGATGCGAGTGAAGACGCCTTGCACTTGGAGGATGAAGCCGTCACCGTCGAAGACGTCCAAGGCCGCCGGGAAGAAGAGGGGCCGCGAAGAGGCCGCCGCGGGCCGCCGCCGGAGCGGTGCCGCCCATGTCTCCACCGCGGGCTGATCCAAGCCACGAGTGGAAGAAATCCAAAGTGAAGACGGAGGATCGCGACCCTCCCGAACAAGTGGGTTCATCGGGGAAGAAGGAAGTCGACATGTGGAGATCCGCCGCCGGAGACCCATATCCGATGGAGAAGGCCGAAGATGAGATCCCGATGTTCTCGGGGGTTCGTGGAGCGCGGTCTTGCGCTCCCGGCCAGCGACTTCTTCAAGGGGCTGCTCGGGTACTACGGGATCGAGTACCTAACCCCGAACCCCAACGGCATCTTCCATACGTCGGTCTTCGTCCACTTCCGCGAAGCCTTCCTCGAGATCAAGCCGCATTGGGTGCTTTTCCGGAAGTTCTTCCGCGTCAAGCCGCAACCAAGTGCCACCAACCCCAGGGTAGTCGGAGGAGCCGGCATCCAGCTGAGGGAGGACGCCGCGGAGCGTGCCACTTGGCGTACAAACTTGTCCACTCCAACACGGATTGGAAGACTAGGTGGTTCTACATCACGAACCACCACCCTGGCCTGCCGAAGCCGAGCGGGCGGCGGCCCGAGGCACCGTGATTGGTGGAACACGGAGCCCACCATGCAAGAGGGAATCCACCTCCCCGAGTTGCTGGCACGCATCAAGGTGCTCAGGGAGGCGGGACTGAGGGCCGAGCATGTGGCCTTCAGTTTCATGAAGCGCAGGATCCAGCCGTTGATGGCTCGGGAGACCTTGGGCTTCGAGTACACCGACGACGACGACACATCGCGGATGCCGGAGGTGAGTCCGGACGACAACGACATTGTCGAGAGGTTGTCGCGGATCTTCAAGGACTTGCGCCGTACACGGCGTGCCCCGTCGAGGAGTACTCCGCCGCGCGCCCGCCCAAGGAGGTGAGTAGTCGTACTCCCTTAGTCGAGTAGTGATTGCTTGTAGTAGAGTTGCTGACGTCCTGTGTCTTGCGCAGGATGATGTGAAGAGGTTCATCTCCGAGCCGCGGCCACCTCCGAGCGGGATCGAGATCCCAATGGAGGGGAAGGCGAAGGAGCGCCGCGAGGTCGGTGAAGGCGACGACACCGTCGTCGTGGAAGATACCTCCGACGACGACGACGAAGACGAAGAGACGGCTCGCAGACCGCTTCCGGCCGCGGTCGAGGTTTAGCCGCCGGGCTTGCCTCATGTTCCGCCGGTACAAGACCCCCCGGCTAGCACGGAGGCTAGCTCGGCCGCGCCGCCACGGAAGCCGCGCAACCCCGCCCGGGGAAGCGGGTGACGAAGAAGCCGAAGGTCTCGGAGACCACGCCTCGGGAGGTAAGTTGTCTTGAGCAAAGTAGTCGAGTACCCATTGTTCAAGTACGTTTGCCGACGAGTAGTTTTCCTTGTATGCAGGAGGTGCCACCGGCGGAGCCCGTCGAAGAGGGCGACGAGGGCGTATGGGACACGGTGGGGGAACCCCGCCGGAAGTCGTATTCCGGCCACCACCGTTGAAGAAATCCTCGGCGCAACTAGAGCGCCAGCCCCCGGCTCCACAAGGAAGCACGGGACCCGTGGCCTCCGCCATTGAAGAGGTGGTGGCCTCGGAGCGCGGAGACATCGCGCCGTCCGCCGCCACCGTGGAGGAGGCGGTAGCCGCAGGGGCGCAAGAGGAGGCGCCCGCCGAGGGTGGACTGGTCGATATCGCCAGCATCCTCGGTGCTCCGGCCGTGACCATTGTCCGGTCGAACTTGTAAGTACCATATCCTTGCGAGTAGTACTTGTTACAGTAGTCGATCTTGCCTGACGACCCTCTGTGAATGTTTCTGCAGAAAATCCACGGATCTGACCTGGGATGGGGATGAGCCCTCATCGGCGGTGGCGGAAGAAGTCGCACCGCCCGTCGAGGAGACCGCTCCCGATGCCCAAGCCGCGACTGAGCCCCCGGCTACCGAAGCGCTGCTGCCGGAGGCTAGTGTAGTCGAAGGTGGGTACCTTTCTTGAAGCTGCAGAGCTCCAGGATGAGTAGTCGTAGGCACTGATGCACATGTCGTCTTTTTGACAGGCGCTGAAGGTGGTGACATCCCCCGCGGGGGTGCCAATGCGAGAGGTTGACAACGAGAGGCCCCGGAGGCCGCAGAAGGAGCCCCCGAGCCCATGGCGGAGGTCGTCGAGAAGACCGCCGGGGGAGAGGCGGTCACCACGTCGCCAGAGATTGCTCTGGAGGTGGCTATCCGCTCCCCCGAGATCCAAGACGCAGAGCCCATCCGCTCTGCGCCGATGACGGAGGCCACCGCGAGTAGTCGCGACGGGATAGAACTTCTTGCGGACGATCTCGTCGAGCCGGCGACGGTAGCCAAGCACCTGGAGGCGATCCGTCAAGCCGAGCAGTGGATGAAGGTACGTAGCCGTAGCCTTTCGAGTAGTCAATCCTTTTGCCATTGAGTACTCTTCATGACTTGTAGTATCTTGTGCAGGACGTTGCGGAGCGGTCCCGCGACAAGTCGAACTTGCTGCAGGGCTATGGTGACACCGTGCTCCGAGCCGAGGCTCTAGAAGAGCAACTTATGAAGTCGCAGAAGCACGCGGCCGCCATGCGGTTAAAGCTCGCCGCCGCCTTTGCCAAGTACCATAACGACGTCTAGGAGCCGGCAGGCGAAGGGCGACGACCCGGTGCGGAAGAACAAGGGCCTCCGCAACAAGAATAAAGGTATACCCTTTGACTTGTCGGGTACTTGTTGGAAGTCGAGAAGCATCCGACCCGCCTGTTGCGTTGCGGTGTTGCGAGCTTGAGGGCCGGGTGGAGCGACTAAAGGCCTTGGAGACGAGCATGAAGAACCTCTTCTACCGGAGCAAGAAGCCCGCCGGTACTCGAGCTCGACTACAAGGAACTCGCCTTCGAGTGCGAGAAGCATATGGAGCCGCGGATTGCTTCGGACGGAGATCTCGTCAACCTGCTACAAATCTTTGCGAAATTGAACGAAGACCGCGAGGCGTTGCGGGCCCGCTTGAAGGAGTTGGAAGAAGCCGCACCGCCGTTCGCAAGGCTCCCGGTGCCGCACCCGGCGGCCCCAAGATCGCTCCTCCGGTGGATCGCCTCCGTGAAGCTCCAAGCCGGGCCGGCCGCCTACGTGAAGCATATGGCCGGGTCGATCCCAAGACAAGTCTTGGCCTTCATGAAGTCGTACTTCCCGAAGGCCCCGGTGGAGGTGGTCGCCGGCGGAGTAGCCGCCAACCGCTGCTCCGATGAGCGGTATGCGAGCCGGCCGGAGCGAGATGGCTCCCATCGCGGAGCGAGGTAGCCGAGAAGCTGAACCTCCAGTAGCCCTGTAATAAGTAGCTAGTAGCCATAGTTGTACAGGAAAACAATTGTAATGAATTGTTCAAGTATCAATGAAAGATAATTTTCCAGCAATGAGTACTCGTGGTCGCGATCTCAAAGTGCGGAGCGCCCATCGTGGAGTGGATGCGAGTAGTAGTACTCGACTTTAGTAGTCCCGTTGTAGGGAGTAGGCAGTAAAGAAGTTGATGAACGATCAATCTTTATTACGAAGAAGTACACACGGGTGGCCGGGGTCGTAGTTACAAAGTAGTCGCTTGGACCGGAGGCCGCTTACGGTACCGAGTAGCGCCGGAGCGGGTAGCCGCTTACGGCAGGTGATCCGTAGGTAGACGTGTAGGCCGGATTGTAGATCCGTAAGTAGCCGTGCGGCCGGATCTTTGGAGTGTGGTCTCTTGGTAGACCGTCGCTAGAGTCCTTGACGCTCGTCGCAGCCCGGGGGTCCGTAGGTAGCCGCGCGGGGGCCGGATCTGGAGAGGAGAAGTCCGGAGACCGGAGCCAGGACCCGGAGGGTCGCTTACGGCCAAGGGGCATTGATGTAGTCGTGTAGACTTGAACCCCAGAGTAGTCGTGTAGACTAGGCGTAGAATCGACAGAGCTGGTCGACGTTCCACGAGTTGTTGATGTCTTCGCCTTCAAGTGTCCGGAGGCGATAGGAGCCCGGCCGGTCACCTTTGCCACGGTGAAGGGACCTTCCCGTGGGGAGGCCGAGCTTGTGAAGTCCTTCCGTGTTCCGGATACGGCGGAGGACAAGATCTCCAACGTTGAAGGAGCGCTCCTTGACGTTGCGATCATGGTAGCGTCGGATACCCTCTAGGTACCTTGCCGATTGGACGAGGGCGGTGCGGCGAGCTTCTTCGAGGGCGTCGATGTCAACTCGTCTGGTGTCTTCCGAGACGCCTTCGTCGTAGTGCTCCACCGCCGGCGAGTTCCATATGACGTCGGCGGGGAGGATAGCTTCGGAGCCGTAGACCGGGAAGTAGGGGGGATTGCCCCGTTGGCTTGGATGGTTGAGTCCGTAGCCCCCGCAGTGCGTTGGGTAGTTCCTTGATCCACTTGCCCCCTTTGGAGTTAACGGCGTTGTGTAGCCGCTTCTTGAGGGCGTCAAGCACCATCCCATTGGCGCGCTCGACTTGTCCGTTGGCCGTGGATGGGCGACTAAGACGTATCGGATGTCAATCCCGCCGCACTCGCGGTACTCCCGAAGCTGGTGGTTGTTGAAGTTGGACCCCGTGTCCGTGATGATGCGGTGTAGTAGCCCATAGCGGTGTACGAGTTCATCCGGGAAGTCGAGTACTCCGTCGGCCTTGGGGCATGTGACCGGCTTGACCTCGATCCACTTGGTGAACTTGTCGATAGCCACCGGTACCACTGTTGAATCCTCCCCGGCGCGGTTGGCGGTGGCCCAATCATGTCGAGCCCCCGGCGGGCAAAGGGCCGGGTTGGCGGTATGGTGACTAGCTTGTACGCCGGGACGTGTTGCGCTTGGCGAAGTGCGACATCCTTGACACCTTCGACGAGTTATTCGGCATCGCCCGGGCGTGGGCCGGTAGAATGCTCGCCGGAAGGCCTTGCCGACCGGCGTGCGTGAAGACGCGTGGTTGCCGCGGATGCCCTTGTGGATCTCCTCCAAGATGTCCTTGCCTTCTTCACGAGGGACGCATTTCATGAGTATTCCGGAAGATGCGCCCCGCTTGTAAAGTGTCACACCCCGAAATTTCCAATTTCGGGATGTGAATAGAGAGAATAATTAAATAACGATTTTCTCATAATTTTAAATTTTTCCAACATTTATTTTTCTTTACGGGGAATATAGTATAGGAAAAATCCTTTGTTTGATTTTCTAAATTAAATAAAAAGTTATGTGTGTTGCATTCATGCCGATGCATCTAGTGGTTCTTGAGTGTAAAAGGTTTCAAAAATGCGATTAGGAGGCATCCAAATCCTTCCGAGAATTTTCCGGACTTTTACGGGATTTATTCTCATTTTCCTTGAGCCATTTCTATTTATTAGAAGGCGCTAAAATCTTTTTCATAAGCACCAAATGCTTTATTTGGATTGTTCATGACCTAATCTATCTCTAGGAATTTTCCTGGATTTTTTGTGATTTTCTGAGTATTTTTGGTGCTTTAAAATAATTCACAGAATTTTCTGGATTATTTTTCGCACTGGAAATAGCTTCTGAAAAAAAAACAAAAAAAAGAAAACCTATCCTAACGGGCCGAGCCCGGAGGCCCGACCCGGTCCGCCCGGCCGCCCACGCCGGCCCGGCCGCCGCCGGCCGGCGGGGCCCATTCGGCCGGCGCGGCCATGGCCGCCGCCGGGCGGGCCGCGCCCGAGCTTGCGCCCCATAAAAGGGGAGGCCGGCCCCGCGCGTCGCCCCCGCTAGCCGCCCCTAGCGCCCCCCGCTCCCCGTCGGCCGCGCGCCACCGCCCCCCGTGCCGCGGACGCCAAACCACCGCCGAGGCTATCTCGCCGCCACGGTTGACCGCAAAATCCGCCGATTCCGGCGTCCTCCGCGCCGGTGAGCACCACCATCGAGTTCCCCTTGATCTACTCTATCCGTTTTGCGCCTCGGCCGAGCTTCT
This sequence comes from Cenchrus americanus, assembly GCA_947561735.1. NCBI lineage: Eukaryota > Viridiplantae > Streptophyta > Magnoliopsida > Poales > Poaceae > Cenchrus > Cenchrus americanus. Next base: position 11,900,290 of record OX387239.1, read on the forward strand.
CGTCGCCGGAGCACCGCGCCGCCGGCCACCAGGGCCGCCGCCGCCCCCTTCCTGTGCGCTGTGCGGTCTGGCCTGAGGTTGAAGATAAGGTGGATTTGCATCCAAGTCCCTGTCTTCCGTGGTAATTTTTAGATCCAATCTTGTGTCTTGCAATGTTTTTCAAATAAAACCCTAGAGCTTTAGATTCCTTCGTTCAGATCCATCCCAAGCACCTTTATAGATCTAACCCTGAGTTTTACCAGCTTAACGAGCACTGTTCACCGTGTCTCGGGAATCTTTTCAGCTACTCCCTGAAATCTACGGTTAATCGCGACTAGGTCCCTGTAATCCTGTTTTGCTCACCAAATCTTCGTTTTAGCTCCGATTTAATCCGTTCAAGTTGCGTTAGGTCCATAATAATGTAAAGCACGTGTTAGTGGTGTGTTTTCACCATGTTTTGTTTCTGAAAATAAAATTAATAATAATTTTGATTAATGACTAGCTATGCATGCTTTTTATAAATAAAAGTAATATAGATCTATACACCGTTTTTCATAAGTAAATTTAATTTGATTAATGTTTCTATCACATGTTTTTGTACATAAAAGTTAATTAGATCTTTATCTCGGTTTTCGTAAACCAAATGTTAGTTTGTTTAATCGTTAATTAAACTTTTATAATTAAAAGTTGAATAGGCTTTTACTCCGCTTTATAAATAAATGTTAATCTTGATTAATACCAATTTAATACTGTTTTTGATAATAATATGATGAGCTCGAATTACAAAGCTTCGTTTAGATTGTTCATATAGTTTAGTTCTTCTAAATTAAATGTTTAATCGGTTAATTCATATATGAATCTTTATTAATAAAACTTGACTAGTTCTTTACACCGGTTTCATAAATAAAGTTTAATATTGCATTAATGTCAACACGGGGTATTTTATTTCTGAAATATCCTTTATATTTATTTTGTTAATTAAAATGAACCTAGCTCATAGCCTTGCTCTCTCATATATGCAAAACGTTCGTTAGACGTTCTTGTCTCAGCTCAATCTAAGTGTAATCTTTCCGATTCTTGCTCAATCTTTCACAACCATCTCTTCAAAGTTAACCAAGCCTTTCCAAGTACCCTTTGTGTTCTTTAGTGATCCATCTAATCGAGCTTATCCTTTAGTGCGTTCTTTTAAAGTTTTCTTTTGATTGGTGTTTTGTTCTTAGTATGTCCGTTTGTTTGTCCGCTTTGTATGTTGTGCCCGATGATTGATGCGCTTAGAGTGCACCCCGTTCGAGAAGCTTTAAAGAGCAAGAGGTGAAGACATTCGAGCAACTACTTTGGTTAAAGGCAAGTGTGTCCTTGATCTTTTGTCCTAAGAATTATGTTTAAACACTCATTGCATATGCTTGCATTAATATGATGGGACCCATGTTTAAGGTTTGACTAGTGTTATTTATCCTGTGCCTTGATCAAACGGGTTTATCTTTATGTTGGGTAGTTATGCTTAGTTGCTATACCTTGGGATATGGTGGTTCTAATGAACAACAATGATAAACATGCTTTACTTTGATGCTATATATCTCTGTTTAATACAAGATCACTGTGCATTAATCGGAACATGGAGAACCACCCAGGAAAACAGTGCTACCACAAGACATATGGCTCTGTCTTGGCTTATTAATTAGTGAACTAGGTGTTAGGTATGCTTTACCCGATAAGGGTTGGGGGCGGCGGGTAGTGGCGTATGGACTGCTCGGGCGTAGGTGTGGGCTTAGCTAAGACACGGTACTCGTCCGGAGCTTTATACGTTGCACCGACCGGGTAACCTAGCGGGCGACCTACATCCGGGCATCTTTGTAACGGCCTCGTAGCGTCCCTATGCAATCACACCTCGGTAGTGTGGTATGATGCCTAGCTAGCATCGCATGGTTGGGTTTAAAGTTCTTCGGGACTTTTACGCGACTTGTGGGTAAAGATGTACGACCTCTCGCAGTGTAAAACTAATCGATTAGCCGTGCCCACGGTCACGGGGCGGCCCGGACCCTCAAATGATAATTAAACTCGAAGATGGACTTAAATCGCTCTCTCTCTCTGGTTATGCTTGCCATGTGCTTATGGCGTATTTCTTACCTTATGCTTAATTGTGGGTTGGTATAAACTTATATTTTATTAGTAATCAGGTGCTAATAAAATTTGATCAACTAAAATTGCTTAAATGCTTATAGCCCAGTCCACTATAAAGTCTTTGCATTCATTCTTTTCTCCACACTTGCTGAGTACGACAAGTGCTCACCCTTGCTATAAACATTGTTGCTCAGAAGGAGGAGGCTACTCTGAAGTCTTGTGAAGATGTTGATGAGTGCTAGGCGTACGCAACCCCCAGTCGACTGCCTGTGATGTTTGGAGCCTTCGTTTCCAGGATAAAGCGTAAATCTCTGATAATCTTTCTTTTTCTTACGTGATATTGTTTCTGTATTCACTTTTATGTCACTATATGCATGAAACTTGATCCTGGCATGCATATAGGTTTGCACTTGGTTTCCTTCGGAAAATCGGGTGTGACAGAGTGGTATCAGAGCTGTATCGACTGTAGGACGTAAGCCTAGCACTAGTATTGGTCGTTTCTCAATGCCTCTTTTGTTCTACAATCCATTCTTACCCTATCCTTGACCTCTCTGACGAATGATCTCACATCTTAACCATCTTCTTATCTTCATACCATGAATTCTTGTATATTTATCTTCACTCTCCTTGAACAACTCTTCGACCCCGCCTATTCATTCCCTCAAGCAATAAACACCCCTTGATTTATTGGTGGAATTGTTACCCTAAACATTCCATCTATTCGCGCAGCTCTCTCACACATCAGCGCTGTCTTAATTTTATCTCGAGCTACCGAACTCCGATTGGCATGAAACCAGTTGGGTTAGTTCCTAAATTTCATAAGTGAATTTCTGTCAAAAATTCAGCCCTATCCAGTACATGTTCCAGGAGCTATGCTCGAAGCATTGGAGCTATCAGAATCTGTAAACCCTGCTGACCTAGTTACCTTCAATATTCTATATCTCGGGCTATAGACCTCCGATTGAGGTAAATCCAATTGGAGTAGTTCAGGAATTTCATCAGCTTCGTTCTGTCCAAAATTCAGCAGTATTCGTTTTGTATCCAAGGAGATACCTACGAATTAGTGGAGCATTCAGAATCTGCCAACGCTGCTGACATAGCCATCTTGTTTGATTCATATCTCGAGTTCTGAACCTCCGATTGAGGTGATTCCAGTTGGGTTGAACTCATAATTTCGTACTCCTTGATCTGGGAAAAATCCATTATTTATGGAGATCCCTGCTGGGAGCTACATCTGATCTATTAGGAGGATACCCCTGACTTATTTAACAACGTGTAGTGACGTTCCCTTTAGCTATGCCTTGATTGGTGGAATTCAGTGTTTGCTTGATGATGCTTGGTTTTATGACATTGCTTGTGTTGGTTCTTTGTGGTGAGTGTTGGTGTATTGTGGGTCTTCCACCTACGATGACATCAGTTGCCTAGTTGGGTTTTCCTTTTGTACCTCCCACATCCTTGCTATCTCTCTCTCGTTCTAATGAAGGACATCATAAGAAGGAATTGAAGACAAGACCAAAGTCAACAAGCAAATGCTACTTGTCACCATCGTTAGGTAAAGTGAGCAAGATGAAGAAAAGAAGGCCTCACTCTACTTTCCTTCCCACCTTGAGCTTGCTCCTATCCCATCAAACTCACTCTGATGAAGACCCCAATGAATAAGGCAAGATGAGGAATAACGATTTCACACTCATCGACAAAAGAGGATGACCACCTACCTACTTTGGGAGCAACGCCTTTGTTTATCTCCCTCCTCCTTGCTTCTTCTTTCTTCGAATCTCGGGACGAGATTCTGTTTAAGGGGGGTAGATTTGTCACACCCCGAAATTTCCAATTTCAGGATGTGAATAGAGAGAATAATTAAATAACGATTTTCCGATAATTTTAAATTTTTCCAACATTTATTTTTCTTTACAGGGAATATAGTATAGGAAAAATCCTTTGTTTGATTTTCTAAATTAAATAAAAAGTTATGTGTGTTGCATTCATGCCGATGCATCTAGTGGTTCTTGAGTGTAAAAGGTTTCAAAAATGCGATTAGGAGCTGTCCAAATCCTTCCGAGAATTTTCCGGACTTTTCTGGGATTTATTCTCATTTTCCTTGAGCCATTTCTATTTATTAGAAGGCGCTAAAATCTTTTTCATAAGCACCAAATGCTTTATTTGGATTGTTCATGACCTAATCTATCTCTAGGAATTTTCCTGGATTTTTTGTGATTTTACGAGTATTTTTGGTGCTTTAAAATAATTCACGAATTTTACGGATTATTTTTCGCACCGGAAATAGCTTACGGAAAAAAAACAAAAAAAAGAAAACCTATCCTAACGGGCCGAGCCCGGAGGCCCGACCCGGTCCGCCCGGCCTGCCCGCGCCGGCCCGGCCCGGCGGCCGGCGGGGCCCGGGGGCCCATTCGGCCGGCGGCCATGGCCGCCGCCGGGCGAGCCGCGCCCCGAGCACGCACCCCATAAAAGGGGAGGCCGGCCCCGCGCGCCGCCTCCCCGCCGGCCGCCCCTAGCGCCCTCGCTCCCCGTCGCCGCGCGCGCGCCGCCCCCCCGTGCCGCGGACGCCGAACCGCCGCCGGGCTATCTCGCCGCCACGGTTGACCGCAAAATCCGGCCGATTCGGCGTCCTCCGCGCCGGTGAGCACCACCATCGAGTTCCCCTTGATCTACTCTATCCGTTTTGCGCCTCGGCCGAGCTTCTCGTCGCCGGAGCACCGGCGCCGCCGGCCACCAGGGCCGCCGCCGCCCCCTTCCCCGTGCGCCGTGCGGTCCGGCATGAGGTTGAAGATAAGGTGGATTTGCATCCAAGTCCCTGTCTTCCGTGGTAATTTTTAGATCCAATCTTGTGTCTTGCAATGTTTTTCAAATAAAACCCTAGAGCTTTAGATTCCTTCGTTCAGATCCATCCCAAGCACCTTTATAGATCTAACCCTGAGTTTTACCAGCTTAACGAGCACTGTTCACCGTGTCTCGGGAATCTTTTCAGCTACTCCCTGAAATCTACGATTAATCGCGACTAGGTCCCCCGTAATCTCGTTTTGCTCACCAAATCTTCGTTTTAGCTCCGATTTAATCCGTTCAAGTTGCGTTAGGTCCATAATATTGTAAAGCACGCGTTAGTGGTGAGTTTTCACCATGTTTTGTTTCTGAAAATAAAATTAATAATAATTTTGATTAATGACTAGCTATGCATGCTTTTTATAAATAAAAGTAATATAGATCTATACACCGTTTTTCATAAGTAAATTTAATTTGATTAATGTTTCTATCACATGTTTTTTTACATAAAAGTTAATTAGATCTTTATCTCGGTTTTCGTAAACCAAATGTTAATTTGTTTAATCGTTAATTAAACTTTTATAATTAAAAAGTTGATTAGGCTTTTACTCCGGCTTTATAAATAAAAGTTAATCTTGATTAATACCAATTTAATACTGTTTTTGATAATAATATGATCTACTCGAATTACAAAGTTTCGTTTAGATTGTTCCTATAGTTTAGATTTTCTAAATTAAATGTTTAGTCAGTTAATTCATATATGAATCTTTATTAATAAAACTTGACTAGTTCTTTACACCGGTTTCATAAATAAAGTTTAATATTGCATTAATGTCAACACAGGGTATTTTATTTCTGAAATATCCTTTATATTTGTTTTGTTAATTAAAATGAACCTAGCTCATAGCCTTGCTCTCTCATATATGCAAAACGTTTGTTAGACGTTCTTTTCTCAGCTCAATCTAAGTGTAATCTTTCCGATTCTTGCTCAATCTTTCACAACCATCTCTTCAAAGTTAACCAAGCCTTTCCAAGCACCCTTTGTGTTCTTTAGTGATCCATCTAATCGAGCTTATCCTTTAGTGCGTTCTTTTAAAGTTTTCTTTTTGATTGGTGTTTTGTTCTTAGTATGTCCGTTTGTTTGTCCGCTTTGTATGTTGTGCCCGATGATTGATGCGCTTAGAGTGCACCCCGTTCGAGAAGCTTTAAAGAGCAAGAGGTGAAGACATTCGAGCAACTACTTTGGTTAAAGGCAAGTGTGTCCTTGATCTTTTGTCCTAAGAATTATGTTTAATCACTCATTGCATATGCTTGCATTAATATGATGGGACCCATGTTTAAGGTTTGACTAGTGTTATTTATCCTGTGCCTTGATCAAACGGGTTTATCTTTATGTTGGGTAGCTATGCTTAGTTGCTATACCTTGGGATATGGTGGTTTTAATGAACAACAATGGTGAACATGCTTTACTTTGATGCTATATATCTCTGTTTAATACAAGATCACTGTGCATTAATCGGAACATGGAGAACCACCCGGAAAACGGTGCTACCACAAGACATATGGCTCTGTCTTGGCTTATTAATTAGTGAACTAGGTGTTAGGTATGCTTTACCCGATAAGGGTTGGGGGCCGGCGGGTAGTGGCGTATGGACTCGCTCGGGCGTAGGTGTGGGCTTAGCTAAGACACGGTACTCGTCCGGGAGCTTTATACGTTGCACCGACCGGGTAACCTAGCGGGCGACCTACATCCGGGCATCTTTGTAACGGCCTCGTAGCGTCCCTATGCAATCACACCTCGGCGGTGTGGTATGATGCCTAGCTAGCATCGCATGGTTGGGTTTAAAGTTCTTCGGGACTTTTACGCGACTTGTGGGTAAAGATGTACGACCTCTGCGAGTGTAAAACTAATCGATTAGCCGTGCCCACGGTCACGGGCGGCCTGGACCCTCAAATGATAATTAAACTCGAAGATGGACTTAAATCGCTCTCTCTCTCTCGGTTATGCTTGCCATGTGCTTATGGCGTATTTCTTACCTTATGCTTAATTGTGGGATGGTATAAACTTATACTTTATTAGTAATCGGGTGCTAATAAAATTTGACCAACTAAAATTGCTTAAATGCTTATAGCCCGAGTCCACTATAAAGCCTTTGCATTCATTCTTTTCTCTTCGATTCTTGAGTACGACAAGTGCTCACCCTTGCTATAAACATTGTTGCTCGAAGGAGGAGGCTACTCGAAGTCTTGTGAAGATGTTGATGAGTGCTAGGCATACGCAACCCCCGCCGACCGCCCTTTGTGATGTTTGGAGCCTTCGTTTCCGAGATTAAGCGTAAATCTCTCGATAATGTTTCTTTTTCTTACGTGATACTCGTTTACGTATTCACTTTTATGTCACTATATGCATGAAACTTGATCCTGGCATGCATATAGGTATGCACTTGGTTTCCTTCGGAAAATCGGGTGTGACATAAAGCTTGTCTCCGACGAAGACGTAGGACTTGGCGCGGCGGAGCGGTTGTTCGGCCGCGTTCTTGTCGGAGGGGACCTTACGCTCGCCGAGGTAGTCGATGAAGGGTTGCCTCCGGTCCACGTCGATCATCATGACCTCCCGGCCCGGGGTGGTGGATGGGCCGGGACCGGTGGTCGGTGGCGCCGGCTCCGGGATGGATGGCGCGTGAAGCTCGTGGACGAAGACGCCCGCCGGTACTTGAGCGCGGGTGGATCCAAGCTTCGAGAGGACGTCCGCGCAACGTTGTTGTCGCGGACGATGTGATGGAACTCGAGTCCATAGAATTTGTTCTCGAGCTTGCGGACTTCTAGGCGTATGGCGTCCATGTTCTCCTTGTTGCGGTCCCGGGACTTGTTGACTTGGTTGATGACCACCGCGAGTCGCCGTAGACTAGTAGCCGCTTGATGCCTAGTGAAGCCGCGAGGCGGAGCCCGTGTAGGAGGGCTTCGTACTCGGCTTCGTTGTTTGAGACCTTCCCGGAAGATCTCAGGACGTACTTGAGTTGTTCGCCCGTTGGAGAGATCGGGGAGTACCCCTACACCGCGCCCTCGAGGTTGAGTGAGCCGTCGAAGTACATCACCCAATGCTCGGTCGCACGGTGGGGAGTGGGCAACGGTTCTTCCGCCACTCTGCCATGAAGTCGACTAGTGCTTGCGACTTGATGGCTGTGCGTGGCTTGAAGTCGATGGTGAGGGCGCCGAGCTCGATAGCCCACTTGGAGATTCTTCCGGTGGCGTCTTGGTTCCTCAAGATGTCGCCGAGCGGGTAGTCGGTGACGACGGAGACCGAGTACTCCTGGAAGTAGTGTCGTAGCTTCCGCGAGGTGATGAGTAGAGCGTACAGGAGCTTCGCACGGGCCGGTAGCGAGCCTTGGACTCTGATAGAACCTCGCGGACGAAGTAGGCCGGGCGCCCCGGCCCGGGTAGGCGTGGCCATCTTCCTCGCCGCTCGACAACGATGGCGATCGCGACCACGTGAGTAGTCGCGGCTAGGTAGAGCGATGTCGCTCGCCCTTGTGAGGAGCCGTGAGGATCGGTGGCTTTGATAGGAAGTCCTTGAGCTGGGCAAGGGCTTGATCCGCCTCTGGAGTCCACACGAACTTCTCGTGATGCTTGAGTAGTTTGAAGAAGGGGAGGCCCCGTTCTCCCAGCCTCGAGATGAATCTGTTCAACGCCTCCATACACCCCGTCGGCTTACGGACGTCTTTGATGCTCGTGGGAGCTTTCATGCTCGGTGATGGCGGAGATCTACTCGGGGTTGGCTTCAATGCCGCGCCGGGCCGATGATGAAGCCGAGTAGTTTGCCCGAAGGGACGCCGAAGACGCACTTGTTCGGGTTGAGCTTCCGGCGGTACTCGCGCATTGATGCGAAGGTCTCTTCAAGGTCGTCGATGAGGGTATTGGAGTCCCCGGTTTTGACAACCACGTCATCCACGTAGGCCTCGATGTTCTTGTTGAGTTGCCGCTTGAAGCGAGCTTGGATGGCCCGTTGGTAGGTAGCGCCGGCGTTCTTCAACCCGAATGACATGGTCGTGTAGTAGTACGCGCCAAACGTGGTGATGAACGTGGTCTTCTCCTGGTCTTCCTCCTTGATTGCGATCCGGTGGTACCGGAGTAGCGATCGAGGAAGCGAGAGCGGTCGCGGCCCGCCGTGGAGTCGATGACTTGATCAATCCGCGGCAACCCGAAGGGGTCCTTGGGGGCGGTGCTTGTTGAGGTCGGTGTAGTCGACGCACATCCTCCACTCGTTCGAATTCTTCTTGCGGACGAGGACGGGGTTAACGAGCCACTCGGGATGGAAAACTTCTCGATGAAGCCACCGCAAGTAGCTTGGCGAGCTCCTTCTTGATAGCGTCCCGTCTATCGTCGGCAAAACGTCGGAGGTGTTGTCGCTTAGGGGTGGCCTTTGGATCGACGTTGAGGCAGTGCTCGATCAGCTCCCCAGGCACTCCTGGCATGTCCGCTGGCTTCCACGCGAAGATGTCGCGGTTAGCCCGAAGAAAGCTGATGAGCGCGTCTTCCTATTTGGGGTCGAGGCCAGCCCCGGATGGTGGTGGTCTTGCTGGGGTCGCCTGTTCCGAGGTCGGCCGTCTTGACGAGTACCTCCTCAGGTGGCTGAGGCTTGTTGGCGCTGTCAGACTTCTCTGGGATGTCGAGTTCACTTGTAGCAAGCTTCTTCGACGCGGCGTAGACCTCCATCATCGCGTTGGGTACTTGGTTTGTAGAGGCGATCGCCACGGCTTCTGTGTCGCAGTCGTGGGAGATCTTCAAGTCCCCTTGGAGGGAGAGTACACCGGCTGGACTTGGCATCTTGAGTACCAAGTAGGTGTAGTGGGGCACCGCCATGAACTTGGCGATGGCCGGTCTGCCGAGGATGGCGTGGTAGGAGGTCTCGAAGTCCGCGACCTCGAACTTGATGTACTCGGTACGGTAGTTGTCCCGAGACGCCCCGAAGGTAACTGGCAGGACCACTGAGCCCAGTGGAATAGCCGCGTTGCCGGGGACGATGCCGTAGAAAGGCGTGCTGCTCTTGGTGAGCATGGGGGTGACGTCGAGCTTCATTTTCTTCAAGGTTTTGGTGAAGAGGACGTTGAGCCCACTTCCACCGTCGATGAGCACCTTGTTGAGCTTGGAGCCCGCCACCGTTGGCTTCAGGACGAGGGGGAATCGTCTGGTTCGGAGAAGCTTGTCCATTGGTCCGCGCGGGAGAAGGTGATGGGTACCTCCGACCACCTGAGAGGGGTCGGGACTGCTGGTTCGATGGACATCACTTCACGACGGGTAGCCTTCTGCTCCCGCCTGCTGGGCAGTCCGCCGAAGAGGACATTGACGGTCTTCTCGGGTTCTTGGAAGTCGTTGTTGTCGCCGTCCTTCTTCTTGCCCTTTTGTTCGTGAGGGTGCGGTGGCTCCGACGTATCCTTGAGTGCATGCCCGAGTTGGTAGCACTACTCGGTAGTGTGGTTGCCGTTTGGATGCCACGGGCACTTCTCCTTCGGCGGGTCTTTGAAACCGCCGAGTTCTTCTTCGAGTTCCCTTTCGCAGGGCGGCTGGATAGCCGCGACGGTGTTGTACGGCTTGCGCTTGCGGTTGGGACCCGAGTAGTTGCTTTGTTGTTGTTGTTGTTGCGGCCGCCTTGGTTTGTGTTCTTTGCCGCGCCGCCGCCGCCACGGTTCTCGCTTGGACTTGCCGCGGATGGCGTCGTACTTAGCGTTGGCTTTGTCCTCTTCGTCCGCCCGGGACGTGATCATGTCCTTGAGGTGGGGGATGGACTGGGACGGCGACGACCGAAGTCTTCAAAGGTGCGGTGATGGTAGAGGCCGTCTCGGAAGAGGTCGATGACCTCCTTGTCGGTGACGTCGACGACGGTAGCGCGCTTGTCGAAAAAACGGCGCATGTACTTGCGGAGGGTCTAACCCTGTTCTCGCTTGATCATAGCCGAGTCCATGCGAGTACCCGATCGGCCCATGGCGCCCGCGAAGTTGCTCGTGAACTGCTCCTTCGGCTGGTCCCACTTGTCGATCGAGTGCTTATCCGGCGACTCGAGCCATGTGAGTGGTGCTTGGTCCGGGCGAAGGGGAAGTAGAGGCACTTGGTGTCGGCCGTTGCCGCCGGCGTTCTCGATGGAGAGGGCGTAGCATCGGAGCCACTGGATGGGATCCTGCTTCGCGTCGTACTTGGTGATCCCCAAAGGCTTGAACTTGTCGGGGAGGAGCAGGTTGCGAAGTCGAGGTGAGAAGGCGGGGAAGCCGTCGCCCTCAGCGGCAGTGGTCGACTTCTTCCGCCGCAGCTCCTCAATCTTCTGGCGAGCGTCGTACCCGTCGTGCGAGGCGCCGGAGGCGTGGCTGTTCGCGTGGCCTCGGCCGCCGCGGCCGCCGCCGCCCCCGGCTCTCTGTTGGCCCCATGGTGGAGGCCGCCGCCGTCGGCCCCCGCCGCCGTCGGGATCGTTGCCACCGCCACCGGCCGGAGCGCGGTGGGGGACAACTTCTCGGTTGGCTTGGTCTTGTAGTGAAGGTCCGCCGCCGTTGGAGCGGCGGTGGTTTGGCTCGGCCGGGGAGGTCGGCGCGAGTACGGTTGGGACCGCATTGGCGCCGCGACTAGTAGCCTCGTTGTCGCGGGGTTCGGTCCGGAGGAGGTTGGTTGACTCTGTTGTCGACCCGCATGAAGTAGGCTTCTTCAGCGAGCTTGGCGATGACCTCTCCAGCGCGTATGCCCTGAGCCTGGCGTGCGATCGTTGTGATCGACATGAGGCACTGCTCAGGGGTGGTGTGTACTCTGCTCTCGACCGCCTCGAGAGCTTCCGCAAGGTTGCGGATGGGGAGGTTGTCTCTGAGCCGCCGGCGCCGTTCGCTGCGTTTTCTGTTACGCTCACGTCGAGCGTCCCTGTTGGCGGCGGTCTCGTCTGCAGGTGCGTCAGCAGACAGCTCGTCTGCGGAGATGTCCTCCAGGTACCTGTCCTCAGCCGTGCCTGAAGGTCTCCGGGGTGTCGCCGGCAGCCATGAAGACTTGGCGATCGGGGGTGCCAAGGCTGGACTCAGAGGGTGCCACCTCAGTTGGTGTGTTTGAGTCAGCCCGGCTAGTGGTGTTCCCTCTGGAACGGTAGCGAGTCGATGTAGGCGACGTAACGTGAGTCCCCCTTTGCCAGGTCAGCGGGCTTGCGGTCGGCCGCAGACGTATCTTCCGGCCGGGGTTGATTTTGTAACCGGCCCGCGAGGCCGGCCCCGACAAGGGAAGCTCGGTGGAGTCGTCTTCGGACTCGGGCTCCTCGGGGGTCCGACCCGAAGTCGAACTCGAAGTCCGGGTTCGAGTAGAACTCGGAGAGAGGGCGGAGTCCGAAACGCGGTCGAGGACGGCGTCGGAGTCCGAGTTGTACTCGGGTATGGGCTCCTTGCCGGCCGGCGTGGAGTAGGAGCCCCCGTGCGGGCCCGACCGAGAATGCGGGGGCCACGCGCGGAGTGCTCGCGTGGCGAGGGGACCGCCCGTGATGGCCGAGCAGCCGGCTCACATGCGATGGCCCATGGCGACGTCGGGTTCGAGTTGGAGACGGACTCGGGCTCGAAGTCAACGTGGTGGTTGAAGAGTGAAATTTCGCCGAACTTGCCGGCGAGGTCGCCCGTGACCACTTCGGGGAAGAGTCACGAAGCTCGTCGTCGGGTTGGGCCGCATGGTCGGGCGGCGTTGGAAGGAGCCCGCGCCATCGGCGAGTGCGGACCCGGTGCGCCGAAGACGAAGGTGTCGCCGCGGTTGAAGGCGATGGTTGGCTTGAAGTGGACGGGAGCCGTCGAGTTCGCCATGTGATCTCGAGCGAGAGCCCCTACCTGGCGCGCCAGCTGTCGGTGTTTTAGACCGGCAACCTACTACGGGGAGTACCCGAAGTAGATGATCGTGACTCGCCGAGATCGGTAACTCGAAGGATGAGACACGTGGCACACAATTTAGACGAGTTCGGGCCGCGAGTTGCGTAATACCCTACGTCCCGTATGCCGCGTAGCTCGGATTGATAGGGCACAATTACAAGATGGTGCAATAGTGCACCGTGGGTTGTAGGGGATTGGATGAGGTGATCCCGAGATCGGTCCCCGCCTCGCCTTATATAGTCGGGAGGCGGGGTTACAAGTCGGAGTAGGGAAAGAGTACTAGTCGAGTACGTCTAGGAGTCCTCTATACGATTGCCAAACATGTACGGCTCCCTAACCGAGTACTACTCCCGTGTAGTCCTTGTGCTCCACGCCTTCGGTGCCGTGTAGCGCAAGCCGGTAGTCCCGGGGGCCCACCGAGTAGTCGGTCCCGGTACCCACCGAGGTAGTGGGCCCGGGGAGGTCCATACGACACTAGGATCTCCAAATGCAGACTATGTTCTCGCCAAAAGAACTTTCGAATTGTTGGCGCTTTGATGTTTGCGATTGGTTTTGCTTCTACCCACTTCGTGAAATAATCGACGGTAACAATTGCGAATCGGCAATTCCCTTGAGTCGTTGGCAATGGCCCTACTAAATCCATTCCCCACCTTTGTAGTGGCCAATATGGTGGAACCAAGTGAACTGGCATGGAAGGTATGTTTTGTTGATTCACTGTTTTCTAGCATGCTTCACATTGCCAACCAAGTGCCTTAGCATCTATGTTTATGGTTGGCCAAATAGCCTTCAACTCAAAGAATATTCCTAGTGTGAACACACACACAAATGTCTTTTACATCTCATATATTTACAAGCCTGCCACTAGTTCACACGCTAAGCGCGGACTTTTTGAGATGACAACTTTGACTTTGCTTCTTTCTAGTTCGTGAATCTCCCCGCTCATGAAATCTTCACGCACCGTGACCCCCGAACTCGTCCTCCATCATATTCCCGAATTTCACGGATTCCCGAAGTTCGTGGCTCCGCGTTCATGGCTTTGAGTCTTCACGAATTCGCGACTTCGAGGCTTCGCGGGTTCAAGATTCCGAGCCATCGCGCGTTCGCGACTCCGTGGCTTCGAGAGTTCGGGACTCCGGACCACCGCGCATTCGCGTCTCCTAGACTTCGTGAGTCCCGGACTCCGCATCTTCGCGAGTTCTTTGCTCCCGAAAACTTGCATCACAAATTTCATTAACCTCGACGTTTCGTGGGTGACATGTTTTCCCGAATTCCCCAACAATCCCGTAGCCACGCGAGGGGTATAACATAGTACAAAATTCTGGTTTTGACCATGGTGAAAGAGATCAACGTAGTTTTAAGATTGTATTGCATACTATATGCTCGAAAAGTGGTCAGAATAATTAACTTTGTTTTCACTTAATGACGGGCCATCCTAAAAAGTTAATATCCTTACATGTTTGTTGTCTTCTTGTTATAATTTATGTCCCAATGTAGCACTAATCAAGATAATTTGAGATTGTGCGTGCGCTGCAGGGCTATCTTTATGGAATTTTATTATACAAAAGATACAGTACACAAACAACAACCAATTAAATTATATCTCGATATGAAGATATAGGAATAACAGCTTGAGAACAATCGTAAGAACCAAATCATCTGTACCACTCACGCCAGAGACAATAATCAAATAATTTAGTAGTAGTAAAATATGTCATGAAAAAATAATCTACTTGTAGAAGGTGAATCAAACAAATTCCAAAAAACACTGCTGCCATGCCTAAATTGTAGTTGCTCCAAAAAAAACTTTGCCGTGCGCAAACCTTTGATGCATGACAAAGATTTTTCCCATGGCGCTCCTCCGCCTCGGATATAGTTGCTCAAAAAAATTAAAAACTTTGCCATGAGCCTCAACCATTAACCCATCACAAAAAATTTTGTTCGTCGTGTGCTTCCTTTTGATGCACGACAAAAAATTTACTTTGTTGTGCGCTTTTAGTTTGCACACGGTACCCCCCACCCCAAATAAAATTCTCCTCACCTTAAAAATTTTTCTACTCCATACATTCAATATAGAGGTCATCATGTTAAAATTTGGTACTTTTTTCACTTGTTTGTTATATTTAACTAATTAATTTCATTTCAAGCTATTTTTGAATCAAATCAAATTTGAACTAAAAGTGATTCAAATAATAGAATAAAATCAGTGGAAAATACATTAATGTTGTTTTCCTCAATCGAAGACTTTTTCCCTGAAATCAAATGAAAATTTGAACATCTTGAACATCTGAATGATTTTAAAGTTCTAAACAAACAAATAAAAATCATAAAATTTGTTAGTATATCATATCAGTCATGGAGGCAGTGATAAAAAATTGATTGAGTTTCGAACATTTTGTAATGTACGATACTAACAGATCGAAACACCTCCGAAGAAGTTTCAGAGCATTGATAGATATGTGGTTAAATTTATAAGCAAAGTTTCGTTGGAATTGTGTTTAAGATTAGAAGTTTTACTATATGAAATAGACAACATAAATCATGTCATGTAAACTTTTTGTAATTTTTAGAATTAATTGGATGATCTTAATTAATTAACCATTATTATATAATTTATTACTTGTCGTTGGTCAAGTGCAGACGCAAGGCGAAAGGAACTTTACACCATGCGTCGATAGACCAACACACAACAATTCAATCACAGGCCCACCCGACGCACGGCAAACGAACAACATGCTAACCCTATAGCGGCAGCCTCATCGTATCTTCACCTCCCCATACCTAACCCTACCTACCCCAACCTGCACACCTCACTATCTCAATGTTCCCGCTACCGGCCCCATCCTCCCTTTCAAGCTGTTGTCGCCCCCTCCATTCTCTAACGCCACGGAGGGTCGACTTCCATTGCGCATGATCCGCATGGCCCCAAGCTCAGGAAAGTAGGAGATGTGGCCTCATGTTTGTCCCTATCCTACCGCCACCGCTGCCCCTTCCCTCCTCCGGCGGCCCTCGACGGGTCAACTCTTGGGGCCGAATCCACGTGGCTCTAAGGTCGGGGATGAGTAGGAGAGGGGGGCCACATCCTCCGGTCGGCGGCGGCCCAAGCTCGAGGCTCCCATTGGCGGCAGCGGCGGTGGCACCGAGCTAGGGGTTCCGGTAGTGCGGCCCTCTCTCGGCGGCGGTGGATCCCTCTCCTCCCTCAACCTAGGTTTGCTCTCTCTCTCTCTCTCTCTCTCTCTCTCTCTCTCTCTCTCTCTCTCTTGATCTCTCTCTCTCCCTCCCTCTCACTCGCTCCCTCTCGCTCTCTCTCCCCCCCTCTCTCTATGCCAGATTAGCAGACCTACAACAACGCGATGGCAACGGTTTAGATCTGGTAGTGCAGCGGCGGGCATGGGATCCGACAGTGCTGCCTCCTTACCAACACGTTCAGCCCTAGGTTCTCTCTCTCATCTCACTTTTTTCACAGGTGGGGCGGCGACGTGGTGGCCGCGATAGTGAATGTGATGGCCGCGGTGGTAAACATGGTGGCGGTGGATGTGGTGGCAGCGGGTGCAGCGGTGATGTGTGTTGTGGGACGGATAGCAGTGGCAGATGGGCCGGGGTGGCAAAGATTTTTGGAAGAGGATTTTTTTAATGTTGTGAAAAATGTTTGACGCGGAGCCCAACAAGCAGCGCACGACAAAGTTCCATTTGCCATGCGAATCGGCCGTTGTGCGATCTTTGCTAGGGATGGATTCGGTTGTGTGGAAATCCGAATTATCCGTATTCGTATCCGCTAGCTACGCTAATATGGATATCCGTATTCGTATTCGTTTTCAATATGGATGTCGGATGGATGTATTCGAACCGATTTTTAATATTATCCGTACTCGACATTATCCAAATTATCCGAAGCATAAAATAAAGTACCCATAGAAACCATTTAAAATTTATTTATATTACTGAATACAAATTACAAATGATGTTTATTTTAATATTGATAGTAAAATAATTATTTACACCATTTTAACTATAAAAAACTATATATATGACAACTAACTAAATATTCTAATTTTATATTACTAAATTATAAGTATATGTTTAATTAATTTGTATGTGTCTAATCATAGTAATTTTAAATACATTATATTATTTAGAAAATAAATAAATTATATTTAAATGTATTTATGTATTATTTTTACTAATAAAATATGTTTATAGATTTACAAAATTACTTATTTTATATTTATTGTGATATATTAATTAATTAATATGTTATTTGCAATAAGATATCTATTATGTATAATGATTATAATTTACTCTCTACTTGTAACATGAATTGATCAATTATAAAACCATCAACAAATGACATTGATACTCATTATGACTCTATGCTATGAATCGAGTAAGTATTCGAATGCGAATCCGAATTCGAAATATCTCGTTTTGTGTTCGTATTTGATAATATTCGTATTTGTATCCGAATTCGAAATAAAATGCGGTAAATAGTGACATCCGAATTCGTATCCGTGCGTATCCGATCCGAATCCATCCCTAGTCTTTGCCATGCGCACTGGTGAAAAGTCACAGTAAAGGGTTTGCCGTGCGTTTTTTTGGTCTTTGCCATACGCCATTGATGCACGACAAATATTTTGTTTCAGGTAGTGATTGACCTATTGAAATTTTTATTCATGTTGTTTGCAGGTGGGAATAAGCTCGGGAAGCTTCTATCTCTGAATGTCCATTCCAAGTTACGCATGCTCTCTGAACCATTGTCAATTTTTGCTCAACATGTTTAAGGGTGTGATGCCAAATTACGTATGCAACCTAACTTAATTACTTTGTATTCTTGCAAACTTTTTTCCTGACGGCTTGGTGCATGTACAGACCCACATTATATTTTATACGGAGAACATTGATATCTCAGCTGCGGTCATATTGCTATTGGCCCTGTTTGGATACCCTAACAAGGTTTGAGTTAGAGTTAGAGTTAGAGTTAGTTTCCATAGGTGTTTAGATGGAATGACTAGGATTATATTAAATGTAATGTGTGGGTGGAGGGAGAGAGAAAAGTCACTTTTTGGTGGACCCAGCATGAACTAGCTCCAATAAGCACATCTTAGGTGGGATAGTTTTTTGGGTGTCTTAGATGCAAACTAGTTGAGCTCCAACTGGCTAAAAATAACTAGCTCATGGATCCAAACAAGGCCATTGTTTTGGCTAGCAAGATTGTCATTGGGTCCTGTCATGTATCATCATGAGTCAAAGGAAAGTCTAAATAGAGTTTTATGAAGACTTTCGTGACATTAAATTTGATATATCATATATATCTCCAGTTTTGTTGACACAACGACAAGAGAATGAGTGAGTTTCGTGGGATGTAAAGAGAGTTCGATCACCGTGAAAGTCCACCGATACAGTTATCTAATTTTTAGTTTATGTAACTATACTACGAATATGCAGGGGCGGAGGTACCCCGTCGGCGGGGGTGGGGCGGCCGCCCGAGCTACCAAGATGCTAACATACTATCTATCTTACACCTTTGAACACTAAACCTTACCCCTACCCATCCGTTTGTGTGCCAAACATGACATCGTGTGCCCATGAACGAGCTAATAACGTGCATGAGAAGGAAGATGATCTTGTGTGCGTCTGTATTCCTTATCCATTTTTTCTTGTAGTTTGTGATGGTGGTAATATATACTTCGGTGTGAATTTGCATTTTTTTAATTCCTAATCGCGTTAATTCGCCTCGGCTATAAATTGTTTCGGCTCCGCCACCGGGAATATGTGCATTGAGACTAGCCTAACGCATTTAGTGCAAATGAGCAGCTGAAAATGAAGGTAGCTCAGCTCAAGTTTAAGGGCACGTACAACGCGTCCTTTTACCCCGCTCGGTATACCGGCGAATTTGCAAAAACACCCCCGCGCGTCCCGGTCGACGAGCTCCCCGTCCTTTCGCGAGTCGACGGGGGAGTCCCGTTCCCCAAGGCCGAACGGACGAGGCCGGCGGCGTTGTACGAGGTCTTCGCCCCAAATCGACGAGCAAGTCGGATCCCGCGTGGCAACCCCACGCGCGGGTGATTGCCCCTTGCCCGCCAAATCCAACTCCCCGTCGCCTTCCCTTGTCCAGGTTCGGAGGTTCCATACTCGGCTCGCGGGGAGGCCGTTCGCCGACGGGAGGGAGAGGGACGTCGTGGAAGAGACCTCCCGGTGCTCCGAGATGTGATTTCTTGGTGCTCTCGGCCGGTCCGCCGCCGCCGTCCGCCGGGCATTGGAGGAGCTCCTCGGCGGGGGGGAGCGCCGCGGCAAGGACGGAGGACCTCGAGCTGCCACAGAGAGGCGGGGGGACGCCGGCCCCCCTCCGCAAAGGCGCCCTCCATTGTCGCTCAACGGGCACGGAGAAGATGTTGGTCCGGTACGGCCGCCCAAGCCCCCGCCTCCATCGCGGGGCCGCCTCTCGCCGATCCGATCGCGGCTCCGGCGCGCGGGGAGAGGCCGCGTCCGCGCGGCGCAAAGGAGAGGGTGCGAGAGAGGAACATAGGTGGCCATCTGCTCTTGCGCCCCGCATCCGCCGCTGCTAAGTGTTGTTGCCGACTTGTTGTGTTGCTCCACCGGTGCTGCCCCCGGCCGTGCGAGGGGAGGGGTTCGAGCTCCGGGCGAGGGCCGGGCCGCCGGTGCAACCGCGCCAACGCCGGTCGGGCCTCGAAGCGAGGTGGGAGGCACGCCGAAGCTAATCGTCGGTGGCCTCCCGGCACCATGACCGCAAGGCACATACGGAGGGGAACGGGGAAGGAGCTCGATGTGGTCATGTGGATGAGGATGACATGAAGTTGCTCCACCACCGGTGCTAGATAATGTAAAGAAAGACGTGGTGCAAAAATATTTGGTGTTCTAATTAAAAATGAAATATTTGATGTTTCTTACCCATTTCATCTATATTTCTTTCGATCTATGATCTAAATATTTCCAATTTATGTGATATGTTGTATCTTTTTTTAAAAATAGTCACACAATGGTCTACACAAATGCATTTGTAGTTGATCTTAAGCTACATACATAGCATTAAACTACTTACAGACGTCATATGTGTCTATGAGTTGTATGACATGTCTGTACATCTGTCTATACGCTAAGTTCGAGGTTCTGCAGACCACCCAACGTCTATGGGTTGTACATGCCCTAATGCGCCATCTGTATGAGCGCCCATTATTGGGCCTGCCTTCGTCGTACCATGTGGCCAATTGGTCCATTGGTCCAGCCCTTGTGATGCACGCTCTATGACCGAGGCAGCAGACAAGCAACTGTGATAGGGTCGGCCAGGAAGACCACAACAGGTCAACAGGACTCTTAAAGACAACAATTGTAGCACATGCAAATAGCAAACTTGTCAGTAGAAATGCATGATCAGAATGAAAATACAATCGTAGGAATCACGTACAAGGCTATATGCATACTGCTAGCTCAACTATTAAGTAGTGCTGCACACATTTCACATTCTTTTGACCTAAATTGCGCGTGGTCAATGCAATATTTTTTCATTTTATTTAATTTTAGAAATTTTATAGTATTATCATTATATTTTGAGCAGTCAAATAGTTGCTTTCTAAGTAATTAAATTCAAAAAATAATACATAATATTTTGTATGTTGCATTCCTGCTGCTGCGCATGCATGCATGTAATTTTTCGTTCTTCAGATTAGTTTATACGACTGTCCCTGAATTTATTTTGCATTAAAATATTTTTTGCACGGGGAGGCATTTTGCATGTGCTCACACAAGGGCGCCCAACTTTGCACACAATATAGATGTCATTGTATTTGTCAGGCACAGTATAGGTAAATAAGTACATCCTGTCTAAGACAATACGTCAGTAGAGATACAGTTTGTTCAATTCAAGAATTTGGAATATTTCAAAAATATTTGTACCGGAGATTAGCAAATTTTTAGTATTATAAACATTAACATCCCTTCGCTCCAACATTGTCGTGCTTCCAAAAATATTCTGCAAACATGCAAGATTTCTATTGGACATGTCCCGGTAATTCAGTAGCGAGCAGTCAGACGACAGTCACTATCAAACGTCAATTGATTATGATCTGAGCAACAACCACGAGCTAACCATGTGCCACTCACACACTACTAGAGATTTTGTCTCACACTTTTCTGCACTTTCACACAATCCAGCCACCTCAAATGGCGGGGTGGAAGGGGTATAAATAGCACAAAGCATCAAACTAGCCGTTGCTAAAAGGTGTTGAAAGTAGTACCATCAGATGATCCGATGCTATGCATTTCCCGAGCGTCGGTTCATCCGGTGTTATAGTCGTTGCCTTCCACTGCACATGACTGTTGACACAATTCATCTGACGCTTCAACCGATGCACCATTGGTTCATCTGGTGCTGAAGACTTCACGGCCAAAACCTTACTATTAGCTTTGTCGGGGCCGTCAAATGAACCGATGCAAATACTGTCATTCATCTAGCTGATCTCTGTCTTGAACTCAAGGTCCGTCAGATGAACCGCTGCCACCACGTCGGTTCATCCGGTGCTAATGCTTCAGTCTCGGCGCCTCTCTGTCTCCTTCAAATTGATCATCGGATAGGCGGACGGCTCTTCTCTTCACTCAATCATGTGACGCAACTAGAATGTGGACCGTCGGTTCATCCGACGGTACCTTTTGCCCTTTTATTCATCACTTAATATACCATCATTTAACATACCACCACTTAACATATCATTACTTATAGCCTCAAAATATATATGAAGTCCAAAATTTTGTTATGCACATGTTAGCTTGCGCATGGTATGTTCACTTCTCTTAACTTGTGGTATGACATGTTAACATGGGCATGGTATGTTAGCTTGGGCATGGTATTTTAACATGTGGTAATATCCATAGGACCTAGGAATGCCTACAAAGACATGCTCAACAATTTGGTTAGACCCATTGATTATGTTGTCATTAATCACCAAAATCAAACTCGAACAAATGACTTATGAGGCCATGTTCGCTATACTCCCCTGTATGCTTTGGAGTGGTTTCAGCTTCCACACGCTAGAAATCTGAATCCGGCGTGTGGTGAGTGGTGTTGATCTCAGTGCCTTCCACCTTGCACAGTCATGACCAACTATCCTAATACACAGATTGCCTCTAATCCACGTACCAGTGCCCAACCACGGCACATTAATTGCATGATCAGGGACACAGGCCGGGAGTGATATGTGTGCCAATCGTGGTCTAATTCACTTATGTTGGAATTGTGTCGAATATTGTGTACTAGTTGGTTACGTTTGAACTTGGAGTTGTATTAGCGGTAGGGTGTAGAGTACGTGTCGGACTCTTGTAACCCGGGCTCCTCATAAATATGAGAGAAGGACCGCTATTGTAACCATGACAACATAGCGACAGACTCGCAGGGGGAAGGCGGTGTATTGCTAGGATCCGGAGCAGCCAGTTGAGATTTGATGAGGTGCGCTCATAGTCATACCCCGGGGATGTAGGCTTCGGTTGAACCTCGTTAACAAATATCGTGCCTCCGGTGTCGTCTGTGATTCTCGCATACATTATCTCTATAGATCAATTATTGCTTCCACGCATTATTATTTATGGTGATGGTATGTTATACCGGGATGAGCCGGATTTGAAGACCATGAAGATCATGAAGGGAGACAAGACTGCGATGGTAGGAGAGAGGACAATGACGCATCTGTACAAGCTGTAAGTTTGTAAAGTTGCAGGTGGATTCATAGAATTTGCAGGGGTAGCAGTGTTTTCTGAAGGCGGTGGGTTTGAGGTAAGGTCAGACTCGTCAGGTGGCTCACCGTGAGCTACAAAGTCAACAACCCAAGTTCGGTGTGCACGGAGGTTCGTGTCACACCTGTTTTTCCAAAGAAAACCAAGTGCATAACTATATGTATGCCAAGATCTATTTTCATACATGTAGTGACATATAAGTGAATACAGAAACAGTATCACGTAAGAAAAAGAGAGATTATCAGAGTTTACGCTTAATCCTGGAAACGAAGGCACCAAACTCCACAAGCAGTCGACTGGGCATTGCGTACGCCTAGAACTCCACAACACTTTCACGCCATCTTCATGTAGTAGCTTCCTCTTTCTGAGCAACGTATATAGAAAGGGTGAGCACTTGTCGTACTCAGCAAGTGTGGGGAAAGGATGAATGCAAAGGCTTTATAGTGGACTGGGCTTTGAGCATTTAGCATTTTAGTTGGACAAATTTTATTAAACAACTATTTACTAGAAAGTATAAGTATATACCATCCCACAATTATCATAAGAGATAGATAAGATACGCCATAAGCATATGGCTAAGAGAACCATAAATCACAATTTAAGTCCATCTTCAAGTTCGATTAATCATGTGAGGGTCCAGGCCACTCTTGACCGTGAGCATGGCTAATCGATTAGTTTTACACTTTGCAGAGGTTGTACATCTCTAATCACAAGTCGCGTAAAAGTTCTAGGAACTTTAAACCCAACCATGCGGTGCTAGCTAGGCACCATACCACACTACCGAGGTGTGATTGCATAGGGACGCTACGAGGCCTTTACAAAGAGTCCTCCCGTGTGTATTAGTCTATAGTAGTATGTCGTAGAGGATATCTTTCGTACCACACTTGTACTCATGGACGGTCAGCCATAGAATACTTCCATTCCAATACCACTCCGGAACAGAAGAGCCATAAAAGCATTCCTCCATCCCCAAACTAATATGTAAGTAATGACCACAAAAAGACTTCCCTAATTACTCGGCCAAGACAATAGCCATATAGTTCTTGTGGTTGCACTGTTATCCTGGGTGGTTCTCCATGTTCCGATTAAACATATCGTCTTGTATATTAAACATCACATATCACATTGGTACATAGAGTAAAAATGTATCAATGTTGTTTATTACCAACCCAGTTGAGCAAACTAAGCAATATCTACCATCAAGATTAATTTAAAAACCCAGTTACAAGGCAAAGGTCAAAAAGTACTAGGCATGATCCTTAATAGGTTCCCATCAAAGTTAATGCAAGGCGTATGCAATAGTGATTAACAACATTATTAGGACAAAATAACAAGGACACACTTGCCTTTAACGAGAGGGTAGTTGCTCAGAATTTTCAATTTCAAGTTCTTCAAAACTTTTCGAACGACGTTCACTCTAAGCGCATCAATCATCGGGCACAAGCATACAAAGCAGACAAACAAACAAACAAAGAACAAGGCACCATTCAAATTAAAGCTTTAAAAGAACGCACTAAAGGATAGGCTCGATTAGATGGATCACTAAAGCACACAAACTGTGCTTAGAGGAAGAAAGGCTTCGTTAACTTTAAAGAGATGGTTGTGAAAGATTGAGCAAGGACCGGAAAGATCACACTGAGATAGAGCTTGATAAAGAACATCTAACGAACGTTTTGCATACATGAGATATCAAGACTATGAGCTAGGTTTATTTCAATTAGAAAAAGATATGTAAGGGATATTTTATAATTAAGATACCCAAGTGGAATTAATTCAAATTACATCTTATTTGCAAAGACCAAAGTACGAACCTAGTCAAATTTTATTTATAAAGATTCATGTATCAATTATACCAATTAATTATTTAACTTAGAAAAGATAAACTATATGATTAATCTAAACGTAACTTTGTGAGTAGATCATGTTATTATTAAAAACAGCATTACATTGGTATTGAGCAAAATTAACATTTATTTATAAAGCCGTAGTAAAAGCCTAATCATCTTTTAATTATAAAAGTTAATTAATCATTAAGCAAATTTATTTGACTTATGGAAAACCGGGTAAAAGATCTAATTAGATTTCATTTACAGAAGCATGTGAGAGAAACATTAATCAAATTAAATTTGATTATGAAAAACGGTGTATAGATCTATATAGCTTTTATTTATAAAAGACATGTTTTCAGAAAACATACATGATGAAAACACACCACTAACGCGTGCTTTACATTATTATGAACCTAATGCAACTTGCACGGATTAAAATGGGGCTAGAACAAAAGATCTATGCATACAACAAGATTGGAAGGACCTATACGCGATTATCTACAGATTTTAGGGGCTAGCAAAGAAGATCTGCAAGACACATGCAATAGTGTTCGTAAAAACTATAAAGATTTGGGTTAGGTCTACAAAAGGGGCTCGCTTTGGATCTAGGGAGTCATATGAAAGAGTTGCAAGACACATAAGATAACATATGTATTTTGAGATTGCACAGGGGCCTAACTGCAAAACTGCCACAACTTCATCTCCTACCTCTGGTCATTGACCGGCGGCAGACAGGGGCCCTGGTCGTTGGGGTCGCCAGCACCCTGGGCGGTCTCCGACTCGGCCGAGGTGTGGAACAGAGAGGGGAGGCAAAGGGGATCGAGGAGTGGTGCTCACCGGCGGAGGAGAGGGGCGGGAGCGGCTGGAATCCGGCCAGCGGCGGAGCTCAGGGTGGCCGGCGGCTTAGCTTCAATGGGCGGCGGCGCTCTGGAGCTCCTCCGACGACGGAAAGTGGCTGAGTATGTTCGGCTCGGCGCGTGGATGCTCGTGGTGACGGCGGCTTGCTCCGAGAGGACCTCTAACCAGTGAATCGGCGGAGGGAAACCGGCGGCGGCGCTCGACTCAGCGGCTAGGTCCGGCGCGGCGCGGCGCGGGCGGCGGAGGCGGCGAGGGGCGAGGCGCGCGGGAGGCTCGGGCGCACGGCCTTTTTATGGCGTGGGTGCGAGGTCCCCTTGGCGCGCACGCCAAGGCGGGGCTGTGGTGGCGCCGTGGAGGCCATGGCCTCTAGCTTGGCTAGATGGGCCTCGCGCGGACCTGCGGCTGGGCCAGCGGCGGGCAGAGGGGAGATGGGTTGGGCCATCGGGATCGACCCAATAAATAGATAGGATAGGATTTGTTTTTTTTTCCGTTTTTTTAATGCGAAAACAATTCCAGAAAAATCTAGAAATTGTCTTAAAGCACCAAAACTACTCGAAAAATTCCAAAAATTATAGGATAATTCCCATAGACACATTGGGACACGAACAATCAAAATAAAGTATTTGGAGCTCATGAGAAAGATTTTAGAGCCTTCTAATGAATAGAATAAGCACAGGGAAAATGAGAAAAATTTCCATAAAAGTCCGGAAAATTCTGGGAAGGATTTGGACATCACCTAATCGCATTTTAAAACCTTTTGCACTAAAGAAGCACCAAGATGCATCGGCATGAATGCAACACACATAACTATTTATTTATTTTAGAAAATAAAACAATGATTTTTCCTATACTAGATTTTCTGTAAAGAAAATAAATGTTGAAAAATTTTAAATTAATGAGAAAATTGTTATTTAATTGTTCTCTCTATTCACATCCTGAAATTGGAAATTTCAGGGTGTGACAGTGCGCGCATGACGTCTTCAAGATGGTGAATATTCGCCAAGGAGGAGTTTGTTGGAATTGTGTCGAATATTGTATACTAGTTGGTTAGTTTTGGACTTGGAGTTGTATTAGGGGTAGGGTGTAGAGTACGTGTCGGACTCTTGTAACCCAGGCTCATCATAAATATGAGAGGAGGATCGTTGTTGTAACCATGACGACATAGCGAAAGACTCGACGGGGAAGGCGGCGTATTGCCAGGATCCAGAGCGGCCGGTGTTGAGATTTGGGGAGGTGCGCCCGTAGTCATGCCCCGGGGATGTAGGCTTCAGCTGAACCTCGTTAACAAATATCGTGCCTCCGGTGTCGCCTGTGATTCTCGCATGCATTATGTCGGTGGATCAATTATTGCTTCCGCTCGCTATTACTCTAACAGCTTAGTCCTCGTTCGGTTCGGTTGGCCTCGAATGCATCTGGAATCGTTCCACCTATCAAATGCTATACAAGATTAGGCAAGTGATCCGGCTTAGGGCCCATAGTGACCACGGAATCTAAGGCCACCCACCGACGTTGCAGTGTACGTTTCTGGAGCAGCAGGCCCCAAGGTTGTAGCTCAGTACCGGAATCCGCTTTGCTTGCAGTGTGCCAAAAGCCAAAAACCACACGCCCCCCACCAAACATTAAATCTGATTGTGTTAGCGCACACTGGATGCGGTCCTGCATGCCCTCGTGGTTCACGCGCTGATTCTTATTAGTATCTAGCTAGCTAGTGATGCATGATGCCTGATCGCCCACTGCTTCCCCAGCGACTGCCAGAAGCCACAGCCCACAGAAGCCACGCCGACCCACTGCTAGCTCCTGCCCTCGTCGTTCACGCGCACCACACGGCACCAGGCCCGTCTGGAAACAAATCAATCTCCGTTGGGTCGTAGTCGTAGGGGTTGCAGCAAAATTGCATTGCATGTGCTCACACACCGGCAGGTAGTTAACCATGGAGGGAGATTTCGTTGTGATTGTTAGCTCACTTGTGGGACACCAGTAGTTGAGAAGCCAGCAGTGGAGACAGGTCACACAACGACAGTCAGCATCAATTATTGCTTATGGGACCCGGCATGGGCAACACGTGAAGACATGGTAGATCTACTTAACTTTAGTGCAGATTCTAATCATCAGCTTACGTAGGAAGCTAGCTTCTTACAGAGGAATAGAAGCCAGCCAGGGGCCCTCGCGTCGCTCCGCTTGGGCAACTCGAGGGCGACGCAGCCGCCGCTGCCTAGCTCCCCCAAACCCTAGCCCGGCGAAGCCGCCGCCGTCGTCGCCGGCCGGCGGCGGCGGCCGCCGGCGGCGGAGCCACCAACCGGCGCCCGCTCGCAGCTCGTCGAACCTCCCCACCTTTCCCCTGTTTCTTGCCCCAAATCGCGATGCGCACGGGCGGCCCCCATGGAGGCGGCAGCCGTGGAGCCTTGTCGTGCGCGTGGCGCGGGATCCCCGACCGCCGGCGTTCGACTCCTCCATATCGACGGAGGAGGCAGCGCCCATGGCTCCCGGCGCTGGCCGCGACTGAGAATTTCGGCTCGGCTCCCACCCCAGATCGTCGGCCCGTTGCTCGATCAATTCATCGTGTAGCGTGGTCGTCGGTGCCATTGATGAGATGGGGAGGCTCGTGCAACTCTGAAACCCTAGCCGCTGCTACCCTAGTCCATTCTCTGTTGTGCCTGTGGTGGTCGACGGCCACCGGCTCATCCCGTCGTCGCCGGATCTGGCCATCCGGAGCCCGGATCTGCATGACGGGACCCGTCCGGTTTGACGGCGGCGCCTTCCTTTGTCCCGGACTCCTCGGTGTGCGTGCGGAGATGGCGCTGCCCCTGCATGTCATCGCCTCCCTTGGCTGCCGGAGATGGCGCTGTCATAGCGTGCAAGATCATCGGCGAAAGATTGCAACGATGACGCCTATGGGCGTCATGTCCCTTCCTGAAGGCATTGCGGAGGTGTTCTTGCATTGCATGCCATGCCCTTGTTGTAGCACCTCACACCGCTCGCGCATAAGTGGAAGGCGGGGGTGCCCAAGGAAGGGTCGAGGAGGAGATGATGGGGTCGCAAATCAGTGGCGACTACCCGTCTTCATCGCCACGACGATGGCAGCAGTTTTTCACGCATTCTAACAGTGAGGAACGACATCTCTTTTGTCGAGGGCATATACTTTTTCATTGGCGACAATATTTCGCGCCGCGATGCAACCCGGCGACCCAGCAACGCACAGAGTCGGCGCATGGATCGAAGGTGGCTATTCCGAACGCCACCGATACATCAAGGTGGAGGGGCAACGGTGACGGCACATGATTTCAAGCGTGAGCCGATTTGTCAGCCGTAGTGGGGGTTGTCTACATCCAATGAGTTTCTTTCAAGTTCATTTTGGTGCACGTTGTTTAAGTCATGGTGGCTGTTTTGAAGACCGTCATGAAGCGACATCGATATCTTTAGCACTGTCTTGAGAAGTAAACTCAATTCTTTTTTGGATGTAGTAGATCTTTAGTCAATTTATCATCATGTACTAAAGTTTTTTTTATTTTTTCTTAGTTTTTTAATAAGTTTGGCTGTGTGTGGTCACGCAGAGCCTTTAGGCTGTGTGCGTTACCACAGAGGCCGGAATGTTAATTCCATTATTAAAAGAAAATCAGCTTACGTAGGTGTTGTTTGACCATGCATTCAAGTGACAAGGTGTGTAACGACTAGAGCTGGGTGTTTGTGCCATGCTATTTGTGAGCGGCACCGAGCACAACTTTTTGGCACGACCTGAAGCACGACACGACCTGATAAATTTTGGATCGTACCAACACGACACAAATGCCAATGTCGTGCTGTGCCTAGGATCTCGGCACAATGAGTGACACGTCATGACACATATTTTTGGCTGTCCTTGGACATGCACGGCACGAAGACATGCCGCCGTGCCATGAGCCGTGCTTGGGCCTAGTAAAAATGTTGTTGTACCATGTTGACACGGCCAACGTGCCTCGCATGGCTAGAAACACGAGAGACCCGTGGGGGCCCTGCCAAGTCCCACCTCTAGTAACGACAACGTCATATGGGCTAGTTACAAGAATTACACAGTGCTAAACTGATATACGGTCTTGAACAAATAAAATATACGATGATCTGTTGGCTAGATAATAGGATTATTGCACCTAATAATTAATAAATCATTTTAATTATATTCTTCCTATTGGGTTAGTTGGGGTACGGCCGAGCCCATGCCTAGCCCTGATCTTCTATTATAGTTGGTCGTCGTGGGGTTGTGTTTCACCTTCAGCAAGAAAACTACGGGCTAAGCCACCTAATGAATGGCTGAAAGTAAATTCAGATGGAGCGTTCGCTGCTCATCTAGGAGAAAGGGGTTGGGGATATGTGATCAGAGACGACGAATGAGATGTAATTGAGGCATTAAAACATATCCGTGTCGCCTTCGTAGCAGAAGTGCATGCTTGTGTACAGGGGGTTCAGGCAGCAATTAACAAGGGTGTTAACAGGGTCACCTTGGAGACGGATTCTCTGATGCTGAAACAAGGCCTTGATAATGATTCCCTATAGATTGGCCGAGGCGGAAGGACTCATTTACCAGCTTACGTCCATGATTGCTTGGGGAGTTTTAGTGATTACCGATACATTTTCGCTTCTAGATTGTGTAAAAGGGTGGCACATGCCCTGGCGGCATGGATGTTTATGTAATCAAGGTGACGATGTCCATTGGGACCTCACACCACCCAGTGTAACAAATCTTGTGGCCAGCAAAGCTGCTGAGGCTTTGAGTTAATGCAAGTCCATTTCCATGGAAAAAAAGAAGACTTGTCGTCATCCAGCTGCCTCTGTGGTCGCTAATCTATTTTAGGGCTTGTTCGCTTCCGTGGGATTTAATCCGGCCGGAATAATAAGTATATGAAGAAAATTATGATATGGACTCGGAATTATTCCGGATCAAAAATTAATTTACCAATCATGATAGGTAGAACAAGAGATCGTAGAGCCGGATTGGTTTCACACCTCTTGACTAGTGGATTAATTCCGAGCCTTTTGGTGTACCTATCATGAGCAAATTAATTTTCGACCCGGAATAAATCCAGATCTCTTATAGTAACTATCATGATTTTCTTTTTGTATTTATCCATTCCGATCGGAATTGATCCCGTGGAAACGAATGAGGCCTAAGCGGACTCTAGCTCTGTTTTGGCAGCCTCCAAAATAAAAATATCACCTTGATAGTGGGGGACTTCCGACCTGCTATTCTGCTAAAGTCGAATCAGCTATTGCCTCCGGAGTCTTCCCAGCTCTAGGTGCTCCCGTGGCCAGTGGCCCTTTCCTTGCACCTCTCACCGTCGATCATCCCCGCCATCCATCATGTGTGTCAACAGCGAAAATAGCCCCGTATGCCAATTATTCGGATTTGATTTTAGTGATTGATGACAACATGACCAATGACACTAACTATATCTTTGAGTATGTCTTTGTAGACATTTCTAGATCCAAGGACAAAAGGCCCCCCTTTAGTCTCGGGTCCTAACACCACCCCGGACTAAAGTGCAATTTTGTACGGGAAGTTAGTATTTCTCATTTCCTTCCTCATTTTCTCATTTTTTTGTTTGCGACATTTAAAAAAACCATAAGTTTAAATATTTGTGCCATGCAAAATTATATTAAGTTAAGAATAAAAAATATCAACTTTTCTATACCCATAGTAATTTAAGAGTTGAAACAATTACTTCTAACTTTCGTTTACAATCTTCATGTTCCAAGTCTTTAAGGAAAATACGGTAACTTGATTTGAAATAAGTTTATGCATCATTAACTGAATGGACTGATAAATGACTCTGTGGTGAAGTTTAACACCATTCTGGATCTTTTTAAGAGTGGAATCAGATCAACGTTTAATTTTTTGACAGGAAAGGTCGACATCTAATTACCCTGTGATGTCGCGCGGAAATCAATTAATTTGAAAAAAGTACCAAAGCAACTAAGAAAAATCTCAAACTTGGTGAGTCCTTCCAGCGGGGCATCTGAAAGTCTTAGAAAAAGTTTGAGACAAATTAGGCATTGCAAAGTGTATGGTCTTATGAATCTCTTAGAACCTACGTGTACACACTTGGTTCGGTGAAAGGCTCCATATACCTTTGTGAAGCACATGTACTCTGTCTTCAATGCAGCAAGATCAATTCTTTCGTTCGCGGTTTGATAGCTAGGAAAGCATAAGATAAGTGAGAGATTATTTTCTTTCCTTTGAATAGAACTGATTTAGGCTTTTTAGGTATATCCCAACATTCACTTTAGTTTGGCAATTCTCCTCCTTCGATCCTTATCCCCGATTTTCTCGTCTTCGATTGATCTATCCACTCCAATCGTTTCTTGCGATTCGACCCCTCCACTCAATCTCTCTCGCCTCTCTCCATCTCTTTCGTTCCATCTTCCTCCCTAGTCTCTGTCCATCTCTTTCACTTTCCCCTGCGCCTAAAGGAATGGCTCGTTTCATCAATTCGCTCGAGCCAGGTGCCACTTCAGATTTCTTCGAAATAGCTTAAATATTTTCTATTGTCATGTACACCAAAAATAAGGCCCCACACAAGATCTTAAGTTTTCTGATAATTAAATTTATTATTGTATTTTTCTAAGTGATGCGTGAGACAAATTATGGTCAATTACCCACCGAAAACACGAGAATTCTGTATCGGCCTCCACAAAGGTTTGTCTCCTAAGTCACAACCTTGTGTCAATTTGACACCATTCCAGATCTTTTCAGGGGTGGACTCATGTCAACATTTAATTACTCGATGATGTTGTGTAGAAAATCAATTAAATTGAAAAAATATTAAAACAACTAAAAAATATAAAAGTTGATGAGTCCATCCCACGGGGAATCTAAGCATTAGTAAAATTTTGAGATCAATATGACGCTGCAAAGTGCATGGTCTTCTGAATCCCTCGGAACGCATGCCATCGACATACTCCTTGCTTCTTCTATCGGTGTTTATCCAGTGTCAGTTCATCTGCATCATATTAAGTGAAAAAGCTTTATTATTTTTTAAAAATAATAAACATTCTTCGTGAAGATGTCAATGATCTGAAGGCAATATGTGAGTTCACATATGTGTTAGAAGTAGTGGTTTAAAATCTATAACTTGACATGGCGCACGTAACCTCCCATACTAACAGAGCAAGCTGTTCGATCAAGATGTCAACATTATCTCTCTCACTCTTTGGAAAGGGAATCTAAGAGCAACTCTAACAGTTTGGCAAATCATCTTGGCATCCATCAGATTTTGGCAAAACAAGAAAACTTAGTCTCCAACAGTTTGGCAAACCAACTTGACCCAAACAGAAACTTGGCAAAACTCACCTCGCTACGCGCATATATGCGTGCGCGGATCGTGGTTGCCATCATTGTTTCCCTATAGGTGGGAGGGTGAACAGATAAATGAAGAATAGGGAATGATTCCTGATATAAGTTTTCAAGAGGAGGAAGGGCATAAACAAAATTTTGTTTCTCTCAGGATTCCTGATCTAAATTAGATCTAGATTTGGCAAGTGAATTATGCCAAATTGTTGGAGATGGACTCTTTTTTTACTTGGCATATATTTTTAGAAGTTGAACACAAAATTTGCCAAGTAAAATTTGGCAAACTCTTGGAGATGCTCTAAGAGCTACTATATATGCTGAAGCTGACCTCCTAAAAGGTGTCACTGAAAACATTATGCTTGGGCATCTTGCTCCTATTGGTATTGGAGGTAGTGCACTACATGTCTGAACGCATATTCAGAACCCCTATGCGCAAATTCAATTAAATTGAAAATAGTACTAAACCAACTTAGAATAATAAACATGCTTCTTAAACATTGCATGTTGATGATTTGAAGACAAGACTTGAATTCGTATGTGTGTTTGAAGTACTGGTTTAAAAATTATAACTTGACATAGTGCACGCAACCTCTAGTTCCAACAGAGCAAGCTTTTCAAGTAAAATGTCGATATTCTCTGTCTTACTCTCTAGAAAAGGTGTCTAAGAGCTACTGTATATGCCGAAGTTGACCTCCTGAGAACTGTCATTGAAAACATTATGCTTGGGCATCTTGCTCCTATTGAAACTGGAGGTATTGCACCATATCTCTGAACACATAAGACATACATTCTGATAACATTAATAAAAAAATAAACTAGCGCCTGGGGAGCTGGGAGCGAGCGAAGGGAAATTCGAGGCAGCGACTTGAGGCAAGCAAGTGAGTGAGGGGGGATTAGGGTTAGGAGAGAATGATTCAGTTTATATAGGAGGGAAGATAGATGGTCTCTTAGCAGGTCGAATTTGACTGTGTGCTGGAAATGTACGGGCGAAATTGTACCAGTCCATTAATCGTGTCGTGCCCATCATACCGGCACTACGGGCCAAATTGGCGGCCCAGACACTAGTACAACAATAGGCTACGCCTGTCACTAGCATTATCGTATCATGTTGTATCACTGGCACTAGTATAAGACATGCACATACTTGTTAAAAGTTATCCGCATAACTTGTCTTCGTGATCAATGTTATTGAAGAAAAAATTATGCGCATAACTTGTCGTCAGTAAAATTATGAGCATAACTCGTCTTGTGTCGTACGAAAAAAGTTACATGTGTAAGTTGTGCGAAAAATTTGTGGGCATAAGTTGTTCATAGGAAAAAAGTTATGCATCAAATTTATGTCTATTAAGTTAGAATATTAAAAAAACTTGTGGAGAGTAAATCCTTAGACAGGCCCCACTCAACAGCTAGCCCCACTACTTTAAAAAAAAGTTTTTTTGCACCAGCTAAATTTGCATTTATAAAGGGCCCATGACCAAACATCGGGGCAATGTATTCTTAGGGGACTCTAAAGAAGAGAGTTTCCTTAAGATGGAAACTTTCTTCACCCATCGAAATATTGGAAAAGAAAAACGATTATGCTCCTGATCAGGCGTCCGACGAGGGAAAAAATCGAACGTCCTCCCAAACGTCCATCAACCTTGCATTTGATGTTTGGATGGTGGTCGCAACATGCTCGTCACAAGCTCGAAGCGTGCTCGCCACAAGCTCGAAGCGTGCTCGCCACAAGCTCCTAATATCGCTCGCAACATGTGCACTATGTCAGGGGAGGAGGGAGGGGGCACAACATGGAAAAAGTGTTCGCAGCATGAGAAAAGTTGTTCGCAACATGGAAAAAGTGTTCGCAACACGATGTTTGGATGTTGGTCGCAACATGCTCGCCACAAGCTCGCAACATGTTTGTCACAAACTCGCAACATTGCTCGCAACATGTACACTATGTCAGGGGAGGAGGGAGGGGGCGCAACATGGAAAAGTGTTTGCAACATGGGAAAAGGTGTTCGCAACACTCGCAACAAGCTTCGCAACATCATTCTGATATGTTTCCTGATTCGAATCGTGTGGCTAGGAAGGTGTCCGATGCTAGCGGCCGGATCGGACATTCGGGCGCTAGCAGTTCCGAAAAAAGAAATTGAAAACCGACAGTGGTAAGCCACCCATTGCTCCAAAATCGTGTATCACCACTGGTTTATACTCCCTCCGTTCATCTATGCAAGTCTTATTATGAAATCTCAAAAAATTCACTTTTGTAAGGCTTATTCTCTTTTTTTGGAAGTGATGCTTTGGGAATCAGTATGACAGTAATTCTTTCCGTGCACAGCTCGGAGTGGAACACATGTAGATAGTAATCGAATACGCAATAAAACCTCATTGTTTTTCCAAAGAAAAACTAATGATGGGAATGCTTTCCTTGGTCTTTAAGCCAAGCAAAAATAAGTCTTGCGAAGATTGAATGGAGGGAGTACTTGACACTGTGATAGCGGGTTGTCGTTCTAGTGATCGGATTTATTCTTTAGCTCCACCAACATTAAAACAACATAAATTCAATAGGTTTTTAAGTTTATTATTGCTCAGTACATGTAGCCATATCCATCCAAATTGCTCAGCACAACTAGAGAAACACGACAAGGTGAAAGATCCACAAGGAGATAAGGCCCAAAATCAAATAATACACTGTGTGGGCGGCCCAAGGTGTTTGTTTTTTGGAAATTTGCTCCAACTATCTTTTAGACTCCATATACGTTCGAAGGCTCAATAATTCATCTGGTAGGAGATTATGGTCCTTGGCACAACATGTTGGAAAGTCAGTAGGCGGTGGGGGGAGTGATGTATCTGTTGTAGTACCATCTTCTACAATAAACACTGCAGCCATGCCCATACTCAAATGAAACTCATAGTGGCAGTGCATGAACCATACCCCTGTAAATCATATAAATAATTAAGCATTAGAATTGCAGACAAATAAGGTCTCATGGCAAATGCAGTGGGTAGAACAAAGATCGTGTTTTGCGTACCTGGATTGTTTGCAACAAATCGTACGGCAGCCCATCCAAGATTCGGGACTAGAACAGTATTCTTAACCGGTGGGTTCACCAGGTTATACCTCGCTACATCTTTCACTGCATCGTAGTTACCAAGCCCTTCTGCAAGCAGGAACATGTTGTGACCGTGTAGGTGCATTGGGTTGGAGTCGCCTTGCAGAACTGCCGTGCTCTGGAACACCATGTCCACCACGGCGCCATGCCGGAACCGCCGCACCACCGTGGCCCTGGACGACGGCTCTAGCTGCATCTCCTTGGGTCCAAATGGAATCAGTGCTTTGTCAGTGAAGTTGAATGCCCTTGGAGGCCTATCCGGAAGTTCTTGCACTGAATCTGAAAGGACATCGGTGTGGTGATACTCTGCTTCTAGCAGTGGCATCTTTGTGGGGTGCTGGTAGGAGACACTGTTCATGGTAGCAACGACGATACTCTCCTTTCTGTTACCACCTCTCTTACAGGACAGTCGGCCATTCCGGCAGATTGAGCCGAGGCCGAGGATGATAAATAGTTGCTCATCCGCTTGTTGAGGAACCGTCACAGGATGCAGGCTGGTCAAATTGCTATGGAAGTAGAACGAGGTAATTGTGTCATGTATGTCAGGCATCTGAGGAGCTAATGCCACTTCACCTGATGGACCTTCATCTTTTGCACGACGTCTTGACCTTAGTGCAGCTGCACCATCCGTGATGGACCCGTGGTTGACTCTGTACCGCACCATCCCTCTGGTGGTGTATTCTGTGGTCTGGGTATCCGGCGGAGGTGCCTGGTTTGGCAGGGCAACCATGTAGTACCTGCCCGGGGATGCATCGGCAACAACAAGAGCGTCCACGGTCTCGCCTGGCGCGATCGCAATGACATCCGTGGTGTAAGGGCTGACATAGCTGGCATCAGCTGCGACCACCGTGAATTTGTGCCCAGCTATCTTTAGGTAGAACTCGGAGAAGAGACCAGCGTTGATTATTCGTAGAAGATAGGTCTTGCCAGGAACAACATCCAGCACATAGCCATCTTCCGGTACACCTTCAGATCAGAGTTGAATTTGAAGTTGAAACATGAACTTTGTACAGAAAGAATTGCATGAACAACATGTCCTCAACACAGACATAATCTGCTTACCAGAGCAATTGAAGAGATCTCCGAGCTTGCCATTAATTGTGGAACCACTAGCGAAGAAATCGAAGTTCGAACCATTGTTCATGCTCAAATGCACCTGTGGAAGGTCCAACTGCCACCAGTCCCCTGCAACAGAGTCCAAGAGTAGCTCATAAACTGGTATGAATAGTATGCATTTTTATGTGTTGGAAGTAGTACAATGTAAAGCTCATAAACTGGTAGGAATAGTATGCATTTTTATGTGTTGGAAGGTACAATGTAAAGCCACATACTTTCACATACCTATAATTATGGGAACCTCCATATCAGGCTTTGCAAAGGGATAGGAGATAGCCCCATGCCTTGGCCGGATGATGAGAGCACCATGCAGTGTTGCTCGGAGGAATGGGACGTGAGCATGCCACCAGAGGGTGCCTTCTTGACCGACAACATTGAACCGGTAGGTGAAATTGTGGTTGGGAAGGATGGGGCATTGGGTCAGCATTGGCACTCCATCAGCCCAACAATTCAGCCATTGCTTCACTCCATGCCTATGTCAGACAACACACACCAAAAAAAAAAACAAAATTAGAATATATAGCAAACAAAGAATCGACTTCAAAGTGCTGGAAACCATTTTTTCCCATCACCAGGCACTTGATAAAAACTGAAATAATTTCAGTGGTGATTAAAATGAAATACCAGTGGATTGTTATGTTGTAAGGTGAGTTGTTGACGACATGAACAGTTACCGAGTCTCCCTCTGTGACCTCTATCGCTGGCCCTGGGAGCTGCCCGTTCACCACGGTGACCAGTGTATCCTTGCACAAGTGTGTCATCTTCACCTGGCTCACCTACATAGTATATGTCGTCGTTTAATTCTTATGAATGGTTCATGGTACGGTGGAGACGAAAACCATGGTAGAGCATGATCAGTTTGCTTTGCATTATACATATATGTTGGTGATTTTATAACATCACATGTAACTACTATTTTTATTCGAGTAAGTGACAAGTATAATGGAAGTTTCCTATAGACCCAATGCACACCGTTTAACTAGAGCTTGGAACTTGGCCACATGAAGATATATCACCGACAGTATAATGCTAGTTGATGAAATTAAGGCAGTGAAACAGACTTACAACGAACGTGTGCTCAACGGCTGCCGCCTCTCCCAGTCGAGCTGCTGCGTTGATCATCAGGCAGAAGACAATGGCGATGGCTACCGCCCTTGAGGTAGCTGCCGCCATGGAGATTGTTCGTCTCCCCATGCTCGCCACGGCTGCGTGGGTTGCTATGCTCAGCTAGGCTACTACATATAGAAAGGGGGCACGAGATGCACGACATGTGTGGACGATGGTTTGCCTATGGGAACGCTGATGTTACTATTCCCCTTCACAACGACGACCACTGTGTGCTGGTCAGGCCTGTAGGTCCACGTGGTTCACGCGCGCAGCTGGCTAGCAGAAAAGCAATGATGAACGTGATCAGTAGCACATCTTGTCTGATTGGCCACTGCCAGCCCTCATGCTTATGCTGAGTAGGAAGATAGCTCGATCACATCGTGGTTCTCCGGCCTTCTTAATTTCAAGACTGCATGGGCGATGTCTGACGAGCGCCCAGTGTGGCCCTGCCCTCGTGGTTCACGAGCCATCATGTAGACAGCAGATTGCGTGCCACAAAAGGGCACTTAAAGTGGTAGGCAGAATCTTCAGTACACATGAGCGGACAGGCACGGTCGATCAGGGCATCAGGCATCATAAATTTCTTATTTATTCATTTATGAGCGGAGCAACCTGATAGCCATTGCACATGACCAAGAGCAACTTTGTGATGAGCCAGCAGGACTCGGTGCCTCACCACAAAGAAATAAAACCACTAAGAAAGGTAAGCAAAAATTACTGACAAGGTGTACTTGGCCATTTTCAACTTTTGATACTTTGCTTTCTACTTGATCATGATTCACTTATAACTATGGTTCAATTTTAAATCTAAGTAATTGCATATAAATGGGCATTGTTTATGGTCCATTGTCCTGCACAACAACAAAACAATAGTTTTTTTTACAGAAATGGCACACATTCGCCGTAAAAAGTCTTTTACCGGGGAGTTGCATGTAAATGGCAATTTTACCGTAGGCTCTATGTATCAGTTCCTCATAATCCGAAAGATACTCCTTTTGTTAATAAATTTATACGAAAGTTGAAGATCCTTCTAAAAATAAAGATCTTCCTTTGGTACCTCCAACGAGGAGTAATTTTAAGAAATGATAACCTAGCTGAGAGTAATTGGTCAGGTAGCCAAAAATTTGTTGTTGAGGCTTTTTCTGTTCGAACACACAAATGGGCTAGCTCGCGCGGTCGTCGGAAATCACCTCGTCGAACCACCCAACAAGGGCCGGTCTAACCGCCTGGGGGGGAGGGGGCTGGTCAAACCGCCTTGGACAGGAGGCACGTCCAAAACCTAGATTCGTTGCTCCAGGAGGGACCCCATCGGGAACAGTGCGCCTAGGGTTGTCCTCAGATCGACAGGCCACTCAGAACAACCTCAACCACCATGGAGACGAAGGAGGATAGCAGTAGAGGTTGGAAAAGTTAGGATTTGGAGAAAATAAGGTAAAATTGATAATGAAGAATGGATGGTAGCTCTAAATCGACCACGACCTTTTATATTTATAGGGTGGGAGGACTTGCCTTTCAGACAACGCTTTACAACTCCGAATCAAGCCAAAATCCTAATTCTACTCAAACTCAGGGTGACCCAGTTAGACCGCCCCTAGGGGCAGTTAGACCACCTGGCGGCCTCGTGTCAGACTGGCTACAGGGCACCCCGATCAGACCGTCCTGGGGACCCAGTCTGACCGACCTGCCTAACGTGAGTCAGCTTTTGCCAAATTTGAGTGTCAACACATGCCGCCCTCTTTTTAAGTAAAGCTTGCATGCTAAAAAATAATCTTAAGGACGACACAACTGTTGTTGGCCAGTTTTGTGCTAAGAGCGATTTCCATATAAACCGGCCATGTATCCTCAAGCATCTTGCCATACACTTGGGTAGAACTTCAAGTATCTTCCATTGAGCGCCCAGGGCAGCGACTGCCCTTGCAATGATTCCACCATATAGGAATTTCCAGAGCAAACTCGCACAATCTTGTATGGACCTTCCCAACTCAGAGACCATTTACCAAACTTGTTGCTCCTAGATCCTATAGGCAAAATAGTCTTCCAAATCAAATCTCCTACTTGAAAAGGCATAGCCTTTACTGAGCGTACTGTAGGCGTCGTAAGGAAGGTCTTCAGCTCTTCTAGTGCCTGGTCGGCCTTGTCCGTACACACGACCTTGTCTGGCATTTTCAGGAGTTTGAAGAAAGGTAGGACTTTCTCCCCAAGCTTTTGTTGATGAAGTGACCTAGAGCAGCAATCATGCCGGTGAGCTTCATGACGTCTTTCTTCCTGTTAGGTCTCTTCATCATGCGGATGGCATCGACTTTGGTAGGGTTCACCTCAATGCTGAAGCGTCCCCTCGTCAGAGGTGACTAAATGTGACACAAATACCAGTCCCAGGAGGCTGGCAACACATTTATTACGACAGGTGGATCAGCCTTTTACATTACGGCGGCATAGTGGGCACGGGAGTGCTAACCCCACAAGGAACAAAGTGCTAAAGACCAGACTACGATAGCGAAGGCTTCCAAAGCCTCATCAGAGTACCACACCATGGAAGCTTTCTGTGGAGGGCCAGGGTACACACGCACGGTTGGGTGTAGGGCAGCGACCTACTCGACGCCTTCGGGAACGAAGTGGGGATCCTCCTCTGAAAAACAGTTAGTTAAACAAGGGTGAGCACATACGTACTCAACAAGTTCAACCCCACCCACGGAGGGGCTTATAGGGAAATCATGCACATGATATAACAAGGATCATGTTAAGGTTTATTTGCAAACTCATTTTTCTCATGCAGGGGTTCATTTTCAAAAAAAGTTTTCGCAAACCAATTTTATAACCCAAGTGACTCAGTTGTTTTGAGAAAACCATTGTGGGACTACCGCAATTCCTGTCCGCAGTAGCCCAGGCACACAGCCACACACTGTTCCAGAAAGCAGCTCACGCCATGAGGAACATCCCAACCCAATCACTAGTCTTGTGACCACACCGTGACTCGTCCAATACCGTGGACACGGCTATTCGAATAGCTTTGACACTATGCAAAGGTTGTACATCTTTACCCACAAGTAGGGTACCGCCACACGAACACCTCAGTGCCGGCGCGGATCCTATCAAAGCCATTACCCACCTTAGCTAGCCCTACAAGCCACCACGGAAGCAACCAAGGGGTTATCCCGCATAACCAGGGCGTACCTCACAAAGAGCGTACCCCTACTCCTTGGTCTCCCGCCGCTCACCCGCACACCAGATGGCAAGTAGATTAACTAGTGGGGTTTATGCTAAGCCGTTGTCACATACAACGGTCCAGTGGTTGTACAATCATTGGGTCAGGTGGGATGTCACGCAACCCGGTCCTTAACGACAAGATGGACAACTCCCAACATGCTCACCCACACAGGTACGAGCTCACCCATACTCCTGACACACACGTCCATCCCGTCTACCCAGTTCTTTACTCATTTTCCGGAATATCCCATTCCCATTTTTAAAGCACTCACACATTTTTAAAGCAATCATTTAGGCCAAACAAAGGTCAATCATAGCGATCAAGGGTGTCTATCCTACCATGTTTTTGCAGTAAAATGATATGCAATTTATAAAACGGGTATAGGGTTATGTTTATAAAACTGGGACCAAAGCATGCATCAAAGGATGAGATTGAACTTTCCGTCTTCGAAGTCCTCGGGGAGTTCAGGCTCAGCGGTCGGGGACCTCGGGCTCCTGCTCGCAGTACTCGGCACCAAGCTCCGGCTCGGGGTACCCTCCTTCGTTCACTCCGTCCGCTATAGCGCACACACAAGCAAGCATGAAATCAATATAAGCACACACAATTTTTCCGACTGAGCTCGAGGAAGGTAATTAGATAAAATAGAGGAATAAATGTTATGCAGGGGTTTTTGGTGATGGATCGGTAGTGGTATTCCCAGTACGGGTGTGAGGGAGTTTGGGCACGATTTGAATTAAAATCGCGCATGAAATGATGGGTTACAGGGAGGGATAGGGTTAATTAAGGGCCTGCTAGTAATTTAGTTTAAAAGAAAAAGGACCTAATTATAATATTTAGGTAGGGTGAGGGTCTAACTATAATAGCCTAGGGGCCTATTTAAAAAGGGCAGGGTTGTTTTGGTGAAATAGTTTAAAGGGATAGGGTCTGATTTGAAAGAAGGAGAGAGAGGGAATAAAGAGGAGGGGCTAGGTGGGGAAAAAGGAAAAAGGCTAAGGGGCCTTTGGCTAAACAACCATCTCCTACCTCCCCCTCGAATCAGAACAGAGGGAGGGAGGGAGGTGGCTCAGTGCGGCCGGTCAGCGGCAATCCCCGGCGAGCCAAGCCACGGAGGCGACTGGGCAGCAGTGCAAAACGAAGAGGGCCTCATGGTTATCCGATTCCCCTACCTACCTTGGGCTGGGATGGTGTGTAGAAGCGGGTCCTCGGGTGGCGGCGGACTGGAGGTGGTGGTGCTCGGTGTGGCGGTGCTCGGGTGCCAATGGAGGAGAGGGGCTCGGCTGTAGCGGTGCGGGGTGAGGAGGGAGTGCGGCGGGGTCCTTTTATAGTTGCGGGGAAGGTTGTAACATCCTTGAATTTGCGTGTATGTAAAAATTAGAGATTTCAAAAACTTGCCGTGAATTTGTGTGCTCATGAAATCGAATAAGGATGTCTTCCGTTTTCCCTTCCCTGATTCCTAGATTTAATTTAATTCGACCAATGACCTTAGGACTTGTAAAATGCTAGTGTGAGATTTTGGATCTTCATTTGAGTTTTATTTGGGATTTTATTTGTAACACCCGAAAAATTCCATCACAATAAAATATTGTTAGCAACATGGTTTAGTCTTATTTTCTAAGGATTTAATAATTTTGGAATAAATAAATTTGCCTTTAATTAAATTAAACATCATTTAATAATTAGAATAATTCAAGTGTTTGTGCATCATGTTGAAATGCATGAGTTTTGTTTGTGGTGTGATTTTAAAAGTCTTAAAAAACACTTGTGAAAAGTCTTAAAAATTTTTGTGAAAAAGTCCTTAAAATAATTGTGAAAATTGGTGTAAAAGTTTGAATTAAAAAAAGGTTGAAAGTTTGAATTTAAAAATATTTGAAAAGTTGTTTAAAAAGGTTTTTGAAAAGTCTTTAAAATAGTTGAATAAATTTGTGTTAAAATTTGAGTTTGAAAACATGAAAAAGATTTGAATTTAAAAGGTTTGAAATTGGTTTGAAAAAGGATTTGAAAAAAAAACAAACAAACACTATCAGCCCAGCCCACCGCGGCCCACCTCACCTATCGCCTCCTTTTTCTTTTTTTTTCGCCTCAGGCCCATCCCCGTTCCGGCCCACGTGGCCCGCCGGCCACCCGCCCTCTCTCTGCCTCCTCTCCCTCTCTTTCTCTCCCGACATGTGGGACCCACATGTCGGGAGGCTCCTTCAACCTCCGGCGCCCCTCTTCTTCCCCGCGCGGCCGCGCCGCCTCCCCGCGCCGCCCGCCGTTCCCGGCCGCCCCGCGCCCGTCCGTCTCCTCCACTCGCCATCAAGGCACCGCCGCACTCCCACACCACCTCTTCCCCTTCCCGCCGCCACCACACCGAAACCGCCACCGCACCGAGCCGCCATTAATGGCCGCCACCGACCTCGCCGCCCACCGCCTCAACCGCGCCCTT
The DNA here is from genome assembly GCA_947561735.1 of Cenchrus americanus. NCBI lineage: Eukaryota > Viridiplantae > Streptophyta > Magnoliopsida > Poales > Poaceae > Cenchrus > Cenchrus americanus. Next base: position 11,943,727 of record OX387239.1, read on the forward strand.
TCCCTTTCCCTCTCGGCCCTATAAAGGGGCGGCACCATCTCCTCTCCACCCCGCGCCCCTCCCCTTCTCTCCTCCCTCACCGCAACAGCGCCGCCGCCGGAGCTCATCGCCGGAGCTCCACCGCGCCGCCCGATCTCCTCCTCCGCCGTGTTTCTCACCTCTTCAAGCTCCTGGTGAGCCTCCACATCTTCTCCTCTCCCTCCTGGTGTCATTTCCTTGCGATTTGAGGCACGGGAGCGCATTTTTGGCTTCTCCGGCGAGCCCGCCGCCGCCGCCGCCGCCGCCGCTTGGCGCCGCCGCCGGCCGTCCGCCCGCCGCCGCCCGTCGCCTGCATGAGACCGTGGCCATCCGATCTAAGCCGACGGCCCAGATTAAAAGGGGGTGCACCCCTTTGGATCGGTCCACGGTAGACCGGTGGACCAAGTCCACAGGGCCGGTCCACCGCTGACGTCAGCAGCCACGTCACGCTGACGTCATCGCTTGCGTCAGCGCCAGCCAACCACAAGCCGCCACGTGTCGTCACCATAACTCACCCGCCGGCCGCCCAGGCATCTTTGCAAAAAGAACCCTGCATTTTCCATAATTACAAATATACCCTTCCACCTATATAAAAGCCTTTCAATCAGGTCCTTTCTTTTATGCTTAGGCCCCTGCAGTCCTTAGTTTCTATGTTCTTTAGTCCATCCTTAATCTTTTACATATTAGACCTCCTAGTTTCACACATATTTATGTTTAGGTCCCTGAAATCTTGCAGAAAAACCCCTAAACTTCCAGATCTTTCACAATTTAGTCCCTAAATCTTGTTTCAGCCATAACTTTTTCATCCTAGCTCCGTTTTACGCGTTCTTGGTGTCCATGCGATCGTCTCTCCGAGCCCGTCACTTCTAAAAGCTTGATTTAGTCTTTTGGTAATGTTTGATGTATTGTTTTATTTATTGCATGTTTTTTAGCCGACGCGCGCGTTCGAGGAAGAACAAGTGCGAGCTTTGCGGATAAGGGAAGTAGCTTATCGTTGGAGAAAGGCAAGTGACCCTAACCACCCTTCTACCTATGCTTTAATCAAGAACACTATAAGTTAATCGGAACATGGAGAACCACCCGGAGAAAACGGTGCAACCACAGTCCATATGGCTCTGGCTTAGCCAATTAATTAGGTGTGCGATTGTATTGACGACCCTATCCGAAAGGAACACGGGGGGCTCGGGTTGCGGGGGTATAGCCCGGTTCTTTTGGGGTAGCAGCCTTTGCTAAGGTGCCGACCACTAGGGAGGGTTATGGTCCGCCCCGAGTCAGAATCGTCGTGGGTTGTTGATGCTTTTGCATATCTTTGTAAAGGCTTCGTAGCGTCCCTATGCAATCACACCTTGGAAGTGTGGTATTGTGCACGATCGGCACATGCGTGGTTGGGTTCAAAGTTCTTTGGAACTTTTACGCAACCGTGGGAAAAGTGTGCAACCTCTCGCAGTGTAAACCGATCGATCGGCCGTGCTCACGGTCAAGAGCGGCTGGACCCTCACATGATTAATTGAACTTAAAGATGAATTAATATTGCTTTCCGGTTATTCTCCGTGGCCTTGCCGAGTACCAACCATAAGTGTACTCATCCTTGCTTACGCCGTTCGAGAGAAGAATCCGGAGTGGAGTACTTCACCGACTACGAGGAGTTCGAGGATGCGATCAACCGCTCGAAGCTTCGTGGAAGATGAAGATGGAGTCGCGTCTTCATAGTTATCGTTGTTCGTGTAAAGACCTTCGTGTCTACCATTGTGAGTGTAATAAAAGTTAATAACCCTTTTCTGTACGTTTTGAGCAATGTTTTGTGATATTACACTCATGAGTCTATCATATGTGTGAAATTGTGATCCTGGCACACATATGAGATGCATTCGGTTTTCTACGGAAAATCGGGTGTGACAGAGTGGTATCAGAGCAATGCTGACTGTAGGACGCAGCCTCAGATAGAAATTGTCGATATTAAGGACTCTCTTTCTAGAAAGCCTTTCCAGCATTCAAAACATCTTATTTACGCATAAAAAATATTTTATTCTTTATTCTTTATCAAAATCAAATCTTTTGTTTTCTTCTACACTGAATCTGACTCTTGATCTTCCACCTTGAACTACCACACGTGATTTATAGGATAGTTTCATAAGTTGCCTACCCCTTCTACCAGTTTCGTTTCGATAGAGCCGTTCTTGTGAGGACGTGCGATGTTAATGCTTGTTGATTGTAAACATGCATGATTTGGATCTTTGACATGATTGAAATGTTTTTGTGGAGTGATGGCCACAAATACATCAATAAAATAATTAAAGTTAAAATTTGAATCTTAGCCCCTTTTCTCTTCATCTTTATCAATTCAATATCTTATCGAAAATACCTTTTCCTAACAAATGGTAAACACCGGGTCGAGGCGGGACGGGATATTCCATTCGTCATCAATCGCCTTGAACCAAGTTCCCTCCTTCACCACAAAAATTAGCAATGGATCCCACGATGCAGCGGTTCTTTACGGAACGGATGCGGTTAATTGAGAACCTCACCGCCACCGCTCCGGAATCTACGGGCACGGCGAACCGCCACCACCACAAGGACCCCCACCACCTCCACCACCGGTGAACAAGCATAGAGAATTCATGAGCCACAACCCGCCCACTTACTCTCATTCGGTGGATCCCCTCGATGCCGATGATTGGCTCAAGACCATCAACAAGATGCCGAATATCACCCAATGTAATGATCGTGAGAAGGTTTTGTATGCCTCGGGACGTCCGGAAGGTGCGGCGTACCGATTGGTGGGATGCTTACACCGTCGCGCATCTTCGCTGCCGACACCATTACCCGGCGGGAGTTCTAGGAGAGTTTTCGTACACATCACATCCCGAATTTGGTGTGAAGAAGCCGAATAAGAAGGAATTTCTTGCTCTAAAGCAAGGCAACATGACAGCTTAGTGAGTATCCGGATCGGTTACTCATTTGTCCCGCTATGCACCAGATGAAGTCAACACGGATGCCAAGAGACAAGAACGCTTTCTCGATGGTTTGATAGGTCCACTTAACTATCAGTTGCAGAGCCACACATTTCTTAACTTTCAGATGTTGCTCAATAAGGCTATAGGATTGGAGAATAAACGCAAGGAACTCCGTGAACAGAAGCGCAAGTTTCAATCTCAAGGTCAATCTAGCAGTAACACCTGCCCTCGTTACAACTCATCGCAAGACTCTCAGTTTCGTTCTAGCACACCAGGCAGAGGCCATGGACAGAGTCAACAGTACTGTTCGTTTGATGAACCCAAAGAATCCAACCCTATGACACCACAGGCTCCAAATCCTCATCAGAACCGCTCAGGTGCACCGGTAAGGAACACTACTCCGCTTCACCTCGGTGGATGCTTCAAGCTGCGGAGAATTGGGACACTATGCCGCATTTGCCCACGGCGCAATATGTCGACACCCCGGAGAGATAACGAGAGGTCAACGAACAATATGCATGGTAGGGTGAACCATGTGACATCCGAAGAAGCTCAAGGAGACAAAGATGTTGTGCTTGGTACGTTTCTTATCAACTCGTACCCGCAACAGCTTTATTTGATTCGGGGCATCGCATTCATTTATTACTGAACGATTCGTGACAAAGCATGATGTACCCAAGAGTTCCATGAAGACACATTTGCTAATTAGTTCTCCAAACGGTGAAATGAAATCCACCTATGTATGGCCACAGGTCAATCTTAAGATCGGAGAGATAGATTTTGAAGCAGACTTAGTGATCCTAACATCCAGTGGAATAGATGTGATCCTTGGTATGGATTGGTTAAGCAAGCATGATGGAATCATTTTGTGTGCCAAGAAGTCGGTGCTCTTAACTACCCCACAAGGAGATAGGATTGAGTTTGCCGCTGCAAGCCCGAAGAAGAAGGAGAAGTGAACAAGCTCTGTGATAGTAAACCATCATCTATCAAGGACATCTTGTATCTCCTCTTGTTTCCCGATCCCTCCGAATCTCGGGACGAGATTCTTTTTAAGGGGGTAGGATTTGTAACACCCGAAAAATTCCATCACAATAAAATATTGTTAGCAACATGGTTTAGTCTTATTTTCTAAGGATTTAATAAATTTGGAATAAATAAATTTGCCTTTAATTAAATTAAACATCATTTAATAATTAGAATCAATCAAGTGTTTGTGATCATGTTGAAATGCATGAGTTTTGTTTGTGGTGTGATTTTAAAAGTCTTAAAAAACACTTGTGAAAAGTCTTAAAAATTTTTGTGAAAAAGTCCTTAAAATAATTGTGAAAATTGGTGTAAAAGTTTGAATTAAAAAAAGGTTGAAAGTTTGAATTTAAAAATGTTTGAAAAGTTGTTTAAAAAGGTTTTTGAAAAGTCTTTAAAATAGTTGAATAAATTTGTGTTAAAATTTGAGTTTGAAAACATGAAAAAGATTTGAATTTAAAAGGTTTGAAATTGGTTTGAAAAAGGATTTGAAAAAAAAAACAAACAAACACTATCAGCCCAGCCCACCGCGGCCCACCTCACCTATCCCCTCCTTTTTCTTTTTTTTCAGCGCGGCCCATCCCCGTTCCGGCCCACGTGGCCCGCCGGCCACCCGCCCTCTCTCCCGCCTCCTCTCCCTCTCTTTCTCTCCCCGACATGTGGGACCCACATGTCGAGAGCTCCTTCAACCTCCGGCGCCCCTCTTCTTCCCCGCGCGGCCGCGCGCGCTCCCCGCGCCGCCCCGCCGTTCCCGGGCCGCCCCGCGCCCGTCCGTCTCCTCCACTCGCCATCAAGGCACCGCCGCACTCCCACACGACCTCTTCCCCTTCCCGCCGCCACCACACCGAAACCGCCACCGCACCGAGCCGCCATTAATGGCCGCCACCGACCTCGCCGCCCACCCGCCTCAACCGCGCCCTTTCCCTTTCCCTCTCGGCCCTATAAAGGGGCGGCACCATCTCCTCTCCACCCCGCGCCCCTCCCCTTCTCTCCTCCCTCACCGCAACAGCGGCGCCGCCGGAGCTCACCGCCGGAGCTCCACCGCGCCGCCCGATTTCCTCCTCCGCCGTGTTTCTCACCTCTTCAAGCCCCTGGTGAGCCTCCACATCTTCTCCTCTCCCTCCCCGGTGTCATTTCCTTGTGATTTGAGGCACGGGAGCGCATTTTTGGCTTCTCGGCGAGCCCGCCGCCGCCGCCGCCGCTTGGCGCCGCCGCCGCCCGTCCGCCCGCCGCCGCCCGTCGCCTACATGAGACCGTGGCCATCCGATCTAAGCCGACGGCCCAGATTAAAAGGGGGTGCACCCCTTTGGATCGGTCCACGGTAGACCGGTGGACCAAGTCCACAGGGCCGGTCCACCGCTGACGTCAGTAGCCACGTCACGCTGACGTCATCGCTTGCGTCAGCGCCAGCCAAGCACAAGCCGCCACGTGTCGTCACCATAACTCACCCGCCGGCCGCCCAGGCATCTTTGCAAAAAGAACCCTGCATTTTCCATAATTCCAAATATACCCTTCCACCTATATAAAAGCCTTTCAATCAGGTCCTTTCTTTTATGCTTAGGCCCCTGCAGTCCTTAGTTTCTATGTTCTTTAGTCCATCCTTAATCTTTTACATATTAGACCTCCTAGTTTCACACATATTTATGTTTAGGTCCCTGAAATCTTGCAGAAAAACCCCTAAACTTCCAGATCTTTCACAATTTAGTCCCTAAATCTTGTTTCAGCCATAACTTTTTCATCCTAGCTCCGTTTTACGCGTTCTTGGTGTCCATGCGATCGTCTCTCCGAGCCCGTCACTTCTAAAAGCTTGATTTAGTCTTTTGGTAATGTTTGATGTATTGTTTTATTTATTGCATGTTTTCTTGCATGATCGTAGCCGACGCGCCGTTCGAGGAAGAACAAGTGCAGAGCTTTGCAGATAAGGGAAGTAGCTTATCGTTGGAGAAAGGCAAGTGACCCTAACCACCCTTCTACCTATGCTTTAATCAAGAACACTATAAGTTAATCGGAACATGGAGAACCACCCAGGAAAACAGTGCAACCACAGTCCATATGGCTCTGGCTTAGCCAATTAATTAGGTGTGCGATTGTATTGACGACCCTATCCGAAAGGAACACAGGGGGCTCCGGGTTGCAGGGGTATAGCCCGGTTCTTTTGGGGTAGCGACCTTTGCTAAGGTGCCGACCACTAGGGAGGGTTATGGTCCGCCCGAGTCAGAATCGTCGTGGGTTGTTGATGCTTTTGCATATCTTTGTAAAGGCTTCGTAGCGTCCCTATGCAATCACACCTTGGAAGTGTGGTATTGTGCACGATCAGCACATGTGTGGTTGGGTTCAAAGTTCTTTGGAACTTTTACGCAAACCGTGGGAAAAGTGTGCAACCTCTGCGAGTGTAAAAGCGATCGATCGGCCGTGCTCACGGTCAAGAGCGGCCTTGGACCCTCACATGATTAATTGAACTTAAAGATGAATTAATATTGCTTTCCGGTTATTCCTGTGGCCTTGCCGAGTACCAACCATAAGTGTACTCATCCTTGCTTACGCCGTTCGCAGAGAGAATCCCGAGTGGGAGTACTTCACCGACTACGAGGAGTTCGAGGATGCGATCAACCGATCGAAGCTTTGTGGAAGATGAAGATGGAGTCGCGTCTTCATAGTTATCGTTGTTCGTGTAAAGACCTTCGTGTCTACCATCGTGAGTGTAATAAAAGTTAATAACCCTTTTCTGTACGTTTTGAGCAATGTTTTGTGATATTACACTCATGAGTCTATCATATGTGTGAAATTGTGATCCTGGCACACATATGAGATGCATTCGGTTTTCTACGGAAAATCGGGTGTGACATTATTTGTGTGGATTCATATTTGAATTGAAATTCAAATTTGATTTAATGTGATAGCCTAAGGGGAAAATGGGTAATATCACTGTGCACAGCGGGCCGCCAACCTCCCTTTCCACCCACGGCCGCTTTCGGCCCATCGGCCCGCTCAGCCATCCACCCGCGCCTGCCCGCCTACCGCGCGCCGCCCGTCGCTCACCGCCGAGTGGGGGCCGCCTCGCGTCACACCGACGTCATCATCGTCATCCTCCCTCTTTAGCACTTTGGTTGACGCCGGCGCCAAAGCGAGGGCCGCGCCGGTCATGGCCGCCGTCGCGACGCGCCCGCGGCCTCCCGGCGCATCCCCTGCCGTCCACGTACACCCCGCGCTCTCGCCGCTATAAGAAGTCGTCGCCGCCACCCATGGCTCTCCCAACCCTAGCCGCCTCGAGGGATCCAGTCCCCTGCCCACCTACCCGCAAGCCGGAGGAGAAGGAGAAGGGGAAAAGAAGGAGGAGCACGGAGGCGCCCGGAGCAGCACCACCCGCCGCGATGCCGGAGCCGCCCGCGAGGAGGAGCCGGACCCGCGGGAGCCACGCACGCCTGCGACCCCTGCTTCCTCGGCTTCCTCTCCACCGCGCCGTCCTGCTTCCCCTACCAGCGCCGCTTCCTTCCTCGTCACCACGCCGCACATCCCCTTCACCGACGCCTACACTTCGGCCAGAGGACACCCAGGTGAGGACGCCGCCTCACCTCCCCTGTGGACGCCGCGGCCTTCGAGCCGAGGCGGAACGTTCCGCTCCCAACCCTAGCCGCCTCGGGGGATCCAGTCCCCTCCCCACCTACCCGCAAGCAGGAGGAGAAGGAGAAGGGGAAGAGAAGGAGGAGCACGGAGGCGTCCGGAGCAGCACCACCCGCCGCGAAGCCGGAGCCGCCCGCGAGGAGGAGCCGGACCCGCGGGAGCCACGCACGCCCGCGACCCCTTCTTCCTCGGCTTCCTCTCCACCGCGCCGTCCTGCTTCCCCTACCAGCGCCGCCTCCTTCCTCGTCACCACGCCGCACACCCCCTTCACCGACGCCTACACGCTGGTGATGCCGGCCATCGAGCCAGGCTGGGTTGCAATCTTCTGCAGGTGCCACCGCCTTCGTCGACGCGCGCGCCACCCGCCTAGCCTCTTCCCTCTAGCCGTAGGGCGCCGCCACCGTTTGGTCGCCGCCGCGCGCGTGTCGGTGCGCCCGCGTCACGTCCGCGTCGCGTGCGTGTCCGCGCGCGCGCGCGTGCGGGCCACGGCGCTCGCAAGCGTGCACCCCAGCACGCATGCGCCGTAGCCTTGAAGGCAAGGCCGGGCCTTGGGCCCCTTTTTCGTGCCTACGCCGTGCTCGCCGTGCTCGCCGCCGTACACAGGACAGCCGCGCCGCCGTGACCTCTCCGTGGCCATGTGAGACGCGTGCACGGTCGCCAAAGGAAGGAACGCTGTGGTCTCGGCCGCCCTGAACACCGCGTCGTGCATCTCGTCGCGTTCGCGCCAACCCGCCGCGAGCGCCGTGCCCGCTGCCGCCCATGGTGACGAGCCAGGCTCCGCCATACTCCCGTGCATGCCCCGTCTCGGCCTACAGCTCACCCACTGGGGCTCGCCATGAACAAGCGCCACCCCGCGAAACGCACACGGTCGCCCATCCATGGGGCGCCCACACCGGTGTCGCGTCGTCGCCGCCGCGCCCCCGCCGCCCCGACCACGCCGCGGACGCCGTCGCCTCTATCGTGCGTGCCCCGTCGAGTAAGCACCCTAGGGGAGTCCTTGGATTACCGGATAGAGCCCAGGCGCCAAACGCTGGGGAACCTCACCGCCGGTAGAGCCGTGTCCCGCCTCCGCCACCGTAGGCGCATTCCGTCGAGCACTTGAGCTGCCCCGAAAAAAAACCGTAGGAGGGGGGACAAGGCACACCGGGGGCTATATGCGGGCGTGGCCGCGACCGATCCGCTCGGATCCGGTGCGGTCCGCCACTTATTTTCCAGCCACACGACGGCCCCCAGGGATCCCAGCCACACCGGCAGCCAGGGATCCATAGCGGCTGGCCAGTCACGGGCCGGCCACCGCGAGGGCCGCAGGGATACCGGCCGCACCTGCGATCCGGGGATCCCGTGCGGCCGGCCCAGTTAAGGGGGGTATTTGGTTTATTTAAATTCTAGAAACTAGTTTTTCCCTTTGAAAAATCCTAGAAAATCCATTTTAACTCCAAAAATTGTGAAACCTCTTCCAAAAAATTTCTAAAATCTTAAACTCCGGGTTGGGTTGGTGTTTGCTCTCTTTTGGTTCTTAAATGCTCTTATTTGGATTTAAATTGCATTAGGACCGCTATTTATTTTTCCTTTCGCGCTATTAGGAGCAGTAGGAGCGGAGCGCGAGCCGGGGAGTACGACTACGCCGACGACTTCGCTGCGGAGGACTACCCGACCCCAGGTTCACGCCCGACTGATTCTGAAATACCCATTAGGCATTGCTAAGTAGTATTTCTAGTGCTTTACTTTATATATGCATGTTGATGAACCTTGCACTGCCCCTTTGTTTACCCTGTCCTTGATTGTCCTACTACTACTATATATATGTTTATGTGAACGTGTATATATGCCGAGCTTCGCGATGCATGTGTTGGGATGGGAATAGTGGTTCTTGGCGTGTGTGGGGTAAAAACCGGCAGGAGAAGGCGTTTTGGGTACTTTGGCGGGGGTGAGCTCGAAACAACCGATCGGGGATCGGGGATAGGGGTGCACTCCTTAGTGCATCCCTCTCCGTTACGGTTTTCGCAGCCTAGGTGTTGGGGTTTTACGTGCGCTTGGAGGACATGAGCTCGCCCCGATCTGAAACCGAGTGGATCAACTTGTTTATAGGACATCGTACACACCACCCCGCCGAGAGTGGGGATAGGGCCGTGTTGAGCTCGGCAAGTGCAGAACCATAGCTGCTTAGGATGGATAGCGGGGTATCAGTGGGGGAGCGGTGGAGGTGAGACCACCCTCTTAGAGCGACTCCCGTGTGGCCACACGGGAGCATTTCACAGTTCCAGTGCCGTCCCTTCCGAGGGGGCATCTTTGAGGGCCGGATGCAGGATGGGACCGTAACTACTGAGAGTTCGCCGGTAGGATGGGCTCGGTCGGCCGTACACCGGCCGGGTACCATTCCGGGATGGGTACAGGTGTACACACTCTGCAGAGTCGTTCGATCTATAGCTATAGCCGCGTCCTCGGTCATGGACACTGCCTAGAAGACTTACTTGATCCTCATGTTTTGGGATATCTACCTTCCCCCTATAGGAGAGTGTGTGGTGAGCCGTGGTTGCAGCCGGCTAGAGGAGAGAGGCTCCATCTACGTCGTCGATCCGGTTGTAATCATTGAGGTGTGAGGAGCGGAAGTTCTCGCACCGACCCTAGACAGGAGTAGGAAATGGAGACGGATCTCCTGGGTAACCAGGTGCTTCCGAGCTGTGCTGAGAGACTTGGGTTTTGGGATTATTGATGGAGATACCTTGTTTATACTCTCGTCGCTGGCTCGCTAGGAAACCAAAGCCGCTTCCTTGTCCACTCTCTTTTCCCTTTAGATGTTAGGCCACTTAAAGCTGCATACAGTTGGTGACGTGGACCTATTCCACTCCTTGGGGATAGACTTTGGGTGTGCAGGATACGAGTCCGAGTTTGACTGCAACGCCGACGGATGGTACGACTGAGGGATACGTCGCTTCGCTCGAGTTTGCCTGTGGCGAGAAGAATAAAGATGGAGACCCTTCTGAGAAGATAGCTACCGTTGCGTAGAATTTTCACTCTGATTCAGCCAAGAGGCTTGTATTGATGTACTCCATAATGGACTTGTAATAAAATCATGTACTATTATCTTTATGTGATGCGATGTATGACTTTGTGTATCTATCTGTGAGACGTTCTGTACGCGATAGCCACTCATCCAGGGACTATCGCGATGGTACAGGGATTCGGGTTTTCTATGAAAATCTGGGGTTTTACAGGTGGTACCAGAGCCATGCTTGACCGTAGCACGTATTCCTAGGAAAGGTCGATAGAGATAGGACTCTATACGCTCTACCTCTATAGTTATACCCTTGAGCTATGTTATAAAACTCGTTCCCTCTTTGAAAACTTCTTACTCACCTGCGTTGACAGAAATTTCTTGCGTTTCACAGGAGATGGAGCACCAGGTCACGGAGATCACCCCCGAGACGTGCACGGCGATCTGCCACTAGATGGAGAGGGCCCTTCTCAGGCTTGGAGTCCCTCCGACCTACGTCACGTACCGCGCCGAGTACGTACCCGCCGTTACTGGGCGGATGGTGCTCTGCACGGTCACTGTGCTCCCTCACCCGAGTCTCCACGGGTTCAAGGGCGAGGTGCGCGCGCCGCCGCGCTCACCGTCGCGACCGCGGCGGAGCGTCGCCGCCGCCAGGCACTGGGCTGCCTTCTCGCACAGTACCGCGCCTCCTTCGAGACCGGTACTCTTCGACTGCTACCCCGGTACTACTGGCGCCTCGCACCGCTCGTGGACGGAGTTCCTTCGTACGAGGGGATCCAGGACGACATCGACGCTGCTCCCTTCCGCGAGTCCGACGATTCCTGGTGGAGACCGCTAGCTACTTGGTCGACCTCGACAAGTACGCACGCCGACTGGAGGACGAGTCACGTACCCTCTACGGGCAGGTCAGGGACGCCACCATCGACGCCCTCCAGTACCAGCCCCGCTGTGCCGAGCTGGAGAGAGAGAACACCGCCCAACGCCACCGTGTTTGCCAGCTCGAGCTGAGCCTCGACCGCGCGACCACTGTCCTGCTGCAGTCTGAGAGGGAGAGAGTGGACACCCGGGAGGAGATGCGCACGCCAAGGAGGGACTCGCGCGGTCCGACGGCCGAGTCGAACGGGCCGAAGGACAAGCTCGAGCGCAAGGACGACCTGCTCACGGTACGCGCTCACCTGCTCGGGTGTGAGCGGCTCAAGGTGGAGAAGCTGGAGAAGAGCCGGGCGGACAACGTCACCAACATCGCGTGGCTCACGCGCACCGCCGTCTACCTGAGAGACAAGACCGAGAGACTGAGGAGGACTTGGGAGGACGCCGAATCGCTTCGCGTGGATGAGCTCTTCGAGCTCAACGGAGAGCTACCCCCCGAGTCTCAGCGTGAGATCCGCACCGAGACCTTCGAGCTGCACCAGTCACGCCTCAAGCTTCACCTGTGCCCGATGGCCCGTCTGCCGACACCCGTCGAGACCGAGGAGGTTCGAGAGGCTCACGCCTTGGTGTCCCGGATCTTTCCGCCGGACTACCCCACTGAGGACCGCTACCCCGTCACGTACCAGAGGGCACGCACTGAGTAGAGAGCTGAGCGAGGGGCATGACCTAGAGTAGTGTATTGTGCTAGTAGTTTCCATGAGTTGTTCCATGCAGCCGCGAGCATGTTCCGGTGCATGAAGAGAGTCATGCCACACCATGTAGACACTACCCCTTTTGAGTTTGTACCGACGTATTAGATCGTTGACTTGTTGCTGCTACCCCAAGGTCTGAGTCAGCCTCGGGGGAGCAAGTGTATTATTCATGTTTGATGTGTGCTTGGATCTTAATGGTGTTATTTGTGTCTTAATGCTTCTTCCCCTTGAGTGTAGGTTATACTTAGAACTATTTTCTTGGTTGCTAAAGACTCATGTGTGAGTTGGTGAGTGACGTGTGTAAACTTTTTCCCTTTGTCCTTATGATTTCAGAAGGATGTCGATCCGCCGATCCAACCGGCTGATAGTTCGCCTCGAGGAGGCAGCTGCTGAGGAAAAAGCCCAGCAGGGGCGTGGACGCGGGCGTGGCCGTGGACGCCCACCCCTGCGTGGAGGAGCTTTTGGAGCTAGGGCCCGAGGTGACGGAGCACCGCCACCACCGCCCGAGAACCCTGAGGCCGAGGTTTAGCAAGGAGCGGCCGAGCAAGGCCAGCCTGAGCCGGACCAGCCACCACCACCCCCACCTAACTTGGTGGAAGTGATGGCACTCCAGACTCAGCTGATGCAGAGGATGGCGGAAGCCATGGAGCACCGTGGCAACGGTGGGAACCGCGTCGCTCCGAAGGATGAGGACCTCACGAGGAAGATCGAGAGGTTCATCCGCCTGAAGGCCCCCACCTTCAGCTACTCGGATGACCCACTCGAGGCCGGCGACTGGCTGAGGGTGATCGAGACCAAGCTCGAGCTCACCGTCTGCTCCGACGAGGAGTGCGTCGCTACCGCCGCGCACCAGCTGGAGGGTCTTGCCAAGGCATGGTGGGACAACTACACTGCCACCCACCCGAACCCAGCTTTCATCACCTGGCTGGAGTTCTGCGAGGCATTCCGCGAGCAGTACCTTCCCGATGAGCTACTGGTCTAGAAGGCGCAGGAGTTTCGCACCATGGCTCAGGGTGCGATGAGGGTCGAGGAGTACGAGCGTCACTTCATGAAGATGATGTGGTACGCCCCCGACGACACCAACACCGACCAGAAGAAGCAGTTCTGGTTCCTGCGAGGCCTCCACCACGGCCTTCGCCAGGCGCTGAAGGCAAGTGAGCACAAGTCCCTTCGCCATCTCGTCAACCGCGCCATCGCGGTCGAGGATGAGAGGAGGGGCCACGAGGAACAGGTGAGGGGCAAGAAAAGATGGGAGATCGGGACCAGCCTGACCGATCCTTCCAGAAGCCGAGGAGCGGACCGAGCAACATGCCGAGGGGGAGGTACCGCCCGGGGCACAACCAGCCTGGGCGTGGCTTTGGAGGAAGTGGACGTAGCCCGTTCCCCGGAGGGAGGAACCCCGGCTACCCCCAGCAGACTGGAGGCTACACTCGTGCTCCGCCGAGCACCGCGAGACCCGCCTCAGGAGGCTTCACTGTCACCTGCTTCGCTTGTGGCAAGCCAGGCCACAAGTCCTACGGCCGCCCCCGACAAGAAGGCTGCTGCCACCCCCGCGAGGGCACCTCGCTCCAGGAGGCCGACCTCCTCAGGCCGCGCCACCCCCGGCCGCCGGCCGTGGGGGGCTGAACCACCTCACTGAGGAGGAGGCTGCCGACGCCCCCGACGTCGTGATCGGTAAGTTTTTGGTTTGTGGTACTTCTGCTCTGGTTCTTTTCGACACCGGTGCAACCGGGTCGTATATCACATCTCGGTTCGTAAATAATCTTTCCCTCCCTACAACCACCCGATCGATGCCCATTATCACTAGCTCTCCGCTCGGGGATATCAGATGCACCCTGCTGTGCAAAGGAGTGGAAGTGGTCATCCAAGATCACACATTCTATGGGGATCTGACCGTGCTGCCTTCCCATGGTATCGACGTGATACTGGGAATGGATTGGATCACCGCCCACAAAGGTGTCATCTCCACTTCGCCGAGACTTGTGACTCTAGTGCACCACGACGGGACGAGAGTTACCTTCGAGCCGATGAAGTCTCGAGACATACCGGCGGTGTACGGCCTTCACACGAAGGCCATATCGGACGTGCCGGTAGTCTGTGAGTATGAGGATGTGTTTCCGGAGGAGTTGCCCGGGTTGCCTCCTGATCGTGATGTGGAGTTCGTGATTAACTTGGTGCCAGGAACGGCGCCGATAGCCCAGAGTCCGTACCGTATGGCAGAGGTTGAGCTGAAACTGTTGAAGGCGGAGCTAGACTCACTACTCGAAAAAGGGTTCATCCGGCCAAGTGCTTCACCATGGGGCTCACCGGCACTATTCGTTCCGAAGAAGGATGGAACTCAACGCCTGTGGGTCGACTACCACGCCATGAACGCGGTAACCATCAAGAACAAGTACGCACTGCCCAGGATTGATGATCTGATGGATCAGCTAAGGCAAGCCAAGTACTTCAGCAAGATTGACCTCCGATCAGGTTATCATCAGATGAAGATCCGCTCGGAGGACATCCATAAGACGGCTTTCGTAACCCGGTATGGGCAGTACGAGTACACAGTCGTGTCGTTTGGCCTGACCAATGCCCCGGCATACTTCATGAACATGATGAACAAGGTCTTCATGGATGAGTTGGACAAGTGTGTCGTTGTCTTCATCGACAATATCTTGGTCTACTCCCCGGACGACGAGAAGAGCACGAGGAGCACCGAAGATCGTGTTGGGGAAGCTCGGGGCGGCATCGGTTGTACGCCAAGTTCAGCAAGTGTGAGTTCTGGATGGAGGAAGTCGCGTTTCTGGGTCATGTGTTGTTAGCCAAAGGAGTCGCCGTAGACCCGAGCAAGATTGAGGCAGTGTCCAAGTGGAAGTCACCAAAGTCCGTGACAGAGATCCGCAGTTTTTCAGTTTGGCCGGATACTACCGCCGGTTCATCGAGAACTTCTCGAAGATCGCCAAGCCCATGACAGAACTGTTGAAGAGCAACACGTCGTATGTGTGGTCGGACAAGTGTGAAGCCAGCTTCCAGGAGCTCAAGACTCGTCTCACCACTACGCCGGTCCTGACCCTTCCCGATGCGAGCAAGTACTTCGTGGTGTACTGTGACGCGTCGAGGCAAGGACTCGGCTGCGTGTTGATGCAAAGAGGCAAGGTGGTGGCCTACGCCTCGCGACAGCTAAGGAAGCATGAGGTGAACTACACTACACACGACCTCGAGCTAGCCGCTGTCATTCATGCCTTGAAGATATGGAGGCACTATCTGATGGGAAACAAGTGCGACATCTATACTGATCACAAGAGTCTGAAGTATATCTTCACCCAGTCTGAGTTGAACCTGAGGCAAAGGAGATGGCTGGAGCTGATCAAGGACTTCGACCTGAGCATTCACTACCACCCTGGTAAGGCAAACGTCGTAGTCGACGCTTTGAGCCGCAAGCACTACTGCAATAACCTGATGGTGCGAGAGGAACAACCAGCCTTGCACGAGGAGCTGGAGAAGCTGAGTTTGGAGATAGTGGAGGAGGGGCAGTTAAATGAGTTGCGGGTGAAATACACACTCGAAGACCAAAACCGCCAAGCTCAGAAGGAGTGCCCAGAGATTCAAGAGGTAAAATGCCTGATGGAGAGTGGCAAAGCGGTGACTATCACCTCGATGAACAGGGTACACTGTGGCTGAAGGACCGCATCTGCGTACCTCAGAACAAGGAAATTCGGGACTCGATCCTTAAAGAGGCCCACGATTCTCAATACTCGATCCACCCTGGCTGTACCAAGATGTACAAAGACTTGAAGGTACGATTCTGGTGGGAAAAGATGAGGGAAGATATTGCAGAGTACGTCGCTCGATGCGACACGTGTCAGCGAGTGAAAGCCGAACACCAGAGGCCCACCGGACTGCTACAACCACTTGAGATACCCACGTGGAAGTGGGACGACATCAGCATGGACTTCATTGTGGGTTTGCCGCGTACGCAGAAAGGAAATGACTCTATTTGGGTGATAGTTGATCGATTAACCAAGGTAGCACACTACTTACCCATTAGTACGGACTACCACGTAAGCCGACTTGCAGAACTGTATGTGGACAATATCCTAAAGCTTCATGGGGCTCCGAGGAGCATTATGTCAGATAGAGGGCCTCAATTCACTGCCCAATTCTGGAAGAGTTTGCATGCTTCCATGGGCACCAAGCTGAACTACAGCACAACATTCCACCCCCAGACTGACGGTCAGACAGAGAGAGTGAATCAAGTCCAAGAAGACTTACTGAGAGCTTGTGTGTTGACCTATGGGTCCGATTGGGATAAGAGTATATCCTATGCCGAGTTCTCTTACAACAACGGCTACCAGGCCAGCTTGAAGATGGCTCCTTTCGAAGCCCTGTACGGCAGAAAGTGTCGGACACCGTTCATGTGGTCTGAGGTGGGGGAACGAACCTTTTTCGGTCCCGCCGCCATTGTTGAGGCCTAAGAAAATGTCGCCAAGGTCAGGGAGAACCTGAAGATAGCTCAGAGCAGGCAGAAGAGCTACGCCGACCCGAAACGGAGAGATGTCTCGTTTGAAGTGGGGGATCACGTCTACTTGAAGGTGTCACCCCTCCGAGGTACGAAGAGGTTGCACATCAGGGGGAAGCTGTCCCCTAGGTACGTTGGTCCCTACCCTATTGTGAGTAGGGTCGGGAAGGTAGCTTACCGACTCGAGCTACCCCCGGAACTTACCGGAGTGCATCCGGTGTTCCATGTATCCCAACTTCAAAAGTGTGTGGTCGTCGAGAAGAGGGTGCCCTCTCAGGCACTCGACGTCCAAGAAACCCTGGAATACTTGGAATACCCAGTTCGGATCCTGGACTGGGCGGAGAAGTCGACCAGGAACTCCACGACGCGCTTCTGCAAGGTGCTATGGAGTAATCACTCTGAGCGCGAAGCCACGTGGGAGATGGAGTCCGCGTTGAGGGAGAAATACCCTCATCTCTTCGAAACGGAGGTAACTTCTTAATCTCGGGGACGAGATTCTTGTGAGGGGGGAGTTCTGTAACATCCTTGAATTTGCGTGTATGTAAAAATTAGAGATTTCAAAAACTTGCCGTGAATTTGTGTGCTCATGAAATCGAATAAGGTGTCTTCCGTTTTCTCTTCCCTGATCCCTAAATTTAATTTAATTCGACCAATGACCTTAGGACTTATAAAATGCTAGTGTGAGATTTTGGATCTTCATTTGAGTTTTATTTGGGATTTTATTTGTGTGGATTCAAATTTGAATTGAAATTCAAATTTGATTTAATGTGATAGCCTAAGGGAAAAATGGGAAATATCACTGTGCCCAGCGGGCCGCCAACCTCCCTTTCCACCCACGGCCGCTTCCGGCCCATCGGCCCGCTCAGCCATCGGCCGCGCGCCGCCCGCCTACCGCGCGCCGCCCATCGCTCACCGCAAGTGGGGGCTACCTCGCGTCACGCCGACGTCATCGTCGTCATCCTCCCTCTTTAGCACTTTGGGCGACGCCGGCGCCAAAGCGAGGGCCGCGCCGGTCATGGCCGCCGTCGCGACGCGCCCCGCGGCCTCCCGGCGCATCCCTGCCGTCCACGTACACCCCGCGCTCTCGCCGCTATAAGAAGCCGCTGCCGCCACCCATAGCTCTCCCAAGCCTAGCTGCCTCGGGGGATCCAGTCCCCTGCCCACCTACCCGCAAGCCGGAGGAGAAGCAGAAGGGGAAGAGAAGGAGGAGCACGGAGGCGCCGGAGCAGACACCACCCGCCGCGGCCGGAGCCGCCCGCGAGGAGGAGCCGGACCCGCGGGAGCCACGCACACCGCGACCCCTGCTTCCTCGGCTTCCTCTCCACCACGCCGTCCCTGCTTTCCCTACCGGCGCCGCCTCCTTCCTCGTCACCGCACCGCACACCCCCTTCACCGATGCCTACACTTCGGCCAGAGGCCACCCAGGTGAGGACGCCGCCTCACCTCCCCGTGGACGCCGCGGCCTTCGAGCCGAGGCGGAACGTTCCGCGCCACCGTGCCACCACGCCCCCGCGCCGGCTGGCGGTGATGCGGCCATCGAGCCAGGCCGGGTTGCAATCTTCGCCGGTGCCGCCGCCTTTGTCGACGCGCACGCCACCCGCCTAGCCTCTTCCCTCTAGCCGTAGGGCGCCGCCACCGTTTGGTCGCCGCCGCGCCGTGTCGGTGCGCCCGCGTCGCGTCCGCGTCACGTGTGTGTCCGCGCGTGCGCGCCCCCGTGCGGGCCACGGCGCTCGCAAGCGTGCACCCCTGCACGCGTGCGCCGTAGCCTTGAAGGCAAGGCCGGGCCTTGGGCCCCTTTTTCGTGCCTACGCCATGCTCGCTGTGCCCGCCGCTGTACACAGGATGGCCGCGCCTCCGTGACCTCGCCGTGGCCATGAGAGACGTGCGCACGGTCGCCAAAGGAAGGAACGCCGTGGTCTCGGCCGCCCTGAACACCGCGCCGTGCATCCCGTCGCGTTCGCGCCAACCCGCCGCGGGCGCCGTGCTCGCCGCCGCCCATGGCGACGAGCCGGGCTCCGCCATACACCCGTGCGTGCCCCGTCTCGGCCTACACCTCACCCATTGGGGCTCGCCATGCACAAGCGCCACCCCGCGCAACGCACACGGTCGCCCATCCATGGGGCGCCCACACCGCCGCCGCGTCGTCGCCGTCGCACCCCTGCCGGCGCCGACCACGCCGCGGATGTCGTCGCCTCTATCATGCGTGCCCCATCGAGTAAGCACCCTAGGGGAGTCCTTGGATTACCGGGTAGAGTCCAGGTGCCAAACGCTGGGGAACCTCGCCGCCGGCAGAGCCGTGTCCCGCCTCCGCCACCGTAGGCGCATTCCGTCGAGCACTTGAGCTGCCCCGAAAAAAAACCGTAGGGGGGGACAAGGCACACCGGGGGCTATACGCGGGCGTGGCCGCGACCGATCCGCTCGAATCCGGTGCGGCCCGCCACTTATTTTCCCGGCCACACGACGGCCCCCGGGGATCCCGGCCACACCGGCGGCCCGGGGATCCGCAGCGTCGGCCGATCACGGGCCGGCCACCGCGAGGGCCGCAGGGATCCCGGCCGCACCCGCGATCCGGGGATCCTGTGCGGCCGACCCAGTTAAGGGGGGTATTTGGTTTATTTAAATTCCAGAAACTAGTTTTTCCCTTTGAAAAATCCTTGAAAATCCATTTTAACTCCAAAAATTGTGAAACCTCTTCCAGAAAATTTCTAAAATCTTAAACTCCGGGTTGGGTTGGTGTTTGCTCTCTTTTGGTTCTTAAATTCTCTTATTTGGATTTAAATTGCATTAAGACCGCTATTTATTTTTTGCTTTCGCGCTATTAGGAGCAGCAGGAGCCGGAGAGCTGAGCCAGGAGTACGACTACGCCGACGACTTCGCTGCGGAGGACTACCCGACCCCAGGTTCATGCCCGACTGATTCTGAAATACCCATTAGGCATTGCTAAGTAGTATTGCTAGTGCTTTACTTTATATATGCATGTTGATTAACCTTGCACTGCCCCTTTGTTTACCCTGTCCTTGATTGTCCTACTACTACTATATATATGTTTATGTGAACGTGTATATATGCCGAGCTTCTCGATGCATGTGTTGGGATGGGAATAGTGGTTCTTGGCGTGTGTGGGGTAAAAACCGGCAGGAGAAGGCGTTTTGGGTACTTTGGCGGGGGTGAGCTCGAAACAACCGATCTGGGATCGGGGATAGGGGTGCACTCCTCAGTGCATCCCTCCTGTTATGGTTTTCGGAGCCTAGGTGTTGGGGTTTTACGTGCGCTTGGAGGACATGAGCTCGCCCCGGTCTAACACCGAGTGGTTCAACTTGTTTATAGGACATCGTACACACCACCCCGGCGAGAGTGGGGATAGGGCCGTGTTGAGCTCGGCAAGTGCGGAACCATACCTGCTTAGGATGGATAGTGGGGTATCAGTGGGGGAGCGGTGGAGGTGAGACCACCCTCTCAGAGCGACTCCCGTGTGGCCACACGGGAGCATTTCACAGTTCCGGTGCCGTCCCTTCCGAGGGGGGGCAGCTTTGAGGGCCCGATGCAGGATGGGGCCGTAACTATAGAGAGTTTGCCGGTAGGATGGGCTCGGTCGGCCGTACACCGGCCGGGTACCATTCCGGGATGGGTACAGGTGTACACACTCTGCAGAGTCGTTCGATCTATAGCTATAGCCGCGTCCTCGGTCATGGACACTGCCTAGAAGACTTACTTGATCCTCATGTTTTGGGATTTCTACCTTCCCCCTATAGGAGAGTGTGTGGTGAGCCGTGGTTGCAGCCGGCTAGAGGAGAGAGGCTCCATCTACCTCGTCGATCCGGTTGTAATCATTGAGGTGCGAGGAGAGGAAGTTCTCGCACCGACCCTAGACAGGAGTAGGAGGTGGAGACGGATCTCCTGGGTAACCAGGTGCTTCCGAGCTGTGCTGAGAGACTTGGGTTTTGGGATTATTGATGGAGATACCTTGTTTATACTCTGCTGCTGCTGCTTAGGAAACCAAAGCCGCTTCCTTGTCTACTCTCTTTTCCCTTTAGATGTTAGGCCACTTAAAGCTGCATACAGTTGGTGACGTGGACCTATCCCACTCCTTGGGGATAGACTTTGGGTGTGCAGGATACGAGTCCGAGTTCGACTGCAACGCCGACGGATGGTACGACTGAGGGATACGTCGCTTCGCTCGAGTTTGCCTGTGGCGGGAAGAATAAAGATGGAGACCCTTCTGAGAAGATAGCTACCATTGCATAGAATTTTCACTCGGATTCAGCCAAGAGGCTTGTATTGATGTACTCCATAATGGACTTGTAATAAATTCATGTACTATTATCTTTATGTGATGCGATGTATGACTTTGTGTATCTATCTGTGAGACGTTCTGTACGCGATAGCCACGGATCCAGGGACTATCGCGATGGTACAGGGATTCGGGTTTTCTATGAAAATCTAGGGTTTTACAAAGGTGGTAACCCGGCCGGATTTCGAGCTCGAGTGGCTTCAGGCAATGGCGGTGGGGAAGGAAAATATCCCGCCGTTGACCCGTCCGGCGAGGTGCTTGGCCGGGATTCGTGGCAGGGAGTAAATGTGGTGCTGTGGGATGGGACGGGTCGGCCAGTGACGCGGTGGTGGTAGGCGGCGGGTCGCGGCGGTGGTGTTTAGCGGAGGCGACGGCTCGGGCAGGCGCCTTGGTGGCCGCCGGGCATCAAGGAGCAGTCTCGTCGCGGGCCCGTGCTCAAGCAGTGAGGAGGAGGGGTCGGGCACGGTAGGGTGCGGGGCCGAGGTGGCGTGTGGAGGGGGGCGCGCTGCCGGGGCATGGTGCAGGGGTCAGGCGCCGTCGGCCTGGAGGAAGAAGAAAGAAAGGAGAAGAAGAAAGGAAAAAAGAAAGGAAGAAAGGAAAAAGAGGAAAGGAAGAGGAAAATGAAAAAAAAGAAAAGAATTAGGACAAAGTTTTAGAAAAATTTAGGGGAATTTCTAGGGCAATTAGGAGAGTGGGGAAGAAGGATTTTTGCGAATTATTCTGGGTGTTTTCAGATACTAGCGTTAATTCCGGGACGGCGGTGATGGCGAGGCGGACCGGCCGGCGGGACCGCGATGTGCGCGGGATTCCCGGCGTGGTGGCCGACCGTGGTGCTGGGACGGCACGCGATGGGCGATGGCCCGGGTGTGGGCGGTGCAGGCGGGATTCGCGGCACGCGCACCAAAGGGGAGAGAGAGAGAGAGAAGGGGGAAGACGACCGGGGTGTCGAAGGGTGTAGTTGAGCTTAGCGGGAATGTTTTGAAAACACGCGTGATTTAGTCGGTGATTTATGAGGAGCTAAAAACGCGGGTGTTACAAACCTACCCCACTTAAAATGAATCCCGGCCTCGAGATTCGGCTAGTTCTCGAACAGGTGAGGAAACTCTTTCTTCAACACGTCCTCTCGTTCCCACGTGGCGTCTTCTACTCCATGTCTGCTCCATTGGACTCTGCAGACCCGTACTTCTGATGTTCTTGTTCTTTTGACCACTGTGTCCAAAATTTTGACGGGCACTTCCTGGTACCTAAGGTCTGGCTATAGATCAATGGTCTCTACCAGTACTCGCTTCTCTTCGAGGACCTTCAAACATCTCCGTAACTGGGAGACATGAAACACTGGGTGTATATCTGACATCTCTTCTGGTAGCTCCAACCGGTATGCTACTGCTCTGACCCTCTTTAGCACTTTGTACGGTCCAATGTACCGAGGGGCCAACTTTCTGTGCTCCTGAAATCTCCGAGTCCCTCGGATAGGTGAAACCTTGAGGTAAGAGAAATCTCCAGGATTGAAGCTTGCTTTGCGCCTCTTCTTGTTTGCATAGCTCTTTTGTCGGTATTGGACGGCTTTCAACTTTTCTCGGATATCGACTACTCGCTCCTCGGCTTCCTTTATAAGTGCGGGCCCAACCAGGGCACGTTCTCCCACTTCTGACCACATCAAGGGTGTTCTACATTTCCTCCCATATAAGGCTTCAAACGGTGACATTCCTAGGCTCGCTTGATAATCGTTGTTGTAGGAGAACTCTACATATGGAAGACTCTGCTCCTAGTCTTTGCCATAGGTGAGGACACATGCTCTCAACATGTCCTCCAAAATTTGGTTTACCCTCTCGGTCTGTCCATCTGTCTGCGGGTGATATGCTGAGCTGAAATCCAGCTTGGTACCCATGGCTTTATGCAGCCGTTTCCAAAACCTAGAGGTAAACTGGGTCCCTCTATCTGAGACTATCCTGCTAGGTACTCCATGCAACTTCACTATGTTTTCTATGTAGAGCTTTGCTATCTTCTCTCCACCATAAGTGGTGCGTACGGGTAAAAAGTGAGCGACCTTAGTGAGTCGGTCCACTATCAGCCATACGGAGTCATGTCCCTTCTGAGTCTTTGGCAAACCTACTACAAAGTCCATGCCTATTTCGTCCCATTTCCACACTAGAATGGGTAAGGGCTGTAATAGTCCTGCAGGTTTCTGATGTTCAGCTTTAATCCTTTGACAAGTGTCACATTGGGCGACGAACCGGGCAATGTCTGCTTTCGTTCCGTTCCACCAGTACTTCTACTTTAAATCCATATACATCTTAGTGGATCCCGGGTGGATGGAATATGCCGAGTTGTGGGCCTCATCAGTGATGGTCTGTCAGAAATCTCCGCCTTCAGGCGCGCATATCCTAATCTTATACCACAGTGTGCCTTGATCATCCACTCTAAAGTCCTGGGCCTTGTTCTCTCCTGTGGGTTTGCAGATTTTCATCAAGTTTTCATCGGTCTATTGGGCCTTCCGGATCTTCTCCTCTAAGGTAGGTTGAACACTTAGTTGGTGGATGTAGCCTTGGGGAGCAATGTGCACGTTGAGTCGTGCCATTTCCTCTTGCAGCTGGGCAATCTTAGGTACTGCCTTCTCGTAGGACTTTCTGCTTAAGGCATCGGCCACTACATTGGCTTTTCCTGGGTGGTAGTGGATTTCTAGGTTATAATCTTTGACTAACTCTAACCACCTTATTTTCCTTAGGTTCAGGTCGGGCTGGGTGAAGATGTACTTTAGGTTCTTGTGGTCGGTATAGATCTCGCAATTATTCCCAATCAGGTAATGTCTCCAAATCTTAAGGGCATGCACTACGGCTGCAAACTCCAAATCATGGGTGGGAAAATTCTGCTCGTGGGGTTTGAGCTGGCGGGAAGCATACGCCACTACTTTCCCGTCTTGCATAAGAACACATCCCAACCCTTGTCGGGATGCGTCGCAATATACGAGAAAATCCCGTTGAATGTCTGGCAAGGTCAGCACTAGGGCTGTGGTCAATCTTCTCTTCAACTCCTGGAAACTTCTTTCGCACGACTCAGTCCAGTCGAACTTCTTCTCCTTCCTGAGCAACTCCGTCATGGGTCGGGCAATTTTGGAAAATCCTTCAATGAACCTCCGAATGTACCCTTCTAAACCAAGAAAGTTTCTGATCTCGCTCACATTGGTTGGTTGTTGCCAGTTGGAGACTGTTTCGACTTTCTCGGGGTCTACTGCTACTCCTTCGGCAGTCAGAATATGCCCAAGGAAAGATATCTTCTCTAGCCAGAACTCACACTTGCTGAACTTAGTGTACAGCTTGCGTGCCCTTAGTTTTCCCAGTACTACTCGAAGATGTTGCTCACGTTCCTCCACACTCTTGGAGTAAACAAGTATGTCGTCGATGAATACCACGACAAACTTGTCTAGCTCTTCCATAAACACCTTATTCATGAGGTTCATAAAATATGCTGGTGCGTTGGTGAGTCCAAAGGACATCACTGTGAACTCATACTGCCCGTAACGGGTGATGAAGGCGGTCTTTGGGATGTCGCTTTTCCTAATCTTGAGTTGGTGGTATCCTGACCGTAGATCCACCTTTGAAAAATACTTGGCTCCTTTCAGCTGGTCGAATAAATCATCTATTCTGGGGAGGGGATACTTGTTCTTGAAAGTAACTTCGTTCAGTGAGTGATAGTCCACGCACATCCTCATGCTCTTATCCTTCTTTTCTACGAAGAGCACTAGGGCTCCCCATGGTGATGAGCTTGGTTTGATAAATCCACTTCGCTGGAGTTCTCCTAACTGCTTCTTCAATTCTTCCAACTCAGGGGCTGCCATCCTATAAGGTCTCTTAGCTATGGGAGAGGTTCCGGGAATAAGGTCGATG
The DNA here is from genome assembly GCA_947561735.1 of Cenchrus americanus. NCBI lineage: Eukaryota > Viridiplantae > Streptophyta > Magnoliopsida > Poales > Poaceae > Cenchrus > Cenchrus americanus. The sequence continues at coordinate 11,968,639 of OX387239.1, forward strand.
ATGAACTCTATATCCCTATCTGGTGGCATTCCGTGGAATTCTTCGAGAAACACATCTGGATACTCCCGCACTACTGGGACATCCTCTATGGATTTGGCTTCCATGCTGAAAACCATTATGTCTGGCCTGTGTCCTCGGGTGTGGCAGGTCACTAGTATTCCGTCTGGGTTGGTTAGAGCATCTCCAAGAGTTTGCCAAAATTTACTTGGCAAATCCTGTGTTTTTCCAACTTCTAAAAAACTATGCAAAGTAAAAAAAGAATTCATCTCCAACAGTTTGCATAATTCACTTGCCAAATCCAGATCTAACTTACATCAGGAATCCTGAGAGAAACAAAATTATGTATGTGCCCTTCCACCTCTTGAAAAACTTACATCAGGAATCCTTCTCTATTCTTTATTTATTTTTCACCCTCCCACCTAGAGGGAAACAACGATGGCAACAACGATCCGGGCGCGCATATATGCGCGTGGGGAGGTGAGTTTTGCCAAGTTTCTATTTTTGCCAAGTTGGTTTGCCAAACTGTTGGAGTCCAATTTTTCTTGTTTTGCCAAAATTATATGGATGCCAAATTGGTTTGCCAAACTGTTGGAGTTGCTCTTAGGTGCGCTACTTTATCGGCGCAACTTATATGACCATGGTGTTGGCTTAACCAATCCATCCCAAGGATAACATCTATTCCCTTGGACTTTAGTACTACTAGGTCCGCTAGGAACTCTACCCCACTTAAAATGATCCTTACCTAGGGGCATCCCAGTTGACACTTGATGTCACCTCTGGCGTTTGAGTTAATAGGGGTGCTTTTAGTAGTACTGTTGGTATGCTATGCTTTTCCACTAAACTTGAGGATATGAATGAGTGCGATGCTCCTGAATCAAATAATATGGTTGCCAAGACTGAGCTGACCAGGAACTCACCGAGCACTACGCCTTGTGCTTCTTGAGCCTCCTGTGTGTTGATGTGGTTGACGCGAGCTCGTCCATAGGACTGCTGGGGCTGCCTCATCTGCTGGTTGTTGTTGCTGCCAAAGTTGTTGTTGCTACGAACTGGCATGCCGTTGGCTCCAGATGCAAGCGGTCTTGGCCCATTCACTGAGTTGGAGAAGGCTGAGGCTGTTGGCTTTTTGGCATATGAGCAGTTGGCAATGAAGTGTCCCATCTCACGGCAGTTGAAACACACTCTGGAGTTGTTGTTGTTGTTGTTGGCAGTGACCTGGCTAGTGTTGCTTTGTGGGGGCTTCATGGTGTTCTGGTTGTTGTATGGTTTGAACTGGTTTCTGGGGCCTTGCGAGCCTGTGGCTTGGGACTGGGTTCTGTACTGCATGGGGGCTTGGAACCTGGATATGGGGTGTCCGAAGCTTCTCTGCCTCTGGGAGCGCTCTTGCTGTTGAGCCTTGTGCTCCATGAACTTGCGTTTGTTCTCTTTCATCTCTTCTGTCCTAACTCTCTCTGTGAGTATGGCCATGTTCATGAGGGTGCTGAAATCCGGGTAGATCTGAGGAGTAAGCAGGGTCCTCAGCCCCGGAGTCAATCGCTTCTTGAACATCTCCTGCTTCTTGGAGTCCATGTCCACTTCTTCTGGGGCATAACGAGCCAGCTCTATGAATTGATAAGTGTACTCCTCCACGGACTTGTTGCCCTGGCGGAGTTCACGGAACTCATCTGCCTTACGCTTCAGCGTGGCTTCTGGTATGTGGTAGCGGCGAAATTCTTCCACGAACTCATCCCAAGTGATGGCGGAGGGATCCTTGGCTGCTGCATAGTAATTCTCCCACCAGGCTAGGGCTGTTCCAGTGAGCTCGTGAGTGGCCAGGAGAACCTTGTCTCGGTCCTCACAGTTGAAGGGCTCCAGTTCCCTTAGAATGGCTCTCAGCCAGTCATCTGCATCCAATGGATTCACGGACCCGCCAAAAGTGGGTGGCTTTGTCTTGAAGAACTCTATCAGCTTCTCATTCATGCCCAGAACTCGGGGTCTTGGACGGTTGACGGCATTGAATATGGCCTCCATCAGCAGGGTCTGGTTGGCCAGAACTTGTGCCAGTTCTATGGGAGGGGGTGGCGGTGGCAGGACAACGTTCTCTCCTCCATCTTCACCTTGGTTTACTTCCTGGTCGTTAAGGCGCTCCCTTCGATCGGCTTGCGATCCTTCAGCGTCCATACGACCGGAGCCTTGGTGGGTCTTAGCAGGGCGTCGGGAAACCATCTGTAAAGGAGCGGGTTTCTAAGAGATCTATGTTTTATGTGATGTTTAAGTGGATTATGACGGATTTCATTTTGAAAAGGCAGGGTCTACTCCTGCCGGCAAGCACTCAATAAACACATAGCAAACAAACAAGCACAGACAAATTTCATTACAAACAAGTGAGGAGGATACATCCCGACTACGCGACTGACACTACACGGACACACTACATGACTCAGTACTAAGACAAGGGCTAAGGGTGCGACTCTAAACTCAGACCAGCACGACTTCATTCCTGGGTCAAGGCAACATGGGTATGCTACTCGTGAGGAGAGCCATTTTCCGGGGTCGAGTGCATTTCCAGTGGAATGAGCAACTCATCGTCGTCCTCGCCCTCGGGGTTTCCATTCTCTTAGGGCTGTGCCGCAGCTTCCGCGGCCGCCGTTGGTTGTTCGGTGCCCACCGGTGGTGCTGGCGGAGCTTCGATAGTTCCTCCCCATCCTACAAAGGGTGTCCCAAGCAAGACTTGTGCTTCTCCATTACCTGGAACGGGTGTTCCACTGTTGGTCCATTCCTGCATGCACTGGTCTTGGATCCGCCTGAGGCTTTCGTGGGCAACAGCTTCACTGCTTATGGCGGTTGCGGTCCTTGCTTCAGCTTGAGCCACTCAGACTTGGTGCATCCTCACTGTGACTTCAGCTTGCTCGGCCCGACTGATTTGCTCCCTCAAGAGCTTGACTTGGTCATCAAAGAGTTTGTCCAGGGAGACGAGGTAGGAAACTATGTGGTACAGCAGGTCTTCTTGGTGGCGGTGTCGTTCTAGGTTTCTCATGCGTGCCTGCCAGACTGGGGTTCTGATGGCGGGAGGAAAATACCTCATCGGTGTGGGGACGAGGTGTTCCTCGTAGATCCGACACAGGTAGCGGAGGGCTTTTCTGAGGGCCAAGGGGTAGGTGTCTCGATGTCGAAACCCTGTGGCGGTCACGCGCCATGGCTCGTTGTTGGTGTGGCGATTTCTTCTGGCGATGGAGAGAACCACCCTACAGTGAAGAGTGCCGAGTTACTCGTACTCTCTGTTGTAGTACCTAGGGCACTTGTGATACCGAGGCGCTCCAGGGAGTTGATAAGGAGGCGAGCAAAACCAGGCTCTTCCTGTCACACGCCTTGGGGCCATCCATCTTCCGCCATCTGAAAACAAGGGTACAGTTGTACAGGTTGTGGTAAGGTACAAAAGATAGATCGTTTTATTTCGCAACAAGGTTGGGGTACACTCCTCGGGGTACACTTATTATTACTAGAACACAGCTCTAGCCTAGACATTCTAGTCTTATCCTCATGGGGATTCTTCCTCCGTCCGAATGCGACGCTGCTTTGGTGGGAGGTCTTGCTCCAGTATCAAGTCCTCGGTCTGGGTCCCTTTGTCCCAATGAGTTTCTTTGGGCTCTTCTTCCTCCAATTCTTCTCCTTCTCTCCTCCTATGTTCCTTGCGGAGATCATCCCATAGGTTTTCGTGGAACATCTCAGAGCGTTCCCGTTCCCTAAGGCAATCTTGCTCCATGTTGGCTAGGGCAACTTCCGCCATCATTGTCTTCACCCTTTCAAATTCTATCCTTTGCTCAGCTCTTTCTGCCCTGTCGATTTGGTGCTTCTGTTGCTGGGCTTGTTCTTGGTAGAGGTGGTCTAGGACATTGAGGTAGATTGATAGGTGGGAAACTGCATCTTCTAAGTCTTGTTCCTCTCATTCCAGTCCCCTCATGCGGTCAATCCATGAGCGTCCTCTACCTCTAGAGGGTGGGAAAATCCCATTGGAGTCCTTCTGAGATGCTGCCTATAAACCACTCGTAGACGTTGTAGGGCCTTCCGAGCAGCCTTCGGGTAGGTGTCAGCGAAGAGAAACCCAATGGTGGAGATGAATCAGGGTTCTATGTCGGGGTAGAGTGTGCTTCTACCCATGAAGATCAGCACTTTACACCGAAGGGTGCCATATCGCTCGTACTCCCGATAGACGAACTCTGGTGGGTCCCTTACTCCGACGTGCTCTAAGCTAAGTAGCAGCAGGTTAGGGAGGCCAGGCTGTGCGAGGCAAACTCCTCCGTTCCATTCCAGGTTAGCCATCTGGAATCAGGCAAGGATCAAGGTAAGGATTTTGGGAAAAGATGCGTTTAGCAAAGAAAAGGTTAGAGAGGGGCCAGAGGAGGTCTCGTATTTTAGGGATCGCGTCCTACGGCCAACCTACGGCTCTGATACCACCTGAAGCGTCCCCTCATCAGAGGCGACTAAATGTGACACAAATACTAGTCCCAGGAGGCTGGCAACACATTTATTACAACAGGTGGATCAGTCTTTTACATTACGACGCATAGTGGGCACGGGAGTGCCAACGCCACAAGGAACAACAAAAGTGCTAAAGACCAGACTACGATAGCGAAGTCTTCCAAAGCCTCATCAGAGTACCACACCATGGAAGCTTTCTGTGGAGGCTCTGGGTACACAGGCACGGTTGGGTGTAGGGCAGCGACCTACTCGACGTCTTCCGGAACGAAGTCGGGATCCTCCTCTGAAAAAAAGTTAGTTAAACAAGGGTGAGCACATACGTACTCAACAAGTTCAACCCCACCCAAGGAGGGGCTTATAAGCAGATCATGCACATGATATAACAAGGATCAGGTTATGGTTTATTTGCAAACTCATTTTTCTCATGCAGGGGTTCATTTTCAAAAAAAGTTTTCGCAAACCAATTTTATAACCCAAGTGACTCAGTTGTTTTGAGAAAACCACTGTGGGACTACCGGACTCCCCGTCCGCAGTAGCCCGGGCACACAACCACACACTGTTCTAGAAAGCAACTCACGCCATGAGGAACATCCCAACCCAATCACTAGTTTTGTGACCACACCGTGACTCGTCCAATACCGTGGACACGACTATTCGAATAGATTTGACACTCTAAAGAGGTTGTACATCTTTACCCACAAGTAGAGTACCGCCACACGAACACCTCAGTGCCGGCGCAGATCCTATAAAAGCCATTACCCACCTTAGCTAGCCCTACGAGCCACCACGGAAGCAACCAAGGGGTTATCTCACGTAACCAGGGCGTACCTCACAAAGAGCATACCCCTACTCCTTGGTCTCCCGCCGCTCACCCGCACACCAGATGGTAAGTAGATTAACTATTGGGGTCTATGCTAAGCCGTTGCAACATACAACGGTCGAGTGGTTGTACGATCATTGGGTTAGGTGAGATGTCACGCAACCCTGTCCTTAACGACAAGATGGACAACTCCCAACATGCTCAACCACAGGTACGAGCTCACCCATACTCCTAACACACGTCCATCCCGTCTACCCAGTTCTTTACTCATTTTCTGAAATATCCCATTCCCATTTTAAAAGAGCTCACACATTTTTAAAGCAATCATTTAGGCCAAACAAAGGTCAATCATAGCAATCAATGGTGGCTATCCTACCATGTTTTTGCAGTAAAACGATATGCAATTTATAAAACGGGTATAGGGTTATGTTTATAAAACTGGGACCAAAGCATGCATCAAAGGATGAGATTCAACTTGCCGTCTTCGAAGTCCTCGGGGAGTTCCGGCTCGGTGTTTGGGACCTCGGGCTCCTGCTCACAGTACTCGGCTCCAAGCTCCGGCTCGGGGTACCCTCCTTCGTTCACTCCGTCGGCTATAGCGCACACACAAGCAAGCATGCAATCAATATAAGCACACACAATTTTTCCGGCTGAGCTCGAGGAAGGTAATTAGATAAAATAGAGGAATAAATGCTATGCAGGGCTTTTGGGTGATGGATCGGTAGCAGTATTCCCGGTACGGGTGTGAGGGTGTGAGGGAGTGTTAGGGTTAATTAAGGGCCTGTTAGTAATTTATTTTAAAAGAAAAAGGACCTAATTATAATATTTAGATAGGGTGAGGGTCTAACTATAATATCCTAGGGGCCTATTTAAAAAGGGCAGGGTTGTTTTGGTGAAATAGTTTAAAGGGATAGGGTCTGATTTGAAAGAAGGAGAGAGAGGGAATAAAGAGGAGGGGCTAGGTGGGGAAAAAGGAAAAGGCTAGGGGGCCTTTGGCTAAAAAGCCATCTCCTACCTCCCCCTCGAATTAGAACAGAGGGAGGGAGGGAGGCGGCTCGGTGCGGCCGGCCAGCGGCAATCCCCGGCGAGCCGAGCCACGGCGGCGGCCGGGCAGCAGTGCAAAACGAAGAGGGCCTCACGGTTATCCGATTCACCTGCCTACCTTGGGCCGGGATGGTGTGTAGAAGCAGGTCCTCGGGTGGCGGCAGATTGGAGGTGGTGGTGCTCAGTGTGGCGGTGCTCGGGTGCCAATGGAGGAGAGGGGCTCGGCTGTAGCGGTGCGGGGTGAGGTGGGAGTGCGGCGCGGTCCTTTTATAGCCGCGGGGAAGGCGGTAACCCGGCCGGACTTCGAGCTCGAGGAGCTTAGGGCAATGGCGGTTGGGAAGGAAAATATCCCACCATTGACCCGTCCGTCGAGGTGCTTGGCCGGGATTCGTGGCGGGGAGTAAATGTGGCGTTGTGGGATGGGACGGGTCGGCCAGCGACGTGGTGGTGGCAGGCGGCGGGTCGCGGCGGCGGTGTTTAGCGGAGGCGACGGCTCGGGCAGGCGTCGTGGTGGCCGCCGGGCGTCAGGGAGCGGTCTAGTCGCGGGCCCGTGCTCAAGCAGTGAGGAGGAGGGGTCGGGCGTGGTAGGGCACGGGGCTGTCTTATGGACCTCCCTAGGCCCACCACCTCGGTGGGTATCAGGACCGACTACTCGGTGGGCCCCTTGGACTACCCGGCTTGCGCTACACGGCACCTGATGGCGTTGAGCACAAGGACTACGGAGGAGAAGTACTCGGTTAGGAAGTTGTACATGTCCTGCACTGTATGGAAGGCTCCTAGACGTACTCAACTAGTACTCTCTCCCCACTCCGACTTGTAACCCTGCCTCCCGGACTATATAAGGCGAGGCAGGGACCTCTCTCTAGCATCCAATCTCATCTCACGACATACAATTACACCATCTTGTAATCGTACCCAATCAATCCAGAGCTACGCAGCATACAGGACATAGGGTATTACGCACCTCGCGGCCCGAACCTGTCTAAATTGTGTGCCACGTGTCTCTTCCTTCGAGTTACTGATCTCGGCGAGGCCACATTCATCTACTTCGGTTACTCCCCTTAGTAGGTTGCCGGTCTAAAACACCGACAGCTGGCGCGCCAGGTAGGGGATCTCGCCCGAGATCACATGGCGAACTCGACGGCTCCTGTCTACTTCAAGCCAACCATCGCCTTCAACCATGGTGACACCTTCGTTTTCGGCACTTGGGTTTGCACTGCTGACGGCGCGGGGTCCTTCCAGCGCCGCCTCACCATGCCGCCCAACCCGGAGACCGGCTTCGTGACGCTCCCAAAAGTTGTCACAGGCGAGCTCGCCAGCAAGTTCGGCGAAATTTCGCTTTTCAACCATCACGCTGACTTCGAGCTCGAGTCCGCTTCCAACCCGAACTCGACGTCACCGTGGGCCATCGCATGCGAGCCGGCTGCCCAGCCATCGCACACGGTCCCATCACCCCGTGAGCGCTCTGCGCGTCGTCCCCGCATCACCAGCCGGGCCCGCACGGAGGCTCCCTCTTCGCGCCGGGCCGGCAAGGAATCTGTACCCGAGTACAACTCGGACTCCGACACCGCCCCTGGCTAAGCTTCGGACTCCAACCCCCTCTCCGGGTTCTACTCGGATTCCGCATACGAGTTCGACTTCGGGTCGGACCCAGAGGATCCCGAGTCCGAGGACAACTCTACTGAGCATCCCTTATCAGGGCCGGCCTCTGGGCTGGTTATAACCTCCACACCGGCCGGGAGATTCGTCTACTGGCCAGACCGCAAGCCCGCTGACCTGATAAGTGGAGACTCACGCTACGTCGCCTACATCGACTCGCTCCCGTTCCAGGAGGGAACACCACTTGCCCGAGCTGACTCAAACACCCCAACTGAGGTGGCGGCTTCTGAGTCCAGCCTTGGCACCCCTGATCGCCAAGTCTTCATGGCTGCCGGAAACACCCCTGGACCTTCAGGGACGGCTCAAGACAAGTACCTTGAAGACATCTTCTCCGATGAGCTATCTGCCGACGCACCAGCAGACGAGACCCCCGCCAACAGAGATGCTCGACGCGAGCGTAACAGGATGCGCAGCGAACGGCGCCGGTGTCTCCGAGACAACCTCCCCATTCGCAACCTCGCGGAAGCTCTCGAGGCGGTCGAGAGCATAGTACACACTACCCCTGAGCAATGCCTCATGTCGATCACAGCGATCGCACGCCAGGCCCAGGGAATTCGCGCCGGGGAGGTCATCGCCAAGCTCGCTAAAGACGCCTACTTCATGCGGGTCGACAATAGGGTCAACCAGCCTCCTCCCGCTAGGAACCGCGACAAGGAAGCTACAATTCGCAGCGCCAACCTCGGTCCCAATCGTACTCGAGCTGAGCTTCCAGCTCAGCCCAACCGTACCCGCTCAAATGCCAGCGGACCTCCACAGGGTGGCAACAGCAACCGCGAGGTTGTCTCCCATCGTGCTAATGCCGGCGGCGGCGGCCGCGACCCTGACGGTGGCGGCAGCGACGACGGGAGCTCCAACCACGGAGCCAACAGGAGGGCCGCCGGCGGCGGCAACCACGGCAGTCGAGACCACGCGAACAGCCACGCCTCCGGTGCCTCAAAGGGCGGCTACGACGCCCGCCAGAAGATCGTGGAGCTGCGGTGAAAGAAGTCAACCACCGCAGGCGACAACGACGGCTTCCCTGCCTTCTCACCTCGACTTCGCAACTTGCTCCTCCCCGACAAGTTCAAGCCTTTGGGGATCACCAATTACAATGCGAAGCAGGACCCCATCCAATGGCTCAGGTGCTATGCCCTCTCCATCGAGAACGTTGGCGGCAACAACGACACGAAGTGCCTCTACTTCCGCTTCTTCCTGGACCAAGCCCCACTCACATGGCTCGAGTCGCTGGACAAGCACTCGATCGACAAGTGGGACAAGCTGAAGGAGTAGTTCACCAGCAACTTTGCGGGCGCCATAGGCCGATCGGGTACTCGCATGGACCTGGCCATGGTCAAGCAGGAACAAGGCGAGACCCTCCGCAAGTACATGCGCCGCTTCTTTGACAAGCGCGCTACCGTAGTCGACGTCACCGACAAGGAGGTCATCGACCTCTTCCAAGACGGCCTCTACCACCGCCGCACCTTTGAAGACTTCGGTCGTCGCCGCCCCAAGTCCATCCCCCACCTCAAGGACATGATCACGTCCTGGGCGGATGAAGAAGACAAGGCCAACGCCAAGTACGACGCCATCCGTGGCAAGAACAAGCAGAACGCGGGCGGCGGCAGCGGCAACAACGGGAACCAAGGCGGTCGCAACAACAACAACTACTACTCGGGTCCCAACCGCAAGCGCAAGCCAGACAACACTGTCGCGGCTATCCAGCGCCCTGCGAAGGAGAACTCGAAGAAGAACTCCGGCGGCTTCAAAGACTTGCTAAAGGAGAAGTGCCCGTGGCATCTGAACGGCAACCACACCACCGAGCAGTGCTACCAACTTAGGCATGCACTCAAGAGTACTCCAGAGCCACCGCACTCTCACGACAAAAAGGGCAAGAAGAAGAACGACGGAGATAACAACGACTTCCAGGATCCCGACAAGACCGTCAACGTCCTCTTCGGCGGACTACCCAGCAGGCGGGAGCAAAAGGCTACCCGTCGAGAAGTCATGAGCATTGAACCAGCGGTCCCGACCCCACTCAGGTGGTCGGAGGTACCCATTACCTTCTCCCGCGCGGATCAATGGACCAGCTTCTCCGAACCAGGACGGTTCCCCCTCGTCCTGAAGCCGGTGGTCGCGGGCTCCAAGCTCAACAAGGTCCTCATCGACGGTGGAAGCGGGCTCAACGTCCTTTTCACTAAGACCTTGAAGAAGATGAAGCTCGACATCACCCACATGCTCACCAAGAGCAACACACCCTTCTACGGCATCGTCCCCGGTAACGCGGCTATCCCACTGGGCTTAGTGGTCCTGCCAGTTACCTTTGGGGAATCTCGGGACAACTACCGTACCGAGTACATCAAATTCGATGTCGCGGACTTCGAGACTTCCTACCATGCCATCCTCGGCAGACCGGCCATCGCCAAATTCATGGCGGTGCCCCACTACACTTACTTGGTACTCAAGATGCCAAGTCCAGCGGGTGTACTCTCTCTCCAAGGGGACTTGAGGATCTCCCACGACTGCGATATAGAAGCCGTGGAGATCGCCTCTACGAATCAAGTACCCAACGCTATGATGGAGGTCTACGCTGCGTCGAAGAATCTTGGTACAAGTGAACTCAACATCCCGGAGAAGTCTGACAGCGCCAACAAGCCTCAGCCAGCTGAGGAGGTTCTAGTCAAGACGATCGACCTCAGAACAGGCGACTCCAGCAAGACCACCACCATCGGGGCCGGCCTCGACCCCAAATAGGAAGACACGCTCATCAACTTCCTCCGGGCTAACCACAACATCTTCGCGTGGAAGCCAGCGGACATGCCAGGAGTGCCCAGGGAGTTGATCGAGCACTGCCTCAACGTCGATACTAAGGCCACCCCCAAGCGACAACACCTCCGACGCTTTGCCGACGACAGATGGGATGCCATCAAGAAGGAACTCGCCAAACTAATCGCGGCTGGCTTCATCAAAGAAGTCTTCCATCCTGAGTGGCTCGCCAACCCTGTCCTCGTCCGCAAGAAGAACTCGAACGAGTGGAGGATGTGCGTCGACTACACTAACCTCAACAAGCACTGCCCCAAGGACCCCTTCGGGTTGCCGCGGATTGATCAAGTCATCGACTCCACGGCGGGCTGTGACCTACTCTGCTTCCTCGACTGCTACTCCGGGTACCACCAGATCGCGATCAAGGAAGAAGATCAGGAGAAGACCACGTTCATCACCCCATTTGGCGCGTACTGATACACGACCATGTCCTTCGGGTTGAAGAACGCCGGCGCCACCTACCAACGAGCTATCCAGGCCTGCTTCAAGAAGCAACTCAACAAGAACGTCGAAGCCTACGTGGATGACGTGGTCGTCAAGACCGGAAACTCCAGTACTCTCATCGACGACCTTGAAGAGCCTTTCTCATCTTTGCGCGAGTACCGCTGGAAGCTCAACCCGAACAAGTGCGTCTTCGGCGTACCTTCGGGCAAACTACTCGGCTTCAACATCAGCCAACGCGGCATCGAAGCCAATCCCGAGAAGATCTCCGCCATCACCAGCATGAAAGCTCCCACGTGCATCAAAGACGTCCAGAAGATGACCGGGTGCATGGCGGCATTGAACAGATTCATCTCGAGGCTTGGAGAATGGGGGCTTCCCTTCTTCAAACTACTCAAGCACCAAGAGAAGTTCGTGTGGACTCCAGAGGTGGATCAAGCCCTTGCCCAGCTCAAGGACTTCCTATCGAAGCCACCGATCCTCACGGCTCCTCGCAAAGGCGAGCAGCTAGTGCTCTACCTCGCTGCGACTACTCATGTGGTCGATCATCGCCATCATTGTCGAGCGGCGGGAAGACGACCACGCCTACCCGGGCCGGCGCCCGGTCTACTTCGTCGGTGAGATCTCGTCGCAGTCCAAGGCACGCTATCGGCTGTGCGAAGCTCCTGTATGCAGTACTCATCACCTCACGGAAGCTACGACACTACTTCCAGGAGTCCTCGATCTCCGTCGTCACCGACTACCCGCTCGGCGACATCCTGCGGAACCAAGATGCTACTGGAACAATCTCCAAGTGGGCAGTCGAGCTCGGTGCCCTCACCATTGACTTCAAGCCACGCTCAGCCATCAAGTCTCAGGCGCTAGTCGACTTCATGGCAGAGTGGCGGGAGAACCAGCTACCTACTCCAACCGTGCGACCAGAGCATTGGGTGATGTACTTCGACGGCTCACTCAACCTCGAGGGCGCAGGTGCAGGGGTACTCCTGATCTCTCCAACAGGCGAACAACTCAAGTACGTCCCGCGATCTTCTCTGGAAGGTCTCAAACAACGAAGCCGAGTACGAAGCTCTCCTACACGGGCTCCGCCTCGCGGCTTCACTAGGCATCCAGCGGCTACTAGTCTACGCCGACTCCGCAGTGGTCATCAACCAAGTCAACAAGTCGTGGGACCGCAACAAGGAGAACATGGACGCCTACTGCCTAGAAGTCTGCAAGCTCGAGAACAAGTTCTACGGTCTCGGGTTCCACCACATCGTCCGCGACAACAATGTTGCAGCGGACGTCCTGTCGAAGCTTGGATCCACCCGCGCTCAAGTACCAGTAGGTGCCTTCGTTCACGAGCTTCACGCGCCATCCACCCCGGAGCCGGCACCACCGACCACTGTCCCAGCGCACCCATCGGCCGGACAGGAGGTCATGATGATAGACGTATACTGTAGGCAACCCTTCATCGACTACCTCAGCGAGCAGAAGGTTCCCTCGGACAAGAACTTGGCCGAGCAGCTCATCCGTCGCGCCAAGTCCTACGTCCTCATCGGAGACAAGCTTTACAAGCGGGGCGCATCTTCTGGTGTACTCATGAAGTGCGTCCCTCGGCAAGAAGGCAAGGACATCTTGGAGGAGATCCACAAGGGCGTCTGCGGCAACCACGCGTCTTCCCACACGCTGGTCAGCAAGGCCTTCCGGCGAGCCTTCTACTGGCCTACAGCCCTGGGCGACGCCGAAGAACTCGTCAAAAGGTGCCAAGGATGCCAATACTTCGCCAAGCAGCAACACGTCCCAGCCTACAAGCTAGTCACCATACCGCCAACCTGGCCCTTCGCCTGCTGGGGGCTCGACATGATTGGGCCACTGCCAACTACGCCAGGTGGTTTCAATAGGGTATTGGTGGCCATCGACAAGTTCACCAAGTGGATCGAGGTCAAGCCGGTCACATGCCCCAAGGATGACAGAGTACTCGACTTCGTGGATGAACTCATGCATCGCTACGGACTACCCCACCGCATCATCACAAATTTGGGCTCCAACTTCAACAACCACCAGTTCTGGGAGTACTGCGAGAACAGCGAGATCGACATCCGATACGTCTCAGTCGCCCATCCTCGGGCCAATGCAGAAGTCGAGCGTGCCAACGGGATGGTGCTTGACACCCTCAAGAAGCGGCTACACGACGCTACTAACTCCAAAGGAGGCAAGTGGATCTACCCAATGCACTCTGGGGGCTATGTACTCAGCCCTCCAAGCCAACGGGGCAATCCCCTTACTTCCTGGTCTACAGCTCCGAAGCAATCCTCCCTGCTGATGTCATATGGAACTCACCAGCGGTGGAGCATTATGACGAAGGCGTCTCTCGAAGACGACGAAGAGTTGACATCGATGGACTTGAAGAAGCTCGGCTGCTGCCCCCTCGTCCAATCAGCAAGGTACCTGGAGGGTATCCGACGCTACCATGATCGCAACGTCAAGGAACGCTCCTTCAACGTCGGTGATCTTGTCCTCCGTCGTATCCAGAACACGGAAGGACTACACAAGCTCAGCTCCCCCTGGGAAGGTCCCTTCACCGTGACAAAGGTGACCGGGTCGGGCTCCTACCGCCTCCAGACACTTGAAGGCGAAGACATCAACAACTCGTGGTACGTCGACCAGCTCTGTCGGTTCTATGCCTAATCTACACGACTACTCTGGGGTTCAAGTCTACACGACTACATCAAGACCCCTCCGCCGTAAGCGGCCTCCGGGTCCTGGCTCCAGTCTCCGGACTACTACTCTGCCGTAAGCGGCCTCCGGGTCCAGGATCTAGTCTCCGGACTACTCCTCTCCAAGATCCAGCCCGCGCGGCTACCTACGGATCCTGGGCTGCGACGAGTGACAAAGGACTCTAGCAGCGGTCTACACGATCCAGACCATGAACTCCAAGATCCAGCCTACACGGCTACCTACGGATCTACTGCTGTAAGCGGCTATTCGCTCTAGCACCACTTAGCCATAAGCGGCCTCCGGGTCCAGGCGGCCACTCTGTAACTACGACCCTGGCCATCCAGGTGTACTCCTTCAGTAATAAAGTTTGATCGATCATCAACTTCTTTACTGTCTACTTCCCTCAACGGGACTACCGCCGAGTACGACTACTCACATCAACTCCACGATGGGGCTCCACACTCTAAGATCGCGACTACGAGTACTCATTGATGGAACTTCTTCTTCATTAATACTTGAACAATTACATTACAAATGTTTTTGTACACATACTACTATGAGCTAACTATTACAGGGCTACTGGAGGTTAAGCTGTTCGGCGACTTGCTCCGCAATGGGCGCCATCTCGCTCCGGCGGCTACGCATCTTGCTCGTACGTACGGTTGGCGGCTACCCCCGCCGGCCGACTACTTCCACGGGCGCCTTCAAGAAGTAAGACTTCATGAAGGCCAGCACCTGGTTCGGGATCAACCTCGCCAGATGCTTCACATACGCCGCCAGCCGGCTGGGGGCTTCCTTGAGCCGATCCACGAGCGGTGCTATCTTGGGGCCGCCAGGATGAGGCACCAAGAGTCTTGCAATCGGAAGCACGGCTTCTTCAAGTTCCTTCAGCTGGACCCGCAGCGCCTCACAGTCCTCGTTCAACTTCTGCAACGATTTGTAGCAGTTGATGAGGTCACGATCGGAAGCAATGTGAAGCTCCATGTGCTTGTCGCACTCGAAGGCAAGTTCCTTATAGTCAAGCTCGAGTACCTGGCGGGCCTCCTGCTCCCGGTAGAAGAGGTTCTTCATGTCTGTCTCTGAGGTCCTCAACTGCCCCACCCGGGTCTCAAGCTCTGCAAAACAACAAGGTGCAGCGGGTTAGACTACCTCTCGACCTCCAACAACTACGCAACAAGTCAAGCGATGTATCTTTGTTCTTGTTGCAGAGTGTCTTATTCTTCCGCACCAAGTCGTCGCTCTTCGCCTGTATCTCTTGGATATCGTTGTGATATTTGGCAAAGGCGGCATCAAGCTTGGATTGCATGGCGGCCGCGTGCTTCCGCGACTTCAAGAGTTGATCTTCCAGCGCTTCAGCCTGGAGCACCACGTCGCCGAAGCCTTGCAGCATGTTTGACTTCTCGCGGGACCTCTCCACGACGTCCTGCACAGACAACACATGTCAAATGAGTACTCAACAATAGAGGATTGACTACTCAGGGGTTAAGACTACTCACCTTCATCCACTGTTCAGCCTGGCGGACCACCTCCAGGTGCCTGGCCACCGTCGCCAGGTCGACCAAGTCGTCTGCCAGCAACTCCACCCCGCCACGACTACTCATGGCGGCTTCAGTCATCGGCGCAGAGCGGATGGGCTCCGCGTCTTGGATCTCCGGGGAGCGGACAACCACCTCCAGGAGCGACCTCCGGCGGCACGGTGGCCTCCTCTCCTCCGGTCGCCACGGCGGCCTCCTCGGCGGCTTCCTCCATCGGCTCGGGGGCTCCTTCAGCAGCTTCCGGCCCTTGTGGTGTCAAATTCTGCATGGGCACCGCCGCCGGGATGTCGCTCCCTTCGGCCTCGGCACCTGTTAAGAAGAAGACAAGTGCATTAGTGACTACGACTACTCTATGGGGAGTACTATAGCCTCAGCAGAGTACTCACCTTCGACCATGCTGGCCTCGGGCAATGCAGCTCCAGCAGCCGACGCCTCGGACTCCGCCTGAGGAGCGGGAGAGGACTCGTCGGCGGGTGGCGCGGCTTCTTCCTCCGCCACCACCGTAGAGGGCTCATCTCCCTCCCAGGACAGATCTGTTGATTTCTTGCAGAAGTACACAAATTGGTTGTCAATCAAGCTCGACTACTACACCAAGTACTACTTGGGAAGATCCAGCACTTACAAGCTTGACCGGACTATCGTCACGGTCGGGGCGCTGAGGATACTGGCAATGTCTAGCAGTCCAGCCTCGGCGGGCGCCTCCTCTGGCGCCTCTACAGCCGCTGCCTCTTCTGCAGCAACGGCAGCCGGCGTAGCACCCTCCTGCGCTCCTGCGGCCACCACTTCTTCAGTAGCAGCGGTTGCAGGCTCCGTGGTCCCATGAGGAGCAGGGGGCTGGCGCTCCAGCTGCGCCAAGAGCTCTTCAACATTGGGGGATGGGCTACGACTCCCAGCGGGTTCCCCCACCGTGTCCCACTCGCCTTCGTCGCCCTGATCAGCGGGCTCCGTAGGCGGCACCTCCTGCAAGCAAGGAAGCTCAGTCGTCAGCAAGTGAACTCGAGAGATTAGTACTCGACTACACTACTCAAGACGTCTTACCTCTTGGGGCGTGGTTTCAGAGACCTTCCACTTCTTCGTCACCCGCTTGCGGGCGGGGTTGCGCGGCCTCCGTGGCGGCGCAGCCAGACTTGCCTCCAGGCTAGCCGGCGGATCTTGCATGAGGGGCACGTGAGGTAGGCCGGGACGGATGAACCTCGACTGCAGCTGGAAGCGGTCCTGCAGCGTCTCCTCGTCGTCGTCCTCGTCGGACGTATCCTCCACGACTACGGTGTCGTCTCCTTCACCGACTTCCCGCCGCTCCTTGACTTTGGTTTTTCCCTCCTCCGGGATCTCGACTACCTGAGGGGGTGGCTGCGGCTCGGAGACGAACTTCTTCAAGTCGTCCTGCAAGACACAAGACATCAGCGAGACTACTCACAGGGAATGGGTACTCTACTGGGGGGTACGGCTACTTACCTCCTTTGGCGGGCGCGCAGCGGAGTACTCTGGGACAAGGCACGCCGTGTACGGTGGCATGTCTTGAAGATGCGCGTCAGCCTATCGACGATGTCGTCGTCGTCGACTTCGCCTCCAGGCATCCGCGACGTGTCGTCGTCGCCGGTGTACTCGAAGCCCAGGGTGTCGCGGGCCATCAGTGGCTGCACCCTGCGCTTCATGAAGCTGAAGGCCACGTGCTCGGCCCTCAGCCCAGCTTCTCTCAACACCTTGTTGCGCGCCAACACCTCGGGGAGCTGGATCCCCTCCTGCATCGTGGGCTCCGTGTTCCACCAGGCGCGATGTTTGGGCTGCTTCCCGCTCGGCTTCAGCAACCCGGGGTGGTGGTTCGTGACGTAGAACCATTTCGCTTTCCAGTCCTGGTTGGAGTCGATGAGCTTGTACGAGAGGTACTGCTCGGCGGCGTCCTCCCACATCTGGATTCCTGCTCCACGAACTACTCGCGGGTTGCTGGCGCTCGGCTGCGGCTTCACAGAAGTGGACGAAGAACATCCGGAACAAGATCCAGTGGGGCTTGATCCCCAGAAACGCTTCACAGAAGTGGACGAAGACAGCGGTATGGAAATACCGTTGGGGTTGAGGTTGAGGTACTTGATGCCGTAGTACCCCATGAGGCCTTCGAAGAAGTCGCTCGCTGTTGACGGTGTATTTTGGTGCACCTAGCATGTTCATTACACTTTGGTTTGGATTGGATTATGGAACTAACCCGCCACTAGGCACACTAATCATATAACAAGTTCATCTTTGTGCATGCATTTGGAAGTGTTGTGTTTATGTAGGAAAACATGGACATAAAGGATGGATTCGCAACAAGTTCAAAGGAGCATTTACGGAGTCTTGATCGTGTTCATGAGCTTGATGAAATCACTTCCAATGGTGGCGAGGACCGAAGTGCTACGAGGAACACCCCGGGGATTGAAGAGTAAAAGATCGAATTTCATGCGAAGAGAACCTCCATCTTGGATGCGAGGATAACATCATCAAAATCATGCAAGTGGAGGGGGCAAAGTACATAAGTGCATAAGGTCCCACAGAGCAAAAGGGGCGACTGAACCGGGCCGAATTGGGCCTGGGCCGGTCGGCCCAGCCCACTCCGGTGGCCGGTTCGGTCCCGTTTTCCTTGCCCTCGAAGGATTTTCAACCCTAAAAGCCCCGAGGCGCCGCCAACACCGAAAAGAGGAGTCATTCGCACCAAAAGGCCATCCACAAGCTAGAGAGAGGAGGAGGATCTCTGGCGGGAGATCAACCACCTCGAAGGAAGCACCCTCTCGTGGAGAAGAAGGAAGACACCGGCGGATGGGAAACCATGATCAACGGTGCCATGATCAGCACCTTGATGGGGTAATCTTCTCATTCGTCCATGGGTTGTAATCGATCTTGAGATGTAATCGCACTTTGTCGGATTATCTATCTATCATCTTGTGTTGAATATACTTTAATGCTTAAGGTTAGGTACCATGCCGTAAAGGGAGTACGAGCTCCAATGCTTCCTTGGATCCATTCAATAAGCCATGTCCATCAAAGGTCTAGTCATGAATACCTTCGCGTAGTGACAGTACGAGAGGAGGGAAAGGGCGAAACCGTGGTCGCAACTCCGATAGATTAGATTGGTTTTCATGTCTTTAAGCGATTGCATGCTCTAGTATCGTAGACCTGTAGGCGTGTGTCTTCTATCTTGATATCTTAATCATTCTCTCTAGTGTGTTTAGTTGTTTTCTAGCATAATAATAGTTAGGGTTTTAGTAGTTAGTGTGTCGTAGTAGATCAATCGCTTGTAATCCCCTTGCTCCGCGGATTGACAAGAACCTTGGGAATCCCATGGCGAAAAAGGTGCGGGGTCCGTACACTTGCAGATCGTAGAGGGATACGTCTTTTATCCGTCAACACTCGCCAGCAGTGCGAGTCCGCGCTCCGCGAAGCGCGTGAACATCGGGATCTTATCTTCGCTCTTCTCCATTGGGTACGGATCCCCGGCGGCGGCCCTCCACATGTCCATCTCCTTTTCACTAATGAACCCGCTGTTGAGGAGGGCTGGAAAATCTTCGGTCTTCGTCTTCGATTTCTTCCACTCGCGGTTCGGATCAGGCCGCGGTGGAGTCATCGGCGGTGCTGCCCCTGAGGAAGATCCGGCGGCTTCGTCGTGGCTCCTCTTCTTCCCGACGGTCTTCGCGGTCTTGGACGGCGATGGCTTCATTCTCCAAGTGTATGATGTCTTCACGCGCATTCGCTCGGGGGCTACTCTGGCAGCTCTGGGTGGCGGCGCGCTCAGATCTACAGCGGCGGCGTCGTGCGCTGGAGGCGACTCTGGCCAAGATCTATTTGAAATGGCTACAGCAGCGATGGGTGGAAAACCCTAAGGGTTTTGGTTTCTATTTATAAGTCAAAACGGCCCTCCAACGGCCGGATGGATAAATCTGCGCTCGGCTGACTCAGCGATCGCGCGTGACTCTTCATATTCTAATAGTCGACGCGCCTCACCTCGGGGGCTCGGCTACTTCTACTCGACTACCTGGGAAGCGACAAGACTCAGGAGCATCTCAGGACACATTCTACAAGATGACCCTTCAATTCGAGAGCAAGTACTCGACTCAAGGCTCGGGGGCTCCGTGCCACGTGTCCTTCCGTTTTTTCTCTTCGGATTTTTCGGGATATTCTTGCCAAAACTTCAGGTGGACCCTCAGCCTGAGCCTGTGACTCAACCTAAGGCTCAGGGGCTACTCCATATGGAGTGCGATTTTGCAATCGCACTTCCATATCAGCTTTGGATTCAAGACAACATGGGCATTTTTGAAGACCTTTGAGGGCAGCACTCGAGGACGCTTGGGATTACTCGAGAAGACTTCAAGATTGCTCAGACATCAGCTGGAGTACATTCCAGCCTCGGGATGCTTCGACTACTCTTGAGGATTTTTGACTTGTAGTACTCGGGGACGCTTGAGCACTACTCGTTAAGGCCGTCAAGATTACTTGAAGCTATCCTTCTCGACTACAAAGTACTCGGGGGCTTGTCGTATGGACCTCCCTGGGCCCACCACCTCGGTGGGTACCAGGACCGACTACTCGGTGGGCCCCTGGGACTACCCGGCTTGCGCTACACGGCACCTGATGGCGTGGAGCACAAGGACTACAGAGGAGAAGTACTCGGTTAGGAAGCTGTACATGTCCCGCACTGTATGGAAGGCTCCTAGACGTACTCGACTAGTACTCTCTCCCCACTTCGACTTGTAACCCTGCCTCCTGGACTATATAAGGCGAGGCAGGGACCTCTCTCTAGCATCCAATCTCATCTCACAGCGTACAATTACACCATCTTGTAATCGTACCCAATCAATCCAGAGCTACGCAACATACAGGACGTAGGGTATTCCGCACCTCGCGGCCCAAACCTGTCTAAATTGTGTGCCACGTGTCTCTTCCTTCGAGTTACCGATCTCGGCGAGGCCACATTCATCTACATCGGGTACTCCCCTTAGTAGGTTGCCGGTCTAAAACACCGACAGGGGCCGAGGTGGCGGGTGGAGGGGGGCGCGCTGCCGGGGCAGGGTGCAGGGGTCAGGCGCCGTCGGCCTGGAGGAAGAAGAAAGAAAGGAGAAAAAGAAAGGAAGAAAAGAAAGGAATAAAGGAAAAAGAGGAAGGGAAGAGAAAATGAAAAAAAAGAAAAAGAAAAGAATTAGGAAAAAGTTTTAGAAAAATTTAGGGGAATTTCTAGGGAAATTAAGAGAGAGGGGAAGAAGGATTTTTGCGAATTATTCTGGGTGTTTTCAGATACCAGCGTTAATTCTGGGATAGCGGTGATGGCGAGGCGGACCGGCCGGCGGGACCGTGATGTGCACGAGATTCCCGGCGTGGTGGCCGACCGCGGTGCTGGGACGGCACGTGATGGGCAATGGCCCGGGTGCGGGTAGTGCCGGCCGGATTTGCGGCACGCGCGCCAAAGAGGAGAGAGAGAGAGAGAGAGAGAAGGGGGAAGACGACCGGGGTGTCGAAGGGGGTAGTTGAGCTCAGCGGGAATGTTTTGAAAACATGCGTGATTTAGTCGGTGATTTATTAGGAGCTAAAAATGCAGGCATTACAAATGCCCAGGTGTGACACCCTAAAAATTCCATCACTAAAAATTACTTAGCAACTTAAATTTGTCTTAGGGATTTAAGGAGATTAAATTGCTATTTAATTTGAGCTCTAAAAATATTAAAGATAATTTAATAAACTTAGAGACAACAAGTGTATGTGCATCATCATTTGGCTTGCATGGTTTTTGGTTGCTTGTGTGGTTTCTAAAAAGTCTATAAAATTCTTGAGAAAAGGTTGAAAAAGTTTGATTTGAATTTGAGTTGAAAAATGATTTGAAAATGAAGTTTGAAAAAGGAAAAGAAAAAAAAACAAAAACCCCACCGGCTCCTTTCGGCCCCGGGCGGCCCGGCCCAACCCCCGCGCCGGCCCCCCACCGCTCCCCCCCTTCTCTTTTTCTTTTACCCGCGGCACTGACAGCCAGGACCCACCTGTCAGCCTCCCCTTCCCCCTTCCTTTTCCTCTTCCCCGCGCTCGTCGGCCGCCGCCGCATGCCGCGCTGAATCCGCCCTGCTCCCTCCTTCTTCCCTTCCTTTCTCTTCTCTGTGAGCACGCCAATTAAGGCAATTAATCCCCACTCAAACCCCCCCCCGGCCGTTTCCCTTGCCTTCTTTACGCCCGGACGGCCCACCGGCCATCAATGGCAAGCCGCTGGCCGCCCCGTCCCCTACCCGCCTCGCCTTCCATCCTCGGGCCCTTTATAAGCTCACGCACGCATCCCTTTGCCTCTGCAACACACCTACGCGCGCCACCGAACCCCAATTTCACCGCGCCGCCGCCGTCGATCCATCGCCGCCAGTGAAGGGCTAGACCCCCCACCCGATTTCTTTGACCTTTGGGTTCGCAAGGAGCTTGACAAGCTCGTGTTGCCGCAGGTCTTCGTTCCCGACGCCTGTAGCTGCCGCGCCCCGAGCTCACCGGAGCGCCGCCCGAGCCGCCGCCATCGCCAAGCCTCCCTGTTGCCGCCTCCTCCCCACCCGTTGGCCTGTCGTCATCCCCTGTGCGTGGTAAGCAGAATACCTCGCCCAATTCTCCTCCTTTTCGCACTCATTAGCGTCCCCGCGGGCTCGCCGGAGCAGCCACGCCGCCCCCTCACGGTGCCGGCCGCCGGTGAGGCCCAATCGCGCCCGTAGATCCCACGAGCATGTGCGCAAGCTTCCCCGCATCATTTTGCCCCCGACCCGTGGTTAAAGTAGTGGCCGGGAGCGCCGTAGAGGGCTAACGCCGGCGAGCTCCCGCCGTGCGCCACCGCCCTCCGGCGGCGTCGCCGCCGCCCGCCGCTTGCACGCGTCCAGGGCCGTTTGATCTCGCGCGGACGGCCGGGATCACGTACCCTTTCGCGTTTAAAGGATGGTCCACCGTGGACCCATGGACCGCGCCCACGGCCGGGTCCACGGTACACGCGCGCATCGCCCGCCGTTGGATCTGAGATCCACGGTGCGGCTGCAGCTCTTTTCCTTAAGAGCCCCTGAGCTTTCAAATTTTTAGCAAGCCGGTCCTCCCACCTATAGGTTTTCTTACGGATAGGTCCTGTTTTTTATGCTTTAGCCCCTGGCCAGCCTAGATTCCTTATATAAAAGTCCTTTTCACTCCTTTTTGCATTTAGACCCCTCTGATTTAATTTATAAAAATGTTTTAGCCCCTGATTTTATTTATAAACAGCCACTGTAAACATAGTTTTCTTGCGAATAGGCCCCCGTAAACTATTTTAATCATATCTTTGTCATTTTAACTCCGTTTTTAGCGTTCTATATACCGAAATGATCGTCTCGACGAGTAGAATCTTTTAAACAGTGAATTTACCAGTTTTGTTACTGTTTGGTGTACTGTTTTGTTTATTGTTTGTTATTCATGTTTGACTCGTAGATATCGTGCCTGTTTCGTCTGAGCTCCCTGTCGGAGGTGATCAGGAAGAGCCTGTCTTCGAGGAGGATTTCACTCAGCACGTAGAGGAAGGCAAGTGATTTTCCCCCTCTGCATAATCTTTTTGAACCTATGACACTACATGCTAAACAATGTTTACTATTCCTGTTGTTATGCATAAATCTGATGGGCAAACACCTAGCTAAGGACTTGACTAGATGCTTTACCACTTTACCTTGATCAACCTTATTTAAACAAATGTTTGGGGTAGATAAATGCTTAGTTTGCTCAACATAAGTTTGGTTATGCTTTGTTTATGTTATACATCTCAGTCTTGCTTATGTATGTGCTTGTGCTTAAAATAAGATAACTTGATTTATAATCGCAACATGGAGAACCACCCAAGATAACAGTACAACCACAGTCCACATGGCTCTGGCTTAGCCAATTAATTAGGAGAGTGGGTTAGCTGATAGCTCTTTTCCGAGAGGGGCACAGGGGGCCAGAGTTGAAGGGGTATAGCCCGGTTCTTTTGGGGTAGCAGCCTTGGCTAAGGTGCTGACCATTAGGGAGGGTTATGGTCTGCTCCGCTGCTGTAACTGTTGCGGGCTGTTGGTTTCTCTTCTTTCCTTTGTAAAGGCTTCGTAGTGGACCCCTAGCCACTCACCTTGGAAGTGTTTAAGGGTCTAGCTAACCCGGGCAAGATGGGGAACACGAGCGTGGGTAAAGTGTACAACCTCTGCGAGTGTAAAGGCGATCGATCGGCCGTGCTCACGGTCACGAGCGGCTTGGACCCTCACATGATTAATAAACTTGAAGATTAATGCAAATCATGGGTTGGAGGTTTGGTTTGAGGTTTCTTTTAAGGTTAAGTGGGTTGGTATACACTTACACCTAGTAATTAGGTGCTTGCTAATAAAACTTGACCAACTTATAAAATGCTTACCGCTGTGAACCATAGCCTATCCTTGATAGCCTTGCATTGTTTCCCCCACTTGCTGAGCTCCAACCATAAGTGTGCTCACCCTTGCTTACCGCTGTTCAGAGGAGAACGTCGGAGGTGAGGACGAGTATTGGAGCGACTACGAAGAGTTCTAGGGCATGCGGATCCCCCAGTCATCATGCCTGTGGATGTCAGCGATGGAGTTGCTCGTCGTCATTTAGTTATCATCTTGTTCGGACCTTCGAGTCCACCCCTATGGATGTAATAATGGTTATCATACTGGTTTAAACTCTTGTACGTTTTATTACAGCAATGGTATTACTCTCGTTTTGTCTATCATGTGTGTGTAAATGATCCTGGCGCACATATGAGATGCATTCGGTTTTCCTTGTAAAATCGGGTGTGACAAAGTGGTACCAGAGCCGTGATGACTGTAGGTCGCAGCCTTAGTTAGAAATGGACGAAATTAAGGATTCATGTTCTAGAAAGCCTTATCATGCTTCAAATCATCTTATTTACGCATTAAAAACCTAATTTAATTTTTGTTTATTATTTTAAACTGTCATTTTGATTTGTTCTGTACTCTGAGATCAGTTTTGCTTTGACAGATGGCCAGGACTTACATGACCCCTCGCAAGAGCACTGCTGGGCGTTTTCCTTACGGACGGTGGCCCCTCGCCATCGTCTTGAAGATGTTGAGGAGGAACGGGGAGGAGTTCCGGCCGAGAGGTTGAGGTGGAAGAAGACCCGGAGGAGGTCCGGCCCGAAGAAGAAGAGGATCTGAAGAAGTCGAGATGGAGGAGGAGGAGCCGGAAGAGCCATTGGAACGGCCACGGTGTACGATGGCACGGTGCTAGAGAGCGAGACGCGATGGTGACATTGTGATCCCACCGGCGCTCGTAGTCAATGAGGAAGCACCCCCCGCACCCGCCGATCCCGTGCCGAAGGTGAAGAAGGTGATCCGAGAAGACTCCGGTGATGACGGTGTGGGTGAGGATGATGGTAACAATGCTTGTTGGCAACCCGAGAGGAAGATGAGGATCCCCGCTACCATGGAGCGGAATACCACAAACACTCTACCGAAGCCGAGAATGGACGATTCTGCATTCTTCGTGGGATGTTCCGAGGTATCCGGGATATACCATAAGGCCTCTCTATGTGACCAAGCATTTCACCGAGCCGGAATGAGGGATTACTACACTGCGAGTTTACATCGGGGAAGCCTCTGAATGATACGAAGGATGGAGGTATCGCTCATCTCACCATAGCACGGCTCGGTTCTCCACGGATGACGGCTGCGGTGAATGATGCGGCAAGGAGGGCGCTGCGGTCGGTCCCGCCATGCTAATCGGGTGCAGTTGTTCCAATCGGAGTATCGCCATGTGCCTCGACGTGCAAGTGGCACAGAAGTGACCGTGGTGCCAGCAGGAGGCAATGATCGCATTGATGTCTTGGCACGAGTGACTGCTGCTCTGAATGCAGATCTGGAGGGGGCAACTTTGGAGATGAACAAGTACCATGAAGAGCTGCAGGCTGCTCAAGCGAAGATAGCACGTCTGGAAGCACAGCTGGCGGGACAGCGACTCCCTCAGGAAGTCATGCCATATCAGACTACAGCTTCCCCTCCGCGCAAGAGGCTCCGTTACGGCACTGATGAAGCTACCACTCGCCTTGGCTAGGATTCTAGGATGCTCGCCCCTATCATTTACCTTTCGTTAGACCGTTCCTGCGTGAACTTATTTGCTTGTAATAATGAATGCTGTTTGCAAACATGCTTGAGTTAGATCTTTGCTTGATTGTGAATTGTATGGTGGAGTGATGGCCACTATGCAATATGAAATTTTAAGTTAATTAAAGTTTGGTTTGGGTTTTATCGGTTGTCATTGCTTAATCTCTTATGCAAGATTGATTGGATCAAATCTGTTTTCGTAGTCACATGACATACCAGTAATGTTTTGTTTATAACTCAAGCTACAGAACTCCAAATGACATGAAACCAGTTGGGTTAGTTCACAAATTTGGAGGATGAATTTCTTTCAAAAATTCAATGGTATACTATACATATTCTGGGAGTTATGCACAAAGTAATGAACATGTCAGAATCTGTAAATCTCTGCTGATATAGCTGTACTGTTTGAATTATATCTCGAGTTATACATGTCCAAATGAGGAGATTCCAGTTGGGATGGTTCCATAATTTTATACATTATAATCTGGTAAAAATTCGTGGTCATTGGATAACTACACAGAAAGTTATGCATAATTCTTTGAGGTCAACAGAATCTGTCTTAACTGGAGAACATGCTGTTATTTTATTTTGAGTTATCCTCTTATGCAATGATTCGAGTACCATTATCTGAGATATGATTTTTCTAACGGTCAGATGGTAAACACCAGGTCAGGAGGAGGTCAAGACGTGCCACCTGTGATCCGAGCACATATTGCAAATCAGCAAAACCCAGCACCACCTCCACCGATCAACCAAGCAATGGACCCAAACATGCAGCGAGTTCACGGCGGCGCGGTGCAAGCGATTCAAAACCTTACTAACACGGTGCGGTAGATGCAAGCCCAACGAGAACCAGCCACCACCACCGATCCCTCCACCACCCCCGCCACCAAGGGACGAGGCACAAGGAGTTCATGAGCCACCATCCCCCTACATTTTCTCACTCGGTGATCCACTAGATGCGATGAGGCCGAAAACTATCACAAAGAAGCTGAAAATCGTGTAGTGCACCCGACGGAGAGATGCTCCCGTATGCTTTCCGGAAGACTTGTGGGGCGGGCGCGCGGTTGGTGGGATGCGTACTCATCTGCTCATCCCAACAGGCATAACATCACTTGGCAGGGGTTTCGTGACAACTTTCGCACTTACCATATTCCTTCAGGGGTTCTCAAGCTTAAGCAAAGGGAGTTCTTGTCACTGAGGCAAGGCAATATGTCAGTGACCGAGTATCTGGACAAGTTCACTCACTTGTCACGCTATGCACCTGATGAAGTCAACAATGATCCAAAGAGGCAAGAAAGGTTCCTGGATGGCTTGATTGGTCCTTTGAACTATCAAGCTAGAGTCACATCTTCCCGGACATTCGGACGTGGTGAACAAAGCTATTGGGTGGAAAGCAAGAGAAAGGAGATGGGTGAGCGAGAAACGCAAGTTTCGGTCTCATGGGCGATCTAGCGGTAACACCGTCCCCGTTACGGTTCTCGGCGAGCCCGACTCCATATCGTCCTGGTGGTCAAGGCCGGGAGGTATCCACGAACATGCGGTTGCGGCGCTCGTTTCGGCCACAACGCTTCAATCCTCGGACACCCGAGCTCCTACCCCTCGGGCCGAGTCGTCCTAGCAATAACTGCGGGGCACCTGTCGAAACACCAACCCCGTTCGGCCTGGTGGATGCTTCAAGTGTGGAGAGGCGGGGCATTATGCTAACAATTGTCCCAAGAGGGCGATGCGGACTCCGCGAGAGACAATGGAAACGGGGCCGGGACGGCCATCTTCTCGGGCTCGTACTCCACGGACACCCGGCAAGAGAGGCCGGCGAGTCATGTGCGTGGCCGAGTCAATCATGTATCGGTGGAGCAAGCTCGGAATGATGCCGGCGTGGTATTGGGTACGTTTTTCGTCAACTCTGTACACTGCTACCGTATTATTTGATTCGGGAGCATCACATTCATCCATAGCGATCAATTTGTGGCAAAATATAACTTATCTATGAGCACAATGAAGAACCCACCGATAGTTAGCACTCCGGGGAGAAATGAAAACTGGTCATATATGCCCACAAGTAAAGATTAATATCATGGGGGTAGACTTTCTTGCTAATCCGGTAGTTCTAAAATCATGGGGAATAGATGTTATTCTTGGTATGGATTGGTTAAGGAGTTGTGATGGAGTTATTCAATGTCGGAAGAGGTCAGAGCTGTTAACCGGTCCTCAAGGGGAGAGAGTAGAATATGTGAGTGCACCCTCATCTAGCAAAGGAGTTGTGAACACTGTTGAAGGCAAGTCCTTGGAGGATATAAGGGTGGTGAATGAATTTCCTGATGTGTTTCCAGAGGATTTGCCAGGTATGCCACCTGATCGTGACATTGAATTTAGTATCGAACTTATACACCGTGCTTGCTCCCATATCTAAAAGACCATATAGAATGGATGTTAAAGATCTAGCTGAATTAAAGAAACAAATCGAAGAATTACTTAATAAAGGGTTTATCCGTCCTAGTTCATCACCATGGGGAGCCCTCACACTCTTCGTTGATAAGAAGGATGGATCTAGGAGGTTGTGTATAGACTATCGATCACTTAATGAGGTTACTATCAAGAATAAATACCCTTTACCTCGGATTGAGGATTTGTTTGATCAGATGAGAGGAGCTAAGGCCTTCTCTTAGATAGATCTTAGATCAGGTTGTCATCAGTTAAAAATGCGTGTGGAGGATATACCAAAGACAGCATTCACATCTAGATACGGGTTATATGAGTTCACTGTGATGTCCTTTGGCATGACCAATGCACCAGCATACTTTATGTATTTGATGAACAAGGTATTCATGGAGTATCTGGATAAGTTCGTTGTCGTATTCATTGATGACATATTGGTATTCTCTCGGAGTGAAGAAGAACATGAGGAACATCTGAGGCTTGTGTTACAGAAGCTACGGGAACATCAGCTGTATGCCAAGTTCAGCAAGTGTGCTTTCTGGTTGAAGGAGGTCTCTTTTCTCGGACACATCATCACAGATGGAGGCATAGCAGTCGATCCAAGCAAGGTTCGGGATGTATTGAACTGGAGTCCGCCTAAGAATGTGCCAGAGATCAGAAGTTTCCTTGGACTTGCAGGGTACTATCGGAGGTTCATAGAAGGATTTTCTAAGATAGTGAAGCCACTTACCTCTCTACTCGAGAAGGGAAGAGAATTCAAGTGGGATGAGAAGTGTCAAGCTAGTTTTGAGGAGTTGAAGAAGAGACTGACTACAACACCTGTGTTGATCATGCCAGACATACACAAAGGGTTCGATGTATACTGTGATGCCTCTCAGCAAGGTTTGGGATGTGTGTTAATGCAAGAAGGAAAGGTAGTAGCTTATGCTTCAAGACAGTTGAGGAAACATGAGCAGAACTATCCTACTCATGATCTTGAGTTAGCTGCGGTTGTTCACGCATTGAAGATTTGGAGACATTACATGATTGGGAACAAGTGCAAGATCTTTACTACCATAAGAGTCTGAAGTATATCTTTACTCAGAAGGATTTGAATTTGAGGCAGAGAAGGTGGTTGGAGTTAATCAAAGATTATGATTTGGATATCCAGTACCATCCAGGAAAGGCAAATGTTGTAGCAGATGCTTTGAGTCGGAAGGGACAGACTAGCATGCTATTGGGACACCTGTTACCACAGGAGCTATGTTGGGAGATGGCACAGCTTAACTTGGGAATGGTTGCTTCGAGTGAGACTTTGACATTAGAGATTGAGTCGACACCTGAGCAAGATATCAGGAAGGGACAGTTGACTGATGACAAGATTGCAGAATACAAGAAGTTAATTAAGTTAGACAAAGTTCCGGAATTCAGAGAAGATGAGCAAGGAACAGTGTGGTTTAAGAACAGAATCTGTGTACCTGAGATCAAGGAGTTGAGAGAAGCTATATTGAAAGAAGCACACGATTCAGCTTACTCTATACACCCTGGAAGTACCAAGATGTATCAGGACTTGAAGCGAGAGATGCGGTGGTATGGGATGAAGAAAGATGTAGCGGCTCATGTAGCTTTATGTGACGTGTGTCAAAGGGTGAAGGCTGAGTATCAAAGGCCGGCGGGGATTGCTTCGGCCTACGAAGGTACCGAGTGGAAATGGGAGGAAATCGGTATGGATTTCATAGTAGAATTACCTCGTACTCGTGATGGGTACGCACTTTATTCCAGTGAAGACGACCTACACAGGAGTGAAGCTAGCTGAGTTGTATAATTCGAGGATAGTGTGTTTGCACGGGGTACCGAAGAAGATTGTGTCAGATCGAGGCACACAATTCACTTCACGGTTTTGGCAGAAGTTGCATGAATCGATGGATACAAAGTTAAACTTCAGCTCAGCATACCATCCTCAGACAGATGGGCAGACGGAGAGAACAAATCAGATACTTGAAGATATGTTGAGAGCTTGTGCGTTAAAGAACAGTGGCAGTTGGGATAAGAGTTTACCTTATGCAGAGTTTGCCTATAACAACAGCTATCAGTCCAACATCAAAATGGCACCTTTTGAAGCTCTGTATGGAAGGAAGTGTAGAACACTGTTGTTTTGGAACCAGACTGGTGAAAGGCAATTCTTTGGACCAGACAGCATACGAGAAGCAGAAAAGCAAGTTGAAATCATAAGGGAGAATCTTAAAGCAGCACAGTCAAGACAGAAGAGTTATGCTGATCCTCGGCGAAGAGAGGTGATTTTGGAAGTCGGTGATTATGCATACCTCAGAGTGTCACCTATTCGGGGGTTACGAAGGTTTAATGTCAGAGGAAAGTTATCACCTCGATTTATCGGACCTTTCAAGATTTTGGAACGGAAAGGAGAAGTAGCATACCAGTTAGAGTTGCCAGCACAGTTGTCAGGAGTTCATGACGTGTTTCATGTATCACAGCTAAAGAAATGCACAAGTGAGGTTAGGATAGAACCGGTACGGTTAGAGGATATTCAAATGGAGAATGACCCGACATACAAAGAATACCCCGTTAAGATCTTGGATGTGTCGAAAGAGTTACCAGGAGTAAGATCATCAGAATGTGTAAAGTGCAGTGGAGTCATCACACTGAGGAAGAGGCAACTTGGGAAAGAGAGGATGAACTCAAGGAAGACTTTCCTCAGCTGTTCTCTAAGTCTTCTGAATCTCGGGACGAGATTCTCTTTAAGGGGGTAGGATTTGTGACACCCTAAAAATTCCATCACTAAAAATTACTTAGCAACTTAAATTTGTCTTAGGGATTTAAGGAGAATAAATTGCTATTTAATTTGAGCTCTAAAAATATTAAAGATAATTTAATAAACTTAGAGACAACAAGTGTATGTGCATCATCATTTGGCTTGCATGGTTTTTGGTTGCTTGTGTGGTTTCTAAAAAGTCTATTAAATTCTTGAGAAAAGTTTGAAAAAGTTTGATTTGAATTTGAGTTGAAAAATGATTTGAAAATGAAGTTTGAAAAGGGAAAAGAAAAAAACAAAAACCCCACCGGCTCCTTTCGGCCCAGGCGGCCCAGCCCAACCCCCCGCGCCAGCCCACCGCTCCCCCCCTTCTCTTTTTCTTTTACCGCGGCGCGACGGCCGGGACCCACTGTCGGCCTCCCCTTCCCCCTTCCTTTTCTTCTTCCCCGCGCTCGCCGGCCGCCGCTGCATGCCGTGCTGAATCCGCCCTGCTCCCGCCTTCTCCCCTTCCTTTCTGTTCTCTGTGAGCACGCCAATTAAGGAAATTAATCCCCACTCAAACCCCTCCCGGCCGTTTCCCTTGCCTTCTTTACGCCCGGACGGCCCGCCGGCCATCAATGGCAAGCCGCCGGCCGCCCCGTCCCCTACCCGCCTCGCCTTCCATCCTCGGGCCCTTTATAAGCTCACGCACGCACCCCTGTGCCTCCCTTTGCCTCTGCAACACACCTACGCGTGCCACCGAACCCCAATTTCACCGCGCCGCCGCCTCGGGTTTCCGCCGCCGCCGTCGATCCGTCGCCGCCGGTGAAGGGCTAGACCCCCCACCCAATTTCTTTGACCTTTGGGTTCGCAAGGAGCTTGACAAGCTCGTGTTTCCGCAGTTCTTCGTTCCCGACGCCCGTAGCTGCCGCGCCCCGAGCTCACCGGAGCGCCGGCGAGCCGCCGCCGTCGCCAAGCCTCCCCGTTGCCGCCTCCTCTCCACCCGTTGGCCCCTGTCGTCATCCCCCCGTGCGTGGTAAGCGGAATACCTCGCCCAATTCTCCTCCTTTTCGCACTCGGTAGCGTCCCCCGCGGGCTCGCCGGAGCGCCGCGCCGCCCCCTCACGGTGCCGGCCGTCGGTGAGGCCCAATCGCGCCCGTAGATCCCACGAGCATGTGCGCAAGCTTCCCCGCATCATTTTGCCCCCGACCCGTGGTTAAACTAGTGGCCGGGAGCGCCGTAGAGGGCTAACGCCGGCGAGCTCCCGCCGCGTGCCGCCGCCCTCCGGCGGCGTCGCCGCCGCCGCCGCCGCTTGCACGCGTCCGGGGCCGTTTGATCTCGCGTGGACGGCGGGATCACGTACCCTTTCGCGTTTAAAGGATGGTCCACCGTGGACCCATGGACCGCGCCCACGGCCGGGTCCACGGTACACGCGCGCATCGCCCGCCGTTGGATCTGAGATCCACGGTGCGGCTGCCGCAGCTCTTTTCCTTAAGAGCCCCTGAGCTTTCAAATTTTTAGCAAGCCGGTCCTCCCACCTATAGGTTTTCTTACGGATAGGTCCTGTTTTTTATGCTTTAGCCCCTGGCCAGCCTAGATTCCTTATATAAAAGTCCTTTTCACTCCTTTTTGCATTTAGACCCCTCTGATTTAATTTATAAAAATGTTTTAGCCCCTGATTTTATTTATAAACAACCCTGTAAACATAGTTTTCTTGCAGATAGGCATCTGTAAACTGTTTTAATCATATCTTTCTCATTTTAACTCCGTTTTTAGCGTTCTATATACCGAAATGATCGTCTCGACGAGTAGAATCTTTTAAACAGTGAATTTAACAGTTTTGTTACTGTTTGGTGTACTGTTTTGTTTATTGTTTGTTATTCATGTTTGACTCGTAGATATCGTGCCTGTTTCGTCTGAGCTCCCTGTCGGAGGTGATCAGGAAGAGCTTTGTCTTCGAGGAGGATTTCACTCAGGCACGTAGAGGAAGGCAAGTGGTTTTCCCCCTCTGCATAATCTTTTTGAACCTATGACACTGCATGCTAAACAATGTTTACTATTCCTGTTGTTATGCATAAATCTGATGGGCAAACACCTAGCTAAGGACTTGACTAGATGCTTTACCACTTTACCTTGATCAACCCTGTTTAAACAAATGTTTGGGGTAGATAAATGCTTAGTTTGCTCAACATAAGTTTGGTTATGCTCTGTTTATGTTATACATCTCAGTCTTGCTTATGTATGTGCTTGTGCTTAAAATAAGATAACTTGATTTATAATCGGAACATGGAGAACCTCCCAAGATAACAGTACAACCACAGTCCACATGGCTCTGGCTTAGCCAATTAATTAGGAGAGTGGGTTAGCTGATAGCTCTTTTCCGAGAGGGGCACAGGGGGCCGGAGTTGAAGGGGTATAGCCCGGTCCTTTTGGGGTAGCAGCCTTGGCTAAGGTGTTGACCATTAGGGAGGGTTATGGTCCGCTCCGCTGCTGTAACTGTTGCGGGCTGTTGGTTTCTCTTCTTTCCTTTGTAAAGGCTTCGTAGTGGACCCCTAGCCACTCACCTTGGAAGTGTTTAAGGGTCTAGCTAACCCGGGCAAGATGGGGAACACGAACTGTGGGTAAAGTGTACAACCTCTGCAGAGTGTAAAACTGATCGATCAGCCGTGCTCACGGTCACGAGCGGCTTGGACCCTCACATGATTAATAAACTTGAAGATTAATGCAAATCATGGGTTGGAGGTTTGGTTTGAGGTTTCTTTTAAGGTTAAGTGGGTTGGTATACACTTACACCTAGTAATTAGGTGCTTGCTAATAAAACTTGACCAACTTATAAAATGCTTACCGCTGTGAACCATAGCCTATCCTTGATAGCCTTGCATTGTTTCCCCCACTTGCTGAGCTCCAACCATAAGTGTGCTCACCCTTGCTTACCGCTGCTCAGAGGAGAACGTCGGAGGTGAGGACGAGTATTGGAGCGACTACGAAGAGTTCTAGGGCATGCGGATCCCCCAGTCATCATGCCTGTGGATGTCAGCGATGGAGTTGCTCGTCGTCGTTTAGTTATCGTCTTGTTCGGACCTTCGAGTCCACCCCTATGGATGTAATAATGGTTATCATACTGGTTTAAACTCTTGTACGTTTTATTACAGCAATGGTATTACTCTCGTTTTGTCTATCATGTGTGTGTAAATGATCCTGGCGCACATATGAGATGCATTCGGTTTTCCTTGTAAAATCGGGTGTGACACCAGGTGGCTGACCATGAAGCCTAGAAGCTTGCCAGATGAAACACCAAAGACGCACTACTCTAGGTTGAGCTTCCAGCGATAGCGTCGGAGGTTGGTGAAGGTCTGGGCGAGGTCGGTGATAAGATTGTCCTCCACTGTGGTATTGACAACTACGTCGTCTGCGTAGGCTTCAACGTTGTCAAAAATCTGAGACTCCAAGCACTTCTGGATGGCCTTCTGGTAGGTCGTGTTGACGCGAAATATGCACTCAGCGCCAATCACACAGCAAGCCGAAAAGCTTAGCTTCGCACGCGCAGAGAGAAAGTGACGTGCCAGTCAATTTTTCCTGAAAATTAACAAAAGGAAAAACAGTTAAATACCAAAACTTGGAACCTACCGGGTGGTACCAGGCAGTTCCATATTTACGGCTAAGAAGCCAAGCAAGACGACATGTAGCTATGTGAAGCTACCTGTCAAAGAACCGCAACCATTCGGGCAACCATGAAGGAAAAAGGAGCATTGCCGAATGGATGACGTAAGCATGATAACGATCGATCTTTGAATAAACATGGATGCATGTGCAAAGCCATGACCGATCCTCAATGAAGATTAACATTAAATAAAGCAAAGCACGAACATGATCATGCATTAAAATAAGCATGCATAGATCCAAAGCATTAGTCTACCGCATGTCTAATCGCTTTAAGATCCGTCGGGCACGACATCAAGCAAATCTATCCACCGCATGATACAACTTGCATGAAAGAACGCACCACTTTCCATAAATAGATCTATCCACCGCATGATACAATCTAAATATGGAAAGCTAGAAGCACACGTCTTTTAAAACATAAACAACGCACGTGATCTACTCGTGAAGATATAACCGAACGCGGCCGAACAACCGATTCGGGGTCCATGAAAGAAGGAACAAACATTACCACGTGAATAAATCTATCAAGTTGAATTGGAAATCTAATCCACTCGATGACTAGCTCCAAAGCAACCCAAAAACCTGCATCTACCGCATGATACCGGCTCTTTCAAGATTTATACTAACAAAGCAAGCTTGAACCCGCAACACGTAACAACCTAGATCAATTCGGTTTCGGCTATCGGAGAGCACGAGATCCGCGCGTCAAAACACGAAACCTACTCTTGCACGGATCTTAAAAGGAAAAGAGCCGATCCAAACCCATCTAGATTGGGCAAAAGAGTGTTACATGAATTAAAACATAATGCAAAACTCATGATAACACAGGGTAACTTAATGAATCTATTGGATCTTGCCAAAACCCAATAGAGCCGATAACTAGCTTCGAGCTAGACCTTAGCCTACCGCATGGCTCGTGATCTAACAAGAAACCCTCTTGAACCGGGCTTGAATCTACCGCATGACACGAAGCATGGTAACAAGACTACTTGCATCGATCTAAATCCACCGCATGATACTAGACATGATACAAGGTTGCCGGTACTCACGGAGGTCGACGGATCGATTGGCCCTCTCGAAGAACTCGACGACACGACAAGGGACTCTAGGGTTTGGCGTAAGGCCGGTGTGTATTGAGGAATGAACGTCCGTTTTTACATACATCCGGGGATCATATTTATACCCCGGCGATTACAATCGCGAATGGATTCATTGCCTAACTAAACTTGATCACCTGTCCATCCATTCGCTTCTCCCCGATCGGGCCACGTCACCGTCCAATCCCGCAAAATCAGCTCTCTTGTTCCTTTGCCGAACTCGGAGCGGATAGCCGACCGCGGATCCTTACGCCGAAAATCTCCAAAGATGCCTTTCCTTCCACCCGGACGGACTCTTTTCCGAATTGGACCCACATGTCATACCCTTTACCAAATTTTGGTGTTAACACATGCCCCTTCAATTGTGGGATAAAAGTAATTTTGTTCCACAATTGACTCCGACCACGAATCCTTGAGCCAAACTGTCAACACTTTGTTCTTCGCAATCCGCGGATTCTTCGTTCGAGATCCAACCCTAGATCCCTTTTGCTCCGAGCTCGAATCTCCAATGGCAACTCGGAACCAAGCTTTGCTCGGGTAACTTCACCCCTCCAAACCTTTGTTCGGCATTAGGTTTTCAATTTTACCCGAGATTTTTCTTCTTCCGCTTTCTTCCGGGAACCAGTCTCTTCGCCCTTTTGATTCCTATTGAGGCCAATTCGCGGTCTTATTATCTTGGTCTGAAGGGAATCCCGACCCTCGAGATCTCATTGCCGGCGAATCTCGGAGAATCCCTTTCAAGGCGGCTTTATCTCCACCTCCTCGGTGGCAAGATGCGTTCAAGAAGCGGCCTTTGCCCCCAATCGCGGGCTGGAAGACTTGGTGCCGTAGGATTCTCGCGGATAAGAGCGGATTGACCAATCCGGATACTCTCCGCATTGCTCGGTGTTTGGAGTTATACGTAGGCGATATGCCCAAGAATGAAGATCTTCGATTGCCGCGTGCCACTTACGGTCTAATGGCGTCAATGCCTTCCTTTTTGGGCATGGCCCAATGTCTCCAACTTTGGCCGATGTGTACATGATCACCGGCCTTGACATCACCGGATCTGTTCGGCCTTGGAATTTCAAGAACTCCTCACGCCAAACGGGGGTAAAGCCGGGGAATGGCTACAAGAATTATATTTTGAAACATATGAGAGATAATCCCCTTGGCGAAGTTGAATACGAGCCTTCTTGAACATGTGGTTATGCGGGTTTGTCTTCCGTGGCAAGGCCAATGAACCCACTCTGAATCATATCGCAATGGCGATCCATCTGGCCAGTGGCAATCGCCTTCCTCTGGGAAAATTCCTCTTGGGCAGTGTATACCATATGCTTCACCAGACAGTTACCCAAATGTATACCAGCCAGAGGATAACGTGCGTCAATGGCCCTTGGTGGTTTGTTCAGATTTGGCTGCAGCTTCACATGCACCAAATTGTAGGCGTCGACTTGAACTCCAGGTCCTTCCCCTGGTCCAACCCCCCTGAAGGAGAGCTTCAAGTCACCAGAGGATGCCAGAGCTATGGAGAAGCAGCTTCAATCGTTATCGTTCGGCGGGACATCATCCAACTCTTCGAGTTGTTCTTCAAAGGCTTCCCCAATCCTCTTTGGCTTCCTTATATAGGCTATGACACTCGACCTTTCTGTCGAATTCTCCTTTGAGCCCGGCCATCAAGATGGGAGATTCTGGAAATCTTTAATATCATAATCCGCCCATGTATATTACGGCCGAGTTTAATGGAGGGAGCGGAATGCCGTACTTATGAGTACTACCGGCCTAACATCACGGCCGGACAACTTGGATGTGGCCGGCTGCCCCCAAGATTGTTTCGCATGAATTCCTCAAGCCCGAGAGGAAATCAAAGAATCGATGCGGTGCGGCGAGTTTTCAACTATGTGTGCGGTCCCACTTTGTCTACACATGTCCTTTTGTGCTGCAATCATAGCTCACCCTACCTTCAACTCATGGTGGCAAGAATTCCACGACCACATCTTCGGTGAACCCGTTCATGTGTTACGTGCGAAGCGGTGCACGATTTTCCGCCGAATTCGGAGGTAACACACCTGAGCCCCTCGATCGGACTTTTACTCATGGTCACGACCTCCATCTTTTGTCCACGAACACGGTTCACTGCCCCTCGAGCCGGGGTAATCACTTATAATGCCGAAGGCCCGATTTCAGCATTGGGGTTTAAATCTACAACCTGCGCCAGCGATGGACGGGTACGCTACCACCGATCCCGGCCTTTCCCGGCCTTGCTTGTTGACGGGAGGCAAGGATTGCACACTGGTTCCCCCTCCGAGCGCTAAAAGGAGGAGAAGCTCAAAGAAAGTCTTGGTTGAGGTAACCTCCTTTACCTTCTCGATTCTTTGGGTCACTCTGTTCTTGATATATCATTGTGTATTTCGGACGAGCCCAACCTTCTTGAGAACCAATACTGCCCGATGCTCCATCCATTGGTATGACTTTTTGCTGTTCTTTCTCAAGGATGAGCACGGCACTTATCCCTTCATTTGGACATTTGCGAAGAAAGCTGTTGGAGAACCACTTGTAGATGTTCCGGTGGTTCAACGGGCGAGCCCTTCCGGGGTTGCATTGCCCATCCCGATAGAGGTTTCATCTTCATCACCTTAACGAGAATCGGCACGCTCTCCGGAGATGAATCCCTCAACTCAGCGGAGCCGCCAAGTTCTCCCAGGATGCCATCGCCTATCAGCCAAGCTGCAACGGCCAACCCAACAGAGGAAGATCCAATTCTTCCCCAGCCAGAAACTCACGAGTCGGCCGATTCTTGCACCGGCATCTCCCGACTTGGACGTTTCGGCTCTACTCGGGACGCCTCCTCCGTCTGCGATTGCTCCCGCTCAAGATACCATTCATGAGGTACTTGGTTCCGCTCTTAATCTTGATACCTTGATGCTAGCATTCTCACCTCGGCGGTGTTGTTTTCGGGATCACGCCCCGCCATCATCGAGCACTGCCATCGGAGGGCCCGTCGGTGCCGATGTGATGAAAGAAGTAAACCGGCCGTTGCCCGACGAGGTATTGCTCAAGCTCAAAGAAATTGCGGCACGGCTAGAGAAGAACGTCCGGGATCGGCTCAATGATCTCTGCCATTTTGAAGAGATGTTTGAGCCCATCGGTCGCAAACTTCCCGATGACATCGAGCTTTTCGTCGTCTATCTACGACTTAGAGCCCTTCTATGTTCCCTTGAGGCGTACTTGGAGGAAATTGCGGTCCCGTTCGGCCATTGAAAAGGAAAAAAGCGATCTTTGAACGGGCCATGAACGGGATACAATCCCAAGCAAAAAGTCATAAGGATGCTTTGGGCGACCTGCAAGCCTCTTACGATCTTAAAGTCGCCGAAAGGCTGCTCTAGAGGCGGAATTGAAAAGCTTTGTCGGCGGAAATGGAGATTGTCCGAGAAGAAAATAGCCGATCTCCCTGGATTGATAGCAAAGACCGAAGCGGAGCGAGAATCGAGTTTGTTACCGGAGTAAAGCGATGCGATGCGAGCTTGCGACTTATCGATGCCCAAAAGGACTATCGGGAGATCTTGGATAACTCCCACTTGATAGTATCCAATGTTCGTCACGCACTTGCAAAACTCCTTAACGCTTGAATGTTCTTATTGATGTATACACGGATCGGTCGTTCTTGTAATATTTCCTTTGCAATTTGTTTCCTTTCCTTGGCGTGCTTTGAGATGTGATGCCGAACGACCCATTCGGTAGTGAAACGCTAGCTAGCCGAACGACACCTTGAATTCCTTTAGCCGAAACCATCGACCCATGCGCGTTCCGGCTTAGAACTCCAAACGACCCGCCGGCGGGTTGGTCAAGGAAATCTCTCCGCCTTCCGATTTTATTGGGACGTGCGCCACGATCCACGGCCACGATTCGAAGCCACAATTACCTTGCCGGGCCTATAAATGTTGCCATAGGTGCCCCTAGCTCTCCACCGGGCCTTCTAGCTCTCGAATCTTTGCCAATCTGCCGGCCCTCTTGCAAACGGTGCACATCCCCAAACCGCAATGGTGCGCCAGTCTCAACCGCCGCCGCGCCTCCGACGAGGGCGAGGGAAGCGGCGCCAATGCGCGCGGGCGGTGATGATCATCAACTTCTCCTTGTCGATTTTCCTTTTGATCTTCCTTTGCCTTGACAATCATCTCCCCTTTTTCAGTTTGATTCAGTGGAATCCGCCCCGCGCGCCGGCCCAATCGGCCCCTTCTCGATGACTCTTCGGAGTCCGACGGCCACTCCCCGGTGCCGTACGGGGAAGCGAGACGCTATTCGCTTCAAGGAGGAGCTAGAAGCGTCTCGTCTTGAGCTGGAGGCCGTCTCCAAAAAGCGGGCGTGGCCGAGCTAGAGTGGGAGGACCGGCGGAAACAAGCTGCCGGAAGCCATCGATGGTATGGTTCGATTCTTGATTTAGTCCGGCCTTTGATGCTAATCCCTTCTTGTTTGCCCTTCGCGGCTCGTGATGCTGAGCTCAACCGGCTAAAAGCGGCCGGTGGAGCGGTGGCGGAGAAGGTGAACGCTCACGGCGACACGCCGGCGGAGCGCACGGCCGCGGTGGAGCGCCGCATTGACGAGGTGGCCGTCCATGGTGTTCGTCCGGGCACCACCTTGGGCACCGGCTGCGATGGCGACGCATACGGACGTCGACTATTCCACCAGGCCGCGTGGCTTCCAGGGCGGCGCGCCGGGGGGATATCGACGAGATCGAGCTCATCTGGAGCGCCTCGACGGCCACGGCGACGCCATTGCCGAAATTACCCATCCCCGGTCTGTGCTGAACAGACTTTTTGATTAGATTGTACTAGGGATGTGTAAATGTCGGCAATATATGATGAACTTTTGGAATCTGCATTTGTTCCGTGATATTTCCCTTCGCATTTACATCTGTGAATTTGTCCTCTTTGAATGCATGCGGGAGCTGTCTTTAGCCGAACGCTCGCAAACAAGCGCCCCTTGGCGCAAGATCCACAAAGGATCCCAATTCGGCAATCCGTAAATACTGTTCGAAGAAAACCCTTCGCACTCGGTGGAAAACCCTGCCGCTTGGTATTCCAACAGTGTGTACTGGCCAGATCATCACTCCCAATGCGCCTCCTTGGTCAATAAAATAGCCCGTGGGGTGCTCTGCAATTCCACTCGCACACTCCTCCATCACTTCTCGTCTCTTCTTCTGCTGCTAGAAGAAAAAACCCCAACGCCATGGACAAGGGTAAACAACCTCAGGAGAGCGGCTCGTCAAGGAAGCGTACGATTCGGAAGTGAGTTCTTTCTTGATCTGCTCCTCATCCTTCTGCTTGATCTTGCGCTTCATGTTTTTCCTCTGCCTCTTTCAGCCTTGATTTGCTTCCTGAAGAAATCATCGGAACCGAAGATGTTCCTGAGTACATCTCCTCCGATTCTTCTCCTGAGGCGGAGGATGCCACGCCCGAGCAAAGGGTCATCCATCAGCTGCGTCGCCGTGTCCGGCACCTGGAGCGTGACCTCAGGGACATGTCCGTCCGCTGTCAAGCCGAACGCGAGCGTCGTATGGCGCTGGAAGCGCTAGTAGGGGGTAAACGCCCCTGCCCCCCTTCATGTTTGCATCTGGATTTCTTGCCCCTAACCTTGATTCTTTTGCTCCAGATGTCTCGACAGGTACGGCAACTTTGAAGGCGGCACGGGATAGCTTGGTAGAGGCCGCCAATCGTGGTCATCCTCGTGCGTTCCAAGTCGCCGTCACGGTGGTCTGGAACAACTAAAGAGGGAGCGACGGCCGAAGAAGCAAAGAAAAGATTGAACCATACTTTCGCTTCTTACTCCACGCCTTCGCTTCCCTCCCTTTGGCCTTCGGGGCTGCTATGTGTAATCCCGCAAGAAACCGGTTGTAGTGTAGTATTGATCTAAGGGCAATGCATCGAGCGCGGCCATTTTCTTTTGTTCATGGATTTTTGTTCTAAAGGCGGCCTCATCCACGAGCGCCGGGGCATTTCGTGTCGGATGTGTATAATCATCGATCGATTTCAATGCTAGGATAATACTTCTTCGGGTATCTTCCATTTATTGCGGCGGAAAACTCCTCTCCCGGCAAAGTTTTCAATATGTATGCATTGCCGGAACGCATCGACCACGCGAAAAGGCCCCTCCCGGTTAGGGGACCATTTGCCGAATTCACTATATTTAGTTCCAATCGGCGGTAGCGCTTTCCAAACTAGATCGCCTTCGAGAATTGCTTTACTTTTACTTTCTTGTTATAGTGTTTGGCGACCCGCGGCTTGTTTTTCTCGATGTTCTCCGGGGCCACGAGACGGATCATATGCAAATCTTCTAACTCATCCATCATTAGGCCACTTTGTAATCCTTGGAGCTCAAATCGTTTTGCGGCACTACTCTCCTTGATTCGATTGCATTTCCCGGGGCGGGATCGCGTGATGCCCGTAAACCAACTCGTAAGGAGAAGTCTTTGTAGCTCCATGGGGGGCCATTCGGTAAGCCCACGGCGCTTCCCTTGAGTACCGAATGCCATCTCCTCGGCTTACGGTCGATCTTCTTCTCGTATAAGCTTGATCATGATCTTGTTAGAAGCCTCTACGCTTGACCATTAGCTTGGGCATAGTATGGGGAAGAATTAAACAGTTTAATTCCCATGCTTTCGGCAAAATCTACGAATTCCAATGACACGAATTGTGCCCCTTGGTCGGTGGTAATCGTCGCGGAATCCCAAATCGATAGATGATGTGTTCCTTGACGAATTCGATCATGTTTTTCGACGTCACCCTTTTGAGTGGGATTGCCTCGACCCATTTGGTGAAGTAATCTCGTAGCCAAAAGCACGAACTTATGCCCCTTGCTAGATGGTGGATTAATTTGGCCGATCGGGTCTATGCCCCCGACCCACGAATGGCCATGGCTTGATGATGGGATTTAATGCGTGCGGGGACTCTTTGAATATTCCCGAACTTCGGCAATCTTGACACCCCTTGTAATATTCAAAGCAATCCTCTAATATCGTCGGCCAAAAGCATCCGGCTCCGCCTAATAACCCATTTCATGCGATAGGCCGATTGGTGCGCTCCACATATCCCATCGTGCACCTCGCTCATCATGTTCTTGGCTTCTTACGGACCCGGGCATCGTAGCGATACTCCATCTAATGACTTATAGAATAAATTGTCATCCGGAAGAACGAACTTGATTGCCTTATACCCGAGCTTCCTAGAGACTTTTCGGGATGGATCTCTCAAATATTCAACGATCTCTTTCCTCCAATCATCTTCCCGTAAGATCCGTCCCCCGGTGCGCTCACCTCTGCGGCAAATGCTTCTTGACTCTCTTTATAACCCGAGGCGCTCGAGCTAGCCGGTTTGCTTCCTCGTTATGCTCTCTAGGAATGTCTTTGTAGGGTTACCGGTGGAAAGCCCTTCAAGATTTCTCTGCATTCCTCGTAGTAACTTCTCGGCGCCTCGCTTCGCACTCGTCTTGGCCGTTCAATTGCTTGATGACCAACTCGAATCCCCATAAATTTCAAGCGAAACGGCCCCGGCTTCTCTCAAATATTGAAGCCCTCGAAGCGGCGCCTCGTACTCGGCTCGGTTATTTGTGACGGTGGGTTGTATAGGAATGGCAAATTCGAACATCTCACCTCCGGGAGAAATTAGTAGGATCCCTACTCCTCCACCTTTGCCACATGATGACCCGTCAAAGAATAGAGCCCATGGGGTAATTTCAAGCGAGATCAATCGAAGGGTCACGGTGTTCGGTTATAAAATCGGCAATGACTTGACCTTTGATGGCTTTTGCCGATTCGAACTTCAACTCGAACTACGATAGAGCTAAAATCCATTTGCCAACCCGACCATTCAAAATTGGCATGGATAACATATGTTTTATCACATCAAACTTCGAGTATACGGTGCATTCGGCATTCAACAAGTAGTGCCGAAACTTTGTACACGAGTAGTATACGCAAAGACATAATCTTTCTATAGCCGAATACCTGGTTTCGGGATCAAGTAGTTTTCGGCTAAGATAGGCTACTATCCGCTCCTTCCCTTCGAATTCTTGAATAAGGGCCGATCCAATAGTTTGGGTATCGGCCGCCACGTACAACTTGAAAGGCTTGTTCAGCTGAGGAGGAACCAGCACCGGTGGCTCCTTCATGTATTGCTTGATTTCCTCGAAAGCCTTTTGTTGTTCGTCACCCCATGTGAACTTCTGATCCTTCTTTAGCTTCAGCAACGGAGAGAACGGCAACACCTTCTGTGATAAATTTGAGATGAACCTTCTCACAAAGTTGATCTTGCCGAGCAGTGATTGCAACTCCTTGAGGTTGGTTGGAGGAACGACTTCATCAATGGCTTTCATGCTCTTTTTGCCAACTTCAATCCCTCCTTCGTGGACCAAAAACCCCAAGAACTCTCCAGCTGACACCCCAAATGCACACTTGTTTGGATTCATCTTCAGACCATGCTTCCGGGTGCATTCC
The DNA here is from genome assembly GCA_947561735.1 of Cenchrus americanus. Taxonomy (NCBI): domain Eukaryota; kingdom Viridiplantae; phylum Streptophyta; class Magnoliopsida; order Poales; family Poaceae; genus Cenchrus; species Cenchrus americanus. Next base: position 12,012,580 of record OX387239.1, read on the forward strand.
AGGGTTTTCTTCACATCTTCCAGATGGGAGTCATGGCTTAAGGACTTGATCACCACGTCGTCAATGTAGATTTCCACGGTCTTGCCGATCAACTCATGAAAAATGTAGTTCATGGCCCGGGTAGGTTGCACCGGCATTTTTCAACCCAAATGTCATGACGATCCATTCAAATAGGCCTATATGACCGGGACACCTAAAGGCCGTCTTCGAGATGTCTTCTATTGCCATAAAGATTTGATTGTATCCCGCGTTGCCATCCATGAAGCTAATCACCTTGTGTCCCGGCGGCGGCGTCAATTAGCAAATCGGCAATAGGCATTGGGTATCCATCCATGGGAGTAGCTCGGTTTAGGTCCACGAAGTCTATGCAAACTCTCATTTTCCCATTTTTCTTGTACACAGGGACGATGTTAGAAATCCACTCCGCATATCTGCAGGGCCGAACGAAGTTTGCATCAAGTAATCTTTCGATTTCCTTCTTCACATCGGCCAATACTTCATCCTTGTAGATTTTCCGGGGCGGTTGCTTATATGGCTTAAACCCTGGCTTGATTGGCAACCGGTGCTCGACGATGGATCGATCCAATCCAGGCATCTCCGAGTAATCCCAGGCGAAGCAATCTTTATATTCTTTGAGAAGCTTGATTAAGTTTCCCCTGAAGTCTGGTTGCAAACCTGCACTGATGAACGTCGGCCTTGGTCTATCACCGTTTCCAATGTCAACTTCCTCCCGCTTATCGGCCGACATGAATCCTCGTCCCGGCTTGCCATCGGTGCCATCCACGGGGTTCTCCATTAAAAATTCTTGTAAGAGCCGGCTTGAATCGGTACATTGTTGGTCCCCGCCGACGGGTTCAACGGGACCTTCTCCCCGATCCTTCCCCGAGAAGCAATCGATGCCTTGGTATTCCCGAAGGCTAGTTCCATGTTAGCCACGCTCACGGAGTCGTCCGCACTTTGCACGACCTCAATTTCATCGTCCACCCACCGGATCGTTGTTGATGCATAGTGGATGGGACGCGGCGGTTGGCGTGGATCCGGTCCCGCCCAAGCGACGGGCGTAGGCTCCCTTCCCTTCGATGACGAAGAAGGTGGTGAGCGGCGTTTTGGACCCGATCATCAAGTCCACGTGAGCGCATCCTTTGGTATACGAGGGGTTCCGGCGAAGTCGTTGAGGATGATGCTTGTTGGTGTCAAATCGCTCGGGGTCATGCCAAGCTTCACCGAAGGTGGTGTACGGCATCACGTTAGCTGCCGCGCCACCGTCGACGAACATCTTGGTCAATGGCTTGCCATTGACGTACCCCCCTCAAGTACGGCGGCCTCATGTGGCGATTCTTGGCCGGCTTGTCGAAGATGGCACTGCTTGGCAAGCACCGGTTGCGCCATCATCTCCTCGAGTTTGCTCGTCGTCAAAGGCGGCTTCCTCTGCATCACCTGGTTAGCGGGAGCCATGAACTCGTTTGGCGGGAAGTATACCATGCATGCGGGGGCTCGACGCTTTGATCCTTCCGGTGGTCCTTGGGGCGCCACTTACGTCTCGTACGGACCCCGGCTTGCTTCATCTCGCGGTTCCTCAAGCGTTGGACCCGCCTCTTCTGGCTCTTGCGTAGGCCGGGTGGGCACCATTGCCCCTTACGCCGGACGTAGACCTCCTCGTCCTCCTCGTGGTCGGCCCACCCGAGATCGGCTCGGCGCTTCCTGGGATGATCAATGATTTCAATTTTTTGCCGCCGATCCCCATTCGGGTGGATCCTTCCAAGTCTTTCGTGGACGGATCGGCGATTGGCAGTTTCCTGCCTGTACTCAGCATATCTGTCGCTGCATTCAGGACAGTTCCTTAATGTGGGTAGTTTCAGGCCTTCGTTCCAGCAGTGCCTGAAAAAGGCGCACCCCCAGTGGGCGCGCTCCTGCTCGCGCGCGTACTGTTCCTGATTCCATCTGCGCGCTTCCTCCTCAGCCCTGCGTTGCTCCTCCTCGTGACGACGCTCCTGGTAGCGTTCCTTCTCCATCTGGCGCTGCCATTTATTAAGGAGGATGCGCGACGTCACCTTGGGTTTGGGCTTGGACGACTCCCCGATCTCGATGTGGCTCTTGAGAACGCGGGGGCGTCGCCCTGGACTTGCTCTATGGTCACTTGGCGCTTCGGGTCCAGGCGATCCATCTTGCTTGGACTGGTGAGGTCGGGACCTTGACTTTCCCTTTTTCTTCGGTTTGTTATCGCATTGACGGAAAAGCCGAGCATGTTCTGCGGGAAGGGGTGGCCATCCGACTTCATCTTGTTATCGAATTTGAGGTGCCCTTCTGGATAGCCTTTTGGATCCTCATCTCGAAGACCTGCGGTCGTTGATGGAATGGGAGTCCCTGTCATGAAAGCCGCGATAACGTTTCGCTTTGACTCCATCGGGCCGAAGCATAGAGTGCCCTTCGGGCGGCTTGATTCGGCCTTCTTTTACCAAGAGCTCAAACAACTTGTCGGCCTTTGTGATGTCAAAGTCATAGGTTCCTTTGGTCCGTCGACCCAACGGCCGATTCATTGTGAGAGGCTCTTTACCCCACATGATTTACTGCCGCGGCTATCTCCGGTTCGTCGTCGGAATCCTCGAACAAATCGGCTTTGTCCAAGAATTGATTGTAGATATCGGCGATGTCGTCTTTGCTTGCCAAACTTGGGGTCCTTCTTGAGGCCATATGCACGATTGCTCATCAAGGATAATTTACGTGACGGTTGGCCCAAGTTTTCAAACTCCATCCCAAAGAGCTTTTCGCGCACGGCTGGTAACATCCCGGCGACGGCCATATCGGCTAGCTGATCGTCTGGCAAGTTCAATGAGAAGCACATGCCCTTGACCTCTCTGAATCTTCTCAGAAACTCCAGCGGTGTCTCGCTGTGCCTTTGCTTCAGGGTGGCGAGATCGATCAACTTTTTCTCCGAACTGCCGCTGAAGTAGTGAGCGTGGAATTTACGCTCCAAATCTTTCCACCTGGCCACTGACTCAGGCGGCAAGGACGAGAACCACTGAAAAGCTGGACCCGTCAGCGAGGCGGGGAAGTAGCGAACACGAACGTCTCTTCGGGCCGAACATTCCCCCGGTGCATGAGATAACGAGCGATATGCTCGGCCGTGCTTGTCTCGTCACCGCCCGAGAGAACTTTGTGAATTCCGTCGGTGGTTTTACCCTTGGCGGCGGGGAGCACGTTATAGTACCACTCACGGGAACGGCGGCACTGTAGGTGGGGCCCCGCATCCTTGGCTTGAGGCCGGGCGGTTCCGCATCAATTCGGCCATCTTGCGAGCTAGGGCATCTTCCTCTGAGCGCGCTGCGGCCGGCGCGTACCCCAGGTGCGGGAAGGCATCGAACGCTCCGTAATTCCCCACTTCATGATAGCCGCCGCCGTATAAATTCCTCTGGAGCCAGTTGGTGGACGGAGCTATTCTTCGACGGGATCGAGTGGGGCCCCGGATGAGCCGAACGCTAAGTCTCCGTACGTAGGCCGGTACGGATTCGGGCATTGCGCGGGCTGACCCGTCTTTGCTGCTGTGGTGGCGGCAGGATTGGTTGACTTCCTGAAGCCTGCAGCGGAGGGCCGAGCCCAGGCGCCCCCCGGCTCCCTGTGGAGGAGGTTGGAACGTTTGGCTCCGGAGCTGCGAGGAGGCGGGCTGCGCCGGGCCCCGCGGTGGCGGGCGAGAGCTTGATTCACCCGGCTCACGGTGCTCTTTCCGGCGTACGCCTTTCCGAACGCTTGCCCCGCGCCGGACCAAAGAGGGCCACCATCATCTGTTGGAGCGACCCAAGGAAAGCTTGATTGTGCTTGGTGAGCACGTCGTCCATCGACTCTTGGAAGATCCGCGCGCACTCTTCCTTTTCTTGTTGGGTCGTTGCGTCGGTTTCTCCCGGCAACGGCACTGCTGGGCGAGGCCATTCTTCAAATAAGGTACACCACTTCGATTCTTCTTGAATGACATGAGACACTTACGTTGAAGGCGATTCACGGCGTCTACGAGCTGCGATCTTTGCTGCGGAGAAAGCTCCTCAATGCTGACATCCGGGAGGTGCGCGATCTCGGGCATCTGAACCAATTCGGCTGTTGGTCCCCTTTGGGCGTGCCAAAAAGTGTGTTGACGCGAGAATATGCACTCAACGCCAATCACACGGCAAGCCGAAAAGCTTAGCTTCGCACGCGCGAGAGAGAAAGTGACGTGCCGATCAATTTTTCTGAAAATTAACAAAAGGAAAAACGGTTAAATACCAAAACTTGGAACCTACGGGTGGTACCGAGCGGTTCCATATTTACGGCTAAGAAGCCAAGCAAGACGACATGTAGCTATGTGAAGCTACCTGTCAAAGAACCGCAACCATTCGGGCAACCATGAAGGAAAAAGGAGCATTGCCGAATGGATGACGTAAGCATGATAACGATCGGTCTTTGAATAAACGGGGATGCATGTACAAAGCCATGACCGATCCTCAATGAAGATTAACATTAAATAAAGCAAAGCACGAACATGATCATGCATTAAAATAAGCATGCATAGATCCAAAGCATTAGTCTACCGCATGTCTAATCGCTTTAAGATCCGTCGGGCACGACATCAAGCAAATCTATCCACCGCATGATACAACTTGCATGAAAGAACGCACCACTTTCCACAAATAGATCTATCCACCGCATGATACAATCTAAATATGGAAAGCTAAAAGCACACGTCTTTTACAACATAAACAACGCACGTGATCTACTCGTGAAGATATAACCGAACGCGGTGAACAACCGATTCGGGGTCCATGAAGAAGGAACAAACATTACCACGTGAATAAATCTATCAAGCTGAATTGGAAATCTAATCCACCTGATGACTAGCTCCAAAGCAACCCAAAAACCTGCATCTACCGCATGATACCCGGCTCTTTCAAGATTTATACTAACAAAGCAAGCTTGAACCCGCAACACGTAACAACCTAGATCAATTCGGTTTCGGCTATCGGAGAGCACGAGATCCGCGCGTCAAAACACGAAACCTACTCTTGCACGGATCTTAAAAGGAAAAGAGCCGATCCAAACCCATCTAGATTGGGCAAAAGAGTGTTACATGAATTAAAACATAATGCAAAACTCATGATAACACAGGGTAACTTAATGAATCTATTGGATCTTGCCAAAACCCAATAGAGCCGATAACTAGCTTCGAGCTAGACCTTAGCCTACCGCATGGCTCGTGATCTAACAAGAAACCCTCTTGAACCAGGCTTGAATCTACCGCATGACACGAAGCATGGTAACAAGACTACTTGCATCGATCTAAATCCACCGCATGATACTAGACATGATACAAGGTTGCCGGTACTCACGGAGGTCGACGGATCGATTGGCCCTCTCGAAGAACTCGACGACACGACAAGGGACTCTAGGGTTTGGCGTAAGGCCGGTGTGTATTGAGGAATGAACGTCTGTTTTACATACATCCGGGGATCATATTTATACCCCGCGATTACAATCGCGAATGGATTCATTGCCTAACTAAACTTGATCACTGTCCATCCATTCGCTTCTCCCGATCGGGCCACGTCACCGTCCAATCCCGCAAAATCAGGCTCTCTTGTTCCTTTGCCGAACCGGAGCGGATAGCCGACCGCGGATCCTTCCGCCGAAAATCTCCAAAGATGCCTTTCCTTCCACCAGACGGACTCTTTTCCGAATTGGACCCACATGTCATACCCTTTACCAAATTTTGGTGTTAACGGGTCGCTCCAGCATTCTTAAGGCCGAACGTCATGGTTGTGTAGTAGTAGATGTCGTGCGGCATTATGAACGCCGTTTTGTCTTGGTTAGAGACCTTCAAGGCTATCTGGTGATACCCTGAGTAGCAGTCTTGGAAGCGTAGTAGGACGCTTCTGGCCATGGAGTCAACGACCTGGTCGATGCGTGGAAGAGGGAAGGAGTCTTTAGGGCAGTGCCTGTTGAGATCGATGTAGTCGATACAAATTCTCCATTGACCGGTTTTCATGGGTACAAGCACCGGGTTGGCGAGCCAAATAGGATTTTACATTCATGGATGTATCTGACTGTTAGGAGCTTTATTGTTTCTACCCTAATGACCTCCTTGCGATCCTTCACAAAGCGGCGCATCTTCTGCTTGACAGGCTTGGCCATCTTGCTTACATCCAAGGAGTGCTCAGCCAGCTCCCTTGGAACACCCGGCATATCCGATGGGTCCATGCAAATATGCTGGCATATTCCTAGAGGAAACTGGTGAGTGCGAGTTCATATTGCTATCTGAGGTTGTCGCCGATGACCATCGTCTTCTCTAGGTTGGCTAGGTCGAGACAGACCTTCTTTGTCGCCAGCGTGGTGTCGAGGGCGGTGTCGGTGCGCTTCTACTCTGGGATGGTCAGGTCGCTTGGAGCAACCTTCGCAGCCTCGATGATCACGATGGCTGAGGCGTCGATGCAGGTGTTCGTCGTGGTGATGTCGAGGGCCTCATTGTCGCACTTGAATGAGACTATAAGGTCGTCGTAGATCGAGAGGACCCCGTTTGGGGTCGGCAGGTGTAGTGCGGAATGGCCATAAACCTGGCCAGCATGGGGCGATCTAGGATGGTGTGGTTGGAGGACTTGAAGTCAGTGAACTCGAAATTAAAGGTACTCTGTGCGGAAGTTGTCCGCCATACCGAAGGTCACATGGAGGGAGATCCGACCCATGGGGTACGCCACCTTGTCAGGGACGATGCCAAAGAAAGGCTCATTGCACACTTTCAGCCTCTTGAAGTCCAAGTCCATCTTCTTGAAGGTCTCGATGAAGATAATGTTGAGCCCACTTCCTTTGTCGATGAGGGTCTGAGAGAGTAGGGCGCCCTCCCCTATGGGCTCGACAATGAGCGGGTAAGACCCTGGGTCTGGGATGTGGACCTAGTAATCATCCCTTGAGCATGTGATTGGCTGCTCTGATCACCGCAGAGGCTGCGACGGCTTGGTTTAGATGAGGTGGATCTCGTGCTTATCCTTGCGGTATTGCCTTCTGCTCATGCTGGACTTGAGGCCACCGATGTTCATGTTGATCGACCTCTTGGCCTGCTGAAAGTGGCCGTTGGGGTTGCCCGTCGCCGGTGGAGGAGGTAGGTCGCGCTCATTGCACCGCGATCCTCCGGCTGCGGCTCATCACGATGTCGCTCATCGCGGCGGATGTCATCGCCACGGCCACGGTGATCATCACAGTAGTTGTTGTAGCGACGAGAAGACGATCGATCACCATCACCTCAAGGTTGTTTTGGGTCTTCGGGGGTGCGGAATGTCCTCTTGAACTGCGAGCACTCGCAAACGGTGTGGGTGGCCCTGTTATGGAATGTGCAGGGACTATCGAGTGCTGCGTTGAACGCATCAACGTTGAACGTCGAAGGTCGACGTCCCTCCGCCATGAGCACCTCTGAAGGTCGATTGCGCAACTTGGAGCTTGAGTCACTAGCGGTGCCGAAAGTGTGTGCGTCGCGCTTGGCGTCGGAGTCAAACTGGTTGACCAGCGCCTCATCGGTGTTGATGAGTTTGTTGACGACGTTCTTGAGGGTTACGACGGTAGTGGCCCCGGACTCAAACATCTTCCGATCTTTGACACCCTTCTTGTAGCTTTTGACGACCTAGTTGTCCCTGATGCCGAATCAGGTGTTGCGGTTTCAGGAGTTGCTTGTAATCGATTGAACAAGATATTCATAGTGAAATCTTCCTCTAAATCTTGTGTCAATCTTTCTATTCCCGAGTTCTTTTTGTTGCATTTTCGGAGCTTTTCTGTTCAATTCTTTTTCGTTGATTTCTAGTTCGTTTCCTTTTGGATTTCATTGAGGGGAACATGGATGGATGCTCCATGCATCTTTGTGATTGATCTTGTGCTCTCAAATGCTGGGAAACCACTTTGATTCGAGCATTTTCTATTGGACCTCGTGTTCTTAGTTGTGCTCGTGTCATTCTAAGGAGTTAGAGGCCAATAATTTTGGGGCATAGCATCACCTTGTGATGCATATTGTCTCCCCTAAATCTTGTCTCAAGAGCTCAAGCCGTTTGGGAGGTTCGTGACGACTTTGAGGGGTTGACCTCGTGAGTTCGCGTTTTCCGACTGTTGTTCATTGGTAGACCGTCCACCCCTTAGATCGCAGACAGTTCGTGACCCGCGGACCGTCCGTGAGCATCCCGCGGACTGTTTGGTGGACCGTTTACACAGAGACGTGTTTTCACTGTTCGAGAGGATTTTTGTACTGCAGACAGTCCGCGCCTGCCTACCCGGACAGTCCGCCCTACACTGGCGGACCATCCGTGGTAGCTAGGCGGACAATCCGTCTTGGACGCAGAAACTTGTTAGGTTTGATTGGTTCTTTTGATTCTTCTTTCGTGCTTCTGCTACTTGAACCAAGGATCATTCCTAGGGTTGTTAGCTTGCTCATAGCTAGGCAACCTTGGTGATTCAAGTGAGAGACTTAGATTTGTTTGGGACTTAGGCCGAGTTCTTCATCGGAAGAATTTTTTAATCGGCTCCCATTCACTCCCCCCTCTCTGGTCGCCCAATCCGGTCCTACAATACTGAAATTCAAGCAGCTTTAGGCCTTGCTCAACTAGGTCGGAAGAAAGCCAAGAAGGCTGTGAAGAAGGTTGCAGTTGACATGGTTTGGCACGTTCCTTCTGGCTTCTCAGACGACGAAATGATCGATGAACTTCACCCAACATGTTTCTCTTCTTGCTTATGGTGTGACTGGAGACTCAATGCTCGTCATAGTTACACTCCAGGTTCTGAAAATGGTTTCGTCGATGTTGAAACTTTTTCAAATGACGTTATAGAAGTTCAGAAGGATGTCACCGATTCTGTTGCTGCCCCTAGTGCTGAGGGTGCCACCTCCCAAGTCTCTGCTCTTAAAGACAGGGCTTCTCCCGAATTTCCTGATGACTTGGAAAGGACTATGCAAAGAGGTGATGATCCTATCGACGACCTACCTTTGGTGGAATCACGTGAAGAACTTCCCGAAGGCCAAGATCTTTCTCCCTCAGTTGCTTCCTTCAATGAGGGCTTTGGTACGTCCTTTAGGGGAGAATTGCTAAGTGTTAGTCGTGAGATGGCTGTTGCTGGTGGTGGTGCTTCTAAGCTTTTGTTGCTATGGAATTTGTCCGAATTTATGCATGAAACAAGAGGAGGAGCTTACACGAAGAAAAAATCTCAGCTGACTGGCGACCCATCGTGAAATGCTAAAAAACATCCCTTTGTTGTTGAGAAACATAATTCTTCGCCTACTCAAAAGACTTTGACAATTTTTGAGCCTATTCACGAAATTCCTTTGGTAAAGATGAACTCGGCAGGTTTGTGTATTTCATCTATGTCTTTGTATTCTTAAGATTTCGTTATATTTTTACAATGTCATTACTTAGACTTTGCGTTTTTCGCAGTTTTTGAACAAAACACCCGGAAACTCTCATCTTCGGAGCTTGCCAGCTTTCAGAAGACTTATGAATTGAAAGCATCGATTGTTGGCAAGGTGATCTTCGAGTGACTCCTTGAGAATGATGAGATTATCAGGAAGCTTTATGGTGAGTCTGAGAAGCTAAAACGCGATCTTGACAAGGCTCACACTTCAAGCGCTGAATTGGAGCAGCGTATCTCTGAACTTGTTGATTCACTAAAGAAGTGTCAAGATGAAAACAATATTGTTGAAGCTGCCCTTCAAGATTCGCAACAAGACCTGGACAAGCTGAAGAAGACTCACGAAGACGATCTTAAATTGATTGAGAATCTTCGTCAGGATTCAGACAGGAATGCCAAGACTACTAATGAGCTTCATGCTAGCAAGACTGAGCTTTCAACAAGGAACTGGGATCTTGCGAAGAATTTGAGCAGCAAGGAGCAAAAATTTCAAGATCTTGAAAAGGCATTGTTTGAACAAAGTGAAGCCTCAGTACAAGAAATTGACGGAATTAAGAAAAAATTGAAGCTCTTGTTCGAGGAGTACAGAAAAGTGTTGAGAGATTTCGGCGTTCGTCCTGGCCCCCTCCCTGAGAGTGAAGAGATCTCTGATCTGATGCGCTGGATTGAAACTGAGTTCAAGGCTCTCCCTAACGTTATCTCAGGTGCTAGTGACTTCGCTGCTGCTTTCTCAGTAGAGAGTATCTTGAAACTTCTCCATGACTTCGACTGTGCCGATCTTGCGAAGTTTCGTGAGAAATTTTCGCGCTTTCCTGACATCTGGAGCACTTCGATTATTCACCCCAGCGAGGATGTCCAGGGCATAAAGATCAAATTGGCAAGGGAGTTCTAGTTCGCCAGTGGAAAAGAACTTGAGAAAAAGATTGCTCGTGCCAAACTTGATCAGGTTATTGTTCGACAGGCTCTGCTAGCTTTTTCCATGTCGCGAACATTCTTGTTTTGATTTTCATTGACTCTTCTTTCTTTGGTGTTTCTTTAGTTGATTCGGCATGAAATGTGTGGTAAAGGTGTTGAACTTCCAGAATCTTCTTCTGAGGCTGAGGAGAATGATGATGCTACCAATTAAGAGGATGATTCGAGTGAAGAAGGCAACGATGGCAGCAGCAATAGCAACAACGACGATGATGATGGAGATGAAGCAAGATCTGATCGTGAGAGTGCTTCCCTGAAGGTTGACATCGTCGGCTGATATGCTTGAACACTCGCTTTTGATGCTACTCGCAGAAGCCGCGAACTTGTACATTTGTGGGGTTGCGACCCCTTCTCTGAACAATTGTTTTGTAAATTTTAATCTGTGCAGTTCCTACAAGGTGGGCCTGCGCAGGATGTGATACCTTTACGAATTCATTATTGAAATCAAGTAGTTAGTGGTGAAGTTTGGCGGTTGTTTAATGAGGTTTATCCAAGGCGTAAATTCTCTGATTTTTAGCTTGAGTGTTGCCAGAATTTTTTGATGCGTAGTTTTTAGCTGACTTGGTTCTTCCTTCAACGCGATGGCTATGCTCTTGCCACCGAAGCTTCGAGCCCTCGAACCTTCATGAAGACGGAGCCCCTTAGCTCCAAGACTAATGACTACGACTTCGCCTATGCTAGTGATACTGCTGAGAATAGTGGTTGCAATCCGGGCCATATTGTCGAAATTTCTTATTAAATTTTGAGCTCCCTGAGGCTATGTAATAATTTTTCTACAAAATTTTGTATGTAACTAAGGCAATAAACACATTTTTCTTGAGAAAAATCATCACCCTCCCAACCTTGCCGTTTGCATGCAAAATTTTGTGGGTGTCCGAAAAATTAATAATTCTCTTCTCACTACAAAAAAACTGGTTTTCGTGACAAAAAGATATGGTCATATAAAGTGCATAAAGTGTCATAAAAAGTATCTTATGACGAAAACCCACCGTCACAAGAGGCGTCACATATAAACCGTTGCTAAATGTACCTTGTGACGATATTTTTGTGTACGGTCACATAATGTGAGACATTATGGGACGACGCACTAAGGTGTCACATATTGTTGACATTATATGACGCCTTGAAGTGTCGCATAATTTAAGTCAAACTGTCACAATAAGTGCCCCCCGGCCCTTATTCGGCATAGTTTTTGTGACCATCTCACATCGTCATATATTGGCAAGTAGAATTTATGACTGTTTCTGGTGTGTCATGTAATGTATGACTGTCACTGTTAATTAACATTGACATGATCACTACTGTCAAACTAATATATTCATTCCAAGCACATATTTTCAATGACTCATCACAAAGAACTCATCATCCACATACAATCCAATAGCAGATACATCCATAGATAATCCAAAGCATAATATATTACACATGGGTTTAAAATCACACAACTACCAAGTTCCCAGTTTCAACACACAAATACCAAGTTCCAGGTTTCATCACACACAGTTGCAACATACCAACTGAAGAACACAAGTTTCCAACCATAGAGGGCACATGTAGTTCCGACAATGACAAAGTTTGCTGTTCTAGCAATGCAGCAAAAGACTAGGCATCATTAAGTCAATCAGGTGGACCTACCTGCCCCATCTCTCTGTAGATTCAGCATAGCTCGCAGCAGTGCATTAGTCTCTTCAAACTTGGACTGCATCCCCTTCATATCTTTTTGGGTCTGGCGTAGTAAATTTTGGTTTTGTTCAAGTGCAGCTTGGTTTGCTTGAATCGTGACTTGTTGAGCCCGAAGTTGTGCTTGTAATTGTTCTTGCTTCCTAGCAGCTTCCTCTCTTTCTGCTTGGATTGTGGCCTCAAACTCAGAACGCAACCGTGCTTCCGTGGCTGCAGTAGACCTGGGAGGCTTGGATTGTGGAGTGACACTGATGTTTGGAAGGAAGATTGATGTAGGACTAATCTGGCTAAGACTGTCAGCAACAATCTGAGGACCAGGAGCGTCCCAGTGGTCGATGGATGACTGCTCCTCAGTGATGAGTGATTGACAACGGGGGTTGGACTGACTCTTGGCTTAGTGCGCAGGTGTAGGCTGCGGCCTAGTTCGTGTTGTTGCAGGTGAAGAACGGGCACGAAAGGTCTTCAGCCTTGAGGGGCCTCCGGGAGATGGAGAGACAAGTAGGCTCGGTTCGAGGGACCTGGTGGACAGCGGGACTAGGTGCGGGCCACATGGTGGCGATACGAGCAAGACGAAGTCATGGACAATCGAGCCGGTGCACGGTGGCGGTCGAGTCAAGTGGTTTGGCGGGAGGCCGGACCGAGCACGCGGGGTTTGGTGGTTTGCCCACAAAACCATCGGAGGACGGTTTCTTGGTTTGGGCCTCAAAACCAAGTCCGAGGGCCCAACACGACGGAGACGGGATCCGGGCATGTCGGGAAGCTTCGAAGCGGAGGACATGCGGCGGGATCGCATGGCTTGCGTCGGGAGGACGCGGGGTGCGGCAAAGGCGTGGCCGTCCGATGGCAAGACCCACAAACATTACCTAAATGCCCCTACGTGGGTTGTATCGCCAGTAGTTAAGTTAGGGGTAGTCGAGTCATTTACCACTCCGGCGGGACCTGATATATAAGCCATCAGTGTGTGTGGATGGCTCGCTCTCTCTCCGCGACTTAGGGTTTCATTTTCCCCCTCCCATTTCTCATTTTCGTAGCTATTTTCTTCTCCATTTTCTCTAGGATAGCATGAGAGCTTCATGTGAGATTTGTTGAGAGGGATGGATGCTAGGGCGGCATGCTAGACCTTGTGAATCTTTCCTGGTTTGTATAGAAGATTCGGAGTTGTGTTTTTCGTGGTCTTTTTGTGCTTGTTTTTCGTGCCTTCGTTCTCGGTGTGCTTGTTTGGAGTGGGTTTCTCCCTGGATTTCTTTAAGGGAAACATGGATGGATGTCTCGTGCATCTTTGTGATTGATCTTGTGCCCTCAAACGCCGGGAAACCACTTCGATTCAAGGACTTTCATTCGGTGCTCTAGCTTTTGGTGGTGCTCAAAGGATTCGCGATTCCCGGTGATTTAGGTAGTGTCGATGTTTAAACCACTCGACCTCCATGGGAGGTACCCACAGCAAGGTAGAAGGTGGGGATCGCCATGATCTGGAACCCGAAGGTATGCGCGAGGACATAAGACACAAGATTTATACAGGTTCGGGTAGCTGGAATAGCTACCCTACGTCCTGTTTGGGGTAGTATTACGCCCTGCGCTTGGTGTTGTTCCCTAGAGGGATTGTGGATGTTTGGCTAGGTACCCGGCCCTCCTTTATATAGTCCAGGGGGCGGGTTCCTAGTCGGTTACAAGGCAGGAGTCCTAGTAGGATTACACAGAGCGAGTCCTAGTAGAAGTAGAGGGTAATTCTAGTAGGAGTCCGTCTTCTACTCTTCCTCCTTCCTTGCATGAGTAGCCGGGAGTATGCCCGACAAGCCCCCGAGCACATTGTAGTCGAGAGTAGCAGTTCGAGTAGTCTTGAAGCCTCTTCGAGTAGTTCTTGAGCGTCCTCGAGTACTGCTTGGAGAAGTCTTCAATAGTACTTGAACTGCCGCGAGGCTGGAAGGTGGTCCAGCTCATCAGTCTTGAAGTCGAGATTATATGGAAGTGTGATTGCAAAATCGCACTCCATATGGAGTAGCCCCCGAGCCTTAGGTTGAGTTGTAGACTCTGGCTGAGGGTCAATCTTGATTCTGCTTCCGTCTTGAAAAAATCAACTGATGAGTGTAGCCTAGTAGCCCCCGAGCCTTGGAACGATTGAAGAATCAGTCCAAGGGTCTTCAGTGTTTACGGAAGTCATCATTTGAGTACTCTTGTAGCATTCAGCCCCTGAGCTCATCGCCAGGTGAGCCGTAGGCGCCACGTCGAGTAGTTGTTGGTGCTGAGCCCCCGAGCTAGAGAGCTAGCGGAGACTACTCGAGTTGTTGTCGAGTAGTAATTTGGTGCGTAGCCCCCGAGTTTGGGAACTAGCCGCGCCAATGGAGGTACACGAAGCGTACCGGAAAGTCGTCGCCGGAGCTTGACCTCAAAGTAGAGATGCGTACATTATGTAGTATTTTTGTAGAAATTGAATCTACAAATGACAAATACAAATATGAATATAGATGTAAATGTCATGTGTCATGCTCTTGTTGTGGTCGTAAGGCGTCGAGTAGTTAGCCTGATGCGGTTTAGCGCCCAGTCTCTGTAATCGCTGTTTAGCCATAGCCGCTGGGGGCATGAAGGCATGACCGGAGAGCTGGTTTAAGCGCCCGGTCTCTGAGGAGTCTGTTTAGCCGTAGTCGCTGGGGACGTGGAGGCATGACAGGAGAGCCGAGGCTTTGCGCGGATCAAAGCGTGTGCTACTGTAGCGAGACCATTAAGAGGTAGACAAAGGTAGTCAGCGAGGCGACAAGAGAGAGCGCGTTTGCTCGTTGTTCCGCATGGCGGAGAGCAAGATTGCGCAGTGCCTCCTCAGGGTGCAGCCGTTGTGCGCCTCCAGCACTCAGTACACGAATTGTTGTGGCAAGAGCCTCCTAATTTGGTGTACCAAGCCTGTGACAGTTAGTCAACGGTCCCCAAGGAATAGCTGGCACGGTGTAGCTCTACTGGCAGATAGCCGTTGAGAGGCGTACACGAAGTAGTCTTCGGCGTTGGTTCCTGTATGTGGAAAACAAGCCAAAGAAAAAATAAATATTGAAATAAGTGACTTAGCTTGATTTGTGGATGAGTGTCGACGAAGCCGTGGCGGTCGGTGATGGAGCCACGATGGTTGGAGCTAAAGTCGACTAGTTGGAGGTGGATCCGACTAGTTGTTGATGTCGCGAAAGCCGTTCTCGACAAGTTTTCTGGTTGAGACTAGTCGGGGTAAGTAGTCGAGGTAGTCATACGCCCAGAAAACGACGTCGTGGCGGCGTACGGCGTAGTCGATGTAGAGCCGCTGCGGCAGGAAGACGAGTACTCGCGACGCACGGCGAGGTTGACGTAGAGCCTGTGCGGCCGGGTGACGAGTAGTCGCGGTGCACGGCTAGGTTGACGTAGAGCCCGTGCGACCGGGTGACGAGTAGTCGCAGCGAACGACGAAGTTGATGTAGGGCCAGTGAGGCCGCTTGACGATGCAGTTGTACTTGCGTACGTCTTGCCGTGTGCACCAAGCAAGGATCCTTGAAGTCTGCTAGTGTAGCTTTTGATGTGCACGTAGCCAAGAGCCAAATGCATTCCTTGGTCTTCATGTGCATGTGTTGCCAGCAAATAGATTGCTCAACTCTGTTTTTCTGCGAAAATCATGCACTTTGATGAGAGACTCCACGGTAGGCGCCAGACTTGTATACTGATTTGCTTTGCATTAACTCTGACGAGCCACGTGCCGCAACCATCGTGAACACAAACTCAATCTCGTAGTCGACGAGACCGAGTACGAATCTGAGTAGAATTCACATCGCCGTCTTGGTATGCGTAGGCAGGTTAGATTGCCTGTACTGCGTCCGCGTAGGACACTGTCAGCGACTTGATGGTTGAGCAGATTGATTTTGTAGATGAAGGTCCTCCGAATTCGCCTGATGACCGTGACGATGGCCCCACGGTGGGCGCCAGCTGTCGGTGTTTAAACCACTCGACATCCATGGGAGGTACCCGCAGCAAGGTAGAAGGTGGGGATCGCCATGATCTGGAACCCGAAGGTATGCGCGAGGACACAAAACACAAGATTTATATAGGTTCGGGTAGCTAGAGTAGCTACCCTACGTCCTGTTTGGTGTAGTATTACGCCCTGCGCTTGTTGTTGTTCCCCAGAGGGATTGTGGATGTTTGGCTAGGTACTCGGCCCTCCTTTATATAGTCCAGGGGAATTCTAGTAGGAGTCCGTCTTCTACTCTTCCTCCTTCCTTGCATGAGTACCCGGGGAGTATGCCCGACAGGAGGCAAGATTTTTGGGCTATAGCATCATTGTGTGACACTTTTCAAGTCCCCAGACCCTTGTCTCTACTACTTCTACCGTTTGGGAAATCCGATGATGATTAGGGGGGAGTTGACCTTCGAGGTCGTGCAGTTTTTCTCGTTCGTCCGTGTAGGGCGGACGGTCCGCGGGGTGTCGGCGGACGGTCCGCGCGGGTCCTGTTCGTCGGGTGTTCTTCGTGTTCTTGCTCGCCTTTCGTTTCCATCCGTCGTGGCTTTGAGTTTTGGTTGGGTGAAGTTTCGGACGGTCCGCGTGTACCGGCGGGACAATCCACGGGTGCACCGGCGGACGGTCCGCGTGCTCCCCGCGGATGGTCCGTTTTTCAAGGTTTGCTACTGGAGGTTCCGGTCGCTTTAACGGACGGTCCGCCGACTCGGGCGGACGGTCCGCGGCAAGGGTGCGGACAGTCCGCGGTACCCTACCGGACGGTCCGCGCGGCCCATCGTGGACAGTCCGCCCTGCCTGGCCGGACGGTCCGCCAGAGGCTGAGTGCTTTGCTTCTTGGTTCGATTCCTCCCTTCCTTTCTCGTGCTTCGGCGTGTGCTACAAGGAATCGTTCCTAAGACTGGAGGTTGTGTTGACGCAAAATATGCACCTAGCGCCAAACACACAGCAAGCCGAACAAGCTGGCTTCACACGCGCAAAGAATCACGAGACGTGCCGGTCAAATTTCCCTAAAAATTAACAAAAGAGAAAGTAGTTAAATACCAAAGCTTGGAACTTGCTGGGTGGTACCAGACAGTTCCATATTTACGGCCACGAAGCCAGGTAAGATGACATATAGCTATAAAAAGCTATGCGCACAAGAACCGACACCATCCGGGAGCTTAAGTAAGGAAAAAGTAACATAGTCGAATGGATGACGTAAGCATGACGGCGATCGGTCTTTGCTTGGGCCAAGATGCACGTTCGCTAGATCGCGACCGAGCCCCGTGGTGATCAACATTAAATAAATAGATGAAGTAAAGCACGAGCGTAAACATGTAATAAACAAGCATGCATAGATCCAAAGCACTAGTCTACCGCATGTCTAGGTACTTTAAAACCCGTCGGGTACGATGTCAAACAAATCTATCCACCGCATGATACAACTTGTATGGGGACCACACCACTTTCCACAAATAAATCTATCCACCGCATGATACGATCTAAGTATGGAAAGCTAAAAGCATACATTATTTAAAGCATGAATTACACACGTGTTATACTCGTGACAAACATAACCGAATACGGCTGAACAGCCGATTCGGGGTCCATGAAGAAGGAACCAACATTACCAAGCGAGATAAATCTATCAGATTGATTTGAAATCTAATCCACCGGATGACTAGCTCCAAAACAACCCCAAAACCTGCATCTACCGCATGATACTCAGTTCTTTCAAGATTTATACAAACGTTGGCAAGTTTGAACCCGCAACACGTAGCAACCTAGATCGATTCGGTTTCGGCTATCCGAAGAACACGTAATCCACGCGTTAAATCAACCCAAAGCACGAACTTGACTAGCGTAAGAATCACTAAAAGATATAAAGCCGATCCAAACCCATCTAGATTGGGCAAAGAGGTGCTACATGAATTTAAACGTAAAGCAAAAATTCAAAGCAACACGGGATAACTTAATGAATCTATTGGATCTTGCCCCAATCCAATAGAGCCGATAACTTGCTTCAAG
Organism: Cenchrus americanus; assembly: GCA_947561735.1. NCBI lineage: Eukaryota > Viridiplantae > Streptophyta > Magnoliopsida > Poales > Poaceae > Cenchrus > Cenchrus americanus. The sequence continues at coordinate 12,030,590 of OX387239.1, forward strand.
CTAGATCTTAGCCTACCGCATGGCTCATGACCTAACAAGAAACCCTCTTGAACCAAGCTTGAATCTACCGCATGACACTAAGCATGGTAACAAGACTACTTGCATTAGATCTAAATCCACCGCATGATACTAGATATGATACAAGGTTGCCGGTACTCACGGAGGTCGACGGATCGATGAACCCTCTCGAAGAACTCGACGACACGACAAATGGACTCTAGGGTTTGGCATAAAGCCGCTTTGTATTGAGAATAATTGTGTATATTTTACATACAACCAGGGCTCATATTTATACCCTGTCAAGCACATCCTTGAATGGATTCGATACCTAATTTATCTCTAAGCTTGGTCGCTTATCCATCCATTCGTCCTCCCTGCTTGAGCCACGTCATCATGCAATCCCGTGAAATCAGCTCAACTGTTCTTTTGCCGAACGGAAGCAAATAGCCGACCGTGATCTTTCTCGCTAGAATGCATCGAAGAAACATTCCTTCCGCCAGACGGACTCCTCACCGAGCGGGACCCACAAGTCAGACTCCTTACCAAATATTGGTGTTAACAGGCTGATCCATAACCTCGTTGTCTTGGCGATTGGTGTGTGATTCGATCCATCGCTTGTGTGTGACCGGGATTTGACTAGGGTATAGGCCGGGTTCTTTGAGAAGAATTTTTACCGGCTCCCCCCCTCTCTAGTCGCCATCTGATCCTTCAATTGGTATCAGAGATTGGTACCGGATTCTTTGCGACTTTGACAAGTCTTGAATCCTAAGATGGCGTATGTTGAGTGGGGCGGTCCGCCGCACTTCGATGGGAAGGGTTACCACAAGTGGGCGGCTCGTATGATGATCTTTCCTCGTGGAAAGTTGTTGGATTTCATTGTGCTTGACAAGACCTGTGCCATTCCGGTCAACATCCATACTCTTATGGTGACCGATGCCGGTGCTAAGGCCAAGTATGAGGCAAATGCAAAAGCCGTTGATCACTTGGTCCGGAGCTTGTGTGATCATGAGTTTGAGCATGTTCGCCATTTGAATCTTGCTTGGCAAATTTGGGAGAAGTTGTTGGTTGCTCACGGTGGTGATAACCATGTGAAGGCTCGCCTCTTTGTCTCTTACCGGATGCAATATGAGAACTTCACTCAACTTCCCGTGAGGACATCGATGCGATGTTTCGCAGGTTCACCGCCATCGTGAACACCATGAAGGCTCATGTTGAGGATTTTCCTTACACCGAGCATGATCGGCTTTGAAGCTCTTGCATGTCTTGGATCCAAATGTACGGGGTGCTAAGGTTGAGGCCATCAAGGAGTCCGGCGTATTTGACTATTGAATTGGATGACCTCTTTTCTAAGCTCAAGTCGGTCCGAGGTTGACAGGAAGTTGCAATCCAAGCATGAGGGGCTCGACCGACCATAGTCTTGCCTTTGTGGGCGGATCAAAGGGTAAATCTAACCCTTCTGTCGATAGTTTTCCTTTTCTTCTCTTATGTCTATTCCGGATGAGGAGTTTGATGTGCCTCGGGCGAGGAGGAGCCGGCCTTGCTCTCAAGAAGGTTTGATCGACTACACGAGAGTCGGAGAATGCAAGGTGGAGCTCGGGGACGTGCTACAAGTGTGGAAAGCGTGGCCACTTCATCGCCGAGTGCCCTAAGCGGAGGAGAACAAGTACAAGATGAACGAGTACAAGGCGCACCCGAGGCGTGAAGACAAGTACTCCTCCAAGGGCAAGCACTTGACAAGTCCAAGAGCAAGGACAAGGACAAGCGGCGGCCGAGCAAGAGCGGATACAAGAAGGATAAGGAAAGAGCTAAGGTGGCGGGCAAGCGACGTCGACTCAAGCTCAAGGGACACACGGTCAAGCTCAAGCGATGAAGATGAAGATGCCGGGAGGCGCAAGGGAAAGAAGAGTGCAACGTCGAACCTCGGTGGATTGAGATGTGTGGCGCTTGAAGGCTTTTGTGGCATGGCCCATAGCTCGAGCAAAGCAAGAAGAGCGACAAGGAAGACAACCGACTCCGACTCGGAGGATGAGGTAAATCGTGACCCCAACTCTTTGCTTGCCGAGATCACTAGGTTGAATGGCTTTATTGACAACCGTGATAGTGTGTTGAGAGATGCTAAGAAGATGAGGAAAGATCTTAGGGCTCAACTTGAGAATGCTAGTGAGAAAGTAGGAGAGTTAGAGTCCAAATTGCTTGAATTGAAACTTGATAATGACTCTTTGAAACTTGCTCCTACTACTCCTGATGATGTTGAATGTCTTGAGTCTGATGCATGGTTGAATGAGATCAAGTTCCTTAATGAGAAGAATGCTTCCACTTTGGCTAAACTAGATGCTCTTAGGACTGAGTATGATGAGCTTAAGGCTAGACCCACTTTTCTTGGTGCTTGTAAATCATGTCCTACTATGCATGCTAAGCTTGTTGATGCTCGTTCTACTATTAGCACTTTGGAAGCTTCTTTGAAATCTCCGTTGTCAATGCATGCTCTAGGCGCGTGATGAAGTTACTTTGCGCAATCTTGAACTTACTTCCCATTTGGATGTCATCTATGAGGAGAATGACTATTTGAGGAAGGTGTTGGGTTGGTTGTACGGCGGGAACCCCAATTGAAAATCATGATTGAGGAGTTCAAGAGAGCTGATGGTCGTGGTTTGGGGTTTGAGAAGTTGGGTGAGAAAGTTGGAGAGAACGAGTGGGGAGAGTATGTATAAATCAAACAATCAAAGGAAGGAACATTTGTGCATCGTGCTAAGTACACCAAGGACATCGTGCGGAAGTTCAAGATGGAGGACTCCAAGGCTATGACGACGCCGATGAGTACGACTACGACTCTTGATGTGGACGAGGAAGGTGAACATGTGGACTGGGAGGAGGTCGCAGCATGACGGTCATCGCTCTACTTGACGGCGACGAGGCCAGACATACAGCTTCCTTTCTGTGTTCGTGCGCTCGTTTTCAAGCGTCTCGAGGACTTCGCATCGACAAGCGTGAAGCGAATTTTCAGTACTTGCGTCACACTCCCGACTTCGGCCTTTGTACTCCGCGTCTTCTCTTTGGCGCTTCATGGTTTTTCGACGCAGATTTTGCCGGTGTCAGTTGGATAGGAAGTCCACTTCTCGGGACTTGCCATTTTTTGGCTTCCTCTTTGGTTTCTTGGTCCTCACGCAAATGTGACGCAGTGTTGCTTAATCCACTACCGAGGCCGAGTACGTTGCCGGGCTACTAGTTGTCATTGCTCTCACCTCCTTTGGATTTCACACCATGAGTGACTTATGTCCCACTTCAATGTGATCGCACCAAGCCATAAGCGTTGCAAAGAACCTGCTCCATTCCAAACCAAACACATAGAAGTGAGGCATCATTTCCGAGAGACAACGTAGAGAAAGGAAAGATAGCTTTGATCCAGCTTTTCGCTACCCACACATGACCAACTAGTCGATATTTTCACTCAAAACCCCTAGATCAAGCAACTTTCACACGCTAAGGGGGAACTTGGTGTGTGTTTGATTTCTTGAGTTGGGTGTGTTGAGCTCTTTTTGTAGCATATGTATAGTTTTGTGCATTTCTTGCATTTGGCATTGCATATGTAACATGATGTATAAAGTATCCTTGTATCTTAGATTGCATGCATTTTGTATCATATGCATTGATAGGAAAAGCTTCTCCTATATACATTGTTCACCATGGGTTGCTATATATGTTTTTGTGAGCTTGTTCGGTATGCTATGGTTAGTTCGGGTTTGCCTGATGATCTTGATGAATGATCCATGGTTGATGGCTATATTTTTGAAAAATGTCACATATATATGCCTTCATGAGTAAATGCTCTTTATATGATCTTGACATGTTTTAAGGGTTTGCTATGCTTAATTTGTGGTTGGATAGCTAGTGTATTGATCATATGGGGCCAAAGGCTCATTTTGCCATCATTAATGTTTAGCCCTCTTGCTTCATCTTGTGGAGGGGCATAAGTTCCTTTTTGTCGCAAAGACATTTCATGTACCATTCATAAATCTGAAAATGAAATGAAAAAATGCTGGAAAATATGCTCCCATGTCATATGTGTCGAAATTAATTTTGTTTTGGGTGTTAAACTCTGTTGCATGATGCCTACCAATGAGAAGTCTCATACATAGAAGTAGGCACATGGCTCCTATGGGTTTCGACATGACATGAGGTGCTTATGTTTATGATGGTCTTATGATCGAATGGTTGTCCTAGCATGAAGTTTGTGTGGCTTTGCCATTTTGATATGTTTTGCTCATGTTTAGGTATTTGCTATGAGAGAGTAACTTTTCGCAAAAATTACTCAAATTCTTTTTAGCCTTGTCCAATGGTTGTGAAACTTGGTGATCATGTAGTTAAGGTCAGTTACGAACCCGTAGAGTATCTAACTTGCTCTTGACTTGTGTAGCTCCTTGTGATGAAGTTTGTATATTTGAGAAGCTATATGTTGTAAAGTTTCGCATTTTGCCTTGATTCAATATGCATTGTCAACAAGGGGGAGAAGTTTTTGCTGCTTTGGGCACTCGAAGTGTTTGGAAGGTGTTCCAATTGTCTGCAAATTTTGAGCAAGCTTTTGGTGCGGTGGCCGGTCACATGGGGCGGTCTAACCGCCCCCAAGGCGGTCAGATGAGGTGCAGGCGGTCTAACCGCCGTGGGCAGACTGAGCAGTTCTTTGCTCTTTGTTGCATTCCCGTGTTGCTTTGCCGTATTTGTTCGTGGGGAGTGCGCTTTGCCTGTGGGGAGCTTGCATATGTGCAGGGGAGCTCTTTGTGGTGTTCGAGTTCGTTCGGTGGTTTGCTTCTACTTGAGCATGGCTTTGTCTCGTATGTGTCGAGCCGTTGCCCTTGCCTAAGGGGTCCGAGACTTGTCTTCTTCAAGTGATCTTGCTCTTTCCTTTTCTTTGGCTCTCGATCGCTTGTCGAGGTTCCTTTTATTTTGTTTCTTTTTCTTTTTCCTTTTCTCTTGTGTTACTTTCAGGGGTGTTGTCAATGCACTCATCAAGGGGGAGATTGAGGACCATGTGTGGTTCGAGGACCTATGGATGGTCGCTTCCTTGTGTGATGAGTGATTGACAACGTTGTGTGGATCGATTCTGGCTAAGTATTGCAGTGTGCTGCGGCCTGACTCGTGCTGGTGCAGCAAGAATGCGCGAAAGGTCGTTGCCTGTGAGGCCTCCAGGTGTGGAGAAGACAAGTAGGCTTCGTTCGAGGGACCCGGTGGCTAGTGGGGTCAAGTGCGGGCCGCATGGTGGCATGAACAGCAAGATGAAGTCGTGGACAGTTTCTTGGTAGAGCCTCAAAACCAAGGTCGAGCCGGGACTACGTTGGAGCCGAGTCATGAGTGGAGATTGGCGGAGGCTACACCGCGTTCGCGGGGTTTGCGTGGTTCACCGTAAACCGACCGGGGTTACTCGGTTGAGCCACAAAACCGAGGCCGAAGACTCACAAGGAGGTGCGTGCCCACCCGTGCCGCTCAACCGCCTGCGAGAGGGCTACGATCGCCCGGGGCCGGTCGATCTCCCGGGTCCGGCCTAACCGCCCAGGGGGCGGTCTCGACCGCCCGTCGCCGCCGAGATGCTTCGGCGCAGGACACGCGTCTAGATCGCAAAGGCTTGTGTCGAGGCCAAGGTGTTGCGGCCGCCGGCATCCGTCCGATGAAGATATTCCGAAGATTTCCAAATCCGCCCTTGAGGGGCATGTATCCCTAGTTATTAGTGAAGGGTAGTTTAGTCTTTGGTTGCCTCCATATATAGTCATTGAGTGGATGGATGGCGCCCAACTCTTTGGAACCCTAGCTCATTTGTTTTTCCAATTTCGTTCTCCATTTTCCCTAGTTTTTCCTAGGACTAGCTTGAGAGCTTCCATGAGATCGAGAGTGAGGGATGGATGTTTGGGTGGCAAGCTAGACCTTGTACGAACCTTTCATGGTATGTATAGATGGTTCGGCGTTGTTCCTCAAGGTGGTTTTCCCATCTCTTTTGTGGTGATTTTCTGAGGCCTTTTGTTGGCGTGTTTTGAGAATGATTTCTTGGGGTTTTTGGTGGGTGTCACGTATGAGGTTCTTGTGCCTCTTTATCGTGACTTTGCCCCCAAATCTCTTGAATCGGACTCGATTTTATGGTTTTCCGAGTTGGGCGAGTTCTTGACCTAGAGAAGCGATTTCTTTGATTCCTCTTGATTGTGAGCGTTTCGGTCGATTCCTTTGAGGTAGAGGTTGCCTGTGAGGTAACCCACTATCCCGAAGTTTCGCCGCAATCCGTGGTGTGATTCGGGAGATCGGGCGCGAGGAAGTTAGGGTTTGACCCCGCGGCTTGCTCGGGAGGAGGCGATCTAACCGTTCGGAGGGGGCGTGTCTAACCGCCCGGGGGTTTCCAGCAGTCAAAGTTTTGTTTCGCCGGATTTTCCTTTGTGAGTTTGTTCGCCTTGATCGGAGGAGCGTTCGGGTGGAAACTTCGGGTCGTTCTCGTGCCGTTTGCTAGGTGTTCTTGGCCGGAGTTCGTTGTTGTGTACAGAGGTTAGACCGCCCCGGTAGCCGATCTAATCGCCCCCTAGGCCCCCGGGTGGAGTTTTGGTTTTCATCAAGATTTTCTTCGGCAGATAGCGTGGCCTGACCGTGAGATCTGTTGGTGAAACCGTGGTGCGTTTGGTGCCTGGAAGAGGTGTTTCGGCAGATTTCTTGCTACTGTGTGAGGCGGCCCTAACCGCCCCCTATACCCGATCTAACCGCCCCTCCGGCTTTTTCAAGGCCGCGTTTCGAGCTGTTTCCCGCCGTCGTTGGTGCGTGTGTGTTATGGTTGCTAGTAGAGTTTGTTCCCCGGGACCGCAGCACTCCGGGCTACGTGGTTTTAGCAAACGGAAGGTGGTAGTGTGGAGAGTGTGATTTCGGGGGTCCGACCGAGCTAGTTCGGGGCCTTGCTCCGAGTTTCAATCTCCCTCGAGAAGAATTTTTTTATTTGGCCCCCATTCACTCCCCTCTCCGGTCGCCTTAATCGGTCCTTCAGAGGCGCAAGGACTGCAGTAGAGAAGTACTCGGATAGGAAGCTTTACATTCCTTGTACTGTGTAGAGGAGTCCTAGACGTACACGACTAGTACTCTCTCCCTAAACCGACTTGTAACCCCCGCTCCCGACTATATAAGGCGACGTAGGGAACCTCTCTCGGTTACGCATCATCTGTAATCACACCCAATCAATCCAAAGCTACGCAAAGATGGGGCCAGACGTAGGGTATTACGCACTCAAGGACCCGAACTTGTCTAAATTGTGTGCCACGTGTCTCTTCCTTCGAGTTACCGATTTCGAGGCCACATTCATCTACCTCGGTACTCCCCTTGGTAGGTTGCCGGTCTAAAACACTCGACAATGGGTAATTTAGAAGGTGGTAATTTGGAGCCTGGGTCCAGGGGTTGACCTTGGATTTACATGCTCCACCAACAAGATTGAACAAGCGGGCTCGCTCGACCATGGATGAAGATAAAGACCGAGAGAGACTGCTTGCTAAACTTGTTTGAGAGGGTCCCCCATAACGTCCTTGGATGATATCGTAGACCATTTGATTCAGCACTAAATTTTGCCCCTCCGACATCTGGATTACGCCGATAATGGCGTTTGAACTCGCCGAGACAGGTACTCTGGGTGAACAGGGCAAAAAGGGTCGGAGCTTTTGTTGCTTCGGTGGCGCTTGCTATAGTTGTGCCATTCGTTGTTGTGTCCGTAAATCCGGCACAACACGCTTGCATGCACCGCTATGAAAGCTTGTCAGCGTCGTGCTGTGGTGGCGATAGATCACCACTACCCGACGCACCAAAACCATTGGGGATACTACACGTGCTCTGGCCTCGAACATCCGAAAATTAAGTCCCTAGTTAATACATGTTCGTAATCTCACCCAAAAAAACTCACAATTCAGATACATGCACTACAAAACTCGTTCACAAAAGAATTAATGCGAACCGAACATCACAATAGTCACAAGTATCCATTCCATAAAGTTCGGTTACATGCCCCAATATGGAGCTTCGCATGGAGCAAGGGTGCAAGGCGCGTTCCCTACTACCACATCGCCGCTCATGAGGAAGTGGGCGTTAGACTGCACATGAATGTACCAATAGCAGACAGATTCCGCCTGCAACACAAAGGTACATCCACACAAGCGTCCAGCGAAGCGACTCAAGCTCTTCCGAGGATGGAGTCATGGGTGTCAGCTTAGCTTGAGCCCTTCTTCTTGTCCACTTTCGCGCTTCTTCTCGACGTCGTGGACGAAGACTGTTGACTGGGTGGTTTCTTGGTGCATCTAGCATGTTCATTACACTTTGGTTTGGATTTGATTATGGAACTAACCCGCTCACTAGGCACACTAATCATATAACAAGTTCATCTTTGTGCATGCATTTGGAAGTGTTGTGTTTATGTAGGAAAACATGGACATAAAGGACGGATTCGCAATAAGTTCAAAGGAGCATTCATGGAGTCTTGTCTATGTTCATGAGCTCTCGCCGAAATTACTTCCAATGGTGGTGAGACCCGAAGTGCTACGAGGAACACCCCCCGGGGATTGAAGCGTAAAAGATCAAACCATGCAAAGAGAGCCCTCCATCTTGATCGCGAGGATAACAAATAAAGCCAAAATCATCCAAGTGGAGGTGGCAAGCAGATAAGTGCACGAGGACCCACCGAGCAAAAGGGCGACCGAACCTAGGCCGAAACCGAGGGCCCGGGCCGCCGGCCTGTGCGGGCCGGGCCCCAGTCTACGGCACCGGTTCTGGCCCCGTCTTCCTTGCTCCTCGAAGGATCTTCGACCCTAAAACCCCGACACGCCGCGAACACAGGGAGAGGAGTTGTTCGCACCGAAGGCCATCCACAAGCTGTAGAGAGAGGAGGAGGATCTCCGGCGGAGATCAACCACCTCGGAAGGAAGCACCCTCTCGTGGAGAAGGAGGAAGACACCCAAGGAAGGGAAACCATGATCGACCCGTGCCATGATCAAGACCTTGATGGGGTAATCTTCTCATTCGTCCATGGGTTGCAATCGATCTTGAGATGTAATCGCACTTTGCCTGGACATTCATCTATCATCTTGTGTTGAATATACTTGTCGCTTAAGGCTTGCAACCGTGCCGTAGAGGGAGTACGAGCTCCAATGCTCTGGATCCATTCAATACACCGTGGCCATCAAAGGTCTAGTCATGAATACCTTCGTAGTGACAAGACACGAGAGGAGTGGAATGGCGAAACCGTGGTCACAACCCCTAGATTAGATTGGTTTTTCATGTCTTTAAGCGATTGCATGCTCTAGTATCATAGACCCGTGGGCGAGTGTCTTCTACCTTGATGTTTATCATTCTCTCTAGTGTAGTTTAGTGTTTTCTAGTATAATAGTAGTTAGGGTTTTAGTAGCTATGTGTCGTTGTTGATCGAACGCTTGTAATCCCCTTGCTCGCGTACTGACAAGAACCTTGGGAATCCAGGTAAAAAAGGTGTGGGGTCCGTACGCTGCGATCGTAGAGGGATACGTCTTATCCGTCAAGCCCCTTTTTCCGGCGCCATTGCCGGGGAGCAAGTTAGTTTACATCGTTTGATTTGCATCTAACTTAGTTTTATATTTTAGTTTATCTTTTATTTGCTTTATCTAACATATATTATTAGAAAAACACTTGTTTCTTTTTTTGTTTTTGTTTTTATCTTATTGTCTAGATGGAGTTCGTTAATCAACCCGTGGAAGAACCGGAGAAATCATTAAGGGATTACGCTAGCCCTCGATGTGAAGACATAAAGGTACAAGAGTCGGATTCGAAGCTCGAAGCGACCAAGTATGAAATTAAATCCAAGATCATGAAGATGGTGGCGGAAAACCCATTTGAAGGGATGGTTGAGGAGAACCCATATAGACACATAAGGGATTTCACGACAATATGCAACACGGTGCGTCAAGAAGGAGTTCCAGATGAATGGTTCAAATGGAATCTCTTTCCCTACTCACTTGCCGGCAAAGCAAAGACATGGTATTCGGTTGCGTCCTTTGAAGTTGAAGGCAATTGGAACAAGTTGACAAAGAAGTTTTGCGAGAAGTTCTTTCCAATGAGCAAGGTTCAACATCTAAGGAGGCAAGTGATCAATTTTATGCAAGGAGAAGAGGAAGGGATAGACCAAGCACGGGAAAGGTTTAATGAATTAATCGAACAAGGACCAAAACTCGGCTTCACCGGTGACGTACTCTTGCATACATTTTTCTTTTCCCTAACCCCTAGTTGCATGCGACACGTCGAAATGTGTGCGGGTGGGGATCTCATGGAGAAAACACTCACGGAAGCCGCCCAACTTCTACAAAAAGTTAGTAAAAGCGGCTGCCATGCGAAGAGATTGGGAAACAAGACTTGCGGAAGAGCCGGAATTCAATTCAAGGAAGAAAAGCTTGCTGAATTTTCTAAAAGAGGCAACCCGGAAGTCACAAAGAGGAGCCAATCATGGAGAAGCTTGAACAAGAACACATCAAGTCAAGAACTACACCAAACGTCGACTTCGCCGCACCAAATGAGACGAACAAAAGAAAGCATGTCGAGCGCGAAGCCACTAAGGGAGTTCGAGCCAATGGATTGGGTTCTATTGATTACGGAGAAGTATTCGACAAGAAGACCGTTCCCTAATCAAAAGGGGAATAGCAAGAGCATTGGAAGTCGATTTCCCAGGAGGGAAAGCTGAAAATGCATACGACCTCGAAACCACGGTGAGATTTTTGAAAAGCTCTTTGGAGATGACGTGGTGGATCCCGGAACATATTGCCGAGGTGAAGAGGATCATGGGATCAAGCCCGAAGCATCTGCATACGCTCGCCTTGCTGAAATTTATTCGATTGGATCGAAGAAGAAGAGAAGATGACGCCGCACTTGAGTTGCGAGATCAACGGAGTTCAATGCAAAGCTTTATGCGACATCAGAGCCCAAGTAAGTGTTCTATCTTCTAAAATTTACGATAAGTTCGATACCACAACCTAGACTTAGCTCCAACATCAACGAAATTAATTATGGGAGATGGTAGAACTATCAAACCTCTAGGTATTGCTTGCAACATGAAAGTAAAAATCTCTAGAAACTACATACCAACTTCGATTTCTTTGTTATTGATGCTTACCATGGTAATTACGATCATATAATCTTAGGTAGGCCTTTTCTTAAGTTGGTTGATGCCGTGTTAGATGCCGGAGAAGGCAAAGTAACAATGAACCTTAATGGAACAAAGTACACATGCATAACTTTCTTCGTGCTTCTAAACACCTTACTCCTTTTCCTCCCGAAGATGAAGAAATAGAAGAGATAGATAGTCTTTGTTTTGTTGAAACCCTTAGAGACCCGCTGCAAAGAGCGATGGAAAATCAAATTAGTAATCAACGAGATGAAGAACTAGAGGAATCAACAAAAGGCTTAGAGCCGCATGATGGTAGCGTGGAGGAAGAGAACTTCGAAGACATAGGAGAAATCAAACCGAGGAGCCACAAGTGCCGAAGTAGACCTTAAACCTTTGCCCAAGGATTAAAATATGAATTTTTGGGCCCGGACAAAACTTATCCAGTCATTGTGAGCGACGAGTTGAGTCCCGAAGAAAATGAAGCTTTGCTGATTTTATTAAAAAAACATAGGAAGGTGATTGGATATTCAATTAACGATCTCAAAGGTATTCGCCCGGCCTTTTGCACTCATCGTATACCAATGGAAGACCAATGTAAACTGATGGACCACCAAAGGAGGGCTAACCCATGCCATGCGAGAGGTAGTAAAGAAGAGGTTATCAAGTTACTTGATGCCGGAATCATCTATCTAGGTTCCACATAGCGAATGGGTGAGCTTGGTACATTATTGTCACAGAAAGGAGGTTTAGTGGTGAAGAATGAGAAGAACGAATTGATACCGCAAAGAACCGTGACCGGGTGGCGGATGTGTATCGATTACGTAAGCTTAACAAAGCGACGAAGAAAGATCACTTCCCCTTACCGTTCATAGACGAGATGCTCGAGGGTTAGCAAACCACGCTTATTTTGCTTTCTCGATGGATACTCGGGGTTCATGCAAATTCCCATTCACCGGAAGATCAACATAAGACAACATTTACGTGTCCTTACGGAACGTTTGCATATAGGAGGATGCCCTTCGGCCTATGCAACGCTCTCGGCCTCTTTTCAACGTTGCATGATGGCCGTGTTCTCGGAGATTCATCGAAGAAATTGTTGAAGTGTTTATGGATGATTTTTTTCGTTTACGGGAAGACGTTCGTGGATTGCTTAGCAAACTTAGAAAAGGTCCTTACAAGGTGTGCGGAGGTAGATTTGGTTTTAAATTGGGAAAAGTGCCACTTCATGGTTAAGCAAGGCATAGTGCTCGGACATGTATGTCAGAGAGGAATTGAAGTGGACAAGGCAAAGGTAGAGACGGTTGAGCAACTCCCACCTCCTACGGATATTAAGTCCTTAAGGAGCTTTCTAGGCCATGCCGGATTCTATAGAAGATTTATAAAGGACTTCTCAAAGATCACCAAGCCTTTAACGCACCTTCTTCAAAAAGATGTGGCTTTCGACTTTGATGAGAAGTGTCTAGCGGCATTCCGGGACCTTGAAAAATGCGTTGGTGAGTGCTCCCATCATCCAACCTCACGGATTGGAGCCAACCTTTCGGAATCATGTGTGACGCAAGTGACTACGCCGTAGGCGCGGTCTTGGGACAAAGAAAGGAAGGCCGAGTTCACGCCGTTTACTACGCTAGCAAAACTCTTAGTGGGGCACAATTAAATTACGCTACTACGGAAAAAAGAATTGCTAGCGGTGGTATTCGCTTTCGAAAATTCAGATCCTACATCGTGAACTCGAAAGTCATTGTTTACACCGATCACGCAGGCTATAAAGTATCTCTTGGCTAAGAAGGAGCTAAACCTCGTTTGATTCGTTGGATCCTTCTTCTCCAAGAGTTCGATGTTGAAATTCGTGATAAAAGGGGGTGGAAAATGTTGTGGCCGATCACTTGTCTAGGATGAATCGTGGGCAAGATGATAAAGAGCCCATAGAAGATAAGATGAGAGATGACCACCTCTATAGAGTGCTCGATAAAGATACTTGGATGATCGACATCATTTGAGCGATTCGAAAGATGCCCCTCGATCATCTAGACAAAAACACTCAAAGGAAGATAATTTCTGAGAAAGTAAGAAATATTTTTGGGATGCACCATACCTCTTCAAGCTTGGCAATGATGGGTGATGAGAAGATGCGTGCCAAAAGAAGAAGGCTTGAGATTCTAAGGAAGTGCCACTCGGCGGAAATGCAGTGGGCACTATAGCCATTTTCGAACCGAAGCCAAAGTATGGTCGAGCGGATTCTATTGGCCGGAGATGCATGAAGATACTAAAAGATATGTTGCGTCATGCCCCGAATGCCAAAGAGCCGGAAACATCTCTCAAAGAAATTCTATGCCTTTGAAATACAACTTGCAGGTTGGACATATTCGATGTATGGGGCATAGACTTCATGGGGCCTTTTAAAAACTCATTTGGATTCGAGTATATACTTGTTATGGTCGATTACGTATCAAGTGGGTAGAGGCTATACCATGTCGTAAAGCTTCCACGGAGGAGTCCATCACTATGATCAAGAACGTGATTTTCCCCGTTTCGGTACACCGAGAATCTTGATAAGTGATGGAGGAACTCATTTCACGGGAAGAACTTCAAAAAAGTGCTTGTCCAAGTTGGGAATTGAGCATAGGGTCTCCACGGCCTATCACCCACAAACCAACGGACAAGCGGAGGCGTCAAATAGGCAATTAAAAGCATACTTAACAAGACCATAGAGGAGGCAAGGATTGGTCAAAGAAATTAGACGGCGCTTTATGGGCTTATCGAGCCGGCGTTTAAAACACTTAGATAGGTATGACCCCTTATCAATTCGTCTATGGAAAAGCTTGCCACCTTCCGGTTGAGTTAGAACATAAAGCCTATTGGGCGATTAAAGAGATGAACCTTGATCTCGATGCCGCGGTGGTGAAACGGAGAATTCAAATAAGCGAGCTAGAGGTTGAGGTTGAAAGCTTATGAGAACGCAAGCATATACAAAGAGAGAATCAAAAGGTGGTATGATAAAAGATTGAAGAAAAAAGAATTCAAAGAAGGAGATAAGGTCCTCCTCTACAATTCGAGGTTTAAAACCTTCGGAAAGGAAATTGCAAAGCAAGTGGGACGGACCTTATGTTGTGCATTCGGTGTTCTCAACGGAACGTAACCATTATGGATATAAACGGCGATCAATTTGTGGTGAATGGACAGCGGCTTAAGGTTTACTACGAACCCGATGTCGTGCCCATTCATCATGTTGACGTCTTTACCATGGAGGAAGAACCCGAGCGTCCGCCTAGGACGAAAAACAAGGCACCAACCTGTAAATAATTTTTCTTTTAGCTTTCTGGAGTTTTTCACGAAGATTAGCTGGGCCAACTTTTTCCCACGGGCTGAGGGACGAAAAAAATAGGGGCGGTGTGCAAAAAACCGGACCGGCCCCGGCCCCGAGGCAGGGTGGGCCGGCCGGCCCGAGCAGGATCGGCCCAGGCGGGGCCCGACGCCCGATGTCCCCGAATTTCGCCCGAATTGCTCCTTTTCGACTTCCTTGTTTGGTCGAGAAAATTTTAAGGGGAAGTGTAAAAAAGGAAAATAAGGTTCCCGGGGCTCTTCTCTCGGGACTATATATTTGGCCGAATTGGGAGCTCGAAATCAATCCTTTCAAGCAATGTGTTGCACCCTTGTAGCAACCATTGAGCCTCCAAAAAGCTTAGAATTGAAGGTAGAAGCCAAGAAGCCATCGATGGAGGAGGCGATGCGATGCGAGGGTCGAAGCTACTATCAGAGGACCGCACGTATCAGTTGCGGAGGACGTGTCCCGGCCGGAGCTCTTGCATCTCGCAACCCCGTCAAAGGAGAGAGAAGGTCCCTACACCCGTTCGAAGGTCGGCACGCCTCCAAGGCATCAAGCGCAAAATTACAAGGAGGTGTCGCCGGAGCCTAAGGATTATGGGGATAGCGACTACTCCCGACGATCGTAGCAGGAGCTCGTGGGCGGTGGCCAGTAGAGACGATGACGATTGGGGCGAACGGCCCTATGAAAGGACTCGAGGGCCCCAACGGCAACGGCAACGGCGGTGGCGAAGCGACAACAATGGAGGTGGCGGCAGCCGGTGGTGACAACGGTAGAGATTATGGCGGCAGCCCCTTCGGATTGCATCCGGTGTGTTGTCGATTTTGCCGATCAATCCATCGCGGCTCTCTCTCGTCGGCCGGCGAGTGTCTTCAAACCATGGAAGCGATGAAGCGGCGTATGGAGGACTTGGAGCGCGTAGTTGAAGATGACTACAAGTTCCTTAACCGTAACGTGCGCAAGCTTTTTGGCATGGTTGGAAACATGAGAGGCAAGTGGTGCAAAGCTTGCTCGAAGTACCATTAGATCTAGTTTTCCCCTTTGGTTTTTGTAAGATACGACGAGGGACGTCGTATGTTTTAAGTGTGGGGGAGAGCTGACTCGCTATGCCTTAGCTTTTGAACTTCCAAGATTAGGTTCGGTTTAATCTTCGTGTGAGAGTCTTAGTGTTTTAATGAGTCTTTAGTTTTCGAGTCGGTTTTAAATTTTTTGCAAGTGTCTTAAATTAGTGTTGAGTCAAGAAAACCAAATAAAAAAGAGTCTTAAATATATCTTTGTGTTTTTTTGTATTGTTTATCTTTATTTACTTGTTTGTCTAATCTTCGATTCTTGATATATGAATACAAGTATATGGTTTGAAAATCGTTTACCGTGGTGCTTAGTGGAATCGCTACTACTTAAAGTACCCATACCGCACTTCGATCTTGAGCTTCACATGCTAGTTGTGCTATGTTCGATGCTAAAAATTGGAGGATTTCAGTTCTGAAAATTATATTAAAACCCGTGTAATAAAGGTTAGCAAAATCTCTTTTTCCAAGTTGAGAGTATAAAAAAATTCCTATCCAAAGCCAAGTTTGTTTTTTTAGCTCCACTTTTACATGATATATGAGAGATTAATGGGAGGTGAGAGTTTTATAAAATTTGGTTAGGATAGACACTTCATATGAGTGACTTGAGAGAGCTTGGAGAAAGGTTTTTGTCTAACACTTGTTGCGGAATTTTTGTTTTGAAAACCATAAAAACCCTCCGATGGAAGCAAAGAAGTAAGTATGGCTGAAATTGAAGGCTTCGAGTGAAGAGTTTGAGTTGTGGGGTAAATCTTGACGTGGTAAAAGTTCTAAACGCCCATGTTTATGTTTGATTATCATTACTTTGTGTTTATGTATTAATGATGAAGGGATTGACTAACTTGTGAAGAAGGATAAGTGGTACACGATTACACGCCTTGTACGAAGTTCTTTTACGAGTACTTGCTCGAGGACGAGCAAGAGCTAAGTGTGGGGGAGATGTTGACGGTGTATTTTGGTGCACCTAGCATGTTCATTACACTTTGGTTTGGATTTGATTATTGAACTAACCCGCCACTAGGCACACTAATCATATAACAAGTTCATCTTTGTGCATGCATTTGGAAGTGTTGTGTTTATGTAGGAAATCATGGACATAAAGGACGGATTCGCAATAAGTTCAAAGGAGCATTCATGGAGTCTTGTTCGTGTTCATGAGTTCGGCCAAAATTACTTCCAATGGTGGTGAGGACCGAAGTGTTACGAGGAACACCCCCGGGGATTGAAGCGTAAAAGATCAAACTTCATGCAAAGAGAGCCTTCATCTTGATCGCGAGGATAACAGCGTCAAAATCATCCAAGTGGAGGGCGAAGTAGATAAGTGCACGAGGACCCACGGAGCAAAAAGAGCTGACCGAACCGGCCGAAATCGGGCTTTTCTATCTATCATCTTGTGTTGAATATACTCTTTCTTCAACTAAAATTCCGGGTTGCAACCCGTAAACTAGGCACTTAAACTCTTTGCTTCGGATGTGGACTTTGAGTGGATTAAGGATGTGGATTTTTTCTTGAGCTATCAAGCTTGGGATGGTTGGCTATGTCTACGGAGGTTCGGAGCACACAAACTTGAACACACAAACAAGGGAAGGAGAGGGAAGCTTGCTGCAAACGGGGGGGGGGGCGGGGGCTCCTTAAATAGGTCGGGGCCGGGGCGGCCGGCCGGGGGTCCCTCCCGGTTCCTCCCCGCCGCATCTTTCTCCCGGCACGATCATTTCGCCCTCCGCAACCTTTCCGCCCGCGTGCTCCACGAGTTGCACCGCCAAACGCTCTCGTCCACTCCTTTTCTTGAATTATTGGTCCTCCCACTTGATGCTCCATGCTTTGGGTCATGTCCATGCTCCCTAGCTCCACTTGCTTCACATGCCACCATGAAAATCCTGCAAAGTTGATGCTTGCTGCCCACCATGCTTGTCCTTTGCATGTGGAATTGGTGAAAGTTGATAAAAGGGAATCCAATGGTGCATGCATGATTAATTCAAACTAGATTGCCTCCATTTAGGTGTGTTTAAGGTTAAGCACTCCTCTAATTCGAAATTTAAAATATTTTTCAGAGCCATGCAAGAGCTCAAGCATAATTTTAGAGAAGTTTTTAAACCATTAAAAACAAATGTAAGTCGAAAATATTTTTCGACTACGTCGATTTCGGTCTCACCGGTATAGTTTGCTTTCATCGGTTGAGAGCGAACGTTTTCCCGGCTTGAT
Source organism: Cenchrus americanus (assembly GCA_947561735.1). Lineage (NCBI taxonomy): Eukaryota > Viridiplantae > Streptophyta > Magnoliopsida > Poales > Poaceae > Cenchrus > Cenchrus americanus. The sequence continues at coordinate 12,048,306 of OX387239.1, forward strand.
CATGGGGGCATAGGTTTAGGTTCTAATTTTGGCTAAATAAGAAAGATTTTGAATAAAACAAAATTAGAATAGGCTTAGAAAAATTCTAATCCTAGAGAAACCAAGGATAAAGATTTTTAAAACCAACCAAAAGCTTTGATTTCTAGGTTCACGCGAGTCCTACCACGTGCTGAATTTTATTAACACTTAAACATAAATCGTGGCTCTACTCATGTGGTTTTAGCATGAAAAATAAGTCAACCTCAGCACCATAATGAGGGTGAAAGGTTGAGTTAAGGTTCTGAAATTATTTGGTTGAGGGTTTCTCGAAAAGAAAAAGAATCAAACAAGCACATAGGAGGGTTCATGCAAAGGGTTTATGATAAAGCAAACATTCAATCAAGAATTATGTCTCTAATATTGTTCAACCACTTCTAAGTCTAATGTCTTTGCATAATAAAACTCAAAAACTAAATTATTAAAAATACTCGAAAAACCTGGAATCGGGTTGTCCTCCCGTAGCTTATTCTTGACTCGACTTGACGAAACGGGTTGCCTCCCGCCTAGCGCTTCGTTTATAGTCTATAGCTAGACTTCTTCACTTGATTACTCCGGGATCAACGCTCTTTGCGGGCGTTGCAATCTAGGGTACCCACTTCCGCACCATCTTGGGCGCGGGCTTGACTTCCGGCTTAGTTGGCTTAGTCATTTTTTTGGTCTTCACGGCGGCTTCTCTTCCTTTGTCTTGACGGATGCAACACCTTCTTTGATTTTCGTTACGTTCATTTTTTTCGGCTCCTTCTTCTTTTTCAGCCCCTCCGTTTGTTTTGGTTCTCCCTTCACTCCAATCATGTTGCATGCCTCAATCCTTGGACGGAACTTGAAGGAACTCCTTTCTCCGTTGATATCGAACATGATCTCCCCCTTGCCAACATCAATAGTAGCTCCCACGGTCTTGAGGAACGGCCTCCCTAGGATGAGCGGCGGCTTCTCCCTCTCTCCCATCTCGAGCACAACGAAGTCGACGGGGATGAAGTGGTCTCCAATCTTCACGGGTACATCTTCGACAATGCCCAAGGGATAGCGAATGGAGTTGTCTCCCAACTCCAAACATATTCCCGTAGGCTCCATCGGTAGGCATAGCTTCTCGAACACATCCCTCGGCATGACACTCACACTAGCTCCAAGGTCGCATAACGCCTTCTCGAAGTTGAAAGAACCAACGAACATGGAATTGTAGGGCACCGGGGTCTTTTTGCTTCTCTAGCCCATAAGCAATAGCTGCACTACACTCCTCGGACATCTTGACATGATCTACCCCGAGTGTTGCTATCTCATATTTATTTGCAAGTATATCTTTAAAGTAACGAGAATATGTAGGTACTTGTAGGGCATCCAGTAATGGCATGTTGATGCTAAGTCTACGCACAACTTCCACAAACTTCTCAAAGTGGTTGTCAAGTTTACCTCTGAAGTAGCGTGGCTTGAGTTGCGGTATCCTCGTGTCATCCTCCGGCATCTCGAATTCGGGTTCCTCGGTGACGATCCCCGTAACCTTCTCTTTAGCAACTCCTTCCACCTCGGTGGATGGTTTAAGCTTCCTTGCTCCCGCGGAACGTTCGGATCTTCGGTCTCCTTCCCCGAACGTGTTTGAATGGCCTTCGCCGATTCGGGACATTTGGGTTGTCCCGGAAGCTTCCCTTCATCATTAGTGAGGCGCCCCCGCAAGTTGTCCAACTTGCGTCTCGAGCATCTTCATCATGTTGAGCACTTGATGATTGGAACTTCCGACCTCCCGTCACTTTGCTATCGATGTTCTCCAACACCTTGTCTATGGTCTTGAACTTGGTGACGGTGTCCTTGTTGATCTTAGCTTGCTCATCCATGAACTCCTTCAATTGTATCCGAAGCGGAACCGCGTTAGGAATAGATGAGCTTGCATTAAATTGAGGCCTACCTTGCCCGTAGCGGAAGTTTGGCAATTCTCCCTTCCTCATGTAGTCGAGCACTTTGGCTTCCTCCGGACAATCTTTGCGGACATGGCCATACTCTCCACATTCTTCGCATGTGGACCTTGCTTCCGCGGCCTTCAAGTCTTGAGCCTCTTTCTTTTCCATCTCCATCTTCTCCAACCTCCTCATGAGCGAGTCGATCTTGCCCTCAAGTATGTCTTCCTTCTCCACTTGCAAGACTCCTTTGACGTTCCCCATGGGTTGAACCGGATGTAGGCGCCGGATGACGCCCACGTGTCATTATCCGCGACCTTCTTGAATAGCGTGAAAGCTTCCGTCGGTGTAAGATCGATGATAGATCCTCCCGCTGATGCATCGATGATCGTCCTCGACGCCATGGTGAGTCCTTGATAGAACTTTTGCACGAGGTCTTCTTTCGGGAACTTGTGATGTGGAACCGCCCGGGTGTACTCGTTGAAGCGCTCGAATGCCTCCGAGATAGTTTCTGTAGGATATTGAACAAAGGTGGCAATCTTATTACGCAAACTTTGAGTTTTACCCGGTGAGTAGTATTCCTTCATGAAAGCCTTCATCAACGTGTTCCAATTTTGCACCGTCTCCGCCGGTTGAGAGTGGAACCATTGCAAAGCCTTCCCGAGTAGTGAAAACGGAAAAAGCCTTGCCCTCATTTGATCTTGAGTCACCCCATCCATGTTGAAAGTCGACATAGTTGAATGAATGCTTGGAGGTGAAGGTTCGGATCCTCTTTGCCGGTGAAGGGTGAATGTTGCACCATGCGGATTGTTGAGGTCTTGATCTCGAACGGTCTTCCGATCTCCTCGAGGTTCAAGATTGGTAGGTCGATGATGTCTGGGGTGCATAGCTCCCCAATCTTGCGTTCTTCCGGTGGTTGGTCACCCATTGGTGGAGGTCGATTCTCCCGCGGACTTTGAGGTGGTGAATTCTTCGGAGATTCCTGCGATCCTTTGTCTTCCGACTCCGAATCTACAAAATCCGGCTTTTTAGCTTGATGTGCTTCGCGTCTCCTTAGCCCTCGTAAAGTTTTTCTCGGATCATCCACAAAATTATTGGGTTTGTTGGAGAGGTAGCCGTCCATCTCTGTTAGGGTTAGCAATAAACAAAGTATGCAAAAAACTAGAAAACAAAACAAATCTATAAAGACTAGAGTTAGACAAACTAGATTAGATGTATTTTGAGGATGATCAAAATTTAGTAGATGCAAAAATAAAAACAAAAAGAATACTGAAAATTACAAAAAAAAGCAATAAAAAATCAAATCTTGATCACTTGTTCCCCGGCAACGGCGCTAGAAAAAGGGGCTTGTTGACGGTTAATAATTGTATCAAAGTTCGTCCGTGACTCGCAAGCATACAAGTCTCCCGTCGTAGTCAAGGGACCCTTCTTCCCTCGAGTGGTGAACCCAAGGTATCGAATCCGTGGAACAAATGTGTGACGCAAGACTTAATCTATTAAAGCCAAATAACTTCAATCTTCAATAAATAACCTAATGCATCTAAGTAAAAGACACAAAACAGATATAATCTACTAAAAATCGGAGAAAACAAAGTAAGATTGGGTAGATAAACCGATCTAGAGGGATCGGGGTAAGCCTTTTGTTGAAGTTCCAAGCAAGAGAAGAAGTAGCAAATCGAATCTTAATAGAAGCCTCTTTAAATCGTGGTTTCCCGTCCAAATCCGAAAACATCCGCCTTTCGAGACCCCCGTTCTGTCACAACGTATCCCTATTCATGCGGGGAGCTTAGGGCGAGTCAAAAGACAAGTCGAGATTCTTTCGGAATATCCGGCGTGTACCTCTAGCCACCGCGGCTACAAGAACACCCTATGTAATCTATCGCGCGAATAGAATTGGAATAAGCAAAGCCGATCGAAAAACGAAATCTTCGAGGAAACACTTGATCGCTGGGAAAAGATTCAACTTGATAATTCAACTATAACAATGATACATACACAAGATCACCACCGGGATCCTTCCTTGATCTTGCTTCTAGCTCCGGGAACTCCGACGTGGTCTTCCGTGCAAGGTTCCCACGTCGGCTAGGGGAACCCTAGTCAACTAGCTCGACCCTCTCCTCTCCGAGATGGTGTCCCTCTCTTCTCTGCTTCTCGGCGGCCGAAGACGAAATCTTCTCTCGCGTGGCTCTCGGTCGGGGGACTATAAATAGCCCGATTGGTGGCTAGGGCGAAGGAGAGCGTGTTTGGGCCCAAAATGGGCCCAGGGCCGGCCGGCTCGGGCCGGCCGGCCCGGGCCCATTTAGGCCCGGCCCGTGGGCTCCTTTGCCCCACGTCGGTTCCCTTGCTTCTCGGATGTTTCCCCCTTCTCGCATGTAGGTCCATGTCGTCGGTTTCTCTCCCGAAGTGGACTCAACTCCTTGTCTTGCAAGATTCAGCACTTTTCTGGTCAGGTCCCTGGAGTCTGTCGTCTTCTCGGATCAAGTCCCCGGCTTCTTGGAGTTAAGTTTGCTTCATTGCACGACTTGTTCAGGGCTTCAAGGTCTTGTCATGAGGTGCTTGATGAACTTATCCCGAAAGTCTTGCATTCAACACTAAAACCCTGCATAAACATTAAACTCCAAAACCGACATGCACACGTGAACTTGTTATACCACGGGGGTTAGTACCAATGGATAAGGTATAAAATTCATGCCAACACCGAAGGTAAACTCATGGCTAGGTTGACGGATTTTCACCTTCAACACTCTTTCCTTCTGAAGAGCCTCAAGTTTTGCTCTCTGTTCTTGATCTATGCTCTGTGAAGGTTCTGCAGTGAAAGAGATTTCGTTGTCTTCTTCATTGTAGTGATCTTCTTGGTCGGTCTCAGTGAGTGTGTTCTTCTTGGACTTTTTATGTGGAGGCATCGTGAGTTGCTTTTCGGCTGAAACCACGGTGGGCACCAATGTTGGGGGGTCCGAAAATCGGATGTAGTCCCCGAACACAAGAGTTTGAAACAAGCACACAAGAGTCACGAAGAGAGGGGGTGGGGCAAGGAATCCCAAAGAAAGTCTGTATTCTCCTCAAAAGTTGTGAACCCCTTTACACGTGCCCTCAGGCCCCCTTTTATAGGGAGATGAAGGGACTTTTACATTCCGAGATTACCCTAGAATCTTGAGAACATTCCTTATGTAAACATGTACACGAATGTCCTTTACATTCGTGATTTGTGGGGCTGATTTCATACATTTACAAGCATGCCACTAGTTCACACTCCAAACCCGGGCTTTTTGAGATGACGTCTTTGACTTGGCTTTCTATTGATTCTCGAGGCCTCATTCATGAAGATCTTCACTCATCAAGATTCACGAAACTGGGACTCCCTCATATTCCCGTAGTTCATTAGTTCATGTCTTCATGAATTCATCAGATTCCCGAAGTTCGCGGATTTACGATTCACTGATTTCACCAGATTCCATTTGCCCTGAAACAGTTAGCCAACCTGCAATCCTAGGTCAATTCGGCAATCATCTCGCACAATGTTAGAGGATTCATGAATTATGCAAAATCAGCATTACTTCTTCACGAATATTTCCCTATTATGAAGCAGACATTACGCCCTGAGGCACATTCACGAAAACATTCAGAAGTTTGGTACTTTGACGTTTCGAAGGTGAATGGTTTTTGCCCTATTCCCCAACAGTCACCGCCATCTCCAGCTTGAGCACCGCCTCGGCTCTATGCAGGGGCGACGATCTGGGACCGGCGTTGGTGATCTTGATTCCGAGCACCCTCCTCTGGATGGCCGTAATAATCTGCTTCGTATTGGGCGCGACACATGTTCTCGATGTCATGGCGGTCGTGCTCCTCACGTTCCATGATGCGGTGGATTGCGCCAGGGGGGCCGTACTCGCATTCGTACTCCGTGCGATGTCATAGTTCTCACTCTTCATGCTTGTGATGGCGCTGGTTGATGTAATCACATCGTAGTTTCACCTTTTCTTGTCGAGGTTGGCGCGGAGTCCCTCATGTTGTTCGCCCAAGGCTAGTCGGGGTTGTTTTGATTGACCTCCTCCTGGATGGGGAAAAGGTTACTGTGTGCATGCTGATTACATCAGCTGCGCGAGTGATGGCTTGACGTTGACGCGGAGGACTTGGCTGCTGCGCTCTTCTCCTCCACCAGGGCTGTGGCGACCCGGAGGTAAGCCATGGATGCTTCGGCCTTGGGTGTGGGGTTGGCTTGCTGGAGGCGCGCCATAGCAGCACCCAGGTTGGCCTGGGGACTGTTGAATGTCAGCAGCCCCGCTTCCTTGAACTCGAGGCGAAGGTCTCAAGCGCAAGGAGGTACTGTGCGGTGTTGCTCATATGCGCGTCGCTGGGCGCGGTTGGCGTTGCCCTGGATCCGATGTGTCTCCTCGGAATCCGTCACACTATGACATGGCGGTTTGTTTTTAGACACCACCAAGACTTGGTGAAGGATGGAGCCTTGGTCATTGGGGGAGACGTGGATCCGAACCTTATGGAACTCGCCGCTGTCCGGAGACGTGGTACGGGCAGAAGTACGCTCATGGTCGATCTTGTTCCGCAGCCGGCAGCCGCAGAAGGTATGTCATGCGCCCTTGTGGTAGGTGCACGGTACGTCGAGCGGATCGTGGCGTGCACAGAGCTCAGGCTTGGGGTCGCTAGATGACTGCCGCCGCCTAGATTAGATCTGGGGGGAGCTGGTCGCCTGGTGAGTGTAGACGTCGTTGGGTGGTCGCAGACCGAATAGGAAGGTCATGCGGCGTGACGCTATCTGCGCTGAGCGCTGGGCTCTTTCACAGGTATGGAGGGCACCTCCATCATGCTGATAATGCACTCCATTCCCTTAATGATGTCATAGGGTTTGGGCGGGTGGGTCTCCTATACTAGATCAGAAACGGTGGCGGCGGCGGGCGCCGTCACGATCTTCACAGTGGTCACCGAAGAGGTCGTGGCCGCCGGAACAGTCGAGGTCGCCGTGAACAAACCGAAGCAGATCTCCATGGGGTTGGTGAGGATGTCCTCCACGCTCGCCGGAAAAACGAAACCAGATCGGGTCACCATCTACACAATGTGAAACGACCGGAATTTCCGCGAGCGGAATCCGAATCTTAGCACCTCGGTGGTAGTCCCGAGGAGGCTACCACGTGCAATCCCTTGTCTCGGTGATTCCAAAATCCATACGAGAAAAGTAAAAACAATGAAATAGAGTACAACATTTATTTTATTACATTAATCGAGTACATCTCTTCGGCACATGCGGGGTACAAGTCCATCGGGACCGAATCAAACGAAAACAAATCGTCCGGCGGCGGCTTCATGCAAGCGCGGGAAACTCCATATCCGCGGGCGGCTCAAGTGTAGGAAGAGCTCGGTCCACCCGGCCGTCGTTGTCGAAGTCGTAGTACGGCTCGCGTCGAGTCACCGGGGGTCTACCCGATAAGCGGGTAGGTCATGTCGGCTTCCCAACAAAGAGGCAAAAGCGGTGTATATTCTACTATGCATGAGGTAACCCTAATGCGGGCCGTAGAAGGCTTAAGCAAAGCGACGGTGCAACATTCAAGGTAAGCGAGTAGCAAGGAGGTCCACACCTCGGGGAAGCCTTCGCTTCCGAGGTCCACACCTCAGGGGTCCACACCCCGCTCAAGGAACACCACACCAAAGCACGGATCTCAACCACGATCCGGATCCCAACTCTCATACGCGATGTGGGGCCCACCGGCTCCTATCCCCACATCTCAACGGCCAAAGCCGGGCTCACACACTCGGGGGAGAGAAGAAGCACAAGAGGAGTGTAACTAGTCGGGTGAGAGATCGAAAGAGCTGTCCATAACCGGTGGACACGGACTATAGCTATAGGTTTAACACTGCGAGAGGTTGTACAACTGTACCCGCCCGAGTAGGTCGGAACCGGCCGTCACCGGTGTCCGACCCTACCATACGGGCCGAAGCCCAAGTAAGTGGATAGTACCCTTCGCATCTCCGAGCACGGCCCGGCCCTCGCGGCGAGCTCATACTACCCGCGAGAGGTCCCTCGAAGGCCGTGGAACCCTTCCCCGGCCTCGCCGGGGCAAAGTCTACTAAGGAGGGAAAGACCACTCCCGACACGATCACACCGATCCTCCTACGGGAGGGGTGCTATCCACTACAAGTCTCACCCCGCACCCCCCGCCCAATACAAGGCGGGCGGTCCGTACGAAAGTAGTCATTCGAAACAAGGTCAGCGACGATCGGTCCTTAAGGGGCCGAGAGCGAGCACTCAACATCTCCTTCCCACACGACACGACCCTCGGGTAAGAGGCCGAGATCGCATCTTCCCTCGGCGGCCGTTCACAAGTAACCAGCGGCTCGCTCCCGCCAAAACACAGCAAGGGGGTACACAACCCAGAACACACGCTAGAATCATACCGAGATACCCACATCTCAGCTCAAACCCAGAGCACCATCCATAATCAAACAACAAAAGTATGGATAGTTGAAGTAAGGGACTAGCTAGGGGTCTGTAGCTAGTCCCGCAGGTAGTAGAACAAGGAACAGGTTATAATAAACATCAAGGCATGGCTAGTAAACAGGTTATGCAATTCATCAGAACAATGCATTAAAGTAAAGCACTAGCAGCTAAATATCAACATGGGATCTATATGGTTGGGAGTGACATGACACCTTCTGTGCCGTTGAAGACGGTCGTTGTCCGTGCGCGTGTACTCGGGGTCCTCCGCGTCCTCTCGGTCGAAGCTCGGGTGCGCGGCACGAGATTCGACGCGAAAATATAAATACGGTGCACATCTAAGCAATAACTCCAAATAAAATCCAACTTAGAAAATCCAAAAGAGCCCGAACTACCTACAATCGGCAAGGTTTTGCAAATACGGATTTTTAGAAATTAGTTTTGTATTTTTCGGAGCTCCCTAGAATTTATTACTAATTTTTAAAGGTCAAAAACATTTTCTCGGAATTTTTAAACGAGAGAGAAAAAGGGGTTTTTCAGAAAAAGAGCGGCTGACGTCAGCATGACGTCAGCCTTCCAGGGTTAACGGGCGCGGCAGAGGCCGGATGCGGCTGGCCGGGCCGTGGGCGGCCCAGCGGCCTCCCATCCACTCGCTAATGGGTTTCGGCCCAACTCTAGTCAGGCGTCAAAGCCCACCTTTCAACTTCACTAGTCTGATTTATGCCCCTCTACTACAACCCGCATCGGGCCGACGGCTCGCTAAAGAAAAGGTAGTTGGGCTCATAGCCCAGTTCCAGCCGGCGGCCCGTTTCCCAGGAGAAAGGCGATCAGAGTCCAGTTTACCCCCTCCAGAACTTATCCCGCGCTGGGCCGGCGGTCTGCTACCCCATAGCCGGGCTTAGGGTCCAACACTGGCCGGCGGCCCACTTCCGTATCTAAACCAGCTCGACCCACCATGCCCCGCAGGTGCTCGACGAATCGACCCGGCGGCGCCGCGACCGCGCGGAGCGCCGCCGGCGCTCGGCTCGGGAGCCTCTCGCCCCGGTTCGACACCCTCGGCCGACACGCACGGCTTGGCCCGCACCGGGGTGTGCACCGCCGCTCGGTGCTCGCACCCGTGCTCCCGCGCGCGGCGGGCGGCGCGTCGTTCCGGTAGCCGGACACGATGCCGCCGCCGCGGCGCGTCACGCGCGACGGCTCCCGTTCTCTCCACCCCGCACGAAAAACACGGGTCGAAGCCCGGTTCACAAGTTCGGCCTTGCGCCCCCCGGCCTCAAACGCCCGGCCATCAACGCAGCGGCGCCACGGCTAGGACGTCGCGACGCGCGTTCGGGCCCGGGTTCGACGGCGCGGCGCGACACGACGCGCGTTCCCTACTCCCCACCTGCACAAGAGGCTTGGCACGAAGGCCGGCTCACGGAGCAAGGCATCTCACGGCCGATGCGCCTCCACGCTTGAGGGTAACAACACAGAAAGGAATCAAGGGAGGGGAAAAGAGATGGGGATGGCCGCGGTGCTCACGGTGGGGCGTAGGTGTAGGCGTGGCCGGCTCGTCGATGGTGCGGCGTTGCTGCTCCGGCGTGGTAGTCGTCCTCTCGGTGAAGCAGGTGTTCACGCCGATGCGTTCCTTCCCCCCGCTCGTCGTCGCGGTCCGTGCTTGCGCGCTCCTGGTTCCCGGCTCGCCCTCCGACACGAACGGCGCCTTCCTCCTCGCACACGGACGGCGCCTCACGAACACGTTCCTCCTCCGCAGCAGCGCACCGGCGCGGCGCGCGCGGACTCCCACCTCGCCTCCCCTTCCCCGGCTTCTCCTCCTTCTTCCTTCCCCCGGTGGCGGCTCTGGAACGGGGCAAAAACCCCAATGCGGGTGGTTGCGAGGCCAGCTACCCCCTGCCCTCCTTTTGAACTTGCGCCGCGGAATCTCGAGGGGGAAAAGCCCAGGTTGCCCCTGGTCCGCCGCCGTCCCGGGCCAGATGGCGGCCGCGGCCTCGCGCCTCCCGCCTCGGATGCCAAGGGAATAAGGGCAGCGGTGTCTTTTCTCTTTTCCCCGCGGTCGCCCCCGGGTCCGCGTGCACACGTCGGCCTTGGCGTGCGCGCCGGCCGGTCGGCCGGCCGCGCGCGCCCCCCGCGCGCGGGCCGGCGCGGTCGAGCCGGCGGCGCGAGGCGGCTTGGTGACCGGCTGGGCGACGCGGGTGAAGGGGAGAGGGGACGAGAGGATAAGGAGGAACCGGAGCTGACCGGTGGGTCCGCTCCCGCAGCGACACCGGCACGCGCGGGAGGTAAGACGCGGTGGCTGACCCGCGGGTCCCACATGCCAGCGAGCACGGCGGGGCTGCCCGCGGGCTCGGAGAATTCGCTAGGCCGGGCTGGGCCGCTAGTTAGCTCGGGTTGGGCCGGCTGCTATGCGAAGGCAAAGGAATGCCGGCCCAAGGTCTGTGCTGAACCTTGTCTAGTTAAAAGCTAATTAAGGGTTGAAAAAGGGTTTGAATTTGAATCCCAATCAAATTCAAACTACACACAAAAGAGCTCCAAATAAACCAAGGAAAATCCAACTCACTTGTTATACCATATTTTAAATATAATTTTTATAAATAGGATAAATTTGTGGAGAATTTGGTGAGAGGCCAGCAATTTGGCTAAAAATTCGGTAGCACCCAAATGCAAACAAAAAGTTTTAAATTTTCGCAAAATTCACACACCTAGATTCCTGGGTTGTTACATTCTCCCCCACCACCGAGAATCTCGTCCTCGAGATTTAGTCCTCGACCTCCTCCGCGAACAAGTGAGGGTACTCCTTCCTGAGATCGGTTTCCTTCTCCCATGTTGCCTCTCGCTCGGTATGGTTGCTCCACAACACTTTACAGAAGGGAATGGTAGTTCTCCTTGTTTCCTTGACAGCTCTGTCCAAGATTTTCTCAGGATATTCTGTATACTCTAGGTTGTCTTGCAAGTCAAGCAACTCCATGGGCACTTGCTTTGCCTCCACTGCCTTCTCACTCTTCTTCAGCTGTGACACGTGAAACACTGGGTGAACTCCTGCCATTGTCTCGGGTAGTGCAAGCTGGTAGGCCAAACTCCCAATCCTTCGGGTGATAGGGTACGGTCCCACGTACCTCGGTGCAAGCTTTCCTTTCACCAAGAACCTCTTAGTTCCACGGAGCGGTGAGACTTTCAAGTACACTCTGTCGCCAACTGCAAAGGTCAACTCCCTCCTTCTCTTGTCGGCATAGCTCTTCTGACGACTTTGAGCGATTCTCAGGTTCTCTCGAACTTTCTCAACCTTCTCCTCTGCTTCCTTAATGATTGCTGGTCCGAACAGAGCTCGCTCTCCAACTTCTGACCAAGCTAGCGGGGTCCGGCACTTTCGACCGTAAAGTGCCTCGAAGGGTGCCATCCGGAGACTTGCCTGAAAGCTGTTGTTGTACGAGAACTCTGCGAACGGCAAACTGCTCTCCCAATCAGTACCATAGGTGAGTGCACAAGCTCGTAACATGTCCTCCAGGACCTGGTTGACTCTCTCTGTCTGCCCGTCGGTCTGTGGGTGAAAAGCTGTGCTGTAGCTGAGAGTGGTGCCCATAAGCTTGTGGAAACTCTGCCAAAACTTGGAGACAAACTGTGGCCCTCGATCAGACACGATACTTCTGGGTGCCCCGTGTAGCCTGAGTATGTGTTCTACGAACAGCTCTGCCAACTTCTCGGTTGCATACCTGGTCTTTACCGGCACAAAGTGAGCCACTTTAGTCAACCTGTCCACTATGACCCAAACTGAGTCGTTTCCTTTTGGTGTTCTAGGGAGTCCTACCACAAAGTCCATGGAGATGTCCTCCCACTTCCACACTGGGATATCCAACGGCTTCAACAAACCAGCAGGTTTCTGATGTTCAATCTTTACTCTGCTACAGGTATCACAACAGGCCACGTAGTGTGCTATGTCCTTCTTCATATCCTTCCACCAGTACCTGACCTTCAGATCTCTGTACATCTTGGTGCTGCCTGGGTGAATCGAGTACCTCGAATCGTGAGCTTCTCTCATGATCTGCTCTCGGAGTGCCCTGTCTTGTGGTACACAGATCCGTTCTTTTAACCACACAGTGCCCTGTTCATCAACCCGATAGTCCTCTGCTTTGCCCTGCTTCATTAGTTCTCGCGGCACTTTGATTTCTCGCACACTCTTTACGGGTCGTACGGATTCGCTCCTCCGTGTCATAGGTCACTTGCATCGCGTTGACTTGGCCTTGATCCACAATCTCGATTCTCGGCTTCTCTAGCTCTTCGTGCAAAGCGAGGTTGCTCTTCCTTTATCATGAGGTTGTTGCAGTATGTTTTCCGGCTCAGTGCATCTGCCACGACGTTAGCTTTGCCTGGGTGGTAGTTGATCTCGACGTCGTAGTCCTTGATCAGCTCTAACCACCGTCTCTGCCTCATGTTCAGCTCGGTCTGTGTAAAGAAGTACTTCAGGCTCTTGTGGTCGGAAAACAGCTCACACTTGTTCCCTATCAGGTAGTGTCTCCAGATTTTGAGCGCATGCACAACAGCTGCCAACTCCAAGTCGTGTGTCGGGTAGTTCTCCTCGTGTTTCTTCAGCTGTCTGGAAGCATAAGCCACAACTTTCCCTTCCTGCATCAGCACACAACCGAGTCCTTGCTTCGAAGCGTCACAGTAGACCACAAAGTCTTTCTTGATATCTGGCAAGGTAAGCACTGGGGCTGTGGTGAGTCTCTTTTTCAGCTCTTGAAAGCTCTTCTCACACGCTTCTGACCACTCGAACTTTGTGTTGTTCTTGAGCAATTCTGTCATTGGCTTTGCAATCTTAGAAAAGTTCTCAATGAACCTCCGGTAGTATCCTGCCAACCCAAGGAAACTCCTGACATCTGTCACGTTTAAAGGCTGCTCCCACTTGGTCACTGACTCAACCTTGGACGGATCCACGGCTATCCCCTCTGCTGACAACACGTGTCCCAAGAACGCGACCTTTTCCATCCAGAACTCGCACTTGCTGAACTTGGCGTACAGTTTCGCTGCGCCTCGGCCTCTCTAGCACAACTCTCAGGTGCTCCTCGTGCTCCTCAGTGGTTTCGAGTAGATCAAGATATCATCGATAAACACCACTACAAACCCGTCCAACTCTTCCATGAAGACCTTGTTCATCAAGTTCATGAAGTAAGCGAGGGGCGTTGGTCGGCCCCAAAGGAAACCACCACGAACTCGTACAAACCGTAGCGGGTAGTGAAAGCGGTCTTGGGTATATCCTGCTCTCGATCTTCATCCGGTGGTAGCCCGACCTCAAGTCGATCTTGGAGAAGAACCTTGCCTTTTTGAGTCTATCCAAAGCAAATCCTCGATTCCGGGCGGTGGGTACTTGTTCTTGATTGTCATCGAGTTGAGCGTGCGGTAGTCGATGCACATCCTCTTCGTACCGTCTTTCTTCTCCACGAAGAGCACTGGTGAACCCCACGGTGAGGCACTCGGCCGAACAAACCCTTGCTCGAGCAACTTCTTGAGCTGTTTCTTCAACTCGTCCAGCTCGTCGGACGACATCCTGTACGGGCTCTTTGCAACGGGCCCCGCCCCTGGCATCAGCTCAATCACGAACTCCACGTCTCGGTCTGGGGGTAACTCCGTAAGCTCCTCTGGGAACACGTCCGGAAACTCACGGACCACTGGAATCTCTTCAATTTCTTTCCCACTCATGTTGCACATCATTGTAGCAACCTTCGGACTCTGCGGCTCGATCCGTACTGTAGTCCCGCTGGGGTGTTCAAGCTGTATCACTCTGGGGTTGCAAGAAACTATCCCGTTGTGCTTTGCCAACCAATCCATCCCTAAGATCACATCTATCCCGGAAGACTCCAAAACTGTCAAGTCTGCCGTGAACGGTAGCCCCTCAAACACCATCCTCACTCCCCTGCACTCTAACGTACTCCTCTTCTCTCCTAGCGGAGAGCTAGTCAAGATTGGCCTTGGTCGAGGCTTAGTTGGTAACGACCTTTCTTTAGCAAACTTGGTAGATATATACGAAAACTGAGCTCCAGTATCAAACAAAACAGTAGCCAAAACTGAGTCAACAAGGAACTCACCGAGTGTGACGTCGGGTGCAGCTGCTGCATCCTCAGCGGTGAGGTGGTTCAGACGGCCTCGAGTAGCTGGCGGCTGAGCAGACCTCTGCTGAGTACGAGGTGGCTGTCCTCCTGGTGCTGGTGGCTTCGCTGGGGTCTGGAACTGAGTACTGCGGCTCTGACTCCCTGGTGGTACCTGCTGGGGACACTCAAACGACTTATGCCCCACCTGACGGCAGTTGAAGCACGTCACCTTGGATCTGTCCGCTGCCTGCGGTGGCGGCCTCGGCTTCCCGCGTTCGACCTCCACTCCCACCCTCGGGTGGGTCTCCGCTCTCGTGGCCGAGGCCGAGAGGCGTGGTGCCTCTGCTGAGTCTGGTGGCCCTGTGCGTAGCCTGTCCTCTGCCTCTGGGGTGGACCTGAGCGTCCTGCCTGGTCGGTGCGCTTGGTCTTGCTCCCTCGTACCTCCATGTACTCCAACCTGGACCTCTCCACTATCAGAGCCTTGTCGATTATGGAGCGAAGTGTCGGGCAGTCGTGCGCGGACAAGTGGTGTGCCATACCCTTGTGCAGCCCCTTCCCCGAACCGAGTACACCTTCTTCTTATCCGTGTCGGTGTCGTCGGGCGCGTACCTCATCGGCTCACGGTAACGGTTGGCGTACTCCGAACCGACATGTTTCCCATCTTGAGGTGCACCGAACTCGTCGGCCTTTCGTCCATCACTTGCGTCCGGGATGTGGTGGCTCGGAAGGCCTCCACGAACTCGTCCCACCCGATGTGTAACGGGTCCCGGTGCGAGTCACGTAGCCGTCCCCACCACGCACCGGCCGTGCCAACCGGGCCGGTGCGCGGCCACGCTCACACACTCCTCCTCTGTAAGCTCAGTCAGCTCCAGCTTCTTCTCGATCTCACGCAACCAGTTATCCGCATCCATCGGGTCCGCCGAGTGGTCAAAGGTAGGCGGGCGCAGCTTGTTGAAGTTTTCAACCTTCTTCTGGAATCCCTCTGGTGCGTTGCGGTTCTGGCCCCTAGGGTTGTTGTGGTTGTTGTTCGGGCCAGCATCCGGGTGATCGTCCGCATCGGCCGAGTTTGCACCGCCATCACTTCGGCCAAGTTCGGGGGGAGGTGGCGGTGGTGGCACCTCGTGTCCCCGAGCTCGGCCTCGCTCCTCCCTCCGGGCCGGGGTACCCGCTCGGGCTCGAGCTCCTCGCTCCCCGAGCTCCCTCGTCGTCGCGCGCGGCTCCTCGACCGCCGACTCGGCCTCCTCGGCCTCCGCGGAGCCCGCCTCGCGGCGCGAGACCTCCACGACGTCCACGCCGCCTCTCGCTCCCGCCGGGTTAGGGGCATCCTCCCCCCCGTCGTCCCCCGCCGACCTCCTCGAAACGGGCTAGGAGTCGCCGGACCTCCTTGACCCCGACATCTGTTCCGGTTGCAAGAGTTAGTAGCGGTAGGGAGAATGTATTTAATCGGAGTTGTAAACTATAAAGGAGTAATCCCCGCTAACAATCACGAAATCTCGGACAGACATTAAGAAGCATGAAATCCGAATGAAACCATGAAGATCCATGTCACTCAAACAATGCCACCATACAAAAGGGGTGCACCTCGAGGTTTACTCCTACAACCTTCGAGGGTACACGGCAACACATCCTGCTAGCGCATGGTACATCATGGGGTAGCTACTACATGCATGTCACATGAACGGTAGCATTACATCTAACTCATTACACCTACTCTGAAGCTGCTACATGATCTCTCGCTCCCATCACCGAATACTCGGAGGTGTCTCGGAGCCGGTGTCTCGTGGAACGAGTAGAACGGTGGTGAGTGGACTCTGGGTAACCCGGCACCCCGATCGCCGGTCCCCCGTAGTAGTCACAAGTGTCCCTCGCGAGCACGATCCATCTCCGCCGTGTCCTCGCGAACCACTCGGGTACGGCCGCACTCGTGGAAGGAGTGTCGGGGGGAAGCTCGAAGGTCTCCATCCTCGCCCCGGGTCTCTTCTTAGGTGGTAGGCCGTGCGGAGAGCGCCTCCCGGCTCGGCCGGCCTCTCGCCGGTCGGAACGCTCCCGTGCCGCGCGGGTCCCCGTCTCGCTCGGTCCCTCTCCTCGTAGACCCGGTCCTCCCGTGTAACACATGTGGTGGTAGTTGTGTCGGCTCGCCTCCCCGTAAGTCCCACACCTTGACCTCGGTAGTCGACTCGCCGCGGCTCCGATCGACTCTACCTCGGTCTCGAGCCTCTCGCCGCCCTCACTCGATCCTCTCGCGCGGCCTCCACCGAAGCCTCGGTGAGCCTCCCGCTCTCGCCCTCAACCGTGCCTCCAAAGTGGCAATCCTCCAGAGTCTCTCTCGGTCTGGCCGCGGCCGCCGCTAGCCCAAGCCGCACTAGCTCTCCGTTCCTCACGTGCGCCGCCTCCCGGCTCGTCCCGCAAGTCCTCTCTCGTCCTCCTCCAAGTCCCGAACCTGCCGCAGGGCAACGTCACACCTCCACCGAAGGTACAGTGTCTCTCCGTCCGCCCAGAACAGTGCCTGGTCCTGGGCCAGGATGCACCGCCTGGCTGCGAGCATCGCCTGGTCCTCCCCGTCCACTGGAGTCACCTCCTGGTACCGTGCTCGGTCACTCGAGTCCCAGCGACCGTGGTCGAAGATCTCCGCCGGAAGTACCCTGAACGGTGTGTCCTTCAGCCTCTCTCTGAGCAGATCACAAGCCTTCTTGAGAGCCCTGCGTGCTCCGGTCTGGTGCGCCTCCGTGACCGAGCTCTCGAAGCAGTACACCACCACCTCCTCAAACTCTGGCACCCGCGGGTCCGCCGGTACCGTGACGGTCGGGTACGTGGGAGTCTCCGCTCCAAGTGCCCCATGGCCCTCCCCCCGTAGCCGACACCGTCGGTCTCCACTCCCCGCCGCCTCCGGGCACTCCCTCGGCGGTGGCGAAACCTCCGTAGCTCTTGCCGTCGGACTCCAAGGTAACCCACGTCGGTTCCGCCATCCGCACAACGTTGTTAGAGCGTAGTTAGTAAGGCGAGTTAGTAAAAGTTAATCAAGGTAATGCATATATATAAGTATAGTTATATACATACGGAAGCCAAGGAGTTTATATAAAGTTTCAAGGTTCGAAACGGCTTCCTATGCTATCGACCATTCCCCGGGGCTCGTCCTACGATCAAGCATGGCTCGGTACCAACCGAAACGACCCGGAATTTCCCGCGAGCGGAATCCCGAATCTTAGCACCTCGGTGGTAGTCCCGAGAGGCTACCACGTGCAATCCCCTGTCTCGGTGATTCCAAAATCCATACGAAAAAGTAAAAACAATGAAATAGAGTACAACATTTATTTTATTACATTAATCGTAGTACATCTCTTCGGCACATGCCGGTACAAGTCCATCGGGATCGAATCAAACAGAAACAAATCGTCCGGCGGCGGCTTCATGCAAGCGCGGGAAACTCCATATCCGCAGTGCGGCTCAAGTGTAGGAAGAGCTCGGTCCACCCGGCCGTCGTTGTCGAAGTCGTAGTCCGGCTCGCGTCGAGTCACCGGGGTCTACCCGATAAGCGGGTAGGTCATGTCGACTTCCCAACAAAGAGGCAAAAGCGGTGTATATTCTACTATGCATGAGGTAACCCTAATCCGGCCGTAGAAGGCTTAAGCAAAGCAAAGAAGCAACATTCAAGGTAAGCAGAGTAGCAAGGAGGTCCACACCTCGGGGAAGCCTTCGCTTCCGAGGTCCACACCTCAGGGGTCCACACCCCGCTCAAGGAACACCACACCAAAGCACCGGATCTCAACCACGATCCAGATCCCAACTCTCATCTGCGATGTGGGGCCCACCGGCTCCTATCCCCACATCTCAACGGCCAAAGCCGGCTCACACACTCGGGGGAGAGAAGAAGCACAAGAGGAGTGTAACTAGTCGGGGGAGAGATCGAAAGACTGTCCATAACCAAGGGACACGGACTATAGCTATAGGTTTAACACTGCGAGAGGTTGTACAACCGTACCCGCCCGAGTAGGTCCGGAACCGGCCGTCACCGTGTCCGACCCTACCATACGGCCGAAGCCCAAGTAAGTGGATAGTACCCTTCGCATCTCCGAGCACGGCCCCGCCTCCGCGGCGAGGCTCATACTACCCGCGAGAGGTCCCTCGAAGCTGTGGAACCCTTCCCTGGCCTCGCCAGGGCAAAGTCTACTAAGGAGGGAAAGACCACTCCCGACACGATCACACCGATCCTCCTACGGAGGGGTGCTATCCACTACAAGTCTCACCCCGCACCCCCGCCCAATACAAGGCGGGCGGTCTGTACGAAAGTAGTCATTCGAAACAAGGTCAACTGACGATCGGTCCTTAAGGGGCCGAGAGCGAGCACTCAACATCTCCTTCCCACACGACACGACCCTCGGGTAAGAGGCCGCATCGCATCTTCCCTCGGCGGCCGTTCACAAGTAACCGGCGGCTCGCTCCCGCCAAAACACGGCAAGGGGGTACACAACCCGAACACACGCTAGAATCATACCGAGATACCCACATCTCAGCTCAAACCCCGCAGCACCATCCATAATCAAACAACAAAAGTATGGATAGTTGAAGTAAGGGACTAGCTAGGGGTCCGTAGCTAGTCCCGCAGTAGTAGAACAAGGAACAAGGTTATAATAAACATCAAGGCATGGCTAGTAAACGGTTATGCAATTCATCGAACAATGCATTAAAGTAAAGCACTAGCGGCTAAATATCAACATGGGATCTATATGGTTGGGAGTGACATGACACCTTCGTGCCGTTGAAGCGGCCGTCGTCCGTGCGATGTACTCGGGGTCCTCCGCGTCCTCCTGGTCGAAGCTCGGGTCTGCGGCACGAGATTCGACGCGAAAATATAAATACGGTGCACATCTAAGCAATAACTCCAAATAAAATCCAACTTAGAAAATCCAAAAGAGCCCGAACTACCTACAATCAGCAAGGTTTTGCAAATACGGATTTTTAGAAATTAGTTTTGTATTTTTCGGAGCTCCCTAGAATTTATTACTAATTTTTAAAGGTCAAAAACATTTTCTGGAATTTTTAAACAGAGAGGAAAAGGGGTTTTTCAGAAAAAGAGCGGCTGACGTCAGCATGACGTCAGCCTTCCAGGGTTAACGGGCCGCAAAGAAGGCCGGATGCGGCTCGCCGGGCCGTGGGCGGCCCAGCGGCCTCCCATCCACTCGCTAATGGGTTTCGGCCCAACTCAAGTCAGGCGTCAAAGCCCACCTTTCAACTTCACTAGTCTGATTTATGCCCCTCTACTACAACCCGCATCGGGCCGACGGCTCGCTAAAGAAAAGGTAGTTGGGCTCAAAGCCCAGTTCCAGCCGGCGGCCCGTTTCCCAGGAGAAAGGCGATCAGAGTCCAGTTTACCCCCTCCAGAACTTATTCCGCGCTGGGCCGGCGGTCTGCTACCCCATAGCCGGGCTTAGGGTCCAACACTGGCCGGCGGCCCACTTCCGTATCTAAACCAGCTCGACCCACCATGCCCCGCAGGTGCTCGACGAAACGACCCGGCGGCGCCGCGATCGCGCGGAGCGCCGCCGGCGCTCGGCTCGGAGCCTCTCGCCCCGGTTCGACACCCTCTCGGCCGACACGCACGGCCTTGGCCCGGCACTCGGGGTGTGCCCGCCGCTCGGTGCTCGCACCCGTGCTCCCGCGCGCGGCGGGCGGCGCGTCGTTCCGGTGGCCGGACACGATGCCGCCGCCGCGCGCGCGTCACGCGCGCGACGGCTCCCCGTTCTCTCCACCTCGCACGAAAAACACGGGTCGAAGCCCGGTTCACAAGTTCGGCCTTGCGCCCCCGCCTCAAACGCCCGGCCATCAACGGAGCGGCGCCACGGCCGGGACGCCGCGACGCGCGTTCGGGCCCCGGGTTCGACGGCGCGGCGCGACACGACGCGCGTTCCCTACTCCCCACCTGCACACGAGGCTTGGCACGAAGGCCAGCTCACAGGCAAAGCATCTCACAGCGATGCGCCTCCACGCTTGAGGGCAACAACACAGAAAGGAAACAAGGGAGGGGAAAAGAGATGGGGATGGCCGCGGTGCTCACGGTGGGGCGTAGGTGTAGGCGTGGCCGGCTCGTCGATGGTGCGGCGTTGCTGCTCCGGCGTGGTAGTCGTCCTCTCGGTGAAGCGGTGTTCACGCCGATGCGTTCCTTCCCCCGGCTCGTCGTCGCGGTCCGTGCTTGCGCGCTCCTCGGTTCCCGGCTCGCCCTCCGACACGAACGGCGCCTCCCTCCTCGCACACGGACGGCGCCTCACGAACACGTTCCTCCTCCGCAGCGCGCACCGCGCGGCGCGCGCGGACTCCCACCTCGCCTCCCCCTTCCCCGGCTTGTCCTCCTCCTTCCTTCCCCCGGTGGCGGCTCGGAACGGGGCAAAAACCCCCAAAGCGGGTGGTTGCGAGGCCGGCCTACCCCCCCGCCCTCCTTTTGAACTTGCGCCGCGGAATCTCGAGGGGGAAAAACCCCGTGTTGCCCCCGGTCCGCCGCCGTCCCGGCCGGATGGCGGCCGCGGCCTCGCGCCGCCCGCCTCGGATGCCAAGGGAATAAGGGCGGCGGTGTCTTTTCTCTTTTCCCCGCGGTCGCCCCCGGGTCCGCGTGCACACGTCGGCCTTGGCGTGCGCGCCGGCCCGGTCGGCCCCGGCCGCGCGCGCCTCCCCCGCGCGGGCTGGCGCGGTCGAACCGGCGGCGCGAGGCGGCTTGGTGTCTGGCTAGCTGACGCGGGTGAAGGGGAGAGGGGACGAGAGGATAAGGAGGATCCGGAGCTGACCGGTGGGTCCGCTCCCGCAGCGACACCAGCACGCGCAGGAGGTAGAACGCGGTGGCTGACTCGCGGGTCCCGCATGTCAGCGAGCACGGCGGGACTGCCCGCGGGCTCGGAGAATTCGCTAGGCCGGCCGGGCCGCTAGTTAGCTCGGGTTGGGCCGGGCCGCTATGCGAAGGCAAAGGAATGCCGCCCAAGTTCCGTGGCCGGACCTTGACTAGTTAAAAGCTAGTTTAGGGTTGAAAAAGGGTTTGAATTTGAATCCCAATCAAATCCAAACTACACACAAAAGAGCTCCAAATAAACCAAGGAAAAACCATCTCACTTGCTATACCATATTTTAAGTATAATTTTTATAAATAGGATAAATTAGTGGAGAATTTGGTAAGAGGTTAGCAATTTGGCTAAAAATTCGGTAGCACCCAAATGCAAACAAAGAGTTTTAAATTTTCCGCAAAATTCACACACCTAGATTCCCGGGTTGTTACACAATGAGCTCCTGATCACCCCTACTTGGCGCTAACTGGCATAGTTTGAGACCTAGACAGCTCGGCAAGGGGGCGACCCAAGCGGTTGTAGGTTGATTGGAGGGGATCGAGAACTAAGAGCGTAGGTGGTAGTTCACGGATGGAACTCGGAACACGGAGAGACTATTTCAGGCCTCCGAAGAGTAAAACCCTACATCCAGTATGGGGTGGAATTATGTGTGGAAGGGAAGTCCCCTCGAATGGAGCTCCAGGGCGCCTTATATGGTCAATGGGCTAGGGCTTCCATTCGAGGTCGGTCGACCCTCGTCGGGGTCAGTTACAAAATAGGAAGGTCATCCTCCTTAATTACATGCTGCATCACGCGATCTGTGGACCTACAGGCAGCACTGAGCCGCGACCTGCGAATGAGTCTTGTGCCACAAGCCTGACGGATCCCCCGGTATCTGGATAAGGTCTTTTGTAGTCGTCCAAGGTTACCGGGGTTGTGGATAAGGTCTCCAGGCCCACTTGCAGGTCGGCGGGGCTTCTTGCAGGTCGAGTCCACTTGAGAGGGACCCCTGGGACCCTGGTCGGTGGAGACCCACGAGTACCCATGTCTCTCACCTTCTTGTTATATTCTCTAGCAACTCGCCTTTTGTCCTTCTCAATTGATTCCAAAGCCTCCATTCGCTTGTTGGTCACTTCATCAATGTTATCCATCATCAAAGTGTAATATGTATCAACATCGATCATTTGGCTTTGCAAGTCTATATGAGCCTAGATTCACCTCAACAGGAAAAATGATATCTTGACCATACACAAGCTCAAAAGGAGTAACCTTAGTAGCAACATGTCTAGAAATGTGATGAGCTCATAAAGCCTCAGATAATACCTCATGCCACCTTTTAGAATTATCCTCCATCTTTTTCTTAATAAGCTTAACTAAAGTTTTATTACTAGACTTGGCTTGACCATTAGCTTGAGCATAATAAGGAGGTAAATTGAGCAACCTAATACCATAGGAATTGACAAAATCATGCACCTCTTTAGCCACGAATGAAGTACCTTGCTCTGTAGTTAAAGTATGCGGAATACCAAACCTATGTATGATATGCTCTGTAATAAACCCAGTTACCTCCTTGTGTATCATTTTCTTGAGACGGATTGCTTCAGTCCACTTGGTAAAGTAATCAATATCCACAACCACAAAGCAATGCTCTTTAGCTGACGAAGAATTTATCTTGCCAATGAAATCCAATCCCAAACCTCTGAAAAGCCAAGGCTTCATAATTGGATGCATCAATGCAGCAGGCACTAGCTGAACATCTCAGTGATTTTTACACTCTTCACACCCTTTATAATACATGAAACAACCGGCTATCATATTAGGCCAATAAAAGCGAGCTCTCTTAAGGAGCCACATCATCTTGGGAGCCGATTGATGAGTACCACAAACTCCTTCATGAACCTCTGCCATAGCCAATCTCGCTTGATTAGGTCCTAAGCACTTCAGAGGTAAATCATCCGCTGTTCGATGATATACTTCATCATTGTCCAAAATAAACTTAAGTGCCCACTGCCACACTTTTCTATCACTTTTAGAATCCTGCAAATACTTAATCATATGTGTGCTCCAATCCTCCACTTCGTCCTCAACATTTTTAGAAGAAATGGTGGCCGAAGTGGGGTTGCCCTCCCCCCCGAGGGGCGGTCTGACCGGCCCGAGGGGGCGGTCTGACCGGGGGTCCCGGTTTGACTGGTAGGAGGAGGCGGTGGACCGGCTCCTCCAGGACGTAACCCTCGGCTTCGCTAAACATCGGTTTTCGTTTCTGAAAATTTCTTTTCTGAACATTATAACTAGATACTTGCTGAGCCAGATCATTACCTTCGGATTCTCCTCTCGTGGCACATGATAGATCACAAATTCATCCATGCAAGATAGGATGTCTAAGCATTTATCAAGATAAGCATTTAAAGAACCATTTAGACATTGTCACACCTTGATACTTGTTGTACCACCAGCAAAGAATCACCATAAGCTTCCACATGCTTCACTCCTATGTCATGTAAAATTTGTAGTCCAAACAAGAGAGCATCATACTCAATTTGATTATTAGTGCATTTACAATCCAACAGGCTAAGGGCTTCAAAAACAGCTCCATTAGGTGAAATAATAATGTTCCCAACACCACAACCACTTCCACAAGCCGATCCATCAAGTTGCTTATCAATTCTGTGTTCAACAATAAAGTCGGCTACAATTTGACCTCTCATTGATTTTATTGATTCACAATGCAAATCATATTCAACAAACATTAGCCCATTTGCCAACTCTACCACTTAGAATGGGTTTTTGCAACATGTATTTAATTATGTTGGTTTGGCATGCAACATAACAAGTGCTGGATAATAAAAAATGCCTTAACTTGGTATAGGCATAATATAAAAATAAAGATAACATTTCAATTAAAGTGTACCTCGCTTCATCGTCCAACAATCTTCTACTTTCATAAGCAACAACATACTCCTTGCCATCTGTCTGTTGAGTCAAAATAGCTCCAATCACACTTTGCTCCGCCGCAATATAAAGCTGGAATGGAACACCACTCTTAGGTGCTTGAAGAATGGGTGGTGAAGTCAAGTAGCTCTTAATCTCATCAAAAGCATCTTGTTGTTTTGGCCCCCAACGGAACTCAACTCCACTTTTCAACCAAAGTAAAGGAGTAAAAGCATCAACCTTCCCGAACAAGTTACAAATGAATTGCCTCAAGTAGTTAACCTTGCCCAAGAATCTCTACAACCCTTTTTTACAAGTAGGAGCTTGAACCTTTTTAATCGACTCAATTTTTTTAGGATCAATCTCCACACCTTTCTCATGCACAATGAAACCCAAAAACTTGTCAGCCGACACCCCAAAAGCACATTTGAGTGGATTCGTCTTTAAACCATACCGACACATTTTTTCAAATGAAAGTTCCGAATCGGCTAAATGGGAATTTAAACCAGCCGATTTAACAACAATGTCATCAATATAGACTTCTACGATTATACCAAGAAAGTCATGAAAAATCAAGTTCATAGACTTTGATAAGTAGCACCAGCATTTTTCAAACCAAAAGTCATGAATATTCACTCAAATAATCCTACAAATCCTAGACATATGAAAGCTGTTTTGGAGATATCCTCTTCGGCCATAAAAAATTTAATTGTAACAAGCATTACCATCAAGAAAACTAAGTACTCTATGTCCAGATGTAGAATTAACAAGAAACTCGGCTATAGGCATAGGATATTCATCTTTAGGAGTAGCCTTATAAAGGTCCCTAAAGTCAATGCAAACACAAAGCTTCTTTGTTCCTTTTTTCTCAACAGACACAATATTAGAGATCCAATCAGCATATCGACAAGGCCTAATAAACTTAGCATTGAGGAACCGATTGATTTCCTCTTTCACTCACTCATAAATATCAGGATTAAAATTCCTACAGGGTTGTTTATAGAGCTTAAACCAGGTTTAATAGGTAAATGATGCTCTACCAAATCATGACTTACACTAGGCATTTCATTATAATTCCAAGCAAAGCAGTCGACATACTCCTTTAACAACTTTATTAATTCAAGCTTAAAAGTAGGATCAAGATTCTTGTTTACAAAATTCGGCTTAGGTACAGTGCCATCACCAATATCTTCCTCCTCAAGAGGATCCGCCGACGTAAACCCTTGTCCTAACTTGCCCAAATCATCAAGATCCTCAATAGCTTCACACGTATCTTTCTTATGCACCCGAAGTGATCAATCCTTTGCTGCAACCACTCTTTTGTTGAACTCATTAAGTTACATAAAGTGATTTAGCCGATTATTAAATAGCTTTATGACAGCAGGAATGAAGCCATCGTGGAACAACTTACAAACTCATAATTAGACAAATCTAAGCCAGATAGACATTTTACATCATCATGCACACTTATAGAATGACTATTAGCTACAACCACACAAGCAGAATTATCACCATGTACTACTTCTACCTTATCATCTATCCATTGTATTAAAATTTGGTGCAAGGTATGTAGAAGGAACACATTTATTTGCATGAATCCAATCACGACCAAGGATAAGATTGAAGTTACCTTGCGTCTCAACGACGAAAAAAGCCGTGGCGAGCGTCTTGCTTCCAATAGTGAGCTCCATGGAGATCATGCCTTTAGCCCCTATCTGCTCACCTCCTCCTACTCCACTAACAATCATGTTGGTCTTGATCAGCTCCTCATCTGAACCTCCAAGCGTCTTGATAGAGAGTATGACACCAAGTTGACAATTGCACCTCCATCCACCAGCACACGAGAGATAGGCTTCCCATTGATGTCAGACTCTTTGCAGCCAAGTATCTCTGGATGCCTCTACACTCCATATGTTCAAGATAAACCTTATTTTGTTAGCTTCATCATTGATCGTTTTGACCACTACATAAGACCTCTTCATGCGATGCACTTTTCAGGATCCTACTAGGTATCATCGGATACTGGAAATTGTTGATTTGAGGCCTTTTTGAGGTCGGCACGCCTACAAGGCCTCCTTGAGGTCGGCCCTACCATACTCCTTGCAGCTATGCTCGAAGATCTGGGTGTCTCTACACTTGGTTTGATGAAGACCATGACTAAGTTTTCTTCTCTTTTCTAAGCATCAAACCAGCCATGCTGCCTGCTTCAATGCTCGGGGACTACTCTACGAATGCATCTTCGACACCCTCTTATTTTCTTCGTCGTAACGACCTGCTAGGAAACCTATTTCTCACCACGTCGTTACTCAACCTGCTTTTTCTTCTCTTTTTTGCATCATCATACCAGCCATCTTGCCCTCCACGATGCTCAAATACTACTCTATGAGTGTATCTTTGATGCCCTCTGAATTTTTTCATCGTCCTTTCGATTTATTGGAAGTCTGCTTCCTATAGGTCGTTACTGGACCTCGCTTCGTTCGGCAAGACTACAAACAAGTCGGCTGCTAAGCTGATTTGTTTCTCTTTCTTTTTGGACCGACGTGCACGCTATTCGACCTGTTAATAGCTCCATGAGTTCGTCATGACCTTCTAAGGTTGTTGCGCCTACACATCGCTCGGTGGCTTGTGTGACATGGGTACCCCTGGGTCCGCACCGACCAGGCTCACGACCGTCCCCGACAAGTGGGTCTGACCTACCAGAAGATTCGCCGATCTGTCAGTAGGCCTGTTTGACCTGACATGTGGGCTCGAAGACGAGAAGACAACTTGGCGTGCAAGACAAGGCAGCCCAGATGAATTAAGGCAGCTCGGATAAGCTTTCCATGTTGTAACTGACTAGAGATAGGATTCCCTGTTGTAACCGACCTGGACTCCGGTCCACCAACCTTGTCCGTCACCCAATATAAGGTGGGCAAGGGCATCCTCCCGGGAACATCCCGCAGAAAGCCAACACATCGGCACCTGTAATCTAGACCACCACCTGAGATCGAAGCAATACAAACCGAAGAACTAGATGTAGGGTTTTAATCTCCTGAGGCCCGACCCAGTACAAAATCGTCTTATCCTTGTGTCTCATCGTAATTTTCGTGTGCTACACTAGCATAACCATGCGTTCTTAGCTCCCGATCTCCCCGCCGAAATACTAAACCATAGGGATTAACACCCCCGTGGGCTGTCCAGATCTCACCATCTGACAACAAAGCATGTGTTTCCTGTAGTAGTTATCAATGACATGCTTCTTCACACTATGTAAGACACACACTTTAGAGATGCTTATTTAGAGTCAAAGGAGACACGTAAAAAACGTGTCTCTAAGTTTGCGTCTCTAATGACAAGTCATAGGAGACGCGTTTTTCACACGACTCCTTTGAGGGGAGTCAAAGGAGACGTGTTTTTACCAACACGCATCTCTAATGACCCCCCTCAAAGGAGACGCTTGTTTTAAACCCACGTTTCCTATGTGTCATTAGAGACGCATTTTACCAACTCGTGTCTCCTTTCAAAGAGTCATTGGAGACACTTATTGGCAACAAGGGTCTCCTTGATAAATAAAAAAATAAAAAAATAAAACAACAAAAATTACAAACAAATCCCTCCTCATTTACTACTACGTGTCTTTTACAAACAGGTCCTTGATTACTAAATGTATTTTTACAAATAGCTCCCTAGAGAAATCACAAATTACAACGCATGCATCATGACACACCCTCTAGGGGCTAAACCACATCAGATCTTGAAGACTTTTACAAAAAGATTCCTAGAGAAATAGAAAAATACACCAAATGGCTCAAGACATCCTCCAGAAAGCTAAAGCGCAAGGCTGCATGATCTGAGCAATTTTAACAGTCTCTGAAATGATGTAGCAAGCAGCAATACAGACCTCATCACCAGTCAGTGAATGATTTAGCCCAATTCACTAATAATATCACGTAAACATGTATTTCAATCTCTTCTTGTGAGTCTGCAAATTCAGAAACTTTCTAAGCACACTGCATTTCACAAGTAGGGCTCCAAAATCAAGTCTTGGTATAAACAAATATGTAGTACAGTAGGTCAAATTCTTTTTAATTCAAATTCACAACATGAGCATTTAATCATAAAATCATCTGAAGAAATAGGAAATTACACCACATGCCTCAAAACACATCCTACAGCCTTCCATTTCAAAAGTACTACACACTAAATTGTTTGGCACATTTGAACACTAGTGTTATTTTGTCAATATTACCAGATATCAAATAAAGAGATAAAAGCACTCACTGTTGCTGGAAGGCCATGTCAATCTGCACTTCCAGAGGCTTCAGAGCAACAGCCTCAACAAAGTGAAGGTTTTGGTCCCTGAAATTGTTGCACACCAGTAGCAAGTTAACACACTTTGTGTTGGGGAAGAAAACAAAATGCAAGCAGATATAGATGTGTCCAGGTATCTAATTACCTTGCCAGCTTCATCGCAAGGTAAAGGAAGAGCTTCTCGAAGTTGTAATTGCTCTTAGCAGAAATCTCATAGTACTGCATGTGTTTGAATGCTCTACAAAATGCAAGCAGATCTAGATGTGCCCAGGTATACCTTGTCGGACAGAAGTTCAACAAGCAATTAGCAGCAAACTGTAACAGTTTAACTTGTTGAATGGCAAACAATAATAATTTTAAATCTGTAATGGAAAAAGTGATGAGACTGAGCAAAAGTGATGAGACTCATCAATTAAGATGCAAGTATTTGTTAATCATTTGACTCAATCAGAATGTAATTCATGGTCTCACCAGCATGCAAGTATGGTTGACTAGCAGCTAATTGTTGGCTTCTACCTGTGGATCTTGTATTTGATAGCAAGGAATCTGAAATAAAATAAAAGAACACAAACAATAATCAAAGATTCAGACTTCATAAAGAAATTATTTGCTAATCCTCTTCATAAGAAACAGAGGAATCAAGAACCTGCAGCATATGTCCTGTTCAAAAAATCCAAGTACAAAAAGTTTTCTGAAATAGCATAAGGCTAGATCATTATACTAGTATTATTTTGTTATCTCCAGAAACAGTTTTGCATTCTTGTACAAAATGGCATATAGGTTGTAAGGCTTAGATGAAAGTCGCAGTTAAGCTGTCATATTCAGAAAAAAAGGCATATGTGCATCACATATAGCTATGACGATCACTGACTTGCTAAATCTGATCATGATCAAGTTGTGCTGCTATTCAGAATATTTGGAGCTTAGGCAATCACACACACCTCTTTCCATGTTTTTCTCTCTTTTCAGTTTTAGCCCAATTTCAAACTTTTAATTTGTTGCAATGTCTAACAACACAGCCTCAATTATTAAATAGTGTAAATTAGGTATAAACTGATCTAAAAAAGACAGAGTACTAGGTGCCGACAAAATGAATCGTATAATTGATTCTTAACCTTTCTATCCCCAGAAAAAAAACAATCCATGGACAAGATATATCTGGGTGGATATTTTCTACCTTTTTATTATTGTTGTTCATCCTACTCATTTCCCTCCTTTTTTTCTCAGAAATGAATTTCTTTTTGTTTGCATGTGCCCAAACAGTACCGATGATGGGCAAAGAAAGATTAGAGCATCGCTTGAGCTCTAATTAAGCTACTAATAACTAAGCTCGCACAGTCGTCAAGCAAAAAGAGATGCTAATAACCGAGCAAGCAAGCAGCAGATCGAGAAGCTAAACAAATAAAAGAAGAGAAAGCAGGACAGGAGGCGTTGGTCGGGTGCATGCTTGCAAAGCAGGACAGGAAGAGAAATCACAGCTACTTGTCAGATTCTTATTCAATTGATCAAATCTAGTTCAGTCCACACACTATATCTCCCAAACTGTAAAAGTGCACTGATCTGCTCAAACATGGTTACAGTAAACAATCTGGGGGAAAGCACAAGTAAATTTTGGGACCAACAATTTGGATGGCCTCGTAGCCAATCAGCAGGATCCCTAGCCCAAACCCTAGATCAGAACCGAAATCAATTTGGGGAAAGCACGTGAAGGAAGAGACGGAGGGAGGCCTGACCTGAGCATGAGGATGGCTGGCAAGAGATAGCCGTCGGGGCTGGTAGCTGGGCACGTCTCGGGTGTTGATTGTTGATCCAAATTCATTGCAAAGAGGCAGGCTAACTTCTGACGAAGCGTAGAGGAGGCCCGCTGGAGGCTAAGGCCGGAGATTGATTCATTCTACTTCTTGTAAGCCACCGCCGCTGGCGTTTGTAACTGGACTCTGATCTACCACTATTGGATTACAAGACGAGGTTCTCGTTGTGGCATGACACGCACGCTATAGAATGTGAGATATATAAGAGGGGTGTCCAGAAATCTGATTTCTCTCAGCACACTTGATGCAGAAGGATTTAAATACTCTAGTTCAGGTGGAGTTTTGAAGGTATCAAAAGGTTCCCTTGTTTGTTTGGTAGGTGATATGAATTCTGCTAAGTTATATGTCCCTCGAGGTAGTACTTTACATGGTTCTATTTCCGCTGCAACTACTATTACTGATGATAAACCTTGTGAGACTAACCTTTGGCATATGCGTTTTGGACATATGAGTGAACTTGGTATGGCAGAATTGATGAAGAGAAACCTACTGAAGGGTTGTACGCTGAGTGGCAAGAAGTTGTGTGAGCACTATATTTTCGGGAAGCATAAAAGGGTAAAGTTTAATACCATTGTACATACCACCAAAGGTACTCCTGATTATGTGCATGCTGACTTACGGGGTCCTTCTCGTAAGCCTTATAATGGTGGTGCTCGTTACATGCTTACTATTATTGATGACTAATCTAGAAAAGTATGGCCTTACTTTCTGAATAATAAAGATGATATCTTTGCTGCATTTAAAGATTGGAAAGTGATGATAGAAAGGCAAACTCATAGAAAGGTGAAGGTGCTTCGTACTGATAATGGTGGAGAATTTTGTTCTACAGCATTTAATGATTATTGCAG
This sequence comes from Cenchrus americanus, assembly GCA_947561735.1. Classification (NCBI taxonomy): domain Eukaryota; kingdom Viridiplantae; phylum Streptophyta; class Magnoliopsida; order Poales; family Poaceae; genus Cenchrus; species Cenchrus americanus. Next base: position 12,079,436 of record OX387239.1, read on the forward strand.
GCAGGAAGGCATTGTCAGGCACCACACCATACCATATACTCCTCAGCAAAATGGTGTGGCTGAGTGCATGAACAGGACCATCATCTCCAAGGCCCGTTGCATGCTGTCCAACACTAAGATGAACAAGCGTTTCTGGGCTGAAGCTGCTAACACCGCGTGCTACTTGATAAATAGGTTGCCTTCTATCCCACTTGATAAGAAAACACTATTGAGGTATGGTCTGGCACACCCGTTGATTATTCACAGTTGAAAGTTTTTGGATGCACTGCTTATACTCATGTTGATAATGGAAAATTAGAGTCTAGAGCTATTAAATGTCTTTTTCTTGGTTATGGTTCTGGAGTTAAAGGATATAAGTTGTGGAACCTCGAAACAATAAAGACTTTTATGAGCATGAGTGTTGTTTTCAATGAATCTACGATGTTTTATGAGAGTTTGACCTCAGGTCATGTTGCAGATAATTTTGGTAAAGAGCTGCAGCATATCAGCGTGCAGGTGGAGCATGTGGATGATGAGGAAGGTGTGCAGGTGCAACAACATGTGCATGATGATACAAGTGTACAGGTGGAGCCGCCCGTGGATGACGAGGAAAATGAAGCTGTTGATAATGAGGCTCATGATGATGTTCAACACTTAACCCCTATTTTGCAGCTAGATGAGGATTTTCCTATTGCTACTCGCAAGTCTAAGAGGGGTTGTGGAGGACCACGTCGTCTTATTGAGGAGTGTAACATGATTTATTATGCTTTGAGTTGTGCTGAACAGGTTGATAGCAGTTATGAGCCAGCCACATATTCTGAAGCCATTACTTGAAGTGACCGTGAGAAGTGGACTGTAGCTATGCAGGATGAGATGCAGTCTTTGGAGAAGAACTGCATGTGGGATGTTGTTCCTTTGCCTAAGGGTAAGAAGCATGTTCACCGCAAGTGGATCTACAAGAGAAAGGAGGGTTTATCTCCTAGCGAGCCTCCAAAGTATAAGGGAAGGTTAGTTGCTAAAGGCTTCATCAGATTCCTAGTGTTGATTATAATGATGTGTTCTCTCCAATTGTTAAGCACAGTTCGATACACCCTTTCTTTAGTATTATTGCTGCACATGATCTTGAGCTCGAGCAGTTAGATGTGAAGACTGCATTTTTACATGGAGAGCTTGAGAAGGAGATTTACATGGACCAGCCTGAGGGAGGCGTCGGTGGCGGCGAGGCGCCGAGTGGATAAGGTTTCGGCCTTTCGAGGGGTGCGAGTAGACGCGAGATTGGGTTGGGAAAGGAGCGGACACGAGAGTGCGAAACGAAGTATGAGTCCGAGTTACTCACGGGAGACGCATTTTAGGTGTATGCATCTCCGTTCATCACTCGCAAAGGAGATGCGTTTCACCAAGACGTTTCTCCTACAACTGAAGAACTCAAAGGAGACGCGGGTTGATAAAATGCGTCGCCTATGTGTATACATAGGAGACGCGTATTGAACATGTAACTTTTTACAAACTTATAGGAGACACTTGTTATTAACACATGTCTCCTACAAGTCATTGGAGACGCATTTTAAAACCGCGTCTCTAATGATGGTGTCTTGTTTCTTTGTTTCTTACATAGTGTCATGCTAGTACAGATATTATGCCTTCAAGTTGGTCATTGTTTTCAAGCCCTTTAGTTATTCATGGTTTTCAAGATGGTCATTGTTTTCAAGCCCTTTAGTCCACAAGTCGTTTAGGAAGTTATATATCTATATTTTTATGAAAGTAATTTTCAAGATAAATCTATTTATATGACTTTCACATTTTCAAACTCAATGACATATAAGTTATTCATGGTTTATGTTCCTAATGATTGACTCAAACGTTATCCAAAACAACTACTAATACTAAACCAGAGGGAGTAACTATGCAGGTGGCGATTCAGCCATGACTAGTTTGACATCTTTTCAATAAAAATTGTTAGGTGCGTGACATTAATCTCTCATTACACACATTCATTATTCATAACCATTTATTCAAATTAACTCATAGTGTCGAGAGATAACTCATTAGGCATGAGATTGATGTCTTGACCAGTAGTTGGAAAATTCACTGGTGGTGGAGGGAGAGACATGTTCTTTGTTTGTCCATCCTCTACAATAAACACTGCTGCCATGCCCATTGATAGATGAAACTCATAGTGGCAATGCATGAACCATACCCCTGTAGACCATAAAAGGCAACACGTTAGTTTTTGGCACCAAGAGGTTCTTTGGTACATGAAACTTAGACAAACAAAGTGCTGGGTGCGAATTGGTAAAACACTATCAGAGGAATTCAAGTCTCGTGGGATGCCAAGTATAAATATATTTTTACTTGAAGGTTAAACAAACTAAATATGCTTTCCAATATACGGCTTTCCAAGATTATTTATCCAAGTTAAGATAGGGCCAGTCTCCACATAAGATTTTCGAACATGAAACTAGCATTCAATTTTTTTACGTACCCGGATTGTTGGCGACAAATCGAATGGCGATCCACCCAAGATTCGGGACGAGCACAGTATTCTTCACTGCTGGATTAACCAGGTTGTACGTGGCCACGTCCTTCTCTGGATCAAAGTTGCCACGCCCTTGTGCAAGCACAAACATGTCATGCCCATGTAGGTGCATTGGATTAGAATCACCCTGTAGCATCGATGTGCTCTGAAAGACTATCTCCACCACGGCACCGTGTCGGAACCTCCGGACCAGCGTCGTCTTGTATGTCGGCTCTAGCATCATCTCTTTGTGTCCGAAAGGGATCAGGGATTCATCGGTGAAGTTGTACAACAATGGTGGCGCCGCAAGAAGTTCTTCTGTCGTGCTGTTGATGAGGCCGGTGTGGTAGTAGTGCGCTTCCAGCAGTGGCGAAACCGTGGGGTGGAGGAAGGAGATGTTGTTCATCGTCGCCACTAACATGTCCTCAGTACTGTTGCCCCTCTTACAGGTAACCTTGCCTTGCCTGCAGATGCTACCAAGGCCAAGCACGACGAAGAGGTGCTCATCGACTTGTTGCTCGACTGGAAGTTGTTGCCCAGCTTCTTGGTGGTGCAGGCTGGTCAGATTTCTGTGGAAGTAGAATGTTGTAATTGTGTCATGTATGCTAGGCATCTTAGGCATCATCGGCGCTTCACCGGACGGATACCCTCCTTGTTGTTGTTCTTCTTCTGTACCCTGGCTGACCTTGTACCGCACGATCCCCCTGGTCGTGTACTCCGGCGTCTGGGTGTCCGGCAATGGCGCTTGATTGGGTAGGGCGACCATGTAGTACTGGCCGGGGGGTGCATTGGCGACGAGCAGGGCATCGACTGTCTCGCCAGCTGAGATCGCGATGACATCGGTGGTGAAGGGGGTGACGTAGTTAGCGTCGGCAGCAACCACCGTGAACTGGTGCCCAGCGATCTTAAGATAGAACTCGGAGAAGAGGCCGGCATTGATTATTCGGAGAAGGTAGGTTTCGCCAGGCTCAACGTCCAGAACGTATCCTTCTTTCGGGACACCTGAAAGTTGAATTGATGAAGCTCGTTTCCTCAGACCAATTGATATATTGGTTCGGACATGGACAAATATCCAATAGAGTTTTCACCAAAATGGCTATTTAATCATGCTAAACTGCCATTCTAAACAGCTATTTGATCTCGCTCACTTTCTTACTAAAATTTCTATTAAGACTGAGGATTGCAATAAAATAGAGGTTAATTATGCTAACTTTCCATTGATTACCTGAGCAATTGAAGAGATCTCCAACCAAGCCATTGACTGTGGATGCACTAGCATAAGACAGAAAGATGCCCTTCGTCATATTCCAAGCCATCTCTGCAAGGTTCTCCTCCCACCAATCCCCTGCAATCATCAAGACCATTTCCCATCTTGTAGTTATACTTACGAAACAATTGCAAAATCGAACACAATCCAAATCCCATAGGACATGACATACTTATTTTTCTTCAAAATGCGGCTAGTAGATTAAACAATAAAAAGACTTGCACATGGTGGTTAAGGTTTCCGCCCGGTATCGTAAACAATAAAAATCTGAAAGGTTCACAAACCTATGATAACTGGGACCTCTTTACGAGGCTTGGGAAATGGATATGAGTCAGCCCCATGCTTTGGCCGGATGATGAATGCGCCATGGACAGATGCCCGTAGGCCAGGGACGTGAGCATGCCACCACAGGGTGCCTCGCTGCCCGACCACAGTGAACTGGTAGGTGAAGTTTTTGTTCGGAAGGATAGGGTATTGGGTGATCATAGGCACCCCATCAGCCCAGCAGTTTCGAAACTGCTTTATTCCATGCCTGCATCAGGAACCACAAAATGCATTTAAGTAATAATCAGAAATAGTAATAGTAATAGTAATAATATTACTTTTTAAATAACATTGTAGTTAACCGAAAGTGGTGATTTAAGTTTTTAATCACAAGGGCTATAAATTACATAGTTAATCGTTAGAAATTAGTCAAATCGACATAGTTTATAAGGGGGGTCCAAATTGCAATGGCGAAGAACAACTGTGAGATTGAACTCAGACTGGACACATCAAATAAAAATAATATAATAGTCCGCATTGAGAAAAGCAATGAACACCACCATATCAAGGGAGTATATAAGAACTAATCCTTTCCTAGGATAACAAACAACAACGGGCAACATTGAGCGAGCAATTACTGTTGGCTCCCTTGGTTCACTAGTGTTTTCTTATGTCACAGTTTCCGTAGAAGTGAAAGATTTTTAAGTAGTCATAAACAAGTTATTTTGAACAAAAGTAACTTCCTCCCTCTCACTGTGCGAGGGTTGAACCATCAATAGTGATCAAAATTTTATTGAATTCAATATACGAGCATAAAAATATTAGAAAACAAATGCAGACCCATAGACCACCTCCAAACTACTGAGAGTGCACGTGACAAGTCAAGTATTTTTTTTCATGGAAAATACACACATTCGTGTCCCCAGGAATCATACATAATTACTATTGATTTCTTTTATTTATTGCTTTTTTTTATATAATTACTCTTTTGCTATAGTGCACCTGGGTGCATTCAGTATACAGAATGCACCCACCCTTGTTGCAACTAGGTTTGCTCCAGTTGCAACTGGGGCTCATTCTGGTTGCAATTTGTTCACGTCGGGTTGCAACTAGGAGTCTAGTTGCAATTGGTTCGTGTCCAATTGCAGTAGAGTCAGATTCGTTGTAATTAGTTCCGTCGAGTTGAAATCAGTGTAGTGTCACAGTTGCAATCAGTTAGTCTCTTTGTTGCAATTCGTTCGCGCCTAGTTGTAGTTCGGCTGGGTCTGGTTGCAATTGGTTCGCGTTGAGTTGCAATTGGTCCGTCAAGTTGCAATTGGTTCGCGTCGAGTTGCAATTGGTTCAGCTGCGAAGTTGCAAACGCAGGGTCTGTGCATTTGCTATACAGAATGCACCTGGGTGCATTTTAGTATCACCCTATATATATATATATATATATATATATATATATATATATATATATATATATATATATATATATATATATATGGTATGTCTAGATACTTGGCAAAAGTTATGTATATAGAAAATAAAAAACAAATAGTAATTATGAACGGAAAGGAGTACAATCATATCCATCTGTCACATGTGGTCCTCATTTTTGTATCTCATACATCATTTTGTTGGTAGCAATAAGAGTTTACTCCTTTTTGATCTATATTTTTCAAAAATCGGGATGACTTTAATATATACATATAAAATGGCTTCACTTATTAACGATTGCATATGACTTTCCCCCCAAATATATATATATACCTAAAAATGGCTTCACTTATTAACGATTGCATATGACTTTCCCCCCAAATGATTCCCTAAACAATCTAGCCATGGAAGAAATGGACGGTCTACCTTAAAAGTTTCAATGTATAATATGACCTGTGTGGAAAAATGAACTTATTCTTATGCCATATCATCGCTTACCAGTGGATCGTCATGTTGTAAGGTGACCGGTTGACGACATGAACGGTCACCGAGTCTCCTTCTGTGATCTCAATGGTCGGCCCCGGGAGCTGCCCGTTCACCACGGTCACAAGAACCTCCTTGCACAGGCGCGTCATCTTCGTCTGATTCACCTGCATATGTACAGTATTTTCAAAAGAAATCGAGCACAAGCGACGAGTTGTGCCCGGATTTGATAAAAGTACGATCTAATTCAGGATCTGTGCGCAAACTTACGACAAATGTGTGCTCGACGGATGCCGCACACGCCAGTGGTGTGGTGGTGGAGAGGAAGATGACGGCTACTGCCAGAGCCATGGCAGCAGCAAGAAGGCTCCGGCTATCCATGCTCGCCATGGCTGCTAGCTTTGCTCCGTAAAGCACTAGCTACTTCAGTGTTGGCAACATCCTTTTCCGATGGAGCTGAGTGCTGCAGTTACGTTTATCAGATACAGTATGGGGGATCTGAGCATACAGATTCTTTATTAAAGTTCACGATAATCAATGTCGCATTCATTAATGGTTCTGCGTATCTCGATCATGTGAATCTCGTCGTTTGTGTTGAATATAGTGACGGTGGAACTAATTCAGTGTCACCCTACCAACCAACATTTCAACATTGTTTACTAATTTGTATTACTGTTTTTTTATAAAGCATCTATATTACCGCTGATACATTGTTGCACGACCATGTGTAGGGACGCATTCACCTATCACCGGTGAAAAACCTAAGCTTTAGTTCCAATTGGTAAGAGGCAAAGTCGGAACTCATTCTAGACGAAAGATCTCCTTTGTCCAGGTTATTTAACTAAAAGGGACCTACCAACCAAGATTAAATAAATTCCGAAAAAGCCCTGTAACAGCCAATGCCACCATGCATCTGGCCACCCCAGTGCGTCAGTGTGCTTCAGATCCAGCTCTGCCATGACCACCACCTTCTCAAGGTCAACTACTCCACCACAGCACATGAGTTTAGGTTCATCTCATAGAGCATAGACAGGTAAAATTCGCTTAAGAATCACACAAGTTCCATTTGGTTCACAACAAACACAATCATAATCAATCATTTACAAATAGAGGGGGGTGGGATAAAAAATCACAAACAATCAGCAGCTCGATTATCACCAAGCCGCTTGCGTTGTTGATCCCGTGCTGGGCCAACTCCCTATGTCAGGCCTTCGCGCGCCCACGACCAGGTTGGGATGGCCTCGAGGAGCTTTTCTTTGATCTAACGCCTTTTAGTCTCGAGTCCAAAATTTTCTAGGACTAAAGGGACAATTCGAATTTAGGTAGTGCTACTAGCCATATTTTAATTCGAAATCGAACACGAATATTCTCAATACGAACCGTTCAGATTCGCATTCGCGTAGCCTTGTTTAGTTCGATGGAACACATTGCAACAAAGTATCACATGGAGTTTTTGCATTTCTAAATGCTAATTAGGAGAACTAAACATGAATTAATTATAAAACTAATTATGCAGATGAATTAGTTTTTATTAGGCACAACATTGCCTAATAACTACCTAAGTAGGCTTAATAGTTTTGTTTCACAAAATAGCCTAAGGTTATGGAGTGGGTTTTGTCATTAATATATATTCAATACTTTTGGTTAGTGTACAAATATTCGACGTGAAAGGTAAACTTTAGAAACTTTAGGAACTAAACAAGATCTTACATTACTTATAACATAGCATCATGACAAGTAGCACCTCAGTTCCTGGGTTCGACTCCCCGTCGGAGCGAATTTGTCAGGATTTAACGGTGTTTGTGCTTTTTCAGTGGTAGGCGACGTCCCGAGGCGTCTGTGGTGACTTCGGCAATCTTGAGGATTTGCCGGCAGTCTTTGAAGATGCTCCTAGGGGTAGGGTTTGCGTGTCTGTATTCATATGGATGAGTATGCGTGCGTTGTGAGTGTCTCTGAAGTATTGTGTAATTCGCAAAAAAACGTATGAATTTGATTTGTAGGTGGTTTTACTACGTACATTATGCATGATGTTACATGATACTGAAAACCAGATATAGATACATCTATTTAACATCAACATTGCCATTTTTAGTGGATATGAATCTAGGTTATTTGGAATTGCACACATCCGTAGGTTAAATCAGAACAACGTTGGCTATTGTGTGAACTAAGCAAACTAATAACACTCAGACCACACCAACCAGCTTACGTTGTGTATCCCTATTCCCTACCATAGGTCGTACCAATAGTCTTGAAATTTCACGATGCAGGGAGTATATAATTAACTGGTGTAATTATGTTTTTCTTGAGATCAATATAAAACAATGTATATTTACTGTGTTGCCTTAAACAGTTTAATTTCTCCATAGAACCTATATTCCTGATGTTGCTAATATATGTATTTATAAAGAAATTAAAAACAAAGACAGTCCTTGGGGCTTTATGTAGGTCTTTGGTGGTCCAGACTCCTTGCATTAAAATAACATATGGAGTGAAAAACGGTAATACTTCTTTGAGAACACCATCCCAAACATGACATTTTGATAGACAAATGTTGCCCTCACGTAGGTTAATTTAAACAACATTGGGTATAACTTGCAACATATTATGGAAATAATTTAAAAGAAAAACTTAACTGAACTTCGTATTGTAATTGTTACTTTAATATGGAATTGACTGGTGACTTCAATCCGTCAAGTTTTTTATTCTAATTATTGTTTGGACAAAATTTTGCATACCGATAACAGTTGAATTTGCATTGGACCCTATGTTAGGTGAGCTAACCTTAACTCTGTGCGGAAGTCACGCTGCAGTATGCAGATGACCACGTGTTCCTAAGATGCGCGCTGGATTAACTGTCGGTTGGTACAGTGACACACAATTAATGAGCACACAGATAAATTTTCTAGCCCCAAGCTTGATTAACAGTGGAAAATTATCCGTATCTAATAAAAATGTGAGATATATATGTAGATATTCATTCGTTTCTTATAATTTTTTTCTAATATGGTAACTTAAGTGGAGACATTTGAATTTGATTTTTATTATCCGAATTTGTACCACAACGTCGTCGCCTAAGCCTATAAAAAAATTCAGTAAAATGTGAGCATTATTACCTATAGTCGAGAAATGGATCATTGATCGGTGCCATCTTTGAGCCTTACACTAATTAATCCACACGAGTTCCCACAATATAGTAGTATGTAGTGCGTTTATTTTCTTGTTGACCCAATATATTGCATAGTTTAGTCTTTTTTGTTTATCTCTCATTTATTTAATATATAGTGCCACATCATCAAGAAACCTCTCTGTGGCACTACATTAATTAATATCATGGAGACAATGGAGCATTTGTCTGTCAACGTTGCGACTGAGATCTTTAAATTTGTCAGTCCACAATCTGTGAATTTTGTGTTTATATATAGTATTAACTGACCTATCTAGGTACATATCAAAATGTGTGTTTAGAGAAAACTAAAATTAATAGTAATTTGGGAAGGAGGGAGTATGTATGAATCTAGAAAATGGAAAAGAAGCTACTCCCTCCGGTTTGGTAAATGAAGTCGTTTAGGACAGCGACACGGTCTCCAAAGTACAACTTTGACTTCTTCTTTTTATAAAAATATTTGTTAAAAACTAACATATGTATACTTTTATGAAAGTATTTTGCAAGACAAATCTATTCATGTAGATTTCACATTTTCAAACTCAATGACTTAAAATTTAGTCATGATTTATAATCCCGATGTTTGACTCAAATTATGTCCAAAACGACTTCATTTACCTAACCGGAGGGACTACAATTTGAAATGGAGAATGTATTTGGTAATCATTAAATGTTTAATTAATCACTCGTCCATTCCCATAAACACATTGTGCCACATGTCATCTCAGCTCAATTTTCCATCGCTTATGCAAAACAGTACTAAAATTTGTGGTACAAAATAAATATTAATGAACTAATAATGTATATTTTCATATTAAATCTATTTGTAGAGCGAAATTGTTTGACCCCTCAAGAAGACAGAGTTCCATTCTCTTTTGGGACAGGTGAAGTATTATTGAACTTATATATAAATGATATACCTCAAAATGATATGATTTTCTACATAGTAAAGTAATAAGTACTCCTTCCATCCCGCAAAGAGTGTTTCTTTAGAAAATTTGAGACATAATTGTAGTGGTGAGAAATATCCATGTTACCTCTAATACAACTAGTACTAATTGTGATTGAAAATTGTGGAGTCCTTAGTTTTGTTGGTCCTAAATACTCCCTCCGGTTTGGTAAATGAAGTCGTGTTGGACATGATTTGAGTCAAACATTGGGAACATAAATCATGAATAACTTTTAAGTCATTGAGTTTGGAAATGTGAAAACTACATGAATAGATTTGTCTTGCAAAATACTTTCATAAAAGTATACATATGTTAGTTTTTAACAATATTTTTATAAAAAGAAAAAGTCAAAGTTGTACTTTGGAGACCGTGTCGCTGTCCTAAACGACTTCATTTACCAAACCGGAGGGAGTAAATACACATGGATTGGAACAAAAAAAAAAATCAATTGATCATTTGCTACACACTTCTCCATATACTTTTTTTATCGGTGTGAGCGTTGATTTAAATAGATACTCCCTCTGTTCTGAAAAACCTGACGTTTAGGACAGCGACACGGTCTCCAAAACAAAACTTTGACCTCTTGTCATTATAAAACTATCTGTCAAAGAGTGATGTATCTATACTTTTATGAAAGTATTTTTGAAGACAAATCTATTCGTATAGTTTTCACATATGTAAACTCATCAGTTTAAAAGTTATTGATGATTTAGATTCCCAATGTTTTGTCACACCCGTTTTTCCGAAGAAAACCAAGTGCATACCTATATGCATGCCGGGATCAAGTTTCATGCATATAGTGACATATAAGTGAATACGAAATAGTATATCACATAAGAAAAAGAAAGATTATCGAGATTTACGCTTAATCCTGGAAACGAAGGTTCCAAACATCACAGCAATCGACCGGGGGTTGCGTACGCCTAGCACCAGCAACATCTTCATAGCAGCTTCCTCCTATTGAGCAACACTGTTTATAGCAAGGGTGAGCACTTGTCGTACTCAGCAAGTGTGGAGAAAGTCATGAATGCAAAGGCTTTATAGTGGACTGGCTCAAAGCATTTAGCATTTTAGTTGGTCGAATTTTATTAGCACCGATTACTAATAAAGTATAAGTATATACCATCCCACAATTAAGCATAAGGTAAGAAATACGCCATAAGCATATGGCAAGCATAACCAGAGAGAACGATTTAAGTCCATCTTCAAGTTCAATTATCATGTGAGGGTCCAGGCCGCCCGTGACCGTGGGCACGGCTAACTAGTTAGTTTTACACTCTGCAGAGGTCGTACATCTTTACCCACATGTCGCGTAAAAGTCCCGAAGAACTTTAAACCCAACCATGCGATGCCGGCCAAGCATCATACCACACTACCGAGGTGTGATTGCATAGGGACGCTACGAGGCCGTTACAAAGATCCCCAGATGTAGGTTGCCCGCTAGGTTACCCGGTCGGTGCAACGTATAAAGCTCCCGGACGAGTACCGTGCCTTAGCTAAGCCCACACTTACGCCCGAGCAGTCCATACGCCACTACCCGCCGGCCCCCAACCCTTATCGTGTAAAGCATACCTAACACCTAGTTCACTAATTAATAAGCCAAGACAGAGCCATATGTCTTGTGGTAGCACCGTTTTCCCGGGTGGTCGCTCCATGTTCCGATTAATCATATGATCTTGTATTAAGCATCCAAAGATATAGCATGAAGGTATAACATGATTCATCATTGTTGTTCATTAAAACCACCATAACCCGGGCATAGCAACTAAGCATAGCTACCCAACATAAATGTAACCCGAGTTAACAAGGAATGATCATAAAGACTAGAAAAGCCTTAATAGGAACCCATCAAAATTAATGCAAGCAATGCAAAGTGATTAATCATAGTTAATATGACAAAAGATCAAGGACACACATGCCTTTAACCAAAGTAGTTGCTCGAATCTCTTCAACCTCTTGCTCTTCAAAGCTTCTCGAACGGTATTCACTCTAAGCGCATCAATCATCGGGCACAAACATACACAAAGCGGACAAACAAACGGCATACTAAGAACAAAGCACTAATCAAAAGAAAGCTTTAAAAGAACGCACTAAAGGATAGGATCGATTAGATGGATCACTAAAGAACACAAAGTGTGCTTGGAACGGCTTGGTTAGCTTTAAAGAGATGGTCGCGGAAGATTGAGCAAGGTCCGGAAAGATCACACTTAGATTGAGCCGAGAAAAGAACGTCTAACGAACCATTTGCATTTATGAGAGAGCAAGGCTATGAGCTAGGTTCATTTTAATTAACAAAACAATTATAAAGGATATTTCAGAAATAAAATACCCTATGTTGACATTAATGCAATATTAAGCTTTATTTATGAAACCGGTGTAAAGAACTAGTCAAGTTTTATTAATAAAGATTCATATATTGATTAAACCGATTGAACATTTAATTTAGAAAAACTAAACTATATGAAGAATCTAAACAAAACTTTGTAATTCGAGTAGGTCATATTATTATTAAAAACATTATGGTATTGGCATTAATCAAATTAACATTTATTGTAAAAGCCGATGTAAAAGCCTAATCAAATTTTAATTAGAAAGATTAATTAACTATTAAACAAATTAACATTTGGTTTATGAAAACCGAGATAAAGATCTAATTAACTTTTATGTACAAAAACATGTGATAGAAACATTAATCAAATTAAATTTGCTTATGAAAAACAATGTATAGATCTATATTGCTTTTATTTATAAAAGGCATGCATAACTAGATATTAATCAAAATTACTATTAATTTTATTTTCAGAAACAAAACATGGTGAAAACACACCACTAACACGTGCTTTACATTATTATGAACCTAACGCAACTTGAACGGATGAAATCGGAGCTAAAACGAAGAAACTAGGAGCAAAACAAGATGAAAAGGACCTAGTCGTGATTAACCGTAGATTTCGGGGAGTAGCGAGAGGAAATTTGCAAGACACAAGGAATAGTGCTTGCGAAAAGGATAAATGACAGGGTTAGATCTATAAAAGATGCAGGTGGGGTTTATGTGCGAAGGGTGGGATCTTCCTAGGGGGTTATCCGGAAAAGGAGCAAGACACATGAAAAGATCAAAAAGTTACTAGGAAGTATAGGGGCTAATCTACAAACCGGCCACCCTCATCTCCTTCCTCTCCGAACGAGAGGCAGCCCGGCGGGCAAGGTGGCCGCCGGCCCTTGGCGGCGCCAGCGATTTGAGTGGCCGGGGACGCGATTGAGACGCGGAATTGAAAGAGGGGATCGAGGGGGTCACGTAGAGGTCCTCACCGACGATTGAGATGCAGGGAAGGCGGTCGGATTTTTGAAGGGGGCGGCGCCGGCGGTTCGGCCAGCCGGCCGGCTCGGTGCGGGCGGCGCTCGGCGATGTCCGGGCGGCGCGAGAACGGGCACGCGCGAGGGGATGCTTGTGGCAATCGCGGCTTGCTCTATCGGCTTCCACGCCCGGCGAAACGAGGCACGACAAGTGGTCCGAATCCCGGCCGGCGACGAGCTCGCCGGCTCGGTCTCGGCGGCGGCGGCGCGGGCTTGCGCGGGCGGGGAGGCGGCCTAGGGCATGCCGCGCGCGAGGCTCGGCGCCGCCCTTTAAAGGGGCGCGGGCGGGGGCCCGGGGCACGCATGCCTAGGCCGGCGGCCGGCGGTGGCACCCGGCCATGCGGCCAAGCCAAATCGCGATGGGCCCCGGCGGGCCCGAGGCCGGGTCGGGGTGGGGTGCGGGTAGGAGCGGGTCGAGCCCACGGGCTCGGCCCAGGTAGAAAATAATAGGTTTTTTAATTTATTAATATTTTCTGAAATCATTTCCGGTGCAAAAGCAATTACGGTAAAGTCTAGTCAATGTTTGCGGGGCACCAAAAATACTCGGAAAATCACAAAAATTACAGGAAAATTACTAAAGATAGATTAAGACATGAACAATCCAAATAAAGCATTTGGAGCTCATGAAAAGGATTTTAGAGGATTCTAATAAATAGAATTAGCTCCGGAAAAATGAGAATAAATTCCAGAAAAGTCCGGAAAATTCTCGGAAGGATTTGGACAACACCTAAACGTATTTTAAAAGCCTTTTGCACGCATGAAAAACCAAGATGCATCGACATGAATGCAACACTCACATCCAACCATTTTTTTATACGGAAAAAATCAAACAATGACTTTTCCTATACTAGATTTCCCGTAAACAAAATAAATGTTGAGAAATTTTTTAAAATTATGAGAAAATCGTTATTTAAATATTCTCTCTATTCACATCCCGAAATTGGGAATTTCGGGGTGTGACATGTTTGACCCAAACCTTGTCCTAAACGTCGGGTTTTTCGAATGGAGGGAGTATAGTTTACTATATGAGGTAAGGAGAAACCATCTGTGGGTTTTAGAGTTCAAGTGGATAGTCTTTGCGTGGATTGGAGGAAGTATTCAAGACAAACATAGTTCAGCATAAGTCAGTAAAATTTGTGGGTAGGATTATAAATCAAGACAAACATAGCTCAGCAAATTTTTCAAGACAAACATAGTTAAGCCATAATCCTTCCGTCAGGCATTTGATAAGAAGATCGATGCGGCCTGGCACGTGAGGCCTCCAATCGATCGAGGTGCAGGTCAATAAAAGGGTAAGAATGGCCTGTTCTTGCTTGCGGCCAGCACACTAAACGCTCACAAATCGACAAAACTTAACATGGACAAGTTTCATAGATATTTCAAATGAAGCAGTAACAAAATGTGCGTCCACCGGATCTCAAAATATTCCACACCATCCACGCAGCTTTGGGCAACGTTCACCAGCATATAGAATAGTAATGCACGTACAACACGACGTGAACCTATCTACCCGGCGACATGTCATCGGCTCCGTTGCTCGATCGGCGACCGCTGCCGGTGAAGGTGGACGGGAGCCGCTGCTGTCCTGGTTAGCATGGATATAGGCCCCATGGTGGACGCGGAGGAGGCGCAGGCACAGCTGCCACTATGGGAGAATGGAAATTCCCCGAGTGCCCCGGGCTTCCCCGAGTGCCAAATATCGGGCTCTTCCCCGAGTGTCGCACTTGGGGAAGAGAGGCTTCCCCGAGTGCCTTATAGCCCACGGGTGCAACACTCGGGGAAGATAGGCACTCGCGGATGAAAAGTGGTGTAGGAAAATAAACATATTTTACAAAGACTCTCCCGAGTGCCTTCCCCTAGCACTCGGGGAAGCAAGCCTCTTCCCCAAGTGCCTCCTCTAGGACTCGGAGAAGCCTCTTCCCCGAGTGCTAGGGGAAGGCACTCGGGGAATTATTTTTTTTAGTTTTTTCCTCCAATTTTTTGTGAGGCTATCATACATTATTTGAAACTTCTTGTTCAAATTGCGGTAATTTTAAATTATTTTAGTATATTTCATTAGTTTTTTTCTTGTCATTGAAAAATTTTACATACTTCGAATTTGAACTATAGGTGCATGAAGTAATGAAATTTATTAATTCAAAAAATGATATTCATTATATTTGGTGTACGTTGAGGCCGTATCTAGGAACTCACATGAAATTTTGAGCATCTTTGCCGTAACATGACGAACAACTTGCGGGAAAATTATTTGTAAATCTATAAATCCGAACGAAGTCCGAAAATTATGAGACTTGTCTAGGTGTCATGTTATGGCATGTAGAGGATGTGTGAAAAAATTGATAAGATTTCGAGCAAGTTGCGATGTCAGATGTATAAAACCGGGACATTTCCACATGTGATCACTGTGATAACACACGTGGAGATGTCTGGGTTTTAGGAATCCGACATCCTGACTTGCTCGAAATCTTCTCAATTCTTTCACACAGCCTCTACATGCCATAACATGATACCCAGATAAGTTTCATGATTTTCGGAATTCGTTCGGATTTTATATAATTTACAAACACCTTTCCTACACGTTGTTCATCATGTTACGACAACAAGATGCTCAACATTTCATATGAGTTCCTAGATAAGGCCTCAATATACACCAACTATAATCAATATAATTTTTTGCATCAACAAATTATATTATTTCATGCACCTGCAGTTCAAATTTTAAATATGTAAAAAAATCAACAAAATCAAAAGATCTAACAAAATATAATAAACAAAATTCAAAATTACCCCAAATTTGAGTAAGGAGTTTCAAAGGATGTGGGTGGCTTCACAAAAAAATATGACAAAAAACTAAAAAAAAAGTTAGTTCCCCGAGTTAATTCTCTGACACTCGCACACGAGGAGGAGATCCTTCCCCGACCCATCTCTGAGTGCCAGGCACAGGGCACTCGGGAAAAGCCCACCGTCCCAAAATCAAACTACCAAAGGCCCATCCAGCCCATTATGAAACCCTAACTATATAAAATACCCAACCTCCCTCCCCCCTCCCCCCCCCTCCCTGCCCCGCAAGCCCCCCAACCACCTCACCCTCGCCCTCAAGAAGCCACCACACCCCAGCTTCTCTCCCCTAAGATCTGCCGCTGCACCCCAACCACTCCCTCCCCGGTGGTGGCCCAAGGACGGCGGCCTCGACTCCATCCAGGCGGCGGCGGCCTCCTCCGGGCATGGTTGGCTCTGCTCCGGACACGGTGGCGGGATCCTCCGGGCACGGGGGTGGTCTCCTTCAGGAACGACGGCGGGATCCCGTAAGGAATCGATGCCCGTTAGCCTAAGAGGGGGAGGGGTGAATTAGGCAACTTAAATCCTTAACCTATGGCTCACTAAATTTTACACAAAAGTAAACTAGAACACACTATCTATATTTGCAACTAGGGTTGTTCTAGTGTGAAACTCCCATCCCAAAAGAAGGTTTGCAACCTATAGCCAATCCTAGCATGATACTACTCGGGAAAGTAAAGGCAAACAAGGATTGCAATAGAGTAAATGCGGAAACGTAAAGGGGATGAAAGGAAGCAAACTCTTGACACGCGATTTATCCCGTGGTATCGGTAGGCACCAAGCCACCCCTAGTCCACCCCTAGGCACCAAGCACTCACACAAGAGTATTGCTTCCCGGTCACCAAGTCTCTCCCAAGAGCACCACTTGACTCGCCACAAAGGCTAGCCACTTAGTGTGACACCCTAAAATTCCATCACTAAAAATTACCTAGCAACTCGTTAATTAGCCTTAAGGATTTAAATTGAATTTGCCATTTAAATTGAGCTCTAAAATATTAAACTTATTTAATTAATATAGAGACAACAAGTGGTTGTGCATCATTATTTGGCTTTGCATGGTTTTTAGTTGCTTGTGTGACTTCTAAAAAGATTATAAAATTTTGTGAAAAGTTTGAAAAAAATTTGGTTTGAATTTGAGTTTAAAAGATTGATTTGAAAAGAGTTTGAAAAAGAAAAAAAAACTTACCTCCCCTCCTTTCCGGCTCACGGCGGCCCGGCGGCCCACCACCCACTCCCCGTGCCGGCCCACACCGCCTTCCTTCTTTTTCTTTTCTTTTCCTTTCGCCGACAACTGGGTCCCACCGGTCAGCCTCCTCCCCTCCCCCGGCGCCGCCGTGATTCCCGCCGCGTCCCGCCACTTCCCCCTTCCTTTCCTCCTCACCCGAGCCGGCCAATTAAGGCAACTAACCGCGCGTGATCAATTTGGCTATTACCCTTTCCTTAAGCCTCTGCTCGAGATGGCCGCGGCCATCAATGGCAAGCGCCGCCCGCCGCCCAAACCTTCCGCCTCCCCTCGCCTCCTCCTCTCCCCGGCAACTATTTAAGCTTGAGCCCGAGCTCCCCGCTTCCCCCGTGCCTTCACTTTGCAAGCACGCATGCTCAAGCCACCCTTCCACCTTTGCCGCCGCCTCGGTTCCTCGCCGCCGCCGTGAACTCGTCGCCACCGGTGAGGGATTGGCTTCGCCGCTCTTCTTTCTTGCTTCCCGGGTTCGCCGAGGGCTCACCGAACTTGTCTTGCCGCCGCAGTTCTCGTCCCCGGCGCCCGTAGGAGCCGCGTCCCGACCACCGAAGCACCGCCGATCCGCCGCCGTCGCCGATCCTCGCCCCCGCAACATCTTCCACGCCGGCCGGCTCGTCTTCGTCGTCCTTGAGTGGTGAGCAAAAATCCCCGCCCAATTTCTCTTCGTCTTGTGCATTTTGCCGCATTCGCTAGCTCGCCGGAGCGGCCGCGCCTCCCCCCTTCCGGCGTCGGCCGCCGTGGATGCCCACGTCGTTCCCCCCGACCTCCTAGGCGTGTTCGTGTGCTTCCCGGCACGCGTAGAGCCCACACGCGTGCAAAATGGCGCCCGTGCGGCGATCTAGGGTGCGCCGGCGATCTTCCGGTGAGGCACCGCCACGCCGCCCCCGCCCCCGCGCGCTCGCCGCCGCCACCTCGCTTGCACGCGTCTCGGGCCGTGTGATCCGCGATGGACGGACGGAATCGCGTACCCTTTCGCGTTTAAGGGGCCGGTCCACCGTAGACTCATGGACCGCGACCACGGCTCGGTCCACGGCTCCCTCGGCCGTTGGATCGAAGATCCACGGCTCGGCCGAGCCGTTTAGCTTAAAGAGCCCCCGAGTTTTCACTGGATTTGCATTCGGTCCTTCCACCTTATAAGAATCTTGCATTTAGGTCCCGGTTTTTGCAATCTAGCCCATGTCTACCCCGGTTAATAGTATTAGAGGTCCTTTTCTTGTGTTTTAGCACCTTAACCCTTCATTTTTTATATGAAATTATGTTTTAGCCCCCGGTTTTACTTATAAAAGTTCTCGTAAAATTTAGTTTTACCGCAGATAGGTCCCCGTATCTTGTCTTGAGCATAACTTTCTCATTTTAACTCCGATTTTAGCGTTCTATATACCGAAATGATCGTATCAACGAGTAGAATCATTTAGGAAGAAAGTTTTCCACTTTTGATACTGTTTGGTGTACTGTTTATTTATTGTTTGTTGTATATGTTTGATGCGTAGATATCGTGCTCGTTTCGTCCGAGCTCCCCATTGGAGGTGATCGGAAGAGCCTGCTTTCGAAGAGGACTATACCCGGCTTGTAGAGGAATGCAAGTGGCTTTCCCCCTCGCATACTATTCCTATTGCAATGCATTAATATGAAGGGCAAACACCTTTTTAAGGACTTGACTAGATGTTTTACCCCCGTTACCTTGATCAACCATGTTTATCAAATGCTTGGGTAGATAAATGCTTAGTTTGCTTATATGGGAATGGTTATGTTTGGTTATGAAATGCAACACAGCTTCTTTTGTGAAATGTGTATGTGTTTACGACAAGATAACTTGTAATTTAAATGGAACATGGAGAACCACCCATGATAACAAGACAACCACAATCCACATGGCTCGGCTTAGCCAAGTAATTAGAAGAGTGAGTTAGCTGATAGCCTTTTTCCGAGAGGGGCACAGGGGGTCGGAGTTGAAGGGGTATAGCCCGGTTCTTTTGGGGTAGCAGCCTTGGCTAAGGTGCTGACCATTAGGGAGGGTTATGGTCCGCTCCGCTGCTGTAACTGTCGCGGGCTGTTGGTTTCTCTTCTTTCCTTTGTAAAGGCTTCGTAGTGGACCCCTAGCCACTCACCTTGGAAGTGTTTAAGGGTCTAGCTAACCCGGGCAGAATGGGGAACACGAACTGTGGGTAAAGTGTACAACCTCTGCAGAGTGTAAAACTGATCGATCAGCCGTGCTCACGGTTAAGAGCGGCTTGGACCCTCACATGATAATCAAACTTGAAGATAAATGTCTATCGTGGGCTTAGGGCTTTGAGGTATCTTTTAAGTTAAGAGGGTTGGTATACACTTACACCTAGTAATTAGGTGCTGTTAGTAAAATTTGATCAACTTATAAAATGCTTACCACCGTAAACCATAGCCTATCCTTGGTAACCTTGCATTGTTTTCCCCCACTTGCCGAGCTCCAACCATAAGTGTGCTCACCCTTGCTTACCGCTGTTCGCAGGAGAACCACGGAGGTGAGGACGAGTACCGGAGCGACTACGAGGAGTTCTAAGGCATGCGGATCCCCCACTCATCATGCCCGTGGAAGCCGAAGAAGGAGCCGCTCGTCTTTTAGTTATCGTTTGTGTTTGGACCTTCGAGTCCACCCGTCCGAGTGTAACAAAGAATACCGTACCGCTTTAACACTCGTACGTTTTATTACTTCAATGGTATTACACTCTTTTGTCTATCATGTGTGTGTAAATTGATCCCGGCGCACATATGAGATGCATTCGGTTTTCCTTGTAAAATCGGGTGTGACACTTAGGCACATTCCGAGCTCCCTTGGTCACCTTGATGCCGCCTCCACTAAGGATCTTCTCCACTAAGGAAAGGGGTCTCCACGTCCCCCGCACAAAGTGTCCTCGCCGCTCCACACCAAGCCGGAGGGTCGATGACGATTGCCGGTGAGCCACTTAGGCCCCAAGGCTTCCGGCGAACCTTGTACAACCGGATTCACTCAAGAATATCCTCACAAGGTTGGCACAACCTTGCACTCACTCAGCTCTAAGCTAAGCCTAGCACTAAGCACATACACAAAGCCCGTACAAGTCTAAGGATGAGCAATTAAGCACTTGGATGGATTGGATATGATCTTTAATGTGTCTTGAACTCCTCTCGCACTTCCACACAATCCAGCCACCTCAAATGGGTGAGTGGAGGGGGTATAAATAGCCCAAGGCATCAAACTAGCCGTTGGCTAACGTCCACTGAAAAAGGTACCGTCGGATGTTCCGACGCTAATTTTCCCGGGCGTCGTTTCATCCGGTGCCCCTCCCACGTCACTTAGCCGTTGAGGTTCTCTGACACAACTCGCTCGCTGCGATGCGATGCACCGACGGTGCGTCGGATCATACGGTCTTCGAAGACTCTGCGCTCAAGTCGCCTCCGTTAGCTTCTACTTGACCGTCGGATAGACCGATGCTTCATCTTGACCAAGGCGTCGAATCATCCGGTGTTGAAGGCTTCGTCTTGACGCGTCTCTGTCTAAATTCAAACCGAGTGTCGGATAGACCGACGGTGTCCTCACTCGGACCGTCGGATCATCCGGTTCTATCGTCTTCCTTGCTCTTCCTCCGCAACTCGTCCGACGCAATTAAATAATGGACCGTCGGTTCATCCGACGGTACCTAGGGTTTGACCCCGTGTACCAACTCATCGATGATTGCACCGACGCTTGTAAGTGAGGGACCGTTGGTTCATCCGACGGTGTCTTTTCTTTTCCTTTTCTTGCTCGGTTTTGACCCTTGATTCTCTCTTTTTGGCATGTGGTTTTCTTGCATTCATGGGACCTAGAAGTGTCTACAGAGACATGCTAAAACAATATGGTTAGTCCCAATGATCATGTAGTCATGAATCACCAAAATCAAACTCGAACAAATGGCATATGAGGCCATGTTCGCTACGCATCCTCCGGCGCAGCGGCCTCGCCTCCCTCTAGGTGCGACGGTGGGCTCTTCTCTAGGTGCGGTGGCAGGCTCATCGGGCGTGCCCGCCTCGCCTCCCTCCCGGTGTGGCTGCGGGCTCCTCCGCGCATGGCGACCTCTTCCTCGAGTGTGATGTCATCTTCGGGTACGGCGACATCTCCAGGTGCGACCTCCTTGGGCGAGACATGCGGCGGCGTGGCCTCCTCAACTCCAGGAGAGGTGGGATCTACGTGGCGACGGTGGAGAGCGGCGGGATCTACGACGTCAACGGAGAGGCGGGTAGCCGGTTGGCCAGAGGGGGGCCAAAGTGTCGGGTTGGGATTTTAAAAAAACCAAAAATCTTCCCTTGAAGCTTTCACCGAGTGTGCGATTTTTGGCTCTCGGGGAAGGTGGCTTCCCTGTGAGACACTTCCCCGTGTGAGAAATCAGAGGAGCGGAAGATTAGGAAGGAACACCGTACCTCGTGCCGGTAGGTGGCTACGTGTTATATAGGCGAGGAAGCTCCACTCACGTGGAGATTACAGGCAGCGGCGGTGGCCAGCTAGGTGTTGTTACAACAACCGAATCTCAACTCCCTAGCTGGCCTATCTAACCGATACACATGATACAACTTGTGTTACAAGATACACATCTAGTTCTAGTTAGTCTAACACCCGACCTCAATCACAACTGCCTAAGGTTGAGATTATGTTTGAAGTTCTCTATTAGTCGAACTGTAACTGCCTTGGTGAAACAATCTGCCACTTGGTCTCCTGTGGGTACAGAATCAATCTGTAGAAGCTTTCTCATAACTCTTTCTCGAACGAAATGATAGTCCACCTCAATATGTTTAGTTCTTGCATGAAACACTGGATTAGCAGATAAATATTTTGCTCCTAAATTATCGCACCATAATTTGGCCGCTGAACGTACTTTGACACCAATCTCTTTCAACAACGTTTGAATCCACATAATTTCTGTTGTTGCATTTGCAATTGCCTTGTACTCTGCTTCGGTACTCGACCTAGAAGCTGTAGTTTGCTTCTTTGCACTCCACGAAATCAGATTGGAGCCTAGAAATATAGCATAACCCCCTGTTGAGCACCTGTCATCTAAGGAACCGGCCAATCTGAATCTGAGAAGCCACTAATTAACATGGAGTTACACTTAATTATCTTAAGCCCAATCTTAGTATCTTGCCTTACATATTTTAATATCCGTTTAACTACCATCCAATGTACATCAGTAGGAGCATGCAAAAACTGACAAACTTTGTTAACGGCCAAAGATATGTCTGGTTTTATAGGGGTTAGTTATTGCAATGCACCAACTACACTTCTATAATTGTTACTGTCACTTGGACCCAATGATGTTCCCTCATAGGCAGAAAATCTTTCACTCGTTGATAGAGGTGTACTGACAGGTTTACAACTAGCCATATTGACTCGTTTAAGCAGATTCGATGCATACTTGTCTTGAGAAAGTATTATACCATCACATACCTTGTTAACTTCTATGCCAAGGAAATAATGAAGCTCACCCAAATCCTTCAGGGCAAAGCCTTTTTTCAAGCTATGCAGCAATCCCTCTGTAGCCTGCTGAGTTGAACTTGCAACTATTATGTCATCAACATAAATCAACACAAACATCGTCACACCTCCCTTGTTAAAGTAGAAAAGAGAAGTATCTGCCTTTGATGCATGAAAACCAAGACTGAGCAATTTAGAACTGAGACGTGCATACCATGCTCATGGAGCCTGCTTCAACCCATACAAAGCCTTGTCTAACTTGCACACATAATTAGGTCTCGTTTTATCCTCATAACCAAGAGGTTGTCTCATATAGACCTCTTCTTCTAAAATACCCTGCAGGAAAGCATTTTGCACATCGAGCTGCCTCAAACTCCAGCCCTTTGAGACAACAATAGATACAATAGCTCTAATGGTAGACATCTTAACAACAGGACTAAATATATCTTCATAGTCAATGCCATACCTTTGTTTGAACCCTTTAGCTACCAATCGAGCCTTATACTTATCCAGTGTACCATCAACTTTTCTTGTCACTTTATAAACCCACTTGCAATCTACAATATTACTTCCTTTGAACGGTGGGACTAGATCCTAAGTTTTATTTTTCAACAATGCATTGAATTCTATACCCATGGCTTCTTTCCAGACTTTACTATGCAAAGCTTCTTCTACAGTGCAAGGTTCTCCAGCAGAATTAAAGAAACCATATCGAATATGTCCATCAGTGTATACCTTGGGTTTGCGAATCCCATCTTGCAGTCGAGTACGCGGTCTCGGCTGTGACAGAGATACTGCTGCAACTGGTGAAGCAGAAGAACCAGCAGCTGCCCCTCCTAGCGAAGAAGATCCAAGGTCCGGCGGCGGTGGTGTAGAAGATCCAGGGAGACCGGTCGCTGCAGGAGCCGGACTCGATCCTGATGGTGATGCTGTCGGGGCCTGCACCTGCACCTCTTGTGCTGCTCCCCCTGGCGACGATAGCAGGACAACGCAATCTGGTGGAGGCGGGGAGGCAAGCGGGGTAGACGTGGCGCCCGCAGATTGGGACGCCGGGGTAGACACGGGCGCCGGAGCAGATAGCCCGTCTGACGCGTCTGTCAGCGCCGATCCCGATGGCGATCGTCAGGGAAAAACACACGGATTCGCCCCGGAACCTA
This sequence comes from Cenchrus americanus, assembly GCA_947561735.1. NCBI lineage: Eukaryota > Viridiplantae > Streptophyta > Magnoliopsida > Poales > Poaceae > Cenchrus > Cenchrus americanus. Next base: position 12,103,529 of record OX387239.1, read on the forward strand.
TGCCAGCGTCGGCTGCCCCTCTTGCATGTGATATAGTTCCTGTTTCTTCATCAAAACTGTTAGAATTTTCGCCATTAGGCACATGACCATCTAGAGATTCGTCCCCTGGTAAAGGATTTCTCAAGGAGGGTGGCAAAAGAAGAATTTCGGAGCGAAGTCTTGCACCAGTATTGCTGTGGAAATGAGAAAACGGAAAAACATTCTTATCAAATATCACATCTTGAGAAATATAGACACGCCCCAAAGCAATGTCAAGACATTTAACCCCCTTGTGTAAATTACTATATCCAAGAAACCACACTCTTTGGAGCAGAAAGCCAGCTTGTGTGTATTGTAGGGGCGCAAATTGGGCCAACAAGCGCACCCAAACACGCGTAAGGAGGTATAATCAGGCTTTGTGTGATACAATCTGAAGAGGTGTTTCAAAATTGATGACTTTGCTAGGTATACGATTAATAAGAAATGTGGTAGCAAGAAAGGCCTCATCCCAGTATTTTGAGGCATATGCGCATGAGCTAAGAGGGACAAACCGACTTCCACAATGTGCCTATGTTTTCTTTCCGCGGAGCCATTTTGTTGATGAGCATGAGGGCATGAAATTAGACGAGATATCCCTATTTTTGTAAAGAAGGAATGGAGCTTTTCATATTCGCCACTCTAATCTGATTGAACAGCAATAATTTTGCGATTAAAGAGCCTCGCTACTAAGCTTTGAAACTCTCGGAATTTTTCGAACACCTCGGACTTATACCTTTAGAGATACACCCAAGTGAATTTGGTAAAGTCATCTATGAAACTAACATAATATTTGAACCGCCCAACAGATTCAAGCGCAGCCCCCCATACATCAGAGAACACAAGCTCAAGAGGATGGGTAAATGCACTTGTTGAAACAGGATAAAGTAATTGATGACTCTTTGCTCGTTGGCAAGCATCACATACAACATCTTTTTTCAATTCAGAAACAAAGGGAAGTTTATAGTTCCTAAGAACTTTCTCAACAATAGGAAAAGACGGATGTCCTAAACGATTGTGCCATCTATCAAGTGACACCTTATTGATGCCAAAAGCTTGCTTGGATGCTGTGGAAGGAAGGGGATACAACCCCTTGCGGCAAAGCCCCTCAGCCAGAGTGCTCTTCGTGTCCCGATCCTTTATAAGAAATTAGGATGAAATTCAAGACATTGTTATCGGTTGCAAGGCGATGAATGGAAATGAGATTCTTGTTTGCGGAGGAAACATGAAGAATATTACGAAGTTGTAAATTATGAGTAGGGGTACGAATTGTAGAATGACCAATGTGTCTAATGCTCATACCTGCACCATTAGCGTTGTGGACTTGATCTGTGCCATTGTATTTGTCCCGGAGGGACAACTTCTCGAGCTCCCCGGTGATATGATCTGTGGCACCCGTGTCAGTGTACCAGATGTTGTCAGTGGAGTAGGAGTTCATTACCGTCGACGCATGCCTCTCTTCTGGGACATAGTCCTCCTCAAATCGGTGCCAACACTGATCTGCAGAGGGCCCGAACTTGAAGCAAACTTGGCATTGGATCTTGGAGTTGTTGTTGCTACTACCGGCTCCTCCTCTGCCAGCGTTGCCACGACCAGCTCCTTGAGCACGACTGGTGTTGCTGTTATTGCTGCACCCACGTCCTCCTTGACCGAGGCCGAGATTATTGCCACCATGGCCACAACCGAAGCCACCTCGACCTCCCCGGTTAGCCATATTGGCCGATGATCCGGAGTTTCCATTGCCTAATAGATCCATGCGAGTTTCAAAGGCAAGTAGCTGGGTATAAGCTTCACTTACAGAGACTGGATCTGTCCTCGCAAAAAGGGCAAACACCACAGGGTTGAATTCGATGTCGAGGCCGGAGAAGATGTAGGTGAGGAGCTCTTCGTCTTCAATTGGTCTTCCAACCACCGCCATCTCATCCCTCAAGGAACGCATCTTGCCAACGTACTCAGAGATGGATTGGTTGCCCTTGTTCATCGTAGCCAGGGCAAGTCGTGTGTTGACAGCTCTGGCACGATTCTGTGAGGCGTACATTGCCTCAATCACTGCCCAAAGCTTTGTCGTCGTCTCATGAGTGGCGACTAGAGGCAACATATCCCATCCAAGAGACCTAAGGACGAAACTCAGTGCTTGCTGATCCTTGACGTACCATTCATCATACACTGGATTGGGAATCATGACCTCCTTGCCGGAACTGTCCTTGCCGGCGATCTCCTCAACAGGGGTCAGCGTTGCGCCGGTTAGGTGGCCAACAAGGCGTGCACCTCGGACGATAGCGAGTATTTGCACCTTCCATATGGCGTGATTGGTTTTGCCGAGCTTCTCGGTGACAGTGATGCCAACGAGAGGGCTTGCATCGGCGTTGTTGGAGGAGGAAGCCATGGAGGTAGTAGATGGGATCTAATTGGTGGTTTGGCTCTGATTACCATGTGAGAAATCAGAGGAGCGGAAGATTGGGAAGGAACGCCGTACCTCGTGCTGGTAGGCGGCTACATGTTATATAGGCGAGGAAGCTCCCCTTGCGTGGAGATTACAGGCAGCGGCGGTGGCCAGCTAGGTGTTGTTACAACAACCAAGTCTCAACTCCCTAGCTGTCCTATCCAACCGATACACATGATACAACTTGTGTTATAAGATACGCACCTAGTTCTAGTTAGTCTAACGCCCGGAACCCTCTTCCCCGAGAGTTGCACTCGGGGAAGATGGTCCTTCCCCGAGTGCAATTGGCACCCGGGGAAGACCTTGGATCCCGTAGTGTGTGCTCGGTGCCCATGGTGCTAAGCAACATGGTCTCTCATCTCAAATATTGAAAATATTTATATTTTTCGAATATAATTTGAAACTACTTGACCCCTTGAAAAGTGAGGGTTTCATTCTCTTTTGAGACGGAGGGAATATTACTAAAGTTATATATAAGAAATCTTCCTCAAAGTGACACAATTTTCCACGGAGTTAGTATTCATGACAAATATAAAACTGCAAATTTTTTGTTTTTTAAGATTATACCGACCAACTACAATTAGACCAGTCTTAGCGAACATTCAGCAGGAGTTTCATGACTATTAAATAACATGCTCGATTAGCAGTTTTGTTGACGTGGTAATATCACTATGAGAAGAGAGGGAGTTTCATCACCATGGAACCTATGAAGTATAGTTACTTAGGCCCACTTATAATAAGTTCCTACTTATTAGGGACTTATTATTATCCAAACACAAGAGACTTATACTTATTGGGACTTATTTTTATAAGTTCTTCATTAGTTCATAAGCTCCTAGAGTGATCTCCATGGGACCTATGGAACACTCATTTCTCTCTCTACCCTTTCCCACCTCCACTCCCACCTAACCTATAAGTTCCAACAACCAAACATCTGTGGAGTAGAACATAAAGTTCCAATGAAGCCAAACGAGGTCTTAGGGCAGCTCCAGTCCTCCCATCGAACCAAACTGACAAAGTTTAGTGAGCTGGCTACGGTTAGAAAGTTGCAGCGTAAAACCGACTTCATGGGACCCACAACAACAATAAAGAATGCAAAAAATGCCGAGGTTTCTCCCCTCCTGCCATGTTCGGTCTGCTTTCTGGCTTCGTGGGACCCGCTTCGAGGTTCACGGATCGCACCATATATATGCGTCTAACCTCACTATGTGCTATATATGTTCGATTTATGTCGCTCATGTTTCGCTTTTCGACCACACTGGTAACTACCATAAAACTACACACTGTGACTCCTCTTCAGGACACCATATATTCCTACCAACCACCGGCAATGGCCGCGAGGCACATGTTGATAAGATCGATGCTTGGCACGTGAGACGCGCGGACGGTGGATCGATCGATCGAGATACTGGACAACGGAAGAGTTAGAATGCATGACCTGTTCTTGCTGGCCATCACACTAAACCCCACACAAATCGACATAAATGAACCTGGACCAGTTTCATAATTAACTTCAAAATAAAAGTTAACAAAATATGCGTCTAGCAGATCTCAAATATTCCACACCAACCACGCCACTTTGCGCCACACTCGTCAGGATATATAGAAATAGAATAGAAATAATATGCACGACATGGCCAGTCAACATGCACCAGGACTTCTTGATCCCGTAGCCTAACACTGCAAATGCAGCGAGCTGCGAGGTGAACTAACCCTGTCTACCCGGTAGAGCTCCGCGCCACGCACAGCCATCCGGCGGCATGTCGTCGGCTCCGCTGCTCGGTGACCGCTGCGGCAAGGGCGATGACCTCGCCGCCGGAAAAGGTGGAGGGGAGCAGCCGCCGCTGCCGCTGCCGTGCTGGTTAGCATGGCTAGGCCGCGTGGTGGACGCCGAGGAGGCGCAGGCGCAGCTGCGTTTTGCGGTGCCGATGGTGCTGACCAACATGGCTTACTACGGCATCCCGCTGGTGTCCGTGATGTTCTCCGGCCACCTCGGCGACGTCCACCTGGCCGGCGCCACGCTCGGCAACTCCTGGGCCACTGTCACCGGCTACGCCTTCGTGGTACGTATATGGAATGCCTCAACCACCTCTTCTGCTACGAACTGAATTGCTTGCTCAACATTTAGTCATCTCTGCAATATATATGCTGTGGTTTAGCATTTTTGATGTGTTAAGTGCAAGTAATAGGATTATGAACGAACATTTGGTATTCTCTATCTGTTTCAACATTTTGTTGGCGAAGTATGAATCATTATCTACAAACAGAAAAGATGAGTTTAACCACAGCATGGCAGGAATTCCCAGAAATGAAAACCCATAACGTCCATATATCCACCACTGCAACACTCCTCTATCATCATGCAATCCGCCACAATACTTGCAATCTACCTGACATGCTCATTGCAGCTCTGCAACCACAACCCTTGCAATATCGATCACTGCATATCACACCACACGCATTAAAAAAGACTATTAATCTTCACTATTAAAGAATATTGTTTTTGAACCAGTACATAGAAGAAACTGATAGTAAAACTTGGCCTTTAGTATCAGTCTGTCACCTTTAATTAGTATGAAGTTGGTAAAATAGTTTCTTAATTTTAAAACTCATCTCCCCTTTAGTACCAGTTTGTTATATACGTCAAAGGTAAAAGGTAAATTTTGGTACTGGTTGGGGCACAAACCAGTAAAAACTTCGAGAACACTGGAACAAGATGGTAACGCCAACCGGTTCTGGTTGGTAAAAGGCAGGACCAGCGAACTTTACGTGTTTGTTGCTGACCGGTGTTCATTTCTCTAGAAGGTCAATGTCCTAGAGCTTTACAGTGTGATGTGCCTGGATTTACACAGCAGGTTTATAATATAGTAATCTATAATAAGTAACTATAGATGCTTGGACAATGTCCTGGAGATTCACGATGTGATCTGCATAATTAAGTTACAGTAGCTCGAGGTCCAACAGATCTTTCTTATTGAGATTTCTGCCCTATGGCTAATCCACCAACCACGCGAGACTCTTGGCACAACCACTAAACTGTCCGTTTGCCACAACTTACAGCAGGCTCTGCTGTCGACAATTACAAAAACTATTTGTGTACGGGTAATCAAAACCAGTTAGTTTATGCCAGCAAACCTTCAACCTAGGTAATCGTGCTTAAGAAACTTACACTGAAAATAGCCTAACACAATATTCATGCCAGCTCTATTATACATCACCATGACTGGTTCGTGCTGGCTCATTTTTGACCAGTGCAAATGAGATGTTGTGGGTGAGTGTCTCTGGCTTAGGGTCGGTATATTGTGTATTAAGCACTTGGAACCAATATTAATCTAGTGCCCATTCATGCACATTTAGTCGACACCTGGAAAACTAAACATAAAACACAACTTTCAATAAGAACTAAGGTGCAATATGGCCATTTATCAAATTGAGCCTGATTTTTTTCCTAAAAAGACACACTTACGGAATATTCATTACAATATGCTTATGAACAGATTGGCATCATACATCCCTAATGCAATCTCACATAATATATAGTATATAATATGTGGTCTAATGACAACCTCGCGATTTTCTTCATCATGAGGATATATGAAAAAAAATAGTTATCAATACACACACTACACAAGCTTCATGAACAACTAGTAAAATTTTTAATAGCATTAAACCTAACACAAATATATCAATCCTTTAATCCTACCCCTAAGCAATTCTAAGACAACAAAATGTTATCTAAATGACTAAATGAGGAAGAACAACACGAGAGAAGGTGTGTCGACAAAGGGACTGATGTTTTTATACCCACTCTTTTTGTTGGGAAAATACCAGATTGATCGGTGATCTCGTGCCACTTTGTACCTATTTTGAAATTATGTACCTATTTTTTTATGGTTTCGATAGTATTCTCCAAATTTCAGCTCGGTGTTATATCCATCGCAAGAAAGGACATGACTGTTGCTATTTTGCAGATGGGCCTGAGTGGAGCCCTGGAGACGCTCTGCGGTAAGGCCTACGGAGCCCGGCTGTACCGCATGCTGGGCCTGTACCTGCAGTCGTCGTTCGTCATGTCCGCCGCCGCGTCCTCACTCATCTCCGTGCTCTGGTACTTCACGGAGCCGCTGCTGCTGCTCCTCCGGCAGCACCCCGACGTGGCCCACGCCGCCGGAGTTTTTGTCCAGGCCCAGATACCGGGCCTCTTCGCGTTCGCCTTCATGCACTGCCTGCTCCGGTACCTGCAGACGCAGTCCGTGGTGGTGCCGCTCGTGGTCTGCTCCGTGGTGCCCTTCGTCCTGCACGTCGCCCTAGCGCACCTGATGGTGAACCTGCTCGGCCTCGGGCTCGTGGGCGCCTCCGCCGCGGTCTCGGCGACGTTCTGGGTGTGCTGCCTGATGCTGTTCGCCTACGTGCTGATCTCCAGGGAGTTCAGCGAGACATGGAGAGGGTTTTCTGCGGACGCCTTCATGTACGTGTTGCCTACCGTGAAGCTCGCGATGCCTTCTGCCATCATGGTCTGGTAAGTTTATTCATCTTGCCATCTACTATCGTGTGAAGATCTCTGTTCATGACCGGTGAGACATTCCGGCTGCAGCTTGGAATTATGGGCGTTCGAGCTCCTGGTGCTCATAGCTGGTTTACTGCCCAATCCCACCGTGGCTACGCCGCTGATCGCCATGTGGTAAATACCTTTATATTACGATATATATAGGCTTCATTCGATCTACAGATATGCAAATTAAACTAACAATGTGAGCCCAACGATGACGAACTTGGCCTGCAAATTGTGTGCAGCGTCAGCACTGAGGCGATCGCGTGCATGATCACAATTGGGTTCAGTGCCACCATAAGGTGCGTCACATGACATGCCTTTTTCCTTCTCAGCTCCATTTGTTATTGTACTGTATACTGCGTTCTATTTCACGCATGGTGTGTGTCGATGGACTAACATATGTTGTTTGTGCAGCACACGGGTGTCGAACGAGATCGGTGCGGGGAACGTGGACAGGGCGAAGAACGCGGTGTCGGTGACGATGAAGCTCTCCGTGTTCCTCGCCGTCTCCTTCGTCCTGCTGCTGGCGTTCGGCCACAACCTATGGGCGAGCCTCTTCAGCAGGAGCTCGAGGATCATCTCTGAGTTCGCCGCCATCACCCCGCTCATGATGATCTCCATTGTGCTCGACTCTGCACAGGGCGTCCTGTCAGGCGTGTCGAGAGGCTGCGGGTGGCAGCACATGGGGGCCATGACAAACCTTGTGGCGTTCTATTTGGTCGGAATGCCGCTGGCCATCCTCTTCTCCTTCAGGCTCAAGTTCTACACCAAGGTAGCACTCTTAAGAAGAATTATTTTTTTTAAAAAAATGGATAAAGTTCCAGCCTCAGCCACTGCACACAGCCAAAATAATGAAACAAAAATAAGATTTTTTTTAAAAAATGGACAAAATTCCAGCCTTTTCGACCGCACATATAGCCAAAACAACTTAAAATGTTTCCATTTCTTGCGAACGATGTACATTCAAGCTTAAGTGCTGTAATGCTGTTTTATATCCCCTTTTTCTGCAGGGTTTGTGGGTGGGGTTGATATGTGGGCTGACATGCCAAGCCTGCTCATTGCTGGTGATCACCGTCCGCACAAAGTGGTCCAAACTCGCGGAGGCTATGCAAGAGGAGAAAGCCAACTACGTGGCTTAGCATATTCATGTTGTCTTGAACCCCAAAGAAATGGATATAAATTGCATGCCTTCAGAATACACAAGTTTAAACACATGTTTGGGAATTCCGTTACTTTTCCTGGAGAGTCCTGTTTTGGAACCGAGAAATGCCGGACAATCACAAGAAACAAGAGACACACGATTCGGTGGATGCCAGACCTGCCACGCGGAGCGAATACTCTGACGGCGATGAACACGGATCTGTCTCAACTCAATCACACACAGGACAACGTACACATTTTCACTACTAGGGAATCGACCGGAGTTTAGCTCCCATTTAGTACTATGTTAGTTTTGAAATGGTATTCTTCCATCGGTACTAAAGAGGAGGGTTTAATACTAAAGGGGGTGTTTAATACTGGGTGCCTTAGCTTCCCCAACCGGTACTAAAGGGGGCGTTATCCCCAACCGGTACTAATTGCATTGCACCACCAGCCTCTCCATTTTCTTTTCATTTCCTTTTCTTTTTTTGTTCTCATCTCATCTTATATAGCCGCCCTCCTCTAAGGAAAACAAGAGCAAAACCTCCCCTAGCTAGAACCGATCTTGAGAAGTGTACGTGAACCGAATCAGGTCAAGTCGAGGCAATAGGACTTTTCTTATTGACATGTGACATTTTTTTTCCCTAATGTAGTGAACCTATTTTTAACGGGCTATACGCATGTTATCGTTCAGTTCCTGTCTTCAATGTGCAAGTGTGCGCTAGCTGCTACCTGCTCCAAGTCAAAGACGAAACAGCAGTATTATTTTTAACTGCTTCGTGCTAATCACGTGGTGCAGGATTTACGACTTCCAATAGTATAATCGAATCAACAGTACAAGTTCATTGAAACAAGTGTACAAGTAACAATATTTCTTGTTTTTTTTTACAATCACAATATTTCTTGTTTGACCCCTTGTAGCTAAAGATTAGTACTCCACCGATTTGGTTTTTTGGGTGTTTTACGTGCATCCATGTGCATTCGACAAAAGCGCTTCACTAAAATAACTGTTAGGGTACATGTGTATCTGGACCTACGGAGGAGAAATAATAGGCCCTGTCATTAATTCCAATACGAATGCTACATCCAAGTTCGTCTAAAGGGTACGCGAATGCTGCAAAAGTCGAACGATTGCCCAAACGAGAGCCTACACAAAAACACAACAAATCCCGTCCAGCTCGATCGCCATACCAATGCCCGCCCCCCCCCCCCCAGGCACCCCAACCAGGATTAAGGCCCACCCGAGTATACCCACCCAAGCAGGGGCGGAGCCACGATTTGAGTATAGGGGGCAATAGACAAAACTAATTGGACAACGGACAAAGAAAAGTAGGACCGATAGCAAAGTCATATGGTTTTAATCATGGGTGGATCCATGCTCACTGTAAAAAGATGCGGTCGCTTCCACAAACAATCCAAAAAAAATGGTGAATATGTGCAAGTTTGCTCATATATGCATGGTCACATTCGGCTTCCAGCGAGTCCGAGCAAGCGGAGAGGCGGAGAGCACAGACACGATCGTGTGGAGGCAGACAGCTAGAAGAGACGCAAAGCTATGGAGGGTGGACCGCAGCTGCGCAAGTCATAAATGGAAGAAGACGAGCAAACCGGCGACGGTGCGAGATGAACAGACGATTGACATTCCGTAATCCCTTTTGTGAGCACACGTACAGGTCTCAAAGCTAAATGTGCTGCACATACATGTAATAACTGGCTAATTAGGCCTTAAACATGATTGTTTGGGCTAGATTAGAAGCTAAGTAGCTATTGAATACATACATCATGAAGTATATAACAGTAGAACTAGCAAATCATTGGGGGGTGCCGGGCCCCCCTCAGCCCCCCCCTCCCTCCGCCTCTGCACCCAAGTAACCATGCTCAACGCTCAAGAAGATTGTATCACTGAGTGAGTGAGGGCTGCCAGCCCACATTGTACATTATGCAACCCGTGCTCCTGCCCGGGCTAGTAATCTAATTTTCGAGAGATACTTATAAAAAAACATAGAAAACATATGGGCCTATAACCAATTAAAATTTCTTTACTTCTGGTGCGTCCCACTCATATTGATACTTTTTCATACATCGTTATTTGAATGTAATACACTTTAGTTGCTAATTATACTTTATGCAACTTCATCTCAATTTTTATTCCTTTTTGTATCACACCTCCAAGAATTTTTTTATATGTGCTTAGGCGAAACCTTAGATTGAGCAATAAATTTCACATGGACATGGATCATTATTATACATATATATGGATTCATCAAGCTTGTATACCTTGGAATAGCATTTTTTTTATATTAATAATCACACAATGGGTAGTATGGAAACATATAAAGAAGAACTATGAGATAATTTTTTTATATCAATAATCGCACAATGGGTAGTAAAGGCTAAGGTTTTATGTAGAGAGATTTAGCTGTTATTTTATTTTTTCGGGGTTACCGTTGGCTGTTCTACACAGACTTGGTGTCTTTACGATACTGGTCAATAATATAAATATTTATTTGGATGTTTAATATTTAGCATGCGTGGAAGTAGGATCTCAAATTTATAGTTTGCAAATAAAAACACATTTTTATTTTCAATATAAAAACATACCTTCTCCAACTTCGATGTTCAGATAATTGTTTTAAAGTACCTTTAATACTCTCAAATATGGTTATTTTGGTATCTTTATCATTCATTTCTATCTAGTTGTGCCACCTTTTCATGGCCGATTTGAATCCAACTACGATAATAATTTTTTGCAGTATAACAAAAACGTATATGTATATATGGTACCTCAGTCTAATTTTCCCCTCCACTAGATCTTAAGTGTTGTTACTATGATGGTAGAAATTTATATAGCTTGCCTAAGACACATCAGGTTTTTTTTATAACTAATAGCTATGACTTATATCAGGTTTTAACATATATATTGATTGAAGTTAACAAGTAACTCTACACACATATAGGTAGGATATACACGCCCCCCCCCCTTTTTGCATGACTTTTCTATTTCCTACTTAACTACTAGTCATAAATCTGCAAATGGGTTGTGTAGTTAAAATAATGATTGATCTACAAACCTATGTGAATCATCCTGAAGCCAAAGCCTTCATGAGAAAAAAAAGCAGACAACTACAGGGAAAGGAGAAAGCCCATATTTGACCCTCCAACTATAAGCGAAGTTTCATTTTGGCCATCGAACTCCAATACTGGAAATCTTTGACCATCCAACTATCAAAACTGATCAAATTTGGCCATCAGGCTCTTTTGATGGGTGATTTAATTTTTTATTTACAATTTAGTCCATACATCTTATTATAATTATTACATTTTGTCCGTACATCTGATTTAGGTGATTCTTCGGCATTGCATTAATAGTGGTGAACTTTATCTTTCAAATGTTATTTATACTACTTTATCACCATGTTTATGTTATTGTGTAGAAACAACAATATAAGAAAGTAAAATAAAAAGTTGCAAACTAATTTATTTATACTATTTTATCACTATTTTTATACTATTCTCATGTTGTGGTGTAGAAACCACAATATAAAAAAAGTAAAATAAACTGTTACACAATAATATGAACAATATTTTTGAAAGATAAAACTCATCATTGCAAATGTATGACTAAAAGGATCACTTAAATCGGAGATATGAGCAAAAATAGTAACCATTTTAAGATATAAGGACTAAAATGTAGATAAAATGATTAAAATAGTTCTTAGATTTATTATTTTTCTCACACCTCCAATTTAAGTTATTCTTGTGGTCATGCATTCAAAGTTATTAACTTTATATTTTAAAGTATCGTTCATATTATTTTGTAATTTTTAGTATAACTTTATTATATTATTTTTTACAACACAACATAATATTAATATAACAAATAGTGATAAAATAGTATAAGTAACATCTGAAAAGATAAAACTCATTGTTATGAACATGTGACAGCAAGAATCACCAAAATAGGAGGTACAAACAAAAGTAATAACCATTTTAAGATCTAAGAACAAAATCATAAATAATTTTTTTTAAACCACCCATGAAAACAACCTGATGGCCAAATTTGAACGGTTTTGACAGTTGGATGGTCAAATATTTCCGATTTTGAAGTTCGATGCCCAAACCAAAGTCAGCCTATAGTTGGATGGTCAAAAATAATCTTTTTCCTAGTAAAAATTATGTATTGAGGACGACAATATGATTCACGTATAATTTGCCATAGACATATGTCAGGTGATGATGGGCCTTTTTGTTGCTCAGCTAGTAAACCTTAAGGAGTTGTTGTGCTGTTAAAGAGAAAGGTTTTCGTTGCTCTTGTTGCAGTTCTCTTTTTTTCTATTTGTTGCTTTGCTCAGTCTAGATTTTATTCTTCTCTTTATTTAGTATATATAATCAGCATCTCTCCCGCCTACTTCGTTAAAAAAATTGTAATGAAGAGAGTCTGTCTTGGAATGATTTTAAAGTCGAAAATTCACAAACCTAAAATTATGGCAACATCCTTAGAGCAACTCCAAAAGCCTCTTTAAAAATCACTAGCTAAAATCTTGATTTGGCTAGTATGTAAAATGAAATACCTCGCAAAAAGTTGTTGAAATCCAAGAGGCTAGCTAAAATCAACTCTTAGTATGCTCCACCGTAAGTGAGTCTCAACTGTCAGACTCATGTACGAGGGGATAGCTAGCGGGACCGGCTAGCCAAAGATGGCAAGCAAAGCCCATGGTTTAGCTAGCAGAGGATAGCGAGGTCAAGTTTAGCTAGTCTGTTGGATTGAATTTTTGGATAAAATTTCCATTTTTAGCTAGTTAAGCCAAGATAGCTTGTCTCTTGAAGTTGCTCTTATCAGGCTTGGGGAACAGATACGAGCTAGGCCCATCTCTTGGCCGGATGATGTAGGCACCATGCCTCCTTCTCGCCCGGTGACATTGAACCGGTAGGTGAAGTTTTGGTTCAGCAGGATCGTTCTTTGGGTGATCATCGGCACCCCATCCGCCCAACAAGTTTGCAGCAGTTTCAACCCATGTCTACATTACAAACAACAGCTTCAATAGATATTTGTTGCCTCATTTGGAAGTTGCAACAGAGGAATTTTTTGAATGATATGGGGGCCAGGTACTTAGTGAATTGATTACCAATGAATCGTTATGTTGTGGGGTGACTGGTTGACGACATGAACAACCACGGAGTCTTCTTGCAGAGGTGCGTCACCTTCATCTGATTCACCTACACATGTGTACAATATTTTCGAATGAATGAAGAATAAGCGAGTAGATTATGGTGTGCGGATTTAGTGAAAAATGTCTTCAGGATTTGATTTTGTAGTGGATACTTATGACAAAAGTATCCTCAACGGATGCTGCGGAGATGCTCCAGCAGCTATTCAGGCTCGCCATGGCTGCTTGCATTATTGCTCCGTAAAGCAACACTTACTTCAGTGTGTTGACACAACTCTGTTGTTTTTCTAAGGGTGTCACTATTTTATGCATTTTGCAAATTGTAAGGAATCGATACTCGTCAGCCTAACAAGGGGAGGGGGTGAATTAGGCAACTTAAAAACTTAGCCTATGGCTTCACTAAATTTACACAAAGATAAACTATAACATACTATCTAGATGTGCAACTAGGGTTGTTCTAATGTGAAACTCCCATCCAAAACAAGGTTTGCAACCTATAGCCAATCTTAGCATGATACTATTCTAGGAAAGTAAAGGGAAGTAAAGATTGCAATAGAGTAAATGCAGAAACGTAAAGGGGGATGAGAGGAAGCAAACTCTTGACACGCGATTTATCCTGTGGTATCGGTAGGCACTAATTCACCCCTAGTCCACGTTGTTGAAGCACTCACACAAGAGTATTGCTTCCCAGTCACCAAGTCTCTCCCAACAAAGACCACTTGACTCGCCACAAAGGCTAGCCACTTAGGCACTTGTCAAGCTCCTTTGGTCACCTTGATGCCGCCTCCACTAAGGAGCTCCTCCACCAAGGAAGGTGGTCGCCATGTCCCCCGCACAAAGTGTCCTTGCCGCTCCACACCAACCCGGAGGGTCGATGACGATTGCCGGTGAGCCACTTAGGCCCCAAGGCTTCCGGTGAACCTTGTACACCTTGATTCACTCAAGAATCACCTCACAAGGTTGGCACAACCTTGCACTCACTCAGCTCTAAGCTATGCCTAGCACTAAGCACATACACAAAGCATATGCAAATCTAAGGATGAGCAATTAAGCACTTGGATGGATTGGATATGATCTTCAATTTGTGTTGAACTCCTCTGCACTCCCACACAATTCAGCAACCTCAAATGGGTGAGTGGAGGGGGTATAAATATCCCAAGGCATCCAATGAGCCGTTGGCTAACGGCCACGAGAAAAATATAGCGTCGGATGAACCGATGCTAACATTTTCTAGGCGTCGGTTCATCCGATGCCCCTCCCACGTCACTTAGCCGTTGAGATTGTCCGACACAACCGCTCCGACGCTATGCACCGACGGTCCGTCGGATCATCCCGTCTTTGAAGACCCCGCGTCCAAGTCGCCTCCGTTAGCTTTCAACCGACCGTCGGATAGACCGACACTTCACCTTGACCAAGGCGTCGGATCATCCGGTGCTGAAGGCTTCATCTTGGCGCGTCTCTGTCTCGATTCAAACTGAGCGTCAGATAGACCGACGGTGTCCTCACTCAGACCGTCGGATCATCCGGTGCTACTGTCTTTGTTGCTCTTCCTCTGCAACTCGTCCGACGCTACTAGGAAACGGACCGTCGGTTCATCCGACGTTACCTAGGGTTTCATCCTGTATACCAACTCGTCCAACGATTGCACTGATGCTTGTAAATAAGGGACCGTCGGTTCATCCAACGATGTCTTTTCTTTTCCTTTTCTTGCTCGGTTTTGACCCTTGTTTTTCTCATTTTGGCATGTAGTTTTCTTGCATCCTTGGGACCTAGAAGTATCTACAAAGACATGCTAAAACAATATGGTGTGTCCCAATAATCATGTTGTAATGAATTGCCAAAATCAAACTCGAACTAATGGCATATGAGGTCATGTTTGCTACACAAATATATAGAGCGCCACCTCGTTAGCCCCCCTCTCTTTGATCACAGGAAAATTAAATCGCCGGAAAACGAATCGGCTTGACGTACAACTGCAGAAATTAACCGCCAGCAACAAGATCAATTTGCAGGAAGTGTGTGTTTCGTGCGGAGTAGATGTCGGGAACAAGGCAAGAGTATATGTGCAAATTCATTCACTCCGGAAGTACCACGTGCAGACAGCCTAACAAGCAGCTAGCGTGCGCTGATTATTCCTACCTTGATTACTGGTGGAGAGCTCCTCCATGCGACTTACAAAAATAAACGGAGGGAGTACATAATTTAATCAATGTCAGAGAGATTAATGACTGCGAATCTCGGTGTTGCGAACCTTACCAAGTACCAACCCACAGTTTAACATTTCATAATTTTGGTATAGCCATGGATACATTTCTTTTTCTCCTATTGTACCTTTTTACTTGGAAAGCAATTAACCACCTGACAACGTTTTCAGTTCTTACTTTGACTACTTTGTGAAGCAACAACTAACCACCTTTAATTATATTCTGCTGTGTATCATTGGTCCTACCAATAGTCTTAAAAATGAATTGTATTTCTGATGCGATTAAATATATAGATTTTGAAAGAAAAAACACAAAGACGCCCGTGAAGATTAGGTACATCTTAGATGGTCCTAGCATACACAAAACATGTGTAGTGGGAAAATAATACTTCAATAACAACATCATACCAAACATTATATATTGTAGCGAAAAATTGGTTTTGTCCCCAAGATGCAGCATATTATAGAACCGTATGAACGTTTAAGAAAAATCTTTACAATATTTCGACCACTTGGTATTGTCACTTTTATGTGGGAGTGACTAGCTAGTGACATAATTCTATGCTTAGTCAGCCGACCAAAGTTGAAATAAAGCGGCTCTCTTCTTAATTTGTGGTTCAGTCACTGACAGCAGATCTACAATTAAATTTGTCCCCCTTGCGCTATGGCCCGAGGAGAGGCTCGCCGCAACAGCTGGCCCTCTAGTGCAAGACATCGATTTTTATGTCTTTAGTTAAATACTAGTTACTACAAGACTAAGTACCATGAAAGCGGATGCATTTTCGAAGGAATAATCACCATTAATCGGGTGTCAGCCTACCAACCTGCAATCCTTTCGTTTTATCTGCAACTTGGCTTTTTTCTTTACTCTTTTTGCATACCGAGATTGTCTTGTGGCAGATTCTATTTTCTTACTCCATGTGTATCTCATCTGATCTGATTAGACTTTATTTAAAACAAGAGCATATATGCACCTCCATTGGACGACTTTTAAGTTGGAAGTGTTCCTTGCATCTAACCCTTGATCAGTTCCCGAGAAGTTTGAACTGGCCAAGCCGCCAAGTCGGTGCAACGTACGGCTTTGCAAGTATATTGACATGTGATTTCCGTATGTGCTGTAGATATACATATAACCTATTTTTAATGGATGCACCAACTTAAGCTCTATTAGGATCCCTTGGTCATAAATGAAAGATTTGTAATCTGGAGATATGTGAAATGAAAAGTACTGGTCAAGTTGATGCAACGGTGGACTTTGCTAGTACTACTGACAGTTAAGATATGTATGTGTTGTATTCCCTCGGTCACAAATTTCTTGTTGTTTTGGTTTTTCTGGATACTAATATATCTAGAAAAGTCAAAACCACAAGTAATTTTGAATGGAGGATGTAGATGCATAGATCATGTTATCCTACAGAATGCATCGACTTCCTGTCTTCAAACATGTTGCATGTTGTCCAGCTGCTCGGTGTAAGTCAAAAAAAAGAACATGTTTTAGTTATGTGGTCTCGACTTCCATTATGGTTGAATTAATTGTGCCTAGATAGAAGTTCCTTGAAAGAAGTGCACACATAACTAACTCGATAAAGATCTTTTAACAGTAAAGATTATCATCGAGTTGGTTATTTGAGTGTGTACATGTGTATCACAGGCATGGATTTGACAAAAAGTGCTTCATTGGTGCCATAACACTAAAGTAACTGCTATGCCACGTTTAGGAGGGCTTCTTGGAATGCTTATCAACATTGATGCTTAATCTATACATGGAAGGTCATCTCGACAAGAGATGGTGCTAATTTCGTTTGTTAGAAAATTGTCTGGGTATTGATGATCATGATAGGCTTAATGTGGATGTTACACTTGCGTTGTAGCATGGTAAGTAGTATGTGATATGAACATTTATTGTTGCTCCTAGCTTGATCTGTGAAAAGATAATAAACTAGATCAAATCTGACTAGTGAAAATATAATAAGATCAGATCTGACAAGTGAAAAGATATACTATGTAGGATGCCTCATGGTCCGTTTATAGCCACTTTGGATGCATGCTGATGAAAAACATCCTAGTCAAAACAATGGGTCAGCTACATTTTCATTTATTTTTTTCAACAATACATCTTGTCATAGCTCAAAACTTTGTTTCTTTTATTGAAACGCTTCATGACTGGAGTCACCTTCTAGATACCATTTATGCATGGGTGGTCACATTTGCTCACTCTGAAGGTTGTATTTATCTGGCATGAGATTATTAGCATTGCCATATGCCTGAAAGTTCGCTGGCGGTGAAGGGAGGGATGTGTTCGCCGTTTGTCCATCCTCCACAATGAACAATGCTACCATGCCCATTTCTAGATGGAACTCATAGTGGCAATGCATATACCATACCCCTATATGACAAAAAGGGAACAACATTAGATCTTGGGCCCCCCTATAGCTAGACTGAAAGATAAAGTTCATGTCCAAATAAATCCATAGCTAAAGTTAATAATTTTATACAGGAGTAAGAATCAAAAACTAAATATTCTTCTAGAAAAGTCGTAGATTTGTTTTGAACTTGAGGTGAAACTTTTTTGTTGTTACTATATATAGGCACACAAATCTTATGCCAGAAAAATTTGTATCTTGCTTTGCAAAAAAAATTTGTAAATAACTTACACACCTGGATTGTCAGCGACAAATCGGACAGCCACCCATCCAAGCCGTGGCACCTGCACAGTATTCACAACCGGGGGATTAACCAGGTTGTACCTCGCCACATCCCTTTCCATGTCATAGTTTCCATGCCCTTGTGCTAGCAGGAACATGTTATATCCGTGCAGGTGCATTGGGTTGGAGTCGCTCTGCATCATTGCCGTGCTCTGGAACACCACCTCAACAACAGCTCCATAACGGAATCGCCGTGCCAATGCAGACCTGGTCGAGTACTCTAGCCTTTTCTCCTTGGGTCCTTCTGGGATCAAGGAATTGTCAGTGAAGTTGAACACACGCGGTGGCGCGTCAGGGAGTTCTTGGAGCCAGTCCATGTTGGTCTTGTAGTAGTGGGCTTCTAGCACTGATGTTGATATATTGGGGAGCATGAAGGACAGGCTATTCATCGTCGCCACAACGATGGTCTCTAAGCTATTGACACCCCTCTTGCAAGACTCGCGTCCATCCCAACAAACAGTGCCCAGGCCAAGCGTTATGAACATGCGTTCATCGATTCGCTCTGGCACAGGCTGATGCTGTCTTGGGTGCTGCAAGTTGGTAAGGTTGCCATGGAAGTAGAATGTTAGCATATTGTCGTGGTTGTCAGGCATCTCCGGTGACATTGGTACATCACCGGACTGACTTCCTGCTGCTAAGTTGCTATACTGCAGTATGCCTCTGCTGGGCAACACCGGGGTCTGATAGTCAGGCTTCGGAGCCTGGTTGGGCAGGGCAACCATGTAGTATCTGCCAGGAGACGCATCGGCAACCACAAGGGCGTCGAATGTCTGGCCTGGAGCAATTGCAATGACGTCCGTCGTGTAAGGGTTGACGTAGTTGGCATCAGCAGCAACCACAGTGAACTTGTGGCCAGCGATCTTGAGGTAGTATTCAGAGAGGAGCGCAGCATTGACCACTCGGAGGAGGTAGGTCTTGCCAGGATCCACCTCCATCATGTAGCCCTCTTCCTTGACGCCTTCAAAATTGAATCCATGATGAGGACTAGAGATTCAACGAAACATGTTTGTGTCGATCTGGGCATGTATTGAATTAGAAATGTGGTTACCAGAGCAGTTGTAGCTATCTCCAAGCTTCCCATTGATTGTCGAGGCATTGTTGTTAGCGACGTTTGGGTCCACCCATACATTGATTGGACTCCACCACTCCCCTGCCATCATCAGGAGCAAAACAACAATATATAGGTAACCTATGATTATAGTAATTCGGATGCCCAATAATACAAATAACTTATGAAATTTGGATGTTTATATAGTAAAAGTCTCTCAAATGCTGACCATGTACAAACCTATGATTATGGGGATCTCCTTATGAGGCTTAGGAAATGGATAAGAGACGACCCCATGCCTTGGCTTGATGACCAAGATGCCATGTACTGTCGCACGAATTATGGGGACATGAGCATGCCACCACAGGGTACCTTCCTGCCCTGAAACATCGAAACGATAGGTGAAGTTCTGGTTTGGAAGGATGGGGAGCTGGGTAATCATCGGCACGCCATCAGCCCAGCAGTTGAGATGCTGCTTTACTCCATGCCTACAAAAAGAAGGCTCGAAGTGATGGATTTTCAGACCGAAACAATCATATTTTGCATGCTGAAGGCAAACTCATGCTTAGAACAACATCAGTGGTATACATACCCTTAAATGTCAATAGATGGTTTACTCGAGACACGCCAACAGGATTCATATGTAAGTGGTTGAAATTATACCCTTTCGAGTTTAATTGGTAATTTGGTAGGATTTTTCATTGGAGCAAAGGAATCATTTGATTAATCCACAAGTACTTAAGTGATTACCAATGGATTGTCATGTTGAAGGGTGACTTGTTGACAACATGAACGACCACCGAATCTCCCTCCGTAACCTCTATCGCTGGGCCAGGGAGCTGCCCATTCACTACGACAACCGCTGTTTCCTCGCACAAGTGTGTCATATTCACTTGGCTCACCTACATATATACATATTCCAAAAAAAACAAAATATATAGACAAATATAAACTTTCTAGTTTCATTGTCAAAATTTAGAGCGGGTAGATTGATAGTGGGGATGGAAACCATGGAGGAGCAGCATGCTTACAGTGAAGGTGTGCTCGACGACGGCTGCGCGCGCTGGGAATGCCATCATGAAGACGAAGAAGATGACAGCATTGTAGGCTGCCAGAGGAAGGCCCCGGCTCTCCATGGTATGCAGCTTCGTCCGGGCCATTTTGCTGCACTGTACTATACCTTTGAGTCCGAGTATATATAGAATAGATGCAAACGATCGTACATTAGATCGTTGCCTCCGATGCCAATCTTAGACACTCATGATTTATTTATGATATTCCTTGCAGAGATTAAGATAATTATTCTGCTCTATTTCCTCACGTGACAATGGCCAAGGGTTCTTATTGAAGTACGTATACAATTCAGAATAGGTACCAACTTGATCAAAGCCCTACACAGTTGACTTAGCTTCAATGCCGCCACGATTGCTTTCTTATCACTCTTTCACTAAGTCTTCACACCTCCCTGTAATGTTCGCATTCTTCCTCGCATTATTCGGTGGATTTGTGGTACAATATATGTGTCTAGGAAATCTTCATTCAGTACTGTTCTGGGCTTGTAGAAGTAATGTAGAGCCTTTATTTTATTGTTCATATACTACGTAACCAGCAATTCTGTCATTTTATCCCGTAGCAATTCTTGTTGCAAATAAAATTTCACTTCGATGTGTCAAGATTCGATCACCAATACAACTTGATGTTAAATAATTTTTCATTAACCAATTGCAGTTACCTAGTTAGTGTCAGGATCACGCCGGTACACTTATTTAAAACAAAGATACCCTCTGTCATCAGTTATTTATGAATTTAATTTAATGTATTTGATCGATCTTGCATCTAGCATCTTGGAATACGTGCACTTGCTCTAATTTTCCAATGGACACATACTTTATAACAAGTAGACACATGGCAGATCTTATCTATAGTGCCACCATTCTGGATCCAATTGGACTCATACTAAAATAGATCTTGCTATCACTGCCGACCAGTATGTTTGTGGAGTTATTGTTAGAAGGAAGAGCTGGTGGTGATACTAACTTTCATCGCCAGCTCATCTTACAAACTGACGGTGATACCCTGATTGTGTATTTAAACATAGGTCATACATCTTTGATATAGTTTTGCAGAAAGAAGGGATCTTCACTTCCGAGCCCTCTTATACCACATAATAGCACTTCAAGAACAACTAGTCGGATTCATTCTCAATCAGGTTACCAATCCAAGCAGGGAGTACTACTGGCTTAGGGGGTATTAAGTACATATATTGTTGTCCATGAACTGATTGGATCTATGGACTTGTGGTTTCTGAACTGATGATTTATGGACTTGTAATAATATGTTTTATGTGGATTTAAAATAATATACTTGACCTTGGATCTATGCATTCCCTTTATTTCTGTCAAATACACGATTTTAACTAAATTTGTGATTTTCCATTGGAAAAGGTCATCAGATGGTTCAAACTGGCAGTGAAACAAGCTGCCCACCATGGTGCCGCCGGTTGTGATAAGGCTATATGTAGTAGTGTCAGATGCTCTTCGTGGGCTCGTCCTCCGACTAGGGCTGGTTGGTGGGCTGGTTTGCTAGAAAGGCAGCTATGCTTAGCTCGGCTTGTTATGGTAACAAGCCAAAATTGCTGCTCAACTTGGTTTTGATTAGCACAACTCCTGTTGGGTTGAGCCAGCTCACGGGCCACCATATTTCTATGTGTCACATCATGAAATTTTCAGATCTTTTACCCGCAAAAAAAAGAAGAAATTTTCAGATCTTCAGATGTGCACCTGAATAACACCCAACAGCTGACCCGGTTTCACTCCCCTGCTGATTTCGATCGAAGATTTTTTGAATGTGATTAGAAAAACAATTAAACAATGATTTTTTCATAATTTTTAAAAATCTCCAACATTTTTTTTATTTATAGGAAATTTAGCATACAAAAGATAATTGATTGTTTTCCAGAATTAAATAAAGTAGTTCCATGAGTATTGCACTCACGCCAATACATTTGGTGTTTCATGAGTGCAAAGGTTTCAAAACATGTTTACACAATGACCATGTTGTTCCAAGAATTTTTCAGTTTTTTGGAATTTATTCAAATTTTCAGGGCTAAAGAAGACTCTAGATTCTTTTCATGAGCTCTTAGTATTTAATTTGGACACCACATATCCCAATCTACATGTGGGATTTGTCTGCACTATTTTGGATTTTTAGAGTATTATTCGTGACCTTATTGATTTATCTAGATTTATCCTTTTCATATCGGCCAAACGGTGGGCTCAAGCCATTCTACCCTACTCTAGCCCGACAACCAGTCCAACCTAGATTTATCCTTTTCGCATCTTCTGTGATCTGTGTTCGAGATTCTTGTGTTCGGGGATTCACTCCGATTTTTCAGACCCCCCAACATATACAAATGAGAAAATAGTTGATGGAATTTCATGAAGTGAGAGAGGATTCCAGCCCCCATGAAACCCAGCAGGTACAATTACAGAGTTTGCAGTCTAAGTGATAGTTCAATGAATTTGTGCATTGAGACTAGTCTAACGTCCAACGGAATCTGCTCAAGTATAACTAACAATTCAGTTTTGTGAGAAAAAATTAATTCAGAACTATTATTACTTTTGAGGCCATGTTGACAGTAAAATCTTGCTCTGTTGACTTCACTGAGATGTGTGCTTGTATTGCACGCTGTACGCACGTGATTCTTGGTAAGGTTGAGAGATATCACACAATTAATTCTGTCACCCTACCAACCCAGAATTTATTACTTAAGTTGCCAACTTGTTCTATACTAATCAGCTTTTTGGGGGATAGTTATAGATTTCTTTTTACTTACCTGGATAGGCTTGGGGTGCCATCTCATGGATATAACTAGGAGCTAGTTATGTTTGGGGTGGGTTTGGTAGAGCTCACAGAGGTGATTCTCTGCAGAATCCAGTAGGGGCCTCAGCCCAACATTTTTCTCAAAGAGCAGTGATTCTCTGCTGATTATATTCAGTAAATTGATTCACTGAAATAAAATAAGAGACAGTGAGTTGAAAAAAATAGCTTCATCCTATAAACATCATCACTACATTTGTGTTACCAAATGAAAATTTGTATTGTGATCTTTTTATTTGTTACTGTATAGTACATTTCTCTATAAACATGAATGAAACTAAGGGAGTTTGACTTAGTATAATACAAATGTGACCTAAGATTTTTTATAGGTGGGGTAATATTCTTTGCATGAGAAATTCATCCCACCCTGTCCCCTCACAAGAACAGCACCGGAATATTTTGAATGAAAATAATGAAGGACTATTATCGTAAACAACATGTTTGTACGTCGTATGGTTTTATCAACTATCTTAGAATTTTGCAAACTTATTAGTGCATAAAAACTAAACAGTTCGGTAGGCTCTAATGGAAAATCAAAACTGCACACCACCATTAAGACCAAAAAAAATGAACCAGGCCAGCATACTAATGTTATACAATGCAAGAAAAATAAACGAAGCCTCTCTATGCATGCTCCTCGATCACCATGGCAGACTGCCCACGACAGTTGTGGCAGTGGTGCTCCCACATGCTCTCACTTCTCGCAGCGCCCCGGTGTGCTCGCATTGGTTGGTAGCTATCGTGCGCATTGTCAATTTAGGAATTAGGTTATGCCATGGCCCACCTAGACAACATAATTAGGAGAGCCTCGTATCGTCCTCATCATCATGGGATCTTAGGCCATTTTGGGCTCATGACGATAAGTAGACGCACGTGGTGGTATAGGTATTCCACAGCTTTGATCAGGTGAGCATGTGCAGTAAGTACATGCCACCAATATTGGTCCAGTAGCGAGGAACAGCTGTGCCTGTTTCTTGATTTCGATGCTCTACCTCTATTATAAATCAAGGCATCTAGGATTTTGTCAATTTGTGGGATCTGATCGATGTACGCCACTCAAGTGCATGAACATTGATATAGAAAGACTCGTCTGTAAACTACTACTCTACTGTATATGTTTGAAAATAAAAAATGTTCAATAATATAGTACATACTATTGAATAGTTTGTAGATCAGAGTCAGATCTGGAACAGCATAGGCATCCCGAGGCATGCATGTGACTATTGGCCGAAGTATGCCAAGTAGGTAGTTTACCGTTGGTTTGAGTTTTACCATTAAAAGTAAATGAAGTTGAAATGAAGCAAACCTTAACACTGAATCCACTTTAGAATTTTCGATGGCCAAATTTGATGGGCGACAGATTGAAAGTCAAGTGGTTATGTAGTAGAGATTCATCAGGAGCAATTAATGAATTGTTTATATGTGCCTGCTACATATACTTTGTCTATATTACATTTTCACCTAGTGATTATACACTACCTTGGTTCTCTAATATATGACATTTAGGAAAAACAAAT
Source organism: Cenchrus americanus (assembly GCA_947561735.1). Lineage (NCBI taxonomy): Eukaryota > Viridiplantae > Streptophyta > Magnoliopsida > Poales > Poaceae > Cenchrus > Cenchrus americanus. Next base: position 12,128,196 of record OX387239.1, read on the forward strand.
TAGTTAAAAAATGAACTATCTTGTCCTAAATGTCATATATTTAAGGACGGATGCATGGAGTACTAGATGATTCTACCGTTTAAATTCTCAACACCAATGGAAATTGTTAACAGCCTTAGTCTTCCGGAGTATCGGCTGGATGCTCTTGGATTACAGCTGGGCTAAGCTAAGCACTGTTTAATGTGTTACAAGTTAAAAATAGGTTTTGCACATGTGTTGCGTTGTGGAATAATGTGCATGAAGCAGTGACCCCAGAAACAAGTGGGAGTTGATGTAGAACAATAATTAATGCATGTTGCCAATGGACAAAATGTTTCTTTATATAGTTGCCAATAGACAAATCATGCATATGATTTGTATTTTGTGGCACCTAACTTACCTCGTTGTGGCTGCATTGATGAAGATAAAGAATGAGCATCTGCACAAGATTCTTATTAAAATATCGAAGCGTTGATCGAAATCAAACATCATTAATTGATTGTCTGTCCACCAACCACCCAATCTGTATTTCCATTTTGCTATCCTTTTGATTGCATTGGCTTATAGCTCCACAGCCTCATCGTATCTTTTTTTCATGTTTGTTATATTTATTAACTACAAGTTCATCAAATCATGCACAGATAACAAAACATACAACTTGTATACTGCCTGTCTATTAGGTCGTATATGTACTAACTACTTGATTCAATTGTGATTTAGTTGCTGGTTTGAGATAATGCAAATAGAATGCTTTGAATTTATTCCATGTCATCTTTGCCTTCCTAGAGAACATATCAAAGATTATTATTTTTTATACAAGTTGTATGGTAAAGTTATTTTTTTCAGATTAAGGAAATTATCTGGTCTTGAGCATTCACATGTGAATGTCTACAACAATAAAGAAACAAATCCAGCCATATAGCAAGAAAATATAAGAATGTGTCTGGAGGCCTTCCTAGATTGATGCAGGCCATTAAAGACCTTCTCGTCCATCTGTACATTTGACATTCTCTTTCCAATTTCATGGTTGTACATAACCATTTTTCTTTATAAAATCAAAGCTGGAGATTATTCCCAAATTTTCCACATAAAAAAATCAAGATTCTGAATAGGTTTGTTTGCTAATTTAGAACTTTCATTAGGCCAACCATTCTTATTCTTGTTGCCTTGTTTTCTCTTTTTTAAAAGAAAAATCCCAGAATTTATATCGACATGTCTTTATGGAAGATGATTATTACTATCCATCCCAGAGAATAGATGTTATTAGCTATGTCATAAGTAAAATTCTTCAAAGTTTAACTAAGTTTGTAGGAAACTTCACGAAGATCTTCAACATAAATTTGTTTCCCCAAATGCACCTTGAACATATGAATAGTGATGTTTTTATTTGGTATTGCACTAGGCCAGAAACGATTTGTGCTGACACATGGAAATTAGCATGCTGGCAAGCGCAATTGGCACCCGCAAGCACAGTGGTGTACAAGGGCACCACGCATGTGACCGCCAGCAATGAAGGCACAGTGCTGGCGGGCTACATAAGCCACCCGCCAGCAAAAGATGAGATCATTTGTCTTTGGCGAATGGCTTATGTTGCCCGCCACAGAGGGGCACACGGTGGTGGCGGTCCACATAAGCCACTACTAGCAAAAATGGAACCATTAGTGTTGGCGGGTGGCTTATGCCGCTCGCAATCACTATGCCCTCTATAAGCTTCTGACAGCTTCTTCTTCACAGCCACCTTCCATTGGTGCTTTGCCCGAGAGGAGCTCCAGAAAAGCTCCAAAAACACCAAATCTAGGGGGAAGGTTTTTCTCTTGATTTCCTTGGAGGAGGTGGCTATATAAGGTGAGTTTGTGCTATTTTAACCTTAGTTTTCACCTTTTATCCATCATTTGTACATTATCTAGAGATCTAGATCTAGACCTAGGGTTAGCTAGGAGAGAGAGAGGGGGGAGTGAAGATAGAGAAAATGAATTATAGATTTATTTTTTAAATAGAATTATAATGTTCCTAATATAATCATTGAAATGCTATGTTTGTCATTTTTATTATTAGTTTCATAAATTAAAATTATAGAATTTAGTTTCATTTCATTTTTTTACATATTAATTGAAGCAAGTTTACATAATTGGGTTTAATTGAGTTGTATATATCACTGAATTTGTTTAAAAAATTGTAGAATTCATTTTAGTTTATAAGTGAGTTTATAATAGATTTGCGTTTAATTGAGTTTACTTATTGTGACCCATATATTTAAATATATCAAAAAATTAGTTTCTAATGTAGAAATATATGTTATAGGTTGTTTAAGATGGAACATAGAGCATGATGTATGGCATACAGGGACATTCGTCTACATTCTTGACAGAGTTATCAAAGTTTCTTGAGGTTGTGCAGAAGCATGCTCAAACTTCCAAGACAAAGCAAATACGTTGTTGAAGGACAGGAATTGCGAACCAGAGAGGGGGGAGTGAATGTGAGCTGATAAAAATTATACTCAAGAATTCGGCCTATGAACCCAATTTCACTCGGACACCTCTGAAAGCTTCTCTTGCCAAGTCCACGTAGCCATTGGAGTGCTACTGGACCTAGGAGAAAGATCCAACCAACAACCACTTGAAACACGCAATGGAAAACAACTCGAAACAACACCGTCGGCAACCAAAACCGGTCGAGTGGTTTCGAAACCGGTCGGACCGACCTTCCGGGACACAAGCCGGGCAAACCGGTCAGGCCGGATTTGTCTAGGAATTCCCCAAAAGACCTTCGAGACCAAACCAAGCCAAAACACCTCATGAACCCGTCAACATTTGAATAAGAAAAGTCACAGCTTGAATGAGACTCTCCTGTTCAAAACTCCTCTCGACAACTTACCGGGGGTAAACCGGTAAGACTGGTTTGGGAAACTGGTCTGGTCGGTTTGGGAAACCGGTTAGGCTGGTTTTGCCCAGGCAGTCGGGAAGAACTCAGCCCACGGGAAAACTTGACCTTCACGTAGATCGATCTCCCGATTCGTTCCACGGATTCAAGTGGGACTTTGGGGATAGCTGGGGTACCTCGTGGGTTACCTTTGGCTAGAAGCTCGGTCCCCAAGACCTACCCAATCAAGAGGAATCAGAAGTCAACCCTCAAGAACACCTTCCCATGAACTCCACCGAAAACCACCAAATCGAAGCCGTTTCAGAGGATTTGTTGGAGCAAGATCACCAAGCAAAGAGGCACAAGGTCCTCATATGTGACATCCAACTAGAATCCCTCAAAGAAATGCCCCAAAAATTTCTCCACGAAAATCCAAAGAAAAGGCTCCGAAAATCACCAACAGAGGAAAACAGGAAGAACACAAACAAGCTTTGAGGAACCACGCCGAATCATCTATACATACTATTAAGGTTCATACAAGGTCTCGCTTCCGCCCGATCATCCTTCCCTCCCACAAAATCTCACAACGAAGCTCTCAAGCTAGTTCAAGAAATCCTAAGGAAAAAGGAAGGTAAAAATAGCAAAACAAAACGAGCAAGGGTTCAAGAGATGGTTGTCATCCTCTCACCACTTGGGTTATATGGAGGCAAACCGAAAGAATAAAATACCCCTAAGACCTAAACTAGGATACACGCCCACCAAGGGTAGGGCACGTTGAGAAATTGTCTTCGTAACACCATCGGACGGATGCCGGCGACGGCACTTTGCTTAGCCTCGAAGCAAGCCTTGCGATCCCCACATGTGTCCTCCGCTTCAAAGCTTCCGGCGCCCTACGACCCCAAACCGGTCGGACCCGTTTCCCAAACCGATCGGGCCGGTTTTGTCCCGACACCACACCCGGTCTTCGGCCTCGGCTTTGTGGCTCGGCCGAGTAACCCGGTGGTTTTCCGGTGAACCACCTTGCAAGCCCTACGGACTTGATGTAGCCTCCGCCAATCACCACTCATGAATCGGCTCCCATGAAGTCCCGACTCGACCATAGTTTTGAGGCTCAACCAAGAAACCGTCCATGACTTCATCTTGTCGTTCTTGCCACCATGCGGCCCACAATTGACCCCCGCCGGCGACCGGGTCCCTCGAACCAAGCCTACTTGTCTTATCCACACCCGGAGGCTTCACCGGCAATGACCTTTCGCGCTTGTTCTTCACCTACACCAACACCGGTCAAGCCGCAACCCGCAACCGCAATACTTAGCCAAGAATCGGTCCACACAACATTGTCAATCACTCATCACACCAGGAAGCTACCATCCATCGGTCCCGTCCGTGCTGTGACTGTTGCAACAAACTTGTATGGGAAGATATTAATGCCATCAAGATGTATTTGATAAAGAGCGGTTTTGTGAAAGGATACAAAACTTGGTCCCACCATGGTGAAGTAGAAAGTACTTTCAACAATGCAGAAATCAACACCAAGTATGATGAAGTGGGTGAAGAAGATGCAGATGGAAATGATCATGTCCTGATGGGTGATGCTTTTGATTGTGGACATCAAAATGGCGATCAAACAGATGCACCACAAGTGGACGAGGAATATGATGTTGAAATGGAAGAAATGTTGCGCCACATTGAACCGGAGGTGTTGCTTGGAAGTGCTAAAGGGTTAGAAAATTTGAAGACACTAAAGAAGGCAGCAAAGGACCATCTGTATGAGGGTTGTGGGAAGGAGTGGACATTGTTGTGTTTCATACTCCATCTGCTGATTGTGAAGGCAAAATTCGGATGGTCGGACAATAGTTTTAACGAACTCCTTACTCTGTTTGTAAAGTTACTCCCGAAGCCTAACTTGGTGCCAACAAACACATATGAAGAAAAGAATATTTTAAACCCATTGAAGATGTGAGTGCATAGAATACACGTGGGTAGGAACCATTGCATATTGTATCGTGGTGACTATGCAGAGCTGCAGAAGTGTCCAAATTGCGATGCTAGCCATTACAAAAGTAATGCCGATTTTGATGCGGAATGTGTCGTTACCTCTAAATGCACAAAGAGGAAGATGGGTGGAAATAAAAGTGCATGTGTCAAGTGGAGGAGGAGTCTAGTATTGGTACTGACACTAGTAGCCAACGTAAAGTCCCCTACCTTGGTCACGTGGTACTTTCCGGTGGAGGATCATCTGATGCGATTGTTCTCGATCCCAAAGACCGTTGAACTAATGACTTGGCACGCCGATCGCCTAGAGAAGTAAGATGGGAAGCCTCAACATCCTTCTGATGCTTGGTAGTGCTGGACCATTGATTCTACCCATTCAGATTTTAGAGATAAAAAAAGAAATATACGGTTCACGTTAAGTACAGATTGCATGTATCTAATTGGTGAAAGAAGAAGCACGCATAGCACATGACCAGTGTTGATGACCATATACAACCTTCCCCCTGGCTATGTCACAAGAGAAAGTTCCTTTTGCTTACCACTCTAATCCAAGGATCGAAGCAACCTGGTATCAACAAAGATGTTTTCCTGGTGCTATTGATGGGGAGTGCTGATTCTCACTGCTGGCAGGTGCTAACAACACCTGCCAGAGCTGATGCTCATTGCTGGCGGGTGTCATAAGGGCCCACCGGCGATCCACACCGCCGGGCCGTCGTCTTATGCGACCCGCTAGTGTTGTGTTCCCCCGTATATAGTGCCAACGACATGAGTTTTTTCTATGTCCGTGGTGCAAAAACTAAACAATGTCGTCCGGCGCCAAATTTTCGTCTTGCCACCCTCCTCCCCACATGGCCACCCTACTCGCTAAGGCCCAACAACCTCTTCCCCGTGCCGCTAGCTCCCTCCTCCAAATCCAGTCCACCGCCACCACCACCGGATCTGGTACACCTGCTGCCCTGCCCTCTCGCGTGCACCCTTACCCTGCCCTCCCACACCGCCCCATCCCTGACCGCCGCGAGGAGAAGGAGGGGGGGAAGAAGAGGGGGAGAGGTAGGAGCTCAAGGGGGAAGGGTAGGAGACGGCCGAGGGGGAGAAGGAGGGAGGACGTCGAGGGTTAAGAGGCCACGCCATCTCGACACCCTACTGCACCTGTGGTGAGTGGTTTGAGAGCCACCCGATGGATTTGTGTTGAGCTTGTGATGAATTAGTGATGTTAAATCAAATTTGTGAAGAAAACTTTTCTTGTTCAATGAATTGCTAGTTAGAATGAAACGAACACATGCACGGATTTTTTTGTATGGCCGGTTTAAATGAAAAATGGTCGTGACTATCCTTGTGTAGAAAAATGGGACATAGTTCTCTTATGGATCTATAGTTATGAATTTATTTTGTTATCTACTAGTGTCTCTGTTTTAGATTTGTTTCAATCAAATTGTTGAGCAAATCATACTGATCCTTTTGTCATAGCTCTGTATCATCGCTATACACCCCTGATAAATGTTTGATATGCTTTTCCCATGATTAGAATAGTTGAGTGATTTGTTAGGTGTAAATAGGGAGATATTCATGTGGATAGTTTTCATGTTGGATTCTATGAAGATTTTATTCTAGTTACTCATCAATCTTATTTCTAACTGCCGGAGAAGAAGCCCTCAGAGCTGAATCGAAGCACCAACTGTAGGTGAAATTCCATCGTCGTTGCATCATGATCTTTGAGGCTTCTGAGGTCAATTTTGATGATGCACCATTTCAAGCCATCATAGTACTTTTGAAGAATGATTCTCCACATTCCCACAGTGGCCTCAGTTGACATAAGGTAAGGACAACACTACAAGAGCAGCCAAGTGTGGAGCTTCCGACACAAAAATTTGAATCGGTTCCTTTGTGATTATATGGTGCTAACCGACTCAATCGAGTTAACCGATTAGATCTTGTGTATTGAGACCCTTGAAATTGGAGATCATAGCATTGTGCTATTACCAATGACACCGGGTATGGTTCTGTTGGAGTGACGATTGATAACACAATCTGCAACTGCTCAATGCGATCTATAACCCCACAAATTAATGAAAGTATCCAAGCATTGAAGATTATCATATTAGGAGTGCCACCAGTCTTTTGGAGCCAGCGCAACCTAGTAGTTAGAATCTTCAACAACATATGTGAAGTTCCAACATCGGTTTGAGGAAACAGGATCTCACATTCAGCATGTGAGGACCATGTGTGGTTCGAGGACCGGTGGATGGTCGCTTCCTGGTGTGATGAGTGATTGACAACGTTGTGTGGACTAATTCTTGGCTAAGTATTGCGGGTGCGAGGTTGCGGCTTGACTTGTGTTGGTGGAGGTGAAGAACAAGTGCAAAAGGTCGTTGCTTTGGTGAGGCCTCCGGTGCGGAGGAGACAAGTAGGCTTCGTTCGAGGGACCCGGTGGCCGGCGGAGTCAAGTGTGGGCCGCATGGTAGCAAGAACGGCAAGATGAAGTCATGGACGGTTTGTTGGTAGAGCCTCAAAACCAAGGTCGAGCCGGGACTACGTGGGAGCCGAGTCATGAGTGGTGATTGGCGGAGGCAACACCGAGTTCACGGGGTTTCCACTCGGTTCACCGAAAAACCACCGGATTTCCTTGGTCGATCCACAAAGCTAAGACCGAAGAACCGAAGACGGAGGTGCGGCACCTCCGGACCGGTCCGACCGGTGTGCGACGACGCGGTCTGGAGACTTCGAAGTTGTCACACCCCGAAATTTCCACTTCGGGATGTGAATAGAGAGAATAATTAAATAACAATTTTCTCATAATTTTAAAAAATTTTCCAACATTTATTTTTCTTTACGGGAATATAGTATAGGGAAAATCCATTGTTTGATTTCCTAAATTAAATAAAAAGTTATATGTGTTGCATTCATGCCGATGCCTCTAGTGGTTCATGAGTGTAAAAGGTTTCAAAAATGCGTTTAGGAGCTGTCCAAACCTTTTCGAGAATTTTCCGGATTTTTCCGGAATTTATTCTCATTTTCCTTGAGCTATTTTCTATTTATTAGAAGGCTCTAAATTCTTTTTCATGAGCTCCAAATGCTTTATTTGGATTTTTCATGTCTTAATCTATCTCTAGGAATTTTCCTGGAATTTTTGTGATTTTCGGAGTATTTTTCTTGCCTTTAAACAATATCTAGGTTTTTCCGGAATTGTTTTCTCATTAAAGATAAATTCGAAAAAAAAGAAAAAATATATCCTATCGGAATGGGCCGAGCCCGAAGGCCCGACCCGCTTCGGCCCGCCCGCGCCGCGCCGGCCCGGCCGCCGGGCCCGCCAAGGCCCATCGGCCGAGGCGAGGCCATGGTCGCGCCGCCGCCGGCCGTCCTTGGCCTCCACGCCAAGGCGCCCCCGCGCCACGCCCTATAAAGGGGAGCAAACCGGCCCCACGCATGTGCCCTAGACGCCGCCTCCCGTGTCTAGTCCTAGCGCCGCCGGACCGGCCACCGCGTGGAGCGCCGCCGCCGGTTGCCTTCCCCGATTCGCCGGCCCCCGTTGACCATCGGAGCAAGTGGACGCCACCGAGAGCTCCGGGCGCCGAGCCGCACGTGTTGCACCGCTCCTCGTCGCCGGGGTCCACCGGAGCGCCTCCGCACCTGGAGGCCCGACCCGGCCGTCAACGTCGCCGCCGGCCATCTTCTGGCCGTCCCCGTCCGTGGGTAAGCACCCCCTTGAGTTTCCCTCGAACTCCTCAATCTTTTCCCGAAGTCGCTCGAGCTCTAGGCGGCCTTGGTCGCCGGCGCCTTTGGCCACCAGAACCGCCGGCGGGAAGGCCCCTCCCTATCCTCTGTTCGGTCTAAGGAAGAAGATGAAGCCAGGTTTTACACATAACCCCCTGAGAAAAGCCATAATAATTAGATCCAATCTTGTGCCTTGCTCCTTTTCCGCAGAACCCCCAAGGAAGATCCCACCCTTCGCACATAAACCCCACCCGCATCTTTTATAGATCTAACCCCCGAGCTTTAACGGTTTCACGAGCACTATTTATCGTGTCTCGGAAATCTTTCACTACTCCCCGAAATCAATAGTTAATCGCGAACGGTGTCCATTTCATCTTGTTTTCCCCATATCTTTCTTGTTTTAGCTCCGTTTTAATCCATTCAAGTTGCGTTAGATTCATAATAATGTAAAGCACGCGTTAGTGGTGTGTTTTCACCATGTTGTGTTTTTTGAAAATAAAATTACTATTCATTTTGATTAATGTGTAGTTATACATGCCTTTTATAAATAAAAGTAATATAGAACTATACATCGTTTTTCATAAGCAAACTTAATTTGATTAATGTTACTATCACATGTTTTTATACATAAAATTTAATTAGATCTTTATCTCGGTTTTCGTAAATCAAGTGTTAATTTGTTTAACAGTTAATTAATCTTTTCTGATTAAAATTTGATTAGGCTTTTACATCGGCTTTTATAATAAATATTAATTTGATTAATGCCAACACCATAATGTTTTTAATAATAATATGATGTACTCGAATTACAAAGTTTCGTTTAGATTGTTCATATAATTTAGTTTTTTTCTAAATTAAATATTTAATCGGTTAATTCATATATGAATCTTTATTAATAAAACTTGACTAGTTCTTTACACCGATTTCATAAATAAAGTTTAATATTGCATTAATGTCAACATAGGGTATTTTATTACTGAAATATCCTCTATATTTATTTTGTTAATTAAAATGAACCTAGCTCATAGCCTTGCTCTCTCATATATGCTAAACGTTCGTTAGACGTTCTTTTCTTAGCTCAATCTAAGTGTGATCTTTCGAGTCATTGCTCAATCTTCCGCGACCATCTCTTTAAAGCAAACCAAGCCTTTCTTCCTCTAAGCACGGTTTGTGTGCTTTAGTGATCCATCTAATCATGCCTATCCTTTAGTGCATCCTTTTAAATCTTTCTTTTGATTAGTGTATTGTTCTTAGTATATGCTCGTTTGTTTGCTTTGTGTATGTTTGTGCTCGATGATTGATGCGCTTAGAGTGAACGTCGTTCGAGAAGCTTTGAAGAGCAAGAGGTTCAAGATATTCCGAGCAACGACATTACTTTGGTTAAAGGCAAGTGTTTCCTTGATCTTTTGTCCCGATAACTATGATTAATCACTTTACATTGCTTGCATTAATTTTGATGGGTTCCTATTAAGGTTTATCCTAGTCTTTGATTGTCAATCCTTGTCAACCTGGGTTACATTTATGTTGGGTAGCTATGCTTAGTTGCTATACCCGGGTTATGGTGGTTTTAATGAACAATAATGATGAATCATGCTATACCCTTATGCTATATCTTTGGGTGTTTAATACAAGACCATATGATTAATTGGAACATGGAGAACCACCCGGACAACGGTGCAACTACAAGGACTATATGGCTCGGTCTTGGCCGAGTAATTAGGGAAGTCTTTGTGTGGTTATTACTCGCATAGTAGGTTGGGGACGGAGGAATGCTTTTATGGCTACTTCTATTCCGGAGTGGTCTTGGAAGGGAAGTACTCTATGGCCGACCGTCCGTAATAGAAGTGTGGTCTCAAAGATAGCTTCTATGACATACTACTATGGACTAATACGCACGGGAGGACTCTTTGTAAAGGCCTCGTAGCGTCCCTATGCAATCACACCTAGGTAGTGTGGTCCGGTGCCTAGCTAGCATCGCATGGTTGGGTTTAAAGTTCTTCGGGACTTTTACGCGACTTGTGAGTAAAGATGTACAACCTCTCGTAGTGTGTAAAACTAATCGATTAGCCGTGCTCACGGTCAAGAGCGGCCCGGACCCTCACATGATAAGTGAACTTAAAGATGAACTTAAATCGTTCTCTCTGGTTAAGCTTGCCATATGCTTATGGCGTATCTTATCTATCTCTTTATGATAATTGTGGGTTGGTATAAACTTATACTTTATTAGTAATCGAGTGCTAATAAAACTTGACCAACTAAAATTGCTTAAATGCTTATAGCCCGAGTCCACTATAAAGCCTTTACATTCATTCTTTTTCCCACACTTGCCGAGTACGACAAGTGCTCACCCTTGCTATAAACAATGTTGCTCGAGAAAAAGGAAGTCTGCTATGAAGATGTTGCTGGAGCTAGGCGTACGCAACCCCCGCCGATTGCCCGTGATGTTTGGAGCCTTCGTTTCCGGGATAAAGCGTAAACTCTAATAATCTTTCTTTTTCTAACGTGATACCGTTTCGTATTCACTTATATGTCACCGTATGCATGAAACTTGATCCCGGCATGCATATAGGTATGCGGTTGGTTTTCTTTGGGAAAAACGAGGTGTGATAGAGTGGTATCGTAGCCGTATCAACCATAGGACGTAAGCCTAGTTAGCAACGGATGTCTCCTAACGTCCCTTTTCATCTAAAGTCCCTTCTTACCTTATCCTTGACCCCTCCGATGAATTACCTCACATTTTAAGCATCTTCTTAACTCCACCATGAATTCTTGTGTATTTACCCTTACCCTCCTTGAATATTTCTTCGATCTAGTATGTCCTTTCTCTCAAACAATAACATCCCCTTGATTCATTGGTAAAACTGTTACCCTTAACATTCTATCTATTCGCACAGCTCTCTAACACATCAGCTCTGTTTTAATTTTATCTCGAGCTACCAAACTCGATTGACATGAAATCAGTTGGGTTAGTTCCAAACTTTCATGTATTAATTTCTGTCCAAAATTCAACAGTATTCGTTTTGTATCCAGGGAGATACATACGAATTAGTGGAGCATTCAAAATCTGCCAACACTGCTGACATAGCCATCTTGTTTAATTCATATCTCGAGTTCTAAGCCTCCGATTGAGGTGATTCCAGTTGGGATGAACTCATAATTTTAGCCTCCTTGGTCTGGGAAAAATCCATAATTTATGGATATCCTTGCTGGGAGCTACATCTGGTCTATTAGAAGGATACCCTCCGACTTTATTAACAACGTCTAGCATCGTTCCCTTAGCTATGCCTTGATTGGTGGAATTGTGTGTTTGCATGATGATGCTTGGTTTTATGAGCTTGATTGATTTGCTTCTTTGATGTGAGTGTTGGTGTATTGTGGGTCTTATATCCGCGATAACATTAGTTGCTTAGTTGGGTTCTCCTATTGTACCTTCCGCATCCTTGTTGTCTTTCTTTCTCTCTACCCGGATCAAATGAAGTACTTCGAAGAAGAAATTAAAGCACACACCAATGCCAACAAGCAAATGCTACTGCTACCGTCATCATTTAGAAGTGAGCAAGTTGAAGAAAAGAAGACTTCACTCTACTTTCTCTCCCACCTTATGCTTTCTTTTATCCCACCTAGCTCACTCGATGAAGACCCGGCAACCAACAAAGAAAAAGATTAAAGGTTTCGCACCGATCGACAAAGGTGGAAGACCGCCTACCTACTTTGATCGCAATGTTCTTGTTTATTTGCCTCCTCCTTGCTTCTTCTTTCTTCAAATCTCGGGACGAGATTCCGTTTAAGGGGGTAGGTTTGTCACACCCTAAAATTTCCAATTTCGGGATGTGAATAGAGAGAATAATTAAATAATGATTTTCTCATAATTTTAAAACTTTTCCAACATTTATTTTTCTTTACGGGAAATATATTGTAGAAAAATCCTTGTTTGATTTTCTGAATCAAATAAAAAGTTGTGAGTGTTGCATTCATGCCAATGCATCTAGTGGTTCTTGAGTGCTAAAGGTTTCAAAAATGCGTTTAGGAGCTGTACAAACCTTTCCGAGAATTTTCCTGATTTTTCGGGAATTTATTCTCATCTTCCCTCATCTTATTCTATTTATTATATGGCTCTAAAATCTTTTTCATGAGCTCCAAACGCTTTATTTGGATGGTTCATGTCTTAATCTATCTCTGAGAATTTTCCTGGAATTTATGTGATTTTCGGAGTATTTTTCGTGCCTTTAAACAATTTCTAGGTTTTTCCGGAATTGTTTTCCCATTGAAAATAAATTCGAAAAAAAAAAAAAAAAATCTATCCTACTGGAACGGGCCGAGCCCGAACGCCCGACCCGCTCCGGCCGCCCGCGCCCGCGCCCGGCCGGCCGCCGAGCCCGCCAAGGCCCATCGGCCGAGGCGAGCCATGGCCGCGCCGCCGCCGGCCGTCCTTGGCCTCCACGCCAAGGCGGCCCCGCGTCGCGCCCTCTAAAGTGGAGCAAACCGGCCCCGCGCATGTGCCCTAGACACCGTCGCCCGTGCCTAGTCCTTGCGCCGCCGGACCGGGCCACCGCGTGGAGCGCCGCCGCCGGTTGTTTTCCCCGATTCGCCGGCACTGTTGACCACCGGAGCAAGTGGACGCCGCCGAGAGCTCCGGGGTCCCGAGCCGCACGTGTTGCACCACTCCTCGCCGTCGGGGGTCCACCGGAGCGCCGCCGCACCTGGAGGCCCGACCCGGCCGTCAACGTCGCCGCCGGCCATCTTCTGGCCGTCCCCGTCCGTGGGTAAGCACCCCCTTGAGTTTCCCTCGAACTCCTCAATCTTTTCCCGAAGTCGCTCGAGCTCTAGGCGGCCTTGGTCGCCGGCGCCTTTGGCCACCAGAACCGCCGGCGGGAAGGCCCCTCCCTATCCTCTGTTCGGTCTAAGGAAGAAGATGAAGCCAGGTTTTACACATAACCCCCTGAGAAAAGCCATAATAATTAGATCCAATCTTGTGCCTTGCTCCTTTCCCGCGAGAACCCCCTAGGAAGATCCCACCCTTTGCACATAAACCCCACTCGCATCTTTTATAGATCTAACCCCGAGCTTTATCGGTTTCACGAGCACTATTTACCGTGTCTCGGAAATCTTTTCAGCTACTCCCCGAAATCTATAGTTAATCGCGAACGTGTCCTTTTCATCTTGTTTTCCCCATATCTTTCTTGTTTTAGCTCCGTTTTAATCCGTTCATGTTGCGTTAGATTCATAATAATGTAAAGCACGCGTTAGTGGTGTGTTTTCACCATGTTTTGTTTTCTGAAAATAAAATTAATATTAATTTTGATTAATGTGTAGTTATACATGCCTTTTATAAATAAAAGTAATATAGATCTATACACCGTTTTTCATAAGCAAACTTAATTTGATTAATGTTTCTATCACATGTTTTTATACATAAAAGTTAATTAGACCTTTATCTTGGTTTTCGTAAACCAAGTGTTAATTTGTTTAATAGTTAATTAATCTTTCCTAATAAAAATTTGGTTAGGCTTTTACATCGGCTTTTATAATAAATATTAATTTGATTAATGCCAATACCATAATATTTGTAATAATAATATGATCTACTCGAATTACAAAGTTTCGTTTAGATTGTTCATATAGTTTAGTTTTTCTAAACTAAATGTTTGATTAGTTAATTCATATATGAATCTTTATTAATAAAACTTGACTAGTTCTTTACACCGGTTTCATAAATAAAGTTTAATATTGCATTAATGTCAACATAGGGTATTTTATTTCCGAAATAGCCTCTATATTTTTTTTGTTAATTAAAATGAAGCTAGCTCATAGCCTTTCTCTCTCATATATGCAAAACGTTCGTTAGACGTTCTTTTCTTAGCTCAATCTAAGTGCGATCTTTCCGGTCCTTGCTCAATCTTCCACGACCATCTCTTTAAAGCAAACCAAGCCTTTTTTCCTCTATGCACGGTTTGTGTGCTTTAGTGATCCATCTAATCATGCCTATCCTTTAGTGCATCCTTTTAAATCTTTCTTTTGATTGTTGTATTGTTCTTAGTATATGCTCGTTTGTTTGCTTTGTGTATGTTTGTGCCCGATGATTGATGCGCTTAGAGTGAACACCATTCGAGAAGCTTTGAAGAGCAAGAGGTTGAAGATATTCCGAGCAACGACATTACTTTGGTTAAAGGCAAGCGTGTCCTTGATCTTTTGTCCCAATAATTATGATTAATCACTTTACATTGCTTGCATTAATTTTGATGGGTTCCTATTAAGGTTTATCCTAGTCTTTGATTGTCAATCCTTGTCAACCTGGGTTTACATTTATGTTGGGTAGCTATGCTTAGTTGCTATACCCGGGTTATGGTGGTTTTAATTTAAAATAATGATGAATCATGCTATACCCTTATGATATATCTTTGGGTGTTTAATACAAGACCATATGATTAATTGGAACATGGAGAACCACCCGGACAATAGTGCAACCACAAGGACTATATGGCTCGGTCTTGGCCGAGTAATTAGGGAAGTCTTTGTGTGGTTATTACTCGCATAGTAGGTTGGGTACGGAGGAATGCTTTTATGACTACTTCTATTCGGAGTGGTCTTGGAACGGAAGTACTCTATGGCTGATCGTCCGTAATAGAAGTGTGGTACGAAAGATAGCCTCTATGACATACTACTAAGGACTAATACGCACGGGAGGACTCTTTGTAAAGGCCTCGTAGTGTCCCTATGCAATCACACCTCGGTAGTGTAGTATGGTGCCTAGGTAGCATCGCATGGTTGGGTTTAAAGTTCTTCGGGACTTTTACGCGACTTGTGGGTAAAGATGTACAACCTCTCGCGGAGTGTAAAAGTAATCAATTAGCCGTGCTCACGGTCAAGAGCGGCCCGGACCCTCACATGATAAGTGAACTTAAAGATGAACTTAAATCGTTCTCTCTGGTTATGCTTGCCATATGCTTATGGCGTATCTTATCTATCTGTTTATGATAATTGTGGGTTAGTATAAACTTATACTTTATTAGTAATCGTGTGCAAACAAAACTTGACCAACTAAAATTGCTTAAATGCCGATAGCCCAGTCCACTATAAAGCCTTTGCATTCATTCCTTTTCCCACACTTGCCGAGTACGACAAGTGCTCACCCTTGCTATAAACAATGTTGCTCGGAAAGAGGAAGCTGCTATGAAGATGTTGCTTTGGAGCTAGGCGTACACAACCCCTAGTTGATTGCTCGTGATGTTTGGAGCCTTCGTTTCCGGGATAAAGCGTAAACTCTTATAATCTTTCGTTTTCTTACGTGATATTGTTTCGTATTCACTTATATGTCACTATATGCATGAAACTTGATCCTGGCATGCATATAGGTATGCACTTGGTTTTCTTTGGGAAAACAGGTGTGATAGAAGTGGAGGACACGCGTCGAGATCGCAAGGCTTGCGTCGTGGCTAAGCAAGTTTGCGGTCACTAGGCATCCGTCCGATGGTGTTACGAAGACAATTTCCCAAAGTGCCCTTTGTGGGCGTGTATTTTAGTTGACGCCTTAGGGGTAATTTAGTCTTTCGGGTTGCCTCCATATAACCCAAGGGGTGAGAGGATGGTAGCCATCTCTTGGAACCCTAGCTCATTTTGTTTTGCTATTTTCCTCTTCCTTTTTCCCTTGGAACTTCGGGACTAGATTGAGAGCTTCATGGTGAGATCTTGTGAGAGGGTAGGATAATCGGGCGGAAGCTAGACCTTGTACGAACCTTCAAGGTATGTATAGATGATTCGGCGTGGTTTCTCAAGGCTTGTTTGAGTTCTTCCCGGTTTTCCTTTTTGGTGATTTTCGGAGCCTTTTCTTGGCGATTTTCTTGGAGAGATTTCGAGGCCATTTTCTTGGGGATTTGTTGGGGGATGTATGCATGAACCCTTCATGGTTCTTTTCCCTTTGATTTCCCTCCCAAATCCGTGAGAAAAGGGGCTCGATTTTGGGGTTTTCGTTGTCCTAGTGTTTGGTGTGTTCTTGGCGTAAATCCTTTGATTCCTCTTGATTCAACGAGTTTTGGTGGACCATAACTTGGCTATGGAGTGCCCATGAGGTGTTCCTACTATCCCCAAAGTCTTGTTCGGATCCGTAGAGCGAATCGGGAGATCGGGAGTTGGACTTGGAGGAGTTGCCCCGCGGGTTGTGTTCATCCCGAGCCGCCCGGGTTACGGCGGTCCGACGGGTGCTCTTGACCGGTCGACCGGTGTGAGCCCTTTGTGGGCTTTGCTTCGGGTGAGTTGCTTAATCCGTGCGTCTTTGGGTGGTGTTGGTGCTGGTCGGTTCATGGCTGTTTTGGAGGTGTTTTGGTTGGTTTTGTGTAGGGTTCTTCTTCCGTGCATGTTGTGTTTTGGGGGTGTTTTTGTTCCGGGGCCTAGAGAAGTCACCGAGGCTCTCCGGAACATTTGTTGTGCGGATGCCGTAGCCACCGCCTCACCTCGCTTTGTCCACCGGTCGACTGTGTCACCGGTCCGACCGGCGCGGTAGCCATCGGTCGACCGGTGTAGCACGAGCAACGGCCGTGCAAGTTTCCACTATGCTTGTTGGTGTGTTTTGGCTCCGAAGGTTGTTAGTTGGTTCCTAGGATCGGTAGCACTCCGGTGGCTACGTGGTCTTGACCAACTTGGGTAGTTGAGTCGGAGACGTGTGTTGGAAGCCGTGTTCATCTTGTTTGAGCCTATATCTCCTTCGAGAAGAATTTTTATCGGCTCCCATTCACTTCCCCCCCCCCCCTCTAGTTCGTCGTTTCGGTCCTTCGGCATGCTCACATATGCACACCCATCATCTGTACCTATACGAGCACAACTAGGCATCCACATAGAAGTGGGGCACAACTAGGCATCCACAGAGAAGTGGACGGTGCACCAGTGCTTAACATATGGACAATTTGGATTCATGTAGAACCAGCTACATTGGGTAATCTATATCCACCTTAGGCCAACAAGGATAGTTACAACAAAACCTTTCTTTGATAATGTTACATTGTTCCCTATAACAATTGTCACTCTTACTATAGAGGGACCCCCCAAACGAATCCACCACACACTATATCCACAACAAGATGGTGACTAGGATGAGTGGCCTTCCGAGGGTGGAGGTGGAGTTGGAACAGATCGTACGCAAGCAGGTATGCTATAACCAGTCTATACATCACCCACTAACTACAACCTCATGGATTAGGTTACTATATTGAATCAGTTGTCGCTTCATCAACCGATGGTTCGAGTCAATCTCGGGAGCTAATAGGAACAGGCGGCACCACAGTACTGAAGACACCATCTGATGGCCAAGGTGGCATCGAGATATAGTCGTCTACCACTAGTTCCTCGTCCGATCACTTCGAAAGTACAACGGGGCCGCTGTGAGTTTGGTTGTGAATTGTTCTTCTACACTTATGTTGTGAACTTGAGATGTGAACTTCAGTTCTGAATTTTGTGAACTTGTGATGTATTTGAACTTGTGTACTCTTTTATTTCTATCTTTGTTGACGGATAAAACTCGTATCCACCTACGTCCGCAAGCGTACGGACCTACACCTTTTTCACCACGGGATTCCCAAGGTTCTTGTCAATCCGCGGAGCAAGGGGATTACTAGCGCTTAACCAAGTACTAATCTAGTTGAATGGAAAACCTTTGAAAGAGAGTATTAATCTAAAAGTAAAGACAATCTAACCTAAGTTAATCTAAGTTAAGTTGATCAAACAAATCTAGGGATAAACTAGATGGTAAACGGGTGAACACAAGAGAGCGAGGTTAAGATAGATAAGCGTTCCCTCCCTAGGATCTAGGATAACATGGTATGCATCTACTACACGAAAGCGGTAAACCAATCTACCGGGGGTTGTGACCACGGTTTCGCCCTTTCCCTCCTCTCGTACTGTCACTACGCGAAGGTATTCGTGACTAGACCTATGATGGACACGGTATGTTGATGGAATCTATGGGAGTAGCGGATATCATATGCCCGAAAAAACATGGTAGCTAACCTTAATCATCAAAGCATCATCAACATGAAAACAATAGATTGAAACCACAAATCGAGTAGCGATCACATAGCATGTATCCATCTAATCCTAGGGATGAACGGAGACATTACCCCATCATCTTACACGGATTGAAGCACATAGGGGTGATGGAGACTCCGGAGAACGTCGTCGATGAAGATGGCGGTGATGGAGCTTGGGAACACCCTAGGCCGGCGGCTTGGAGTCCTCCTCTTGCTTCCTTCTCTCCGCCGGCGTTGATCCTTGCGACGAGCTCATCTAACTCTCCCCCCTCATCTTGCGGCGGCGGTTTTCGGTGATTGGCGTCGGTAGGATGATTTGTTCGATGTGGCGGCCGACGGCGGCGGAGGGAATAAATAGATGAACATCTAGGGCAAAGGGGGACCGAACCGACCCCGGAGTGGGCTGGGCCGGTCGGCCCGAGCCGGCCGGCCCGTGCCCACTTCGGCCCCGGTTTCCTCCCCGGTTGCTTCTCGCGTGATCCCTTATTCGTGTGCACTTGCATGTGGGCCCTTGACTTCATTTCCTTCACGGTTAAGGCTTGAATCCTTGCTATGTAAGCTTCGTTGTTTTCTGGTTGAGTCCCTGAAGATTTGCACGTTAACGCTTCGGTCCTTGGGTCATTTGGAGTCATGTTCATCGCGTGTCTTGACTCTTATCGGGCTTCATGATCTTCTTCCAAGTGCTTGGTGAACTTATCCCGAAAGTATCCTCTTTAGCGTAGATTTCCTGCGTAAACAACAAACTCCAAAATCGACATGCAAGTGTGAACTTGTTACATCATTAGTATGCCTAGTGGCGGGTTAGTTGCAAATCATAATCAAAACCAATGTATAACAAGTACTCTAGATTGACGGAAATTCACCGTCAACATCTCCCCCATGCTTAAACCTTGCTCGTCCTCGAGTAAGTAATCCTTGCTTAAAAAGGGAAATCAGTGTTGCCTTCCAATGTTATCCCTGCACTTAGTCATTCATGACGAGGCAAATTGCTCTCTCTTAAGAATTTATTTTTAAAGTTCAAGTTGTGACCGACTTCTTTTTCATTATGGAAGATAGACTAACAATAAAGAACAAGCCACATTTAACACGATGCTCTCAAACTTAAGTGAACTTCAAACCATTACCTTGTCACATGGAAGATTTTCAAAAAGATGCATATCCAACATAAGTGAAAATCTCTTGCAAGAGCTCATGGAACCCTCATCTCATCAAGTCACTCAAGCCTATACTAGATTATTTTCAACCTACTCTACTCATATGTGATAGTGGAAGGCTTATGTGCAGCTTGGAAGGTTAAAAACAATCCTAGCAAAACATACATCCGAAATATTGTCAAATTAAGAGATAGGTCTATTGGAATTACCGAGACTCGTCAAAAAGGCCATGGAAAATAAATGTTGGAAAGAGAGAAGGATGAAACACACACATTTAGATAAGTGGACATGTGCAAGTGGCAAATGATGATCCCGAGGCACGAGTGAAGTCCTCGTTATCGGATTGCACATGGTTGGAAGATTTGAGTATGGATGTGTCATCAAGGCACTTGAGAACTTATGAAGCAAAAAAGATCCGAGGAGCATCTTTACTATACTTTTTTTACTTTTATTTTATTTCCTTATCTTTTTTCTCTCTTTCTTTTTTCACTTTATTCTTCCTATTTTTCTTACTTTTCTTTTCTTCTCATCATAATTTTTTTCTTTTTTCTTTTTTTTCTCTTTTTTTCTTTTTTTTCTTTTGCTCCTCAAAACTTTTTGCAACATAATACTTACATAGCATTTGTGTCAGAGAATGACTCCTCCCCCATGCTTGAACGATGCTCGTCCTCGAGCATAAAAGAGAGGGGAAATGACTGCTAAAGTAAGTATAAATTCCATAATATTGCGGAATCTCCATCGAGAATTTTACTCCATACTCAAATTGGGTTGTGGACAAGGAGGTGATCACAAAAAGATGTTTTTGGTTTAGGGTGGATGCCCAGCGAAGTTTGTGAAATTTTCGATGTGAAAACCCACAATGCATGGACAAAAAGGCTAGCATGAAAAAGTTACACAAAGGAATGACCAGCTTCTTAGTCTCGAACCATAGAAATCAATCCTAATCCAACTCATCAAAACATATGTTTGCAATCTACGGGTTTTGTTATCATAAAACATATATGTATATGGATTTGGTAGGTAGAACTTTGCAAGAGCATCACAAATATGTAGATAGCATAAAAAGTTAAGTTTTCATAAAAACAACAAGTTATCCGGCTATCCATAAACTTAAATCAAAGAGCAAAGATATGTATGTGGGTCTAGAGAATAGTCATTTCACCTCCACAAATAAAAGAGCCGGTATTTAAATTAATTTCAGATCATATTATAGAGGGCAATTAGCCAAGACATGTATAACTTCATGTAGGTAAAACAAAGCGGCAACTTTCATCATCTTTCCGTAAGCATAGGCAATGTAGAACATCGAGGTGAACACATGGTCATGCTAATCTATTGAAAGTAAAAAGAAACCTAGGTTGTCCTCCTAGTAGCCATGTTATTGTTTGAAGAGAAAAACAAAAGGTTGTACCTAGTTGAGGTTGAAGGCATACTTACAAGCATTTGTGTTTGGAAAAGAGAAGGTCCATGGAGATGTTACCATCCTTTGTAATTCTTCGTTGCCTTCTTCCGACATCTCCATGTATCGATGTGGCTTTTGCTTTTGTCTTGATTTATTAATGCTCCTAAACTTCTGAATTTGATCTTGTATGCTTAATGGAGTCATTGGTCACCCTTCTCTTCAATGTTGTCATCACCATCTCCTCTTTCTTGTTCTCATCATCTCTTTGCTGTCTCTTTTTCATGGATTTCCCCTCTCTCCAGAACAGAACATATATTGAAATATAGCTCTATTGAAAAGTTTATGAAATTACCTTTCCAACGTGTGGTCATTCATCGAAAACGGAGTTCAAACAAGGGAGCTATGTCCGTTTTACTTCAGCGCTGCGTGCTGTCCAAAACTGGTTTCAGGACGTGTTGCACTCGGTGATTCGGGCATAACCGCTTGTAGGAACCTCCGATTGTCTTGATTCTTGATTTGTTGGAATCGTAACTTCATGTGGCTTCTAAATATCCAAAAATACCCAGTGTTTTCCCTTCGAGACCATGCAGAATTTTGATGAGATCGATAGCTTTTCGCGCATTGATCCGGTGATGTTAACTTCCGTGTTGAAGATTCAGGGTCTCCCCCATGCTTAGCATTTTGCTAGTCATGGAAGAAGAAGACAAAGCACTTCTTAGCCATCCTTCAATTTCCTTGTAGTGAGAGTCTTTATCTTGCCTGTAAGACATTTTAAACGCACATTCTACCCCCAAGGTGACGGTTGGGAGTAGATAGAATTGCCAACAATCCAACAATGTCTCCTAAGATTCTTAACTTGTGGCATAATTAGTCTAATGAGGAATAAAAACCTAATGAGTGTACGTGGTGCAAGATGTGTATGCACATGATAGGAAAGCATATAAATAAGACAATGTTTTCACCTAGTTCTAAACACCATGTTTACAACTAGGTTGCTGAATTTCTCCATAGCCATAAAGGTTTATAAATCTAGGGTTAAAACACCATGTCTATACCTAAATCAATAACTCTTATAGCACAAAAAAAATTAAGCGCATTGCAAAGCTTATAAACTAACCAAAGCAACATGAAAACATATGAAAAGCCAGCTAGGTTTATCGAACTTAACGATGATGGTCCGCAATCATGTTTAAACACCACGTTTACACAAGATCACAAAAGGAAAATACTCATAATGCCTTATGAAGTATTAACATGGAAAATTAAGCATACATCATTAAGTATATAAAACAACCAAGCCAACTATGTGCAAAACATGTATACACAAAGAAACATCACGAGGACAACAAAATGCAATGCATGCAAATAAATAAATATGATCATGAACATGATGGTGGTTCTAAAAAGGAAAACTGAACTTAGATTAATAACCACAAGTTTATCATCATAAGATAGTGCCATTCTTTATTTTCTCTAAGAAAGTAGTAAAAATATAAAGAAACGGGTTGCCTCCCGAAAAGCGCTTCATTTAAAGTCATAGAGCTCGACTTTCTCACATACCTTCTTTTCGTTGCATAGCCATGGCCCTTCATGCAAGAATAAAAGGTACCAATGCAGCTTTAATTTACTTCCCATGTTGTGCTTGATCACTTATAGAAGACTTGCCCAAAGCATCCTTTTGTTTCATCGTTATCTCCTTCTTTATCATCCTTCGGTGCTGCCTTCACTCCATGAATTTTTTTTAATGTCCAGAACAGAAAGTGTACTCAAGCTCTACTCCATTGTACAGTGCACAAAATTTCCTTTCCAACGAGTCTTTATATGCTCAAATCGGACTCCGGACAAGAGAGTTACGTCCGTTTTACTTCGGCGATGAAATCTGTCCTGAAATTTCAGAACGCGCAACGCTCAATGTTTCCTCCATAACTCCTTGCACGGGTCTTCAAACTTGTTGGTTCTTGATGCGTTGGAATGGTAATTTGATGGATCTTCTGAATATCTCATTTACTTCATTTGTACACCTCTGAACAAGCTCTCAAATTGATGAAGACAGCAGCATCCATCGCGGGATTCGGAGAGGTTGATGATTTATCTTGCAACTCTTTTAGGCATGACTTCTTTTTTCATTATTCAAGCCTTGTCTACATGGTTAGTGAAAACCGGGTCTTTCCCGACATATGATTATTTAAGGTCATTAGCTTGACCAAGCGCAAAGCATGATCGAGATTTACAAAACTTATTGTAAACATACGCGTCCATAATTAACACCACATGTGAATTGTAGCAACAAGTCAAGGTGTAAATAAAATAAGCATATGTTTCATGCATAGCACTTAGCTCATCATTAGGCAAAGGTTGTTTAGGTGTGAGATTAATTGGATCAAAAATAAATGTTTCCTCTTTTTCATTCTCAAGAAAATCTAGCCTATCAACATGATCACTATTGGAACAAGGCATAAACATTAAACTATCATTCATACTATTGGTTGAGCATGAGTATTTGAATTTATCAATATCAATACCAATAATATCTTGAGGTTTCAGTGCGTACCTTGGCCTTAAAGATTTTTCAACAAGAGTGATATTTGGTTCATCAAGCGGTGTTGAAGGCGAATTGATCTCAACAAGTGTAGTTGCCTCTTCATCACCATCTTGCAATTCCTTCAACTCATCATGTGGAACATGTAATCCTTCAACTATGTACGCATTCATCTCTTCTTTGAAGTCTTCTTTATCAACCAGATCTTCATCTTCAAAGATTTGTATGTTGCTTTCTTTATCTTCCATGTACCACATGTCGTCAAGATCGCTTATTGTTGATTCACTCTTTCCTTCATCCTTGAGTACTTCCATGTCTTGATTTGCTAGTGTGTAGGCTTCAATAGCACACAAGCTATCATCTAGCTTGAGTCCTATCTCCTCCCATTTATCCTTTGAGTCACTAGGCTCATCACGGTTGTACTCTTCTCTTCCTTTATTGCAAATCTTTGAGTTGTGAAACCGGTTGATCCATCCTTCATCTCCTTCTTCTCTTTCTTCTTCAAACATCTTTTGGATCGACTCTCCACTCATCTCTTGATCAAATATATCTTCAATTAGTTTGGCATCGTGTCGGCGTTCCTCCTTCCTTCGGTAGTTAATTAGTGGGGCGAAATCAACTTGAACCCAACCGGATTGAATGAACTCCGCCAATGGTCTAGAATTCCACATACTTCGGCCTACATTCATGTTAGTTTCAACATTTTTAACATCCGAAATGACTTCTCTTACCTTGGGAAGTGGATCTTCACTTTCTTGTATGGTCGGTTCATCTTCCTTGACCTTCGGTTCATCTTTTTCAGAAATTTCAGCAAGCACCTTGGGCTTGCTTTTGTCATTTTGCTCCTCTCGACAACATCTTTGCCAATCTCGTATTGTTCTTTGTCCATTGCTTATCCTTTGTAAGATTTGTGCGGCTTCACTAATTGTTTTATCCATTATATCACTTGCTCGCACACATGCTTACAAAACGAGACGAGTTAGGGGTTAGTGAAAAATAAAAGGTATGCAACATCAAGTCACCGGAAAATCCCAAGTTCGGGCCTCGCTCAAGTAGTTCATTAAAACGGTCCCATGCTTCATCAATTCCTTCATCCTCTCCTTGCTTGAAAGTGAGCACTTGCCTACTTAAGTCTTGGACCTTGCTTATGGGAAAGAACTTCAAAAGAAATTTCTTCACTAGCTCATCCCAATTTCCTTTTGCTTCAACGGACGCAAGTGTGTACCATCTTCGTGCTTCATCTTCGAGAGAGAATGGAAAAAGATTCCACTTGAACCAAGCGGCCGGAACTCCTTTTTGTTGCACCGTGTTGCATAACATCGTGAATTCCTTAATGTGTCTATATGGGTTGTCATCCTCCAATCCTCTAAATGGTTTTGTCGCCACTAACTTGATGATTCCGGGCTTCACTTCATAGTGGGTTGTAGCAAACGTCAAATCTGATTTTTGCATCTCAATGTCTTCCATTGACGGCATTGCTAGCTCCCTTAGCGACATCTCTTCGTCTTCCAATGGTGAGGTGAACAAATCCATCTAGGCACAATAAAAGTAGAAAGAAAAACAAAAAAGATTTTTTTTCTTTTTTTAGAAAATAAGGGTTAGGTGTTAGTAATCAACAAAATTAATACTAGATTAAACGTAGCAAACCGGCTTGCTCCCCGGCAACGGCGCCGAAAAAAGGGGCTTGTTGACGGATAAAACTCGTATCCACCTACGTCCGCAAGCATACGGACCTACACCTTTTTCACCACGGGATTCCCAAGGTTCTTGTCAATCCGCGGAGCAAGGGGATTACTAGCGCTTAACCAAGTACTAATCTAGTTGAATGGAAAACCTTTGAAAGAGAGTATTAATCTAAAAGTAAAGACAATCTAACCTAAGTTAATCTAAGTTAAGTTGATCAAACAAATCTAGGGATAAACTAGATGGTAAACGGGTGAACACAAGAGAGCGAGGTTAAGATAGATAAGCGTTCCCTCCCTAGGATCTAGGATAACATGGTATGCATCTACTACACGAAAGCGGTAAACCAATCTACCGGGGGTTGTGACCACGGTTTCGCCCTTTCCCTCCTCTCGTACTGTCACTACGCGAAGGTATTCGTGACTAGACCTATGATGGACACGGTATGTTGATGGAATCTATGGGAGTAGCGGATATCATACGCCCGAAAAAACACGGTAGCTAACCTTAATCATCAAAGCATCATCAACATGAAAACAATAGATTGAAACCACAAATCGAGTAGCGATCACATAGCATGTATCCATCTAATCCTAGGGATGAACGGAGACATTACCCCATCATCTTACACGGATTGAAGCACATAGGGGTGATGGAGACTCCGGAGAACGTCGTCGATGAAGATGGCGGTGATGGAGCTTGGGAACACCCTAGGCCAGCGGCTTGGAGTCCTCCTCTTGCTTCCTTCTCTCCGCCGGCGTTGATCCTTGCGACGAGCTCATCTAACTCTCCCCCTCATCTTGCGGCGGTGGTTTTCCCCGGTGATTGGCGTCGGTAGGATGATTTGTTCGATGTGGCGGCCGACGGCGGCGGAGGGAATAAATAGATGAACATCTAGGGCAAAGGGGGGACCGAACCGACCCCGGAGTGGGGCTGGGCCGGTCGGCCCGCACCGGCCGGCCCGTGCCCACTTCGGCCCCGGTTTCCTCCCCCGGTTGCTTCTCCCGTGATCCCTTATTCGTGTGCACTTGCATGTGGGCCTTTGACGTCGTTTCCTTCACGGTTAAGGCTTGAATCCTTGCTATGCAAGCTTCGCTGTTTTCTGGTTGAGTCCCTGAAGAATTGCACGTTGACGCTTCGGTCCTCGGGTCATTTGGAGTCATGTTCATCGCGTGTCTTGACTCTTGTCGGGCTTCATGATCTTCTTCCAAGTGCTTGGTGAACTTATCCCGAAAGTCTCCTCCTTAGCGTAGATTTCTGCGTAAACAACAAACTCCAAAATCGACATGCAAGTGTGAACTTGTTACATCATTAGTATGCCTAGTGGCGGGTTAGTTGCAAATCATAATCGAAACCAATGTATAACAAGTACTCTAGGTTGACGAAATTCACCGTCAACATATGCACTTGAACTTATTGTCTTTGTTAAGACTTAAGTATCGTTGTCGAACAAGTAGATTTATCTATATAAACTGCCTGATATATGGAAAGTTCTCATTAGGTGTTTGTCCCTAGAGTCCCATTTGAACTAACTTTTTAAAATCAAAACTTTTTTTATAAGAGAAAACACCTCTTATATTCAAATTCAAACATTTTAGGAACTCTTGGAAGTTTCAATCAATTTTGAACATTTTTGGGCATGATTTCAAATTCTTTTCAGTCTTTCGAAATCCAATGTGCTTGCGGGCAATTAAATGCCCACTAGCAGTGAACACAGTGTTGGCGGTCATCTTAAGCGCTCACCAGCACAGTGGACTCCGAAAAATTGAAAAAAATGGAAATCATTCCTAAAAATATTCAAAATTGATTGAAACTTCCAAGAGTCTCCAAAAATATTTGAATTTAAATATAGGAGGTATGTTCTCTTATAAAAAAGTTCTGATTTGAAAAAGTTAATTCAAATAGGACTCTAGGGTAAAATAACCTATAACTTATTAGGTGTTTGACCCTAGAGTCCCATTTGAACTAATTTTTCAAACAAGAACTTTTTAAAAAAGAAAACACCTCTTATATTTAAATTCAAACATTTTAGGAGACTCTTCAAAGTTTCAATCAATTTTGAACTTTTTTAGGCATAGTTTCAAATTTTTCAGTTTCATAATTCACTGTTAAGCGCCCACTAGCGCTGATGCTCACTACTGGCGGTCATCCTAAGTAGTCGCTAGAGCGGAGACGCACTACTGGTGGGCGGCTAATGTAGCCGACCAATACTGTTAAGTTCCCTTATATATAGCGGCAAGGCCTGAAATTTTTCTAAGTCCCAGGTGTGAAAATGAAAAGAAGTCGGCAGCCTGCCAAAGTTTCACACTGTCCTCCCCGACCGCCCTGCCGTCCTCTGTGAGGCCGCGACCACCGCTGACCTCCTCCCCGAGTGCCCTACCGTCGTCTACGAGCCCTGCCGCCCCTCCTCCCCGAGTGCCCCGCCGTCCTCCTCGATCGCCGCCGACCTCCTCCCCAAGTGCCCTGCCATCATCCCTGAGCGCCGCCGCCCCTCCTCCCCAAGCAGGGTGGCATCTTTCCCGCTGCTCGCTTCCCCAACCGCCGTCGCCGACTCCCTCGGCCACCAACTGCCGCCGACAGCTCTCCGGGTCATCACGCTGACTCCTCTTCTCCGCGAGTGGCAGATCCTACCCTCGTCTCCTTGGGATGCATCGAGGCCAGGGATGGGGCCGGGGTGCCGCGACGACAGCTCCCCCCGAAGAGCATGGGTTTGTTTTTTTTTTTGCTTTTTTATTGCAAAATGCAATTACCTATAATAGAATATGGACTATGGATTATGGATAATAGAATTGTATTAATATGGACTATGGATTATTTGACTACACATTTGTGTATATGGGACTATGGACTGTACAATTATTGAACTATAAATTTTGTTTTTGTATTATAGAACTATGGATTTAATTTAACTAGATTTATTTTGAAAAAACAATTACCTAATATAATGTATAGATATTTATAGAGGAATTGTAAATTATATCATAGGACTAGTATGGATTTAATTTAAGTAGTTTTATTTTAAAAAACATTTACCTAATAGAATGTATAAATATATATGGAGGAATTGTAAATTATCTATGATCAACTATTAACAGTGTCGAATCCGGTGAGGAGGATTCCGGTGATAGTGTGAAGGACCGATTAGGCGACCGAGAGAGGGGGGGAGTGAATGGGAGCCGATAAAAATTCTTCTCAAGGGAGATTGAAACTCCGACAAGACGAACTATCTCGGTCGAACCCCCGAAATCACACGCTCCGCACTTCTACCTCCCGTTTGCCAAAACCACGTAGCCACCGGAGTGCTACCGGTCCTAGGAACAAACTCTACCAAAGCAACCACAACACACACGCAACGACCGACAATGAAACAACTCGAAAGCCG
The DNA here is from genome assembly GCA_947561735.1 of Cenchrus americanus. NCBI lineage: Eukaryota > Viridiplantae > Streptophyta > Magnoliopsida > Poales > Poaceae > Cenchrus > Cenchrus americanus. The sequence continues at coordinate 12,156,916 of OX387239.1, forward strand.
GCTAACCGCAGGGGGGCGGTTAGACCGGGTATAGGGGGCGGTTAGACCGCCTCCACCGGCAACCAAGAAATCCTCCGAAACGCCTCTTCCGAGCACCAAAACACACCACGGTTTCACCAAAAGAGATCTCTCGGTCAAGGCCATGCTAGCTACCGTAAAAATCTTGGCGAAAACCAAAACTTCACCCAAGGGCCTAGGGGCGGTTAGACCGGCTACCCGGGGCGGTCTAACCTCCCGTACCCGAAAGCAACGAACCCCGACCAAGAACACCCGCAAACCGCACGAGAACGACCCCAAATTTCACCCGGACACTCCTCCGATCAAGGTGAACAAACTCACGAGGAAAATCCGGCGAAACAAAACTTTGACCCGGAAACACCCGTGGCGGTTAGACCGCCCCTCCGTAGGCGGTTAGACCGCCCCTTCCCGTAAAACAAACCCGCGGGTCAAACCTCAACTTCCTCGCGCCCGATCTCCCGAATCACTCCACGGATTGCGGCCAAACTTCGGGAATAGCCGGGTTACCTCCCGGGCAACCTCTACCTCAAAGGAATCGACCCGAAACGCTCACAATCAAGAGGAATCGAAGAAATCGCTTCTCTAGGTCAAGAACTCGCCCAACTCGAGAAACCACCAAATCGAGTCCGATTCAAAGGGGATTTGGGGGCAAAGTCACCAGCCAAAGAGGCACAAGAACCTCATACGTGACACCCACCAAAAACCCCAAGAAATCGTCCTCAAAACACCGCCAAAAAGAGCTCCGAAAATCAACACCAAAGAGACGGGAAAACCACCATGATGAACAACGCCAAACCTTCTATACATGCCATGAATGGTTCGTACAAGGTCTAGCTTGCCACCCAAACATCCATCCCTCTCTCTAGATCTCACATGAAGCTCTCAAGCTAGTCCTCTAAAAACCTAAGGAAAAATGGAGAATGAAAATGGAAAAACAAATGAGCTAGGGTTCCAAGAGTTGGCTGCCATCCACCCATCTAATGAGTATATATGGAGGCACCCAAAAGACTAAACTACCCTTCACTAATAACTAGGGATACATGCCCCTCGAGGGCGAATTTGGAAGTCTTCATGTCTTCACCATCGGACGGATGCCCGGCAACCGCAGCCTGCTTAGCCTCGACGCAAGCCTTGCGATCCCGACGCGTGTCCTCCGCTTCGAAGCTTCTCGGCGCCGGCGGCCAGGGCGGTCAGACCGCCCCCCCTGGGCGGTTAGACCGGCCTGGGGGATCTGACCGGCCCCAGGCGGTCTGACCGCCCCCTCTCGGGCGGTTGAACCGGCCCGGGTGGCCGCACCTCCTCGTCGAGTCTTCGGCCTCGGTTTTGTGGCTCAACCGAGTAACCCAGTGGTTTTCTCGGTGAACCACCGCAAACCCCGCGAACTCGGTGTAGCCTCCGCCAATCTCCACTCATGACTCGGCTCCCACGTTGTCCCGGCTCGACCTTGGTTTTGAGGCTCTACCAAGAAACCGTCCACGACTTCATCTTGCTTGTTCATGCCACCATGCGGCCCGCACTTGACCCCCGCCGGCCACCGGTCCCTCGAACGAAGCCTACTTGTCTTCTCCACACCTGGAGGCCTCACCGGCAACGACCTTTCGCGCTTGTTCTTCACCTGCACCAACACGAGTCAAGCCGCAACCTGCACCTGCAATACATAGCCAAGAATCAGTCCACACAACGTTGTCAATCACTCATCACACAAGGAAGCGACCATCCACCGGTCCTCGAACCACACATGGTCCTCAATCTCCCCCTTGATGAGTGCATTGACAACACACTCACATGAAGTGACACAGGAGAAAAGGAAGAGAAAAGAAAAAAAATAAAAAGAAACCTCAACAAGCGATCGAAAGCCAAAGACAGGCAAAGAACAAGATCACTTGAAGAAGACAAGTCTCGGACCCCTTAGGCAAGGGCAACGGCTCCACACATCCGAGACAAAACACAGCTCAAGCAAAGAGCGCAAACCACCAAAGCAAAACTCGAACACCACAAAGAGCTCCCCCTGCACATATGCAAGCTCCCCCCGAGCCACAAGACACTCCCCCCGAACACATGCATCAATGCAACTCAGAGAATGCAACAAAGAGCAAAAACTTGCTCACACCGCCTGTGGCGTTAGACCGCCCGTACAGGGCGGTTAGACCGCCCGTGCCCGATCCGACCGCACGGGGGGGCGGTTAGACCGCCCCAAGAGACCGACCCCGCACCAAACTGCTCAAAATATGCTCGAAACAATTGGAACACCTTCCAAACACTCCCATGTGCCCAAAACATGCACAAACTTCTCCCCCTTATTGACAATGCATGAATCAAGGCAAAATGTGAAAACTTTCAACATATAGCTTCTCGAATATAAAAAAATTCATCACAAGGAGCTACACAAAGTCCAAATGACCAAGTTAGATACTTGACAGTTCGTAATGACCTTAACTACGTGATCACCAAGTTTCACAACCATTGGACAAGGCTAAAAAGGATTTGAGTAATTTTGCGAAATGTTACTCTCTCACAAGCAAATACCTAAACATGAGCAAAACATATCAATATGGCAAAGCCACTCAAACTTCATGCTAGGACAACTATTCTAATCGTAAGGCCATCATAAACACCCAAAAGCACCTCATGTCATGTCAAAGCCACCGAGCCATGTGCCTACTTCTATGTATGAGACTTCTCATTGGTAGGCAACATGCAACGGTTTAGCACCCAAAGCAAATTAATGTCAGCACATATGACATGGGAACATATTTTCCAAGCATTTTTCATTTCATTTTCAGATTTATGATTGGTACATGAAATGTCTTTGCGACAAAAGGGAACTTATGCCCCTCCACAAGATTAGGCAAGAGGGCTAAACATTCATGATGGCAAGTGAACCTTTGGCCCCATATGATCAATAAACTAGCTATCCAACCACAAAGTAAGCATAGCAAAGCCACTAAAACATGTCAAGATCATATATAGGCATTTACACAAGAGAGAGCATGTATGTGACATTTTTCAAAAATTAGCCATCAACCATGGATCATTCAACAAGATCATCAAGAGCTAAGCCAAACTAACCATAGCATACCAAACAAGCTCACAAGAACATATATAGCAACCCATGGTGAACAACGTATATAGGATAAGCTTTTCCTATCAATGCATATGATACAAAATGCATGCAACTAAGATACAAGGATGCCTATACATCATGTTACATATGCAATGCCAAATGCAAGAAATGCATAAAGGAAAGCTATACATATGCTACAAAGGAGCTCTCACACACCCAACTCAAGAAATCAAGCACACACCAAGTTCCCCCCGCAAACGAGTGAAAGTTGCTTGATCTAGGGGTTTGGTGAAAATATCGGCTAGTTGGTCATGTGTGGGTACATGGATCAAAGCTATCTTCCCTTTTTCTACGTTGTCTCTCAGGAAATGATACCTCACTTCTATGTGTTTGGTTTTGGAGTGGAGCACCGGGTTCTTTGCAACTCTTATGGCACCGGTGCTATCACACCGAAGTGGGACATGGGTATACTCCTCACCAAAGTCACTCATGGTGTAGGTGATCCAAAGGAGCCGAAAGCAACAACTAGCAACGGCAACATACTCGGCTTCGGTCGTGGATTGAGCAACACTCGACTACTTGCGGGAAGACCAAGACACCAAAGAAGAACCCAAAAAGCTCGGCAAGTCCCGAAGTGGACTTCCTATCCAACCGACACCCGGCAAAATCCGCGTCTGAAAAGCCATGAAGCGCCAAAGAAGAGGACGCGGAGTACCAAAGGCCGAAGTCGGGAGTGTGACGCAAGTACCTGAAAATTCTCTTCACTGCTTGCCGATGCGAAGTCCTCGGAGACGCTTGAAAACGAGCGCACAGACACACCGAGAAGTGTATGTCCGGCCTCGTCGCCGTCAAGTAGAGGAGTGACCCGATCATGCTCCGGTACTCCTTCTGGTCCATGTGTTCACCTTCCTCGTCCGCATCAAGAGCCGTAGTCGTACTCATCGGCGTCGTCATAGCCTTGGAGTCCTCCATCTTGAACTTCCTCACAATGTCCTTGGTGTACTTAGCCTGGTGCACAAATGTTCCTTCCTTTGATTGCTTGATTTGTAGCCCGAGGAAGAACTCGCAACTCACCCATCATGCTCATCTCAAACTCCCTGCTCATATCATCCGCAAACCTTGCAACAAGAGAATTAGACGAGCCACCAAAGACAATATCATCCACGTACACCCGCACAATCGGGATATCTCTCGCCCTCGCCTCGGCAAAAACAAGGTCCGATCGACCTTCCCCATCTCAAAACCTCTCTCAAACAAGAACCCCCTCAACCTCGCCATACCAAGCTCTAGGCGCCTACTTCAACCCATACGCGCCTTCCTCAACTTGTACACCCGGTGGGGGTACTTCTCACTCTCAAACCCTAGAGGTCGTCTCACATACACTTCTTCCTCCAACACTCCATTCGGAAAAGCACTCTTCACATCCATTTGGTGCAACTTGAACCCTTTAGCCACGTAAAAGGCTAGAAGGATCCTAATCGCCTCCAAACGGGCTACGGGAGCAAAGGTCTCCTCGTAGTCGATTCCCTCCTTCTGACTGAACCCCTGAGCGACAAATCTCGACTTGTTCCTCACAACCTCACCCTTCTCTCCCTCTTTGTTTTTCCACACCCACTTTGTACCAATCGGCTTACACCCTGGAGGAGGGTCAACCAACTCCCACACCTGATTCCTCTCAAAGTTCTCCAACTCCTCATGCATCGAATTAACCCAATTGTGATCAGATAGTGCGTGTCCAATGTCTTTGGGCTCGAAAGAAGCAACAAACGCAGCATGAGCAAAATGGGAATTGTTTCGAACCCTCGACCGTGTAGTGCGTTCATTCATGTCGCCGATGATCCTCGAAGCCGGGTGATCCACTTGAACTCGTCGGGGAGGTTCTCGCCTCGAAGCTACCTCCCCCTCAACATCGCCTTCTCGTTCTTGATTTGTCGTCATAGGTGTAGCGAGAGGGTCCATCCATCATCGTAGTCGAAGTAGTGGGTACATGTTCGGCGGGGGCACCGCACCGCCATCTTCATCATCACCATGTTCATGCTCCTCCTCCCCGAAAGATCTCCTCGCCAAGCTCATCATCACCTGCACACTCAAAGACAAGCTGACTACGTGGCTCTGTCTCGTCGAAGGTTACCTCGCAAGTCTCCACGATTTGGTTAGTTTTAAGATTGAGCACACGATATGCTCTAGAATGAGATGCATAACCAAAGAAAATGCCATCGACAGACCTAGCCTCAAACTTATCCAACTTTCTCGCCTTTCTTCGAATGAAACACTTGCAACCAAAGACATGGAAGTGACTCACCTTGGGTGTGCGCCCATGCATCAACTCATAGCATGTCTTCTTCTTGTGCACTCGAGGTATATCCCGTTCGACACATAGCACGCGGTATTCACCGCCTCGGCCCAATATCTCCTCGGAGTCCTATGCTCATCAAGCATCGTCCGAGCCATCTCGCACAAGGTCCCGTTCTTCCTTTCCACAACACCATTCTGGGGAGGCGTATACGGACTCGAAAACTGGTGCTCAAGACCCAAGTCATGGCAAAAGGTTTCAAAACGAGAGTTCCTGAATTCCGAGCCATTATCACTGCGGATAGCTCGTATGGCATCTCCGTGCCTCTTGTTCCTCAACCTCAAGACTAGATCTCGAACAAAACCAAACGTCTCCCCCTTCTCCTCAAGAAAGAACACCCACGCATACCGAGAATAGTCGTCCACCACAACAAGGACATACCACTTCCCACCCGCAGATCGCACACGAGCTGGGCCAACAAGGTCCATATGGAGCAACTCGCATGGACGCTCAGTCATCACATCGGTGAGAGGCGGGTGAGAAGAGGCCACCATCTTGGCATGCCTACACGGAGCACAAACCAACTCTTTCTCAAGCCTCAACCGTGGCAATCCTCGGACCAAATTGAGTTTACTCAAGCGAGACAAAAGGTCAAAGCTCAAGTGACCCAACTTCCTATGCCACCTCCACAACTCACTCGAAGAACCAGCCAAGAAACAACGCTCCACACCCGAAGACTGAGAAAAATCAGCACGAAACACCTGACTCTCGGGAACGACCATACAAACAAGGTCCCCTCGAGAGTCCACAATCCGAGAACCACCTGGCCGAAACAACACCTCAAAGCCCTCATCCAACAACTGGGACACGAAAAGCAAATTGTACCCCGGCGATTGAACAAGAGCAACACGCCTCGCAGTGATCTTGTCACTCACTTTTATCTCACCTTCCGAAAGCACACGCCCACGCCCATTGTCCCCAAAGGTGATGTACCTCTTCGTCACCACCGGACGAGACTTGAGAACCACCCCCTGTCTCCGGTCATATGCCTCGAGCAACCGGAGTCAATCAACCAAATGTTCTTCAAGTCTCCCACCTGAAATTCAAAAACAAGCACGTGAGCGAACAAACGACTCAGCCGGGGTTAGTACCAAAGGAGGAAAACCGAGCCGAGCCATTTGCTCGAAAGTGGGGTTAGCACACATCAAGTCATCTTTCCTATCATAACCACCACCACGAACACCACCTCGGTAACCACTCCGAGGAAACCACCCCTCACTGCCTGGAGGAGGACCAAAACCACGGAAGACAACCCGTGGAATGTCCCTCCTCTCCTTCTCAAAGCTACGACTCCTCCCATCCCCGTAGTGAACTCGAGGGGGAGAATGCCTAGCAAACTGACCACCCGCTCGTCTCTCTAGACCAACCACCAGCAACTCCACCTCCCGGACACCGAAACCTCTCGACTCACCACCTCGAAAACCACTCCGCCCGGAGTGCGGGGGCGGTTAAACCGCCTAGCCGGGCCGGTCTAACCGCCCCCCTGCGGGGCCGGGGCCGGCCCGACCGCCTAGCCGGGCCGGTCTAACCGCCCCCTCCGGAACTACTCCTCGGCCGCGGAACTCGCATCTCCCCATGCCGGAACACTTCTCACCACGGCCTTACCCCCGGGTAGTGGCATACGAGGCTTAGGTACACCATGGGAAGGGTTGTACCTATCCTTGTTCGCCCACTCCTTTGCCATCCTCTCTTCCCGCTTCCTCTTGAAGCAAAACTCATCCTTGTGACCCTCTTTCCCACAATGGCCACAACGGAACCTCACAAGCTTGGGTTTAGGCTTGGATTGGGGCTGCTCGCTTGGTTTCTCTCCACTCAACTCCTCCACCGATTTCTCCTCACTTGCCTTCTCACTCACTTTCCCAAAGAACACTTTCTCGGAAGTGCTCACAAACTTGATAGGCCTTCGGAGATCATTTGTGGGTGTAGGAAATATAGGTGGAGCTGGGGTTGTGTCTAGTCGGTTCCTAAGATGGTTGGGTTTTGGAGGGAAATCATTTTTGTGGTGGGTTTTTGGTGGCTCCGGGATATTCTCTCCACTTCCTTCACCAACCTTGTTTGCCCCAAGCCCCTCACCATCTTGCCTCTTAAAGGCCTCGATCATCATCCTCAATTGAGGCTCATGACCGGACAACCAACCCATCAACTTCCTCAAGTCATCATTCTCATCCTGCAAACGATCAACATAATGTGCAAGCTCCAAATTTTTCAATGCATGCATTTCACGGTAGAGCAAGATGTAGGCATGGGTTCCTTCAATTTAGCCTCAAGCGAACTAGTGTAAGCATGCATCTCATCAATCTTAGCATGCAAAACAGGGCAAGAAGTGCAAGCACCTAGCAAAGCGAGTCTAGACTTAAGCTCGGCCCACTTCAACCCTAAGCACATCTAGTTCCTCACACTTGGAGGCATGCTTCTACTTAAACAAAGCAAGATCAGCAAGGAATATGGAGCAATCGAAGACAATCATTATCATCCGAAACAATAGGGCTAGCCTTAAGCGAATCAATCTCAAGCTTACTATCAAGCACCTGTGTCTCTAGCTCAGCCACTCTAGTCCTAGCATCCTCGAGTGAAGCCCTAAGCTCTTTCCTCATTTTCTTGGCCTCTCTAAGCATGTCATCACGGTTATCAAGCAAAGAGCCAAGCCTCTCATTCTCCTGGTGCAAGAAGGGAAGTTCATCACGCACCTCGTCGTCGGACTCAGAGTCCGAGTCGCTCTGTGTGCTCTTCTTGCCGCCGGAGCTCGCCGCCATGGTACGAAGCCATCTCTCGCGAAGCGCCTCGGCCCCGCTCGGTTCTTGGACGACTTCTTGTTCTTGCGACGATCGCCTTCGTCTTCACTGCTGCTCGAGCTCGAGGTGGAGTACGCGGAACTGGAGTCGACGTCGCTCGCTCCAACCATCGCTCGGGCCTGGCCTCGGCTCTCCTTCTTCCTCGATCGTCGCTCGTCCTTGTACTTGTTCTTGTGCTTGCTCTTGTGGTCGCGCCTCGAACGGTAATTTCCGTCCTTCCTCGGCTTGTGCTTGTAGCTGTCCTTGTTCTCGGCCTTCTCCGGGCAGTCGGCGACGAAGTGTCCCGGCTTGCCGCACTGGAAGCACGTCCTCGTGTTCCTCCTCATGTTCACGCGGTTCTCGTGCAGCCTCTCGAACCGCCTCGTCACGGCGCCGGCTCGTCCTCTCCAAGGTCATCAAACTCCTCATCTGGCATAGACATCAAAGAGGAAAAGGAGAACATCCTGGTGGATGGGTTAGAGTTATTCTTTCCTTTGGAACCACCAACGAGGGCAAGACTATGGGAATCGGTCGGTCCCTCGATCTTGGCGATCATGCCCCTATCCACCTCGGCCGACTTGAGCTTCGAGAACAGGCTCGTTCACCGTCGCAGTGTCATACTTCTCCGACTCAACAATGGCCTCGAACTTTCCGCCCCATATCGTACAATCCAAAGAGTGTAAGAGCTTGACCGCTCTATCATGATCATCGTACGGGAGCACGTCCACATTGGCCCTCATGTTGTTCACCACCACCGTGAACCTCTCGAAACAAGACATCGATGGACTCACCGAGGAGATGAGTGAAGTTCTCGTACTCTCTCCGTAGGTCGCATACATCCGTGCCCTCGAACACGGGCATTCCCAACATGAGCCTCCTTCAACACCGCCCAAATCCTACAAGCCAAGTGCTCGGTGTGCACCCGATCGAACTCGGCCGACACAAAGCACGAAACAAGTAGTCGACCGCCTTATTGTTGGCGTCGAATCCGTCCCTCGACCCCGGAGCAAGGAAATCCATCGGGTGGACATAGCCCGTGTCCACCGTGACATCCCAAAAAAAGCCGACCCTTTCCGCGAAGGAACGCACCCATCCGCTTGCTACACATCCGGTAGTTCTTGCCATCGAAGTGTGGAGGACCCGAACCCCATTCCTGGTATGCCATCCTTGGATCTTAGACTGGTTAGAGTCAACAAAGACCCGAACCGGCTCGATACCACTTGAAGGACCGATTAGGCGACCGAGAGGGGGGGGGAGTGAATGGGAGCCGATAAAAATTCTTCTCGAGGGAGATTGAAACTCCGACAAGACGAACTAGCTCGGTCGAACCCCCGAAATCACACGCTCCGCACTTCTACCTCCCGTTTGCCAAAACCACGTAGCCACTAGAGTGCTACCGGTCCTAGGAACAAACTCTACCAAGCAACCACAACACACACGCAGCAGACGACGGCGGAAACAACTCGAAAGCCGGCTAACCGGAGGGGGGCGGTTAGACCGGGTATAGGGGGCGGTTAGACCGCCTCCACCGGCAACCAAGAAATCCTCCGAAACGCCTCTTCCGAGCACCAAAACACACCACGGTTTCACCAACGAGATCTCTGGTCAAGGCCATGCTGGCTACCGAAAAATCTTAGCGAAAACCAAAACATCACCCAAGGGCCTAGGGGCGGTTAGACCGGCTACCCGGGGCGGTCTAACCTCCCGTACCCGGCGAACGAACCCCCGACCAAGAACACCCGAAGAACCGCACGAGAACGACCCCAAATTTCACCCGGACACTCCTCCGATCAAGGCGAACAAACTCACGAGAGGAAAATCCGGCGAAACAAAACTTTGACCCGGAAACACCCGGGCGGTTAGACCACCCCCCGTAGGCGGTTAGACCGCCCCTTCCGTAAAACAAACCCGCGGGTCAAACCTCAACTTCCTCGCGTCCGATCTCCCGAATCACTCCACGGATTGCAGCCAAACTTCGAGAATAGGCCGGGTTACCTCCGGGCAACCTCTACCTCAAAGGAATCGAATCGAAACGCTCACAATCAAGAGGAATCGAAGAAATCGCTTCTCTAGGTCAAGAACTCGCCCAACTCGAGAAACCACCAAATTGAGTCCGATTCAAAGGGGATTTGGGGGCAAAGTCACCAGCCAAAGAGGCACAAGAACCTCATACGTGACACCCACCAAAAACCCCAAGAAATCGTCCTCAAAACACCGCCAAAAAGAGCTCCGAAAATCAACACCAAAGAGACGGGAAAACCACCATGATGAACAACGCCAAACCTTCTATACATGCCATGAATGGTTCGTACAAGGTCTAGCTTGCCACCCAAACATCCATCCCTCTCTCTAGATCTCACATGAAGCTCTCAAGCTAGTCCTCTAAAAACCTAAGGAAAAATGGAGAACGAAAATGGAAAAACAAATGAGCTAGGGTTCCAAGAGTTGGCTGCCATCCACCCATCTAATGAGTATATATGGAGGCACCCAAAAGACTAAACTACCCTTCACTAATAACTAGGGATACATGCCCCTCGAGGGCGAATTTGGAAGTCTTCATGTCTTCACCATCGGACGGATGCCCGACAACCGCGGCACACCGCTTAGCCTCGACGCAAGCCTTGCGATCCCGACGTGTGTCCTCCGCTTCGAAGCTTCTCGGCGCCGGCGGCCAGGGCGGTCGGACCGCCCCCCACAGGCGGTTAGACCGGCCGGGGGATCCGACCGGCCCCGGGCGGTCGACCGCCCCCTCTCGGGCGGTTGAACCGGCCGGGTGGCCGCACCTCCTCGTCGAGTCTTCGGCCTCGATTTTGTGTCTCAACCGAGTAACCCAGTTGTTTTCTGGTGAACCACTGCAAACCCCACGAACTCGGTGTAGCCTCCGCCAATCACCACTCATGACTCGACTCCCACATTGTTCTGGCTCGACCTTGGTTTTGAGGCTCAACCAAGAAACCGTCCACGACTTTGTCTTGATGTTCTTGCCACCATGCGGTCTGCACTTGACCCCGTCGGCCACCGGGTCCCTCAAACCAAGCCCACTTGTCTTCTCCACACCTGGAGGCCTCACAGACAATGACCTTTTGTGCTTGTTCTTCACCCGCACCAACACGAGTCAAGCCGCAACCCGCACCTGCAATACTTAGCCAAGAATCGGTCCACACAACGTTGTCAATCACTCATCACGCAAGGAAGCGACCATCCATCGGTCCTCGAACCACACATGGTCCTCATAGTGCTATAATTGGAGACTATGAAACTCCATCTGCATACAAACCAAGAGAAGCATGGCCTCGTAGGCATCCTAATGACGATGATTTTGATTACGAACCAAGCGATAATAAGGTCTACATGCACATTTCACTAAAAAAGTGTTTGTTCTTCAAATTAATATATACTTTAGATTATGTTTTATGTGTAGAATGATGTGTGATCCCCACCACGACGTCGTAGAGCATCTACCATTGTTGCCCTAGAGGCAGAAGTTTCAGCACCACAACCTTCAGGTACTAGTACTTCTAGTAGTAACCCGAAAAGGAAACGTTAGGAAAAAAGAAGAAACCAGATCCCAGAAAGAGACTTGTGATAGAACAGTGCTGGGTGACAAAGGCAAGCCCGTCCAACCTAAGGGTATAGCTATCAGGTTTCAGAACATCGTTGGTGCAATTGTCAGGGACCCATTGGCATCTTGGATCACAACTAGTAATTGGAGAATGTGCCTAAGGCTACAAAAGATGTATGATGGGCCAAAGGGAAAGAAAAGTTTGTTTTTCCGAAAGGAACGGATAATGCAGCTAGAACTTTTGTTGAGGGCCTCTGTGGAAGACCTCTTAGGAATCAAAGGTTTGTGCTTAGTACTGAATTTGTTCACAAATGCAAGGATGCTAGGGTTGTGTATGGTAACATTCTACTAACAGTGTGGGAAGAATTCGTAGAACAGAAGAAGATGGTAGAAGCAATAGCTTTGAGTGTCCAACAAAAGGAGAACGATATGAAAGCTGCTGACAACCCCCATCACTTGGGTTTGGGAGGATATGCTACCAAGTTGGCAAAATTGAGGCAGGAGGAAGAAGAAAGGATGGTAGCTGCTTTACCAGCATTGTTTGAAGGCATGGATGAGCGCAGTAGAAATTGGTGCCTTGCTTGAATTCTGACTATAGCCCCTAACGCCAAGGTCACATTCGAGAAGCCCACAACATAACACATTTATGAGAAGCTAGAAGAACTTGCAGAAATGCAAAAGAAAGGTCTTTTCAGACCAGACAGGGAGAAAGATATGCTAACCGCCGCGATTGGAACTCCTAAGAACTTTGGCCGTGTTCGAGGGATGTCATCTACCTTTCCCTAGGGTAAAGCATTTTGTGAACACCGAGCAAGTTATAAGAAGCGGGACCATTATAAGAAGGGCCTTGAAGACAGGATGAGAGAAATCACCAAGCAAGAGTTGCTAGGCTTCTTCACACAACAACAGGTTTCTGTCGTGCCTAGTGCAGAGAATGCAATATCTGGTAGTCCTTGATAGGTTCTTCCAAACTTGTTGCTTGCCCATATCAGAACCATCACGGCTCCAAGTAGTGTTGGTTCTATTGCTAATGCTAGGTATCTTGTAGATGACATTGTAGAGGATACACCAAGCAAGTTGTTTATTCCATATGGAAGAAAACACGATAAGTTTTGAGAAGTTGCAACAACCATGGCACTAACGGATCATGTGTTTCCGAATCCACCACTACCAGAGTACACATGGGTGCAAGTTGTTTCATTGTCTGATGAGTCATGAGAGCTAGATTGATATCCCAACTGATGATGGGATCGAGCTTCTCGGTAATGCGAGGAACCAATACAAACTATGACATCGCCAAAATATCATTCTTAATGCATCACCAAATCCCTTACAGCCGAGCCAAGAATGAGTACCCCCCCAAGATTCAGATGTTGTGGTCATTAAGAACATGGTACCTAAGATGGGGTAGGAGGTAACAATGAGAACAACATGACACTATCACACGTGCAAGAAACTCTCAATGAAGGGGCATCATCACCGAAATCAGTAGATAATGGGGATACTTCTACAAGACTACCGCCTCCTCTGCCATCTCCACCAACCAAGAGGACAGTAATACACCGGATGATAACTCATATAAACCAAAGATGAAATCATATGATTTTAACTTGTTCTTGAAAGTACTGAAGAATAAACCTAAACTGGCTCTAGCAACCGGTAAAAAGTCATCTGATGTTCAAGTACTCAACAAGGTACCAGGTGAAAAAACTGTAACCCACGCCTCTTTTCAAAAGCAAAAGGAGGAGCCTGATAGGTATAAGGTGCCTGATAGGTATGAGCATGGCAAACCATTCTGTTATTGGTGGCAACTGAGCGAAGGGTCGTCAGAATTGATGAGGCTGCATGGATGGATCATGCACGAAGCAAGGCATTCACACTTTTCTACTGGCTCAAAGTTGTTGGCGGGTGCTGTGCGCGCGAACAAAGACCAGTTTTAGCCGCCAGGACAAATCGTTTATGGCGGAGTGTTATATAAGATAATACATTTCTCTATAAACAAGGTTGAAACTAATGGAGTTTTGACTTAGTATAAAACAAAAGTGACCTACGTTCGTTTTTTAGATGTGGAAACATTCTTTGCATGCAAAATTCATCCCCACCCCGTCCCACACAAGAACAAAGCGGAAATATTTTTAATGAGACATAATTGGACTGGTTATCTTAAGGAACATGTTTATGTTTAAACTTTTTCAAAGTCAATCTTTTTAAACTTTGACTATAATAGAGAAATAATCATAAATATTATTGACATAAAAATAACATTAATAGATTTATCATGAAATTAACTATTATAATATGTAATCATATATATTTGAAATACATGAATTTGAGAGATATTGTTGTCCAAAGTTGAAAAGGTTTGACTTTTGAAAAAGCTAAACGTAGCTATATTTTGAGACAGCGGGAGTACTAATGTACTTCATATGATTATTGTTCTTGTCAACTACCTTCGGATTTTGATAACTTATTGTCTAACAACTAAACATTTAGGTAGACACAAAAGGAAAATCAAAACTGCTCACCACCATTAAGACAAAAACTGAACCAGCATACTAATCTTATTCATGTAGTTGTAAAATTACCCACCGTGAGCATTGCAAGGAAAGAAACCGAAAAACCAATCGAGCAATCGGTCGCCGGAGCGACCGGTGCTGCGTCCGACCGGGAGCGGGTCCCGCACTTCCCATGTGCGCGGACCCCACGGTTTTTTACTTTTTTCTTTTCTTCATTTAATAATTTTTCCTTCTTTCATAAGTTATGTGCACACATTGTTTACATAAAAAGTTATGCTTACAACTTGTCGTTAAAATAAAAATTATACGCACAAGTTATTCTTCAAATAATTGTGCTTACAAGTTGTACACATAAGTTATGCACGCCATCAAACTTATGCTCATAAATATTTGACAAAATTTTATGACTCAAAGTTATGCGTCAAAGTTATATGTACAAGTTATGACATTCCAAAAACAGAAAGTTGTGTAGGAAAATTTTGTTTCCAAAAAAGGAAATTCGAAAGGAGAAAGAACCGGTCGCTAGGGGGCTCCTAGCGACCGGTCGCTGATTAGCGTCCCCCGAAAGAAACAAGCCTTCACTACGGGAAATAAAAATATTTTCTGTGCGCCCTGTTTTTGCCGTGCGTCAGGCTTCCTAGCGCATGGCAAACGGCACCTTCGCCGTGCGCCAGATATATTGCGCAAGGCAAATGTTCCCACACATGGCGAATTCCCCTTTTCCCCGTAGCGCCTAAATGCTCCTCAATGTCCTTGCGGAGTGCCATGACAGTTGTGCATGGCAACAGTGCGCCCACACACGCTTGCTTTGCCTCATGTGCATTATCAATTTAGAATTTAGGGTATGCCATGGCCCACCTTGACTACCTATTTTTGCGGGCACACCTTGACTACCTATTGGGTCCACCAATTGGAGAGCCTCGTGTCACCTCATCATCATCTGATCTTAGGCCATCAGAAGACGCAGATGGTGATTGGTCCTCAACCACTTCGATCATGTGAGCATGTGTAGTAATGCCAGGAATAACTGTCCAGTAGCAAGGAGCAGACGTGCTTAATTATTTCTCTTGATTTCTTGTCCAGTAGCAAGTAAGGCATCTAGAATTTCGTCAATATGTGGGATCTGATCTATGCCACTTAAGTGTGTGAACTGTGGTTCAGAAAGACTACTCATATGTAAACAACTAGATGTGATCTTAGTCTTAGAGAATGCATATTTCCTTGATCAGAGTCAGATCTGGTACAGCATATGCATCCCATGCATGCATGTGCCTTCTGTCGGAAGTTGCCCAGTAGGTAGTTTACCATTGGTTTGAGTTTTATCATTAAAATAAAATGAAATTTAAGAGTAAAAACCCTAACACTGAATCCATTTTAGAATTGGTTGCTGACCAAACTGTATGGGAGACAGATTGAAAATCAAGTGGATTGAAAATTCATTATGAGCAATTAATGAATTATGTATATGTGTCTGCTACATCTGTATCACAGAAACTCTCATGTCCAGTTTTCTTTTCACTTGTCGGTTAAATTCTCAGCACCAATGAAAATTGTTAATAGCCTTAGTTTTCATAGTATCAGCAGGATGCTCTCGGATTACAACTGGCTAAGCTAAGCATTTAACGTGTTACAGGTTAAAAATAGGTTTGCATGTGTTGCATCGTGGAATAATGTGCATGAAGTTGCCAATGGACAATTACATGTTTAAACAAATGTTTCTTTATACAATGCACGTGATAGTTGTTTCTACAAGTCACAATGAACCACTAGTAAAAAATCAGCTGGGAGGATCACCAAAGAACAACTTAATTAATTTCAAAAAACCAATGGAAGAAAAAAAACTCCGGTTATTTTGCACATATACTTGTGTGCTTATATATACCATGAAACCACAATCTTTTGCAGATTATCCGTAGTGTAGAGACTACGGATCTTTTTTTATTGACTTCAATGAATTAAAAAATTGCATCCCGGACAAAAACTAATTTTAATAATCAAGTTGTTCATCAAATCGTGTACAAACAAAAAAACAACTGTTTAATTCAACACATCAATCACAGTGATGAAATAGAAATTTGATGTTAATATTTTTATTTTGTTGCTAGTTTTGAGAAAATGCAAATAGAAGGGTTGTAGTGTGAGTTTTTAATTTATTCAATGTCATCTTTGACTGTCTGTATGACATAAGATTATTATCTTTGATACAAGTTGTGTTGTAAACTCATGAGGAGTGTTTGTAAAATGACTGACAAAATGATGACATTTGTCTCGCCGCAATGTGTGAGTCTAGGAGGTGAGGTTCACATTGTCAGGTAACCAGGTGCCGTGGGATGTGGTCGGTTGTCATCGAGAAGAGAACCTTGGTGGACAGTACTACTGCCTACCCTGTTACTTTATGTTCTGATGTCTGGTTCCCTAGTGCCAGTTGGTGCGGTGGAGAGATGACATTGGTGCCATCGTGTCGAGTTATCGGCGTAATTTTGGAGCTGTTTGTTTTATGTGGTCTTTGGCATGTTCTATATTATATGAGCTACTTCCATGATTTTAGCCATTGGCTTGCCGAACTCTCTACCATATGCAATTTTTATGATGTTTGTAACTTTGTCACTAAATTTGCAGGGTTGCAGTTTTCTTAGACCTTATTCTTCAAAACTGACATGTAATAGTGAGGGATATATATTGTTCGGTCTAGGTGGCAACTTTTATGTTTGTAACTTCGTCATTAAATTTGCAAGGTTGAAGTTTTTTTTATTTGTCATAGAATTTTCATCCTAAATCAGCAAGTTTCTTCTAGTAGAAACCAAAACAAGCATAAGCTCCACACATCAAGCATGCAAACTACCAAGCACAAGACATAGGGTATTACATAATTAGCCACCCAAAACATTATAAAAATATTACATCTCAATGCTAGAATCAAACTCCAGATGTAGTGAACCATTCTAAACAATCTACCACCATAGGTATACCCCATGGTGGACTACTGACACACCATCTCAGAATGATAAAAGTATATGCATAACTGAATCTTGATACTAGTGCAACAAATGTGGGCCACCATGCTAGTTTATTTTGAATTCAAATGTTGGGTGATCTTGTAGTGTCTATTGAGGTTTCAATTTCAATTCCTTGCTTTGGAAGCACAATTCATCTGGCACGAGATTGGTGTCATCACAGTTACAATATGTTTGAACATTTGAAGGTGGTGGAGGTAGAGATGTGACCACAGTTGGACTATCCTCTATGATAAACAATGCCACCATACCCATCGCCAAATGAAACTCATAGTTGCAATGCATGAACCATACCCCTGCAAATTACAGCATATATTCAACTCACCGGACATATTATGGCATCAAACGAATAGGATGTACAATATAATATTTTTTGGCATCTACAAAACAAATTATTCATGTTCGAGGAATAACATTCTTTCATGCATGGGGGATAATTGGTGAATCAGTCTCATATTTTTGGTAAACCTATCATGTTCTTAAATAATCTAAAAGGGCAAAAAGAAATTATGAAAAAAAGATGAAGGAAGTACATGCAAAAATATATAACATAAAATAAAGTTGATGCAAGAGAATTAAATAGAAAACACAAGGAGAAATTTTATCTTTAAATTGCAAAATGTTGTTTTTTTCATCGCTTACACAAATAAAAAAAGGTTTGGAATCTCGATCTTTTGCACCAATTAACATTGCAGAAAATTCAAGGGTGTTGCAAATGGAAAATTATACATTTATTTCATCGGATGCCTGTGGTCTTGTTGTCTTCTTCAAAGCAAACTTTCCTAAATAAATTAGAATGTAAGCATGGTTGTATCTTTCCTTGTAGGTCATAGCATAACAATGCCGTGCACGGCTGGTAGACATTTTACCATTCGAGTTGTTATAGCTGCAACTATTCGTATGTTGATTTCTCTTGTTTTTTCCTCATGAAAACAATTTTTTGTTGAACTGTAAACTTTCCATTTTATAGATGTCCGGTTAGGTGATACCATGTTTGGTAATACGGTAGAACTGTAAATGGCTGGCACCACCAGATTTGTTCTTCGCCTCTAGCGTTATTGAAATAACATAATTTAATACTTTCATATGTTTATTACTCATTACCTGTAGCTTATAAATCAAAATTACAATTTATGTAATTCTCAAAAAAAAATACAATTCACTATGAACCAGGCACTACAACAGAAACATAGCTAGGTGCATATAATGGCCAAGATAAAATAATATTCTCTCTCTCTCTCTCATTCACACATTATTCATTCGTCAAGATGATACAAATAGTATGTATGAGACATATTATGTGGGCAGCAAGGTCCTCATTTGGAAATTAGCTCGGACTATCTTTTAGACTCTGATCCATATATGTGCAAGGCTTCACCTTTCTTAGTTTGAAGGCTTAATTCATCAGGTAAGAGATTATGGTCGTTGGCACAACTTGTTGGAAAATCAGCAGGTGGTGGTGGGAGTGATGTATCTGCTGTAGTACCGTCTTCTACAATAAACACTGCGGCCATGCCCATACTCAAATGAAATTCATAGTGGCAATGCATGAACCATACCCCTGTAAATCATATTAAATTAAGCATTAGATCTATGTTAGACAAATAAGGTTTTATAGCAAATACATTGGGAAAAAACAGATCTTTTGTGCACCTGGATTGTTTGCAACAAATCGTACGGCAGCCCATCCAAGATTTGGTACAAGAACAGTATTCTTAACCGGTGGGTTCACCAGGTTGTACCTCTCTACATCTTTCGTTGGGTTGTAGTTACCAAGCCCCTCTGCAAGCAGGAACATGTCGTGACCATGTAGATGCATTGGGTTGGAGTCCCCCTGCAGAATCGCTGTGCTCTGGAACACGATGTCCACCACGGCACCTTGCTTGAACCTCCGTATCGCTGTGGCCCTGGACGACGGCTCTAGCTCCTTCTCCTTCGGTCCAAATGGAATCAAGGCTTTGTCAGTGAAGTTGAATGCCCTCGGTGGCTCATCTGGAAGTTCTCGCAATACATCAAAGAGACTGGTGTGGTAATAGTGTGCTTCTAGTATTGGCATGTTCCCCGTGGTTTGCTGGAAGGACATGCTGTTAATGGCTGCGACAGTAATAGTACTGTCATTGAAATCATCCCCCGGACAGGACTGTTGGCCATTCCGGCAGACTGAGCCAAGGCCAAGCACTAGGAACAGGTTCTCGTCCACTTTCTGAGGAACCGTCAGGTGATGTAGGCTCGTCAAGTTGTTGTGGAAGTGGAATGATGTAATCGTGTCATGTTGGTCAGGCATCTGAGGAGCTAATGGTACATCACCTGACGGACCTTCATCGTCATTTGACCTCAGTGCTGCTGCACCATTGGCGATGGAGCTGTGCTTGACATTGTACTGCAAGATCCCTCTGGTTGTGTATTCCGGGGTCTGGGTGTCCGGCAACGGCGCCTGATTGGGCAGGGCAACCATGTAGTACCTTCCAGGGGGTGCATCAGCGACAACCAAGGCATCCACCGTCTCTCCGGGTGCGATCGCAATGACATCCGTGGTGTAGGGGCTGACATAGTTAGCATCAACGGCGACCACTGTGAATTTGTGCCCAGCTATCTTTAGGTAGAACTCTGAGAAGAGGCCGGCGTTGATTACTCGCAGAAGATAGGTCTTGCCAGGCACAACGTCCAGCACATAGCCATCTTCCGGCACACCTTCAAAATTGAATTGGAAGTTGAGCACACACTTATTTGTACAGAAACAAAAAAGAAATGTGTCGTCGACACAGACAAGCGCATAGTTTTGTAATTTCCTTACCGGAGCAATTGAAAAGATCTCCAAGTTTGCCATTGATTGTGGAAGCACTAGCGTAGAAATCAAAGGAACCATTCTTCATGTTCCTATCCACCTGTGGAAGGTCCAGCTGCCACCAGTCCCCTGCAACACCATCGGAATCAAACACGAAAAGAAGTTCAGCTCAGAAACTGGTTCCGAAACAATTCAATTGGGTTACGAATAATAGTGTACATTTTCTATATGCTCTACCTTGACAGTAATGTAAAGATGAATAATTTTACAAACCTATAATTATTGGGACCTCCATATCAGGCTTTGGAAATGGATAGGAGATGGCGCCATGTCTCGGCCGGATGATGAGAGCACCGTGCACGGTTGCTCTGAGGAATGGGACGTGAGCATGCCACCAGAGGGTGCCTTCTTGACCGACGACGTTGAACTTGTAGGTGAAATTGTGGTTCGGCAGGATGGGGAGTTGCGTGATCATTGGTACGCCGTCAGCCCAACAATTCAGCCATTGCCTCACTCCATGCCTATGCCAGAGAACAATAAAAATCTATATTCTGGAATAGCGAAAACATAATTGAATAACAAACTTGTTTGGTCAGATCAGCAAGTACTTGAAAAAAAAAATGGTGCGCAAGATTAAATACCAATGGATTGTTATATTGTAGGGTGACTTGTTAACAAGTAGAACGGACACCGAGTCTCCTTCTGTCACCTCTATTGCAGGTCCAGGAAGCTGCCCGTTCACCACGGTGACAAGCGTCGTGTTGCACAAGTGTGTCATATTCACCTGGCTCACCTACATTTGCATGTTCATATAAATCAAGCTTATAAGGTATCTACAGAGGGGGGTTTCTAGTAGTAATCATCGTTGCATTGCTCAAATGGATAGACAAAAAATCAAGGAAGAGCATGATGCTTACAACAAAGGTGTGCTCAACAACAGCTGCACGGACAGAGAAGATCATGGCAGAGAGAAAGAAGATGAAGCAGGCAGCGGTGGCCGCCATAGGGACCGACGCTTGCGCTATTTACAATTGCAGATTTGTCTGGTTTAACTTTGCTCTGATTGGCATTGTACTTAGGTATCAGTATATATATGCTGATCCTGAGCAAGTAAGCGCTCGGAACGTGGCCAACTGGCTGCCATTCCTATGGGCATGTGGGTGCCATTTTTATGGGCATGTGACTGATTTCTTTTTTCTGAACGGTAAGTGGCTACCCTGACCAATAATAAGATGCCGGTCAGAGACTCAGGATTTTATATCTTCAACTCTTCGCACAACATCCACGATGGGGTCCTCCAGTCTAGTTGATTAGAGGTGGCTGAGGTATGATCGCAACTCGCAACAAGAAATTTGAATCCTTGTTGGAGCGAATTTACAGGACTACTAGTTTAAAAAATTACTGTTGGGGGTTACCCCAAAAATTCGGATGACTTCCCTAACACGAGAGAGAGAGGTTCTTAACACGTTCAAGTACGAGGTGAGAGCACAAAGAGACCGAGGTTCCCTCTGCAAATTGCACAAGTTCCAAAGAGTCGAATCCGTTTACACGTGCCCTTGCGCCCCCTTTTATAGGGAGATGAAGGGACTTTTACATACCCAAAACACCCTCAAGCTCAGAGAATATTCCCAGTGTGAACACATACAAGAATGTCTTTTTCACCCAATATATTTACAAATCTGTCACTAGTTCACACTCTAAACCCGGACTTTTTGGGACAACAACTTTGACTTTGCTTCTCCGCCGGTTCGTGAATGTCTTCCCGCGTGACTCCCGAGCCGAGTCTTCGACGGATTCCCGAATCGGCCTTGCTTCTCCGCCGGTTCGCGCATGTCCTCGCGCGCGACTCTCGAACCCGGGTCTTCGGCGGATTCCCGAATCGGCCGTCCTCCGAAGTTTGCGCCATCGCCGGCTCGAGGTTCGGGCTTCCGCATGTTCGTGACCCCATTGCTTCACGAGTCAAGATTCCCGAACTTCACACTTTCGCGAATTCGAGGCTTTTATAGGCTCCGGACTTCCGAAAATCGTGAGTTTCACCTTTCGAAAAACATGTCTCAAGAACTTTGTTAAACTTAACGTTTCGAGGGTGACGGGTTTTCTGAATTCCCCCAACACTAGCCCCTCGGGGAAGCGGGTTGACTCCGACGATCCGATTCCACGAATCCTTCGGAAATTTAGTAAAAACGTCACCCTCGGAACGTCGCAGGGGACACGCGTCGCCCGGGAACCCTAGAACGGTTAGATCGAGGCAGGTTTCGCGGATCTACCCCTCCCCGCCCCTATAAATAGCGGTCTGCCGCTGTTAAAAAAGATTTACGGCCTTCCTGCTCTTTTTGCGATTCGTAGATATCTCTTGCTCGCGGAGTTTGGTTTTCTGCTGAAAAGTTTGCGAACTCCCGGCTCTCTTCGCATCTCTCTAAGGTACTATTTTATTTCTCTGCTCTCAATCCTTATTTGTCATACTTTAGCGCGGTGGTATCTTTATTGTATGAGCTTCATTCTCGAATGTTGTTCTTACTGATTCGCATGTTTGTTTCTGTTGGTTAGGTGGCTCGAGTCAAAAGTACCTGCCGGACCCATGACTACCGAAGAGCTCATTGCGGTGGTCTTCCGGTTGACCACCGTTGTCGAAGGTGATGAGCATGCTTTGCACCGCCCGAAGATACCGGCTCTCCTAGCGGCTCCGGGAGTCACGATGACGGGGAAGTCCGGTCGACGACGGCGAAGATATCGGAGACGTGGAAGCCGGCGTCGGTGACTTGGTTAGAGCGAAGACCTCCGGCCTGTTGCCGCCCTCATTTGTCTTCGGAGAATCCAAGGTGACAGCCAACATGATTCGGGAGTATGAGAGAGCCGGGTTCTTCCCCTCCGGTCTTTGGGCGGGCCCCGCTTGATGAGCAAATCCCTACTCCTAGGGACGGAGAATGCGTTGTTTTTCGCGACTTCTTCATCTGTGGCCTCAGGTTCCCCTGCGACCCCATTTTACTGGCAATTCTGGATGCCTTTTCGGTGAAGATCCATCAGCTTTCGCCGATTTCTTTTCTTGAGATATCAAAATTCATTTGGATCATGAAGACCTTCGGCTGCAATCTCAATGTCCATGCCTTCGCCAGATTCTACGAACTGGTGATTATCCCCGAAGTTATTAAGGGCAGCGATGGGCAATTCTATCACACCCAGCACGCGTGTTGTACCTTCAACACCCGTCGCCAGAACACCCGAAAGGGGATTACTCGAATTCAGATTGCTCTGTCGCAAGTCTAACCTCACCGAGGACCGGAACTCTCATTGGTTTTATTTGAAGGTCAACATGTCGAAGTTCCCGGCTACACCGACCCGGCTCATCCCTTGTCTTGCCCGATTGCGCCCTTGGCGGCGGTGAACACGGCCGAATTCAATCAGCGGGCCTTGGGGATCGGGAACTGCGAAAGTGCATTTCACCTTGCCATTACCATACTTGGTGGTCGCGATATCATTGAAGAATTCGTGGCTGCCCGGGTGTGGCCTATTTCGAGTGGTTGGTCTCCCACCGAGATCGTGTACTTCAATGTCAACTGGGCCGCTCAGGAGGTGCCTTTCCCGAAGTTCGGGATTAAACTTCGCGAAGATCAGAGTGCTGACGCCTTCATGGTTGAGATAGAGAAAAGGGTAAACGTCATGATCGGCGAATACACCATGAACGAGTATAAGGCATACAAGGCTCTTGTGAAGCACAAGAATAGAATCAACCGCGTGTTCTCCGAAGTTTGCGGGGACAAATCTTTCAGTTCTCGAGGCCCGGGAACCAAGGCCGAAGGTTCCCGCAGTTGTCGTGGCCAGTTGTTCGGCTGCCCCCATCAACGCTCCGCGAATAAGGTCTTCGAAGCGAGGCTCATCATCTGTCAGCGAAGGCACTTCCTCTGGAGTTAAGCCTTCCAGAACAAGATCCCTAGAATCGTCGAAACGCAAGCGCAAGACTTCTGAACGAACTTCGGATGCAGAGCTCCAGGCGGCTTCGGGCCTGGCCCAGATGAGCCGCAAAAAGTTAAAGAAGGCGGTGAAGAAAGTTTCTTCCGTCGGTGTTTGGCGAGTTCCCTCCGCCTTCGACGATGATGCCTTAATAGAAGCAGTGAGCCGGAAAGGTGTCTGCTTCTGGCCTCTGTTTAACTTTCGAGACAATTGTCCGTCGGATTCTAAGAATGAATTCGTGGATGTGGATTCCTTTTCAGATGCTGCTCCCGAAGTTCGCAAGGAGTCCGTACCTCGATGCTGCCGATGAGGCCACCGTTGAAGATAAAATAACTTCCCCTGCTGAAGCCCCTGCTTTGCTATCGAAGTCCCTGCTGCCGATATTTCTCGGCTCGCTCTCGGGATGAAGCCTCCCCCAAATTCGCAAAGGAACTTGAGCTAACTGTACAAAGGGGAGGGAATCCTCCCGAACATGCTCCCTTGGTCGAAGTTCGGGAGGTTGTTCCCGAAGATCAAACTCCCTCTCCCTCTTTGGCTGCTTTCAACAAGAGCTTCGGTACGTCTTATCGCGGCAAATTATTAAGTGTTGGCTTCGAGACAACTGGCGTTGGGAGCAAGACCTCTAAGATTTTAACTCTGTGGAAATCATCTGTGACTGTTGATGAATCAGGAGGGGAGAGTTCGGGACAACCTGAAGGAGCTGCTCCAGGTTCTGAGAAAGGGCCTCATCCTACACCCGAAGCCACCCCTTCGCCTCAGGGTAGGGCTTCCTCTGGTTCGGCGAAACAGGTCACCATGCAGCATTTCAGTAAGCAAGGTTCGCTCCTTCTCACTACTTTTTCATACTTTTTCCGATTTTTGAATTTTTATCTAAGGTTTTAATCTTGGATTTTTCAGAATTCAAGGATCTTTTGCACTCTTACTCTCCCTCGAAGCTAGCGCGCTTTCAGGAGGACTATGCGCTCAAACACTCTATGCTTGGGAAAGTTGCCGTCGAGCGTCTTGTTGAACAAGAGAAGGCGAACAAGCAGCTTTCCCAGAAATCTAAGGAACTCAAGCGGAGCTTCGCCCTCGCACAATCCGCGAACATTGAACTTGAGAAGAAGGTGGGCGAGCTGGCGGAGGCTGCGAAGACAAGTCGGGATGGAAAGAGGCTCGTGGAGTCGGCTTTTGAGCGAGTCCAAGAAGGAACTAGAAAAGGTTCAAAAGTCCCACGAAGATGACCTCGGTGTGATCGAGAATCTTCGGGGGAAACATGAAAGGGCTATGAAAATTGCCGAAGATCTTCGTACTAACAACGCTAGCCTTGCAAAGTCTACGAGCGCGAAAGATCGCAAAATCCGGGATCTTGAGAAAGCGCTTGCGGATCGAGTGAAGCCTCGAAGAGGAGTACTTCGAAATTCTAGAAAAATTGAAACTTCTTTATGAGGAATACAAGAAGTCACCGAATGGGTTCGGCGTTCGTCCGGCTCCTCTTCCGGATAACATTGAGATTCCCGATTTATGGATTGGATGGAGGCCGAGTTCCGGGCTCTTTACGAGGTGATCTCCGGCGCCGGTGACTTCGCGACTGCTTTCTCCGTGGAGAGCATTTTGAAAATTCTTCATGACTTCGACTCGCGCCGACTTGGAGAAGTTTCGCGAGAAAATCTCCCAATTCCCCAGCGCCACAAGCACTGCGATACTTCGAGCTAATGCCGATGTTCGGGCCATCAAGAATAAGTTCGCAAGGGAATTCGGTTGACCGGTGGAAAGGAGACCGTTAAGCTCATTGCGCGCGCCAAACTTGCTGAGGTAAACTTTTGTTCGATTTCGTAACTTGTGCCTGCCACCGATGTTTTAGTCTCTCGAATTCCCTTCACATTTGTCTTTCTTTCTTTCTCAGCTGAACGAGGAGGAGAATCGCGAAAACATCGCTGCGTCCCCCGAAGGGTCGACTTCCGGCGAAGACTCGAGCAACTCAGGCGAAGGGGGTTCCGGCGGCGGCGGCGGCGGCGGCGGTGGCGGTGAAGCGGGCTGCGACGACGGGCAATCTTCTGAGCACGATGACAATTCTCCAAAGGTGGATGTCACGAATTAGATGCTATGTCCGAACCTTGCACATATTCAAGGCTGCTTGTACACTTGTGTAGATTCAGTTAGTTGTTCTGAACAGATGTTTTGTATACTTTAACTGCGCGAGTCCCGCAAGGCGGGCTGTGCGGGACGTGTTGCCGCTACGAATTCATCAAGATAGGATGTTTGTTAGTGGTGAAGCGTGGCGCTGTTCAAGCGGGCACATCCCGAACAAGACTTCTCCGATTTTTGGCTTGAGGCCTTGCTTAAATTTTCTATGGGCTATTTTGATCTCTCTTCATTTTTCTTGTTTCGTAAGAAGCGACGTTCGCATCCTCTACTTCGCGCTCCGCAAAGATTCCGAAGACGGAGCCCCTTAGCGGGCGCGTCTAACTTCTCTTATGCTAGCGATATGGCTGAAAACAATGTTTGTAAACCGGGACATGTTGTAGAGCTTTCATTTTAAATTTTTACGTGACTACTGTAATTATTGAGGAACTATTCGGAAGTTTTTATGCGAATAAGGCAATGAACACGTTTTTTCTTGAAAAAAAAGAAAAAACGTCACCCTCCCCCACCTTGCCGTTTTGCATGAAAACTTGAAGGCAGGTTGACGAAACTTACTATTCACGGATTTCGAGCATATTTTTAGGAGAAATCTTCGTTAGTTTTTGAAAACTTCAACCGTTATTGCGCAAGTCGACAAAATTTGTTTTCGAATTTTGTGGACTTGACCCGACCGGCAGACTTGCCTCTGTTGATACTGCAACCCTCAGTTGCTTCAACCAAGATTTTCTACAATTCTCCGAACGAGCCCCTTGCCCTTTTCTTACAATGATGTTATCTAAAAAATTTTCAACAATCTACACTAAGTGAAAATCTGCAGGCAACCTCTTAGGCATTCACTTCTCGAAATCATCATGCAAACTTTTTGGTGGGAATCCCTTCGTGGATGGGATTTTAGGCCACAGCTTACTGCTGTCTCGGGCCTTTTTGGTGGGAATCCCTTCGTGGATGGGATTTTCTAGGCCACAACTTGTTGTTGTCTCGGGCCTTTTTGATGGGAATCCCTTCGTGGATGGGATTTTTCTAGGCCACAACTTGTTGTTGTCTCAGGCCTTTTTGGTGGGAATCCATTCGTGGATGGGATTTTTCTAGGCCACAACTTGTTGTTGTCTCAGGCCTCTTTCTTCACGGTGAAATTCAGGCTATCACGAGGTCTTTCTCAAGAACTTTTTCTTTTTTCATGATGGAATTCTGGCTGTCACGAAGCCTTTCTCACGAACTTTTTTCTTTTTTCACGATGGAATTCTGGCTATCACGGAGCCTTTCTCACGAACATTTTTCTTTTTTTTCACGATGGAATTCGGCTATCACGGAACCTTTTTCACGAACATTTTTCTTTTTTCACGATGGAATTATGGCTATCACGGAGCCTTTCTCACGAACATTTTTCTTTTTTCACGATGGAATTCGGGCTATCACGGAGCCTTTCTCACGAACATTTTTGTTTTTTTCACGATGGAATTCGGCTATCACGGAGCCTTTCTCACGAACATTTTTCTTTTTTCACGATGGAATTTTGGCTATCACGGAGCCTTTCTCACGAACATTTTTCTTTTTTCACGATGGAATTCTGGCTATCACGGAGCCTTTCTCACGAACATTTTTCTTTTTTCACGATGGAATTCTGGCTATCACGGAGCCTTTCTCACGAACATTTTTCTTTTTTCACGATGGAATTCTGGAAGTACGTGATTTGGGGGAAGACTCTTTATATATATATATATATCACAAAGAGTATTTACATAGGATCCGCCTCGTCAAAAACCTTGCCTCTTGATTTAGAGCCCCCTTTGCAAGGAAAAGAGTACGGTCCTTTTATTCTAATGCGACTAGAAAAAGTGAAACTAATTTTTTCTCCTGAAATCACTTATAGACACGTGATTCGGATTTTTTAGTTTTCTAGAGTACAAACTTACGATAATCGGAAAACTACTATATGTTACATCTAGCTACAACTAGGGTTTTCATGGATAATACCTTTTTAGACTGTCAGCATTCCACGAATACGGCAACTCTTCGCCAGTTTGCTCCATCAAGCGAAAAGCCCCTGGCATATCTGTTTTCCTGGCGATGTAAGGCCCTTCCCATGACTCATGAAGTTTTCCTAGGTTCTCCCAATTTTTCTTTCTTTTCAAGACAAGATCACCGGTTTTGATGTCCTTTCGGACCACCTTCTTGTCTCTCCATGCCCTTGTTTCTCTATGGTATTTCTCAATGTTTTCTGCGGCTTCAAGGATTGTCAGCTCGATCATGTCCTTTTCCACCTTTTTATCAATTTCCTCTATATCTTTTCCTTTCAGGACCCTCATGCTTTCAATTCTTGATTTCTTCCGGTGTCATAGCCTCAGTTCCGAAAAGTAGGAGAAAAGGCGTGAAACCTGTTGCCCTTGATACTGTGGTGTTGTGAGACCAGATCACCTTCGGAAGTTCATCCACCCATTTTCCCTTTCTCTGATCGAACAAACATTTCTTGATTCCCGAAAAAATTAGGCCATTGGCTCTTTCAACTGCACCATTGGACCGTGGGTGATATACTAACGAAAATTTCGCCGGGTGCCTAAGGTTTTGCAATATTCTTTAAAGGTGTAGCGGTCGAACCGTTTGCCATTGTCAACGGTTAGTTCTCTAGGAACCCCGAACTCGCATACTATGTTACGCCAAAGGAATTTCCGAATTGTTGTCTTTGTGATATTCGCGAGCGGTTTTGCCTCCACCCACTTTGTGAAATAATCGGCAACAACGGCTGCGAATCGGCGGTTGCCTTGAGCTATTGGCAACGGGCCCACTAGATCCATTCCCCACCTTTGCGGAGGCCAAGTTGGTGGAATTAGGTGAACTGGCATTGAAGGCAGATTCTGTTGATTTGCCGTTTTCTGGCATGCTTCACACTGCCGAACTAATGTCTTGGCATCAATGTTTATGGTGGGCCAATAGAATCCCTGCTTTATCGCCTTTCCGGCCAAAGCCCCGGTGCCTATGTGCGCCCCACGTAATCCGCTGTGAATTTCCTTTAGGAGTTCCTGACCTTTTTCGGAGGTGATGCAGCGCAGCCAAGGCTCAGTGACTCCTGATTTGTATAGTTCTCCATTCACTACTGTATAGCCCCGACCCTTTGCTTCAATCTCTTCTCCTCTAACTCATCTTGTGGTTCGTAGTGTCCTCTCAGATAAGCCATGATTTCTGCTCTCCAATCAGGAGTCTCTACTACATTCACGATTTTGGCCCTCGAATCCTTGATGGAGGGCTCTCTGATGATTTCGAAAAACACATCCGGGGGTAGCTCTTGATTTCTGGCTGCCGCTTTCGCCAGTTTGTCTGCCTCATTGTTGTCATCCCTTGGGATATGTTTGGACTGAATACCCTTTGAAGTGTTTTTCCATTTCTCTGACTTTTTCGAGATATTTCATGAGAACCGGATTCCTGGCCTCGCTTTCTTTCTCGATATGTTCTTGGATCACTTTCGAATCCGTTCTGATTATGAAGGTATGCTGCCCCAAGGCTCTCATTTTCCTTAATGCCAACTGAAGAGCTTTGTACTCCGTTGTGTTGTTCATGGAATGCTCATTGTTCGCGAATACGAGCCGCGCTGCGTATCTTATGATCACGCCCGTCGGGGACGTCACAACAGCCGAAATTCCAACTCCCTTGTAACACCAGGCCCCGTCACACTGTACTATCCAAGGTTCGGGTGCATCTTCCTCGAGATTCTGAGTGGGTGAAGTCCAGTCCACGACAAAATCTGCCAGAACTTGCGATTTTATTGCACTTCTTCTCTCGAAGTCTACCACGTACTCAGAAAGCTCAGCACCCCACTTGATGATTCGGGTGGATGCCTCTCTATTTGCGAACAAGTCATTCAGCGGCTGGTTGGTGATGACTCTTATTCTGTGACCCTCAAAGTAATGTCTTAGCTTCCTTGCTGCCATGATGACCGCATATGCGATTTTTTCCAGTTCGGAATAGAAGATCTTGGAACCAGACAATGCTTCAGAAGAAAAGTATACAGGAATTTGTCTGAGCTTTCCTTCTTCCTCCTTTTCTTGTACTAGCACCGCGCTTCTTTGCCGAATTTGATGCGGACACATACAACGAAGTGGCGATTTTGGTTCGGGAGGACAAAGTTTGGTCATGGTGGACAAGTAATCCTTCGGTTCGCGAAAGGCACGCTTCCGAGGTTCGGACCACTTGGAAATTCTTAGCACTTCGATGACTTGGAAGAACGGCAAGCTTCTTTCCGCGGCTGCGGGGATGAATCGTGTTGAGGGCCGCTACTCTCCCTGTCAGCTTCTGGACATCTTTCACTGAAACTGGATCTTGCATTTCCACTAGAGCCTTAATTTTGTCAGGATTTGCCTCTATGCCTT
Source organism: Cenchrus americanus (assembly GCA_947561735.1). Lineage (NCBI taxonomy): Eukaryota > Viridiplantae > Streptophyta > Magnoliopsida > Poales > Poaceae > Cenchrus > Cenchrus americanus. The sequence goes on from OX387239.1 coordinate 12,187,432, forward strand.
TCGTTGAAACTAGGCATCCCAGAACTTTCCCCTTGTGAATGCCGAACACACATTTTTCTGGATTCAGCTTCAAATTCGCTGCCCTCATGTTCGCAAATGTTTCCGCCAGGTCACTGATATGGTCTTTCCTCTGAACACTTTTGACAACTATGTCATCCACATATGCCAAGATGTTTCTCCGAATCTGCTGGTGCAGTACTATTGCTATCATTCTCGAAAATGTACATCCCGCGTTCTTCAGCCCCTCTGGCATTCTTACGAAGCAAAATGTTCCGAAGGGAGTGATGAAACTTGTTTTCTCCTCGTCCTCTCTACGAACCCTGATCTGATGATACCCAGAGAACATGTCCAGGAGCGAGAGCATCTCACTATTGGTTGCATCATCCACGATTTTTTTCTACCCTTTCCAAGGGAAAATCGTCTTTCTTGCATGCCTTGTTCAAATCGGTGAAGTCCACACACATTCTCCACTTTCCATTTTTTTTCTTGACTGGCACAGTGTTGGCTAGCCAGACTGGGTACTTGACTTCTCTGATTACCTGTGCATCCTGTAATCTCTGAACTTCTGCTTCGACTGCTTTGACCTTTTCCTCAGACATTTTCCGAAGTTTTTGCTTCTTGGGTGGTATTTTTTCATCTGTTTCCAGGGCATGTTCGATGATATCCCTGTCAACACCTTGCAGGTCCTTAGCTGACCATGCGAAAACATCCTTATTTCTCGTTCGAAGTTGTACAAGTTCCTTGTCCTCTTCGGCGCTGAGATTGACCCCTATTATGACTGCTCTATCGGGCATGTCATCCAGATACACTTTCTTTGTTTCACCCTCGGCGGCTATCTCATTTTTTCCTTGTCTTGTTTGGGTTCTTCGTAGGTTTCCTTCCTCTCGTCAGCTGCTTTCAGCTGGTACACGTTCGTTTGGCCGGGCGTGTGGCCTTTTTCTATGTTTCTGGCCTCTTGCTGATTGCCGAACACCGTGATGACCCCTTTGGGCGCAGGCATCTTCATGCATAAGAACTGCTGCCTTATGACAGCATCAAACTTGTTCATGAAACCTCTGCCGAAAATCGCGAGGTATGGGTGGTAAATGTCAACTACATCGAAGGTGAGACTCTCCGTTCTGGCATTCTCAAGATCTCCGAAAGAAACTGGGAGTGATATTTTTCCAACCGGCTTGATGGGCTTTCCTCCGAACCCCTGAAGCGGGTACTCTGGTGGGTCTAACATGTGCTGGCTCAGATTCATCTTTTCGAAAGTTTTCAAGAACAGGATATCCGCCGAGCTCCCATTGTCAACTAGGACTTTTCCTATGACCCATCCAGCTATGTTCACTTCAATGACCATGGCGTCGTTGTGAATCACCGATTTCAGCCTGAAATCTTCTTCTGTAAAGGTGATTGGCACTTTTGCCCACTCTGGCCGTGCAGCTGGGCCGTCGTTGATGATAGTGTTCACAGACCTGAAGTAATTGCTTCTTTGCTTCTTGGTCTCGAATTCCATGGCTGACCCGCCCGTAATTGGCATGATGGTTCCGAACGATGGCAAGGCTTTGGAGTTCTGGGGTCCGAACTTGACTGAGGCCTTGACGAACTTTCCAGAGGTGGCGGCGGGATTTCCCGAATGGGTTGCGGTTCTTGGATTGCCCGGATCGCTTGTGACCGAGGAAAAAACTCGCTACGATGGTTGCCACGCCGCCGTGGTTGTGTTCTTGGAATCGGCGAATTGGGATAGAACTTGACTGTGGGTTCGCGAATTGAGGCTGCCAAAAATTCGGGCGAAACTGGCCTGGCATTGAGGATGTGATGCTCATCAGTGCTTTCTCTTGCTGAATTCTTGCCATGTTCTTCTTTATTTCCGGGCGCCCTTCGGTGCCTGTGGCCCCTTCCATGATACTGGCAATAGAAGTAAGGATCTTTCGGGTTGTGGTTCGTGAGTGCTGGGGGTCCTCTGCCTCTCCCCCTTCCTTTGGGGTTGAACCCTCCCCTGGTGCTTGGCCTGCTGCTCTGTTCAGGTTGCGAGTTTCTGACGTTATTGACATTTCGCGGATGTTGGGGTGGTGCCCTCCACGTCATCTCTCTGTTGCCTTGTCTTGCCTCGTTCCGCTCGGCCACTCTTCTGCGATGGTCATCATCTGACAAAATGTACTCCTCCAATTCGTGAAAGAGTTCCTCAACTGTCTTGGGTTTCTTTCTTGTGAGATGCGAAGCTGTAGGCCCTGGGGTGAGACCCTTGATCAGTGCGTTGATCGTTGTTTTGTCATCAGCTTCGGGGATTTGAGACCTTTGTTGCATGAACCTTCTCACGAAGTTCCGCAGTGGTTCCGTCCTTCTGCTTACAGTTATACAAATCTGAGGCTTCGGCTGTTGTGTCGTGGAACATCTGAAACACTTGCATGAACTTTGTCTTGAGATCTACCCGGCTATAGGCGGAATGTGGAGGCGGCGGTGAGTACCAATTCGATCTGGTCCTTCGCAAGCTATGATGAAGGATTTGGCCAGTGCAACATCATCCCCTCCTGCCGAATTCACAGCTGATTCGTATCTCATGAGAAACTGCCTAGAGTTTCCGAAGCCGTTGTATTTGGGGAGAGAGACAGGCTTAAACTTCGGCGGCCAAGGTGCTGTTTGCAACCCTGATTGGCGCGCGGCGATTCGAATCCACGAAGTGTGAGACTCCGTTTCCCGCGAAGAAGTTTTCTTTCGGGGGATTCTCTTGCAGCCCCAGGGTTCTGATGCGGTGACTCCTGCCACAGGGAACTGTTCTCTTGTTCTTTCATTTCATCAATTTCTTTCTGTATTGCTTCTATTTGCTCTTTTGCTTTGTTCAGCTGCTCTAGCTTTTCAGAGATTTTCCTCTTCGCTTGCAAGCGAGCCGCGAACTTTTCTTTGTCTTTACGTAGTTGCTATATCTTTTGCTTGAACCATCGCTAACTCCCCGTCTATGGTGTCATCATCATCATCCACATTCTCAAACTCTTGCTTGTTCACGGGTTGTTCTTGGGTATGAGCCGTTTTTTTTACTGCTCTTGCCTTCATGAGAGCTTCGAGCTTTGCTCTCCGTTCTTGGTCTGTTGTGTCGGAAGGTTCAGGGACGAAAGAGGTTTTGTTCCTTTGGGTAGGATGGTGGTCGTCTCGACTTGCCTCTGCTAGAACATTCTTCTTGGATTTCTTCTGAGGTGGCATCGTGAGTTTCTTTTCGGCTAGAACACGGTGGGCGCCAATGTTGGGGGGTTACCCGAAAAATTCGGATGACTTCCCTAACACAAGAGAGAGAGTTCTTAACACGTTCAAGTACGAGGTGAGAGCACAAAGAAACCGAGGTTCCCTCGCAAATTGCACAAGTTCCAAAGAGTCCGAATCCGTTTACACGTGCCCTTGCGCCCCCTTTTATAGGGAGATGAAGGGACTTTTATATACCCAAAACACCCTCAAGCTCGAGAGAATATTCCCGGTGTGAACACATACAAGAATGTCTTTTTCACCCAATATATTTACAAATCCGCCACTAGTTCACACTCTAAACCCGGACTTTTTGGGACAACAACTTTGACTTTGCTTCTCCGCCGGGTTCGTGAATGTCTTCCCGCGTGACTCCCGAGCCGAGTCTTCGGCAGATTCCCGAATCGGCCTTGCTTCTCCGCCGGTTCGCGCATGTCCTCGCGCGCGACTCTCGAACCGGGTCTTCGGCGGATTCCCGAATCGGCCGTCCTCCGAAGTTCGCGCCATCGCCAGCTCGAGGTTCCGGGCTTCCGCATGTTCGTGACCCCATTGCTTCACGAGTCAAGATTCCCGAACTTCACACTTTCGCGAATTCGAGGCTTTTATAGGCTCCAGACTTCCGAAAATCGTGAGTTTACTCCTCTGAAAAACATGTCTCAAGAACTTTGTTAAACTTAACGTTTCGAGGGTGACGGGTTTTCCTAATTCCCCAACAATTACCTCGCTTGTGAACATGAGTTCATGGATTTTCTAAACCAGGATTAGGTTCTCTTCTCTTAATGAAAACCATGATGCGGTCTTAAGCCCACTGACTTATTTTTGTACAACTTCCAGACATGATATTACTTTCTAACACTTGCATCTCGTCTTAGCTTTGTACAACTTCCAAAGATAATATTACTTTCTAACACTTGCCTCTCGTGATCTGTTTGTTTTATGATCTCTTTGTTTTTTTCACCACGTGAAAACCCAGCAATAGAACCTTTAACTTCGAAGACATTAAATGAAGCAGTTCAGACCCCTAGGTAGTGCAGGAACAACACTGTTCATTGCACACGAAGCGAGCACTCTGTCTCCGTCCAAAGCGAGCACTCCGTTGGTGTATACAGTAATATGTTATACAGTCCATCAAACTTCCAAATCAACAAAACTCAAATTAAAGATCATAAATTAAAATTGGTTACTGTTTACTATCATTGTTTTAGAAATTTAAAAATCACAACCACGAAACATTCTATGTACATCCCCCAACTTGAGATCACATAAAAGCTTGCACTAAATTTAGACAAACTTCCAAGCAACTAGACAAACTTCCATTCTTTCTACATGCCTGTCATATTTACAAAACTTATTCTCTGATCCTTGTGGTCATTGGGAAACATAGTTCATGGGCTGTGATGAAAATTATTTTGGTAATGCTTGTCGATTCTATCAACATTATATTAGCCACATCTAATTGCCAGTTGTTGTGGTCCTACTATCTACAAATTTATGATATTATATTATCTACTTATTTAATCTGCATAGTTGTATCCACATCTTATCGCCCCTTTTTAAAGTCATTGTGTGTCAGTGCCGTGACATGCCCAAATTTAAAATACATAAAATAGGGATTTATTAAATTTTTGCTTAATTAACTAAAAAATAATCATTAATTTCCCCTCTCTATTAATCATTCATTCCATATGCATCATGTGTTTGTGCATCTGTGGGCTCTAGAAATGTTAGAAAAATTCAAAGCTCATAAGCTCATCTCAAATTCGAACCTAATTAAATTTTATTTGAGTTGAAACTACATTAAAAAAAACCCTCAAAAAATATCAAACCTTTCTATCTCTTATTGGGCACTTCCCTCTCTCTCCCCTCCAACCAAATCGGTCTAGCCCGTTTTTCCTCGACCTTGCCCGCTAAATCCTATCCTCCCACACGGTCTAATGGGCCACCACCCTAGCTAGCCCAAACCACAATATCGGGCATCATCTTCGTCCTCACTACTCTCCATAATACCGTGCACCCCCTTTCCCCACAGCACCAATCACCCCTAGTTCCACCTCCCCTTGACGCCCTTCACCCAAATGTCGTGCATGCCACACTGTGTCGGCCATGCCTTGCCTACCCTCCATCATCAGCTCACCCTCTCCCCCTCTCATGGCTTTGGCCCCCTCACAACTCCATGACGACCTAACACGTCCACTCGAACCCTATATCCTTCTCCCATCGCAGGACCATTTCTTCTCTCACCTTGTGCTCACGCCAGGTGCTAGAACCGCACCGAAACACCCCTCCCCCCCCGAACCACCCATCATTAGTGGCCAACAAGCACCTCCAGCCATCTCCAAACGGAACAATCCCACCTAAGACCCCCTCCGGGGGCTATAAATAGCATCCTTCGACCCTCCTTCGCACTATACACCACCCTTATTCTTTTGTCCCCGATATAGTTATCTTGAAAGCCTGCAATCCAATAGTCCGCTCAAAAGCCCTTTTTATTCCAATTTCAGCCCGGCCCGACCTGGTTCGACGACCTTCGTACCCGTGCTAGCTCGGCTCATTGGCTCATGTTGAGCATGGGCTGTCACCCCGACACTCCGAGCAGCACAATCTGGCATGGAGATAATACGTTGGCCCGTTGTAGGCCCGCATAACCTCCTACTCTCATATATACTCAAAACCCTAACTATTGAACCCGACAACCACCACCGTTATACCTCTGCCCCCTTTCGGCTCACCCTCCCCTCTGGCTCTAGGGCTCCATAGCTCCACAAATTGTAGTCTGAAGGGCGCCACTGCGCCGCACTAGACACTCCCATCCTCTCTTCCACCGCATCGTTGTACTCAACCCACCCAAGCTCCCCTTCGCTACCGCGCCCCACTCGATTCGCAGCCCAGCCACCAGAAACGGGCTTAGGCCGCTCAGTGTTGTCGCCCGCCTCTCACTCGTCCCCTCAGGCTTTCGCCGCTCTCATCGCAGCCTTGCCTTCTTCCTCAACAATAGGCTGGCCGCTGCTGCCTCACCTTCTCCCTCCCAGTTATGACTGATGAGCAGACCACCGGTCCCCTCCCAAACAACCTCCCCAAACAGTATTGAAGCTCTCTCTCCCCTCCCCTGGCCTAATACCTTTCCCTTCCCACACTCAATTTGGCTCTGTGCACAACGATGGTGGCAGCTATCGGGCAACATGGGCATAACAAAGTGCTCGTGCTTTAACAAGTTGGCCTGGCATGAAATCAGCCTGATGGACCGAGCTGGGGCTGTCACTGCAGCACATGGACAGGCATGATGCTGCATGATGGTAAGTAGTGCCTTGGCTAGCATGGTCCGAAGTTCACCGGCACATGCGAGACCGTGCCTGGGCCGAGTCAGGCGGTTCAAATGGACATCTATACTTACCACTAGCAGTAGAAAATCAAGCTCACTACTTCACCAGCTTCCACTTCCTTTTCAGAATGGAGCGAGCTAGGTTGAAGTGGAGAACATCACAAGCTCGTTAGACACCACCACCCCCATGCTATAGCGCCTCACTGATCATTATTTGGTAACCCCTTTCTACCACCGCCAAACCTTGCTGCACCACCAATGCAACCTTGCTCCACCCACCGCAGCACCATGGCCTCAGGAATCCTTGCACTGCTGGATTTTTCCCAACCCAGCCCTTTCCATTCTCTCTACAACCATATATTCTTTTCTCTTGCACCACCACTCCACTCCAGCAAACTACACCCTTCATCATGAGCCTCGACTCACCCTAGCCCTAGGTCATCTACTTCTCCATTGTACACTGAACCTTTAAAGCTCATCCCGTTGCGAGCCTTAGCCACCCCATAGGCGTTGGCACGAGGAGCTTTGACAAGCTCCTCTGCTAGCATCGTCATGTCTATGGCCCATCTTTTGTGTGATTTGACGTGGTTCCACAAGGCACACCACACCAGTAGTGGACCTACCCAACAACCACACAAATCACCCCCTTGCTGGTCCTCCTAACACCCCCTCCACTCGCGTGCACACAGTGAGCAGAAAGGGTGGAATATCGTACTAGCAGCGATGGCACAGGCCGTCCCTCAAGTTAAAGAAAAAAACTTGACCGTTGGTGGAATGACCACCCCCACGACATTGCACTAAGAAGCAATCTCGGGCAATATGGCCAAGAAAACCCCCAAACTGCGGCTTCAGCATATAGGGCCACATGCTGGGGGATTCAGATTGGATTCTGAAAGGATCCCCTTGTTTTATGACACAAGGAAACCGTTGTTCTTAGGGGTCCTTGTATGGCGTCAAAACCATGAGGAGCAAAAAGCATTCAATCGGCATTTGAGCGGATAGGTTCTCATTAAGCTCCTTTGGGAGCAAATCTTTCCATCTCGAAAGGATTTGCTTCACACCTTTCGTCTCATAGATCATTTTCCATCTTCCAGACCTTCCGGCCAAAAGCCAGGGGACGAAACTACAGCTTGAAAAGGATTGCCCAGGATCTTTCAGTTGAAGGTTTTGACTTCTAATAATTCACTATCACACTGTTTTTTGCGCTCGACTACATGAATGGGATCACACGGGCGAAGGGACATCTAGGAAAGGCCTTCACCCGACAACTTCACGTGTATTTTCCTGAAGACACAGCGCTGACTGTGGCACGACTTTGGCAAGGCGTGTATTGTGTTAAGGCCATGATGTAAAATTCCGAGTTAAGTTTAGTACATCCTGGAATGATTTTTTTCATATAAGGCTAGCTATATTCGGAATGTAAAAGTCTGTTCGACTCCCTATAAAAGGAGGCCAACCCGCACTTGTAAAAGAGGTTCACAATTTCTAAAAGAGTAAGAGAGTTTAAGATTTCCACCCTTCGAGTCTTGTTCATTTGAGTTGTTTTTCTTATTGTTCGTGATCGGTTTCTCTGGATCACAACACCAAATCGTAACCTGGGCCGACCATGACCAACTGGGCTGGTGACCACTGCAACTACCCCCTAGTAGGAGGGCCCAAACCAAACATAGGTGCCACAAGCTGGTGCCCTACCACTATTTTAGTATTTTTGGGGTTGGTAGTGAGGGGATTTTTTTGCTACCACCAGGATTTAAACCCTGGTTGGTGTCTACCTCAGCTAGTGCCTCTACATGGGCTAGCACTTTATTTTAATTGTTAGAAGTTTACTTATGTTAGGAGCATAATAATAAGGTTCACACAATTTTGCAACATTGGTCGTAAATATATCATATTAATTAGTATTTGATTAGTTCATGTTTTGTAAATGAATAATTAATAACTAGAGTTGTTCATATCATTAGATGTAACAGTTCCAGTAGTGTATTATTTGTTTTATGTGTTTCATGATTCGGTTCTTTTTTTCTTGAACCATGTTTCGGTTGATGTCAGATATCACTAGTGAATTATTTCTATGGGCACTACAGAATATATCTGTTAATTCAATAGAAGTTAACATTGAAATTGAGGACTTGTGTGGTTTGAGGACCGAGGGATGGTCGCTCCTCAGTGATGAGTGATTGACAACATGGTGTGGACTGACTGGCCTAGTATTGTAGGTGCAGGTTGTAGCTTGATTTGTGTTGGTGAACATGAAGAACACGTGTGAAAGGTCTATGCTTGTGTGGCCTCCGAGTAGTGGATAGACAAGCTGGCCTGGTTCAAGGGACCCGGTGGTCGACGGACCGTATGGTGGCAAGAAGAGCAAGACGAAGTCGTGTACAAGGAACTGGCACAAGGTAGCAGCTAACAACCGAAGTCTGCGTGCGGGTGTTGGCATTTCTAAACGTCATTATTAAGTGCGTGAGTTCCTAGCAACGATGCTAGAAATATCCGGTGTAATCCTAACGATCACAAGAATCCACAAGCGCACGGATGTACCATTATAGCATTTCCCCAAAGGTGTATTCCAAAGGGTATCGAATCCAAGGAACGCAAGGTCGGATTAACAAGACCAACACTATTGCAATGAGTATAAGTCATATATGGGAGTAAATTAGGTTCTCAAATATAGGGGTAAGATATGATAATAGTGAGGTAGTGTGAACACACTTGAACTCATTCTCTAATTGCCACACTACAGCTTAGGAGGCAACATACGAGTTAGTTTTAGGATCTAAGGTAGTATACACATAAAGTCAGTAGATACAAGTTAGTCACACTAGCATTGTATGAATATCAGCTCAGCACCCAGGCACAAACGGGGAGCTATAAACCCGTGTCTCTTCCGCACGACGACGGTTGTTAGACTTTAAACTCCAATAGCGTACCCGAACGAGGAGGATTACAAAGGGTCCAACGGCTGTCACTACTGTGGCCTACCTCAAGACAAATCGTGGGGCACGCTCATATGCAACGTAGCTACTCAACCCAAGCACCATGCTTGCGTCGTTAACTAGACACTAACCGACCAGGCTATTGTGACTCGGGTCAGTGCCACCAGATAACTGGTCACTTACACTGAGTACCTTAGCTTGAACTCGAACTTCATACAACACAAACATGTGATCTAACTAGATCAAACTAGGCTAGTCATACAAACAGATTCGTGTTCTACTACGTCTATTCCATAAGATTAAATGGTCATGTTCGTGAAGAACACGAGCCTCTATCTTATGAACAAACATCAAGAACATGAGTAAATCATTCATCAACTGGATCGAAAGGCCTTGTTCATCAAGAACAGGGTCCTCTAAATGATGAACCAATGGAGAACACATGAACAAATCACCCATGCATGATAACACTACTTTATATGAAATAGTTATATAACTGAAGTAGACCAAAGTCGTACAATAAAATAAAGATACAAGAGAACTCATACCTAGATCCCAAAATAGACTTGGAACCTAAAGTAGAACTACTCTAGCCTACCTTCTAGCCTTCGAAACCAAAAGTGAGAGAGGGGTTGCAAAGTGAGTTACTGAAAAATGAAGTCCCTCTCCTTCTATTTATAGGCCTGAGCACCGGCGTGGAATGGCTGCAAACACCCCCGGGATGCAGTGAGGGACAAACCAGGAAGCACCATGTGGAAGGCCCGGATGAGCCGCCACAAGGTCGGTTCAAACGACCTGTGGGGTCGACGGACCCCTTGTGAGCCCACCTCAGCTTGTGCTTTCTCAGGTGGCTGTTCTGTGGGTCCTTGCGTCGGTTCCCGGTGTCCTTTTGATTTTGAGGCGGTTTGGGTGCCCGTGGGCCCTTCAATCAATGTGACGTACACGTGTCGCCCTCTGATTCATCGGGGTTGGCATCCCTTGGATTGATGACATGGCTTACATTCATGGAATCCAAGGTGTTAGCCCCTCCTTGGCTGAGGTGACGTGGCATGGACCATAGAAGGTGAGTTTGTCACTTCTTTTACACATATTTTTTTGCTATCAAATAATATCCAAGGACAAGTGAAACTACATTATTCTTAACTAAATGCGTGCAAGAAATGCCTTTGACCCTTTATTCATGAGTAAGTTGTCGGCTGAAGTAAGCACTTAACAGCCGTCAACAGCGGGGTTTATTGGTCTGGCCACAAAACCAACAACGGCTGGTGCAGGGTAGCGGCTAACGACTGAAGTCTGCACACGGCCAGGTTTAGTGGTTTGGCTAGAAAACCATCAAGAGGTTGGTTTCTCAGTTTGGGCTTCAAAACCAAGCTCGGAGACTTGATGTGACGAGGTTGGCCACCCAGGCCGGTCTAACTGCCCAAGAGGGGTGCTCTAAGCACCCATGAGGGGCAATCTAACCGCCTAGGCTGGTCTGACCACCCTGGTTGGGCGGTTTGACCACCTGGATCGCAGTGCGCAAGAAGCATCGAAAGCAGAGGACACACAACATGATCACAAGGCTTGCGTGACGGCTAATCGGGCTTGTGTTCAATGTGCATCCATCCGATGGAGATTCGACAAGGTTTTCTAAAGTACCCTCCTTGGGTGTGTATCTTACTTTCATGTATTAGAGGTAGTTAGTCATTTGGCCTCCACCTATATAAATATAGCAAGGGGTGGATGGCAGCATAGGCTAACTAGTGTGTCATGAGGTGAGGAAAAGAGGAGGGTTCTCCACTTCTATTTCCTCCACTTTGTAGTGGGTTGGATGAAGAGAGGTTGCTAGACCTAGCTATGTAAAGAATCATTCCATGGATGTATGGATGGTGTGGCATAGTTCCTTGTCTCCAGTTTATTGTCCCTCTCCCATTTTTCAGTGATTTTTGGAGCTATTTTCAGAGGATTTTCATGGGTCGGATTTGAGGGCAAGTTTTGCGGGATTTGTGGTGGGAGTAACACATGAGCACCTTGTGCCTTTTTTCTTGGTGATCTTGCCCCTCCAAACCCATGGAAAGCTCTTCGATTTAGGGGTTTTTGGTGGAGCCCGAGTTCTTGAGGTAGAGATCCAAGATTTTCGATTCCCCGTGACTGAGTGCGTTTTGGGGCATGAGATTTGAGCTAGAGGCTGTCCGTGAGGCATCCACCTTCCCAAAATTTTCGTCTCAATCTGTTGGGTGAACCGGGAGACCGATCGATGGGAAGTTGAGAGTTGACCCGTGGGTGGTTGTTCATCCCGAGCTGCCTAGGGGAGGGCGACCTAACCGTCCCAAGCATGCAATCTAACCACCCCGGGGTCATCCAGAGAAAGTTTGGTTTTTCGAGGATATCTTCTGTGAGCATGCTTGCCTTGACTAGAGGATTCTATGGTTGAAATTTCAGGTTGTTTCAAGTTCGTTTGCTTTGGTTTCGTACAATTTGTTGTTGCCAGCAAGACGCGGTCTAACCACCCCTTCCATGCGGTCTAACCACCCCTGCTGGACAGAAAATGTTTTGAGGTTTTCAGTTCTGTTTTGAGCTCGGTAGTTTTGGTTGGAGGTGTGACTTGTTCATAGGACCAGTAGTACTCCAGTGACTACGTGGTGTTAGCGAGTTTGAGGATTTGGAGTTTGAAATGATTTTGGGATTTAGGTCCAGTTCATCTCCTTAGAGAAGTCATCTCTTTGGAGAAGAATTTTTATCGGCTCCCATTCAGAGATGAGTACCTTAGCACACGCTTTATCTTATTTTGACAGAGTTCTAGATTGGACCATTGGAGACATTAACTATATTCCATTTCTACAAATACGTGTTGGATTAATACCGATGCCATAGCTAGTGGTTGGTTTATAAACTTATTTAGAAATAGTAGTGGTTGATGTATGAACCTTTTTGTGAGTAGTAGGGGTTGATGTATGAACTTATTTATAAGTACTAGTGGTACACTTGATGTATGAACTTGCACTATGTACTAATCAGTAGTCAATTAGCATTACGTGTTCAATTTGAATAAGTTAATTGTTTTGAGAACTGAGAAAACTGCATTTAAGAAATTTGGCGCGAAAAAATTGGCGGGAACATTTTTCTACGATCTGACGAAACTTCCACCCGCACCTGGAAATGCTTTCCCAAGTGCAGACGTTTTACCCGCTCCTAGAAATCGCTATTTCTAAAAGCTAACTGCTTGGAGCGGGTTTCACACCCGCATCTTGAAATAGGATTTCGCCGGCTTCTATAAACGATTTCTGTAGTAGTGAGGGTTTGGTGGATGATGACATAGTAGATGGTGACGTGGAATGCTCACTTATTTAGAGAAAACTATCCATGACTTGTAGTTGGTCTCACCTATATAGTTGTTATAGATTCCAACCCTTGAGAAAGTAAAGCAAACATGTCAAAACTCAAGAAACAGTGTTCTCCTACTCTCACACACCCATCAGCTGTCAGCTGCCACCGAAGCTCTTTCCTCTCCACAGCACTGCAGGCAGACGGGCCCGGATGCTAAATGTTTTCAGATTATTTTGGGTAGGATTCATCTCGTACAAGGGTTTTTTCTTCCGGGTTACACTTGGGAAAGTCCGCCGGAGGTGGAGGCAGGGAGGTGTCCACTGATGATCCATCTTCCACGATGAACACTGCTACCATGCCCATGGACATATGGAACTCAAAGTGGCAATGCATGTACCATACTCCTACACACACAAGGAACAATTATTCAGTGATCTTGGTGTGACATCGATCTATATACTTGGACATCAGAGTAAACTTGTGTACCCAACCCACCTGGATTATCGGCAACAAATCGGATGGCAACCCAGCCGAGCCTCGGGACGACCACGGTGTTCTTCACTGGTGGATCCACCAGGTTGTACCTCACCACGTCCCGCGCCGCGTCGTAGTCGCCGATCCCCTGCGCCAGCACGAACACGTCGTGCCCGTGGAGGTGCATCGGGTTGGAGCCGCTCTGCATCACCGACGTTCTCTGGAACACCACATCCACCACCGCGCCGTGCCGGAACCGCCGCACCGCCGTCACCCTCTCCGTCGGCTCCAGCCACGCCTCGTCGGGTCCCCACGGGATCAAGGCGCGGTCGGTGAAGTTGAACACCTTCAGCGGCATGTCCGGGAGCGTGCGGAGCTGCACGCCGGCAGCGGCGGCCGTGTCGTTCCCGTGGTAGTAGTGCGCCTCCAGCACTGACGCCGCCACGGCCGTCGGCAGCTGGAAGGAGACGTCGTTCATGGTCGCCACCACTATGGACTCGTTGCTACCGCTCCTCTCGCAGGACTCGCCTCGTCGGCAGACGGAGCCCAGGCTGAGCGTGATGAACATGTGCTCGTCGGCGCGCACCGGCACCGCCGGCCGTGTCCACCGACGACGGCGTAGATGAGTAAGGTTGCCGTGGAAGTAGAAGGTGGTGTCGTTGTCGTGCTGGTCAGGCATGTCAGGCAACACCGGAACGACGAAGTAGTCATCATCAGGTAGAATTATTGGAGATTCTTCTTCATCATCATCTTCGTCACCGCCGTCGTCGTCGCTGCGGCTCCTGTACCGGACCATGGCTCTCGTGATGGCCACCGGGATCTGGTGATCGGGTTCCGGCGGTTGAGTGGCCAGGGCGACCATGTAGTACTTGCCGGGTGCGGCGTCAGCGATCACGAGGACGTCCAACGTCTCGCCTGGCGCGATGGCGACGACATCCGTGGTGAAGGGGTTGACGTAGTTGGCATCCGAGAGGCGACCACGGTGAACTTGTGGCCGGCGATCTTGAGGTAGTATTCAGAGTAGAGCACGGCGTTGATTAGTCGAAGAAGGTATGTTTTGCCAGGCTCCATGTCCAGTACGTAGCTATCTTCCACGGTACCTTCAGAGTTGAAGCGCATTTCATAGCAACATAAAGTGTCATTTATTACTTTAAAAAAACAACCATTTTTCAGTCCGTCAGCAACACAAAAATTATAAGAGTAACAAAGATTTAACCTCTTGATCCACGACAAAATGCTCATGAGAAGAAATATTATAGTAGTATAAAGGTAGTATAATTGGAAATACGTAAAATGGTATTGTTGAAATTTATCAAGTCTTTCTTAATTGAGCGGGGAGAGAAATGAAAACTATCCAAATAATATAATCTGTGCACCGTAGTATTGTGCACTGTATTAAAAAAAACCTCTATTATTATCTTACCTGAGCAGTTGTAGAGATCTCCAAGCTTGCCAATTTGCCATTGATCATGCTTGCCTTCTGGTTATCACTAAAGAAACCGTCCAGCATGTTCCGGTCCAGCTGATCAAGGTCCATGTCCCACCAGTCCCCTGTCATCGTTGACACAACAACATTAGTACTTGATGAGACAGAATTAACCAAGGTGCCAGCAACAGACATTGCACATACACAAGCTTTCATGACACTACTAGTCAATTCACAACCTATGATGATAGGGATCTCTCCGTGTGGCTTCGGAAATGGATACGAGCCGTGCCGCGGTCGGATGATGAGGGCGCCGTGCAGGGTCCCCCGGAGGCAGGAGACGTGAGCGTGCCACCACAGGGTGCCTTCCTGCCCGGCGACGTCGAACCGGTAGGTGAAGCTGTGGCCAGGCCGGATGGGGCACTGCGTGATCATCGGCACCCCGTCGGCCCAGCAGTTTAGCCTCTGCTTCACGCCATGCCTGCAATCACCATCAAAAGACCCCAAGGAAATATTTGAAAATCATTTCAGAACATATTTATAACTTGCTAAGATTAATTAAGATACTCCGTTCAGTTTTTCCTGTTTGCAAAGTGTTTCAAGTTTTTCCTGTAGTATTCGACTGGTGGTTACCAATGGATTGTGATGTTGTGGGGCGACTTGTTGACGACATGAACGGCGAGGGAGTCTCCTTCAGTGACCTCGATCGCCGGCCCCGGGAGCTGCCCGTTCACCACGGTCACCAGCGTCTCCTTGCACAGGTGCGTCATCCTCACCTGGCTCACCTGCATACAGAGGGTTGTGCGTTGTAATGTTTCGTCAAAAATCAAGTACATACGCCTCAAATTCTAGCAGAAATTCAGGAAAGAGACGGGTCATGATCTGATGATTACAACGAAGGTATGCTCGACCAGCGCCGCCGCAGCCACAGCGGAAAGGAAGAACAAGATGAAGGCGGTAGTGGAGACGACGGCAGCCGGGAGACTCCGGCGAGTGTTCATTGTTTGCAACTTGATTTCACTCTGGTTTGTTGCTCTGCTCTGCTCTGCAATGCATCTTCACGTAGCAGTATATATCGATCGAGTAGGTTTTCCTGGTAGGAAGAAGGTAACTGTTACGAATAGTATTAAGATAGATTAGAACCTCGTGGACAGCGACGTCGAAAAATATCGCAGCACGCCGTAGATTTGGTGATCGATCATCCAGAGCAGACGAGATGTCGTTATACGTGTGCACAGTTAGCTGATCACTAATTCACGATCGAGAGCCCAAACTTTTGGACACGTACGATCATCAGTGAGCAATCATATTACAGTACATCCAAACCCACACCCACACCCACACACAAATCTTTACATGTTGCAACACGGCGGCGATCGAGCGAGCTCATTGCCTCGTTCACTTGTCCGCCGGCGCCGGCTTGGCGCCGCCGCGGCCGACGAAGCTCTTCTTGCGCTCCTCGATGAAGGTGGAGGAGCGCTCGTTGATGTTGGACGGCACCCGCAGCACGGGCGGCATCCGCGGCCGGAGCCCGCTCCGCCTCGGCACCCGCTGCTCGTCCCCGGCGGCCGACGACGACGCCTGCCGCTTCTTGAACAGCGACCTCTTCCGCTCCAGAGGCGCCGCCGGTGGGGCGCCATCGGCCGGCCGGTCCTCCTTGATCGTCACCGACTTCCTCACCTTCGTCTCCTCCACCACCGCCACCGCCGACGCCGGAGGCGCCTCCGGCGGCGCTGGCACCACCGGACCGTCGACGGCGGCGGACGCAGCATCTCCCGTATTTGGCTCAGGAACGTCCCTTGTCGTCGTCGTCGTTGCAGTGCTCTCCTCCAGGATAGTCGCCACGCTGCTGTACCCACCTTCGCCACGGCCGTCGCCGAACTCGTAGTCGAACTCGGCCCTCTCGATCGGAATGACGAACTCGTCTTCCTCCTCGCCCTTCTCTCCTCCCTCCGACGGAGGGTGCCCGGCGGCGCCGCTGTCAGGGCCACTATTCTTCGGGCCATCGGCAATGCTCTTCACCCTGCTCATCGTGAGGTTCCTGGCCAGGAACGTCAGGAACCGGTCGCACATGCCACCGGCCGCCCTCGTCGCCGGATCATCGCCGCCGCTGCCGCCACCTCCTTTCTCCATTGCTTCTGCTTTGTGTGGTCCTTGATGCGAAGACGGAGGACGTACTACACTTTATAGATGCCTCGACATGGATGCGTTCGGAACTTCGGATAGGGGGGGCAACAAAGCAGCGTAGAGACGAAGCAGGCCATGAGCAGCAAAGAATCCATGCGTTTCTTGCACCTTCTCCTACTGTAACTGTAACCAGAGCCGTCTGATGTTACCTCCTGAGCATGTCTTCGTGTGGCAAAAGACAGGAAGCGATTCCAGATGCTGCTGTAGACGGCAATCCGTTTGGAATATCGAAGGCCAAAGCGACACAAACAAGCAGGAAAGGTATCTTGTTGTCCACTGAAATACGGCAGCAAGCACTTACGGTAGTGAAAAATTCTCAGACATTTTAGGGAAAATCCCATCAAACTTTCTAAATGTATGCTCAGTATGTTGAACAATGTGGATACGCAAAGGGATGGGATGGAGCGGGACAAAGTCCGTTGGTGCCTGGAAAAGTCGGGGCAGTACTCTACCAAATCCGTGTACAGATTCTTGGCACATAGGGGGTAGCCAACACACGCTTGTGCAGACTTTGGAAATCGAAATTGCCAATGAAATTGAAAGTATTTATGTGGCAAGTTTTTCATGACAGGTTGCAAACTGGGGAGGAGCTCAAAAAAAGAAACTGGAAGGGGGAAGATAAGTGTATGGTCCGTGGGGTGGTTGAGACTAGAGATCATATTTTGTTTTGTTGCCCGATAGCAAAATTCATTTGGGTGTGTTTCAGGGATGCTTTGGGTTGGGGTAGGTCACCTGATAGACTTCAAGAGGTGTGGGAGGAGCTTGTGCCGCTAAGTTGTTCCAACCACAAATTAAAACTTTTCTTAGTGGGTGTTGTTTTCTTAATTGAAGGGGTTTGTCCGCGAACTCCATCTGACGTGATGTATAAAATCTTATCTTTTGTTCAGCGTTGGCACGTCCTGCTAGGGGGTGAAGATCAATCCATTTGTTCAACGTTGGCGCGTCCTACTAGGGGGTGAAGATCAATCCAAGCTTGATGTGAAGGTGACTCAAGTCCGGGCGTGGCTGGAGCGGTTTCGACCAATTCCTGGGACAGCCGAAGATCTCCTTTGAGTTAAAAAGCTGCTGGCATGGACGCCTTCTTTTCTTCCTTTTAGCTGTATCCCGTAGATGTTTCTACCTTTTGTTCTCGGTTGTGTTCTAGTTCTGTGCTCTTCTTGTAAGCTGGCGATCCCAGCAGTGTGAAACTCCTTGAGTTGTTTGTGAAACTTCATATGCTTTCAATATAAGCAGGGTGAACCCTTTATCAAAAAAAAAAAACTTTCTAAATGTATGTATATATAACTAGCAGTGTACAATGGAGGTCAAGCCAGTTTATTCATCTGATTTCTTTATTCATTGCTCTTTTTTTTTTGTAAATTGTTGGTACAACATTTTTGTTCTGTGCAACACTTTGGTGTGTAAATAGTTCATACAACACTTTTTGAGGTAAAGATGCTATGGTATACAACACAGAAACACAACACAGCAGAAGCTTTTTGAGTAACAAAGGGGTTGATACTGTGAACAGATTTATTTCTCTTCTGAACCTAAAGGCCTGTGCAGAGGAATGACAACACGGGGCCCGCTCTCCGCCGGGTCCTCTCGCTCACCTTCCACTCCTCAACTAGGAGCTTCTTCAGCCTGGAGCAGCCTGAGATGATGGTCGCCACACCGGCGCTGGTGATCTGCCGGCAGTAGACCATCTGGCATGACTCCAATTGCAGGCACCCTCTGACCAGATGGCCCAGACCCACATCAGTCACCTCTGGGCAGTGGGAGAGCGCGATATCTTTGATCTTGGGGCAGCCTTCACCTATCTCAGCAAGTGCCATGTCACCTATGATCTACAAGTTGAAGCAAGATTACAAGTCATCAGAGGAAGGATGGAAGAAGCATGCTCACGTTCCAAAATATATATATATGGGGGGATCTATCATCTATCACAAGGGTTGAGGTGAACAGGTTCTTTTCAAAGCTAGACAAGTTTCTAACACCTAGACTTGCTGAAGACATTGCTGATCCCTTTCATGAAATTGTTTGGTCCAATACAAGATTTTCTTGTACGGTGTGCAGGAGAAATCATTTCTTGAAAATTTTGTATTTGCATAGCTGTTATGTAGTCTCAAGAATGTTGTGGCTTTAAGGGGACAGAAATCCATTTGTGTAAACATAATCATCTTATTCGTTATTTTCATGTTTCAATTGCACTTATTGATCCCCTATAGATGTACAGGTAACCTTTTAATATTACTGTATTTGTGGTTCACTGCAGTGTAAACAGAGCCAATGTACAATACTTTTTTACCAGGTATAGTACCATGAAATGGCTTCAAGTGTTCTTTGGGAAAAATCAAGGCAACTTTCTAATTTGAAATCCAAACAGCTTGTTTTGTTCCTGTTAGACACTTTCCGAATAAGGAATACAGTGACATAGCTAAAGGACATACCCGAAGAACACTTATATCCAGGTCGACTAGTTCAGGGCACCCTCTGGCAATTGCAGTCAGCCCACTATCTGTAATTAGGGTGCACCCGCACAAGTTTAACTTATGCAGAGAGCAGTTTTCAGCAATTGCAGACAGCCCTGCATCAGATACTCTGAAAATGATGTTGAAGATTTAAAGCTCAAAATAAAGGGGAGGATACACATGGGAATGCCAAATTAATAAGACATGGCACATCATACATTCATAATTAGATTTACCTCTCACAAAATTGGAGTGTTAATTCTTTAAGAGATTTACAATTCTCAGCAACAGATATCAATGCTTGGTCGCCTATCTGCACACCAAATATATAAAATTTAAGCATACAAACAGAAACCATTAAGTTCCAAACTGGACAAGTGGACAGAACCAAACAGAGACTGTAAAGAAAAATTGTCATCTATCACTATGCATGCTAGGCTTTGTCAAGTCAAAGAAATTTGGAAAGTACCTCATAACCACGCCGAATAGAAAGTTCTGTTAAGTTCTTACAGCCTTGAGCAACATGGCACAAGGCACTGTCACTTATACTTGAACAGTCAACCAAATAAAGAGTCCTGAGAAGGGAGCAGCCTCTACCAATCTCCAGAAATGCACTATTTTGGATCCTTGGGCAAAAAATTAGAGAGAGCTCCAAAAGGCCCCTGTTCGCATAGGACCCCGCATCATATACCGTTGTTGTAACAAAAGTTATCAACGAATCATATACTATTGTTGTAACAAAAGTTATCAATACTGGTAAAAACAGCCAAATAAATAAAAGAACTGTACAAGCAAAACAATTACATTTTCACGCACATATAAAAAGTATGGAAACCTATGTTGTTCAAAATATGATAGGAAGGAAAACAGTGGATATTTTATGCATTTAGTCTGTGTATATTCTTCCCAAAATACAGTTCCACTTACTAGAACTACAGCACATCTTATTAAGAGAAATTGTTCCATAAAGGAGAATGAAAGTCTAGGCTGTTAAATAAAGGAAATTTAAGTGGTCACCAACAAACTTGCCGACTGGCAGATCAATTACTTGTAAAGCAAAATTTATTCATATACAAGAGAACTGTTCTAGAAAAGGAGAATAAATGCCTAAAAGTGTTAGCTGTGTTAGTATTAAGTCTAGTACCTTAGGTATTTTGCAGTTTTTATTCCTATTTTACCCCCCCTGCTTAGCCACCATGTTCCCCTTGGTGGCAGCCTATATATGTACCCTAAGAAACCCTTTTTGGGATGTTGTGAATGGAAAAGATCCTGTGGGCTAACAAGCTGAAGGAAATTTCAATATATCGAGTTATCACCAAGAAACTTACGGACACCATCGCCCAATGTGCTCCAGCGCTGCAGTATCCATGTTCTGACAACCATTGACCTTCAAACGTGCTAACTTTTTGCAGCTACGAGCAACAAATTCAAGGCTGCTATCAGTTAGTAACTGGCAATCATTGAGAACAAGATCTGTGAGATTCTTACACCCTTTGGCAATGGAAGAAAGGCTCCTGCAGTTACAAAAGTCGGTCATCAAATCATTAGTTGAAGCATATGGTACGAGAATACTTGATTCCATGACAAGCATTAAATTGGGATACATCACATCCTAGTTGAGAATTAAGATAGGAAATATGACAATATACGAATTTCTTTACCCAAGCACAGAGACTAATCAAAACTGATTCAGGGATACAAAATTAATCTTCAGGCATATATAAATCATAAATTATTTGATTAGAGAGTGCAACCAGACTACCTGTCTGTAAATCGTTCAAAGTTGTTAAGTGACAGGCTTTCTAAAAGCGAACAAAATAAGCCAATAGATTCCAAGGCCTCATCCCCAGCACCAATACACTGTAGCTTTAATGTTTTTAATTGTCGGCATCCTTTAGAAATAGATATTACTCCCTCATCTTGAACACGTTCTGATTCCACAGACAGGGTTTCTAGGTTAGGACAGTGGGATCCAACAGCACGCAAGGATGCATCAGTCAACCAAACACAAGTTGCAACTGCAAGAGAGATCAATGATTGTCCACAGCTCTTTACTAATCCAATCAAGCCCTCATCGGTGGTGCCTTCAACAAATCGCAAGTTTAAATTCTTAAGATGCTTGCATCCTTCCCCAACAGCAATTAATCCTGGATCTCTAATATAGCAAGCCTGCAGTTAAATTTTTCCATTAAGGTTCAACCAAAAATATGTACCAAGTCTACCTAAAAAAGGATATATAGATTAAGATGAACGAAGAATTGTGGATGGAACGACAAAAGGACCTTTGTATAATATAACAAGCATGTCATGCAGATTAGTCTTTTCTTTTAACTGTTAAATAAGGAAAAGCAATAATCTGCACTTGACCAGGAACATAAATTTTCAACAAAAGGTTTCCATTCTTTTATACTCCCTCCGTTCAAATCACTTGTCATTTTGGCTTTTATATATACATTCCTTTTGTTATGTATGTAGACATAAATATATATCTAGGTGCATACCAAAAGGAATGTAACTAGGATAGATGTCCATTCGGGCCGCCCGGGCTCGGGGTGGCCCGCTCAACTACGAGCCGGGCTGGCCCGATACTAACATCCAACGTGTTGTGCCATGGTCGTCCACAGGCTGTGGCAACAGCCCAAGCCCGGGCCCGTCGTGCTGTTTCGTGCCGGGCCAGCCCGCAAATGCCCGGCCCTATATAACCACCTTCTCGACGTGGCTGCCGTAGGAATTGAGGGTGGGGTCGTGGGGGATGGAGGGGAGTGGCGGCATGCCGGCCTCCGCCACGAGCCAGGGGCGCCGACCACCAGTTGTCGGCCTCCGCCGCGGGCAAAGTGCGCTCGTCGCCGGCCTCTCGCGCGCGCGCCGGCCATCCGCCGCGGGGCGGCCCGGAAGGCGCATCGGCGGCGGCCGCGGGGGTGGGTGCGGGGAGAGGTCGAGAGGAAAAAAGGAGGGAGGTGGCGTGCAGTGTGCCAGTGTCGTGGCGGAGGGGATGGGGCGGCGTCCAGCGGATGGGAGGTGGCGGCATCACCGTGGGGGGGGGGGGGGGGGGGGGTTGCCGGGGCTTGAGAGAGACTCGGGCGGCGGCCGTAGTCTATAGTAGGTTAGGGTTTGGGGGTGGATTTGGTTTTTGTATATGATGGGTGGGATTAGCGGGCCGCCGCCGGCCGCCCCGTTAATGTGTGCCGGCCGCCCGGCGTGTCGGGGTGCCAGCTCGCGCCCGGGCACGGTAAGCGGGCCGGGCTAGCCCGGGCCCGGTGGTTATCAGGTCGTGTCATGTTTAGGCCGGGCCAAAATTGCGTGCCTTCAGGCGGGCCGCCGTGCTACGGGCCAAATGGCCACTATAGTATCTAGAAAAGCCAAAACAACAAGTAATTTGGGACGGAGGGAGTATTACATATACCATATTCTTACATGAATCTTTTTTTTTTGTTACTAAAGTCAGTAGAGGAACATATTCTTTTGTATTATTTTTTTATTCTAGACCGGTTTAATTCGCACACATGGGGAGTTGAACCCAAGTCTGCTTGATGCTTCTCAGGTGCTCAGTGCTCTAACCACTAGGCTAGAGATCATTTCGCAAATTACATGAATCCTTCATTCATAGTTATAAACTTTGAAATTATCAAAAGAAAAAAAGATGAGACCTGATAACTGAACTTTCTAACAGAGGAAAGCAGCTGATTGGAAAACACTGAATTACCTGGAGATCCAAAGAAGTCAAATTCTTGCAGTTCTCTGCTATGCTCACCAAGCCTTTTGAGGATATGGCAGAACACCATATTAGACTTAATTTCTCGAGCCCTTTGCAACCCCTTGCGAGATGAGTTAAGCCAACATCAGTCAAACAGCTGTGCTCTGATCCATCATCACCAGTCGGCTGGTCCAATGGGAATGTTGCTATATGAACAGCATTTGAAGCTAGGGGTGGCCTCCTCCGGCGTCGAAAAGGACTGCTAGGAGGTGCCTGCATTCACGACAAGTACTAAGTGTATCATAACACAGGAGTAAAAAGCATTGAGGAAGACTGTATTACATTCCTGGCAAGTTGGACTACACAAGGCTTTGAGAAAGACCCTTTAAAAATTGTGATAAGCTAGACTGCTGCAGGCCTTGAGAAAGATATTTTTATTGGGGAAAAACTATCTGGACAAGAATGCCAGTAAATTAATATACGGACAAATTGTTTCTACTCTAACAATCTGCAATTTCTCAACAGCCAAGGTACATTCAAGCAAGTTAGTGAACAGACACCAATAGTTCCTCGACGGCTCGACCTGAACAAAGTGCATTAGCATTACTGTTACATAGCTATACACTAGAAACTCCTCTGTCCAATGGTTGAACTTTCAAGTCAAAGAATTGTTGTGCCGTTTGGGGAATGCATGCCAATTATACTGCAAAAAAAAACACTACAATAGCAAAGTTTCTCCCAAATCTGATGAAGAACCAGCTCAAAATTCAGAACTTCCTAAAGATCCCGGATCAGCATCACTACGATACCGCCGAAAGACGCAGCATTTCTCGCGACCCGTGCGCGGCAGCAAGGAACCCGACACCAGATCCAGAAGGGGGACGAGCCCGACGACGTACCGGGCGCAGGCGGCGCGACCTGGGCGCGGCGGCGACGACTGCCCCCGCGGTGAGGCGCTCGTCCACCGACACGTCGGCGAGCGCCGTGAACCGCTCGGAGACGAGGCGCAGCACCTCGTCGGCGCGCTCCCCGGACGCCGCGAGCCTCACGGAGCGGCGGGAGGCGCGCTCCAGTCGGTGCCAGCGGCGGCAGACGAGCGCGCAGGCGTCGAGGTCGCGCTTGCCGCCGCCGACGCGGCGGATCACATCTTCGAGGAGCTCGTCGGGGAGCGCCGGGTTGATGAGGTCGGCGCCCCGCATCGCCGGCGGGGAGGCGATGATGCCAGGCCGCCGGGAGATCAGGACAGGAATGGAATCGGGGAAGCGGTGGGCGAGGGTGTGGAGTGAGGTTTCGAGGAAGTGGAGGGGGCGCGATGCAAAAGTTGCGCGGCACGCCGGCCGGCAAAGCGTGCTCGCGCGGTAACGTATTTGGCGGTGGTTTTCGATTTAATCCTCAAGGTATGGGGAAACATCAATTTTAGCTGCTACGAGGACTTGATTGGTGAATGCTCGGATTTACGGTATTTTGTTCAACTCTAATTACTATTGTGTGGGTAAAATTTCAAAGCAGCTGGTTTGCCCGAGTGGTTAAGGGGGAAGACTTAAGATCTTCTGCACTGAAGTGCGCGTGGGTTCGAACCCCACAGCCAGCATTTTTAATTTGTTACTTCGCGTCACCTTTTGATGAATTCTTTCTTGCCAACACTAAATTTACTTCATTTTCTCCTTTAAACCAGCCTTTATTTATGTATTGTTTGACGTAGGACTTGGTTTTAAAAAACATTTGTTGGTTCTTTTACGTAGGACTTTTGTTTCAAAAACTCTTTTGTTAGCCAACAGTTAATGCTACAAGTTTATCAGCAACCAAACATCAGCTAAGGACAGGGTTGAATGTTCTTATCATAAACCCCACAATTTTAATTTGCACTTAAGGTAAAATAAAACTTATTCTTCACCTCTGCATGTCCCCTTCCTCAGTACCTCCGGTGGGAGGGGAGCTGCGGCATCATCTTGGCTGCTGACCTCCGACCCTCGACCAACGGCTAGATGGGGAAGGCTCTACTGTTACGAAGGGGGGTGCGGGTTCGGCAACTGACCCACATGCCGGCACCTTTCGTAGGGGGCGCCTATGGTTCTGCCCGACAGAACCACGAGGGGGTAGAACCACAAGGTGTCGACGCCACCTTACGGGTTTATTAGGAGTAAAGATGTGACCACGCTACGCAAGCCTGTCGGTGCCTGTCTCCACTAGCACTAGTGGCTGGTGGAACTCACAGCTGCTCCCTCCACCCTGTCAAGCTGTCATCGAATATTTACATGTGTCCTACATGGCAATATGCTATATAATTGCATATCTTAAATGATTGTCGTGTTGGTGTTCGTGCCACAAGTTTGACCGAAATTATAAAAAGAATAAATTCACCATTTGTATCTCCAAATAATTTTGTTGAAAAACTAGATTAAAATATCTATCTAATGATATTAATTTTGTATCATAAATATTAATATATTTTTATATATGTAATCAGAATCGTTTCTCAAGAAGCGAAAACGACAATCATTCCGGGACGGAGGGAGTATATGTTCCCATCTTTAATGTGCAGTTAGTTTCCAACAGTCAATTTATGTGTTGATTGAATATACTTGATGTTGGCATGTGAATGTGTAGACAACATATACTACAAAATAATATCCTTATTTATGAAATAATACTGGAAGTTTTATTGCAGTAATGCATTTCATGCATGGGTAGGTAGATAAAACTCAACATGCATGGGTAGGTAGATAAAACCCAACAATATATAATGCCCAAAATCATCTTTTAGGCACCAATTATGTATGAGATTTCACTTTTTTCAGTTTGGATGTCAAATTCATCTGCCATGAAATTGTCTTTACGGCCACATGACGGAAAATCCGTGGGCGGAGGAGAGAGTGGCGTGTCGATTGTGGGCCCATCTTCTACCACAAACACCGCAGTCCTTCCCATCAACAAGTGGAACGAAAAGTGGCAATGCATGAACCATGTGCCTGTACAATTCACAATATAGTTAAAATGTTTCCCAATAGTTTCTACTAAATTTGTAGCTTTACTAACTACATAACCAGACAGACAACAGGTAATGAAATCTTGTACAGACACATGTATGTATACCTGGATTGTTGGCTGTGAAGAATCTGACCGCGACCCAACCCAACCTTGGGACGAGGACGGTGTTCCTCAACGGTGGATCCACGAGGTTGTACTTGCCCACATCCGTCGACATTGTAGTTGCCAAGACCTTGCGCGAGCACAAACATGTCGTGCCCATGCAAGTGCATCAGGTTGGCATCACTCTGCCACATCACCGTGCTCTGGAACACCACCTCAACCGCGGTGCCATACCGGAACCAACGAACGATCGTAGCCATGGACGTTGGCTCTAGGCTTTTGTTGAATGATGATCCAAATTTATGTGCACAAGATAAAGAAAAACTTCTGATGGAGTGAAGCGGAGGCCCACTTAAAGGTGAAGGCAGGCCCGCTTAAAACCCTCCTATCATGTGAGGGGAAAACCACAGGCGCCAGCCAGCAAGAATTTCACTATGATCTCCTTTGTGGTTTGATTTATTTGCTTTCGTCAATTATTCGCCATTATTTTTTAACAGGCATGCCTCCCTTGGTCCTGATAGGATAAACGTGGGGTCAGTGAAGTTGTACATCCTCGGTGGCCGGTCGGGAAGCTCTCATGAGACCATGTCCAAGCTTCTGATGTTGTAATAGTGTGCTTCTAAGAGCGGTCCCACTGTCGTAGTTGCAGGAAGCTAGAAGGAGATGTTGTTCATGGTTGCTTTGGTGAATGTCTCCACCCTCTCACCCCTTGTGCAAGACGGTTGGCCTCGCTTGCAGATGGAGACTAGGCCAAGCGTGATGAATAGGTTCTCATCCACCCGTGCAGGCACCGGAGGATGCGGAAAGGGGTGCAGGTCGGTTAATATGTCGTGGAAGTAGTACATGTCATCGTGTTGTGGTTATCCACTGGACCTAATTTACCTCCATTGTTATGCTTGTCATTGTTATAGCGAACAATGTCTCGCGTGGTGAACAATGAGTGCTGAGGATTAGGCTTAGAAGGCTAGCTGGCCGAAGCGGCCATGTAATACCTACCTGGGGCTGCGCCGATAACTACCAAGGCATCCAACGTCTGGCCAGGTGCGATGGCGATGAGGTCTGTGGTCTAGGGGCTGACATAGTTTGCATCGGCGGCAACCACAATGAACTTATGGCCTGCAATCCTAACATAGTATTAAGGGCCTATTTTGCAGGGCTCCAAAAGGAGCTCCGGCTCCACGCGGAGCCCTGCCAAACGGGAGGACGAACGGCGGCTCCGGGGATGGAGCTGGTGATAGAGCCGCAAAGGGCTTAGACTGGGAGGCAGAGGCACAAAAATGTGGCTGCATTCGGCTCCGCCTCCCCCTTTACTACTTTCCCCCAGTGCAGGGGGGCGGCTGGAGGTGGAGGCGTAGCGGGGCGTGGCGCGAGGCGGCGGGTCGCGGCGTGGAGCGATGGGGAGCTCGGGCGGCGGGAGCCCGTGAGGGGAAGAGGATAAGGAGAGGAGGGGAGGGTGAGGAGGGGGGAAAGGGAGAGGAAAAGAAAAGAAGAGAGAAAAAAGGGAAATAAAGAAGATGAAAAAAATAAAGAGGAGGAAAAAAGAAAAAAATAGGAAAGGGCTATTTAGTCATTTTACTACCTCAATCCAAGAAGTGAAGCCGTTTTGCCAAACATTTTCCAAAACGGTTTAAGAAAAGCCACTCTACCGAGTTGAAGCCGTTTTTGGAGGAGTCGGAGCCCTACCAAATAGACTCTAAGAGTGCAACATTATTGATTATTCGCAGCAGGTAGGTCTCTTACCTGGTTCCACGTCCAACACGAAGCCATCTTCCTTGACACCTTCATTCAGATGAAGCTAACACTCTGTTAAAAATTCAGTAAAAGTAAAGCTTTTTGTTTCTTATAATACAGTTTGGAATGGTTCATTACCGGAGCAGTTGTAGAGATCCCCAAGCTTTCCATTGATTGTGCCTGCACTGGGGTCATCATCAGCCCTATCGTACTTGATGTTTAGCGATGCATTTTGAAGATCCATCGGCCACCACTCCCCTGCCTAATGAAGTTAAATCACAGCAGCACTTCAGCTCACAAATTTGTTGACAGTGCAAACGAATTTGTCAAAAATTGTTCCAAGCCCCATGTCTTTGGCTGGATGATGAAGGCGCCATGTATGGTTCCTCGGAAAGGCGACATGTTGGAACCCCGTCGGCCCAACAGTTCAGCTGCTGCTTCACTCCATGCCTACATAAGAAAACTAAGCTATATATTCTAGCTATATGTGGATCTCCATTGCTGGGAAGTTGACGAAGATTATATTAGGATGCAGATCGTGTCTCATGTGTGGAACATTAACCATCTCCAGCAGAGTCTTCACCTCGATGTGCGTCTGCAAAATGAAGAAAGAAACAACACTGTACACTTCACCTCGATGTGCGTCTGCAAAATGAAGAAAGAAACAACACTGTACACCCTCCAGCAGTTGCTGCATTCGGTTCTTCAATTTGCAGACACAGCCTTCCCGTGCCGCATGCTCGGGATTTCTCTCTCCCGTCTTCATTCCAACCGTCCTCTTCCTCTCTCCTCCACTCCCCTCCCTCCCTCTCCCTCTCTCCGCATCGATCCGGCAGGCACCCTCCCTCTCCTTCGCCTCGGGCCCGTGGAGACGCCGGATCCGCCGCGCCTACCACGCCACATCCTGCCTTCATCTGGAGGAGCTCCACGGCAAGCGGGCGGAGTAGCTCGGGCCGGCGGGCGGCGGATACGCGGGCTCGCGGGCGACGTCGGCCGGCGGGCGGAGCAACTCGGGCCGACGGGGAGGAGCTCCACGGCCGGCCGGCCGGCCGGGCGGAGTAGCTCGGGCCGGCGGGCGGCGGATCCGCGGGCTCGTGGGCGGCGGATCCGCGTGCTCGCGGGCGACGCGCCGGCGGGCGGAGCAACTCGGGCCGACGGGGAGGAGCTCCACGGCCGGCGGTCGGAGCACGGGCCGGCGAGGAGGACCTCCACGGCCAGCGCACGGAAGAACAAGGACCGGGGCGGCGTATTTCCATGCCCAGTGCGTGGCGGAGCAGGGACGGGGGCGGCGAATCTCCACAGCCGACGCTGAACTCCCTGCCCTTTTCTCCGCGGCGTGGGGCACCAGGGCAGCTGCTGCTGCACGGGTCGACGTCGACGTCGGCGCGGGTGGTTGGACCGGCGGTGCGCGCCCTCCCCTCCTCCGTCCTCGCTCTCCGTCGGCACCTTGCTACCCCCTCCCCGCCGGTGACCCGCGGACAAGCCTCCTTCCCCAACCTCCCCTCCACCGTCCGCTCGATCCTAGCGGCCGCGGGAGGCAACTGTCCAGGAGGATGCAGATGCGCCCGCGCAACACTGCTGCACGGCCTCCTCCTTTGCGCGACCTGGTTCCTCTCTCTCTTGTGCTCAAACCGGTTGCAGATGCGCAACATTGCTGGAGATGGTCTAAGCTGGCAGCGTTGAAGAAGCTGACACACATCCTTAGTTGTTTGTCATTCTTCCAACTAACAATTCGCTAAACAATGGTTTGGCAGAGAAATTTGGCGAATGTTGGTTGGTACAGCATGGCTGCTTCGTGTTGTTTTGTTATTTCTCTAACATGTGTGATCCGATCTGATCACCATCAGTAGTGGACTTTGTTAATTATTTAAACATTTACTAGGTGTTAACACATTTGTTATATCTAACATTCCTTTGAAACAAGCTGTTATTAATGATTAGACAGCTGTTAACACACTGAGGATCAAGATCTTGCACGATTCATGGAATCACCAATGAGGAGGAACATCTCAAACAAGGCTTTCTACAAGTCAGAAGCCCAGCAAGAGTTTACCTCTCATGAATCACCAATGAGGAGGAACATCTCAAACAAGGCTTTCTACAGTACATGTCAGAAGCCCGACAATTAAGAGCTTATTACCTCTCATGGTTTCTTTATGAATTTCTCCACATGACACTCCCCCAAGAGGGAAGATATTGAAAGGGCCGTTGACCATGAGCATTCATTCAGTATCCTGTGGAAGGTTAGATCTCTCTCCAGCACCATATTGATTTACATTAATCCAGTGGTTTACTGCAACATTTTCACACACACCGTCACCAGTCACCAATTCACCATTACGTTGTCTGGGTACTTGCTGAGACTTTTAGGTAGTTTCACTAATATATTGAATTGGATATGCAATCCAATTTTGAATGATCATTGCAGCCGTTTGGTGTTCCAACACAATAATAAGACGTCGACCATTATTTAAACACTTATGGGTCACTAGGTTCGGATATAAAATCCGGTCAGTGTTTCTTATTAGCACGCCTGCTTTATGTTGTTTTGTTTTTTTTGTTTTTTGGCTAATGTGTGATCCGATTGGATATTCAGTAGACTTTATTATTTGAACATTACAGCATCATTAGTTGTTATCTAGTAAGTGGCTGAAGCATGGCTGTATATACTAAATGTTTAGGCAAAGATGCCATATCTAATAATTAAGTTCACTTTCTGATTTTCCATGCATTAGCCAGTATAATAATTTCTCTTCCTGATCTTGATAAGACAATTTAATAACTTTGGATTAGCTGGTTGATCTTGCACAGCTACCACTAAAGATAAACCTGCTACTAGTTGTAGCCAGAAGAGTTATAGTGAGATAATTGGTAATGAGGGAAGGTAATGTGGACTATTATATCAGCACTGACTGATTCGGTGCTAATGAGCAGTACTTTCTTCGGTTCCGTTTCACTTTGTAATAATGTATCTAATAGTGGCGGACGCAAGAATCAAATGTAGCCTTGGCAAAACTAAAAAAAATTATGGAAGAAGTTAAAATTAACCCCCTTGAGTATAACCAAATCCGGATAGCCCATAAAGTATTTCTTCATTCAGTTCACCCCTTAATTATGTCATTTGGTTCAATTTACTGTTAAAATAATGTTTCTTTTTTTTCACCATGCACAAGTGGACTTTTAAGTTCTAATTTTACAAGATAATAGAAGATAATATAAGACAAAAATTTCATGAATTTGTCATCACTATTCTGGTAGTGTAAGATATTTAATAATAAAATGTATCCTTGAGATAGAAAATTATAATAAAGTTAATGATAAAAATTCATAAAATAATTTTTCATACAGATTATTATGTCCACTACCACCCTACAAATTCTCAAATTAAATTTCATGTTGAGCGTGGACAACAAATGATATGCTTTACCAGGAAAATTGAATCAAATAGCAAAGTTTAGGGGGTAATTGAACTAGAATACATTTTAGGGAGTCATATGGATATTTGCTATACTTGATGGAATAATTTGGACTTTTTTCAAAAAAACTCTTCTTATTTATTTATCTATCTATAAAACTTATATAGGTGAGACTCACTACAAGTCATGGTTGGATTTCTCTCAACATGCAAGCATTCCACGTCATCATCCACTATGCGCCATGTCACCATCCACTATACGCCATGTCATCATCCACCAAATCACATATTTATGTCTTCAATCAATTTTTCGTGGCTTATAGCATGTATATCACACCACAAAATTCCTGCTGACGATTTTAGAATGATTCACTCTCAACAAAATAACATGCTTTCATATATTTTATATATGAGTTTACAAACGAATATTGCCATGTAATATCTTTGGTGTCACTACTTTCACATTTCACCTTAAAATTTTGTTTAAAAAATTCTCGCAAAGAACGCGCGGGGTATCACCTAGTAACAACTATATAGGTGAGACCCACTACATATCACGGATAGACTTCTCGCAACATGCAAGAGGTCCACATCACCATCCACTAGATTTTCTCTCAACATGCAAGCTGTCCACATCACCATCTTCAATTAGATTAATGAATTTATGTCTTCTACTAATTTTCTACGGCTAATAGTAATCATTCATGCATTGTGTTAGTCTTTGCAAGTATCATGCTACAAATTTTTAAGTAGTTCTCTCTCAATAAAATGATGTGTTTTCATTTACATTGTTGTTTGAAAAAAATATTATGATGCAACTATTTTAGTGTTTCTACTTTCAAATTTTATAGAAATTCCCGCAGCAATGCGCGTGGTATCACGTAGTCCTAAGTGGAAGACAGTTACAACTACATGGAATGTTGATTTGAATACTAGCCGCTCCAGCAATAACTTTGTCGGAGGTTGGACAACTATCTTTCTGTATTATATGTTATTCTCTCTTATTCATTATTAATTTCTCTTCTAACATGTCCTCCCTCTTCAGTGGTGGAACTAGGAATTTTGAAAAGAGGGGCAGGGGGAGGGGCGACCAAACACTATCGACAGCTCACCGTACATGCTTCGGTGAAGCCACCCTATAGGCGGAGTGGGGCGGCTGTCCCGAATATCATTGTAGTTGGTCCACCTCCATCTTGTCAAGTGATCCTTTAGAGATCCTACCGCCTCTCGCCTTGTCGGTCAGTAGTCATCACTAGTTCTCTCGCGTTGAGCGTAGGACCAGGTAGGCATCAACCCAAGTCCTAACAAAGTATAATAGCATGACCTACTACTCCAAGGCTCGAGACTCCAATTGATCTCCTCAGTCCTCCTTCCACTCAGACCTAGCGCTCGCCGCTCTGCACCGGCAACGCGGGTACGCGACGGTGGCTCTGGTGCATGCTAGCATAGGTGTCCCGTGGTAGCCTTGCGCGGCAGCACAACTTCTTCATGATGAGAGGAACAACAAAGGCTCATGCATGCATGTGCTTTTGCCTGATTGCCAAATGACTGCATTGTAGCTCAGTGTACATGCATGCATTTCCTTCTGCAGTCTGCACCTACAGTTCGAAGCCAAAAGCTATCAATTGTCATGCATGTGTTAGTATTGATCTCCACTAGTTGGCCCAAAGGGTGGGCCAACTGGGCCCTTGACTCGGCTCCCTGATCGGGGGAGCCCACCCATTGGGGTTGTGGCCCCCCGTCGTGCAGCACCATATAAGGGAGGTGGGGCACGAGGAATAGTAACACTGTGCGAGAAAGAGTGCCCACTCGCCCCACCTCCCTACCCACCGATCAGGGGGAGCTATTAGCGGCGGGAAGCTTTGCAGCTGCCGCCGGTCTCCACTGCGCTTCACCGATGATGTCCACAGCACTGCACTGCATCACCGGACTCCATCTGCACTGACGAGATCATCCGCTACTACCTATACCCACGGTGAATCTCTGACCATGTCCCCTCCTTTCTCCCTCTCAATCAATCTCAAGAATCCCATGTTTTATCTACATTGCTAATGAGAATACCCACTGATCTACACCCAGATGGTCCCTAGAAACTAACAGCATGCACGAATGCCTAATAGTTCCTCAGAGACCCCGTAGGCCATGATGTTAAGTCTGAGGCTGCATTTGAATGTCAGCATTTGAGCAGCCAATACTGTGGAATCAACTCACACCTAAAATAGCCTTTCATCAAAACCGAGCCTTTCACCTTCGTATCGGGAGGAGTCGGCCCCCGTTCTCCTCTGTCGCTAGACTCCTCCTCCGCCGCCTGAAGTCCGACCCCGCAGCTCCTCCGATGGTGACCGCACGACATCCGCGTCTCCCTCCCTCAGCGGGTTGGCCTGCCGCCCTTCTTCGTTGGTGGGCACACGACGTCCTCCCCTGTTTCCGTCCATCGGGCGGCAGCGCCGCACCGTCCTCTTCTCCCTTCCTCCTCCGGCAGGCACACTTCATCCTCTTACCCCTCCATCTGCCGACGGGCAGGCTGCCCCTCCTTCCCTCCACTAGAGGGGGTGCGTGTGTGCTCCCCTTCTTCCCTGCTCCGACGGGCCGTGCCTCCCCTCTCCTCCTCGCTCCTTACACCGGCCGGGGTTTTTAATTTCGGCCGAAAGTTTCTGAAATTTCCGAAATTTCGTGTTTCTCGGTGACCACCGAAACGAAACGTGTTCCGGTCAAATTTTTTCGTGTGAATTCATCCAGCGCGCTCAAACTCGCGCTAAAAGGCCCGCATTCTACTTCCGGTCAGCCTACTATATAAATAAGGCTTGGAAGCCCTAAACTCCCACCAAATACACATTTTATCCCGGGATTTTCAACCAGCGGCGGCTCCGGCCTCAAGCTCCCGCCCGCGAGCGCCCCTATCCGCCCACGATCGACCTCCACGCCAACGCCCGCAGGTTGCGGCCTCACTCCACGCCGTCGAGGAAGGTTGCCGGAGCCGTGATCTCCGGTGAAATCATGTCAATTTTTTATAAAAAAATTGAATTCAATTTGAATTTGAACCGAAATTTCGGGAATTTCGGAAATTTCCCATTTCTCCGAGGGTTCCGAAATTTATTTATATCCGAAATTGAAAACCCCGAGGAGGGCATGGAGCTAATTTACAACAGAAAGGAGCTCCGGGTGCAGAAAGCTTAATCACGGCAAGGAGGAGCTCTGCGGTGCGGCACTGCTCTTCCTCTATCCATGAGCGACACTGCTTGTCGTTTCTTCTATCCATGGGCGGCGGCAAGAGCTCCTTGACTCGCTGGCAAAGGATGGGCAGCACGACAAAATTGGATGCGCAGCGCAAGTGATTGTGTGGTGGAGAAAGGTGCTAGATTCCAAAAGGCAATGCGAAGTCTTCCAAACAATGGAATTTGAATCATATGCCAATGCAATATCAAGATCGATTTGGTATTCAAACCAATTCATTGACAAGGTCTTCCAACATCCAAACGCAGCCTTATGGTCATTGGATTTGAATTGTTGGTTGAGTAGCTGCCTAACTACTAGCTAATGAGCATCGCAAGAAAAAAATGAGAGCTGAATAATTATATTACATTTAATTATTTGTGTGTTGTGCTTAGAATATACGAGGGTGTCAAAATTTTTTCACCATCATAGGATAAATCTTGAATATCCTCTTCCTTCCTTATCACTCTCGAATTACAAGAGGTTGCTCTATGCACATAATTGCAGTGAAGATAGACAATGTGTGCTTGCCATTGTTCGGTGTCTATTGATACCATGTATTTTCTTATCTAGCAGTTTTTTACCGGTTTTTGGGACATATCAGGTGGAACCCACAACCTTTGTGAAACCTGTGCAAACCACGACGAAAAAACATAGGGTAAGCGTGATATTAATATATCTAATGATGGTATCCCTCAAGTATATTCACAAGGGGTTCTGCATTCGCCCACGTCGGCAGCACTGGAAGCTTCGCCTGAAGCTCCTCTATATGGTATGCCAACTGAGTTTTATCCGGGACAGACGCCATTGCCTAAGCCGACCCGGTTAAACCACCCCCAGGCCGGTCTAACCGCCCTGTCTGGCCAGATGGTCATAGTTCCGGATCAGCCGTTGCCTTTGTCGGTTGTGTCTAGTACATTGGTTCAGAGTCAGATAATGCTTATGGTACTGTTCCACCAATGTATAGCACAATAGCTCACACATCACCACCTATCTCTGATGTTGCTCCATCTTATGGTGTGCCTAATGATGTGTTTATCGACTTGCATCACATGCAAAATCCTAATCAACCCCTGTGAATAACTTAAGAACAACTGCAATGCAATCTCAGTTAACTGCTAGGAATGAATTGGCTCAATTTAAGGAAGAGATAGCTAACATGATGAAAAATAAACTCGGTGTTGATATGAGTAATACTAGGTTGTATCAAAAGACATATAGGGCCGATTTTCATTATGTGGCTTTTCCCCCTAGTTGGCGTATGCCCGATTTTGTTCAATTTAGTGGTGATGATAACCGTACAACCTGGGAACACATTAGTCAATATACTGCTCAACTAGGTGAACCTGATACCTTTAATTTTTAAAAGTTCGCTTGTTTTCATTGTATTTGACCGGCACCGCTTTTGCTTGGTTCTCTTCGTTAGCTCCCAACTCTATTGATTCTCGGGATCAATTGGAGCAAAAGTTTCATGAACACTTCTTTAATGGGAGCTACCAACTAAAACTGACAGATTTAACATCGGTTAGACAAAGTAAAGAGGAATCGATTTCTGATTACCTTAAGCGCTTTAAAGAAGTTAAATAACGTTGTTTTAATTTGTCTCTCACTGATTCTGACCTTGCTGATATTGCTTCTAGAGGATTAAGACATGCTATTAAAGATAGATTAGAAGGTGTAGAATTTCATACACTTGCTAATGTGCTTGTTAGAGGTATGGCACAAGAATTAAAACTGAATAAAGAAAAGAACACTCTAAACCTCGTCGGTCTAATGTGCATATGATTGAATATGATTCTGATAGTTCAGACGACGAGAATGAAGTGTATGTTGCTGAATTTGTGTGGCCTTAAAAATCTAAAGCTAGTTCTTGTGCATCTCTTAAGCCGACTACTAATGGTCGGCAAGAAGAACTAAAATTTACTTTGATGTTTCTGAATGCGGTCGTATTTTTGATGAATTACTTAAGCTTGGAAACATTAAAATATCTCGTACTATGCCTCCACTTGATGAAATTAAACGACGTACATATTGTAAGTTTCATAATTCTTATTCTCATGCCACTAACGATTGCAATGTGTTTCGTCGTCAGATTCAATCGGCCATTAATGAAGCTCGTTTGATGCTACATGAGATGCAAGTGGATAACCAACCTTTTCCTATCAACACTATGGAGTTACAGCAGCCCAAGGTCTTAGTTCGACCGCATCAAGCCGAAGCTACTAAGGGCAAGAACATGATGGTTGGGGATGGCCCTAGAAGAGGTCGGCGGCAACAGCTCGCGAGGGACCTAGGGCACAATGGAAAAGACCACCAAATGCTCTAATGCTCTAATATGTTGCCCGATTTCCATAAGCATGATGAACGAAGCATGCCTCTAATATGTTGCTGTCATCTCCGTCAGTTAAATTAGAGCCTCCCTGCCGGCCATCAGTTGCAAGCAAGAAGTACCATGCATGCATACATGCTTATGGAAGCAAAGCCATCGTACGTACAGGAAGAAAGAAGTCATGTGCCATGCATAGATGACATCATGGTGAGGTCACACGCATGCACTAATCACTAGGATTTTCTCTTCGAGCAAAATAACAAAATAATTAGAATGTTTGTTTGCTTCATAAATCTTGTGGCCTTGTATGAAACTCCAACGACCTTTAGGTCTATCTTTTGTTTAAAGAATAATTATTTATTTATCTGTAAAATCCTTGCTCACATCAACCAATCTATCTATCATTTTTTTATTAATGCTCATGGTGACGTCATCTGCATGTCTTAGTCAAACAACTATCCTTATTTTCTTGTGAAAATCCATATCTTATCCAATTCAATTTCGATCTTAGTAATTCTTTCACTTACATGTTCCTCCTAACGCATAGATTAGTTTTATGCCGTTATATAGTTCGTTTCACCATAGCTTGTGCGTTAGCATGCGTATCACTTGTTATTGGTTTTAATATTAAAGTTGCATGTTAACCTTGACTAATTCTCATTTAATTGGTTTTCTAAATAAAAGTGATTAGATTATACCCCGGATTTCTTGAGTTAAGATTTAATTGGTTAATTCTTATTTATAACTAGCTTTTATAAATAAAAAGATGCTTAGTGTTACATATCGGTTTTCATAATAAAGTTAATGTGCTCAATGACAATATAAATGAGTTTTCAATGTTAATATGCTTAGTTGAACACGCAATGTAAAGTTATTCGACTAAGATATCTTATACATGATTTGTCTTCCTAAAGTAATGGTTAATTTGATATAACTCGTACTTAAATATCTGCTAATAAAATATGGTTAAGTTTACCGTGTTTTCTTAATTAAACATAACCTGCTTTGAAATATTCTTGCCACATGATTTTGTAACTAGAACATATGAAGCACGTAGTCTCTTGTTGTTTGACCTTAGTTTTGTTTTTAACGTTCTCGTCGTTGTGTAACCATAGAATCGATTATATCCTTTAGTGCGTTCTTTTAAAGCTTTTCTTTTGACTAATGCATTGTTCTTAGTTGTACTTGTTGCTTTGTATGTTGTGCCCAATGATTGCTTCGAGTAGAAGAAGGATCGTTGTTCGTTGCTTTGAAGATGAAGAGTTCCAAGGAAGCAAGAGGTGAAGAGAGAGCAGTAAGCGTAGCTTTTCGTTGGAGAAAGGCAAGTGTCCCTAACCACCCTCTACCTATGCTTTATTTACAAGATTATTATGCATTAATCGGAACATGGAGAACCACCGAGGAAATTAAAACAGTACTACCACAAGACATATGACTCTGTATTGGCTAATTAATTAGAAACTTTAGTATGTGGTATGCTTTACCTGAAATGGGTTGGGGTTGACGGGAGATGGTGTATAGACCTGCTCTGGCGGGGAGTTGGGCTTTGCTAAGACACGGTACCCGCTAGGGAGCTTTATGCGCTACACTGATCAGGTAACCTAGCGAGCAACCCGTGCTAGGGAATCTTTGTATAGGCCTCGTAGCGTCCCTATGTAATCACACCTAGGTAGTGTGGTATGATGCCTGATCCGCATCGCATGGTTAGGTCTAAAGTTCTTCGGGACTTTTACGCGACTTGTGGGTAAAGATGTACAACCTCCGCAGAGTGTAAAACTAATCGATTAGCCGTGCTCACGGTCAAGAGCGGCCTGGACCCTCACATGATTAATTAAACTTAAAGATGGACTTTAAATCGCTTTCTGGTTATTTTTTGTGGCCTTGCTGAGTACGAACCATAAGTGTACTCATCCTTGCTTACTGCTGCTCAGAGGAAAATGTGTGAAGCTTTTGAAGATGGTGATGCTAGGCGTACGCAGCCTCCAGTCGATTGCTTGTGGAGTTGGTGCCTCCGTTTCTAGGATTGAGCTGTATAACTCTGATAGATTTGTGAGTTTGTTTATGTTATTTTACAGATACTATTACCGTTATTCACTTTTGTCTACTATATGTATGAAACTAGATCCTGGCATACACATAGGTATGCACTTGGTTTGTTTTTTCTAAAACCGGGTGTGACAGAGGCCGACATCGCCTCCCAGGGCAGCTATCAGGTTTAGAGGTGAACCATCTCAAAGGCAACACTTTACTTCAGATTGGGCTCCTACAAGTTCAAATCCGCTCCGTCCTATCTATGATGATAATGGGGTAATGTGGGTGCCATATCAGCAATCCTTCCATCCTGGATGGGAGGACCAAGGAGATCAGCGCTAGATCGAATCTCAAGACATACACAAGATCGCTGGACTCCACGACAAACTGAGCAGGGTCATCAGGCTGACCCGGTTAGACCGCCGCCTACAGGCGGTCAGACCGCCCTGCCCAGAAGAGAGCAATTTCCTCCAAAAAAGGTGTACAAGCCCAAGATCAGAGAGGAGGAAGTTCAAGAGATGGACATCGACCCAGAGAGGACTACCAGTCTTGACATTATTCAGATTGGGACGATGAACGTTCCCATTGAGGGAAGTGGCAAAAGGCCGGTTGTGCTAAACAATCAGGTTGTGACACCAACTCAAAAGGGTTCTGTTGCTAGAAATGATCATGAGGCCAGTGGAAACAAGTCTCGTCCAGAGTGCTTTTTGCCAAGATGGTGCCCTCCCGGTCTGACTCATACTCAAAGGCGGAAGCTTCAACAATTGAGGCTGCGTGAGAAAAGGGAGAAGGAACTAGAGGAAGAGGGACGAGTACTTCAACAGCTATAGGCCCATGGTGCCACAGGGAAAGGAGTGGAGAGTCAAGACGACGTCCCAGACAGAGGCGGTCAAACCGCCAGAGGGGGCGGTTAAATCGCTTGAGGCGGTTAGACCGGCTGACCAGGTGGTCAGACCGGGTTCTCTAGAAACGCCACCCGGTTTCTCTTCTTCAATCCCCAAGGCTTGTGATGACAAGGGTTCGTCTGTCCCTACTCCAGAGGATGACGAGGAGCTTGTGGATTACAGTTCTTCTCCAGAGTGGATAAACCTTGAAATCAATGTGGTTCATTTGTTTGTTGATGGTTCAGTGCCTACATAGGAGGATTTCGCTCATCTTGACTTTGGGCCTAAAGACGCTATATTTCAGAAGCCCAAGGACACTGACAATCATCTTAAGGATTTGTATATGAAGGGTCACATCAATGGGAAGCCAATCTCTCGGATGCTAGTGGATGGAGGTGCGATTGTCAACTTGATGCCATACTCTCTATTCAAGAAGCATGGAGGTTCAGATGAGGAGCTGATTAAGACCAACATGACCGTCAGTGGGGTTGGAGGAGGCGAGCCAATGGGAGCTAAAGGTGTGATCTCCATGGAGCTCACTATTGGAAGAAAGACGCTCGCTACGGCTTTCTTCGTCGCTGAGACACAAGGTAACTTCAGTCTTATCCTTGGTCATGATTGGATTCATGCAAATAAGTGTGTTCCTTCTACTTTGCATCAAATATTAATACAATGGGTACATGATGAGGTAGAAGTAGTGCATGGTGATAATTCTGCTTGTGTAGCCGTAGCCGATAGTCATTCTGTAGGTGTGCATGATGATGTAAAATGTCTATCTGGTTTAGATTTTTCTAATTATGGGTTTGTGAGTTGTTCCAACAATGGCTTCGTCCCTGCTGTCATAAAGTCATTTGATAATCGACTAAATCACTTCATGTGACTCAATGAGTTCAACAAAAGAGTGGTTGCAGCAAAGAATTGATCACTATCGGGCACATAAGACCGATACGTGTGAAGCTATTGAGGATCTTGATGATTTGGGAAAGTTAGGACAAGGGTTTACGTCGGCTGATCCTCTTGAGGAGGTAGATATTGGTGATGGCACTGTACCAAGGCCGACATTTGCAAACAAGAATCTTGATCCGACGTTTCAGCTTAAATTAATGAAGTTATTAAAAGAGTATGTCGATTGTTTTGCTTGGAATTACAATGAGATGCCTGGTTTAAGTCAGGACTTAGTAGAACATAGATTGCCCATTAAACCTGGTTTTGAGCCTTATAAACAACATCGTAGGAATTTTAATCATGATATTTATGACCGAATGAAAGAAGAAATCAATTAGTTTCTTGATGCTAAGTTTATTAGGTCTTGTCGATATGCTGATTGGATCTCTAATATTGTGCCTGTTGAGAAAAAAGGAACAAAGAAACTTCATGTTTGCATTGACTTTAGAGATCTTAATAAAGCAACTCCTAAAGATGAATATCCTATGCCTATAGCCAACTTTCTTGTTAATTCTGCATCTGGACATAAAGTACTTAGCTTTCTCGATGGTAATGCTGTTTACAATCTAATCTTTATGACCGAAGAGGATATCTCCAAAACGGCTTTCATATGTCCAGGATTTGTGGGTTTGTTTGAGTGGATAGTTATGACTTTTGGTTTGAAAAATGCTGGTGCTACTTATCAAAGGGCTATGAATTTGATTTTTCATGATTGCTTGGTATTATCATAGAAGTCTATATAGATGATATTGTTGTTAAATCGGCTAGTCTAGATTCTCATTTAGCCGATTTAAAACTTGCATTTGAAAAGATGTGTCGGTATGGTCTAAAGATGAATCCACTCAAATGTGCTTTTGGAGTGTTGGATGGCAAGTTTTTGGGTTTCATTGTGCATGAGAAAGGTGTGGAGATTGATCCTAAAAAGATTGAGTCGATTAAAAAGGTTCAAGCTCCTACTTGTAAAAAAGAGTTGCAGCGATTCTTGGGCAAGGTTAATTACTTGAGGCGATTCATTTGTAACTTGTCTGGGAAGGTTGATGCTTTTACTCCTTTACTTCGGTTGAAAAGTGGAGTTGAATTCACTTGGGGGGCAAAACAACAAGAGGCTTTTGATGAGATTAAGAGCTATTTGACTTCTCCGCCTGTTCTTCAAGCACCCAAGAGTGGTGTTCCATTTCGACTTTATGTTGCGGCGGAGCCGAGTGTGATTGGGGTTGTTTTCACTCAAATGACCGACGGCAAGGAGTATGTTGTTGCTTATGAGAGTAGAAGGTTGCTAGACGCCGAAACGAGGTACACCTTTATTGAAAAGCTTTCTCTATCTTTAT
This sequence comes from Cenchrus americanus, assembly GCA_947561735.1. Taxonomy (NCBI): domain Eukaryota; kingdom Viridiplantae; phylum Streptophyta; class Magnoliopsida; order Poales; family Poaceae; genus Cenchrus; species Cenchrus americanus. The sequence continues at coordinate 12,229,403 of OX387239.1, forward strand.
ATTATGCTTGTACCAAGTTAAGGCTTTATTTATTGTCTAGTACTTGTTATGTTGCATGCCAAACCGACATAATTAAATATATGTTGCAAAAACCTATTCTTAGTGGTAGAGTCGTCAAGTGGGCTTATGCTCTTGTTGAGTATGATTTGCGTTGTGAACCTATTGGATCAATGAAAGGTCAAATAGTAGCCGACTTTATTGTTCAACATAGAATTGATAAGCAACTTGATTTAGATGTCGGTTATGTAACTTTTACTCCATGGAAATTAAATTTTCATGGATCAGCTTGTAGAAGTGGTTGTGTGTTGACGGTGAAAATCCGTCAACCTAGCCATGAGTTTACCTTCGGTGTTGGCATGACTTTTGTATCTTATCCATTGGTACTAACCCCCGTGGTATAACAAGTTCACTTGTGCATGTCGGTTTTGGAGTTAAGTGTTTACGCGGGGTTTTAACGTTGAAAGCAAGACTTCCGGGATAAGTTCATTAAGCACCTCATGACAAGACCTTGAAGCCCGTACAAGTCAAGCAATGAAGTTAACATGACTCCAAGAGCCCAAGGACCAAGCCCGAGAAGATGACAAACTCCGAGGACCTAGCCGGAAAAGTGCTTCGAATCTTGCAAGACAAGGAGTTGAGTCAAATTGGGAGAGAAACCGGCGACAAGGGCCCACATGCAAAAGGGGAGAGGATCTAGAAGACGAGAGAAGCAACACCGGCGAAGCAGGACACGAACCGGGCCGAAACGGGCCCGGGCCGGTCAGCCCGGCCGGTCGGCCCGGCCCGGTTTGGGGCCCAATCGGCCTCCCCCTTTGACCTAGTTGCATCTCTGGCTATTTATAGCCCCCTGACCGAGAGCCACGCATCAATGAATTCGTAATCCGCCGCCGAGGAGCGAGAGAAGCTTGAGGGACACCATCTCGGAGATGAGGGTTGTGCTAGTCGTCTAGGGTTTCCCTAGCCGACGTGGGAACCTTGCATGGAAGACCACGTCGGAGCTCGGAGCGAGGATCAAGATCGAGGGAGGGCCCCGGTGGTGATCTTGTTCATGTAATCATTCGGGGTGAAGTTTGTAAGTGAATTCGATTTCTAGCGATCAAGTGCCTTCTTGATGATTTTTTTTCTACTTGGTTTTGCTTCTTCTACGATCTAGTTTGCAGCTAGATTACTTAGGGTGCTCTTGTAGCCACGGTGGCTAGAGGTGCATACGGATCGGCCAAGTGATTTCAACTTGTTCTATCGAACTTGCCCTAGAGTACCCGCATGAGTAGGGATACGTTGTGACGAACGGGGGTTCCGAAAGGCGGGCGTTTTCGGAGTCGGATGGAAGACCACGATTTAAAGATGCTTTTAATGAGATTCGCTTTTCTATCTTCATCTATCTTGTTTGGAGCTACAACATAAGCATGATCTAGACTCTCTAGATCGGTTATATCTTGCTTTCTCTTGCTACCTCTTTAGTAGATTAGATTAGATGTGTTTCCTTTATGAGTTAGTAGATTAGATGCAACTTGTCTTCAAAAGATAGCTTACCTTGCTTTACTAGATTGAATCCTTGCATTGCACATTGTTCCACGGATTCGATACCTTGGGTTCACCACTCGAGGGAAGAAGGGTCCCTTGACTACGACGGGAGACTTGTCCGCTTGCAAGTCTAAACGAACTTTGATACAACTATTAACCGTCAACAAGCCCCTTTTTCTGCTCCCCCATGCTTAAACCTTGCTCGTCCTCGAGTAAGCCTTCGATGGATATCATCGTTGCCCTTCATTGTTTAAACCTTGCAATTGATCATACATGAAAAAAACATAATGCTCTCAAAAGTTTAATTCGTTAAAGTTCCATAATGTACTAGCCTTCATCCCTACGGAGGGTGGATATTTATTTAAGCTTATCCCACAAGTATTAACATGCTCCCAAAATTCAAATGGATCTCGAAATTTTGAAATAAAGAACAAGATGAAAAAGAGCTAAACCAAGTTCACAAATTTAAACCACCTTGCATCTTGCTCATGAACTCTCATCTCATCATGTCTCTCAAGCGTATTTGTTCTACTCCTTTCCCTCTCATAACACATATATACGTGGTAGGCTTTATATGGAGCTTTTTGGGAAAGTTTAGTCCTACCAAGATATTATAAATGAGATGTTGTCAAAACAAGACAAGTTTCACATGGTCTTACCGAGACTCGTCAAAAAGGTCATTGGAAAATAATGTTAAATCAAGGAGGGTAAAGAGAAAAATACACACGCTTGAGATGAATGGACATGTGCAAAGGGCAAAGGGTGATCCCGAGGCACAAAGGAAGTCCTCGTTATCGGATTGCACATGGTTGGAAAATGAGAATGGATCTTTTAATCTTGAAGCCTTGAATTTCCTAATGCACTTTAGAGAACCCGGGGAGTTCACTTTACGCATACTCATATTTTTTTTCTTTCTCATATTTCTCCTTCTTTTCTTTGTTTCTTTCTTTCATTCATTTTCTCATTCATTTTTTTGTGATACTTTCACCTTGGAAGTCTCGTGCATCGCCTTTGAACTTTCTTCTTTTTTTTAATTACTCCCCTTTGAATTCTAAAATTGCATCGTACCTACCTCCTCCCCCATGCTTAGACGTTGCTCGTCCTCGAGCAAAGTGGCGATAAATAAGGTATGTACCGGAAATATTTTTCCTTGGAGAGATACTTGAATTCTTCAATGTTGGCACCGTCTTGCGGTCTTCCTTAAATTGATGATCTATTCTCAACAATGGGTTGTGGTCAAGGAGGTAGTCACAAAAGATGATATTTGGTTTCAAGGGTGTATATCCGGCGAGGTTTGTGAGATCTCTGATGCGGGGATACACAATGCACGGATAAAAGGCTAGCAAAAAGATAGATACGCAAAAACGAAATGACCGGCTTTTCTTAGTCTCGGGCCGGAGAAATCAAGGCCCGAAATAACTCACCCAAAAATAAATCTTGTATACTAAGTTTTTGCACTCAAATATTTATATGGCTCTGGATAGGTAGAGCAACACGCAAGTAGTATTTATGACAAGGTTAGCTTTACATTTAAGAACAAAAATAAATCATCTTTAATCCTCTAAAACTTGAGAACGAGATAAAACACTATGGGTCTTTATCTTTATCATAACCTCCGCTAAATATTAAGCTAGCATTTAGATAATTTCAGATTTGTATTTTTAAGAAAGCACTAGGTTAAACATGCATAAATCAATTACAAAGATAAACAAAGTGGCAATTATAATCATATATCATCATGGCACAAACTTTGTAACTTTACTAATGGTAAAAACTTGGTAGTGACATTATTCATGATGAAAATAAACACTACCACACATGCTGAAAATAAACTAACACACATGCTGAAAATTAAAATAAAACTGAAAACACTACGCATACATAGGCGCAAACAAGCTGAAAATTAAAGAAAAGGGGGTAAAGGAAAGATAGCTAAAGCTCCTCCTCTCTCTAATCTTCCGCCGGTGGTTGATATTGATAGTCTTGGTTGTTGTACCCTTACTCATAATAAGATTGTGCCTCTCCTCATATGAATTGTCTGACGGTGCTAGGTGAAGGTGTCCAAACACATAAACAATGTTTGCATTTCCTTCACCCATTTGGTTTGCATTGGTTTGGATGGCTGCAATAATTTTGCATGTTTCTTGCAGTGTATCCTCCAATGGTGGCCACATTTTGTTGTGGTTGAGGAAGGTGTGCATATGGCTTTGCAAAGGCTACGTTGGGCACCGCGAAAGGTGGGGGCATGGCTGCACCACTCCCCCATGCTTGCATTGGTACACCACTGTAGTAACTCGGCGGCGCCGGAATTCCTCCAAATGGTGGCACATAGTTTTGTTGCGCACCTCCTTCTTGGTCCATGGAAGAACCTTCTCCTATAATCCTTTATTTTTTTCTTCGCCGGCACAAGAAGTTCTTGCTCTAACCAATCTTCTTCCCCTCAAGAAAAAGTCTTAACCTTACTTCCGAAAGGGGCAAATTCACCTAGGCCACTTTGAAGCCTCCTCTCTCATCTTCACTTATATATTTTCCTTTCTTCATATATTCCCAGGGAAGTCCCGGGTAGGAGATGATTCGAGTTCCTTGTAATACCCGGTTTTAAAGAGATAGTCAACATGGAGAGGTAACAACCCGATCTCCCGAATCCGATGTTGCTCACAACACCACTGGTTGATCATAGGTTAGTGGGGTTGATTGGCTGCCTGGCAAAGCCGAGTAAAGCCAATTCAACTCCGTGTTGGTTATCTTTGTCTCTCATTCTCCCAAAAATCCACTTGCACAAAAGTGACACACTTGGATGATGGGGTTCCGGATAGTATTTCTTCGTTGATGATCTCCTCCCGTGATCATACTCCAAAAATCTTCCCATGTGCGTTCATGCACATCCACTTGTTCCGGAGCTCCCTTTTGAAAATAGGAGATACTCGCCCATGGGTCTACGATACTAGAACATGTAATCGTTTCGAACATGAAAACCAATCTAATCTATCGGGGGTTGTGACCATGATTTCGCCCTTTCCCTCCTCTCGTACTCACGCGAAGGTACTCATGACTAGACCTATGATGGACACGATGTGTTGAATGGATCCAAGGAAGCATTAGAGCCCTTACTTCCTTTACGGCATGGTAGCTAACCTTAAGCATTAAAGTATTTTCAACACAAGATGATAGATAGATAATCCAACAAAGTGTGATTACATCTCAAGATCGATTGCAACCCATGGATGAAAGGAGATTACCCCATCAAGGTGCTAGAAATAGCATCGTTGATCAAGGTTACCCTTGCAACGGTGTCTTCCTTCTTCTCCACTTGTGGGCTCCCTCCAAACGGAATGAGAGAATCAGCACTCCTTCATCAAGGGTATGCTCCATGGTCATGAAAATTTCCTAGGTGAATTCCTTGTGGGTGTTTGCCGACACTCCGTTTAGAGAATTGCACCGGTGTCCCATATGAAACCCAATATGTGGAGAGCTTGGTCGTCGATGTCGACGTTCGCTACAAGTCTCTACTTAAGGCGAGCGAGCTTCTTCTCCTCCTCCTCTGTCATGATGACATACCCCTCGGAATATCGCGGAGCGTATGGAGGTGGAGCGGATGATCGTGTCAAGTGGCGAGGTTGGACGGGCGGCTCCTCCATATGTTATTGAAGTTTGGTAAACCTCATAAACGAGTTTCGTGTGGCCCTCATGCCACGAAGGAGAAGAGTGGTTCCTCCTCGGCGGTGCCGTGTCCTCCTCCATACTCCGAGGAAACTCGAAACCGAGTGCCTCCTCGAAGAGGTTGATGGCTTGGACGACGATGATCCCTTCTTCTTCGGTGAAAAGGCTTGTAGTTTTCTTCCATGATTGCAGCGCTCTCCCTCACAAATATATATATGGGGTTTTCACCCGGTAACAAGGTACACAAATATTATTTGGAGTCCGGACTTTGAGTGGATTAAGGATGTGATTTGTTGCATGAAACAAACGCGGTGGATGGCTAAGTCTAAGGTGGTTCCGGCCTACAAACTAGAGCACACGAACAAAGAGTTGGATGAAAGACTTACCTCTCTCCTCCTTTTGGCTCGGTTCTTTTCTAGTGCATGTTGCTTCGTGACCGCGTACACCTTCCAAACGTCTCCGTCCACTCCTTTGCTTGCATTATTGCTCCTTCCACTTGATGTTTTCGCTTGATTCACTTCCATACTCCCTTGCCTCACATGCATCCATGATATTCCTACAAAACAAGACCTTGACCGCTCCCCATGCTTGTACTTTGCATGTGGTTTGATAAAAGATGTTGGAGGGGCATCCCGTGATGTATCGTGGTGCATGTATGGTTAGGTTAACTAGATTGCCTCCCTCTAAGCATGTTTTAAGGTTGAGCACTCCTCTAATTTCGAAATTTAAAAATATTTTTCAGAGCCATGCAAGAACTCAAGCATAAATTTAAAGAAGTTTTTAAACCATTAAAAACAAATGTAAGTCGAAAATATTTTCCGACTACGTTGATATCGGTCTCACCGGTATAGTTTACCTTCATTGGTTGAGAGCAAACTTTTCCCGGCTTGATCATGGGGGCATAGGTTTAGGTTGTAATTTTGATTAGATAAGAGAGATTTTGAATAAAATAAAATTAAATGAGGCTTAGAAAAATTCTAATCTTAGAGAAACCAAGGATAAGGATTTTTAAACCAACCAAAAGTTTTAGTTTCTAGGTTCACGCGAGTCCTACCACGTGCTGAAATTTAATTAACACCTAGGTATAAGTCGTGGCTCTACTCATGTGTTTTTAGCATGAAAAAGTAAGTCAATCACAGCACCATAATGAGGGTGAAGGGTTGAGTTAGGTTCTGAAATTATTTTGGTTGTGGTTTCTCGAAAAAGAACGAACAAACACATAAGAGGGTTCATGCAAAGGGTTTATGACAAAGCAAAATATTCAACCAAGAATTATGTCTCTAATATTGTTCAACCATTCTAAGTCTAATCTTTTGCGTAGTAAAATTCAAAACTGAATTATATTTAAAAAGACTTGAAAAACCTGGAATCGGGTTGTCCTCCCGGTAGCTTATTCTTGGCTCGACGAAACGGGTTGCCTCCCGCCTAGCGCTTCGTTTATAGTCCATGGCTAGACTTCTTCACTTGATTACTTCGGATCAACGCTCTTTGTGGGCGTTACAATCTTGGGTACCCACTTCCGCACCATCTTGGGCACGGGCTTCTTCTTTGGATTAGTCAATTTTTTTGGTCTTCACGGTGGCTTTATCCTTCGGTCTTGACGGATGCAACAACTTCCTTCATGTAGTGGCTCGGTATCTCAAACTCCGGTCCTTCGGCCGTGATCTTCATGGTCTCCTAGTGTGATCCTCCATCTCTCCCGAATGAGTTTGAGTAGCCTTCGCCGTATTGGGACCTTGGAGTTGTCTCGGATATTCTTCTTTGTTACCCATCGGGCGCCCGGCAAGTTGTCCCACTTGCGTCTAGCATTTTCATCACAATGAACACTTCACGTATAGAGCTTCGACCTCTCGTCACCTTGCCATCTAAATTCTTCAATATTTTCTCCATAGCATCGAACTTAGTGACGGCGTCCTTGGACATGGTCGTACCCCACACACTCCTTGCATGTGATCTTGCTTCGGCGGCCTTTAGGTGTTGAGCTTCTTTCTCCATCTCCATCTTCTCCATCCTCCTCTTAAGTAAACCGATATACCACTCAAGGAATCCGGCTCGTATGCATTCAGCTCTCGCAATCATCATGCGGATAGTTGAGACCTTGATCTTGAACGGCCTCCCGGCGTCTTGAAGGTTTATGATAGGTAGATCAACAATGTTCGGGGTGCATAGCTCGATCTCGCGCTCCGGTGGTTTTAGTTGATCTTCCTTTGGACTTGGAGGTGGTGATTCCCTTGGAGATTTCGACGGTCCTTCGAGTTTGACTTTTGAATCTAGGGTTTCCACCCCTTTAGCTTGTGTTGCACGCCTCCTTTGCCTCGTAAAGTTTTCTCGGATCATCCACAAAAAAGTTTGGGTTTCTTGGAGAGGTAGCCAACCATCTCCGGTTAGGGTTAGCAAAAACAAAAATCTAACAAAAAGAAAAATTAGCGTTAATCAAAAACTAGATTAGATTTATTTTTTTTTTCTTTTTGAGGATGATCAAACTTAAGAGATGCAAAAGAAAATAAAAAAACTGAAAGATAAGCGATACTAGATCGGATCTTGATTGCTTGTTCCCCGGCAATGGCGCCAGAAAAATGGGCTTGTTGACGGTTAATAGTTGTATCAAAGTTCGTTTAGACTTGCAAGCGGACAAGTCTCCCATCGTAGTCAAGGGACCCTTCTTCCCTCGAGTGGTGAACCCAAGGTATCGAATCCGTGGAACAATGTGCAACGCAAGGAATCAATCTAGTAAAGCAAGGTAAGCTATCCTATGAAGATATAAGTTGCATCTAATCTACTAACTCATAAAGAAAACACATCTAATCTAATCTACTAAAGACGTAGCAAGAGAAAGCAAAAGATAACCGATCTAGAGGGTCTAGATCATGCTTATGTTGTAGCTCCAAACAGGATAGATGAAGATAGAAAAGCGAATCTCATTAAAAGCATCTTTAAATCGTGGCCTTCCATCCGACTCCGAAAATGCCCGCCTTTCGGAACCCCCGTTCTGTCATAATGTATCCCTACTCATGCGGGTAGTCTAGGGCGAGTTCGATAGAACAAGTTGAAATCACTTGGCCGGTCCGGTATGCACCTCTAGCCACCGCGGCTACAAGAGCACCCTAAGTAATCTAGCCGCAAACTAGATCGTAGAAGAAGCAAAACCAAGAAGAAAACAAAATCATCGAGAAGGCACTTGATCACTAGAAATCGAATTCACTTACAAACTTCACCATGAATGATTACATGAACAAGATCACCACCGGGCCCTCCCTCGATCGTGATCCTCGCTCCGGAGCTTTGACGTGGTATTCCATGCAAGGTTCCCACGTCGGCTAGGGAAACTCTAGACAACTAGCACGACCCTCATCTCCGAGATGGTGTCCCTCAAGCTTCTCTCGCTCCTCGGCGGCGGATTACGAATTCATTGATGCGTGGCTCTCGGTCGGGGGGCTATAAATAGCCGGAGATGCAACTAGGTCAAAGGGGAGGCCGATTGGGGCCCGAAACGGCCGGGTCGGCCGGCTCTGAGCCGATCGGCACGGGCCCGTTTCGGCCCGGTTCGTGTCCTCCTTCGCCGGGTGTTGCTTCTCTCGTCTTCTAGATCCTCTCCCCTTTTGCATGTGGGCCCTTGTCATCGGTTTCTCTCCGAATTGGACTCAACTCCTTGTCTTGCAGGATTCAGCACTTTTCTGGCTAGGTCCTCGGAGTTTGTCATCTTCTCGGGCTTGGTCCTTGGGCTCTTGGAGTCATGTTCACTTCATTGCTTGACTTGTACCGAGCTTCAAGGTCTTGTCATGAGGTGCTTAATGAACTTATCCCGGAAGTCTTGCTTTCAACGTTAAAACCCTGCGTAAACACTTAACTCCAAAACCGACATGCACAAGTGAACTTGTTATACCACGGGGGTTAGTACCAATGGATAAGATACAAAAGTCATGCCAACACCGAAGGTAAACTCATGGCTAGGTTGACGGATTTTCACCGTCAACATTTCCCCCATGCTTAAACATTGCTCATCCTCGAGTAAGCCTTCGATGGATATCATCGTTGCCCTTCATTGTTTAAACCTTGCACTTGATCATACATGAAAAAAAACTTAATGCTCTCAAAAGTTTAATTCGTTAAAGTTCCATAATGTACTAGCCTTCATCCCTACGGAGGGTAGATATTTAATTAAGCTTATCCCACAAGTATTAGCATGCTCCCAAAATTCAAATGGATCTCGAAATTTTGAAATAAAGAACAAGATGAAAAAGAGCTAAACCAAGTTCACAAATTTAAACCGCCTTGCATCTTGCTCATGAACTCTCATCTCATCATGTCTCTCAAGCCTATTTATTCTACTCCTTTCCCTCTCATATCACATATATATGTGGTAGGCTTTATATGGAGCTTTTTGGGAAAGTTTAGTCCTACCAAGATATTGTAAATGAGATGTTGTCAAAACAAGACAAGTTTCTCATGGTCTTACCGAGACTCGTCAAAAAGGTCATTGGAAAATGATGTTAAATCAAGAAGGGGAAAGAGAAAAATACACACGCTTGAGATGAATGGACATGTGCAAAGGGCAAAGGGTGATCCCGAGGCACAAAGGAAGTCCTCGTTATCGGATTGCATATGGTTGGAAAATGAGAATGGATCTTTTAATCTTGAAGCCTTGAATTTCCTAATGCACTTTAGAGAACCGGGAGTTCACTTTACGCATACTCCTATATTTTTTTTCTTTCTCATATTTCTCCTTCTTTTCTTTGTTTCTTTCTTTCATTCATTTTCTCATTCATTCATTTTTTTGTGAGACTTTCACCTTGGAAATCCTGTGCATTGCCTTTGAACTTTCTCCTTTTTTTAATTACTCCCCTTTGAATTCTAAAATTGCATCGTACCTTGGAATTATTATTGTGTCACCTAGTGGAGCCATTTTTGAAGCCCTTAGCCGGTTGGATCATAAATGTACTAATAATCAAATTGAGTATGAAGCTCTCTTGTTTGGATTGCAAATCTTACATGACATGGGAGTGAAACATGTAGAAGCTTGTGGTGATTCTTTTCTGGTGGTACAGCAAGTGTCTAAGGTATGACAATGTCTAAATAGTTCATTAAATGCTTGGATATCATATCTTGTATGGATGAGTTTGTGATATATCATGTACCGCGGGAGGAGAATCTGAAGGCTAACGCTCTGGCCCAGCAAGCATCTGGTTATAATGCCTAGAAGAGAATTTTTCAGGAACGAAAACCAATGTTTAGCGAAGCTGAGGGTTACGTGATGGAGGAGCCGGTTCAACCGCCCCCTCTGGCCGGCCAAACCGGGTACCCCGGTCAGACCGCCCCCTCGGGCCGGTCAGACCGCCCCTCGGGGGGGCAACCGTACTTCGGCCACTGTTTCTTCCAAAACTGTTGAGGACGAAGTGGGAGATTGGAGAACGCCTCTGGTTAAGTATTTGTAGGATCCTAAAAGTATAAGTGACAGAAAAGTCTGGCGGTGGGTGCTTAAGTTTATCCTGGATAATGATGAGTTATATCGTCGGACAGTAGATGATTTGCTTTTAAAGTGCTTAGGTCCTGATCAAGCAAGATTGGCTATGGCAGAAGTACATGAAGGAATTTGTGGTACTCATCAATCGGCTCCCAAGATGAAGTGGCTTCTTAGGCGGGCTTGCTTTTGTTGGCCTACTATGATAGCCGATTGTTTTAGGTAGTATAAAGGATGTGAAGAGTGTCAAAAGCACAGAGATGTTCAGTTGGTGCCTGCTGCGTTGTTGCATCCAATTATCAAGCCTTGGCCATTCAGAGGCCGGGGATCGGATTTCATTGGTAAGATACATCCTTCGTCGACTAAAGGGCATTGCTTTGTGATTGTGGCAACTGATTATTTTACCAAGTGGACTGAAGCAATTCCTCTCAAGAACATAACACACAAGAAGGTAATTGGTTTTATTACGGAGCATATCATACATAGGTTTGGCATTCCACAAACTTTAACTACGGATCAAGGTACTTCATTTGTGGCTAAAGAGGTGCGTGATTTTGTCAATTCCTACAGTATTAAGTTGCTCAATTCATCTCCATATTATGCTCAAGCTAATGGTCAAGCCGAGTCTAGCAATAAAACTTTAGTTAAGCTCATTAAGAATAAGATAAAAGACAATCCTAAGAGATGGCATGAAGTATTATCTGAGGGCTCATCGCATCTCTAGACATGGGGCTACTAAAGTTACTCCTTTTGAGCTTGTGTATGATCAAGAGGCCGTTTTACCCGTTGAGGTGAATCTAGGCGCATATAGACTTGCAAAGCAAAATGATCTTAATGTTGATACATATCATGCTTTGATGATGAATAACATTGATGAAGTGTCCGACAAGCATTTGGAAGCTTTGGAAGCAATTGAGAAGGATAAGAGGTGAGTTGCTAGAGCATATAACAAAAGGGTAAGAGCTAAGTCTTTTCAAGTAGGAGATTTGGTTTGGAAAACTATTTTTCCTATAGGATCCAAGAGCAACAAGTTTGGTAAATGGTCTCCAAGTTGGGAAGGTCCATACAAGGTTGTGAGAGTTTGCTCCGGAAATTCTTATATGGTGGAACTTTTGCAAGGACAGCGGTTACCCAGAGCAGTCAATGGAAGATATTTGAAGAAGTTCTATCCAAGTGTATGGCAAGATGCTTGAAGGTTCATGGCCGGTTTCTATGAAGAGGCCTTTTTCGGTGCCCGTACCACCATTGAGTGGTATGAGGTATGGATAAGGGCTATTTTGGTACATGTTTCAATAACTATTTTATTTCATGTTTTATCATTTTTTTCCCCGTAATTTTCCATCTGCTCCCATCAAACCTCCACGGCCTATCTGTTTTCCCCGACGCACCAAACGCCACGCCGCGCCGCCGCACCCGACGTCGCGCCGCCTTTGCCTCATCCTCCCGCTGGGGCTTCCAAGCAGCCGCTCGTTGTGGTCGATGCCGCGGCAGCGTGCCGTCGTCCGGCTCCTCTCCCACTGCCTGATCCGCTGTTAGTATCCCCAATCTCCACTCCGCCTCCCTGTACATCTCCCATGCGCATCCCTTCCCACCGGCGATTTATCCGTAGAGGCCGGGCATCGCCTCCACCGCCGCCGTCGGATAACCGGATCCCTCCAATCAATTGATCAAGTAAACCACCAGGCCTGCAATGTAACACGAACTTGGTCAAATTGTGTCAATCGCCGTGCATTAATGGAGGGTGAATCAAATCTGCCAACGGTTGATCAGATGGGTTCTACTGCCACTGTAAGTTTCTTTTACATAGCATTAGTACACCCCAAGCCTGATTGTTGTAAGATTGAAAAATCGACAAGATCCTGACATGACTACGGATATTCGTTCTAGCAGGAGATACATTTTGAACACAACCAAGTAACTTTTGAACCACCTATTCACAATGAAATTCATTGAGCTCTGGACAGGGGAATAGATTATCTACCATCTTCACACAGGTACTTGTAATCTGATTTTGTAAATAGCATATACAAACCGAATAACTATATTACAATAAATTTAACAACAATTTCTATTGATCATGCATAGAAAGATATGACCAATTTCAGGCTCAAGGTGGCCGTTGCTTAACTGTCCATGGAACAAGATTAAAAGGAAGCCCAGGCTACAAACCTAGCAACAAGAAGGAGGACTATACGCTGGAAGCCAGCAAAAATTAGATTAGATTAGATTATGTGAAATGACACATCTGTGTTACCACCAATTCATATCTACGTTCTCAAAAAATCAACATTGTTTGTCATCAATCTGAACTTCCAAACAATGAACAAGGATAAGCACTGCTCTGTGTGGATTGTAATAAATATACATTGTGTGATTCCTAGTTGTATCTTCTAAAATGTGCCTGCGCCAAATCATGCACTATAAATCTGTGAGCTACTTATTATTTCACGCAAGTATTCTTGTTGCTATTTTTTAAAAAAAAACTAAAATGCAGCTATTAGTGGTCAGAAAATGCCTTTTAGACAAGACACACACAAACACAAATTTCCCATCTAGCCCTAGTAGAATTGCTTTTACATAATGCTAGTGAGGCCTACGATCATTTGTAAATGGGAGTGGAATCCGGCTACTTTTCCCTAGTCCCACATTTACAATAAGGAATTATCAGATATTGTTCCCTTGTCACGAGAACTCTCATCTGGCATATCTGAACAGAAACCTCCAACGATTAAGCTCCTCATTGGCCTCACACCTTGTGGCCAGCTTGGTCCTTCCTTTTTGTTCCTGTATCTACTACTGACAGGCAACAATCTAACATAGCATTGAGTTCAAGTGGTAGTGTTCCAATCAGTGTCTTTTGAGTCACTAGCCTACCAGCATAAAAAAACAGTGAAACTTTGCCTTGCTGACTGCCGAGGCAGACTCATCCGTGTCATCACTTGTAACAATGTGAGACTCAAGCTGTATGATTCAAAAACTTATGCAATTCCTATCACAAATCAGGTGCACATACACTAACTGAAAAACGATAACACTTCAATCTTTGGCGGCAAACCATTCATTCGTCTACACAGCAAACATGTCAAGACAAATCCAAAGAAAGGAAGGACTCACTGAAACCTCGTTGTCGCGCCTGTCATCGTCCTGCGCCACCAGGAACTCGAGGACGGCCGCCCCCTCTCCAAGCCGCCGCCCAATAGCACGAATCCGCGTCCTGCGTCACCACGAACTCGAGGACGTTCGCCCCCTCCACAAGCCGCTGCCCCAATTGCACGAATCTGCAGCCACCGCAGCCGCCATTACCTGCGAATAGGATGACGCTCTTGCATCCAAGCCGCCTCCATGACCGCCGGTCCCACGGACCGGCCTAGATCCGGCTTCGCCGATGCCCGGGAGCCACCGCCGACTCCACGCGGCCCACCTCGCCCCCTGCAGCTCGCGCGGGCTTTTCCCCTCCCCGCCGGTGGCCGCTGCTCGCGCGGGCCCGGGAACGGCCGCCCGCTCCACGCGCGCCCTGCCCCGAAGCTCTCGCGGACCCGCTCTCCCCGGCCGGTTCTCCCTTCTCACTTGTTTGCGGCGGCCCGGAGAACGGTCACCGTCCTCCGGCCGGCAACATTGCAAGAGGAGAGTGAGAAACGGTGACGAGTGACAACGGACGGGTAAATTTCCAAATGAATCGTTTGTTACAAACATTTTGATTACAATTAGTATGGTAGTAATTAATCGATAACATGAGGTTCTAATAGTAAAAATTGTTTAATTTGTAATTCCCACCATACCCTACACCACCTTATACTACCTATTTATACCACCTCATACTACCGTTTAGTTTTACGAAGTATACAATTCATACGAACCGTTACATGTCGGTATACTAGTCTTTTTTTTAATAGTAGTATAACCTAGTATAGGGCACCGGAAAGGAGCTCTCTATGAAAATCGCCCTTAGCATAAAAAATGGCCGACAACAGTTTTTTGTAGTCCTTAGGATTATTTTTTAGCATGCAAGTTTTATTAAAAATAGGTGGGGCATGTGTTGACACCCAAATTTGGCAAAAGCCGACTCAGACCAGGCAGGCCAGTTAGACCGGGTCCCCGGGGCGGTCTGAACGGGTGTGCTGTAGCCGGTCCGACACGAAGGTGCCAGGCGGTCTAACCGCTCCCCGGGGGCGGTCTAACCGGGTCTTCCCGATTTTGGGTAGAATTAGGAGTTTATCTTGATTCCAAATTGTAAAGTGTTGTTTGCAGGGCAAGTCCTCCCACCCTATAAATATAAAGGGTCATGGCCGATTGACACCTATGATCCAATCCTCATTATCAATTTTACTTTATTTTCTCCAAACCTAACTTTTCCAACCTCCATTGCTCTCCTCTTTTGTCTCCACGACGGTTGATGGAGTTCTGAGTGGCATGCCGATCTCAGGACAACCCTAGGCGCACTGTTCCTGACGGGGTCCCTCCCGGAGTAGCGAATCTAGGTTTTCGACGTGCTTCCTGTCCAAGGCGTTAGACCCCCCCAGGCGTTAGACCGGCCCGTGCTGGGAAGTTCGGCGCGTAGATTTCTGACGACCGTCGCGCATTCGTGTGTTCGACCGAGAAAAGTGTCAACACGGAGCATCAAGAATAAGGAAGGCCAAAGATAGATGACAGCACATCACTACCTTTGATAATAGGATTCAAAATAATAGTACGATAGAATCGGACCTGTTCATCAAGACAGTAAGTACAGGAACTTGTGCAGAATGTGTGATTCGCCGCACCATTGAGGGTTGTCTGTTCCTGCTTCTCACCATTGTTGGCTTCTGCTCATTTATTTGGAAACCTGTCATCAGCAATATGGAGTACTACTTCCACGGATGAATCCTTTTTTTCACTTGTCTAAACTTCTATGTGTGGCACACGATTATTATCCTGGCCATCAAATGTCAAGAAATTCGAACGTGGTGGTGGTGGAAGAGTCGTGTCCTCTGTTGGCCCGTTCTCTACAATGAACACTGCCGCCATGCCCATCGACAAATGAAATTCAAAGTGGCAATGGAAGAACCATATCCCTGTACACCACAAAAGTAAAAGCATTATATTTTGGGTGTGCACTCTAGTGCTCTTTTCAAAAGTATATATATGTCAAAATTAAGTAAAGAGTACTAATTTAATTTTACAGGTTTCATAAATAATATAACTGACAGGCCAGGAAAAGTTGTACATACCAGGATTATCCGCAACAAAGCGGATGGCAGTCCACCCAAGCCCCGGCACTTGCACTGTGTTCCTCACTGGTGGATCTACAAGATTGTACCTTTGGACATCCCTTGTGGCGTTGTGTTGGGGAATTCGGGAAAACACATCACCCTCGAAACGTCGCGAGTCTAATGGCACTCTCAAAGTATGTTTTTTCGGGAGCGGGGAATTCGCGAATCCGGGAAGTCTAAGACCTCGCGAAGTCTCGAATTCGCGAATGTGCGAGTTCGGGGATGTGGATTCGGGGAAGAGGTGAAGTCATGAACACGTGGAAGCCCGAACCTCCACTGCGGAAGGTCTGAACTTCGGAGATTTGCTGGTTCGGGAATGCGGTGAAGACTCGTTCGGGACTCGGGAGCAAGGACATGCACGAACTCGCGGGAAGCGGGAGCCACTTCGAGAATCTGTGAAGGACTCGGTTCGGGAATTTCGGGCGAAGACATTCGCGAATCACGGGAGAAGCAAAGTCAAAGTTGTAGTCCCAGAAAGTCCGGGTTTAGAGTGTGAACTAGTGGCAGACTTGTAAATGTAAAAGGGGAGAAAAGACATTCTTGTGTGCGTTCACATTAGGAATATTCTCTGAGCCCGAGGGTGTTATCGGCATGTAAAAGTCCCTTCGTCTCCCTATAAAAGGGGGCGCAAGGGCACGTGTAAACGGATTCGGACTTTTTTTGGGACTTGAGCTACTTGCGAGAGGGCATCACGGTCTCTTTGCGCCCCTAACCGTGTACTTGAACGTGTTGAGAACTCCACTCGTGTTTGGGTAGTTATCCGAATTTTTCGGGTATCCCCCCAACATTGGCGCCCACCGTGTCTCGGCCCGAAAAAGAAACTCACGATGCCACCTCAAAAGAAATCCAAGAAGAATGCCCCGGTACGGGCGAACCGGGATGATCACCTTCCCACACAAGGAAATGAAACTTCGTTTGTTCCCGAATCTTCGAACGTAACAGACCAGCAGCGAAAAGAGAAGCTCGAAGCCCTCATGAAGGCGAGAGCAGAAAAAACAGCTCACATCCAAGAACAACCCACTGAACACCAAGAGCACGAAAATGTTGATGCTGATGATGATGCCATAGACAGACAGCTAGCCATGGTCCACCAAAAGATTCAACAACTACAGAGGGATAAAGAAAAGTTCGCGGCTCAGTTGCGGGCGAAAAGAAAAATCTACGAAAAGGCGGAACAGTGAACAAAGCAAAAGAGCAAATACGGGCAATTCAAAGAGAAATTGACGAAATGAAAGAGCAAGAGAATAGCTCCCCGTGGCAAGAAACACCGCGAGCGAGAACACCGTGCTCGCAAGAGAATCCCCGAAGGAAAACTTCTTCGCGGGAAATGGAGTCTCACACTTCGTGGATTCGAGTCATCACCGTCAATAGGGCCGCAAACAAGCACCTTGGCCGCCGAAGTTCAAGCCGGTCTCTCTTCCAAAGTACAACGGTTACGGAAACTCCGTGCAATTTCTCATGAGATACGAGTCGAGTGTGAATTCGGCGGGGAGGAGATGATGTTGCACTTGCCAAATCCTTCATCATAGCTTGCGAAGGACCGATCGAATTGGTACTCACTTTGCTGCCTCCACACTCGATCTACGACTGGGTAGATCTCAAAACAAAGTTCATGCAAGCGTTTCGGATGTTCCATGACACAACGGCCGAAGCTTCGATTTGTATAACGCAAGCGAAGGACGGGGAACCATTAAGAAATTTCATGAGAAGATTCATGCGGCGAGAGGTCTCGGATCCCCGATGCGATGACAAGACAACGATCAAGGCACCGATCAAGGGTCTCACCCCGGGGCCAACGGCTTCCCACCTCACAAGAAAGAAGCACGAGACGAGTTGAAGAATTATTTCGGGAATTGGAGGATTACATCCCGTCCGATGATGACCACCGCAAAAGAGTAGCCGAACGAAACGAGGCAAGACGGGCGGCGAGATATGACCCGGAGGGCACCACCCCGAGCACCCGCGAAATGTGAACAATGTTGGAAACCCTCGGAACAAGAAGAAAGCGAGGCCAAGTGCCGGGGGAGGATTCGATCAAAGAGGAAGGGGGAGAGGAAGAGGAACCCCAAACCTTCCGAACCACAACCCAAGAGATCCTCACTTCTATTGCCGGTACCATGGAAGAGGCCACGGCACCGAAGGGTGCCCCGAGACAAAAAAGAACATGGCACGAATCCAACAAGAGAAGGCGTTGATGAGCATCGCATCCTCGATGCCAACCCGGTTTCGGCCGAACTTCCGGCCGCCGCGGCCTTCGCGAGTCCGCGGCCAAGCTCGTACCGGTTCGACGCAATTTCCACGGTCGCAATCAACATGGCGGCCTTCACGGCAATTCTTCCCTCGGTCACAAGCAATACGGTCAATCCGGCGGCCACAACCCATTCGGGAAATCTTGCCACCGCCACCGTAAAGCTCTTCAAGGCCTCGGTCAAGTTCGGGACCTCGAATTCCAAAGCATTGCCATCATTCGGGACCATCATGCCAATCACAGGCGGATCTGCCATGGAGTTTGAAACAAAGAAGCAGCGAAGCAACTACTTCGTATCCGTGAATACCATCATCAATGATGGTCCAGCTGCCCGCCCGGAGTGGGCAAAGGTGCCAATCACCTTTACGGAAGAAGATTTCGAGGCTCAAATCCACAATCCACAATGATGCTATGGTGATTGAAGTCAACATTGCTTTGGATGGGTCATAGGAAAAATCTTGGTGGACAACGGAAGTTCGGCGGACATCTTATTCCCGAAAACATTCGAGAAAATGAATCCGAGCCAAGCACATGTTGGACCCACCGGAGTACCCATTGCGGGGGTTCGGCGGCAAGCCCATCAAGCCGGTTGGAAAAATATCGCTCCCGGTTTCTTTCGGGGGGTCTTGAGAACGCCGAACCGAGAACCTCACCTTTGATGTGGTTGACATATATCACCCGTATCTTGCGATCTTTGGCGGGGGTTTCATGAACAAGTTCGATGTTGTCATAAGGCAACGGTTCCTCCGCATGAAGATGCCTCGCGCCCAAAGGGGTTATCACGGTATTCGGCAATCAACAAGAGGCCCGAAACATAGAAAAGGGCCACACGCCCGGTCAAACGAATGTGTATCGGCTCGAAAGCAGAAGAGAGAAAGGGAACCTATGAAGAGCCAAAGCGGGACAAAGAGAAAACAAACATAGCCACGAGAAGATGAAACAAAGAGAGTGTATCCGGACGACATGCCCGACAGAGCGGTCATAATAGGGGCGAACCTTAGCGCCGAAGAGGATGATGAACTCATGCGATTTACGAACGAAACAAGGATGTTTTTGCATGGTCGGCCAAAGATTTGCAAGGCGTGGACAGAGACATAATCGAGCATGTCCTCGAAACGGATGACAAGATACCACCAAAGAAGCAAAAACTTCGGAAAATGTCCGACGAAAAGGTCAAGGCGGTGGAAGCGAAGTTCAAAGATTGCAGGATGCCCAAGTAATCGAGAAAGTCAAGTACCCGGTTTGGTTAGCCAACACCGTGCCGCTTAAGAAGAAAAATGGCAAATGGAGGATGTGTATTGACTTCACCGATTTGAACAAGGCGTGCAAGAAGGACGATTTTCCCTTGGAAAGGGTAGACAAAATCGTGGATGATGCGACCAACAGTGAGATGCTTTCGCTCCTGGACATGTTCTCCGGATATCATCAAATCAGAGTTCGCAAAGAGGACGAAGAGAAGACAAGCTTCATCACTCCTTTCGGAACATTTTGTTTCGTAAGAATGCCAGAGGGGCTGAAGAATGCGGGGTGCACGTTTTCAAGAATGATAGCAATAGTGCTGCACCAGCAGATTCGGAGAAATATCTTGGCTTATGTGGATGACATAGTCGTCAAAAGTGTTCAGAGAAAAGACCATATCAGTGATTTGGCAGAAACGTTCGCGAACTTGAGGACAGCGAACTTGAAACTGAACCCAGAAAAATGTGTATTCGGGATTCACAAGGGGAAAGTTCTCGGATGCCTAGTTTCAACGAAGGGCATTGAGGCAAACCCGACAAGATCAAGGCTTTGATGGAAATGCAAGAGCCGGCCTCGGTGAAAGATGTTCGAAGTTGACGGGGAGAGTGGCGCCCTTACCGCATTCATTCCCGAGCCGCGAGAAAGAAGTCTGCCATTCTTCCAAGTTCTCAGAAGTGCCAAGAAATTCCAGTGGGCCGAACCTCAGAAACAAGCTTTTCGCGAATTGAAAGACTACTTGTCCAGCATGACCAAGCTCTGTCCTCCCGAGCCAAAATCGCCGCTTCTGCTGTATGTGTCTGCATCAAATTCGGCGATGAAGCGCGGTCTTTGGTACGGGGAGAAGGAAGAAGAAGGAAAGCTGAGGCAAATCCCTGTATATTTCGCCTCCGAGGCATTGTCTGGTTCCAAGGTTTTCTATTCCGAACTGGAAAAAATCGCGTATGCGGTCATCATGGCAGCAAGAAAGCTAAGGCACTACTTCGAGGGCCACGGAATAAGAGTTATCACCAACCAACCGTTAAGTGACCTTTGTTCGCAAACGGGGAGGCATCTACTCTTATCATCAAGTGGGGTGCCGAACTCTCCGAGTATGTAGTGGATTTCGAAAGAAGGAGTGCAATAAAATCACAAGTCTTTGGCGGACTTCGTCGTGGACCGGACCTCACCTACTCGGAATATGGAGGAAAACATGCCCGAACCTTGGGTAGTGCGGTGTGATGGAGCATGGTGTTACAAGGGGGTTGGAATTTCGGTACGTTGTAACATCACCGACGGGCGTGGTTATAAGATATGCAGCACGGCTCGTATTCGCGAACAATGAATACTCCACGAATAATACAACGGAGTACGAAGCTCTACTGCGGCACCGAGAAAAATGAAAGCCTTGGGGCAACGGACCTTCATAATCGAACGGATTCGAAAGTAATCCAAGAACACATCGAGAAGGAAAGCGAGGCCGGGAATCCGAGTTCTCATGAAGTATCTTGAAAAAGTCGAGAGAAATGGAAAGACACTTCGAGAGGATATTCGGTTCGACATATCCCAAGGGATGATAACAATGAAGCGAGATAAGCTCGCAAAGGCAGGCGACAAGAAATCAAGAGCTACCACCGGATGTGTTCTTTGAAATCATCGAGAGAGCCATCCATCAAAGATTCACGAGCTCAAATTGTGAACATGGTGGAAATTCCGGACGGAGAGCGAGAAATAATGGCCTACTTGAGGGGACATTACGAACCACAAGATGAACTGGAAGAGAAAAGGTTGAGGCAAAGGGCTCGGGGGCTACACCGTGGTAAATGGAGAATTGTACAAATCGGGAATCACCGAACCTTGGCTACGCCGCATCACATCCGAAAAAGGTCGTGAACTCTTGAAAGAAATTCACAGGTGGATTTTGTGGGGCACACATAGGCACCGTGGGCTTTGGGCGGCAAGGCAATAAAACGAGGATTCTATTGGCCAACCATCAACATCGACGCCAAGATGTTGGTTCGGCAATGTGAAGCATGCCGAAGACGGCAAATCGGCGAATCTGCCTTCAATGCCGCTTCATTTAATTCCTCCAACCCGGCCTTTGCAAAGATGGGGCATGGCCTAGTAGGACCGTTGCCAACGGCTCGGGGTAATTGCCGATTTGCGGGCCGTAGCGGTCGACTATTTCACGAAGTGGGTAGAAGCAAAACCACTCGCGAACATCACGGCGGCAACGAGTTCGAAATTCTTTTGGCAGAACATAGTCTGCAGGTTCGGAGTTCCTAGAGAACTGACGGTTGATAATGGCAAACAGTTTGACTGCTATACCTTCAAAGAATATTGCAGAACCCTGGGCACACAAGTGAAATTTTCGTCAGTTTATCATCCACAGTCCAATGGAGCAGTTGAAAGAGCCAATGGCCTGATTTTTTCGGGAATCAAGAAATGCTTATTTGATCAGAAAAAGGGAAAATGGGTGGATGAACTTCCAAAGGTGATCTGGTCTCACAACACCACAGTTTCAAGGGCAACAGGTTTCACACCTTTTCGCCTACTCTTCGGGACTGAGGCTATGACGCCAGAGGAGATCAAGAATGAAAGCATGAGAGTCTTGAAAGGAAAAGAGATAGAGGAAATTGACAAGAAGGTGGAGAAAGACATGATAGAGCTGACAATCCTCGAAGCAGCAGAAAACATTGAGAAATACCAGAGAGAGACAAGAGCGTGGAGAGACAAAAAGGTGGTCCGAAGGACATCAAAACCGGTGATCTTGTCTTGAAAAGAAAGAAAAATTGGGAAACCCCGGGAAAGCTTCATGAGTCATGGGAAGGGCCTTACATAGCTAAGGAAACGAATATGCCGGGGGCTTTTCGCCCGATGGAGCAAAATGGTGAAGAGTTGCCGTATTCGTGGAATGCCGACGACTTAAAGAGGTATTATCCATGAAGATCTTAGTTGTACATAAGTGTAGTAGATAGCGGTTTTTCAATTTTCGTAAGTTTATATCATAAGAAAATAAAAACCCGAGTCACGTGTCTATAAGTGACTTCGGAAAAAATTAGTTTTATGTCTTAATCGTAGATCTAGAATAAGAAGGACCGTACTCTTTTCCTTGCAAAGGGGGCTCTAAATCCAGAGGCAAGGTTTTTAACGAGGCGGATCCCGTGTAAATACTCTTTCCGATATATATATGAAAAGAGTCTTCCCCCAAATCGCATGTTTCGTGTTTTGCGTCTCGAGAATTCCATCGTGAAAAAACAAAAATTCGTGAGAAAGGCTTCGTGATAGCCAGAATTCCATCGTGAAAAAAGAAGTGGTTCGTGAAAAAGGCTTCGTGATAGCCAGAATTCCATTATGAAAAAAGAGGTGATTCGTGAAAAAGGCTTCGTGATAGCCAGAATTCCATCGTGAAAAAAGAAAAATTCGTGAGAAAGGCTTCGTGATAGCCAGAATTCCATCGTGAAAAAAGAAGTGGTTCGTGAAAAAGGCTTCGTGATAGCCAGAATTCCATCGTGAAAAAAGAAAAAGTTCGTGAGAAAGGCTTCCTGATAGCCGAAATCCCATCCATCGAGGGATTCCCACTGAAAAGGCCTGAGACAACAACAAGTTGTGGCCTAGAAAAATCCCATCCATCGAGGGATTCCCATCGAAAAGGCTCGAGACAACAACAAGTTGTGGCCTAGAAAAATCCCATCCACGAGGGGATTCCCATCGAAAAATTCGCATAATGATGTCGAGAAAATGAATGTCTAAGGATTTGCGGTGTATTCGACTTGGTATAGATTGTTAAAAGTTTTTCGGGTATCATCGTTGTAAGAAGAGGGCAAGGGGCTCCATCGGACGATCGCAAAAAAACCTTGGTTGAAGCAACCGAGGGTTCTTTGTATCAACCGAGGCAAGTCTGCCGGTCCGGTCAAGTCCACAAAATTCGGAACAAATTTTGTCGACTTGCGCATTAGCAATCGAGGTTCGCAAAAACTAAGGAAGACTATTCTTAGAAAGATATGCTTGAAAGCCGAGAATACTAAAGTTCGTGAACCTGCAATCTAGTTTTCATGCGAAACGGCAAGCTGGGGGGGTGACGTTTTTTCAAAGAAAAAACATATTCATTGCCTTATTCGCATAAAAACTCCCGAATAGTTCCTCAAAAATTACAACAATCAATACGAAACTTAGAACGAAAGTTCTATTACATGTCCTGGTTCACGAACGTTGCTGTCAGCCACATCGCTTGCATAGGCGAAGTCAGACGAACCGGCTAAGGGGCTAAGGGGCTCTGTCTTCGGGGTC
Source organism: Cenchrus americanus (assembly GCA_947561735.1). Lineage (NCBI taxonomy): Eukaryota > Viridiplantae > Streptophyta > Magnoliopsida > Poales > Poaceae > Cenchrus > Cenchrus americanus. Next base: position 12,253,047 of record OX387239.1, read on the forward strand.
CTTGAGGATCGCGAAGTAGAGGGTGCAGAACGGCTCTTTTTACGAAGCAAGAAAAACGAAGTAAGATCAAAACAACCTATAGAAAATTTAAGCGAGGCCTCAAGCCAAAAATCGGAAAAATCTTGCTCAGGATGTGCTTGTTTGAATAGACGCCATGCTTCACCACTAACAAACATTCTATCTCGATGAATTCGTAGTGGTAGCACGTCTGCGCAGCCCGGCTTGCGGGACTGCGCGAGTTAAAATATACAAAACGTCCGTTCGGAAAAAAGTTTGATGAATCTACACGAATGTACACCCGATCTCCAATCCATACAAAAGTTCGAGCATGATGTTTAATTCATAACATCCACCTTCGGTGAGTCTTCTTCTGGTTCGGGGACTTGTCCACGATCGTTGCCACCGTCGGCTAGCTGCCGCTGCCGCCCGAGCCATCCTCGCCGGATCCTCCCGAACTCTCCCCGGAAGTAGATACTTCGGGAGACGCGGCGACGCGTTCTCGCTCCTCCTTTTCTCTTAGGCTGCGAAAGAAAGAGAAGAGTAAGGAAATCTTAAGAAGCTGGAACACATACGACGAACATAAGTCACGAAATAGACAAAAGAATTACCTCGTCGAGCTTTGCCCGCGCGACAGTCTTAGCCATGTCCGCCCCGCCAACCATCCAGAATTCCTTCGCGAACTTTAGCTTTATAGCAATAACGTCAGGATTGTCTTGAAGTATAGTTTCGCTGAGAACGCCTGGGAACTGAGAAAGGTTTGCGCGAAACTTTGCCAAGTCAGCACAGCCGTAGTCGTGAAGGACCTTCAGAATGCTTTCCACAGAAAAAGATACGGCAAAATTGCCGGCACCAGAGATGACTTCGGGGAGAGCCTTGAATTCTTCCTCGAGCCAGTCCATGAAATCGGGGATATCAATGTTATCCGGAAGAGGAGCGCGGACGAACACCATACTCATTCGGGGACTTCGGTACTCGGCATAAAGCAACTTCAATCTTCCCGCAATTTCCGAAACATGTTTCTTCGAAGATTCACTTTCGGCCGTCGGTGCTTTTTCAAGATCTACGATTTTACGGTCCTTTGAGCTCGGTGACTTGGCAAGGCCGGCGTTGTTGATGCGGAGATCTTCGCACATCTTTGTAGCACGCTCTTGTTGTTGCCGAAGTTTCTCGATCACACTTAGGTCATCTTCGTGAGATTTCCGAACCTTCTCCGCTTCTTTCTTGGAATCCTCGAGCGCGGCTTCGGCGACCTTCTTCTCGTCCCGACTCCTTTTCAAAGCCTCGGCCCGGCTCGGATACCTTTTTTTTCCAGCTCTAGGTTCGTGGATTCCGCGAGACCAAAGTTGCGCTCCAACTCCTTGGACTTCCGAGAAAGTTCTTCATTAATCTTCTCCTCGCTCGGAAAGACGCTCTATGGCAACTTTCCCGAGCATAGAGTACTTGGGAGTGTAGTCTTCATGGAAGCGCGCAAGTTTCGAAGGAGAATAGGAATGCAACGGACTCTTGAATTCGAAAAATTCAGGAATAAATCTCAGGTGAAAATTCTACAGTCACGAATCGCACAAGGGAACAGTGAGAATCAACGAACCTTGCTTGCTGAAGTGCTGCATAGTGACTTGTTTGGTCGAACCCGAAGAGGCCTTCCCCTGAGGTGAAGGGGTAGTTTCGGAAATAGATAGAGGCCTTTTTTTCGGAGCCTTGAGCGGCTTCTTCGAGGTTGTTCCGCGCACCTTCTCTCGTTTCATCAACAATTGTGGACGATTTCCATAGAGTTAAAAACTTGGACGCCTTGCCCCCGACGCCAATTGTCTCGAAACCAACACGCAACAGTTTGCGGCGATGAGACGTACCAAAGCTTTTGTTAAAGGCAGCCAAGGAAGGAGAAGGCGCTTGGTCTTCGGGGACGACCTCCCGAACTTCGATCGCGTGGAATATTTTCGGAAGGAGGGCCATCCCTTTGAATGGTCCGCTCAAGATCACGGGCAAAATCGGAGGAGACTTGATCGGCGGCGGTGACATCGGCGGCGAGGAATTTCGGCAGCGGGGAATTTCGGCGGCGGCGGGGGACTCGGCGTGAGTAATAGTTTCGGCGACAACGGTGGGTTCCTCGAGCAACAGGCGGAGACGGCTCCCTTCGAACTTCGGGAGCAACATCTGAAAAAGAATCGATGTCGACGAACTCATTTTCGGGACCAGCAGGACAAATGTCTCGAAAGTTAAATAATGGCCAGAGGAAAACACCTTTGGGGCTATCTGGCTTCGTCGGAATGTCGTCGTCGAAGGCAGACGGAACTCGCCGAACTCCGGAGGAAGAAACCTTCTTCGCAGCTTTCTTCAACTTCTTGCGGCCCATCTGGGCAAGCCCGGAAGCAGCCTGGAGTTCAGCTTCTGAAGTTTGAGGTTCGGAGGTCTTTCGCTTCCGCTTCGACGACTCAAGAGATCTGGTCTTGGAAGGCTTTACCCCCGAAGAGGTTCCCTCGGTGGCGGGCGACGAGCCGCGCTTCGACGATCTGATTCGAGGAGCGTTGATTGGAGCGGCTGAGCAGCTGGCCACGGCGACGGCAGAAAGTTTAAGTTTCGGACCAGGGCTTCGAGAGCTAAAAAATTTGTCACCGCAGACCTCCGAAAAGACGCGGTTGATCTTCTTCTTGTGCTTCACCAGGGCCTTGTATGCTTTGTATTCGTTCATGGTGTATTCGCCGACCATGACATTGACCCTCTTCTCAACTTCGTCCATAAAGTCCTTGGCGCTTTGGCCCTCGCGAAGTCTAATCCCGAACTTCGGGAAAGGAACCTGCCGATCCGCCCGCTGACGTTGTACTCCACGATTTCGGCGGGGGGGACCGGCCCTTCGAGATAGGCCAGATTCGCGCGGCGACGAATTCTTCGATGATGTCGCGACCGCCGAGTATCGTGCTGGCCAGATGGAATGCACTCTCACAATTCCGAATTCCTAGGGCACGCTGATTGTACTTCCCCACATTTACTGCGGTGAGGGGCGCGATCGGGCATGGCAGCTTCGGCACATTGACCTTCAGGTAAAATCAGTAGGACTTCCAATCGTCGGAGAGGTTAGTCTTGCAGCAGGGAGAAATCTGGATTCGGGTAATCCCTTGTCGAGTGTTTTGGCGTCGGGTATTGAAGGTACGGCGGGCGTGCTTGGGCCGTGATAGAACCGCCCGTCTTCGCCCTTCACAACTTCCGGAATAATCACCGGTTCGTAGAACCGGTGAAGGCGTCGATGGTAGGAGTGCACCCGAAGGTCTTCAGAATCCAAATAAACTTTGATACTTCAAGAAAAGACGTCGGGGTAAGCTGGTGGATCTTCAATGAGAAGGCATCAAGAATCGCCGGTAGCACTGGATCACAAGGGAATCGCAGCCCGCAGATGAAGAAGTCCCGAAAAACCACGATTTCCCCAGGCTTGGGAGTGGGAATTGTTTCATCAAGTGGGGCGCGCCCGGCCCCAGGAGAGAAGAATCCAGCCTTCTCGTACTCACGAATGATGTCGCTCGTCACCTTCGACTCTCCGAAGGCAAGCGAGGGCGGCAATGGGCCAGAGGTCCTCAACATAACGAGATCGTCGACACCGGCGTCAACATCTCCGACGTCTTCGCCGCCGTCGGACCCAGCATCCCCGTCTCCGTGGCTTCGAGAACCGCTAGGTGATACAGCATCTTCGGTAGGTGCGGCACGATCCGCACTTTCGGCGGCCTTGATCGAGTGGGAGACCGGCGGCCGATCAACTCTTCGGTAGTCATTGGTCTAGCTGTATGTCTGATACGAGCCACCTAGCAAGTATGGCAATTCAGAAAACTTAGGCTAATAGTCGAAAAAGAAGCTACGAAAATCGTAACATTACTACACCAAAGTTAAACGAACTAACGAAACAACATAGCAAGCATAAAGGAATACCTTAGAAAAGCGCGAACAAGGCCTGGAGTTCGCAAGTTGTCTAGCAGAGAAAGCTAGTTCCGCGAAGGAAGGAAAACGTCAAAGTCGTGAAAGGCGCGAGGGCAGTAAAAATTTTTTAACAGCGCCGGCCCGCTATTTATAGGGACGGGGAGGGGCAGTTTCGCGAAGTGCGCCTCGATTTAACCGCCGTTAGCTCCTTGAGTGACGCGTGTCCCCCTCCGACGTTCCGAGGGTGACGTTTTTTACTAAATTTCCGAAAAGTTCGTGGAATCGGATCGTCGGAGTCAACCCGCTTCCCCGAGGGGCTAGTGTTGGGGAATTCGGAAAACACATCACCCTCGAAACGTCGCGGTCTAATGGCACTCTCAAAGTATGTTTTTCGGGGAGCGGGGGAATTCGCGAATCCGGGAAGTCTAAGACCCGCGAAGTCTCGAATTCGCGAATGTGCGAGTTCCGGGATGTGGATTCGGGGAAGAGGTGAAGTCATGAACACGTGGAAGCCCGGAACCTCCACCGCGGAAGGTCCGAACTTCGGAGATTTGCTCGGTTCGGGAATCCGGTGAAGACTCGTTCGGGACTCGGGGAGCAAGGACATGCACGAACTCGCGGGAAGCGGGAGCCACTTCGAGAATCCGTGAAGGACTCGGTTCGGGAATTTCGGGCGAAGACATTCGCGAATCACGGGGGAAGCAAAGTCAAAGTTGTAGTCCCGTAAAGTCCGGGTTTAGAGTGTGAACTAGTGGCGGACTTGTAAATGTAAAAGGGGAGAAAAGACATTCTTGTGTGCGTTCACATTAGGAATATTCTCCGAGCCCGAGGGTGTTATCGGCATGTAAAAGTCCCTTCGTCTCCCTATAAAAGGGGGCGCAAGGGAACGTGTAAACGGATTCGGACTTTTTTTGGGACTTGAGCTACTTGCGAGAGGGCATCGCGCTCTCTTTGCGCCCTAACCGTGTACTTGAACGTGTTGAGAACTCCACTCGTGTTTGGGTAGTTATCCGAATTTTTCGGGTATCCCCCCAACACGTTGTAGTTCCCATTCCCCTGAGCGAGCACGAACATGTTGTGCCCGTGCAGGTGCATTGGGTTGGAATCCATTGCCATCATCGCGGTGCTCTGGAAAACCACATCCACCGTTGCGCCGTGCCGGAATCGCCGCACCACCGTAGCTTTGGATGTCGGCTCCAGCTGCGCCAATTTGGGTCCTCGTGGCACCAAGGCTTTGTCGGTGTAGTTGAATGCCCTCGGTGGCCGATCAGGGAGCACTGGAAATGCACACATGTCGCTGGTGTTGTAGTAGTGCATTTCCAGCATTGATTTTGTTGTTACCATGGGGGGTTTGAAGGAGACATTGTTCATGGTCGCAACAGCGATAGCCACCATGCTGCCATTGATCTTGCAGGACTGGCTGCGGCCTCCACCTCCATCTGGTGGGCAGATAGAGCCTAGGCCAAGCGTGATGAACAGGTACTCATCCGCTTGCTTGGGTACCTGTGGGTTCTGTGGGTGGTGCAGCTTGGTCAGGTTTCCATGGAAGTAGAAAGATGTTATCTTGTCATGATGGTCAGGCATCTCAGGTGCCATTATTGGCGGCGTGTCAAGATCTCCTCCTCCATCACCATGAAATGGGCTCAAAGAAGCAGCACCAACATTTCCAGAGCTGTGGTTGTTGTTGCTATACACCATTGTGCCCCTCGTGACATGAACAGGGGTCTGGAACTCAGGCTTTGGAGCCTGGGTGGGAAGGGCCACCATGTAGTACCTCCCAGGGGGAGCATCAGCGACAACAAGAGCATCCACTGTCTCTCCAGGCGCGACTGGGATGACATCAGTCGTGTAGGGCTTGACGTAGCTGGCATCCGCAGCGACCACCGTGAAATTGTGCCCGGCAATCTTGAGATAGTACTCCGAATAGAGGGCGGCGTTTATCACTCTTAGCAGGTAGGTATTTCCAGGCTCCACGTCCAGCACGTAGCCATCCTCTTGGACACCTTCAGAGTTGAATACAATGTAGACTAAGTTAGTGATAAAAATAGCTAGAATGAGTGTATTATAGTGTTTCCGTCAGGGAGATACATGCATCTCGAACATCTAATTACCGGAGCAGTTGTAGAGATCTCCAAGCCTGCCATTCATTGTTGATGCACTGAAGTAAGAATTCGGATAATGACCTTCCAACTGCCATTCCACCACTGTGAGGTCCTCCTCCCACCATTCCCCTGCCATTGCAAAGATCATAACAATGTAACTCATCAGCCAAAAAAAGCATTGTGCCAAACGCATATATAGCACGTATTATACTGCTTGCTAGCTATAGTTGTGCACTAACCTATAATGAGAGGAATTTCCTTATCAGGTTTAGGAAATGGGTATGAATGAGCCCCAAGTCTAGGACGGATGATCAAGGCACCATGCACGGTTGCCCGGAGGCAAGGGACATGAGCATGCCACCACAGGGTGCCTTCTTGCCCGGAAACATCGAACCGATAAGTGTAGTTTTGGTTGGGCAGGATAGGGAGTTGTGTGAGCTGCGGCACCCCATCGTTCCAACAGTTCAGCAGCTGCTTCACACCATGCCTACATCACAGAACACGAAGTAATAGGTCAATAAGGAAAATAGGAATTGGGTTATTTTGAAGCGAAACACAGATCGATACACATTTAGTTTCATCTTTCATACAAAAAGAAATTGTTGAGCAATCTACTACGAATTATTGCTCGTTACCAGTGGATTGTCATATTGTAGGGTGACTTGTTGACGAGATTAACAATTACAGAGTCTCCTTCTGTGACCTCAATCACCGGCCCTGGGAGCTGCCCGTTCACCACGGTGACACGAGTATCGCTTTGCACAAGTGCGTCATGTTCATCTGGCTCACCTGCATGTAAATGTATGGACAGGTGTTACGTTATTCCAACAAATCAAGCATGCACACATTATATTGGTTCTCGACACTTTGTCAAATCCGATATGCTCGTTGCAGTATGCACAAAGGTATTTTTCAATCAAAGATAGATATGACTGCAACGGAATCGCTTGCATTACTTACGACGAAGGTGTGCTCAACAATGGCTGAGGCAGCAGGTAGGGCTGTGGCCGAGAAGAAGACGGCAGCAACGACAACTATGGCAGCTGCCATAGGGAGGCACCAGAGACCTTTATTTTCCGCAAAACTTTCTCCTTTTGTCTGTGAAGTTCCTCTGTCTAGGAGCATATATGGTTATACATGGGTCTTGGTGTGTGTCAGTGGCCGGCCAATCATAGAAGCACCCACAAAAGCAAGATGCTTTCTGTACTGCTCACGTCTACTGGCCATTTTCCAAGTGTAATGTTTGACCTTTCCTAGTGTTGTTTTTGTGGTGTCAGGCATCCGATGATCCACAGTTTACCTTTGGCTGCTAGCTGGTGAAGTCTAGTAAGTTGCTGGGGTTATTGCATGACCATCAAGATAAGATGTCATACAGTGTGACTGAGTGAGACATGTGCGTACTAAGTTGCATTATTTAAGCCTTACTCCATCCGTCTCATAAATCAAGAAGTTTTTGTTGGAAAAAATAAATCAAGGAGTTTTTGACCTACCGGTCACGTTTGACATTTCATCTTATATTCAAAAAAAAATGTGAAAATATAAAAAGAGTTATGATACACTACAAATATACACCATGATTAAACATGTCACAACAAAATAAATAATATTCTTAAATTTGTTTTGAATAAGACGAATGATCAAAAGTGATCAGCAAAAGTTAAAAACTCCCTTCTTTTTTAGATGGAAGGAGTAACAAATAGGTGGGCTGGCCTCTCTCATCAAACTCTGAATGACTACTAATCATATGGAGCCGCGCCAACAACAATTTTGACATACAGTGATGATGGTGATGTGTCCTCTTAATAATCATCTAGCACTGAGGTGAGTGAGCAAAGTGCCAAAGTACAAATGCCAACTTTTGTTGCATGACCTGGGTGCGATGATGATGTCCATTATTGCATAATGGTCAACAAGACTAGGGTCCCATTTGTTGCATGACCTGTCACTACCGGAAAACCCACATTTACCGTGTGTCAAACTCTTTGCCGTGCGTCGTTTTCAAAGTGCATGACAAAGTATTTTTCCCATGAACCGTCTCTCCTCTGAAATGCAATTGCTCAAAATTAAAAACTTCGTGCGTTTTTTTCTAACGCATGGCAAACTTATCAGTATGTCGTGCATTTTATTTTATGCACGTCAAAGTATTTTTTTCTCACATTCAAATTTCTCTTGAGTCCCAAATCCAATTACCCAAAAAAATGTCCACTCACCTTGAATTTTTTCCTAATCTATACATACAACATGTGATACATCATGTTAAAATTTGGTAGATTTTGTAGTCATTTGCTATATTTAACAAATTAATTACATTTCAAGCAATTTTTTGAAAGAAGTCAAATTTGAACTACAAGTGATTCAAATAATATAATAAAATGAGTAGAATTATGACATTCATGTTATTTAGCCCAATTTAAGACCTTTTCCATGAAATCAAAAGAAATTTTCAACATATTGACGAGGAAGCACGACCATGATCGTGTGTCCAAATGATATAAAATTTCAAAAAATGTAAATATAGTTTGAAAAATATGAGATTTTTCATTATCTCAAGAAATAATATGTGAAGACCATAGTAAAAATTTGAATGAGTTTTGAACATTTTGTCATGTATGATGATTAGAAATCGAAACCTCTTCGACAAAGTTTCATAAAGTTAAGAAGTATATGGTAAGATTTATAGGTGACATGACATTCAAATTGAGTTTTGACTACAAAACCTTTTCTATAAGCAATAGACAACATAAATTATTTTCTGTTAATTTTCGAAAATTTTTCAAACTTGTTTGATAATTTTGTGAATTAAGTATAATTGCTAAAAAACACTTTGTCATGCGTCCGCGCACCAGAAACAAAAAATTTGACACGTGCCCATTTTAAAGCGCACAACATAAACTTTGCCATGTGTCAGTGCACGGCAAAGTTACTTTTCCATACATATATCCTCCTAAGTCCCAAATCCATCTAGCCCTCAAAAACATTCTCCTCATCTTGAAATGTTTTCTACTTATACATACAACATGTGATACTACATGGTAAATTTTGGTACATTATTTATTTATTTGCTATATTAAACTAATTAATTACATTTCAAGTAATTTTTGGAAGGAAGTTAAATTTGAACTACAAGTGATTCAAATAATACAATAAAATAAGTGAAAAAATCATAATCATGTTATTTAGCCCAATCTAAGACCTTTTCGATGAAATCAAAATAAAAATTCAACATCTTGTCTAAGAAACATGACCATGAACATGCCCGCGCCCGAAAGATTTCAAAATTTTGAAAAAGTAAATGAAGTCTGAAAATCATGAGATTTATCAACATATCATGATATCATACGTGTAGGCTGTGGTAAAGAATGGAGTTAGTTTTGAATATTTTGTCACGTACAATGCTTACAAATTGAAACATCTCCGAAAAAGTTTAAGGGAGTTGAGATGTGTGTGATTAGATTTATAGGGAAAATGATACTGGAATTGAGTTTGAGTTTACAAGCAATAGACAACATAAACACTATCGTGTTAATTTTTCATAATTTTTAGAGTTCATTTGATATTTTTTATTAATTACCTACTATTATAGAATTTATTATTTGTCGTGTGTTAAAAAGAGACGCACGACAAAGATCACTCTTTGTCGTGTGTTGGAGGAGCAAGGCACAACAATTTAATCACGGGCCCACTCATCCCGCGTTATCTATCCCACCGGCCACCACCCCCTTTTCAGTCTCCCAACGTGCCCCTATTCTAAAAAAATCTCCCTCAGCTCCCTCTCTCCCTCGTGGTCTCACCCCTTCTCCCAACCCCTCCCTCTCATACCGCCACCACCATCGCTGCTGCCCCTTCCTCCTCGCTCCTCGACGTGGTGGGTCCCAGCCTCCCTCCGCCAGATCCATGCGGGCGGCCCGAGGTCGGCGCGCCCGAGCACGATGCGTCGGTTCTTCTACGCCATGCGCCCACCTCCAAAGCTCTGCTCGGCCTCCAGCTCCTCCACCAGCGTCCTCCATCTCCGTCCCTCAGCCGAATCCGTACAGTAGCGGCCCGAGATAAAAGCTCGGGGCTACAGGCGGCGACGCGGCGTCCCGAGGTCGGAGGTCGGGGCTACCAGCGGCATCCCAAGGTCGGAGGTCAGAGCACATTACTTGAGGTCATGAGGTTGAGGCAACCGATGGTGGTGGATCCCTCTCCTCCCTCGGCCTAGGTTTGATCTCTCTCTCTCTCTCTCTCCCTCCCTCCCTCTCTCTCTCTCACACACACAAGTGGGGCGATGGTGCTGGTTGTGGTGGCAGTGTTGGTGTTAGTGGCGGCATCCTAGCGTCCTTCGGTGTGGGGAATGTAGTAGTGGTGGCGGTGGCATGGTACTAGCGGGGGAGGGTAGATGGCTTGTGCTATTTTATATATTTTTTCTAAAATGTTTGCAGTGCATCAATTTTGACGCACGATGATTTTTTAATAGATTTTGGAAATATTTGTTGTGCGTTGATTTTAACACACAACAAAGGTGTTCGTCTTGCGCCCGATAGATGGCGCACAACAAAGGTCTATTTGCCGAGAAGAATATTGTTGATCGGCCTTTGCTGTGCGTTTCCGGTGCAAGACAAATATGCATCCTCCGGTAGCGTGCCACGACTCGTATATATGACCGACTCATCTCAGCATATGAAAATACACCGCTGATTGGTACCCTGCATGGGCTGAACCAGGCTCACGGGATGAAAGGAATGCTAGATTAGTTGCCTTATTTTTTTCTTCCTCCTCTTCTTCTCAACCTTCATACTTGATGAAATGTTGTACCATTTCAAAACATATTGGATCCATATTTTTCCAAAAATGTTAGACTGATATTTTTTCAAGTAATTATAATGGTGAACAGACATTTTTCAAAAATGGATGCACATATATCTAGAATAAGTTGAATCCAATATTTCTTTTGGAAATGTTACACCAATTTTGTAGGTTTTCTCCAACTTCGTGACGACCAGCAAGGGCACGAGGGCCGGACAGTGACGTGAGAGCCGATGAGGATGAAGACATGGCAGACCGACCTCAATGGTGCATAGAGGCACGCCAGCTAAGGACCAATAGCGCACGGTAATGACGGCATGTCTAGGGAGACGACACGAGCATGGGAAAAAGAGAGGTGGCATGGGGGAGGCTGGCGGTGGCGGCGGGGCAGCGACAGCCGGCTGGGCCGGTGACCACGAAGGCTGCAGTAGGGCAGAAAGCAGCAGCATAGGGCCGACCAACGGTGGGAAAGGCTACAATGGCTGGTGGCGGCGTGTTGGTGGAATGCGAAGGGACAGGAAGAAGAATAGAAACTAGGGTTTGGGATGCACATCCAAATGACTTATTCGTTGAACGAATCTCAAGCATTGGAAGATGTATCTCCATCCTAGGTTTTCTATCTAGCTAACGGATATAATCCCAACATTAGGCATAGATTGCATATGAGGGTGAACATGGGTGTGTGTGTATGTATGAATGATTGCATTCGGATGACATGAGGTAACACGACCAAAGGTAATCCAAGCCCACCATCTTCTAGTTGCAGCTCCGACCAAGATGAAGACACAATGAAGGGCGCCGACGGAGACCCTAAGCCATCTCCTAGGCAACTTGAGGACTTGTGGCGGTCGTCAACGCCCTTCATTGTGTCTCCCTCTTTGCGTCGACTTTTGGTGAATGGATGTGGCGGTCGTCGGAGCTAGGGACTATTTATTGACCGAACAAACCCTAGTCTAAAGGGGAGGTCGAACCACCACAAAAAGGGGTTGGGCCGGTCGGCACATGGGCCATGGGCCGACCACCATGGGTTCTTTTTGGGCTGGTTCGGGCCCATCTTTCATGTGGCGGCTTCTCGTTCTTTCTGAAGTTCTGGTCTAAATGTATGTGGGCTTTTGACGTTGTTATCCCCGCGATCAAGATAAGTGGTCTAGTTGCATCAACTTCAATCTTTTATCTCGGTCCTCGGGAATATCTTGACATTGCATCTTGGTCGTTGCTAGTTTTGGAAGATGGTTCATCTCATGTTTGCACATGAACGGAGTTCCTTAACCCCGTTGTTGGGGAATTCGGGAAAACCCGTCACCCTCGAAACGTCGAGTTTAACGGAATTCTCAAAGCATGTTTTTCGGGAGCGGGGAATTCGCGATTCTCGGAAGTCCGGGACCCGCGAAGTCTCGAATTCGCGAATGTGCGAGTTCGGGGGATCTTGATTCGGTGAAGAGGCGGAGTCATGAACGTGCGGAAGCCCGGAATCTCAATCGTTGATGGTCCGAACTTCGGAGATTTGCCGATTCGGGAATCTGATGAAGACTCTGTTCGGGACTCAGGCGCAAGGACACGCACGAACCTCGCCGGGAAGCAAGAGCCACTTCGGGAATCTGTAGAAGACCTAGTTCAGGAATTTCGGGCGAAGACATTCACGAATCACGGGAGAAGCAAAGTCAAAGTTGTAGTCCCAAAAAGTCCGGGTTTAGAGTGTGAACTAGTGGCAGACTTGTAAATGTGTAAGGGGGGAAAAGACATTCTTGTGTGTGTTCACATTAGGAATATTCTCCGAGCCCGAGGGTGTTATCGGAATGTAAAAGTCCCTTCGTCTCCCTATAAAAGGGGGCGCGAGGGCACGTGTAAACGGATTCAGACTTTTTTGGGACTTGTGCTATCTGCAGAGGGATTTCGATCTCTTTGCGCCCTAACCGTGCTATTGAACGTGTTAAGAACTTTCACTTGTGTTAGGGTAGTATTCCGAATTTTTCGGTACCCCCAACATTGGCGCCCACCGTGTTCCAGCCCGAAAAGAAACTCACGATGCCACCTCGAAGAAGTCAAAGAAGACCGCTCCGGTGCGGTGCCAACCAGGAAGATCGCCATCTCACCCGGGGGAACGAAAATTCGTTTGTTCCCGAATCCTCGAACGTAACGGACCGGCGGCCGAAGAGAGAAGCTCGAAGCCCTCATGAAGGCAAGAGCGAGAAAAAACAACTCACATCCAAGAACAACCTGCCGAACAACGAAGAGCACGAGAATGTTGATGCCGATGATGATTCCATAGACAGAGAGCTAGCCATGGTCCACCAAAAGATACAACAGCTGCAGAAAGACAAAGAAAAGTTCGCGGCTCAGTTGCAGGCGAAGAGGAAAATCTCTGAAAAACTAGAGCAAATTTCGAACAAAGCAAAAGAACAAATACAAGCAATACAGAGAGAAATCGACGAAATGAAAGAGCAAGAGAACAGCTCCCTGTGGCAAGAAACACCGCAGCAGAACCCCGCGCCTGCAAGAGAATCCCCGAAGGAAAACTTCTTCGCGGGAAACGGAGTCTCACACTTCGTGGATTCTGAATCACCACTGTCAATAGGGCTGCAAACAGCACCTTGGCCGCCGAAGTTCAAGCCAGTCTCTCTTCCCAAGTACAACGGTTTCGGAAACTCCAGGCAATTTCTCATGAGATACGAGTCAGCTGTGAATTCGGCAGGAGGAGATGATGTTGCACTCGCCAAATCCTTCATCATAGCTTGCGAAGGACCAGTACTGAATTGGTACTCATTGCTGCCTCCACACTCGATCTACAGCTGGGTAGATCTCAAAACAAAGTTCATGCAAGCGTTTCAGATGTTCCATGACACAACAGCCGAAGCCTCAGATTTGTATAACTGGCAAGCGAAGGACGAGGAACCACCGCGGAACTTCGTGAGAAGGTTCATGCAACAGAGGTCTCAGATCCCCGACGTTGATGACAAGACAACGATCAAGGCACTGATCAAAGGTCTCACCCCAGGGCCAACGGCTTCCCACCTCACAAGAAAGAAGCTCCGAGACAGCTTGAAGAACTATTTCGGGAATTGGAGGATTACATTTTGTCTGATGACGACCATCGCAAGAGGGTAGCTGAGCGAAACGAGGCAAGACAGGGCAACAGAGACATGGCATGGCAGGCACCACCCCAACATCCGCGAAACGTCAACAACGTCGGAAACTCGCAACCAGCACAAGGCAACAGTCCAAGCACCAGGGGAGGATTCAATCCCAGAGGAAGGGGGAGAGGCAGAGGCCCCCCAGGACTCACGAACCACAACCCAAAAGATCCTCACTTCTATTGCCAGTATCATGGGAGGGGTCACAGCACCGAAGGGTGTCCAGAAACAAAGAAGAACATGGCAAGAATCCAGCAAGAGAAGGCACTAATGAGCATCGCATCCTCAATGTCGGCCGGTTTCGTCCGACCTTCGGCAGCCGCAATTCGCGAATCCACGGTCGAGTTCTCGTCTCGGTTCGGCAATTCCCGCAACCACGGTCGGCATGGCGGCCGTCGCGAGCAATTTTTCCCTCAGTTGCAAGCAATCCAGTCAATCCAGCAACCACAACCCATTCGGGAAATCTTGCCACCACCTCCAGAAAGTTCGTCAAGACCCCAGTCAGGTTCGGGACCTCAGAACTCCAAGGCATTGCCATCGTTCGGGACTATCATGCCAATCACGGGCGGATCTGCTATGGAATTCGAAACCAAGAAGCAGAGAAGCAATTACTTCAGATCTGTGAACGCTATCATCAATGACGGCCCGTACCGCGCGCCGAGTGGGCAAAGGTGCCAATCACCTTCACAGAAGAAGATTTCAGGCTGAAATCTGCGAAACACAATGACGCCATGGTCATTGAGGTGAATATCGCTGGGTGGGTCATAGGAAAAGTCCTAGTTGACAATGGGAGTTCAGCGGACATCCTATTCCTCGAAAGCTTTCGAAAAGATGAATCGAGCCGAGACATGTTAGACCCCCCCGAATCACCCACCGCAAGGGTTCGGAGGAAAGCCCATCAAGCCGGTCGGAAAAATATCGCTCCCGGTTTCCTTCGGAGATCTCGAGAATGCCGAACGGAGAGTCTCACGTTCGATGTAGTCGACATCTACCATCCATACCTCGCGATTTTTGGCGAGAGGGTTCATGAACAAGTTCGACGCAGTCATAAGGCAACGCTTCCTATGTATGAAAATGCCCGCACCTAAGGGAGTCATCACGGTGTATGGCAATCAACAAGAGGCCGGAAACATAGAAAAGGGACATACACCCGGACAAACAAACGTATACCAAATTTGAGAACAACTTGATGACCATAACCAAACTTTGTCCTCCCGAACCAAAATCGCCACTTCGCCGTGGCGTAACATAGCATGCAGGTTCGGGGTTCCCAGAGAACTAACGGTTGACAATGGAAAACAATTCGACTGTTACACCTTCAAAGAATACTGCAAAAACTTGGGCACTCAAGCGAAATTTTCGTCAATCTATCACCCGCACTCCGTGGAATGCCGACAGCCTAGAAGGTATTACTCATGAAATCCCAGTTGCATCTAGATGTAATATACAGTACTTTTTCTATTTTCATAAGTTTGACTTCTAAAAACCCAAAATCCGAATCACGTGTCTATAAGTAATTTCGGGAGAAAAAATCAGCTTTCCTTTTTCTAGTCGTATTAGAATAAGAAGGACCGTACTCTTTTCCTTGCAAAGGAGGCTCTAAATCAAGAGGCAAGGTTTTTAACGAGGCGGATCCTATGTAAATACTCTTTGTGATATATATGAAAAGAGTCTTCCCCCAAATTGCGTATCTCGAGAGTTCCATCGTGAAAAAAAGAAAAAGTTCGTGAGAAAGGCTTTGTGATAGCCAGAGTTCCATCGTGAAAAAAAGAAAAAGTTCGTGAGAAAGGCTTCCTGATAGCCGGAATTCCATCGTGAAAAAAGAAAAAGTTCGTGAGAAAGGCTTCCTGATAGCCGAAAGTCCATCGTGAAAAAAGAAAAAGTTCGTGAGAAAGGCTTCCTGATAGCCGAAATTCCATCGTGAAAAAAGAAAAAATTCGTCGAAAGGCTCCGTGATAGCCGAAATTCCATTGTGAAGAAAAAAAAAAGAAGTTCGTGAGAAAGGCTCCGTGATAGCCGAAATTCCATTGTGAAGAAAAAAAAGAAGTTCGTGAGAAAGGCTCCGTGATAGCCGAAATTCCATTGTGAAGAAAGAAAAAAGAAAAAAGTTTGTGAGAAAGGCTTCGTGACGACGAAATTCCATCAACGAAAGAGAGGCTCGAGACAACAACAAGTTGTGGCCAAGAAAATCCCATCCATCGAGGGATTCCCACCGAAAAGGCCCGAGACAACAACAAATTGTGGCCTAGAAAAATCCCATCCATAAAGGGATTCCCACCGAAAAGGCTCCGAGACAACAACAAGTTGTGGCCTAGAAAAATCCCATCCACGAAGGGATTCCCACCGTAAAGTTCGTATGAAGATTTCGGGAAAGTGAATGCCTAAGGGTTTTCCCGCGTATTCTCACTCGGGATAGATTGTTAAAAATTTTTCGGGTATCATCATTGTAAGAAAAGGGCAAGGGGCTCGTTCGGGAATCGCGAAAGCCTTGGTTGAAGCAACCGAGGGTTGTCGTATCAACCGAGGCAAGTCTCCGGTCGGGTCAAGTCCACAAAATTCGAAGCAAATTTTGTCGACTTGCGCAATAGCAATCAAGGTTCACAAAAAACTCAGGAAGACTTCACCTAAAGATACGCTAGAAATTCGTGAATAGTAAGATTCGTAAACCTGCCATCTAGTTTTCATGCGAAACGGCAAGGTGGGGGAGGGTGACGTTTTTTCAAGAAAAAACGTATTTACTGCCTTATTCGCATAAAAACTTCCGAACAGTCCCTCGACAATTACAACATTCGGTGCAAAATTCAAAACGAAAGCTCTACAACATGTCCCGGTTTACAAACATTGTCTTCAGCCGTATCACTGGCATAGGCGAAGTCAGATGCATCGGCTAAGGCGCTAAGGGGCTCCATCTTGGGAACCTTCGCGGGCGGCGGAGTAGACGACGCGGAACGAACCTTCTTACGAAGTAAGAAAAACGAGGAAAGGTCAAAACAACCTATAGAAAACTTAAGCGAAGCCTCAAGCCAAAAATCGGAAAAATCTTGTTCGGGATGTGCCCGCTTGAATAGATGCCACGCTTCACCACTAACGAACATTTTATCCCGATGAATTCGCAGTGGTAGCACGTCCCGCGCAGGCCCAACTTGCGGGACTGCGCGCAGTTAAAATATACAAAACATCCGTTCAGAAAAGATTAACACACCCACACGAATGTACAACCAATCTACAATTCACCCAAAAGTTCGAACATGTCGTTCAGTTCGTGACATCCACCTTCGGTGAATCCTCCTCCCGTTCGGGGACTTGTTCGCCGTCGTCGCCATCATTGTCGCTACCGCCGCCGCCGCCGCCATCCGAGCCCTCGCCGGTTTCGCTCGAACTCTCGCCGGAGGCCGATCCTTCGGGAGACGCGGTAGTGCCTTTTCGGTTCTCCTCTTCCCTCACCGCGAGAAAGGAAGGAAAAAGTGAGGAAGGTTTAAGAAACCGGAACGCCCGCGACGAACATAAATCACGAAATCGAGCAAAAAGAAATTACCTCGTCAAGCTTTGCCCGCGCAATAGTCTTAACAATATCCGCCCCGCCAACCAGCCAGAATTCCTTTGCGAATTTCAACTTTATAGCCACAATGTCAGGGTTATCTTGAAGTATCGTATCGCTGGTAACGCTTGGGAACTGAGAAAGGTTCGCGCGAAACTTTGCCAAGTCCACACAGTCGTAATCGTGAAGGACCTTCAGAATACTCTCCACAGAAAAAGATACGGCGAAGTTGTGTTGACGGTGAAAATCCGTCAACCTAGCCATGAGTTTACCTTCGGTGTTGGCATGAATTTTATACCTTATCCTTTGGTACTAACCCCCGTGGTATAACAAGTTCACGTGTGCATGTCGTTTTTGGAGTTTAATGTTTATGCGGGGATTTAGTGTTGAATGCAAGACTTTCGGGGTAAGTTCATCAAGCACCTCATGACAAGACTTTGAAGCCCCGAACAAGTCATGCAATGAAGTAAAATTAACTCCAAGAAGCCGGGGACTCGATCCGAGAAGACAACAAACTCCGGGGACCCGACCGTAAAAGTGCGTCGAAGCTTGCAAGACAAGGAGTTGAGTCCAATTCGGAGAGAAACCGACGACATGGACCCATATGCGAAGGGGGAAGCATCCGGAAGCAAGGGAACCGACCTCGGGCAAAGGAGCCCGCGGGCCGGGCCTAAATGGGCCCGTGCCGGCCGGCCCGCAGGGATCGGCCCGTGGCCCATTTAGGGCCCAAATGCGTCGTCCTTTGCCCTAGCCGCTAATCGGGCTATTTATAGTCCCCCGACCGAGAGCCACGCGAACGGAAGTCGTATTCCGCCGCCGAGGAGCAGAGAAGCTTGAGGGACACCAACTTGAAGATGAGGGTCGTGCTAGTTGTCTAGGGTTTCCCCGGCCGACGTGGGAACCTTGCATGGAAGACCACGTCGGAGCTCGGAGCGAGGATCAAGATCGAGGGAGGGCCCCGGTGGTGATCTTGTTCATGTAATCATTCATGGTGAAGTTTGTAAGTGAATCCGATTTCTAGCGATTAAGTGCTTTCTCGATGATTTTGATTTCTTCTTGGTTTTGCTTCTTTTACGATCTAGTCTATAGCTAGATTACATAGGGTGCTCTTGTAGCCGCGGTGGCTAGAGGTGCATACCGACCGGCCAAGTGATTTCAACTTGTTCTATCGAACTCGCCCTAAGCTCCCCGCATGAATAGGGATACGTTGTGACAGAACGGGGGTCTCGAAAGGCGGATGTTTTCGGAGTCGGATGGGAAGGCCACGATTTAAAGATGCTTTTAATGAGATTCGCTTTGCTATCTTCATCTATCTTGTTTGGAGCTACAACATAAGCATGATCTAGATTCTCTAGATTGGTTATCTCTTGCTTTCTCTTGCTACCTCTTTAGTAGATTAGATTAGATTCGTTTTCTTTATGAGTTAGTAGATTAGATGCAACTTACCTTCATTAGATAGCTTTACCTTGCTTTACTAGATTGAATCCTTGCGTTGCACATTGTTCCACGGATTCGATACCTTGGGTTCACCACTCGAGGGAAGAAGGGTCCCTTGACTACGACGGGAGACTTGTACGCTTGCGAGTCACGAACGAACTTTGATACAATTATTAACCGTCAACAAGCCCCTTTTTCTGGCGCCGTTGCCGGGGAACAAGCAATCAAGATCCGATCTAGTATCGCTTATCTTTCAGTTTTTCTTTTGATTTTCTTTTGCATCTCTTATGTTTGATCATCCTAAAAAAAAAAAAGAGTCAATCTAATCTAGTTTTGATTAACCCTAATTTTTTTTCTTTTCTGTTTAGATTTTTGTTTTATCACTAACCCTAACCGGAGATGGTTGGCTACCTCTCCAAGAAACCCAAAACTCTTTTGTGGATGATCCAGGAAAACTTTACAGGCAAAGGTGACGCGCAACACAAGCTAAAGGGGTGGAAACCCTAGATTCAAAAGTTGAAGTCGAAGGACCGTCGAAATCTCCAAGGGAATCACCACCTCCAAGTCAAGACGCCGGAAGGCCGTTCAAGATCAACGAGGATGGAGAAGATGGAGATGGAGGAAGAAGCTCAACACCTAAAGGCTGCCAAGGCAAGGTCCACATGCAAGGAGTGTGAAGTGTTCATCGTGATGAAGATGCTAGACGCAAGTGGGACAACTTGCCGGCGCCCGAAGGGTAACAAAGAAGAATATTCGAGACAACTCCAAGGTCCCAAGATGGCGAAGGCTACTCAAACTCATTCGGGAGAGATGAAGGATCACACTAGAGACCATGAAGATCACGACCGAAGGACCGGAGTTCGAGATGCCGAGCCACAAGGAAGTTGTTGCATCCGTCAAGACCAAAGGACAAAGCCAGCCTGTGAAGACCAAAAAAATTGACTAAGCCAAAGTGGGTACCCAAGATTGCAACGCCCACAAAGAGCGTTGATCCGGAGTAATCAAGTGAAGAAGTCTAGCCATGGACTATAAACGAAGCGCTAGGCGGGAGGCAACCCGTTTCGTCGAGTCAAGAATAAGCTACGGGAGGACAACCCGATTCCAGGTTTTTCAAGTCTTTTTAAATATAATTCAGTTCTGAATTTTACTACGCAAAACCTTAGACTTAGAATGGTTGAATAATATTAGATACATAATTCTTGGTTGAATATTTTGCTTGATCATAACCCCTTTACATGAACCATCCTATGTGTTTGTTTGCTTCTTTTTCGAGAAACCGCAACCAAAAAGAAAAATTTCAGAACCAAACTCAACCCTTCACCCTCATTATGGTGCTGTGGTTGACTTGTTTTTCATGCTAAAAACACTCGAGTAGAGCCACGACTTGTATCTAGATGTTATTTAAATTTCAGCACGTGGTAGGACTCGCGTGAACCTAGAAACTTGATTTTTGGTTGGTTTAAAAATCCATATCCTTGGTTTCTCTAAGATTAGAATTTTTCTAAGCCTCACTTAATTTTATTTCATTCAAAATCTCTCTCATCTAATCAAAATTAGGACCTAAACCTATGCCCCCATGATCAAGCCGGGAAAAGCTTGCTCTCAACTAATGAAGGCAAACTATACCGGTGAGACCGAAATCGACGTAAAAATAAAATATTTTCGACTTGCATTTGTTTTTAATGGTTTAAAAACTTCTCTAAAATTATGTTCGAGCACTTGCATGGCTCTGTAAAATATTTTAAATTTCGAATTAGAGGAGTGCTTAACCTTAAACACACCTTAATAGAGGCAGTCTAGTAATCATGCATGCACCATTGGATTCCCTTTCATCAACTTTCACCAATTCCACACGCAAAGGACAAGCATGGTGGGCAGCAAGCGTCAACTTTTTAGGAATTTCATGGTGGCATGTGAAGCAAGTGGAGCTAGGGAGCATGGATATGACCCAAAACATGAAGCATCAAGTGGAAGGACCAATAGTGGACGAGAGCGTTTGGGCGGTGCAACTCGTGGAGCACGCGGGCGGGGAAAGTTGCGAGAGGTGAAATGATCGTGCCGGAAGAAAGACGAGGCGGGGAGGAGCACCGAGGCCGGCCTCACGTACATAAGGAGCCCCCCCCCTCCCGTTTTTTGCGGGCAAGCTTCCCTCTCCTTCCTTTGTTTGTGTGTTCAAGTTTGTGTGCTCAAAACCTCCGTAGACATAGCCAACCTTCCCAAGCTTGATAGCTCAAAAAAAAAAAATCCACATCCTTAATCCACTCAAAGTCCGGACTCCAAAATAATATTTGTGCACCTTGTTGCCGGGTGAAAACCCCGGATATATATTTGTGAGGGAGAGTGCTGCAATCAAGGAAGAAAACTACAAGTCTTTTCACCGAAGAAGAAGGGATCATCGTCGTCTAAGCCATCATCGACAACCTCTTCGAGGAGGCGCTCGGTTTCCGAGTTTCCTTGGAGTATGGAGGAGGACACGGCACCACCGAGGAGGAACCACACTCTTCTCCTTGGTGGCATGAGGGCCACACAAAACTCGTTTATTAGGTTTACCAAACTTCAATAACATATGGAGGAGCCGCCCGTCCAACCTCGCCACTTGACACGATCATCCGCTCCACCTCCATACGCTCCGCGGTATTCCGAGGGGTATGTCATCATGACGGAGGAGGAGAAGAAGCTCGCTCACCTTAAGTTGAGGCTTGTAGCGAACGTCGACATCGACGACCTAGCTCTCCACATATTGGGTTTCACACGGGACACCGGTGCAATTCTCTAGCGGAGTGTCGGCAAACACCCACAAGAAATTCGCCTAGGAAATTTTCATGACCATGGCGCATAACCTTGATGAGGGAGTGCTGAGTCTCTCATTCCGTTGGAGGGAGCCCACAAGAGGAGAAGAAGGAAGACACCGTCGGAGGGGTAACCTTGATCGGTGATGCTATTTCTAGCACTTTGATGGGGTAATCTCCTTTCATCCATGGGTTGCGATCGATCTTGAGATGTAATCACACTTTGTTGGATTATCTATCTATCATCTTGTGCTGAAAATACTTTAATGCTTAAGGCTAGCAACCATGCCATAAAGGGAGTAGAGCTCCAATGCTTCCTTGGATCCATTCAACACAATCCCCGATAGATTAGATTGGTTTTCATGTTCGAATCGATTGCATGTCTAGTATCGTAGACCCATGGGCGAGTGTCCCCTATTTTCAAAAGGGAGCTCCGAAACAAGTATGTGCATGAAGGCACATGGGAAAGTTTTTGGAGTATGACCACGGGAAGAGACCATCAACGAAGAAATACTATCCGGAACCCCATCATCCATGTGTGTCACTTTTGTGCAAGTGGATTTTTGGGGAGAATAAGAGAGACATAGATAACCAACACGGAGTTGAATTGGATTTACTCGCAGCCAATCAACCCTACTCACCTATGATCAACCGGTGGTGTTGTGGCAACATCGGATTCGGGAGATCGGGTTGTTACCTCTCCATGTTGACTATCTCTTTAAAACCGGGTATTACAAGGAACCCAAATCATCTCCTACCCGGGACTTCCCTAAGAATATATGAAGAAAGGAAAATATAAGAGTGAAGATGAGAGAGGAGGCTTCCGAGTGGCCTAGGTGAATTTGCCCCTTCCGGATTGAAGATTAAGATTTTTCTTGAGGGGAAGAAGATCGGTTAGAGGAAGGACTTCTTGTGCCGGCGAAGAAAAAAACAATAAAAGAAAAGAATTATAGGAGAAGGATCTTCTATGGCCCAAGAAGGAGGCGCACAACAAAATTATGTTCCACCATTGGGAGGAACCCCGGCGCCATCGAATTACTACGGTAGTGTACCAATGCAAGCATGGGGGAGTGGTGCAGCCATACCCCCACCAATTTTGCGGTGCCCAACGTAGCCTTTGCGGAGCCATTTGCACACCTTCCTCAACCACAACAAAATGTGGCCACCATTGGAGGATACGCTGCAAGGAACATGCAATTTATTGCAGCCATCCAAACCAATGCAAACCAAATGGGTGAAGGAAATGCAAACGTCGCTTATGTGCTTGGACACCTTCACCCAGCACCGTCGGACAATTCATAGGAGGAGTGGTGCATTCCTATTGCAAGTAAGGGTACAACAACCAAGACTTTCAATATCAACCACCGGCGGAAGATTAGAGAGAGGAGGAGCTTTAGTTATCTTTCCTTTACCCCCTTTTCTTTAATTTTCAGCACGTTTGCGCCTATGTTTGCGTAGTGTTTTCAGTTTTGCTTTAATTTTCAGTTTTTAGTTTAATTTTCAGCATGTATCTTAGTTTTTATTTTCATCATGAATAATGTCACCACCAAGTTTTTACCTTTGGTAAAGTTACAAAGTTTGTGCCATGATGATATATGATTATAATTGCCGCTTTGTTTATCTTTGTAATTGATTTATGCATGTTTAACCTAGTGCTCTCTTAAAAATACAGATCTGAATTTATTTAAATACTAGCTTAATTTTCAGCGGAGGTTATGATTAAAATAAAGACCCATAGTGTTTTATGTGCTCTCAAGTTATGAATAGATTGAAGATGTCTTTTATGCTCAAAAATATTGCTAACCTTGTCACAAATATCACTTGTGTGTTGCTCAACCTATCCAAAGCCTTATATATATTTGAGTGCATGAACCTTAGTGTACAAGATTTATTTTTGAGTGAGTTATTGCAGGCCATGATTTCTCTGGCCCGAGACTAAGAAGCTGGTCATTTCGTTTTTGCGCATCTATCTTTTTGCTAGCCTCTTATCCGTGCATTGTGTATCCCCGCATCGGTGATCTCACAAACTTCGCCGGATATCCACCCTTAAACCAAATATCATCTTTTTGTGATTACCTCCTTGACCACAACCTATCGTTGAGAATGGATCATCAATTCAAGGAAGATCGCAAGACGGTGCCAACGTTGAAGATTTCAAGTATCTCTCCAAGGAAAAATATCCCGGTACCTACCTTATTTTTCGCCTCTTTGCTCGAGGACGAGCAACGTCTAAGCATGGGGGAGGAGGTAGGTACGGTGCAGTTTTAGAGTTCAAAAAAGGGAGTATTTTTAAAAAATATATATATAATGATGAAAGAAAAAAATTCGGCGATGTACGTGACTTCCAAGGTGAAGAAAGAACGGCGATGTACGTGACTTCCAAGGTGAAGAAAGAAAAAAAACATATATATATATAAGAAAGAAAGAAAGAAAGAAAGAAAGAAAAAAATGAGAAATATGAGAAAGAGAAAAAAAAAATATATTTGTGCGTAAAGTGAACTCCCCGGTTCTCTAAGAGTGCATTCAAGGCTTCAAGTTAAAAAGATCCATTCTCATTTTCCAACCATGTGCAATCCGATAACGAGGACTTCCTTTGTGCCTCGGGATCACTCTTTGCCATTTGCACATGTCCACTCATCTAAAAGCGTGTGTATTTTTCTCTTTCCCCTCCTTGACTTAACATTATTTTCCAATGACCTTTTTGACGAGTCTCGGTAAGACCATGAGAAGCTTGTCTTGTTTTGACAACACCTCATTTATAAATTCTTGTTAGGACTAAACTTTCCCAAAAGCTCCATATAAAGCCTACCACATATATATGAGAGGGAAAGGAGTAGAATATATAGGCTTGAGAGACAAGTGAGATGAGAGTTTATGAGCAATACATGAGATGATTTAAATTTGTGAATTTGGTTTAGCTTTTCTTATCTCGTTCTTCATTTCAAAAATTCTGAGATCTATTTAAAACTTTGTGAGCATGTTAATACTTGTGGGATAAGCTTAATAAGAATCTACCCTCCGTAGAGATGAAGGCTAGCACATTATGGAACTTTAATGAATTAATATTTTGAGAGCATTATGTTTTCTCATGTATGGTCAAATGCAAAGTTTAAACATTGTTTAGCAATGATGATATCCATCGAAGGCTTACTCGAGGACGAGCAAGGTTTAAGCATGGGGGAGATGTTGACGGTGAAAATCCGTCAACCTAGCCATGAGTTTACCTTCGGTGTTGGCATGAATTTTATACCTTATCCTTTGGTACTAACCCCCGTGGTATAACAAGTTCACGTGTGCATGTCGTTTTTGGAGTTTAATGTTTATGCGGGGATTTAGTGTTGAATGCAAGACTTTCGGGGTAAGTTCATCAAGCACCTCATGACAAGACTTTGAAGCCCCGAACAAGTCATGCAATGAAGTAAAATTAACTCCAAGAAGCCGGGGACTCGATCCGAGAAGACAACAAACTCCGGGGACCCGACCGAGAAAAGTCTTGAAGCTTGCAAGACAAGGAGTTGAGTCCAATTCGGAGAGAAACCGACGACATGGACCCATATGCGAAGGGGGAAGCATCCGGGAAGCAAGGGAACCGACCTCGGGCAAAGGAGCCCGCGGGCCGGGCCTAAATGGGCCCGGTGCCGCCGGCCCGCAGAGGATCGGCCCGTGCCCATTTAGGGCCCAAATGCGTCGTCCTTTGCCCTAGCCGCTAATCGGGCTATTTATAGTCCCCCGACCGAGAGCCACGCGAACGGAAGTCGTATTCCGCCGCCGAGGAGCGAGAGAAGCTTGAGGGACACCAACTTGAAGATGAGGGTCGTGCTAGTTGTCTAGGGTTTCCCCGGCCGACGTGGGAACCTTGCATGGAAGACCACGTCGGAGCTCGGAGCGAGGATCAAGATCGAGGGAGGGCCCCGGTGGTGATCTTGTTCATGTAATCATTCATGGTGAAGTTTGTAAGTGAATCCGATTTCTAGCGATTAAGTGCTTTCTCGATGATTTTGATTTCTTCTTGGTTTTGCTTCTTTTACGATCTAGTCTATAGCTAGATTACATAGGGTGCTCTTGTAGCCGCGGTGGCTAGAGGTGCATACCGGACCGGCCAAGTGATTTCAACTTGTTCTATCGAACTCGCCCTAAGCTCCCCGCATGAATAGGGATACGTTGTGACGAACGGGGGTCTCGAAAGGCGGATGTTTTCGGAGTCGGATGGGAAGGCCACGATTTAAAGATGCTTTTAATGAGATTCGCTTTGCTATCTTCATCTATCTTGTTTGGAGCTACAACATAAGCATGATCTAGATTCTCTAGATTGGTTATCTCTTGCTTTCTCTTGCTACCTCTTTAGTAGATTAGATTAGATTCGTTTTCTTTATGAGTTAGTAGATTAGATGCAACTTACCTTCATTAGATAGCTTTACCTTGCTTTACTAGATTGAATCCTTGCGTTGCACATTGTTCCACGGATTCGATACCTTGGGTTCACCACTCGAGGGAAGAAGGGTCCCTTGACTACGACGGGAGACTTGTACGCTTGCGAGTCACGAACGAACTTTGATACAATTATTAACCGTCAACAAGTTGCGGCACCGCAGATCACTTCGGGAAGAGCCTTGAATTCATCCTCTAGCCAATCCATGAAATCCGGGATATCAATGTCATCTGGGAGAGGGGCTGGACGAACACCGTACTCATTCAGGGACTTCTGGTACTCAGCATAAAGCAATTTCAGCTTCCCCAAAATTTCCGAAGTGTTTTTCCTCGAAGCTTCACCTTGCTCTACCAGCGCCTTCTCAAGATCCACGATCTTCCGATCCTTTGAGCTCAGTGACTTAGCGAGGCTGGCATTGTTGATGCGAAGATCTTCAGCGATTTTCGCGTCTCGCTCCTCGCTTTTGCCGAAGTTTTTCGATTACGCTCAAATCATCTTCATGAGATTTCCGAATTTTCTCGAGATCCTTTTTCGATTCCTCGAGCGCAGCTTCGGCCACTTTCTTTTCATCCTGACTTCTTTTCAGAGCCTCTGCCAGCTCAGACACCTTCCTCTCGAGTTCCAGATTCGTGGATTGCGCGAGGGTGAAGTTGCGCTCCAGCTCTTTCGACTTCTGAGAAAGTTCTTCATTAATCTTCACCGGTTCGAAAGCCGGTCTACGGCAACCTTCCCGAGCATCGAGTACTTGAGGGCATAGTCTTCATGAAATCGTGCAAGCTTTGAAGGTGAATACGAGTGTAACGGATTCTTGAATTCTCGCGAAGATCAAGAGAAAGTCTCGTACTAAGACTCAATAACCGGGAAACGTATGAAAAGATAGTAAGGAAGGACGAACCTTCTTTAGAGAACCGCCGCATGGTAACTTGTTTGCTCGAACCCGAAGAAGTTTTCCCTCGAGGCGAAGGAGCGGTTTCGGAGACAGAGAGAGGGGCCTTCTCTCGGAGCCTTGAGCGGCCTCTTCGGGTCGTTCGGGCGCTTCCTCCCCCGTTTCATCAACAATGGCGGACGATTTCCATAGAGTTAAAAACTTGGACGCCTTGCCCCCGACGCCACTTGTCTCGAAACCAACACGCAATAGTTTGCCGCGATGAGACGTACCAAAGCTTTTGTTAAAAGCGGCCAAGGAAGGAGAGGGTGTCGGTGTTTTGGACCGGCAACCTACTACGGGGAGTACCCGAAGTAGATGAATGTGACTCGCCGAGATCGGTAACTCGAAGGAAGAGACACGTGGCACACAATTTAGACAAAGTTCGGGCCGCGAGGTGCGTAATACCCTACGTCCCGTTGTTGACGCAAAATACGCACTCGGCGCCAATCACACAAAGCAAGCCGAAAAGCTTAGCTTCGCACGCGCGAGAGAGAAAGTGACGTGCCGGTCAATTTTTCCCGAAAATTAACAAAAGGGAAAACGAGTTAAATACCAAAACTTGGAACCCACGGGTGGTACCAGTGCGGTTCCATATTTACGGCTAAGAAGCCAAGCAAGACGACATGTAGCTATGCGAAGCTACCCGTCAAAGAACCACGACGATTCGGGTAAACGCAAAGGAAAAAAGAACATTGCCGAATGGATGACGTAAGCATGACAACGATCGATCTTTGAATAAACATGGATGCATGTGCAAAGCCATGACCGATCCTCAATGAAGATTAACATTAAATAAAGCAAAGCACGAACATGATCATGTATTAAAATAAGCATGCATAGATCCAAAGCATTAGTCTACCGCATGTCTAATCACTTTAAGATCCGTCGGGCACGACATCAAGCAAATCTATCCACCGCATGATACAACTTGCATGAAAGAACGCACCACTTTCCATAAATAGATCTATCCACCGCATGATACAACCCAAATATGGAAAGCTAGAAGCACACGTCTTTTAAAACATAAATAACGCACGTGATCTACTCGTGAAGATATAACCGAACGCGGCTGAACAACCGATTCGGGGTCCATGAAGAAGGAACAAACATTACCACGTGAATAAATCTATCAGGCTGAATTGGAAATCTAATCCACCGGATGACTAGCTCCAAAGCAACCCAAAAACCTGCATCTACCGCATGATACCCGGCTCTTTCAAGATTTATACTAACAAAGCAAGCTTGAACCCGCAACACGTAACAACCTAGATCGGTTCGGTTTCGGCTATCGGAGAGCACGAGATCCACGCGTCAAAATACGAAACACGCTCGTGCACGGATCTTAAAAGGAAAAAGAGCCGATCCAAACCCACCTAGATTGGGCAAAAGTGTGTTACATGAATCAAAACATAAAGCAAAACTCATGATAACACAGGGTAACTTAATGAATCTATTGGATCTTGCCAAAATCCAATAGAGCCGATAACTAGCTTCGAGCCAGACCTTAGCCCACCGCATGGCTCATGATCTAACAAGAAACCCTCTTGAACCAAGCTTGAATCTACCGCATGACACGAAGCATGGTAACAAGACTACTTGCATCGATCTAAATCCACCGCATGATACTAGACATGATACAAGGTTGCCGGTACTCACGGAGGTCGACGGATCGATTGGCCCTCTCGAAGAACTCGACGACACGACAAGGGACTCTAGGGTTTGGCGTAAGGCCGGTGTGTATTGAGGAATGAACGTCTGTTTTTACATACATCCGGGGGTCGTATTTATACCCCGCCGATTACAACCGCGAATGGATACATTGCCTAACTAAGCTTGATCGCTCGTCCATCCATTCGCTCCCTCTCGATCGAGCCACGTCACCGTCCAATCCCGCAAAATCAGCTCTCTTGTTCCTTTGCCGAACCGGGAGCGGATAGCCGACCGCGGATCCTTCGCCGAAAATCTCCGAAGATGCCTTTCCTTCCACCGGACGGACTCTTTTCCGAATTGGACCCACATGTCATACTCCTTGCCAAATTTTGGTGTTAACACATGCCCCTTCAATTGTGGGATAAAAGTAATTTTGTTCCACAATTGACTCCACCACGAATCCTTGAGCCAAACCTGTCAACACCTGTTCTTCGCAATCCGCCGGATTCTTTGTTCAGATCCAACCCTAGATCCCCTTTGTTCCGAGCTCGAATCTCCAATGGCAACTCGGCACCAAGTCTGCTCGGGTAATTTCACCCCTTCAAACCTTTGTTCGGCATTAGGTTTTCAATTTTACCTAAGATTTTCTTCTTCCGCTCTCTTCCAGGAACCATCTACCGCCCTTCGATTCCTATTGAGGCCAATTCGCAATCTTATTATCTCGGTCCCCGAAGGGAATCCCGACCCTCGAGATTTCATTGCCGCCGAATCTCGGAGAATTCCTTTCAAGGTAGCTTTATCTCCACCTCCTCGGTGGCAAGATGCGTTCAAGAACCGGCCTTTGCCCCCAATCGCGGTCCGGAAGACTTGGTACCGTAGGATTCTTGCGGATAAGAGTGGACCGACCAATCTGGATACCCTCCGCATCGCTCAATGTTTGGAGTTGTCCGTAGCCGAGATGCCCAAGAATGAAGATCTTCGATAGCCGCGTGCCACTTCGGTCCAATGGCGTCAATGCCTTCCCTGTTTGGGCATGGCCCAATGTCTCCAACTTTGGCCGATGTGTATATGATCACCGGCCTTGACATCACCGGTCCTGTTCGGCCTTGGAATTTCAAGAACTCCTCACGCCAAACGGGGGTAAAGCCGGGGAATGGCTACAAGAATTATATTTTGAAACATATGAGAGATAATCCCCTTGGCGAAGTTGAATACGAGCCTTCTTGAACATGTGGTTATGCAGGTTTGTCTTCTGTGGCAAGGCCAATGAACCCACTCTGAATCATATCGCAATGGCGATCCATCTGGCCAGCGGCAACCGCCTTCCTCTGGGAAAATTCCTCTTGGGCAGTGTATACCATATGCTTCATCAGACAGTTACCCAAATGTATACTAGCCAGAGGATAACGTGCGTCAATGGCCCTTGGTGGTTTGTTCAGATTTGGCTGCAGCTTCACATGCACCAGATCGTAGGCGTCGACTTGAGCTCTAGGTTCTTCCCCTGGTCCAATCCCCCTGAAGGAGAGCTTCAAGTCACCAGAGGGTGCCAAAGCTATGGAGAAGCAGCTTCAACTGTTATCGTTCAGCAGGACATCATCCAACTCTTCGAGTTGTTCTTCAAAGGCTTTCCCAATCCTCTTTGGCTTCCCTATATAGGCTATGACACTCTGACCTTTCCTGTCGAGTTCTCCTTTGAGCCCAGCCATCAAGATGGGAGATTCCTGGAAATCTTTAATATCATAATCCGCCCATGTATATTACCGGCCGAGTTCAATGGAGGGAGGCGGAATGCCGCACTTATGAGTACTACCAGCCTAACATAATGGCCAGGCAACTTGGATGTGGCCAGCTGCCCCCAAGATTGTTTCTGCATGAATTCCTCAAGCCCAGGGAGGAAATCAAAGAGTCGATGCAGTGCAGCAGAGTTTTCAACTATGTGTGCAGTCCCACTGTCTACACATGTCCTTTTGTGCCTGCGATCATAGCTCACCCTACCTTCAACTCATGGTGGCAAGAATTCCACGACCACATCTTCAGTGAACCCGTTCATGTGTTCTGTGCAGAACTGGTGCCTGATTTTCTGCCGAATTCAGAGGTAACACACCGAGCCCCTTGATCGGATTTTTCCTTCTTTTATTCATGGTCCCGACCTTCATCTTCTCCCACGAACACGCTTCCCGCCCCCGAGCCGGGGTAATAACTTATAATGCCGAAGGCCCGATTTCAAGCATTGGGGTTTAAATCTACAACCTCGCGCCAACCGATGGACAGGTATGCTACCACCGATCCCGGCCTCTCTAGCCTTGCCGTTGATAGGAGGCAAGGTCTACATCCGATCCCTCCTCCGAGCGCTAAAAGGAGGAGAACCGTCAAGAAAGTACTTGGTTGAGGTAAACTCCTTTACCTTCTTGATTACCGGGGACACTCGTTTTTGATATATCATTGTGTATTTCGGACCGAGCCCAACCTTCTTCAGTAACCAATACCCGCCGATGCTCCATCCACTTTGGTATGACTTTTTGCCGTTCTTTCTCAAGGATGAGCACCGGCACTTATCCCTTCATTTGGACATTTGCGAAGAAACCGTTGGAGAACCACTTGTAGATGTTCCGGTGGTTCAACAAGCGAGCCCTTCCGGGGTTGCATTGCCCATCCCCGTAGAGGTTTCATCTTCATCACCTTCTGCAGAATCAGCACGCTCTCCAGAGATGAATCCCTCAACTCAACTGGAGCCGCCAAGTTCTCCCAGGATGCCATCGCCTATCAGCCAAGCAGCAATGGCCAGCCCAACAGAGGAAAATCCGATTCTTCCCCAGCCAGAAACTCACGAGTCGCTGATTGCTGCACCAGCATCTCCCGACTTGGACGTTTCGGCTCTACTCGGGACGCCTCCTCCGTCTGCGATTGCTCCCGCTCAAGATACCATTCATGAGGTACTTGGTTCCGCTCTTAATCTTGATACCTTGATGCTAGCATTCTCACCTCGGCAGTGTTGTTTTCAGGATCACGCCCCGTCATCATCGAGCCTGCCATCAGAGGGCCCGTCAGCTGCCGATGTGATGAAAGAAGTAAACCAGCCGTTGCCCGACGAGGTATTGCTCAAGCTCAAAGAAATCGCGGCCTGGCTAGAGAAGAACGTCCAGGATCAGCTCAATGATCTCTGTCATTTTGAAGAGATGTTTGAGCCCATTAGTCGCAAACTTCCCGATGACATCAGAGCTTTTCTGTCGTCCATCTACGACTTAGAGCCCTTCTATGTTCCCTTGAGGCGTACTTGGAGGAAATTGCGCTCCCGTTCGGCCATTGAAAAGGAAAAAAGCGATGCCGAACAGGCCATGAACGGGATACAATCCCAAGCAAAAAGCCATAAGGATGCCTTGGCTGACCTGCAAGCCTCTTACGATCTGAAAGTCGCCAAAAAGGCTGCTCTAGAGGCGGAATTGAAAAGCCCGTTGTCGGCGGAAATGGAGATTGACCGAAGAAAATAGCCGATCTCCCCGGATTGATAGCAAAGACCGAAGCGGAGGCGGAATCGGTCGTTACCGCAGTAAAGCGAGTGCGATGCGAGCTTACGACTTATCCGATGCCCAAAAGGACTATCGGGAGATCTTGGATAACTCCCACTTGATAGTATCCAATGTTCGTCACGCACTTGCAAAACTCCTTAACGCTTGAATGTTCTTATTGATGTATACCCGGACCGGTCGTTCTTGTAATATTTCCTTTGCAATTTGTTTCCTTTCCTTGGCGTGCTTTGAGATGTGATGCCGAACGACCCATTCGGTAGTGAAACGCTAATCGCCGAACGACACCTTGAATTCCTTTAGCCGAAACCATCGACCCACGCGTGTTTCGGCTTAGAACTCCAAACGACCCGCCGGCGGGTTGGTCAAGGAAATCTCTCCGCCTTCCGATTTTATTGGGACGTGCGCCACGATCCACATCCACGATTCGAAGCCACAATTACCTTGCCGGGCCTATAAATGTTGCCATAGGTGCCCCTAGCTCTCCACCGGGCCTTCTAGCTCTCGAATCTTTGCCAATCTCTCGGCCCTCTTGCAAACAAGGCACATCCCCAAACCGCAATGGTGCGCCGTCTCAACCGCCGCCGCGCCTCCGACGAGGCCGAGGGAAGCGGCGCCAATGCGCGCGGCGGTGATGATCATCAATTTCTCCTTGTCGATCTTCCTTTTGATCTTCCTTTGCCTTGACAATCATCTCCCTTTTTTCGGCTTGATTCGGTGGAATCCGCCCCGCGCGCCGGCCAATCGGCCCCTTCCCCGATGACTCTTCGGAGTCCGATGGCCACTCCCCGGTGCCGTACGGGGAAGCGAGACGCTATTCGCTTCAAGGAGGAGCTAGAAGCGTCTCGTCTTGAGCCGGGAGGCCGTCTCCAAAAAAGCGGGCGTGGCCGAACTAGAGTGGGAGGACCAGCGGAAACAACTGCTGGACGCCATCGATGGTATGGTTCTGATTCTTGATTTAGTCCAGCCTTTGATGCTAATCCCTTCTTGTTTGCCCTTCGCAGCTCGTGATGCTGAGCTCAACCAGCTAAAAGCGCTGGTGGAGCAGCTGGCGGAGAAGGTGAACGCTCACGGCGACACGCCGGCGGAGCGCCCCCGGCCGCGGTGGAGCGCCGCATTGACGAGGTGGCCGTCCATGGTGTTCGTCCGGGCACCACCTTGGGCCCGGCTGCGATGGCGACGCATACGGACGTCGACTATTCCACCGGGCCGCGTGGCTTCCGGGCGGCGCGCCGGGAGGATATCGACGAGATCGAGCTCATCCCGGAGCGCCTCGACGGCCACGGCGACGCCATTGCCGAAATTACCCATCCCCGGTCCGTGCCGAACGGACTTTTTGATTAGATTGTACTAGGGATGTGTAAATGTCGGCAATATATGATGAACTTTTGGAATCCGCATTTGTTCCGTGATATTTCCCTTCGCATTTACATCCGTGAATTTGTCCTCTTTGAATGCATCCGGGAACCGTCTTTAGCCGAACGCTCGCAAACAACGCCCCTTGGCGCAAGATCCACAAAGGATCCCAATTCGGCAATCCGTAAATACCGTTCAAAGAAAACCCTTCGCACTCGGTGGAAAACCCCGCCGCTTGGTATTCCAACGGTGTGTACCGGCCGCATCATCACTCCCAACGCGCCTCCTTGGTCAATAAAATAGCCCGTGGGGTGCTCGCAATTCCACTCACACACTCCTCCATCACTTCTCGTCTCTTCTTCTGTCGCTAGAAGAAAAAACCCCAACGCCATGGACAAGGGTAAACAACCTCGGGGGAGCGGCTCGTCAAGGAAGCGTACGATTCGGAAGTGAGTTCTTTCTTGATCTCGCTCCTTGTCCTTCTCGCTTGATCTTGCGCTTCATGTTTTCCTCTCGCCTCTTTCAGCCTTGATTTGCTTCCTCGAAGAAATCATCGGAACCGAAGATGTTCCCGAGTACATCTCCTCCGATTCTTCTCCCGAGGCGGAGGATGCCACGCCCGAGCAAAGGGTCATCCATCGAGCTGCGCCGCCGTGTCCGGCACCCGGAGCGTGACCTCGGGGACACGTCCGTCCGCCGTCAAGCCGAACGCGAGCGTCGTATGGCGCCGGGAAGCGCTAGTAGGGGGTAAACGCTCCTGTCCCCCTTCATGTCTGCATCTGGATTTCTTGCCCCTAACCTTGATTCTTTTGCCCCCGGATGTTTCGACGGGTACGAGAACTCTGAAGGCGGCCTGGGATAGCTTGGTAGAGGCCGCCAATCGTGGTCATCCTCGTGCGTTCCAAGTCGCCGTCACGGTGGTCCCGGAACAACCGAAGAGGGAGCAGCGCCCGAAGAAGTAAAGAAAAGATTGAATCATACTTTCGCTTCTTTCTCCACGCCTTCTCGCTTCCCTCCCTTAGGGGACTTGACCTTCGGGGCTGCTATGTGTAATCTCGCAAGAAACCGCTTGTAGTGTAGCATTGAGCTAAGGGCAATGCATCGAACCGGCCATTTTCTTTTGTTCATGGATTTTTGTTCTAAAGGCGGCCTCATCCCCGAGCGCCCGCCGTTTCGTGTCGGATGTGTATAATCATCGATCGATTTCAATGCTAGGATAATACTTCTTCGAGATATCTTCCATTTATTGCGGCGGAAAACTCCTCTCCTAGCAAAGTTTTCAATATGTATGCATTACCAGGAACGCATCCGACCACACGAAAAGGCCCCTCCCGCTAGGGGACCATTTGCCGAATTCACCGTATTTAGTTCCAATCGGCGGTAGCGCTTTCCAAACTAGATCGCCTTCGTGAATTGCCTTACTTTTACTTTCTTGTTATAGTATTTGGCGACCCGCGGCTTGTTTTTCTCGATGTTTTCCGGGCCCCGAGGCGGATCATATGCAAATCTTCTAACTCATCCATCATTAGGCCGCCGTAATCCTTGGAGCTCAAATCGTTTTGCGAGCACTACTCTCCTTGATTCCGATTGCATTTCCCGGGGCAAGATCGCGTGATGCCCGTAAACCAACTCGTAAGGAGAAGTCTTTGTAGCTCCATGGGGGGCCATTCGGTAAGCCCACGGCGCTTCACCGAGTACCGAATGCCATCTCCTCGGCTTCGGTCGATCTTCTTTTGTATAAGCTTGATCATGATCTTGTTAGAAGCCTCTCGCTTGACCATTAGCTTGGGCATAGTATGGAGAAGAATTAAACAGTTTGATTCCCCATGCCTTCGGCAAAATCTCCGAATTCCAATGACACGAATTGTGCCCCTTGGTCGGTGGTAATCGTCCGAGGAATCCCAAATCGATAGATGATGTGTTCCTTGACGAATTCGATCATGTTTTCGATGTCACCTTCTTGAGTGGGATTGCCTCAACCCATTTGGTGAAGTAATCCGTAGCCAAAAGCACGAACTTATGCCCCTTGCTAGATGGTGGATTAATTTGGCCGATCGGGTCTATGCCCCAGCCCCCCGAATGGCCATGGCTTGATGATGGGATTTAATGCCGATGCGGGGACTCTTTGAATATTCCCGAACTTCGGCAATCTTGACACCCCTTGTAATACTCAAAGCAATCCTCTAATATCGTCGGCCAAAAGCATCCAGCTGCCTAATAACCCATTTCATGCGATAGGCCGATTGGTGCGCTCCACATATCCCATCGTGCACCTCGCTCATCATGTTCTTGGCTTCTTCTCGGGACCCGGCATCGTAGCATACTCCGTCTAATGACTTATAGAATAAATTGTCATCCGGAAGAACGAACTTGATTGCCTTGTACCGAGCTTCCTAGAGACTTTTCGGGATGGATCTCTCAAATAGTCAACGATCTCTTTCCTCCAATCATCTTCTCGTGAGTTCCATCCCCGGTGCGCTTACTTCGTAGCAAGTGCTTCTTGATTTTCTTTATAACCGCAGGGCGCTCCGAGCTAGCCTTGTTTGCTTCCTTGTTATGCTCTCTAGGAATGTCTTGTAAGGTTACCGGTGGGAAAGCCCTTCAAGATTTCTCTGCATTCCTCGTAGTAACTCCTCAGCGCCTCGCTTCTGCACTCGTACTGGCCGTTCAATTGCTTGATGACCAACTCCGAATCTCCATAAATTTCGACTGAAACGGCCCCGGCTTCTCTCAAATACTGAAGCCCTCGAAGCGGGCTCGTACTCGGCTGGTTATTTGTGACGGTGGGTTGTATAGGAATGGCGAATTCGAACATCTCACCTCTGGGAGAAATTAGTAGGATCCCTACTCCTCCACCTTTGCCACATGATGACCCGTCAAAGAATAGAGCCCATGGGGTAATTTCAAGCGAGATCAATCGAAGGGTCACGGTGTTCAGTTATAAAATCGGCAATGACCTGACCTTTGATGGCTTTCGCCGATTCGAACTTCAACTCGAACTCTGATAGAGCTAAAATCCATTTGCCAACCCGACCATTCAAAATTGGCATAGATAACATATGTTTTATCACATCAAACTTCGAGTATACAGTGCATTCGGCATTCAACAAGTAGTGCCGAAACTTTGTACACGAGTAGTATACGCAAAGACATAATCTTTCTATAGCCGAATACCTGGTTTCAGGATCAAGTAGTTTTCGGCTAAGATAAGCTACTACCCGTTCCTTCCCTTCGAACTCTTGAATAAGGGCCGATCCAATAGTTTGGGTATCGGCCGCCACGTACAACTTGAAAGGCTTGTTCGGTGAGGAGGAACCAGGCACCGGTGGCTCCTTCATGTATTGCTTGATTTCCTCGAAAGCCTTTTGTTGTTCGTCACCCCATGTGAACTTCGATCCTTCTTTAGCTTCAAGAACGGAGAGAACGGCAACACCTTCCGTGATAAATTTGAGATGAACCTTCTCACAAAGTTGATCTTGCCGAGCGGTGATTGCAACTCCTTGAGGTTGGTTGGAGGAACGACTTCATCAATGGCTTTCATGCTCTTTTTGCCAACTTCAATCCCTCCTTCGTGGACCAAAAACCCCAAGAACTCTCCGGTCGACACCCCAAATGCACACTTGTTTGGATTCATCTTCGAGACCATGCTTCCGGTGCATTCCAGGGTTTTCTTCACATCCTCCCGGATGGGAGTCATGGCTTAAGGACTTGATCACTACGTCGTCAATGTAGATTTCCACGGTCTTGCCGATCAACTCATGAAAAATGTAATTCATGGCCCGCCGATAGGTTGCACCGGCATTTTTCAATCCAAATGTCATGACGATCCACTCAAACGAGCCTATGTGACCAGGACATCTAAAGGCCGTCTTCGAGATATCTTCTATTGCCATAAAGATCCGATTGTACCTGCGTTGCCATCCATGAAGCTAATCACCTTGTGCCCGAGCAAGCGGCGTCAATCGGCAAATCGGCAATAGGCATTGGGTATCCGTCCATGGGAGTAGCTCGTTTAGGTCCCCGAAGTCTATGCAAACTCTCATTTTTCCATTTTTCTTGTACACGGGGACGATGTTGGAAATCCACTCCGCATATCCCGGGGCCGAACGAAGTTTGCGTCAAGTAATCTTTCGATTTCCTTCTTCACATCGGCCAATACTTCATCCTTGTAGATTTTCCGGGGCGGTTGCTTATATGGCTTGAAACCGAGCTTGATTGGCAACCGGTGCTCGACGATGGATCGATCCAATCCGGCATCTCCGAGTAATCCCGTGCGAAGCAATCTTTATATTCTTTGAGAAGCTTGATTAAGTTCCCCCCGAAGGTCGGTTGCAAACCCGCACCGATGAACGTCGGCCTTGGTTTATCACCGTTTCCAATGTCAACTTCCTCCGGCTTATCGGCCGACATGAATCCTCGTCCCGACTTGCCATCGGTGCCATCCACGGGGTTCTCCATTAAAAATTACCGTAAGAGCCGATTTGCTTGAATCGGTACATTGGTCACCGCCGACGGGTTCAACGGGACCTTCTCCCCGCTCCTTCCCCGAGAAGCAATCGATGCCTTGGTATTCCCGAAGGCTGGTTCCATGTTAGCCACGCTCACGGAGTCGTCCGCCCGCACGACCTCAATTTCATCGTCCACCCACCGGATCGGTCGTTGATGCATAGTGGATGGGACGCGAGCGAGCTTGGCGTGGATCCGGTCCCCGCCCAAGCGACGGTCCGTAGGCTCCCTTCCCTTCGATGACGAAGAAGGTGGTGAGCGGCGTCTTGGACCCGATCATCAAGTCCACGTGAGCGCATCCTTTGGTATCCGAGGGGTTCCGGCGAAGTCGTTCGGGATGATGCTTGTTGGTGTCAAATCGCTCGGGGTCATGCCAAGCTTCCCGAAGGTGGTGTACGGCATCACGTTAACCGCCGCGCCACCGTCGACGAACATCTTGGTCAATGGCTTGCCATTGGCGTACCCCCTCAAGTACGGCGGCCTCATGTGGCGATTCTTGGCCGGCTTGTCGAAGATGGCCTCGCTTGGCAAGCACCGACTTGCGCCATCATCTCCTCGGGCTGCTCGTCGTCAAAGGAAGCTTCCTCCCCGCATCACCCGGTTAGCGGGAGCCATGAACTCGTTTGGCGGGGAAGTATACCATGCATGCAGGGGCTTGACGCTTTGATCCTTCCGGCTGGTCCTTGGGGCGCCACTTCTGTCTCGTCTGGACCCCGGCTTGCTTCATCTCGCGGTTCCTCAAGCGTTGGACCCGCCTCTTCTGGCTCTTGCGTAGACCGGGTGGGCACCATTGCCCCTTCTGCCAGACGTAGACCTCCTCGTCCTCCTCGTGGTCAGCCCACCTGAGATCAGCTCGGCGCTTCCTGGGATGATCAATGATTTCAATTTTTTGCCGCCGATCCCCATTCGGGTGGATCCTTCCAAGTCTTTCGTGGACGGATCGGCGATTGGCAGTTTCCTGCCTGTACTCAGCATATCTGTCGCTGCATTCAGGACAGTTCCTTAATGTGGGTAGTTTCAGGCCTTCGTTCCGGCGGTGCCGAAAAGGCGCACCCCCGCGTGGGCGCGCTCGCCTGCGCGCGCGCGTCGTTCCCCGATTCCATCCGCGCGCGCTTCCTCCTCGGCCCCGCGCGTTGCTCCTCCTCGTGACGACGCTCCCGGTAGCGTTCCTTCTCCATCCGGCGCCGCCATTTATTAAGGAGGATGCGCGACGTCACCTTGGGTTTGGGCTTGGACGACTCCCCGATCTCGATGTGGCTCTTGAGAACGCGGGGGGCGTCGCCACGGACTTGCTCTATGGTCACCCGGCGCTTCGGGTCAACCGATCCATCTTGCTTGGACTCCGGCCGAGGTCGGGACCTTGACTTTCCCTTTCTCTTCGGGCCGTTATCGCATTGACGGAAAAGCCGAGCATGTTCGCGGGAAGGGGTGGCCATCCGGCTTCATCTTGTTATCGAATTTGAGGTGCCCTTCCCGGATAGCCTTTTGGATCCTCATCCCGAAGACCCCGCAGCCGTTGATGGAATGGGAGTCCCCTGTCATGAAAGCCGCGAACGTTTCGCTTTGACTCCATCGGCCGAAGCATAGAGTGCCCTTCGGCAGCCTTGATTCGGCCTTCTTTTACCAAGAGCTCAAACAACTTGTCAGCCTTTGTGATGTCGAAGTCATAGGTTCCTTTGGTCTGTCTGACCCAACGCTGATTCATTGTGAGAGGCTCTTTACCCCACATGATTTCTGCCGCAGCTATCTCCAGTTCGTCGTCAGAATCCTCGAACAAATCAGCTTTGTCCAAGAATTGATTGTAGATATCGGCGATGTCGTGCTGCTTGCCAAACTTGGGGTCCTTCTTGAGGCCATATGCCTGATTGCTCATCAAGGATAATTTACGTGACGGTTGGCCCAAGTTTTCAAACTCCATCCCAAAGAGCTTTTCGCGCACGGCCGGGTAACATCCCGGCGACGGCCATATCGGCTAGCTGATCGTCTGGTAAGTTCAATGAGAAGCACATGCCCTTGACTTCTCTGAATCTTCTCAGAAACTCCAGGCGGTGTTTCATTGTGCCTTTGCTTCAGGGTGGCGAGATCGATCAACTTTTTCTCAGAACTGCCGCTGAAGTAGTGAGCGTGGAATTTACGCTCCAAATCTTTCCACCTGGCCACTGACTCAGGCGGCAAGGACGAGAACCACCGAAAGCCGGGACCCGTCGGCGAGGCGGGGAAGTAGCGAACCCTGAACGTCTCTTCGGCCGAACATTCCCCCCGTCGCATGAGATAACGAGCGATATGCTCGACCGTGCTTGTCTCGTCCCCCCCCGAGAGAACTTTGTGAATTCCGTCGGTGGTTTTACCCTTGGCGGCGGGGAGCACGTTATAGTACCACTCCGGGAACGGCGGCTCGTAGGTGGGGCCCCGCATCCTTGGCTTGAGGCCGAACCGATTCCCGCATCAATCCGGCCATCTTGCGAGCTAGGGCATCTTCCTCCCGAGCGCCCGCACCGGCGCGCGTACCCCGGGTGCGGGAAGGCATCGAACGCTCCGTAATTCCCTACTTCATGATAGCCGCCGCCGTATAAATTCCTCCGGAGCCGCTTGGTGGACGGAGCTATTCTTCGACCGGGATCGAGTGGGGCCCCGCATGAGCCGAACGCTAAGTCTCCGTACGTAGGCCGGTACGGATTCGGGCCGTTGCGCGGGCCGACCCGTGCCGCTCCGTGGTGGCGGCGGGGATTGGTTGACTTCCCCGAAGCCCGTAGCGGAGGCCGAACCGGCCGCCCCCCGCCGCCCGTGGAGGAGATTGGAACGCTTGGCTCCCGGAGCTCGAGGAGGGGGCCGCCGCACCGGCCCCGTGGTGGCGGCCGAGAGCTTGATTCACCCCGGCTCCACGGTGCTCTTTCCGCGTACGCCTTTCCGAACGCCCGCCCGCGCCGGGCCGAAGAGGGCCACCATCATCTGTTGGAGCGACCCAAGGAAAGCTTGGTTGTGCTTGGTGAGCACGTCGTCCATTGACTCTTGGAAGATCCGCGCGCATTCTTCCTTTTCTTGTTGGGTCGTTGCGTCGGTTTCTCCCGGCAACGGCACTCTGGCGGGCCATTCTTCAAATATGGTACACCACTTCGATTCTTCTTGAATGACATGAGACACTTCGTTGAAACCGATTCACGGCGTCTACGAGCCGCCGATGCTTCGCTCCGGGAGAAAGCTCCTCAATGCCGACATCCGGGAGGTCCGTGATCTCGGGCATCTCGAACCAATTCGAGCCGTTTGTCCCACTGGGCGTGCCAAAAAGTGTGTTGACGCAAAATATGCACTCAGCGCCAATCACACAGCAAGCCGAAAAGCTTAGCTTCGCACGCGCAGAGAGAAAGTGACGTGCCAGTCAATTTTTCCTGAAAATTAACAAAAGGGAAAACAGTTAAATACCAAAACTTGGAACCTACGGGTGGTACCAAGCGGTTCCATATTTACGGCTAAGAAGCCAAGCAAGACGACATGTAGCTATGCGAAGCTACCCGTCAAAGAA
The DNA here is from genome assembly GCA_947561735.1 of Cenchrus americanus. Taxonomy (NCBI): domain Eukaryota; kingdom Viridiplantae; phylum Streptophyta; class Magnoliopsida; order Poales; family Poaceae; genus Cenchrus; species Cenchrus americanus. The sequence continues at coordinate 12,294,645 of OX387239.1, forward strand.
CCACGACGATTCGGGTAAACGCAAAGGAAAAAAGAACATTGCCGAATGGATGACGTAAGCATGACAACGATCGATCTTTGAATAAACATGGATGCATGTGCAAAGCCATGACCGATCCTCAATGAAGATTAACATTAAATAAAGCAAAGCACGAACATGATCATGTATTAAAATAAGCATGCATAGATCCAAAGCATTAGTCTACCGCATGTCTAATCACTTTAAGATCCGTCGGGCACGACATCAAGCAAATCTATCCACCGCATGATACAACTTGCATGAAAGAACGCACCACTTTCCATAAATAGATCTATCCACCGCATGATACAACCCAAATATGGAAAGCTAGAAGCACACGTCTTTTAAAACATAAATAACGCACGTGATCTACTCGTGAAGATATAACCGAACGCGGCCGAACAACCGATTCGGGGTCCATGAAGAAGGAACAAACATTACCACGTGAATAAATCTATCAAGCTGAATTGGAAATCTAATCCACCTGATGACTAGCTCCAAAGCAACCCAAAAACCTCGCATCTACCGCATGATACCCGCTCTTTCAAGATTTATACTAACAAAGCAAGCTTGAACCCGCAACACGTAACAACCTAGATCGATTCGGTTTCGGCTATCGGAGAGCACGAGATCCACGCGTCAAAATACGAAACACGCTCGTGCACGGATCTTAAAAGGAAAAAGAGCCGATCCAAACCCACCTAGATTGGGCAAAAGTGTGTTACATGAATCAAAACATAAAGCAAAACTCATGATAACACAGGGTAACTTAATGAATCTATTGGATCTTGCCAAAATCCAATAGAGCCGATAACTAGCTTCGAGCCAGACCTTAGCCCACCGCATGGCTCATGATCTAACAAGAAACCCTCTTGAACCAAGCTTGAATCTACCGCATGACACGAAGCATGGTAACAAGACTACTTGCATCGATCTAAATCCACCGCATGATACTAGACATGATACAAGGTTGCCGGTACTCACGGAGGTCGACGGATCGATTGGCCCTCTCGAAGAACTCGACGACACGACAAGGGACTCTAGGGTTTGGCGTAAGGCCGGTGTGTATTGAGGAATGAACGTCCGTTTTTACATACATCCGGGGGTCGTATTTATACCCCGCCGATTACAACCGCGAATGGATACATTGCCTAACTAAGCTTGATCGCCTGTCCATCCATTCGCTCCCTGCGGTGATCGAGCCACGTGCGTCCAATCCCGCAAAATCAGCTCTCTTGTTCCTTTGCGGCCGGAAGCGGATAGCCGACCGCGGATAACCTGTAGAAAATCTCGAAGAAGATGCCTTTCCTTCCACCGGACGGACTCTTTTCGATCCACCGTACTCGACTTCTTCCGAATTGGACCCACATGTCGTACTCCTTACCAAATTTTGGTGTTAACACCCGTATGTTGCGTAGCTCGGATTGATAGGGCACGCACATCTGGATGGTGCAATAGTGCGCCGTGAGTTGAGATTGGATGAGGTGATCCCGAGATCGGTCCCCGCTCGCCTTGTATAGTCCGGGGGAGGTGGTTACAAGTCGGAGTAGGGAAGGAGTACTAGGCGAGTACGTCTAGGAGACCTCTACACAAAGGCGAACGTGTAAAGAGTCCTAACCGAGTACTACTTCCCGTGTTGTCCTTGTGCTCCACGCCTCGTGTGCCGTGTAGCGCAAGCCGGTAGTCCTGTGGGCCCACCGAGTAGTCGGTCCCGGTACCCACCGAGGTAGTGGACCCGTGGAGGTCCATACGACAAGCCCCCGAGTACTTTGTAGTCGAGAAGGATAGCTTCAAGTAGTCTTGAAGGCCTTAACAAGTAGTCCTCAAGCGTCCCCGAGTGCTACAAGTCAAAAGTCCTCAAGAGTAGTCGAAGCATCCCGAGGCCGGAATGTACTCCACCGATGTTTGAGCAATCTTGAAGTCTTCTCGAGTAGTCCCAAGCGTCCTTGAAATCGCCTTCGAAGGTCTTCCAAAATGCCCGCCTTGTCTTGGAAGCCGAGCCGTCAAGAAGATGCGATTTGCGTAACCGCCATCCACGTGGAGTAGCCCCCGAGCCTCGAGCCGCGGGCTGCGGCCGAGGATCTATCCGAAGTCTTGGCGAGAAAATCCCGAAAATCCGGAGAGAAAAAAACCGAAGGACACGTGGCACGGAGCCCCCGAGCCTTGGAGTCGAGTACTTCCTCTCGAATTGAAGGGTCTTCTTGGAGAATGTGTCCCGAGATGCTCTTGAGACTAGCCGCGTCCCGGTAGTCGAGTAGAAGTAGCCGAGCCCCCGAGATGAGGCGCGTCGACTAGTGGAATACGAAGAGTCACGCGCGCCCGCCGAGTCGCCCGCGTGTGGACTAATCCAGACCGCCCGTTACGGAGGCGTTTTGGCTTATAAATACAAGCCGAAACCCTTAGGGTTTTTCACCCAAGTGAGCCGCAACATTCGCCACTTGAATCTTGAAGTAGATCCACTCCGCCGAGCACCGCCGCCGTAGTAGATCCGAGCGCATCGCCACCCGAAAGCTGTAGGGTAGCCCCCGAGCGGATGCGAGTGAAAACTCCCTGTTCTTGGAGGATGAAGCCGTCCCCGTCGAAGACGTCGAAGGCCGGCGGGAAGAAGAGGAGCCATGCAGAGGCTGCCGCGGCCGGCGCCGGAGCAGCGCCGCCCACATCTCCACCGCGCGCTGACCCAAGCCGCGAGTGGAAAAAATCGAAGGTGAAGACCGAAGACTTGCTGACCCCGTTGAACAAACGGGTTCATCGCAGAGAAGGAGATCGATATGTGGAGATCCGCCGCGGAGAGATCCCTATCCGATGGAGAAAGCACAAGACGAGATCCCGATGTTCTCGCGCTTCGTGGAGCGCGGGCTTGCGCTCCCGGCCGAGCGATTTCTTCGAGGGCTTCTCGGTGTACTATGGCATCGAGTACCTCAACTTGAACCCCAACGGAATATTCCACACTTCGTCTTCGTCCATTTCTCGCGAAGCATTCTTGGGGATCAAGCCACACCGGGTTCTCTTCCGGAAATTCTTCCGCGTGAAGCCGCGGCCCGCCGCCTCCAACCCCGCAGTAGTCGGAGGGGCCGGGATCCAGCTGAGGGAAGATGCCGCTAAGCGCACTCGGCGTACAAGCTCGTGGACTCCAACACGGACCGGAAGACGAGGTGGTTCTACACCACGAACCACCATCCCGAGCCGCCGAATCCGAGCGGACGACGGCCCAAGCACCAAGAGTGGTGGAACACGAACCCACCATGCAAGAGGGGATCCAGCCTCCCGGAGTTGCCGGCACGCATCAAGACCCCCGCGGGATGCGAGACCGAGGGCCGAACATGTGGCCTTCGCTTTCATGAAGCGCCGGATCCGGACGCGCCGCCGCGGGATACGATGGGCTTCGAGTACACCGCGACGACGACACGTCGCGGATGCCGGGGGCGAAATTGAGGACAACGACATCATCGAGAGGTTGTCGAGGATCTTCAAGGACATGCCGAGTACACGGCGTGCCCCGTCGAGGAATACTCCGCCGCGCGCCCCGCCCAACGAGGTAAGTAGCCGTACCCCCTCGTCGAGTAGTAGGCACTTGTAGCGAGCAGTTGTTGACGCTTTTGTGTCTTTTGCGCAGATGATGTGAAGCGGTTTGTCTCCGAGCCGCAGCCACCACCGAGCGGAATTGAGATCCCAACGGTGGAGAAGGTGAAGGAGCGCCGAGTAGTCGGAGACGACGACGATCCCGTCATCGTGGAGGATACCTCCGATGACGAAGAAGACGAGGAGACGCCGCAGACCGCTTCCAACCGCGGTCGAGGTTTAGCCGTCCGGCTTGCCTCATGTACCTCTCATCCAAGACCCTCCGCCAGCCTAGAGGCTAGCCCTTGCCGCGCCGCCGAGGAAGCCGCTCAACCCCGCCAAGAAGCGGGTAGCGAAGAAGATGAAGGTCTCGCAGACCACGCCTCCGCAGGTAAGTCATCTTGAGCAAAGTAGTCGAGTACCCGGTGGTCGAGTACGGGGCCGACGAGTAGTCGTCCTTGTGTGCAGGAGAGGCCGCCAGCAGAGCCCGTGGAGGAAGGCGATGAGGGCATGTGGCCCACAGTGGGGGAACCGGCTGGAAGCCGAAGTCCAGCCCCCACTGTCGAAGAACTTCTGGCGCAGCTGGAGCGCCAGCCCCCTGCCCCGGAAGGGAGCAGAGTACCCGCGGCCGCCGCCGTTGAAGAGGTGGAAACCGCAGGGGCGCGAAGCCCCCGCCGCGCGGCCGCCGCCGCCGTGGAGGAGGTGGAAACCGGAGAGGCGGAGGAAGAAACGCCCGCCGAGGGTGGACTGGTTGATATCGCCAGCATCCTCGGTGCTCCGGCCGTGACTATCGTCCGGTCGAACTTGTAAGTACCACGCCTTCATGAGTAGTACTATTGTAGTAGTCGATTTTATCTCGATGATCCTCTCGTGGATACTTGTGCGAGTAAAATCCACGGACTTGAGCCGGGACGGAGAGGAGCCCACGGCGAGAGGCGATAAAAGGCCGCGCCGCCCGTCGAGGAGCCCGCTCCAGAGGCCCAAGCCGCGACCGAGCCCCCGGCCGCCGAAAGCGCCGCCGCCGCAGGCGGTCGTAGTCGAAGGTGAGTACTCCTCCCGAAGCTATAGAGCCCCCAAAAAGAGTAGTCGTAGATGCCGATGCGCGTGTTCCTTGGTGACAAAGCGCCGAAGGAGGTGACATCCCCGCAGGGGTGCCCATGCGTGTGAGTTGACACCGAAGCCCCGCAGGCCGCGGTAGGAGCCCCCGAGCCCATGGGGGAAACCGTCGAGAAGTCCGCCGAGGGGGGAGGCGGCTACCACGCCGCCAGGGGTTGCCCCGGAGGTGGCGATCCGATCTCCCGAGATCCAAGACGCGGAGCCTATCCGCTCGGCGCCAATGACCGAGGCTACGTCGAGTAGCCGTGGCGGGATTGAGCTGCTTGCCGACGATCTCGTCGAGACGGCGGTGTTGGCGCAAGCATCCGGAGGCGATGCGGCGAGCCGAACAAAGGATGAAGGTACATAGCCGTTGCCTCCCGAGTAGTCAATCCTTTCGTTGAGTACTCTGCTTGACTTGAACTTGTCTTGTGCAGACGTCGCGAGCGACCCCGCGAGAAGTCGAATCTACCGCAAGGCTACGGCGACACGGCATCGCGAGCTGAAGCCCTGGAGGAGCAGCTCATGAAGTCGAGGAAGCACGCGGCCGCCATGCAGTCGAAGCTTGACGCCGCCTTCGCCAAGTACCACAACGATGTGATGGACTTGCGGGCGAAGGGCGACGAGCTGGTGCGGAAGAACAAAGGCCTCCGCAACAAGAATAAAGGTATGTCTTTTGACTTGTCGGGTACTTGTTGGGGGGTCATCAAGCTCGACCCCGTTGTTGTGTTCCGGCGTTGCAGAACTCGAAGGCCAGGTGGAGCGACTGAAGGGCTCGGAGATCAGCATGAAGAATCTCTTCTACCGGGAGCAGGAAGCCCGCCAGGTACTTGAACTCGACTACAAGGAGCTGGCCTTCGAGTGCGAGAAGCACATGGAGTTGCGAATTGCACCGATAGAGACCTCGTCAACCTGCTACAAATCTTTGCGAGGTTGAACGAAGATCGCGAGGCGCTCCGGCCCGACCGAAGGACCTTGAAGAGGTCGCCCTCCCGATCGCGAGGCTCCTCGGTGCCGCACCCGGCGGCCCCAAGATCGCTCCGTTGGCGGATCGACTTCGTGAGGCGCCAAGCCGGCCGGCCGCCTACGTGAAGCACATGGCCAAGTCAATCCCGAAGCGAGTGCCGGCCTTCATGAAGTCGTACTTCCCGAAGGCCCCGGTGGAGGTAGTCGCCGGCGGGGTAGCCGCCAACCGGCCGGATGAGCAAGACGCGAGTTGCCGGAGCGAGATGGCTCCCATCGCGGAGTAGGTAGCCGATAAGTTGAACCTCCAAGTAGCCCCGCATAGATAGCTAGTAGCCGTAGTTGTATAGGAAACAGTTGTAATGAACTTTTTCATATATCAATGAAATGTGATGTTCCATCAATGAGTACTCGTAACCGCGATCTCAGAGTGCGGAGCGCCCATCGTGGAGTAAGTGCGAGTAGTAGTACTCGGCTTAGTAGTCCCGTCGTAGGGAGTAGACAGTAAAGAAGTTGATGAACAATCAAACTTTATTACTGAAGAAGTACACCTGGGTGGCCAGGGCCGTAGTTACAAGGGGTCGCCTGGACCCGAAGGCCGCTTATACTGAGTAGTACTGGAGCGGGTAGCCGCTTACAGTGAGTGATCCGTAGGTAGCCGTGTAGGCTGGATCGCAGATCCGTAGGTAGCCGTGCGGGCTGGATCTTGGAGTGTGGTCTCTTGGTAGACCGCTGCTAGAGTCCTTGACGCTCGTCGCAGCCCAGGGTCCGTAGGTAGCCGCACGGGCTGGACCTGGAGGAAGAGTACTCGTCAGACTTGGAGCCAGGACCTGGAGGGTCGGTTGCGGCAAGGGGTGTTGATGTAGCCGTGTAGACTTGAACCCCGGATTAGTCGAGTAGACTAGGCGTAGAATCGACAGAGTTGGTCGACGTTCCACGAGTTGTTGACTTCTTCGCCTTCAAGTGTTTGGAGGCGGTAAGAGCCTGGCCCGGTCACCTTAGCCACGGTGAAGGGGCCTTCCGCGGGGAGCCGAGCTTGTGAAGTCCTTCCGTGTTCGGGATACGGCGGAGGACAAGATCTCCAACGTTGAAGGAGCGTTCCTTGACGTTGCGATCGTGGTAGCGTCGGATACCCTCCGGTACCTTGTCGATTGGACTAGGGCGGCACGGCGAGCTTCTTCGAGGCCGTCGATATCAACTCGTCGTCGTCTTCCGAGACGCCTTCGTCGTAGTGCTCCACCGCTCGGCGAGTTCCATATGACATCGGCAGGGAGGATGGCTTCGGAGCCGTAGACCAGAAGTAGGGGGATTGCCCCGTTGGCTTCGATGGTTGAGTCCGCCGCCCCCGAGTGCGTTGGGTAGTTCCTTGATCCACTTGCCCCCTTTTTGAGTTGGCGGCGTCGTGTAGCCGCTTCTTGAGGGCGTCGAGCACCATCCCATTGGCGCGCTCGACTTGTCCGTTGGCCCGTGGATGGGCGACGGAGACGTATCTGACGTCGATTCCGCTGTTCTCGCAGTACTCCCAGAAATGGTGGTTGTTGAAGTTGGACCCCAAGTCTGTGATGATGCGGTGGGGTAGCCGTAGCGGTGTACAAGTTCGTCCAGAAGTCGAGTACTCGTCGGCTTTGGGGCATGTGACCGGCTTGACTTCGATCCACTTGGTGAACTTGTCGATAGCCACCGGTACCCTGTTGAATCCTCCTCGGCGCGGTTGGCGGTGGCCCAATCATGTCGAGCCCCCGGCGGCAAAGGGCCGGGTTGGCGGTATGGTGACTAGCTTGTAGGCGGGGACGTGTTGCCGCTTGGCGAAGAACCGACATCCTTGGCACCTTCGACGAGTTCTTCGGCGTCGCCCGTGGCCGTGGGGCCGCAGAAGGCTCGCCGGAAGGCCTTGCCGACCGGCGTGCGGGAGGACGCGTGGTTGCCGCGAGACACCCTTGTGGATCTCCTCCAAGATGTCCTTGCCTTCTTCGCGAGGGACGCACTTCATGAGTACTCCCGAGAGGACGCGCCTCGCTTGTAAAGCTTGTCGCCGACGAGGACGTAAGACTTGGCGCGGCGGACGAGTTGTTCGGGCCGCGTTCTTGTCGGAGGGGACCTTCGCTCGCTGAGGTAGTCGATGAAGGGTTGCCTCCAGTCCACGTCGATCATCATGACCTCCTGCCCAGCTGGTGGATGGGCTGGGGCAGTGGTCGGTGGCGCCGGCTCCGGGATGGATGGCGCGTGAAGCTCATGGACGAAGACGCCCGCGGGTACTTGGGCGCGGGTTGATCCGAGCTTCGAGAGGACGTCCGCTGCAACGTTGTTGTCGCGAACGATGTGGTGGAACTCGAGACCATAGAATTTGTTCTCGAGCTTGCGGACTTCTGGGCGTAGGCGTCCATGTTCTCCTTGTTGCGGTCCCGGGACTTGTTGACTTGGTTGATGACCACCGCGGAGTCGCCGTAGACTAGTAGCCGCTTGATGCCAAGTGAAGCCGCGAGGCGGAGCCCGTGTAGGAGAGCTTCGTACTCGGCTTCATTGTTCGAGACCTTCCGGAAGATCCGCAGGACGTACTTTAGTTGTTCGCCCGTTGGCGAGATCGGAGCACTCCGCGCGCCGCGCCCTCGAGGTTGAGTGAGCCGTCGAAGTACATCACCCAATGCTCGGTCGTACGGTGGGAGTAGGTAGCCGATTCTCCCGCCACTCGCCATGAAGTCGACTAGTGCTTGCGACTTGATGGCCGTGCGTGGCTTGAAGTCGATGGTGAGGGCGCCGAGCTCGACGCCCCATTTGGAGATCCTTCCGGTGGCGTCTCCGGGTTCCTCGGGATGTCGCCGAGCGGGTAGTCGGTGACGACGGAGACCGAGTACTCACGGGAAGTAGTGTCGTAGCTTCCGCGAGGTGATGAGTAGAGCGTACGAAGCTTCTCGCACGGGCCGGTAGCGAGCCTTGGACTCGATAGAACCCTCGCCGACGAAGTAGACCGGGCGCCGGACCGGGTAGGCGTGGCCGTCTTCCCCGCCGCTCGACAACGATGGCGATACCGACCACGTGAGTAGTCGCAGCAAGGTAGAGCAAGGGCCGCTCGCCCTTGTAGGGAGCCGTGAGGACCGGCGGCTTCGACAGAAGTCCTTGAGCCGGGCAAGGGCTTGGTCCGCCTCTGCAGTCCACACGAACTTCTCGTGGTGCTTGAGTAGTTTGAAGAAGGGGAGACCCCGTTCTCCTAGCTTCGAGATGAATCGTTCAATGCCGCCATGCACCCCGTCGGCCTTCGGACGTCCTTGATGCTCGTGGGAGCTTTCATGTCGGTGATGGCGGAGATCTTCTCGGCGTTGGCTTCGATGCCGCGGCGGGTCGATGATGAAGCCGAGTAGTTTACTCGAAGGTACGCCGAAGACGCACTTGTTCGGGTTGAGCTTCCGGCGGTACTCGCGTAGTGATGCGAAGGTCTCTTCAAGGTCGTCGATGAGGGCACCGGAGTCCTCGGGTTTTGACAACCACGTCATCCACGTAGGCCTCGACGTTCTTGTTGAGTTGCCGCTTGAAGCGTGCCCGGATGGCCCGTTGATAGGTGGCGCCGGCGTTCTTCAACCCGAAAGACATGGTCGTGTAGCGAAGACGCGCCAAACGGGGTGATGAACGCGGTCTTCTCTCGGTCTTCCTCCTTGATTGCGATCCGGTGGTACCGGAGTAGCGATCGAGGAAGCGAGCGAGTGTCGCGCGCCGCCGTGGAGTCGATGACTTGATCAATCCGCGGCAACCCGAAGGGGTCCTTGGGGGCGGGTGCTTGTTGAGGTCGGTGTAGTCGACGCACATCCTCCACTCGTTCGAGTTCTTCTTGCGGACGAGGACGGGGTTGGCGAGCCACTCGGGATGGAAGACTTCTCCGATGAAGCCGCGGCCGAGTAGCTTGGCGAGCTCCTTCTTGATGGCGTCCCGTCCGTCGGCGGCGAAGCGTCGGAGGTGTTGTCGCTTGGGGGTAGCCTTTGGGTCGACGTTGAGGCGGTGCTCAATCGGCCCCCGGGCACTCCCTGGCTTGTCCGCTCGGCTTCCACGCGAAGATGTCGCGGTTAGCCCGAAGGAAGCCGATGAGCGCGTCTTCCTATTTGGGGTCGAGGCCGGCCCCGATGGTGGTGGTCTTGGTGGGGTCGCCCGTTCCGAGGTCGACCGACTTGACGAGCACCTCCTCGGGTGGCCGAGGCTTGTGTGGCGCCGTCGGACTTCTGCGGGATGTCGAGTTCACTTGTGGCAAGCTTCTTCGACGCGGCGTAGACCTCCATCATTGGGGTGGGTACTTGATTTGTTGAAGCGATCACCACGGCCTGCGTATCGCGGTCGTGAGAGATCTTCAAGTCCCCTTGGAGGGAGAGTACGCCGCCGGACTTGGCATTTTGAGTACCAAGTATGTGTAGTGGGGCACCGCCATGAACTTGGCGATGGCCGGTCCGCCGAGGATGGCATGGTAGGAAGTCTCGATGTCCGCGACCTCGAACTTGATGTACTCGGTGCGGTAGTTGTCGCGAGACGCCCCGAAGGTGGACCCGGCGTACCACCGAGCCTAGTGGGATAGCCGCGTTGCTCCGGGACGATGCCGTAGAAAGGCATGCTGCTCTTGTCGAGCATGGGGGTGACGTCAAGGTTCATCTTCTTCGCAGTCTTGGTGAAGAGGACGTTGAGCCCGCTTCCGCCGTCGATGAGCACCTTGTTGAGCTTAGAGCCCGCCACTCGTTGGTTTCGGGACGAGAGGGAAACGTCCCGGTTCGGAGAAGCGGTCCATTGGTCCGCGCGGGAGAAGGTGATGGGTGTCTCGACCACCCGAGAGGGGTCATAACCGCCGGTTCAATGGACATCACTTCACGGCGAGTAGCCTCTCGCTCCCGCCCGTCGGGTAGTCCGCCGAAGAGGACGTTGACGGTCTTCTCGGGTTCTTGGAAGTCGTCGCCGTCCTTCTTCTTGTTCTTCGATCGTGAGGGTGCGGTGGCTCCGGCGTATCCTTGAGTGCATGCCCGAGCCGGTAGCACTCGCTCGGTAGTGTGGTTGCCGTTTGGATGCCACGGGCACTTCTCCTTCGGCGGGTCTTTGAACCCGCCGGAATTCTTCTTCGAGTTCCCTTTAGGGAGGGCGCCGGATAGCCGCGACGGTATTGTCTGGCTTGCGCTTGCGGTTGGAACCCGAGAAGTTGTTGTTGTTGTTGTTGTTGTTGCGGCCGCCTTGGTTTGGATTGCGCGCCGCCGCCGCCCTGGTTCTGTTTGGACTTGCCGCGGATGGCGTCGTACTTGGCGTTGGCCTTGTCCTCTTCATCCGCCCGTGACGTGATCATGTCCTTGAGGTGGGGAATGGACCTGGGGCGGCGTCGACCGAAGTCCTCGAAGGTTCGGCGATGGTAGAGCCCGTCCTGGAAGAGGTCGATGACCTCCTTGTCGGTGACGTCCACGACGGTAGCGCGCTTGTCGAAAAAAGCGGCGCATGTACTTGCGGAGGGTCTCGCCTTGTTCCTGCTTGATCATGGCAAGGTCCATGCGAGTACCCGAACGGCCCATGGCGCCCACGAAGTTGCTTGTGAATTGCTCCTTCAGCTGGTCCCACTTGTCGATTGAGTGCTTGTCCGGGGCCGACTCGAGCCACGTGAGTGGGGCTTGGTCCGAGCAGAAGGGGAAGTAGAGGCACTTGGTGTCGCCGTTGCCGCCGCCGTTCTCGATGGAGAGAGCGTAGCATCGGAGCCACTGGATGGGATCCTGCTTCACGTCGTACTTGGTGATCCCCAAAGGCTTGAACTTGTCGGGGAGGAGCGAGGTTGCGAAGCCGGGGTGAGAAGGCGGGGAAGCCGTCGCCTTCGGCGGCGGTCGTCGACTTCTTCTCGCCGTAATTCCTCGATTCTCCGGCGAGCATCGTACCCGCCCGAGAGGCGCCGAGGCGTGGGCGTGCGCGTGGCCGCGGCCGCCGCGGCCGCCGCCGCCTCCGGCTTTCTTGTTGGCCCCGTGGTTGGAGGCGCCGCCGTCGGCCGCCGCCGCCGTCGGGGGTCGTTGGCCGCCGCCACCGGCCGGAGCACGGTGGGGGACGACTTCTCGGTTGACGTTGTCTTGCCGTGAGGGTCCGCCGGCGGTGGAGCGTCGACGGTTTGGTTCGGCCGGGATGTCGCCCCGAGTACGGTTAGGGACCGGGGTCAACACCGCGACTAGTAGCTTCGTTGTCGCGAGGCTTAGCCGGGAGAGGTTGGGCGACTCTCTTGTCTACCCGCATGAAGTAGGCTTCTTCGGCCGAGCTTGGCGATGACCTCTCCGGCTCGAATGCCCCGAGCCTCGACGCGCGATCGTTGTGATCGACATGAGGCATTGCTCGGGGGTGGTGTGGACTCGCTCTCAACCGGCCGAGAGCTTCCGCAAGGTTGCGGATGGGAAGGTTGTCTCTGAGCCGCCGGCGTCGTTCGTTGCGCTTCCTGTTACGTTCGCGCCGGCGTCCCCGTTGGCGTCGGTCTCGTCGCGCGTGGGCATCGACGGAGACGGCTCGTCTCGCGGAGATGTCCTCCAAGTACTTGTCCGCGGCCGTGCCCGAGGTTCCCGGGGTGTCGCGGCGGCCATGAAGACTTGACGATCGGGGGTGCCCAAGCTTGGCTCGAAGGTGCCACCTCGGTTGGTGTGTTTGAGTCGGCCCTGGGCTAGTGGTGTTCCCTCCGGAACGGTAGCGAGTCGATGTAGGCGACGTAGCGCGAGTCCTCCTTTGTCGGCTCGGCGGGTTTGCGGTCCGGCCGCAGACGTATCTCCCGGCCGGCGTCGATCTTATAACCGGCCCGCAGGCCGGCCCCGACAAGGGAAGCTCGGAGGAGTCGTCTTCGGACTCGGGCTCCTCGGGGTCCGACCCGAAGTCGAACTCGTAGTCCGGGTTCGAGTAGAACTCGGAGAGAGGGCCGGAGTCCGAGACGCGGCCGGGGACGGCGTCGGAGTCCGAGTTGTACTCGGTTACGGGCTCCTTGCCGGCCGGCGTGGTGTAGAAGCCTCCGTGCGGTCCCGCTGGGAACGCGAGGGCCACGCGCGGAGCGCTGGCGTGGAGAGGGGGCCGCTGTGATGGCTGAGGAGCCGGCTCGCATGCGATGGCCCATGGCGACGTCGGGTTCGAGTTGGAGACGGACTCGAGCTCGAAGTCAGCGTGGAGGTTGGAAAGCGAAATTTCGCCGAACTTGCCGGCGAGCTTGCCCGTGACAACTTCGGGAAGCGTCACAAGGCCTGTCCTCGAGTCGGGTTGCATGATCAAGCGGCGCGGAAGGAGCCCGCGCCATCGCCATGCGGCACCCGTGCACCGAAGACGAAGGTGTCGCCGCGGTTGAAGGCGACGGTTGGCTTGATGTGAACGGAAGCCGTCGAGTTCGCCATGTGATCTCGAGCGAGAGCCCCTACCCGGCGCGCCGGTGTCGGTGTTTTGGACCGGCAACCTACTACGGGGAGTACCCGAAGTAGATGAATGTGACTCGCCGAGATCGGTAACTCGAAGGAAGAGACACGTGGCACACAATTTAGACGAGGTTCGGGCCGCGAGGTGCGTAATACCCTACGTCCCGTATGCCGCGTAGCTCGGATTGATAGGGCACGATTACGGGATGGTGCAATAGTGCGCCGTGAGTTGAGATTGGATGAGGTGATCCCGAGATCGGTCCCCGCCTCGCCTTATATAGTCGGGAGGCGGGGGTTACAAGTCGGAGTAGGGAAGGAGTACTAGGCGAGTACGTCTAGGGAGACCTCTACACGGTGCGGAACGTGTACGAGTCCTAACCGAGTACTACTCCCGTGTTGTCCTTGTGCTCCACGCCTTCGGGTGCCGTGTAGCGCAAGCCGGTAGTCCCGGGGGCCCACCGAGTAGTCGGTCCCGGTACCCACCGAGGTAGTGGACCCGGGGGAGGTCCATACGACAGAGGGCGCCCGGGTCTTCGGGGACGACCTCCCGAACTTCGACCAAAGGAACATTTTCGGCAGAGTGGCCCTCCCTTTGGATAGTGCGCTCAAGGTCCCGAGCGAATTCGGAGGAAACTTCATCAGCGGCAGCGACCTCAACAGCAGGGGTTTTGGCAGCAGCAGGGGACTCGGTGTGAACAACAACTTCAGCAGCAATAACGGACTTATCAGCAACAGCAGGAGATGGCTCTCTTCGAACTTCGGGAACAACATCTGAAAAGGAATCAATATCCACGAATTCATTTTCGGAACCCGGCGGGGCAACCGTCTCGAAAGTTAAATAATGGCCGAGGAAAACACCTTTTAGACTATCCGTCTTCGCGAGGGTGTCGTCGTCGAAGGCGGATGGGACTCGCCGAACTCCGGTGGAAGAAACTTTCTTCACAGGCTTTCTTCAATTTCTTGCGGCTCATCCGGGCAAGCCCCGGCGCCTTGGAGTTCGGCTTTCCGAGGTTTGAGTTTCCGAGGTCTTTCGTTTCCGTTTCGACGACTCAAGTGATCTAGTCCTCGAAGGCTTCACTCCCGAAGAAGTTCCCTCGGTGGCAGGTGACGGGTTTCGCTTCGACGACCTGATTCGGGGAGCGTTGATGGGGGCGGCTGAGCAGCTGGCCACGGCGACGGCGGGAAGTTTCAACTTGGGACCAGGGCCTCGAGAGCTGAAAAATTTATCACCGCTGATCTCCGAAAAGACGCGATTGATCTTCTTCTTGTGTTTCACCAGGGCCTTGTATGCTTTGTACTCGTTCATGGTATATTCGCCTACCATGACGTTGACCCTTTTCTCAACTTCGTCCATGAAGTCCTTGGCGCTCTGGCCCTCGCGAAGTTTAATCCCGAACTTCGGGAAAGGAACCCGCCTGATCCGCCCGCTGACGTTGTAGTATACGATTTCGGCGAGGGGACCAGCCGTTCGAAATAGGCCAGATTCGCGCGGCGACAAATTCTTCGATAATGTCACGGCCGCCGAGTATCGTGCCGGCCGATGAAATGCACTTTCGCAACTTCTCGATTCCTAAGGCCCGCCGGGTTGTATCTTCCTACATTTACCGCCGCGAGGGGCGTGATCGGGCTTGACATCTTCGGCTCATCAACCTTCAAGTAGAACCAATAAGATCTCCAATCGTCGGTGAGGTTGCTCTTGCAGCAGGGAGCGATCTGGATTCGAGTGATCCCCTGTCGGGTGTTCTGGCGTCGCGTGTTGAAGGTGCAACACGCGTGCTGACTATGGTAAAACTGCCCATCGTCGCCCTTGATAACTTCGGGGATGATCACCAACTCGTAGAACCGAGTGAAACCATCAACAATGGGATTGCAGCCAAAGGTCTTCAAGATCCAGATAAACTTCGACACTTCGAGGAAGGACGTCGGGGTAAGTTGGTGGATCTTCACCGAAAATGCATCGAGAATTGTCGGCAAGATTGGATCACAAGGGAACCGCAGCCCACGGATGAAGAAGTCTCGAAAAACCACAATTTCTCCGGCCTTGGGAGTAGGAGTTAGTTCATCAAGTGGGGCACGCCCGGGCCGCCGGGAGAGAAGAATCCGGCCTTCTCGTACTCGCGAATAATGTTGCTTGTGACCTTCGACTCTCCGAAGGCGAGCGAGGGCGGCGGCGGGCCGAGGTCCTCGCATGACGAGATCGTCAACACCGGCGTCCACATCCCCGACGTCTTCGCCGCCGTCGGACCCAACCTCTCCGTCCTCGCGACTTCGGGAACCGCTGGGTGAACCAACATCTTCGGCCGAAGCATCACGATCCGCACTTTCGGCGGTTGGATCGAGTGGGAGACCGGCAACGAGCAGCTCTTCGGCGGTCATGGGCCTAGCTGTACTCTTAACGCGAGCCACCTAACAAACACGAACATCCAAACAGGTGAGAATAATGTTCGAAAATGAAGCTCGCGAAATAAAGATGTCACTACACCTAAATTTAACAAAATAACGAATCAACGAAGCATGGATAAAAATACCTTGGAGGAGCACGAACAAGGCCTGGAGTTCGTAAGCTTTCAAGCAGAAAACCAGAATCCGCGAAGAGAGAGACGCGCGAATAGTGAAAAGCTCGAGAGCAGTAAAAAGATTTTTAACAGCGCCAGCCCGCTATTTATAGGGCCGGGGGGGTAGTTTCGCGAAGTGCGCCTCGATTTAACCGCCTTTGGCTCCCTGGGTGACGCGTGTCCCCTCCGACGTTCCGAGGGTGACGTTTTTTACTAAATTTCCGAAAGGTTCGTGGAATCGGATCATCGGAGTCAACCCGCTTCCTCGAGGGGCTAGTGTTGGGGAATTCAGGAAAACCCGTCACCCTCGATACGTCGAGTTTAACGGAATTCTCAAAGCATGTTTTTCAGGAGCAGGGAATTCGCGATTCTCGGAAGTCTGGGACCTGCGGAGTCTCGAATTCGCGAATGTGCGGAGTTCGGGAATCTTGATTCGGTGAAGAGGCGGAGTCATGAACGTGCGGAAGCCCAGAATCTCAACTGTTGATGGTCCAAACTTCGGAGATTTGCCGATTCGGGAATCTGATGAAGACTCTGTTCGGGACTCAGGCGCAAGGACACGCACGAACCTGCTGGGAAGCAAGAGCCACTTCGGAAATCTATAGAAGACCTAGTTCGAAATTTCGGGCGAAGACATTCACGAATCACGGGAGAAGCAAAGTCAAAGTTGTAGTCCCAAAAAGTCCGGTTTAGAGTGTGAACTAGTGGCGGACTTGTAAATGTGTAAGGGGGGGAAAAGACATTCTTGTGTGTGTTCACATTAGGAATATTCTCCGAGCCCGAGGGTGTTATCGGAATGTAAAAGTCCCTTCGTCTCCCTATAAAAGGGGGCGCGAGGGCACGTGTAAACGGATTCGGACTTTTTTTGGGACTTGTGCTATCGGCGGGAGGGATTTCGGCCTCTTTGCGCCCTAACCGTGCTATTGAACGTGTTAAGAACTTTCACTTGTGTTAGGGTAGTATTCCGAATTTTTCGGGTACCCCCAACACCCGTTCGCATAGCATACTCCGAACTTGGTACAAACTCGTCAATGTACCACTTTAGTTCCTGCATAAAAAATATACTTCCAAAAGCACACGGAATGTGAACTTGTTACATCATAAGGGTTCCTAGTAGCAGATTAGTTCCAAATAAGTGTCAAAACCTTCGTGTAACAAGTGCTCTAAGGGTGTCATAAATGAGTGTCAACATTCAATTGCGGCACTTCGGTGTGGTGGAGCTGAGGTAATTCTCCCCGACTGGCGGTGGTGCTGCAGCTCAAAGGGAGAGCTTCGGGAGGCCACTTGGCCGCTTCTAGAGGCCTGGCCGGCCTTTGTTGTGGGTTGATAGTGGCCAGGCCGCGGATCGTCGTACAGGGGGAGTGGTGGGGCGAAGGGAGGGGGCTAGCTTGGCCAGCTGAGCCAAAAGGAGGAAGGGAATGTGGTGGTGGCCTCGAAGGGTTGAAAAGGTCGTATTTGAGTTTGAGTTTGAGTTCAAATCCAAAATGGGTTTGAGTTTGAAATATAGCTTCGGATGGATTGCTAAGATTTGATGATCATTATACACTTATTAATAAGGGGATTTCAAAGAGTGTAATCAAGTGTCGTACAAATCTACCATATTCCTTATTATTGTATACCGCCTAAAGCAACCCGTGATGAATCTGGTGCGTCGGATCTCCCATCGAAAGGCTTTAGAATGAGCCAGGTCGCTCATTAGCACTGCTTTGGCAACAGTGTGCACAGTAGACCGGTACTGTAGAGATGGAGATTTTGCAATTCAGCCTCCACAAGTTGCTAAGATTTATGCGCCTCCGTCCCTATTCACTGTACAGTAACCTGTTCATGTCCTCCCGAACACATTTCCCCTCTTCTCCCATCAAATTTAATTACGGAAACTTGATTCAAAAACCATCAAAAGTTTAGTACAATGCAAACCGCATCTACTTTGCCAGGATGCACTGAAAATGATTAAATACATTTCAAATTCAAACTCAGCAAAGATAACTACTTCCAACCTTTTATGTTTCTAATTATGTAACCAAATGATAAAGTATAATTTCTCAAAAACACACAGAACACATCAAATTCAAACTACCTCCAGTTTTAATACCATACAGAACAATACCATACAAAAAATTTAGAATCTGTTTGCAAACTACTAAACTAATCCTTATTTCAATATTTAAATCACATTCAACTTACCTCCAAACATATGTTTGACTTTTCTTGCCCGCACAACTATGTGAGAGATCCTTTTAGTGTAGTTTTAATACAAGATTTGTCTGTGAAAACTGAAAACATGCTTTGAATGTTAGGGGAATAGGGATTGTGTTATAGTTATTTTTTAAAAAATGTACATTTTTTAAAAATGTTCTGAAAACTGACATGAGGGCTGCAAGCTCATTGCAATATTTAAATGTGAATTGTTGTACCAGTACTTGTCGCACCAATCAGGTAACAGTTGCTTCAAATTCACAAACAACATGAGAATGCAAATGCAAGATTGTAATGCATGAAAACTTCATATACTTCAAATTTATAACATCAAGAGTAAAGCCTCAAGGAAAACATCATACTTCAATACAAAGCCATTTCAGTTTAAAAAAACTGAAAGACTCAAACTTCAAAATCTCGCATATCTTCAATCTGATTGTACTGTTACGCAGACTGTTTCCCTAGTATCTTCACGTTGCAATTAACAGGGAATAAAATCGTAGCTAATAAGCTCCCCTGAAGACATTCTGCATAAAAGAGGTGATTTTTTTCCTAAAAACAATATCATTACGAGTTCACCAAATGGGCCACATAAGGGCAGCAACTCTCACATAGATCCAATTTCTTGTGGTATTATCTATATATATCTATGCTTGTCAACCAATTCCGCATCATATGAAAACCGTAGCCCAAAAATCAATGCCATCACCTCACGCACATCCAAAAAAATCAGCAGCAGCACATGCCTCATAACTCCCTAGTCTCTACCATGTATCTCCACTCCCTTTCCTTATGCCTTCACTCTGTTTTCGACATCTACTGCCCTCACCATTATTTCTTCTCCATCCCTTCATGTTCTCTGTAGCGGTTGCCAAGCGGGGTGGTGGCCACGTACTTTTTATTTTTTTTATTTGGCAACCATTTTTTTGGACTGTATATATAAAATGCGTTTAAATATCGAAGAGAGGTAGGAATAACAATGCATGATCAGCCAAAGGAGATACTATGGCAGTATGTGATATCATCCAATGGCAGTATGTAATATCATCCCCAAGAACAAACAATTCTGCCATACAAATCTACGCACAATACTTTTGCACGGTAGATTTGGTAGATTTGTTTTGAGAAAAAGTACTGCAAAAGAAGCTGAAATAAGATAAGCCTAACAGAGCCCATTGAAAACATAAAAACAGCTAGCCTGCCTCTGCTACCCAGCAGGCAGGCTGCAACATGTTATTGAACAGAACAACTATATATTTATTTAGCTAGTAAACATGCATGCATGCACGTCGACCTACTTGGTAAATTCAAGGGCGTAAATGTTGCAGAAGATGTAGGTTTTCTGGAATCCAGAAAAGCCAGCCGCCGCGCCGAGCTCGGCGTACTCCTGCTCCGTCCTCTCCTTTCCTCCCTTGAAGTTGACATATATGATGATGTCCATGGTGTACGAGTCTCTGGCCGCCGGAGTCGAGTCCGGGGTCTCTGGCAGGATGCTCTGAATGACGATCACCTTCCCGGTATCCGGGAGAGCTTTGTGGCAATTCTTCAGGATCAGGACGGACTCCTCGTCACTCTGCAGATGGATGATCCACTGCAATATATAATGCATACAGACACATGCATTAGTCAGGTGTAATCGGGTGTTTTTGTGTAGGGATGAAAAGATTTATGAAATTCAGTATCCTATATTCAAACTTACCTTCATCAAAATTGCATCTCCAGAGGGTACGCTTTCAAACATATCTCCAGCTACATGTTCCACGCCTGTGAATTTTGTTTTTTTTAGAAAAAACATAAGCACATCACCATCCCACGCATTCACTACTCTTAGCCAACGTACAATTTCTGGACTTTTATTCTCGGTCAAATAAACTCGTCGCTGAATTTTTATACCTTCAAGAGACGGAGCCTCAGAGACTACATGAGCCAGGTCCATGTTGATGCCCCTGATGTGCTTGTACCTGTCCCTGATCAACGCTAGCGTTTCACCGGTGCCCCCGCCGACGTCGACGAGCACCTTCACGCCGTCGAACACTCTGGCGTGCTCGACCAGCTTCTTGATCACCAGCAGTGACTGCTGGGCCATCGCCCGGTCGAACAGCAGGCTCAGACGCCGGTTCTTCCCAAAGTAGTCGAACGCCGGCGTGCCCCCGTGGGCAAGCTCGAACGGCGTCTGCTTGCCACCACCGGCCACTGCATCCGCTATGTGGTGCCTTCAACGATATATATCACAACTTTTTGTTAGATAAAAGATAAAATGGAACTGTAGATGTTTGTGTGAAGTTCGAACGTATACCAGGACGACAAGTTGTCCTCATCGACGGCGAAAACGGCCATTGGGCCGAGGGACCCTTCACCATTGTTGGTGGTGGTGAGCCACCGGCACGCCGGTGCAGGCGAGTACCGCCACAGGACCGTGCCGTCAGGAGCTTTGTCGGCCGAGCACCTCACGACGTCGAAGGACGCCAGGAACCTGAGGATCCGGCCGATCAGAGAAGCTGACTCGGCCTTGTCCTCCGCCTGGACTAGTTCCCTGGCGAGCTCGTCGGCGGTCAGGCCGTTGCCGTCGGCGGCGGCGGCGGCGCTGAGGGCGTCGATGAGGCCCAGCTTGACCGCCGCCTTCACGGCCATGGTGACGTTGTAGGCGTAGACCAGCGTTTGCGCGTGCAAGCAAGTCGAGTCCTCGTCGACGCCGGCAGCACCATTGGCAAACCCAATTTTGTCCATGGCCAAAACTAGTGTCGTTCTGTTCTAGGTGGTGGTAACGTGCTTCTGCGTATGCGTGCATTTCCGTTGCTACCGATTGTGTGCATATATAGAGAGATCGATCGACGGGCCCTATCAACTGCAACAGAAAATACTTATGATATCTGTAGGTAAAAGGGGTGGTTGCCTATGGGTTTAATTTGCTGGTACATCCACAGTACACGTAGTAGGTATGGTATGCGGGCAGAGCTCGCCATACTCGTAAATCGAATGACCATACCCCTGCATGCCACAGTGCCGACAACGAACAGCACATACGACGGCAAACAAATTAAACTACAGAAGATGGAAACAATATGGTGTTCCTTTCTTATGATACAAACATTAGGTGCGTGATCATGTTGTAGTATCTGTGAAACACGGTCTGATGAGCATCATGCACTACGGGAAACACGACGTTTGCCGTGCGCCAGAATCATTGCTGTGTGCAAAACCCCATGTGCATGGCAAAGACACTCCTTTGCTGTTTCCCATAGTGATGCTTGTTGTCAAAATTGTCCGGTTTTGATTCCTGAAGACAACACTTAATTTTAGATCTCATATATGCATATACACGTGAGAATGGATTTTGCAAAATCTCCAATTGGACGTTTCAACTTCGTTGAACTGCCCCGGCACGCCAGCACCCTCTTGGTTGCTTGCGGTTGACGCCGCCACCTTTGCCAACATGTTCGCAACCAACTAACGTCATGCTCGTCCATGGAGGCACTCGAGCTTGTCAGTGGTGAGAATGCCTGCCTGGGGGACACCGCTGCCGAGAATGTGCTAGGAGAACCAGCGAGGCTGAGGCACCAGAGCAGGCTGAGGTGGAGAAGTGGAGTTGCGCGAGGCCGCACAGGGGAAGATGGGCGCGGCGGCGTTTCTGGCCAGGAGCAGATCAGCAGAGGACCCTCCGCAATCTCGCGGAAATCAAATCGGCGCGGCGGCCGCAACGACGATGCTGTCTGAATAGTCAATGGAATGAATGCATCTCTCGTTTGGATAATAGTATTTCTAGATATTGGACTTTGAGTGAGCGAACTCAATTGGATTGTGCGAGAACTTATGATATTTGGATTTTACACTAGTGGAGTATAGCTACGTCGGTACTTTAAAAAAAGAGACATCAGTACCGGATAGTTCCCACTGTATCAAACGACACCGCCAGGTGACCATCCACTATGTTCGTTCCTATTTTTTTAAGCGTAAGGAATCGGATGCTCGTAGCCTAAGAGGGGGTGAATTAGACTTCTAAAAACCTTAAATTATGGCTTCACTATTTTTACACAAAGATAAACTAGAACATACTATCTAGATGTGCAACTAGGGTTGTTCTAGTGTGAAACTCCCATCCCAAAACAAGGTTTGCAACCTATAGCCAATCCTAGCATGATACTACTCTAGAAAAGTGAAGGCAAGCAAAGATTGTGATAGAGTAATTGTGGAAACGTAAAGGGGATGAGAGGAAGCAAACTCTTGACACGCGATTTATCCCGTGGTATCGGTAGGCACTAAGCCACCCCCGATCCATGTTGTTGAAGCACTCACACAAGAGTATTGCTTCCCGGTCACCAAGTCTCTCCCAAGAGTACCACTTGACTCAACACAAAGGCTATCCACTTAGGCACTTTCCAAGCTCCCTTGATCACCTTGATGCCGCCTCCACTAAGGAGCTTCTCCACTTAGGATGGGGGTCTCCACGTCCCCCGCACAAAGTGTCCTCGCCGCTCCACACCAAGCCGGAGGGTCGATGACGATTGACGATGAGCCACTTAGGCACCAAGGCTTCCGGCGAACCTTGTACACCTTGATTCACTCAAGAATCACCTCACAAGGTTGGCACAACCTCGCACTCACTCGGCTCTAAGCTAAGCCTAGCACTAAGCACATACACTAAGCATATGCAAGTCTATGGATGAGCAATTAAGCACTTGGATGGATTGGATATGATCTTCTAGGTGTCTTGCACTCTCCTGCACTTCCACACAATCCAAGCAACCTCAAATGGACGAGTGGAGGAGGTATAAATAGCCTAAGGCAAGGCAAACTAGCCGTTGGCTAAAAGGCGTTGAAAGTAGTATCGTCGGATGATCCGACGCTATCTTTTTCGGGCGTCGGTTCATCCAGGTGCTACTAGCCGTTGCCTCCACCGCTCATGAACGTTGAAACAACCGCTAAGACGCATTACACCAACGGTGTGTCGGTTCATCCGGTGCCGAAGACCCCGCGGCCAAAACGTCTCTCGTTAGCTTCCACGCGACCGTCGGATCAACCGCCGCCGACCCGTCGGCTCATCCGGTGCTTAAGTTTCGTCTTGGCGCGTCTCTGTCTTGTTCAAACACGACCACCGGATAGACCGATGGTTCCCTCCAATGGACCATCGATTCATCTGACACTGCTGTCTCCGCGGCTTCTTTTCTCCAATTCATCCGACACAACTAGGAAAGGGACCGTCGGTTCATCCGACGGTGTCGAGTTAACTCCAGTTGTTGCGCAGTGTACCAAGTGTTCCGACGCTATGCACCGTTCGGTTCATCCGACGATGTCTTTTTCCTTCTATTTCTTCGCGTCTTCAACTTGGATCTTTGCTTCAACTTAACATACTTAACATACTTAACATGCCATTACTTATAGCATCAAAATATATACTAAGTCCTCCATTTTGCTATAAGTAACCTAACATGTCCATGATATGTTAACTTGCGGTGTGACATGTTAGCTTGGGCATGGTCTCGTTAACATGTGGTAACGTCCATGGGACCTAGGAATGCCTACAAAGACATGCTAGACAATGTGGTTAGTCTCATTGCTTGTGTTAGCATGAATCACCAAAATCAACTCGAACAAATGGCAAATGAAGCCATGTTCTCTACATTAATCGTAGTCTTCTTCTTCTCTTTTTTCTTTATCGGTCTTCTTCTCTAACAAATTTACACATACACAATCACACATCCTCAATCTTGTATTCACAATCACACATTTACATATCTATAATCATATATTGCATCATTGATCTTACAACAAACATCAAGATGGAAAGATTCACGGATCACACGTACACCGAGATTCAAAGATTCGGTGCAAGAGGAAGAAGAAGAGGAACTTCAGCTCACTCGGACCGCACCGCCACCGCGCCGGCTAGCCCCCCGCCACCGCCGAGAGGTCGGCCTACCCTCGTACCGCCAACGGGGGAGGCCGCCTCCGGGCCGCCCCCGCCCGACCGAGCACCGCCTAATGCCCTCCGGGTCGGCCTCCCGGCGGCCGTGCTCGGGCCTCGGCCTCCTCACCACCCTCGCCATCGCGCCCGGCCACCCCGGCCCACCGTGGAGCTTGGCCAAGCCGGCGCCTAGGAACCGGTGGCGTTGCACCACCCCGCGCTCCCCGCATCAACAAGCACCGAGATGTGAGAGGATATCGAAGAAAATTAGAAAGAGCTAAGAAGATGGAGAGGGTAGTGTATGTGTTGAACAAAGAGATAAGGAGGTGAGGGGCCGGGGCCGCCACGGGCTGGCCTAGGGGCGGTGTGGTCGGTGAGCACATTAGTACCAGTGGCTGAATTAGTCTGGTATTAATGTGTCTCCCTTAGTACCGAGTTGTTTCTAAGCCTAGTACTAATGTTGCCCAACCACATTAGTACCGACTTCTAGTCTCCATCTGGTACTAATGTGAGACATTTGTACCGGGTGGGGAGAAATTGTTCTGATACGCCTCTCCACTGACCCTATTAGTAGGGGCAAAACCCACATTAATATCGGGTGCAAAATTACCTGATATTAATGGACTTGGAGGCCCAGGATATAAAGTTCCTTCTCTAGTAGTGTTAGTTGGATTTGTTTTCCTTATTTGGATATGGATGTTGATAAATTCCCAAGTACTCCGTACTCATGGTAAATAGTCCGGATCAAGTACTATTTTGATATGAATCCGCACAACGAAACTTGAGCCCCCGAAGGTTTCGTAACCTAAAACATGGTTTATGTAGACAAATAGTGACAAATGGATTTTTGCCGTTAGCATTTAGAACTACATACAACATTTTTCAGTTTAATAAACCAAGGTAACTGTCCGGTTATGTATGTCGCTAATGTCACATTCTCTAACGACTAAGCATCTCAATTAGATAAGGTTCACACTTTGTTTGTGACCGAATATTATTCTTACTACCGGTTAATGGTTCATTAGGTTCAAACTCATCGATACTTCGTTGCATTTTCAGATTTTGTCCGGTGCCGTGTACCGAGAAGCGGTTTCAAAAAGCATATGTTGTTATCCTTGGTTGTGTGTCACTGCTATAGTGGTAGCCGGAGCTACTTTGCTTCCAACTCGATGTCGATTTTCCATTCTTATAAAACCGGTAGGAAAACAATAGGTTTTATTTCGGGTAAGGGACCGAACTCCTTTACGAAAAATACTTTCAATATGTTTTCTACCCTATGCACGGTATACAATAATGTCCCATTTGAGTTAACTATTTACGTGTAATATGTTTGTGCTTGATTTCACTATATTAATACCTACTTATGTATTGCACTATAAATATTTTGTAGCTCGTGTGCACTATTGTTCATGATATGTGTATGTATGCTTATCCAGGTAGCGTAGCCATGAAATGATTTTTTCATCGTTGAGGGGGGCCAATAGTACTAATTTCTCTAAAACTTTTATCAAAATTGATTTTTCAATAGAGATTTGCAAGCCATAGGGGGGACCATGGCCCCTGCCAACCCCCTTGGCTACGCCATTGTGCTTATCTAATTTTTCCATGTAGCCATGCATGCAAAACAAGCACATATCTTATTAACCATATTTAAACATTTATTAACCAATTAATTATCTCGGTACTTCAATGGCGAAGGGTTGATGTCATCCCCGGAGGCTTGGCGTCGGCCCCCGCCCCCGCGACGGTGAGGCCCTTCGAGATGGTTCCCTGGAGGCCACCGGGGAGGAGGTTGCGAGCGCCACCGTGGATGCGGTAGCCGTCCAGTCATAGATCTGGAAATGTGATATGAAATTTTTTCATCTCTTAATTTCTTTATATTTGTGGCAAGATTTCTTTTTTGCTACGGATAGAAAAACCTATTTTATATTGTGTTAGATGTATTAGGATATTAAAAAACTATGGAATAGTGGTATAGCAGATCTGGTACAAGGTCAGTTTTTTTCCTTTGGACCAAGGCGTACCTTCATTTAAAAATACATTTATTTATTTATTAAGTGTTTTAAATTATTTTAAATTATTACTCCCTCCGTCCAAGAAACATGGGTCGTTTTGGCCTTTGACCCGCAGACCAAAGCAAGTGTCAAATGCTGTTCCGCGTCTCCTTGCTGCCGCCGGCAGCTCCCGGATAAGCGAGTCGAGATCGAGCAGATGCCACATCGGAGAGGAGACGGAGGCCGCCACCTCGCCGTCGAGATCCACCTTCTGCTCGTCGCCGCCGAGCTCCACCATTCGCTCGTCGCCGACGAAGCTCCACCTTCCGCTCGCCGCCGCCGAGATCCACCTCCACATTGTCCCCGCGCCGCCTAAGCTCTACCCCTTGTGGCCGCGGCCAGGGCCCATGTGCACAGCTGGAGCTCAAGGTCGTCGGCGCAGGGCCGGCCCGGAGGGAGGCGTCGCGCCCCTCATCCACCGCCTCCGCCGCAGGATCCAGCGCCGGGCCGGCCGGGAGGGAGGCGCCACGCCACTCATCCATCGCCTCCGCCGCGGGATCCAACGCAGGGCCGGCCGGGGGAGGCACCGCCCCTCCTCCACAACCCCCGTCGCGGGATCCGCCGGCCGACCGGGAGGCACCGCGCCCCTCCTCTACCACCTTCGCCGCGGGATTCGGTGTGTGGTCGCCGCCGGGATGAAAGGACGGGAGTGCGGCATCGCGTGCCTCGCCGGCGTCCGCACCTGGCCGGCGTGGGGAGGGGTGACGGGCCACCTGCCGGCGCCGCCTAGGAGGAGCCTGGGACGCGGGGAGGTTGTTGAGCGGCGAGTGGGAATGGAGCGGAGGGGGAGGACGCTGTTTGGCTAGGAATGTGCGGTAGCGGTGATAGAGTAAATGTGGATAGGCCTGCATGCCTACTTGATGAGATGGTCCCATGGTCTAAAACGACCATCTTTCCGGGATAACTCCCTCCGTCTAAAACGACCATCTTTACGAGACGAGGGAGGAACCAAGATTCTATACTTAGCAGAGGTTTGAATCCGGACCATACAGATGTACCTCGAGATAGGAACTTGGACCAGGTGGCGCAGGCGTATATGTCTGGTCCAGTACCACCTTTACGGCATACGGTATGTAATACAACCCTCGAATCCCGTCCCCTGCACAGTTGGGTACGCATTATTTTAAGAAGCACAAAGCAACGGGTTAGTAAGTAGCGAGGCAGAGGAGGTTCGAAATTTGAAAAACAAGTAGATCCATTGCAAAAGAAGCGGAGGGGTTGGCGAGTAGTGTAGGCGATAATGGCGGAGCGTGAGTTCAACGTTTCGTTCTTTAGGGCGGGGAGAAGCGAGGAGATGTGTCCGTGAAGCGTGAGATGTCCGGAAGTGATTCTTCACTACGGCACCATGGAGCGGTCCGTGGAGATTGTGGAGGCAAGGTTGTGAGAGATGAACCCGAGTGGAATCGGTTAATGCGGGTGGCGTCTCGGAAGGAAGGTTGGCGACATGGGGAGAGCATGTGCATTCCGCCGGAGTTTGCAACGGCGGTGGAAGTAGAGGTGGTGGCTCGATCCGGTGGCTCCGAGGCCGGACGGCGGAGGATCGGGAGGAGCTTCGGAGTTCGGTATTTGCTTCTTCACCTTGTTTTGGTTTATTGCATAGTTTTGGTGGTTCGTTGGGTAGGTAGCACCGCATTGGATTAAGATTGCGGATGTCTTTTTTTCGAGTGGTTGAGAGTGGGTGTGTTTATATTACGAGCATGTGTCTATTTATCTTCATTGTTGTTATAAGGATAGTAATGTTCGAGTACATTGGTGCGGGAATGCGAGAGAGGGGCATGATTTACTAGGAAATGGGGGCATTGAATTTCATGGGTAACTCGTCGTGCTTCGTGGCATTTTTTTTGTTCATTGATATAAACGACTTTTGGTCACCGACATGGTCGGGTTTTGGTATGTAACCTTTATATATCTAATTTGCAGTGGATTGGAAATGGAACGGGGGACAATGCGATTCCGAAAATGCTAGCATGCGATTTGGTCCACTTGAGTGAGTTACTTGACGGATAGCCGACCCTTTGTTTGTTTCGTCTTGTTAATTGTTGAATCATTTCATGACGGGATGCGTAGGGAAACACGAAAGTTAGTACGAAGGGCGGTATTTTTCCCGTATTTGGTATGTCTTGCAAGGGATGCATCGGAAAAATTTGGTTATAAGTAAGTATCCGAACATACTAGAGGCATGCTAGTTTTATTGCTTGTTATTTAAGTTAGACGAAATCGAAAGTGTTTGGTGGAGGATAAGAATTAATTGATGTGGGGGAATTGGTTACGGAGGTGTTTGTTATGAACATACATTGACGAGAAGGTTCGGGTGAAACCAGTCCATGTGGGCCAAGGTATAATGAGGCATTTTTTTGTTTTGGATCCGTACCATGTGAATATGTGTTAAGAGGGAGATATAACTAGAATGTCTATGTTGCTCGGGATTGATTCCGAAAATAACCAAGCGAGAACGGGTGAATTTTGCTTTGATGCGAATGCACCGCCCGCACGGAGCCGAAGGTGTCGGATCGGAAGCTATTGTACAAGAAGTTTGTACACGGGTGGATGTTCGGATCGATCACGAAGATGCATTGCATAGGTATGTTTGAGAAGTGTATTTGTTGGCGGGGACATGAAACAATTTGTGAGAGGTGGATGTTCTAATATTTGTGTTGTACCCGTAGTTGTTTTGGTGGAATAGATCTGAATATGCAACCTGCAGTGAGTGCTTCTTGCGGCATTACAACTTTAGTAGCCGGACATGATCGGGTAGAAGTTGGTATGGATGGAGTGGGATCGGGTAGTTCGAAAATTTGCTCATTCCGTGGAAAACAAGGTAAAATACTATTTGTCCGTTACCGGTCGTAACGACCGATTGGGTAGTGATCCTTCATTAGTAGGAGGAATAGAAATTGAAACAGAGTAGTATTTGGAAAAATTAGAAGTGGTACGGCATGACGTTGTTTTTGATTTGGGTTATTGTAAACTCCGCGGAATGTTGCCCGAACCGGGCCACATGGAAGGGAGAAAACTTTGGGTAGGAAATGTGCACTCGAAGAAGTGAAAGGATCGAGGCAATGTGGCCTAGAGGGGGGGTGAATAGGCCTGCACACAGAATTTAAACTTTTTCTGCGAAAACACTGTCAGACCTCGGAACCTCCGAACGAGGCAGCCTCCGAGAATAAACTCAGAACTTCCGACAGCTGTTAGAACAGAGCATAAATAACTAGAGCTGCGAGGAACTTGATGAAAACCAGATCTACTAAATTCTAGGAGGTACTTAGGACCTAGCAAGAAGATTTCTAAGCAAAGTACAAGCTAGGAAGGCACCACAAAGTAGATCGGGAGCAAACCCTAATAGATCTAGTCAAGCACAAGCATGAACAAGTAAGTAAACGAGAGCACGCATGAGACAAAGATTTATCCCGTGGTTCAGCTCGCCACAAAGGCTTGCTTACGTCCACGTTGTTGAGGAGGCCACAAAAGGCTCGGGACCACAAAGGTCAACTCCTCTCGCGCACCTATCACTTTGGGTAATAGGTGGAGGCTTTCCACTAGAATCACAAAGGGTAATACAAACACCTTGGAGCTTCCACAAATCGGTTTGGAGAACTTCCAAGAACCTCTATCCGTCTAGGAGCAAAGCTCCAAGAGTAATAGATCCACCAAGCTTGCTAGGGTTCTTCCGGGTGCTCAAGTACCAAGGGAGAAGAGATTGGCTCACTAACTCACTTCAAGAATCCACTCTCAATCAATGCTTGGCAAGGATTTGGAAGAAAGTAGGTTAGGAGTGAATGCAAGGTGAGAGAAACGGCAAGGAACGGCGTTGCGCGATGGGAGGAAGAAGATAACCGTTGGGGGACAAGTGGGGTATAAATACCCCCGCATCCGAACGATAACGGCTATATTCCGAGTTCGGAACCTCCGAGAAAAATCTCGGAACTTCCGACTTTTGAAAACTCGCGGATCGTAGCCCGTACGGTCGGAACCTCCGAGAAAATCTTCGGAACCTCCGAACAAAGAATCGCCAGGAGCAAAACATTGCCAGATTACTTCCCTTGGGGTGAGGATTAAGGTTTAGGAAAGATGGATTATGAGCACTTGAAACCACCCTAACTCACCATTAGTATCCCTCTTGATAGTACATGATTGTCCTATACTCAAATTCAAAAGATAAAAATAAATAAACTCCTACAAGGGTATAGGCATCCTTCTTTAATAAGTTGAGGGGTCACCAATCATTCTTTTGCACCTGTGATAATAACTCTATGCTGCACAATAAACTCAAAGGCTCATTAGCTCTTTAATTGTGTGGTCAACATCACCAAAACCCTCATAGGGCTTGATTGCACTTACAATCTCCCCCTTTTTGGTAAATGTTGACAACCCAATTAAAGTTTACAATTTAATTTGAAAGATTGAGCTTTTGATGATTTGAGTACAAGTCTCCCCCTCGGTGTATGCATGTACCTTTTGAATAGGGAAAAATGTCTTAACCGACAATTAAGTTGCATACATTGTGAGTAAAAGTGTCAAGAAAGTTGTACTCAAGCCATCGAGGGGTGCAAAAGAAGTGTAGCGGATAATACGTGATGCATATGCCATGTGAAAACAAACGAGAGAGTTATCCGTTAGCGTACACGGAACCTCCGAGAAAGTTTCCGGAACCTCCGGGTGTTGGAGCCTCCGGAAAAATCCTCGAACCTCCGAGGTCCGTAACGGATACTCCAACAAACAACAACACACGAGCAAAGCAACGGATATAACCGGAGAAATAGCAGCTAGATAAAGATAACAAGCATCCAACACATCTAGCCCTATTACATCCATCACAAAGGTTTTAAAGTTTGCAAATCCCATTCATGACCATGACCGAACACGCTTGCCAACGAGAGGCAAGCTAAAAGCTTTACGAGCGAGTTCATCATTTAACCAACGGGAGTTTATGAGAGAATAGTTAGCACTCTCATCTCACCAAAAGAACAAAAGAATCTTGTGGTTAGCAGCCACCGAGAGCTCCGGGTCTTCGATTCTTCTCAATCTTCACATCTCTCCCCCTTTGTCAACGAGTTTAACAAAAAGGAAAGAAAAGAAGAGAGGAAGTGAGAACAGAACCTAGGGAAATCACTCCTCATCACTGAAGTCAGAGTCCTCTTCCTCTGCTTCAGGGACAGTGCTGTCAGAACCAAGGTCAGAACCAGATGAGGACAAGTCTATGGGCCTTCGACGGGTCCGCCGGCGGTGTGTTAACACCAAAATTTGGTAAGGAGTCCGACTTGTGGGTCCGGTTCGATAAAGAGTCCGTCCGGTGGAAGGAAGGATCTTTTCGAGATCTATTCGGCAAAGAGATCTGCGGTCGGCTATCTGCTCCAGTTCCGCAAAGGAACAGTAGAGCTGATTTTGCGGGATTGGACGGTGACGTGGCTCAATCAGGGAGAGCGAATGGATGGATAGGCGATCAAGTTTAGAGATAAGTTAGGCAACGAATCCATTCGAAGTTGTACTTGACAGGGTATAAATATGACCCCTGAATGTATGTAACAAGGGGAATCATTCTTCAATACACACCGGCCTTACGCCAAACCCTAGAGTCCTTTGTCGTGTCGTCGAGTTCTTCGAGAGGGTTCATCGATCCGTCGACCTCCGTGAGTACCGGCAACCTTGTATCATGTCTAGTATCATGCGGTGGATTTAGATCTGATGCAAGTAGTCTTGTTACCATGCTTCGTGTCATGCGGTAGATTCAAGCTTGGTTCAAGAGGGTTTCTTGTTAGGTCATGAGCCACGCGGTAGGCTAAGATCTAGCTTGAAGCTAGTTATCGGCTCTATTAGATTTTGGCAAGATCTAATAGATTCATTAAGTTGCCCCGTGTTATTTTGAGTTTTACTTTATGTTTAAATTCATGTAACACATTCTTGCCCAATTTAGATGGGTTTGGATCGGCTTTACCTCTTTTACGATCCTTGTTCTAGTAGATTTCATGTTTTAACACGTGGATCTTGTACTTTCGGATAGCCGAAACCGAATCGATCTAGATTGTTACATGTTGCGGGTTTAAGCTTACTAATGCTGGTATAAATCTTGAAAGAACCGAGTATCATGCGGTAGATGCAGGTTTTTGGGTTGCTTTGGAGCTAGTCATCCGGTGGATTAGATTTTCAAATCAATCGATAGATTTATTCACTTGGTAACGTTTGTTCCTTCTTTCATGGACCCCGAATCGTTGTTCAAATCGTATTCGGTTATGTATCTTCACGAGTAGGACACGTGCGTTATTCATGCTTTAAATAATGTGTGCCTTTAGCTTTCCATATTCAGATTGTATCATGCGGTGGATAGATCTATTTGTGGAAAGTGGTACGGTTTTTCATGCAAGTTGTATCATGCGGTGGATAGATTTGCTCGATATCGTACCCGACGGGTTTAAAAGTAACTAGACATGCGGTAGACTAGTGCTTTGGATCTATGCATGCTTGTTTATTACATGATCATGTCCGTGCTTTACTTTATTCATTTATTTAATGTTAATTTTCATGGGGATCGGTCATGGCTTCATGCATGTACATCCTTGTTCAAACAAAGACCGATCGCTGTCATGCTTACGTCATCCATTCGGCAATATTACTTTTTCCCCTTTGCAAGTTCCCGAATGGTTGTAGTTCATTGGCAAATAGCTTTCTATAGCTATGTGTCATCCCATCTGGCTTCTTAGCCGTAAATATGGAACCTGTCCGGTACTACCCGGCAAGTTCCAAGCTTTGGTATCTAATCGCTTTGTCTTTTGTTAATTTTCGGGAAAAATTGATCGGCACGTCTTGTTACTCTTTGCGCGTGTGAAGCCGCCTTTGTTCGGCTTGCTGTGTGTTTGGCGCCGGTGCACGTTTTGCGTCAACACGGTGGCCTTCCTCCTGAGTCTAGCACCAGATGAGGAACCCATAGCCTTCTTACCAGCAGCCTCCTTCCTAAGTTTGGCCATTTTGGCACCTAGTGGCTCATCATCTTCTTCATCTCCATCAAAGTGGGCAGCAGGAGTATCTTCAGCCATGGGACTAGCAGGCTCCTTCTCACCCTTCTCCATCAAAGTGGGCAGCAGGAGTATCTTCAGCCATGGGACTAGCAGGCTCCTTCTCACCCTCATCCTCACTAGTAGTGTACTCTGGAAAGTCAGGAAAGAGAGGAGGAGGATGGTGCATGGCATCGAAGGACGGCCCCGGTGCTTCGACAATACTGTTCATATCTTCCCCGAGCTCAAAAAGCCGATGGGAAGTCCATCGCGGTACCTCCGGGTGTCCCTCACCATGCCTCTCGGCTTATGCGATCCGGCGGGCATGGGAGCCTTGCTGGGTCCTTCTTCTCCTACTGCTGGACCAGATTTGGGTGGCTTGGTGCTGGCCTTCTTGAGAATGTGCTCCTCCACAACATGCTGCTTCTTCTGATGCTGCCACTGCTTCACTTGGTAGGATGCATGCTCAACATCTTTCTTGTAGCTGACCCCGGAAACCATCTCGATCATGGACATAAGGTATGGAGTATATGGCAGGTTGCACTTCCCGCTCTCTGTCACTTCCACCAAATTGTACCAGATGAATCTGCTCACAGAGAATGGCCTAGCTCCAGGCAACAACCTAGCCAGCAGATTTGGTGCAAATCTCCTAAGGCTGGTTGAGTCACTGCCCCCTTTTGGATAGATGGTTTCCCCGAACATGTTGTTGAGGACATAATATACGTACTTCGAGCAGCGGTGGTAGATCCATCAGCCAACTCCTCATACTCATAAGTTGCAGCAATCTTGTTGGGGTTCATGTGGGCCTCAAAGTGGATAATGTCAGCCTCCCTGTCCTCCTTGCTGAACCCAAAAAGCCTAGCAAAAGTGAAAAATCAATCTTGTAATGTACCCCTTCTGTCATCCACTGTATGGTCTCCTTGTTGTCTTCATGAAAGAAGGTAGCATGAAACTGAGCTAAAACCTCTATGTTCCAGTCATATTTGAAGCTCATGATGTCTCTCATCTTATACTTATCCACCAAATCAAGCACCTCTTCCTTTACAGGTTCCTCTGCTGCCTCTAGATGGGTAAAGTCGATCCACTTCATCTTGATCAGCTTCATCTTGGTGTTTAGGACAGTCTCATAGAACTTGAAGTGGAAAACAGACCAAAACCTATAGTCTATAGCTGCCATCTTGGGGTTCACATAAGGATTTTCCTCTCTGGCTTTCTTGACCAAGAACCCTGCTCCATCATAATTTGTGTGCTCAATGTACACAGAGTTATCATACTTGGTTGGAGGATGTCTTTTGAGCAACCCCTTGTGGTACTTGAGATAGGTTGAGTCTTATTTCTCCTAAGGGCATGTCATCTTCCAGCTCTATGGGGATGGTCTTGCCTTCAGTCCCTCCATTATCCTCTACATGGGCAGTAGACCCAGATCCTCTCCCTCCTGACAGACTACCCCCTTTGCCCCTCCTAGGGGTGGCCTTTCCTCTGCTGCCACTGCCACCAGCTGTTGCTCTTGCTGCTAATTTGAAGGCCCTTTCACCAGCAGGTGTCTCAAAGGGTGGCCTCTGCCTCTTGGTGTATGTCTTGTCAACAGGAGTGCCAGACATCTGTCAGGGAGAAATATGAGCAGCAGATAAGAGTGGGATCAGGACTGATAAGAACAGAGGAGCAAGATAGGCATGATGTTCAATTGATTAATTTTCAGTGGAATTTTGAATCACGGATCGTCACTTGTTAGTACGGACACGGAACCTCCGAGAAAGTTTCCGAAACCTCCGGGAGTTGGAGCCTCGGAAAAATTCTCGGAACCTCCGAAGTCGTTGTGCGACAGAGGACGGTTTGTTGATTCAACTTTCAACCGAATTTTAACCAAGGAAGCAAACATGATTGAATTTAACTAGGACGGGTGAGAAAGGGTGTTACGGGTGAAGTGAAGTTCGGTGGAACTTTGAATCAAGGTCGGCCTACGGTGGGTTACGGGGGTTCGGAACCTCTCGAGAATTTTCTCGGAACCTCCGAGCCCCCGCAACCTTATCGCATTCCGACATTTGATTCAACTTTCAACTAAACCTAAGCTTCACTTGCATCACGAGCATTCGGGACAAGGATAAATAGGCGGGCATTCTATGAAACCAAGATTTAGAACCCTAACAAGCATGTAGACCTAGGAATTAGGGTTAGGGTTAGAGTAAGGCCTCGCATTACCTTGATTGGGATCAAGGAGATGGAAGACGAAGATCTTCAAGAGATGTTCACGCCAGGAAATCGACAGGAGAGGGTGCGGATTGAAGCCTTCTTCTTCTTCTCCGTACGGGATCCGAGCGGACCCTCCTTCACACTCCCCAGCGGTGACCCACGAACGAGGAAGGCGGCACGGCTTCGCGCGGGTAGCCCGCAAGAAGTGGTCACCGGCGGCGAGGGAAGCGGCGGCGGTGAGGTGGTGGAGAAGGGTGGTGTGTTGCGGTTTCACGTCGGGAGAGAGAGGGAGAGAGGGAAGCGGTGAAAGTGGATCTGAGAGAGTTGACCGCGGTGAAAGGGGAACGATGAGTTTACCCTAGGTAAAAAGAATATTCTTCGAAGATGTCTTATTCCCTTTATCTCCCCTTCGGTTGAGACTGAGCGCTAAGTCTGTAAAGATTGGAGCTTCCGATGATTTTCTCAGAACTTCTAAGGCCCGGAGCCTCCAAAGATATCCTCGGAGCTTCCGAAGTTTGAATTCCAGAGACAGTTAACTTCAACTCCTTTTGAGATTTTGAACTCTCTATCAACTGAGATTCTTAGGTCATGGTACCCTTGACTCAAGTGGCTAGAAAACAAGCATTCACACACACAACTATAGCCACTTAGGACAAGTTAGGGATAAGAAAATAGATTTTGAAAAACCTTTAAGATAGAGTTTTCACACACATTTTTCAAACAAAATTTTCAGAGAAAACTAACAGATTGAAGCAAACAATTATGGCATGCTAGAGATCAAACCACGCAACGAGAATCAAGAATATTTAGTTCATTCCTTAAGCTACAAAACCTTGACTCATCGAGAGGTTTAGTGAAGATATCGGCTAGTTGTTTGTCGGTGCTCACATGACTTAAAACGATATCTCCTTTGGCTTCGTGGTCTCTCAAGAGGTGATGACGGATGTCTATATGTTTTGTGCGAGAATGGCTTACGGGGTTGTTTGCAAGCTTTATGGCACTTTCATTGTCACACAAAAGTGGGATATGGGAAAAGTGACATCCGTAATCTTTTAAGGTTTGCTTCATCCAAAGTAGTTGAGCACAACATGCGCCGGTTGCAACATACTCGGCCTCGGCGGTGGAAAGGGCTACTGAGTTTTGCTTTTTAGAACTCCAAGACACTAGAGACCTACCAAGGAATTGGCAAGTCCCCGATGTGCTCTTTCTATCTACTTTACAACCGGCATAATCGGAATCCGAATAGCCAAGTAGATCGAAAGTGGAGCCCTTAGGATACCACAAGCCAAGGTTAGGGGTATGCACTAGATATCTCAAGATTCTCTTTACGGCCATGAGATGGCACTCTTTCGGGTTAGCTTGCAATCTAGCACACATGCACACACTAAGCATAATATCCGGCCTAGATGCACATAAGTAAAGAAGAGAGCCGATCATGGAGCGATATACCTTTTGATCCACGGATTTCCCTTCTTCATTGAGGTCCATGTGTCCATTGGTAGGCATTGGAGTCTTGATGGGCTTTGCCTTGTCCATGTCAAACTTCTTTAACATATCCATTGTATACTTGGTTTGACATATGAACTCCCTTCTTTAGCTTGTTTGATTTGAAATCCAAGAAAGAACTTGAGCTCACCCATTATGGACATTTCAAACCTCTTTGTCATCACCCTACTAAACTCTTCACAAAAAGTTTCATTAGTACCACCAAATATTATGTCATCGACATATATTTGGCACACAAAAATATGACCATCAACTTTTCTAGTAAAGAGAGTAGCATCGGCTTTGCCTATCTCAAAGCCTTGCTTAAGCAAGAAATCCTTAAGGCATTCATACCATGCTCTTGGTGCTTGCTTTAGCCCATAGAGCGCCTTATGGAGTTTGTAGACATGATTAGGACGCTTGGGATCTTCAAAACCCGGTGGTTGCTTAACATATACTTCTTCGGAGAGTGGTCCATTGAGAAATGCACTCTTGACATCCATTTGATAGAGCTTGAAGTCATGATGGGCAGCGAAAGCTAGTAGAAATCGAATTGCTTCAAGTCTTGCTACCGGTGCATATGTTTCTCCAAAGTCTAACCCTTCAACTTGGGTGTACCCTTGAGCAACCAATCTTGCTTTGTTCCTAGTCACAATACCAAACTCATCTTGCTTGTTCCGAAAGACCCATTTGGTGCCAATGATGTTTGTGTTTGGTCTTTCCACCAACTCCCACACTTGGTTTCTTTCAAAGTTGTTCAACTCCTCTTGCATAGCCACCACCCAATCCGGATCCTCGAGAGCTTGCTCTACCTTGGTTGGTTCAAGAGAGGAAACAAACGAGTAAAATGCACAAAAATTCTTAAGACGAGATCGTGTTGTTACCCCTCTCCTTATGCTCCCAAGAATATTGTCAACGGGGTGATCCCGTTGAATGACTTGATGTACACGAGGATGTGATGGTCCAAGAGGTTGGTGTAGAGGTTGATCTTCATCATCTTCATCAGCTTGGGGCTCAGATGTGCTTGCTTGGACATCCCCTTGCTGATCAATTTGCTGGTTCAGGGTGTCTTGTGGTGTTGAACTTCCAGACCCTGGAACCTCCGGAGAATTTCTCGGAGGTTGGATTCCAGTGCTAGTTCCCGGAACCTCCGAGGAATTTCTCGGAACCTCCGAAGTCTGCACTGCTCCTGAACCAGTGGCTTCTGGCCCTTCGAGTGGTGTTGAAGCTTGTGCTTGGTTTTCATCTTCCTCTTGTGCCTCAACTGGTCTAACATCACCTATGGCCATTTGCTTGATTGCTTCACAAGATGGCTTCTCTTTACCTACAATATTCAAATCAACTTGCTCCACTTGAGAGCCATTAGATTCATCAAAGGTCAAATCTACCGTGACTTCAATCCTCCCGGTGGTTAGATTGAAGACTCGATAAGCATGCTCATTTGGACCATAACCAAGAAGAAATCCTTCGTCAACCTTTGGTGCAAACTTAGAGGTTCGGGGCCTCTTGTTTAGAATGAAACATTTGCACCCAAACACTCTAAAGTAAGACACCTTGGGCTTTTTACCGGTAATAAGCTCATAGGAGGTCTTCTTGTGAAACTTGTGAAGATAGAGGCGGTTGATTGTATGGCAAGCCGTGTTGATAGCTTCGGCCCAAAAGATGTCTTGAGTCTTGTACTCATCCAACATGGTTCTTGCCATCTCGATAAGAGTTCTATTCTTTCTCTCAACCACCCCATTTTGTTGAGGGGTATAAGGTGCTGAAAATTCATGCTTGATGCCCTCTTCATCAAGAAATTCTTCAACATAGGTGTTCCGAAACTCTGAGCCATTATCACTTCTCACTTTCTTGATAGGCAGCCCGAATTCCCTTTGTGCTCTTCTAATGAAGGTCTTCACCTTTCCTTGCACTTCACTCTTGTCAAACACAAAGAACACCCACGTGAAGCGAGAATAATCATCAACAATAACTAAGCCATATTTGTTACCGCCAATGCTTATGTAGGCCACCGATCCAAATAGATCCATGTGGATGAGCTCCAATGGGCTTGAAGTAGTGAGGATGCTATTTGGTGGGTGAGGTGCTCCTACTTGCTTTCCGGCTTGGCATGCTTTGCAAATCCTATCTTTCTCCAAATGTACATTTGTTAGTCCAAGGATGTGTTCATCTTTCAAAAGTTTGGCCAAGTTCCTCATGCCAACATGGGCTAGACGACGATGCCAAAGCCAACCCATGCTAGATTTTGCTACTAGACAAGTCTTGGGAGAAACTTTACTTTTGTTGAGATCAACTAGGTAAAGCCTCCCCCTCAAGCGACCCGTGACGACAATAGAGGAATCCTTCCTTTTTATGATGGACACATCCTTATCCGTGAAGTGGCAATCAAAACCAATCTCACTAAGTTGTGAAACCGATAATAGATTGTAACCCAACGGATCAACATGAAGAACATTTGTAATTGAGTAATTTTGAGATATAGGAATATCACCTACACCGATGACTTCTCCTTTTGTATCCCCTCCATATGCAATGGTTTCCCTTGGTCCTTCCAAATGGAGATAGGATGAGAACATACTCTTTTCTCCGGTCATATGATGTGTACATCCGCTGTCAAGCACCCAACTTGATCCACCGGAGGAGTATGCCTACAAAACAATTTAGTTCCTTCTTTTAGGTCCCCAATTTGACTTGGGGCCTTCCACGTTAGTAACCAAAACTTTTGGAACCCATAGTGATCTTTTCACATATATGTTGGACTCATTTCCAACATACGTGGCAACAACTTTACCAACATTGTTGCGTCTCAACACATAGCTAGGAGGTATGTCTCTAGATGCATGGGCTTTGCTTTTGTTGGGACTCAAGTTTCTTCTAGGCACCATTGGATGATTTTCAACCTGCATACAAGTGTTAGAGGCCCTGGAACCATGCTGCTTCTGAGTCTTGCTCCTTTTCTTTGTCTTGTCTTTACAGTCCCCGGAACTTCCGAGAATTTTCTCGGAACCTCCGAGTTGGACTGTCTGAGCTGCTCGAGGCTTCCAGACTCCGGAACCTCCGGGCTTGGAGGTCGGAACCTCCGGGGTCTGGGAGAACAGAAATCCAGAACTCTTGAATTCAAGGCATTCTTTTTCTTTGATGATTTTTCTTTCATTGGTCTTGCCACCTTCAATATATCCAAAGCCTGGATTCTTGCTTCTCTCTAACACTTTCCTCTTGGTGAATCTTGCTCTTTTGTTTTCTTCACCCATGCATCCTCTAGCTATGATTGAGTTCAACCTAGCAATTTCTTTCTTTAAAGCTTCCATGTTAGCAAGATTAGTGGTATAAGATTCAATATCAATATGATAACATCTATCACAACCCTTGCTAGTAGAAGCACTAGAATGGCCTTTTACCTTCGAGGGATGTGAGGTGCTACTCCAAAGGAGGCTATATTGCTCCTCAAGCTCTTCATTCCTCAACTTGAGAGAATTACATTGAGCTTGAGTGACAAGAAGGTCCTCCTTGAGAGTAGCTATGACACTCTTTGCTTGGTTGACTTCCAAACGCAAAGCCTCAATCTCACTTCTATCGGAGATAATGGTGTCTTGGCTTTTCTCTAGTTCAACTATTAGTTTAGCCATAAAATCTCTAGATTGCTCATCCATTTCACGAACAAGTTGGTTAGCTTCTTCATCACTAGTATCATCACTAGAGTCCATTTCCGACTCATCACTAGGTTGAGGAAAGGGTTTTGGGGCGTTTTTACCTTCTCGCCCTTGGCCATGAGACAATGAATGGATGTGCTCTCTTCATCATCGGTTAAATTGTTGAACAACCTTGAGGTGGAGGGAAGCTTCTTGATAGCCACGGTTGCAATTTTCTTCCCTTCCTCTTCACTAGAGCTTTCATCCCCGGAGTTCCATTCATGACCAATGTGGGCTTCACCACCATAGTGTCTTCTCTTGTAGTGTGGTTTTTGATCTTTCTTGTAGCTCCCTTTACCCTTGTCATTCCTATTTTCTCTCTTCTCATTAGGGCAATCAGCAATGAAGTGCTCGGTACTTCCACAATTGTAGCAAGTTCTCTTTTTCTTGTTGGGAAACTTCCTCTTGGCAAACTTGTACCCTTGCTTCTTCAATCCTCTCTTGTAGGTCTTCATGAACAAGGCCATGTCCCCAATCTCAACATGAGAACCTTCATCTTCATCTTCGCTTGAATCACTTGTGGAGCTCTCTACTTCCACCCTTTTGGACTTTGACTTAAGAGGCTTGGACGAAGTAGTGTGCTTGGATGAAGAGGAGGGTTTGCTTGACTTGTGGGAATGGAGAGCGACCTATTTAACCTTCAAGTTGTTTAACTTAGCCTCCAACACCCCAATCTTCTTTCTATGTTGAATTTCCTTGTCCATGAGCTCATGTGTAAGAATTCTTCCAAGAACATCATTTGGAGAGAGTTCCTCAAACCTTTTCTTCTCTCTAATCAAGGTGACTAGAGTGGGATTCCTTGGTGCAAAAGCCTCCAACATCACCTTCACAACAAAGTGGTCATCTAGCTCATCACCACCTAGACCTCTTATCTTTCCAACAATGACCATCAACCTATCAAACATCTCTTGTGGCCCCTCTCCATCAAAGATAGTAAATCTATGGAGTTCGGCCATCAATATGTTGATCTTGGATTTCTTGACCTTGTCAACACCCTCATGTGCAATGTGGAGAATGTCCCAAATCTCCTTGGCAATCTCAAGTCCACTAACACGGTTATACTCTTGGGCATTCAAGGCACTAAGGAGTATGCTTGTAGCTTGACCATTCCTCCTAATGTTGCGACGGTCACTTGGAGTGAGGTTCCTAAAGTCTTTGGGATCTTCAAAACCTACACACACAATATTCCACAATTCCAAGCTTAAGCCAATTAAATAAGCTTTCATCATATGCTTCCATTTGGCAAAGTTAGTCGCATCGAATTGGGGTAATTTGCCAACGGGAATAGTCACTTCATCTTTGGATTTGACATCCAAGGAATCATAGTTAAAGGATACGCTTTTGTAGTCATTCTTTGCTTTGGGCTTCAACTTGGGCTTGATTGTTCTCTTGGGAATTCTTGTGCCGTAGTACTCATCATCATCATCTCCATTCTCACTAGATGAGGACGACAATGAGGATGACGAGGATGGTGATGGAGATGGTGAAGGTGTTCTCTTTCTTCTTTTCTTTTCTTCCTTCTTTCTCTTCTTCTTCTTTTCTTGCTTGCTGTCTTCTTTCTTCTTTTCTTCTTCTTCTTCTTTCTTCTTGTTCTCTTTCTTGCTTTTCTAGCTTCCTTCCTTGGAGCTTTCCTTCCTGACCTTTTTAAGCTTTTCGAACTTCTCTTGAGCTAATGTATCGCCCACTTCCGAGGCATCACTTTCGACCTCGCTTGGTATGTCTTCAACTTGCTCTTCTTCGTGCTTGTCATCATCACTTGCCATATCCTCACACGGTTAGGTGTTTACGAGGATGACCGGCTCGATACCAATTGAAAGGATCGAGGCAATGTGGCCTAGAGGGGGGGGGGTGAATAGGCTCGCACACGAATTTAAACTTTTTTTGCGAAAACACTCGTCGGACCTTGGAACCTCCGAGATTATTCTCGGAACCTCCGAACGAGGAAGCCTCCGAGAATAAACTCGGAACTTCCGACAATGTACCGTTAGAACGAGCATAAATAACTAGAGCTGCGAGGAACTTGATGAAAACCGGATCTACTAAATTCTAGGAGGTACTTAGGACCTAGCAAGAAGATTTCTAAGTAAAGTACAAGCTAGGAAGGCACCACAAAGTAGATCGGGAGCAAACCCTAATAGATCTAGTCAAGCACAAGCATGAACAAGTAAGTAAACGAGAGCACGCATGAGACAAAGATTTATCCCGTGGTTCAGCTCGCCACAAAGGCTTGCTTACGTCCACGTTGTTGAGGAGGCCACAAAAGGCTCGGGACCACAAAGGTCAACTCCTCTCTCGCACCTAACACTTTGGGTAATAGGTGGAGGCTTTCCACTAGAATCACAAAGGGTAATACAAACACCTTGGAGCTTCCACAAATCGGTTTGGAGAACTTCCAAGAACCTCTATCCGTCTAGGAGCAAAGCTCCAAGAGTAATAGATCCACCAAGCTTGCTAGGGTTCTTCCAAGTGCTCAAGTACCAAGGGAGAAGAGATTGGCTCACTAACTCACTTCAAGAATCCACTCTCAATCAATGCTTGGCAAGGATTTGGAAGAGAGTAGGTTAGGAGTGAATGCAAGGTGAGAGAAACGACAAGGAACGGCGTTCGCGCGGTGGGAGGAAGAAGATAACCGTTGGGGGACGAGTGGGGTATAAATACCCCCGGATCCGAAACGTAACGGCTATATTCCGGAGTTCGGAACCTCCGAGAAAAATCTCGGAACTTCCGACTTTTGAAAACTTTGCGGATCGTAGCCCGTACGGTCGGAACCTCCGAGAAAATCTTCGGAACCTCCGAACAAAGCAATCGGCGAGGAGCAAAACAAATTGCTGCATTACTTCCCTTGGGGTGAGGATTAAGGTTTAGGAAAGATGGATTATGAGCACTTGAAACCACCCTAACTCACCATTAGTATCCCTCTTGATAGTACGGATTGTCCTATACTCAAATTCAAAAGATAAAAATAAATAAACTCCTCCAAGGGTATAGGCATCCTTCTTTAATAAGTTGAGGGGTCACCAATCATTCTTTTGCACCGTGATAATAACTCTATGCTGCACAATAAACTCAAAGACTCATTAGCTCTTTAATTGTGTGGTCAACATCACCAAAACCCTCATAGGGCTTGATTGCACTTACAAGAAGCCATGATGAAGTTCGCAGATCGGGATTCAAATTTCATTGTTAACCCGAAAGTGGGTACAGAGTTCGATGACGTGGACGAAGCGTTCCGGTACTATAATCTTTATTCATGGGAGTGTGGCTTTGGAATAAGGTGGGGAAAGGAAACGATAGGCGACAATCGGGTTAGTCGTCAATTGCCGGTTGAACAAAGATACAAGTTGTCTAGGGAGTTCAATTGCGGTTGCGGCGTAAGTGACCCCCCCGGAACTTTTCTTGATATTAGACTTTGTTGTAGGTGTAGCAGTTGGGGAGGTCTTAGTGTTGTGTACGGGAACATAACAAGATGGGTATGATGATTGCAGGGAAGGCCCGGGAAAGATGTGAAGACATCGTCAGCAAGAACAAATTGCCCAGCAAAGCTTAGGCTTGGGCGAACTAGTGACCACGGTTGG
Organism: Cenchrus americanus; assembly: GCA_947561735.1. Lineage (NCBI taxonomy): Eukaryota > Viridiplantae > Streptophyta > Magnoliopsida > Poales > Poaceae > Cenchrus > Cenchrus americanus. Next base: position 12,338,278 of record OX387239.1, read on the forward strand.
ATTGTTGTGGAGCATAATACAAACCACAACCATGAGTTGTCTGCTACAAGTGGTGAAAACAAGATGTGGCCATCTCATCACCAGCTGGACAAATATACAAAGAATTTGATCCGGATGCTGCGGGAGAACAATGTCGGTATCACTAAATTATATAGTATACTCGGTACATTCTTTGGTAAAATGGAAAATGTACCAGCAACGAAACGTAGTTTGAAGTATCTATGCCAGAAGGTAAACAGGGAACAAGCTGAAGATGACATAAATAAGACATTGAAAAAATTCAGTGAGTTCATGAAGGATGATCCCGGGTTCAAATATGTTTTTGATCCTGATGAGGATGGTCGGGTTAGGACACTAATGTGGACCAACAGTAGGAGTCGTATGCAATATGAGCATTTTGGTGATGCAATCACTTTTGACACTACATACAAGACAAATTTGTATGAATTACCTTTTGGTATGTTTGTCGGGGTGAACAACCATTTCCAGAGTATCTTGCTGGGAGGTGTATTGTTGACTGATGAAACAATTGAAAGCTTTGAGTGGGTATTCAGAGAGTTTGCCAAGCTAATGGGTGGTAAAGAGCCTGCAACAATATTGGTCGGGAAGTGTTAGAAGTAGAACGACGTATACGGCTCCTAATTTTGATGTAAGATATGATTTTAATCGAAACCAAAGTCAGCAGGGCCGTTGAATTCAAAAGTATCAGGAGTCAACCCAGGATTACATCCTTGAACATTGGTTGAGTGGAATTGATTGGAGGGAAGATTTGCGGCGAACTTTGAATGGGCTGGATTACCAGTTACATGCTCGGACTCATAAGTACGACGCATGTAAGCTGAGGACTCAGCAGAACGTATCTGCACGGGATAGTAAACAACAATGAACATATATAAATCAATAGAAACAATATAAGGTGGCGGGGGTGCAAAAATGTAGATAAACATACTCGCATGAAATCGGTGAACTCACGTTCGCCAGCGCGAGTACGCCTAGTAGTCATCCTTTTCGGTGATTCCCGATCAAATACCTTAATGCGTGGTATAGTGTCATGCTTCTTGTCCAATAAAGGGAGACTAATATTGTCAAGTTAAAGCACCGTACATGTTGCGGGTTTGGAACCATGAGGAATGCAGCAATAGTGGCGGCGGGAAAAATTAGGAAACGAGATATTATCACATTAGTAAGGAACCGAATAGTACACTAATGCAGAGAATTGTCATCTAACACGAAGGAAAAGGTGGCAACCGAGTTATCTTCGTAACACGACCCCGACGAATCACTTCATCTCGAACCTTTTAGCACCCTCTAAGACGTAGGTATAGACATAGCGACACCAATTGAATCTATCTATGAGATCGGGATCCTTTAGTGCACCCCGGAAATCGGTATTTCCATGATCATGTTTCACCGATGGAACAAACAGATGGCCCATTACATATATGAAAAATGCAATCTTGAATCTATCAACTTTGTTGCCTAGATGACTTGTCATCTAAATGCTTCGTAAAACACTCTCCAAAACCTTAAAGCTACGAGGGTCGGTTAATCCACGGTTGGTCTTAATTAAATCAAGCTGCTCCGGAGATGTTTCGGCGCGGCTATGTCGATGTCACCGCATGGAATGCCAAAAACAATACTAACATCCTTCTCATGAATATAAATACGTTTAGATTCGGACATGACAATGCAGCTTTCCTCGGTATCGAGCTTGCTCATTAGCCACGAGGAGAACTTCGATTTACCTTGGAAATACGGGCGGATCAAGGATCCCTCAAAAACCTATCGCACTCACGATCTCTTTCTTGTACTCACTAAACTTCGAAACGAGAAAGTAAACGGCTTTGGGAGAGCAACGATTGGTGATGGCATTTGAGCACGAACCATCCTCGGACCCGGCCTTCATCTTCGCTGGAATCTTCGTGTGACTCCTAGCCGGAAAAGAAGATCTAGATGTGCGACTAGGCGGGGCGGAGGAGGAGGGGGTGGCGAGTACGGCGAGGAGGTTGAGTTGTAAGGTCGGGCATCCAATCCGGTGGTCGATCAACCATCATGATTGAAACTATAGTGGAAAGTGAATGGAAAGCGAAGGCTATTAGGAGGGGGGGTTTGTAACGCCCACGTTTTTAGCTCTAAATAAATCACCTAATAAATCATGCGTATTTTCAAAAACCGACCCGCCGAGCTCAATTACCATTCAAACCCTAGCCACCGTTTTCTCCCTCTCTCTCTCCCCGCGCGCGTGCCGCGAATCCCGCCGGCACCGCACCTCGGCCGCACCCTTGCGCGCGCCTTCCCAACGCCGCGGTCGGCCACCGGCCGGGAATCCCGCGCACGCCGTGGTCCCGCAACCGGTCCGCCTCGCCATCACCGCCGTTCCGGAAAATGCGCCGACGCCTCGAAAAACCGGGGAAAACCCCGTAAAACCCTCCCCAATTTTCCTAACAATTTTCCGGGTTTTTCCAAAATCTCTTCTTCATTTTCCTCCCCTTTCTTTTTCCTTTTCCTCTCTTTTTTCTTTTTCTTTTTCCTTCCCTCTTTTTCTTTTTCCCTTCTCTTCTCCTTCCTTTCCCTTTCCTCCCGCGCGGCCGGCCGGCACCCGACCGGCTCCCCGGCGCCGTTGACCGGGGCCCCGCGCGCGGCACCGCCTCTTCCTCCGCACGCCACCGGACCGGCAAGAACACCCGCCTCCGCACGCCACGCGGAGCCCACGCCCGGCCGGGACGCCGGGAGCCGGCCCGACGCGGCCGGCGCCATTAACTCCCCCTGCCCGAGCCATCACATCCACCACCGGCCGACCGCAGCCTGACCTGCGCCCTAGCACGCACTGCGCAAGTTGACCGGAGGCAGCGAGCCGTCGCATCGCCGGTCGCCGCCTCGCGAAGCTCCTCGAGCTCGCCGGAGTGGAGCTCGCCGGAGAAAAATCTCCACTCCAAACCGCCTCCCGCCGCCTATAAAAGGGGCCGACGGCCTCCCCGGCTCGCTGCACTTCGCAACCACGGTCTCACAGCACCTCCTCCCCTCTTCCCCGAGCACCACCGCGCCCCGCTCTCCCGTGGAGCCGCCTCCACCGTGCACGATAGCCCGAGGTGAGCACGGGAATAGGACCCCCTCGCCCCCCTCTTCCTTTTCCCCTTGTCCCCGGCCGCCGCCGCGGCTGGAGCCGCCGGCGGGTACCCCCAACCGGCCGGCCATGCCCGTGCCCCCTCCCTCTGCGTTACGTTTCGAGGGGGAGGGGGGAGAAGAAAGGCAGTTTTGCCCAAGGCCCCCTGGCCTTTTCCCTTATCCTGAGCCCCCCTATCCTATTTACTTCCTCTCCTTTCCTTCCAAATAGCCCCTAAGGCTAGTGATTAATTACTGTTGAGCCCTAAACAAATTACAAACAGGCCCTAACCCAAATTATATTGTCATAAACACACACTTTCTCATTAGTAGAAATTACCAATAGGTCCTTAATACCTATAACCCCTCCTTAACCTAGCCTTTCATACACGCCTTTTATTCCCGGTTAAGTCCAAATATTACCGCACCCCCGCCGAACCAACCCCCTTTCCTAGGGCTTATATATACCCCCTCTCCGCTCACTTCCCCCTCCCCGAGCTCGGCCAGAAACGTGTGTGCTAATATTGCTTGCTTGCTTGTGTGTGCGCCATAGCCGACAGAGTAGACGGAGGAAGGTACCCCGAGCCGGAGATCGAAGCCGACTACTGCGAGCAGGAGCCCGAAGCCCCGAACGTCGAGCCGGCACTCCCCGAGGACTACGAAGACGGCAAGTTCAACCTCATCCTTTGATGCATGCTTCTGTCCTAGTTTTACAAATATACCCTATACCGTTTTATAAATTGCATATTGTTTTACTGCAAAACATGGTAGGATAGCCACCCTTGGTTGCTATGATTGAACCTTGTTTTGGCCTAAATGTTTGCTTTAAAATGTGTGAGTGCTTTCAAAATGTGTGAGTGCTATAAAAACAAAAAGGGGATATGGTTGGAAAATGAGTAAAGTGCGGGTAGACGGGATGGACGTGTGTGTCAGGAGTATGGGTGAGCTCGTACTGTGTGGTTGAGCGTGTTGGGAGTTGTCCATCTTGTCGGTTAAGGACCGGGTTGCGTGACATCTCACCTGACCCAAACCCTCGTACAACCACTCGACCGTTGTATGTGGCAACGGCTTAGCATAAACCCCACTAGTTAATCTACTTGCCATCTGGTGTGCGGGTGAGCGGCGGGGAGACCAAGGAGCAGGGGTACGCTCCGTGTGAGGTACGCCCGGTTATGTGGTATAACCCCTTGGGGTGCTTCCGTGGTGGCTCGTAGCGTTAGCTAAGGTGGGTAATGGCTATGATAGGATCCGTACCGCGCCGAGGTGTCCGTGTGACGGTACCCTACTTGTGGGTAAAGATGTACAACCTCCGCGAGTGCCAAACCTATTCGAATAGCCGTGTCCACGGTATTGGACGAGTCACGGTGTGGTCACAAAAACTAGTTTTTGGGATGGGATGTTTTCCGGAGTGAGTTGTTTTCCGGTGATGTGTGTGTGGGCGTGTGCACGGGCTACGACGGACGGGAAGTCCGGTAGTTCCACGAGTGGTTTTCCTAAAAACGGTTGAGTTACTTGGGTTATGAAAATGATTTGCGAAAACCTTTTTGAAATGAACCCCTGCATGAGTAAGTTTGCAAAATGAACCATAACTTTGATCCTTGTTATACCTTATGCATGAATCGCTTATAAGCCCCTCCGTGGGTGGGGTTGGATTTCTTGAGTACGTATGTGCTCACCCTTGTTTTACTAACTATTTTACGAGAGGAGGATCCCGATTACATCCCCGAAGACGTTGAGTAGGTCGTGCCCTACACCCAACCGCGCTGTGTACCCAGGGCCCTACCGAAAGCTTCCATGGTGTGGTACTCCGAGGAGGCTATGGAAGCCTTTGCTATTGTAGTGTGGTCGTTAGCGTTTGTGTTGTTCCTTGTAGCGTTGGCACTACCGTGCCCTCTGTGTCGCCGTGATGTAAAAGACTGATTCCACCTGTTGTAATAAATGTGTTACCAGCCTCCTGGGACTGGTATTTGTGTCACATTTAGTCACCTCGATGAGGGGACGCTTCGGGTGGTATCAGAGCCGTAGGTTGGCCGTAGGACATGACCCCTAGGATACGAGACCTCCTCTGGCCCTCTCTAACCTTTCCTTTGCTAAGCTCACCTTTTCCCAAATCCTTACCTTGATTCTGCCTGTTTCCAGATGCCTAACCCCGAGTGGAACGGAGGAATTTGCCCCGTCCAGCCTGGCCTCCCTAACCTGTTGCTACTCAGCCTAGAGCGCGTCGGAGTAAGGGATCCGCCGTAGTTCGTCTGCGGGAGTACGAACACTACGGCACCCCTCGGTGCAAGCTGCCGATCTTTGTGGGAAGAAGCACGCTATACCCCGACATAGAGCCATGGTTCGTCACCGCCCTCGGTTTTCGCTTTGCCGACACCTACCCCAAGGCTGCTCGGAAGGCCTGCGTCGGCTACGAGTGGTCTATAGACGGCACCTCCGAAGGACTCCAATGGGATTCTTTCCACCCTCCGGGAGGAAGAGGACGCTCGTGGATTGATCGCATGAGACGTCTAGAACGAGAGGAAGAAGACTTAGAAGAGGCGGTTTCCACCCGTCCATATACCTCGGAGGCCTAGACCACCTTTATCGGGAGCAAGCCCAAAGAAGCGAAGCGACGGATCGACGGAGCGGAAAGAGCGAACGAGAGGATAGAACTAGAAAGGGTAAAGACAACCATAGCGAGAAGTTGAGCTGCACAACATGAGGCAAGACTACCTCGGGGAAAAGGGACGATCGGAGATGTTCCACAAACGGCTATGGGATGAACTAAAGGAGCGAAGAAGCGAGAGATGAAGGAGCCGGAGCGAGAAGAAGATGAACCCGAAGAAACCCACCGGGACAAAGGGACCCGGACCGAAGACGAGATACTCGGAGCAAGATCTTCCACTAAAGAAGCGCCGTATCCGGCTAGAGGAAGAGTCACCATGAGGATAGGACTAGGGTGTTAGGCTAGAAGTTGAGTCCTAGTAATAATAAGTGTACCCCGAAGAATGTACCCCAACCTTCCTACTAAATAAAGTTATCCATCCCTTGTACCCCACCACAACTTTGTTCAACTCTACCTTTGTTTTCGGATGGCGGAAGATGGATGGACCCAAGGCGTGTGCCAAGAGGAGCCTCGGTTTTGCTCGCCTGCTCATCAACTCCCCGGAACGCCTCGGTATCACCGAGCGCCCTAGGTACTACGGCGAGAGAGTACGAGCAACTCGACACTCTTCGCCGTAGAGTGGCCCTCTCCGTCGCTAGAAGCAACCGCCACACCAACATCGAGCCGTGGCGCGTGACCGCCACAGGGGTTCCGACACCGAGACACCTATCCTTTGGCCCTCGGAAAAGCCCTCCGCTACCGTGCCGGATCTACGAAGAACACCTCGTCCCCACACCAATGAGGTACTTCCCTCCCGCCATCGAACTCCCGGTTGGCAAGCCCGCATGAGGAACCTGGAACGACGCCGCCACCAAGAAGACACGCTGTACCACGTAGTCGCCTACCTTGTCTCCCTGGACAAGCTCTTTGATGACCAAGCCAGGCACTTGAGGGAACAAATCAGCCGGGCCGAACAAGCTGAGGTCACAGTGAGGATGCACCAAGTCCGAGTGGCTCAAGCCGAAACGAGGACCGCGGCGGCCATAGCGGTGAAGCCGTTGCCCGGGGAAAGCCTCGGGAGGATCCGGGACCGGCGCATGCAAGAATGGACCCACGGCGGAACACCCGTTCCGGCCATTGGAGAAGCTCAAGTCCTGCCGGGAACACCCCTTGTAGGATGGGGAGGAACCATAGAAGTCCCACCGGCCACCACCGGCGGTCACCGAACCCCCAACGGCTACCACCGAAGCCGCGGACGGCCTCGGGGAAAACGGAGTCCCCGAAGGCGGAAACGATGACAAGTTGCTCATTCCGCCGGAAGAACACTCGACTCCGGAAGACGCTCCCCTCGCGAGTAGTGTGCCCCAAGACCCGGGGAATGAAGCCGTGCGGTCCAAGTCGCGCCCTTAGTCCTTAGCCGTGTAGTGTGCCCGCGTAGTCGGGATGTATCCTCCTCGCTGATTTGTAATAAAAACTTGTTTGTGCTTGCTTGTTTGTTATGTGCTTGTTGTGTGCTTACCGGCAGAATAAACCCTGCCTTTTCAAAAAGAAACCCGATATAATCCACTTAAACATCACATAAAACTAGACCTCTTAGAAAACCCGTTTCTTTACAGATGGTTTCCAGGCGCCCTGTCAGGACCCACCGATCGGACGGCGAGGGATCGCAAGCCGATCGGAGGGAGCGTCTCCACGACCAGGAGGTTAACCAAAATGAAGATGGAGGAGAGAACGTGGTCCTGCCACCGCCACCCCCTACCGTTGACTTGGCACAAGTCTTAGCCAACAGGAGACCGTCCCGATGGAGGCTATCTTCAATGCCATCAACCGCCCAAGACCCCGTGCTATGAGCATGAATGAGAAGGCGATCGAGTTCCTCGGGACTAAGCCGCCCACCTTTAGCGGGTCGGTGAATCCTTTGGACGCCGAAGATTGGCCGAGAGCCATCCCGAGGGAACTGGAGCCCCTCCATTGCGAGGACCATGACAAGGTTCTCTCGGCGGCTCACCGGCTCACGGGACAGCCCTAGCACGGTGGGAAAATTCCGCGCCGCGCCCCAAGGATCCCTCCGCCATCACATGGGATGAATTCGTGGAGGAGTTCCGCCGCTATCACATCCGGAGGCTACACCGAAGCGGAAGGCGGACGAGTTCCGCGAACTCCGCCAAGGCAACATGTACGTGGAGGAATACACGTACCGGTTCATAGAGCCGGCACGCTACGCCCCCGAGGAGGTGGATAAAGACTCCAAAAAGCAAGAGATGTTCAAGAAGGGACCGACTCGGAACCGAGGACACCGCCGACTCCTCGGATATACCCGGACTTTAACACCCTAATGAACATGGCAATACTCACGGAGAGAGCAAGGGCCGAGGAAAAGAAGGAAAACAAGCGCAAGTTCATGGAACACAAGGCCAAGCGACAAGAGCGGTCCCGGAGGCCGAGAAACTTTGGACACCCCATGTCCGGGTTCCAAGCTCCTATGCGATACGAACCCAATCCCAAGCCACGAGCTCACAAGCCCCCGAGCCCGAGTTCAAGCCCTCCTACAACCGAGTGCCATGAAGCCCCCACGGAACAACACCGACGGGGTCACTACCAAGAACAACAACGGCTCCCGAGTGTGTTTCAGCGCCGAGAAACCGGGCACTTCATCGCCAATCGCCCCTATGCTAAAAAGCCAACCACCACCACCTACTCCAACTCGGTGAACGGGCCAAGGCCACTTGTGTCGGGAGCCAACCGCATGCCAGTGCGCAGCAACAATAACTTCGGCAACAACACCAAGCAACCGGCGGATGAGGCAGCCCCGGCGGTCGTATGGACGCGCCCGAGTGAATCACATCAATGCGCGGGAGGCACGGGAAGCACAAGGCGTAGTACTCGGTGAGTTCCTGGTCGGCTCGCTTTGGCTACCATACTTGTTCGATTCGGGAGCATCACACTCATTCATATCCTCAAGCTTTGTGGAAAAGCATAGCATACCCACGGTACTACTCAAAGCACCCCTAATAACTCGAACGCCGGAGGTGACATTAAGTGTCAGGCGGGATGCCCCGGGTAAGGATTATTTTAAGTGGGGTAGAGTTCCTAGCAGACCTGGTAGTACTGAAATCCAAGGGGATAGATGTGATCCTTGGTATGGACTGGTTAAGCCAACACCATGGCCTCATAAGTTGCGCCGATAAAGTAGTGCACTTGACCAACCCAGATGGGATACAAGTGACCTGCCACACCCGGGGACACAGGCCGGATATAATGGTTTTCAACATAGAAGCCAAGTCCATAGAAGATGTCCCAGTAGTACGAGAATACCCAGATGTGTTCCCCGAAGAACTCCCTGGGATGCCACCAGACAGGGATATAGAGTTCGTAATCGACCTTATCCCTGGAACCTCTCCCATAGCCAAGAGACCCTATAGGATGGCAGCCCCTGAGTTGGCAGAACTGAAGAAGCAGCTAGCAGAGCTTCAGCGAAGCGGGTTCATCAGACCAAGCTCATCACCATGGGGAGCCCCAGTGCTTTTCGTAGAGAAGAAGGATAAGAGCATGAGGATGTGTGTGGACTATCGCTCGCTGAACGAGGTCACTATTAAAAACAAGTACCCTCTCCCCGGAATAGATGACTGTTTGACCACTGAAGGGAGCCAAGTATTTCTCGAAGGTGGATCTAAGATCAGGGTACCACCAGCTCAAGATTAGGGAAAGTGACATCCCCAAGACCGCCTTTGTCACTCGCTACGGGCAGTATGAGTTCACGGTGATGTCCTTTGGACTAACCAATGCACCAGCATACTTCATGAACCTCATGAATAAGGTGTTCATGGAAGAGCTGGACAAGTTTGTCGTGGTCTTCATTGACGACATACTTGTTTATTCCAAGAGCGTGGAGGAGCATGAACAACACCTTCGAGTAGTGCTGGGAAAATTGAGGGCACACAAGCTATACGCCAAGTTCAGCAAGTGTGAATTTTGGCTAGAGAAAATATCCTTCCTTGGGCACATTCTGACTGCAGAAGGAGTAGCTGTAGACCCCGGGAAAGTTGAGACAGTCTCCAACTGGCAGCAACCAACCAACGTGAGTGAGATCAGGAGTTTCCTAGGTTTAGCCGGGTACTACCGGAGATTTATCGAGGGATTCTCCAAGATCGCCCGGCCCATGACAGAGCTGCTCAAGAAAGAGAAGAAGTTTAACTGGACCGAGGCCTGCGAGAGAAGTTTTCAAGAATTGAAGAAGAGGTTGACCACGGCCCCAGTCTTCGACCCCCGCCGGACATCCAACGGGGCTTTGTCGTGTATTGCGACGCCTCCCGACAAGGGTTGGGATGTGTTCTCATGCAAGATGGGAAGGTAGTGGCATATGCCTCCCGTCGGCTCGGACCCCATGAGCGAACTATCCCACCCATGATGCGGAGTTTGCAACCGTAGTGCATGCCCCGAAGATGCGGAGACACTATCCGATCGGGAACAAGTGTGAAATCTACACGGACCACAAGAGTCTAAAGTACATCTTCACCCGGCCCGACCTAAACCTAAGGCGAGAGAAGATGGCTAGAGCTGGTCAAGGACTATAACCTAGAGATTCACTACCACCGGGGAAGGCCAATGTAGTAGCGAGATGCGCTAAGCCGGAAAACCTACGAGAAGGTAGCACCCAAGAGTGCCCGAGTTACAAGAGGAGATGGCACGGCTCAACGTACACATCGTCCCCCAAGGCTATGTCCGCCACCGAGTGTTCGGCCTACCCTAGAAGAGAAGATCCGGAAGGCCCAAGAAGCCGACGAGGATCGATGAGGATCCGCAAGCATACCGGAGAGAACAAGGCCCCCGACTTTAGGGTAGATGACCAAGGCACCCGTGGTACAAGAACGAGGATATGCGTGCCCGAAGGTGGAGATTTTCGACGGACCATCATGGATGAGGCACACAACTCGGCATACTCCATTCACCGGGATCCACCAAGATGTACATGGACTTAAAACGGAAGTAGCGGTGGAATGGGATGAAGGCGGACATTGCACGGTTCGTCGCCCATTGTGACACTTGTCGGAGGATCAAAGCCGAACATCGAAGCCGGCGGGATCTGTTGCAACCTCTACCAATCCCAGTATGGAAGTGGGACGAGATAGGTATGGACTTCATAGTAGGGTTGCCAAGGACTCAGAAGGGACATGACTCCATATGGGTAATCGTGGACCGACTCACTAAAGTCGCTCACTTTCTACCCGTACGGACCACTTATGGTGGAGAGAAGTTGGCGAAACTCTACATAGAAAATATAGTGAAGCCGCATGGAGTGCCTAGCGAATAGTCTCGGACGAGAGGGACCCGAGTTCACCTCTAGATTTTGGAAAAGCCTGCATAAGGCCATGGGCACCAAGCTAGACTTCAGCTCAGCGTACCACCCACAGATAGACGGACAGACCGAAAGGGTGAATCAAATCTTGGAATATATGTTGAGAGCATGCGTCCTCACCTACGGCAAAGATTGGGAGCAGAGCTTGCCGTATGCCGAATTTTCCTACAACAACGGCTACCAAGCAAGCCTGGGAATGTCGCCATTCGAGGCACTGTACGGGAGAAAATGTAGAACACCCCTGATGTGGTCAGAAGTAGGAGAGTGTGCCCTGGTTGGGCCCGCACTTATAAAGGAAGCCGAAGAGCAAGTAGGCGATGTCCGAGAAAAGGCCGAAAGCCGCCCGGCCCCGACAAAAGAGCTACGCAAACAAGAAGAGGCGTGAAGCGAGCTTCAATCCAGGAGACTTCGTCTACCTCAAGGTTTCACCCATCCGGGGGACTCGGAGATTTCAAGTACACGGGAAGTTGGCCCCTCGGTACATCGGACCGTATAAAGTGCTCAAGAGAGTCGGAGCAGTAGCATACCGGTTGGAGCTACCCGAAGAAATGTCAGATATACACCCAGTGTTCCACATCTCCCAGCTACGCCGATGTTTGAAGGTGCTAGAAGAGAAGCAAGTACCGGTGGAGACCATCGATCTACAGCCAGACCTTAGGTACCAGGAGGTGCCCGTCAAGATCTTAGACACTGTGGTCAAGCGGACAAGAACGACCGAAGTACGGGTGTGCGAGAGTCCAATGGAGCGAGACACGGTGTGGAAGAAGCTACGTGGGAACGAGAGGATGCACCGAGAAAAGAGTTCCCCCACCTATTCGAAACTTAGCCGAATCTCGAGGACGAGATTCATTTTAAGTGGGGTAGGTTTGTAACGCCCGCGTTTTTAGCTCTAAATAAATCACATAATAAATCATGCGTATTTTCAAAAACCGACCCGCCGAGCTCAATTACCATTCAAACCCTAGCCACTTGTTTTTTTCTCCCTCTCTCTCTCTCCCCGCGCGCGTGCCGCGAATCCCGCCGCACCGCACCTCGGCCGCACCCTTGCGCGCCTTCCCAACGCCGCGGTCGGCCACCGGCCGGGAATCTCGCGCACGCCGCGGTCCCGCAACCGGTCCGCCTCGCCATCACCGCCGTTCGGGGAAAATGCGCCGACGCCCCGAAAACCGGGGAAAACCCCGTAAAACCCTCCCCAATTTTCCTAACAATTTTCCGGATTTTTCCAAAATCTCTTCTTCATTTTCCTCCCCTTTCTTTTTCCTTTTTCCTCTCTTTTTCCTTTTTCTTTTTCCTTCCCTCTTTTTCTTTTTCCCTTCTCTTCTTCTCTTCTCCTTCCTTTCCCTTTCCTCCCCGCGCGGCCGGCCGGCCACCCGACCGGCGCCACGGCGCCGTTGAACGGGGCCCCGCGCGCCGCACCGCCCCTTCCTCCGCACGCCACCGGACCGGCAAGAACACCCGCCTCCACACGCCACCGCGGCCCCACCCCCGGCCGGACGCCGGAGCCGGCCGACGCGGCCGGCGCCATTAACTCCCCCCCCCCGAGTTATCACTTCCACCACCGCCGACCGCGGCCGCCGCCCCGCGCCCTAGCACGCCTTTCGCGCAAGTTGACCGGAGGCGGCGAGCCGTCGCGTCGGCGGTCGCCGCCTCGCGAAGCTCCTCGAGCTCGCCGGAGTGGAGCTCGCCGGGAGAAAAATCTCCACTCCAAACCGCCTCCCGCGGCCTATAAAAGGGGCCGACGGCCTCCCCGCTCGCCGCACTTCACAACCACGGTCTCACGGCACCTCCTCCCCTCTTCCCCGAGCACCACCGTGCCGCCGCCCCCTAGCGCCGCCGCCGCGCCACCGCTCTCCCGTGGAGCCGCCTCCACCGGTGCACGATAGCCCGAGGTGAGCACGGGAATAGGACCCCCTCGCCCCCCTCTTCCTTTTCCCCTTGTCCCCGGCCGCCGCGCGCGGCCGGAGCCGCCGGCGGGCACCCCAACCGGCCGGCCATGCCGCGCCCCCTCCCTCTCTGTTCTGTTTCGAGGGGGGGAAGAAGAAGGGCAGATTTGCCCAAGGCCCCCCGGCCTTTTCCCTTATCCTGAGCCCCCCTATCCTATTCACTCCCTCTCCTTTTCCTTCCAAATAGCCCCTAAGGCTAGTAATTAATTCTTGTTGAGCCCTAAACAATTTACAAACAGGCCCTAACCCAAATTATATTGTCATAAACCCACCCTTTCTCATTAGTAGAAATTACCAATAGGTCCTTAATACCTATAACCCCTCCTTAACCTAGCCTTTCATACACGCCTTTTAATCCCGGTTAAGCCCAAATAATACCGCACCCCGCCGAACCAACCCCCTTTCCTAGGGCTTATATATACCCCCTCTCCGCTCACTTCCCCCTCCCCAAGCTCGGTACTGGAAACGTGTGTGCTAACATTGCTTGCTTGCTTGTGTGTGCGCCATAGCCGACGGAGTAGACGGAGGAAGGTACCCCCGAGCCGGAGATCGAAGCCGACTACTGCGAGCAGGAGCCCGAAGCCCCGAACGTCGAGCCGGCACTCCCCGAGGACTACGAAGACGGCAAGTTCAACCTCATCCTTTGATGCATGCTTCTCGTCCTAGTTTTATAAATATAACACTATACCCGTTTTATAAATTGCATATTGTTTTACCGCAAAAACATGGTAGGATAGCCATACTTGATTGCTATGATTGAACCTTGTTTTGGCCTAAATGAGTGCTTTAAAAAGGTGTGTGTGTGCTTTCAAAATGTGTGAGTGCTATAAAAACAAAAAGGGGATATGGTTGGAAAATGAGTAAAGTACTGGGTAGACGGGATGGACGTGTGTGTCAGGAGTATGGGTGAGCTCGTACCTGTGTGGTTGAGCGTGTTGGGAGTTGTCCATCTTGTCGGTTAAGGACCGGGTTGCGTGACATCTCACCTGACCCAAACCCTCGTACAACCACTCGACCGTTGTATGTGGCAACGGCTTAGCATAAACCCCACTAGTTAATCTACTTGCCATCCGGTGTGCGGGTGAGCGGCGGGAGACCAAGGAGCGGGGGTACGCTCTCGTGTGAGGTACGCCCCGGTTATGTGGTATAACCCCTTGGGGTGCTTCCGTGGTGGCTCGTAGCGTTAGCTAAGGTGGGTAATGGCTATGATAGGATCCGTACCGCGCCGAGGTGTCCGTGTGACGGTACCCTACTTGTGGGTAAAGATGTACAACCTCCGCGAGTGCCAAACCTATTCGAATAGCCGTGTCCACGGTATTGGACGAGTCACGGTGTGGTCACAAAAACTAGTTTTTGGGATGGGATGTTTTCGGAGTGAGTTGTTTTCCGGTGATGTGTGTGTGGCTGTGTGCTCGGGCTACGACGGACGGGAAGTCCGGTAGTTCCACGGTGGTTTTCCTAAAAACGGGTTGAGTTACTTGGGTTATGAAAATGATTTGCGAAAACCTTTTTGAAATGAACCCCCGCATGAGTAAGTTTGCAAAATGAACCATAACCCGATCCTTGTTATACCTTATGCATGAATCGCTTATAAGCCCCTCCGTGGGTGGGGTTGGATTTGCCGAGTACGTATGTGCTCACCCTTGTTTTACTAACTATTTTACGAGAGGAGGATCTCGATTACATCCCCGAAGATGTTGAGTAGGTCGTGCCCTACACCCAACCGTGCCTGTGTACCCAGGGCCCTACCGAAAGCTTCCATGGTGTGGTACTCTGAGGAGGCTATGGAAGCCTTTGCTATTGTAGTGTGGTCGTTAGCGTTTGTGTTGTTCCTTGTAGCGTTGGCACTACCGTGCCCTCTGTGTCGCCGTGATGTAAAAGACTGATTCCACCTGTTGTAATAAATGTGTTACCAGCCTCCTGGGACTGGTATTTGTGTCACATTTAGTCACCTCTCGATGAGGGGGCGCTTCGGGTGGTATCGAGCCGTAGGTTGGCCGTAGGACATGACCCCTAGGATACGAGACCTCCTCTCGGCCCTCTCTAACCTTTCCTTTGCTAAGCTCACCTTTTCCCAAATCCTTACCTTGATTCTTGCCTCGTTTCCGGATGCCTAACCCCGAGTGGAACGGAGGAATTTGCCCCGTCCGGCCGGCCTCCCTAACCCGTTGCTACTCGGCCCTAGAGCGCGTCGGAGTAAGGGATCCGCCGAGTTCGTCTATCGGGAGTACGAACGCTACGGCACCCCTCGGTGCAAGCCGCCGATCTTTGTGGGAAGAAGCACGCTATACCCCGACATAGAGCCATGGTTCGTCACCGCCACTTGGTTTTCGCTTTGCCGACACCTACCCCAAGGTCGCTCGGAAGGCCCTGCGTCGCCTACGAGTGGTCTATAGACAAGCACCTCCGAAGGACTCCAATGGGATTCTTTCCACCCTCCGGAGGAAGAGGACGCTCGTGGATTGATCGCATGAGAGGTCTAGAACGAGACGAAGAAGACTTAGAAGAGACAGTTTCCCACCTGTCCATATACCTCAGAGGCCTAGACCACCTTTATCAGGAGCAAGCCCAGGCAAGCGAAGCAGACGGATCGACGGAGCGGAAAGAGCGAGAACGAGAGGATAGAACTAGAAAGGGTAAAGACAACCATAGCGAGAAGTTGAGCCGCACAACATGAGGCAAGACTACCTCGGGGAAAAGGGACGATCGGAGATGTTCCACAAACAGCTATGGGATGAACTAAAGGAGCGAAGAAGCAGAGATGAAGGAGCCAGAGCAGAAGAAGATGAACCCAAAGAAACCCACCGGGACAAAGGGACCCGAGACCGAAGACGAGATACTTTCGGAGCAAGATCTTCCACTAAAGAAGCGCCGTATCCGGCTAGAGGAAGAGTCACCATGAGGATAGGACTAGGGTGTTAGGCTAGAAGTTGAGTCCTAGTAATAATAAGTGTACCCCAAAGAATGTACCCCAACCTTCCTACTAAATAAAGTTATCCATCCCTTGTACCCCACCACAACCTATTCAACTCTACCTTTGTTTTCGGATGGCGGAAGATGGATGGACCCAAGGCGTGTGCCAAGAGGAGCCTCGGTTTTGCTCGCCTGCTCATCAACTCCATGGAACGCCTCCGTATCACCGAGCGCCCTAGGTACTACGGCGAGAGAGTACGAGCAACTCGGCACTCTTCGCCGTAGAGTGGTCCTCTCCGTCGCTAGAAGCAACCGCCACACCAACATCGAGCCGTGGCGCGTGACCGCCACAGGGTTCCGACACCGAGACACCTATCCTTTGGCCCTCAGAAAAGCCCTCCGCTACCCGTGCCGGATCTATGATGAACACCTCGTCCCCACACCAATGAGGTACTTCCCTCCCGCCATCAGAACCCCAGTTTGGCAAGCCCGCATGAGGAACCCGGAACGACACCGCCACCAAGAAGACCCGCTTGTACCACGTAGTCGCCTACCTTGTCTCCCCGGACAAGCTCTTTGATGACCAAGCCGGGAACTTGAGGGAACAAGTCGGCCGGGCCGAGCAAGCTGAAGTCACGGTGAGGATGCACCAAGTCCGAGTGGCTCAAGCCGAAACGAGGACCGCAGCGGCCATAAGCGGTGAAGCCGTTGCCCGGGGAAAGCCTCGGGAGGATCCGGGACCGGCGCATGCAAGAATGGACCCACGGCGGAACACCCGTTCCGGCCATTGGAGAAGCTCAAGTCCCGCCGGGAACACCCCTTGTAGGATGGGGAGGAACCATAGAAGTCCCACCAAGACCACCGGCGGTCACCGAACCCCCAACAGGCTACCACTGAAGCCGCAGCACCGCCTCAGGAAAACGGAGGCCCCGAAGGAGGAAACGATGACGAGTTGCTCATTCCGCTGGAAGAACACTCGACTCCAGAAGACGGCTCCCCTCGCGAGTAGTGTGCCCCAAGACCCAGGGAATGAAGCCGTACTGGTCCAAGTCGCGCCCTTAGTCCTTAGCCGTGTAGTGTGTCCGCGTAGTCGGGATGTATCCTCCTCGCTGGTTTGTAATAAAAACTTGGTTGTGCTTGCTTGCTATGTGCTTGTTGTGTGCTTACCGCGAGAATAAACCCCGCCTTTTCAAAAAGAAACCCGATATAATCCACTTAAACATCACATAAAACTAGACCTCTTAGAAAACCCGTTTCTTTACGAGATGGTTTCCGGGCGCCTGTCGGGACCCACCGATCGGACGGCGAGGGATCGCAAGCCGATCGGAGGGAGCGTCTCCACGACCGGGAGGTTAACCAAAATGAAGATGGAGGAGAGAACGTGGTCCCGCCACCGCCACCCCCTACCGTTGACTTGGCACAAGTCTTAGCCAACCAGACCGTCCCGATGGAGGCTATCTTCAATGCCATCAACCGCCCAAGACCCCGTGCTATGAGCATGAATGAGAAGGCGATCGAGTTCCTCGGGACTAAGCCGCCCACCTTTAGCGGGTCGGTGAATCCTTTGGACGCCGAAGATTGGCCGAGAGCCATCCCGAGGAACCGGAGCCCCTCCATTGCGAGGACCATGACAAGGTTCTCTGGCGGCTCACCGGCTCACCGGGACGGCCCTAGCCTCGGTGGGGAAAATTACCGCGCTTGGTTGCCCAAGGATCCCTCCGCCATCACATGGGATGAATTCGTGGAGGAGTTCCGCCGCTATCACATCCGGAGGCTACACCGAAGCGGAAGGCGGACGAGTTCCGCGAACTCCGCCAAGGCAACATGTCCGTGGAGGAATACACGTACCGTTCATAGAGCCGGCACGCTACGCCCCCGAGGAGGTGGATAAAGACTCCAAAAAGCAAGAGATGTTCAAGAAGGGACCGACTCCGGAACCGAGGACACCGCCGACTCCTCGGATATACCCGGACTTTAACACCCTCATGAACATGGCAATACTCACGGAGAGAGCAAGGGCCGAGGAAAAGAAGGAAAACAAGCGCAAGTTCATGGAACACAAGGCCAAGCGGCAAGAGCGGTCCCGGAGGCCGAGAAACTTTGGACACCCCATGTCCGGGTTCCAAGCTCCTATGCGATGACGAACCCAATCCCAAGCCACGAGCTCACAAGCCCCCGAGCCCGAGTTCAAGCCCTCCTACAACCGAGTGCCATGAAGCCCCCACGAACAACACCGGCCGGTCACTACCAACAACAACAACGGCTCCCGAGTGTGTTTCAAGCGCGAGAAACCGGGCACTTCATCGCCAACCCGCCCCTATGCTAAAAAGCCAACCACCACCACCTACTCCAACTCGGTACGGGTGAGCGGCGGGGAGACCAAGGAGCAGGGGTACGCTCCGTGTGAGGTACGCCCGGTTATGTGGTATAACCCCTTGGGGTGCTTCCGTGGTAGCTCGTAGCGTTAACTAAGGTGGGTAATGGCTATGATAGGATCCGTACCGGCGCTGAGGTGTCCGTGTGACGGTACCCTACTTGTGGGTAAAGATGTACAACCTCCGCGAGTGTCAAACCTATTCGAATAGCCGTGTCCACGGTATTGGACGAGTCACGGTGTGGTCACAAAAACTAGTGTTTGGGATGGGATGTTTTCTCGGGAGTGAGTTGTTTTCCGTGATGAGTGTGTGGCTGTGTGCCTGGGCTACGACGGACGGGAAGTCCGGTAGTTCCACAGTGGTTTTTCCTAAAAACGTTTGAGTTACTTGGGTTATGAAAGTGATTTGCAAAAACCTTTTTGAAATGAACCCCTGCATGAGTAAGTTTGCAAAATGAACCGTAACCTGATCCTTGTTATACCTTATGCATGATTCTGCTTATAAGCCCCTCCGTGGGTGGGGTTGGATTTGCTGAGTACGTATGTGCTCACCCTTGTTTTACTAACTATTTTACAGAGGAGGATCCCGATTACATTCCCGAAGACGTTGAGTAGGTCGTGCCCTACACCCAACCGTGCTCGTGTACCCGGGGCCCTACCGAAAGCTTCCATGGTGTGGTACTGCGAGGAGGCTATGGAAGCCTTTGCTATTGTAGTGTGGTCGTTAGCGTTTGTGTTGTTCCTTGTAGCGTTGGCACTACCGTGCCCTTTGTGTCGCCGTGATGTAAAAGACCGATTCCACCGTTGTAATAAATGTGTTACCGACCTCCCGGGACCGGTATTTGTGTCACATTTAGTCACCTCTCGATGAGGGGACGCTTCGAGATTGCAATAAGGGGAGCCGGTAAATAGTAAGACGTACCATGTATACGAGGACGAACGAGGAGAAGATATTTGTCATTAGTCCTACCGTGGCCGCGATGTCGAGTAGTTGTACATGAGGCGTCCGCAACAAGAACAAACACCCTAGTGCTAGTGGTCCGAGGTCAAAGGCGGGCGGCGAGAGATGGCGGATCGGGTGGCGGTAGTGTGCCGGGACGCAAGTGGGGGGCCGTGAGAAAAGGAATCTCCACTGTACCAAGTCGCCGGGCTTTTTCACCAAACCAATGCACCTTTATGTCCATCGACATCAAGTGTGGTCCCGATCATCGATCGAGTGTTTGTACGAGAACATGCCGACCGTGTGCCGTATACGATGGAAAAAAATTGAATTACAAGAGTAATACGGACGGGACAGACAAAAAAACATGGGTGCGAAGCGGATGGGCGGCCGGATTCTCGGTGTTGCAACTTCACGGAGTAGCACGGCATTTTCGAGGAGGGAGTATGTTTTAGACACGTGCGTGTATTTTACTAGTTGTATGCTAATAAGTACGTTCCAAGCATTCATAAGGCCGGTATCACTCGTCATACCCTAAATGCATCCCTTAAAAGAGAATATTCCACCACGTCATCCGGAATTTACGATTCGGACTCGTTTTTCCGCACTCGTCATCCCCTAAATCTCCTACTCCATACCAACAACCCACCCGTGGACCCCACACGTCATCCTCTCCTCCCGGTCTCTCTCCCTTCCCGTCCCTCCTCCCCTCCCGCGCCTCCTCCACCTACCTCTCGTTCCAAGAGCACGGCCCCGCGGACGGAGAGAGCCGAGAGAGAAGCGGGGCGGCGGGCCTCTCCTCTCGCCGTGGCCGCGCCTCTCCCTCTCCTCTCCTCCCCCGCCCCATCCGTCGGCGGACGACGTGCGCATGGAGATCCGGGGGGAAGGTCGGGCGGGCGGAGGCGGAGTGGCCGGGGAGCCGCGGGCAGGAGCAAGGCGCCGCGGCGTGGCGACGGCAACGGGCGGCTCGACGGGATTCGCCTTGTCCTCCGGCGCATCCGCTCTCCCGTCCTCCGATTGGTCACCGCCCCGTCCGCCGGAGCTCCCTCTCCAGGCACCGACGCCCCTCCCTGCTCCCTCCCCTTGGCGATGGCCTGCTCCCCTCTCGCGGCGGCGGGAGCCGACGCACCGTCGCATCTTCCCTTCCTCCCTCTCCCCCTCCGACGGCGCGAGCACCAACGACCGGCGCCGGTGGGGCCGGCATGACCCGTAGCGCACGCTCGGGAGCACGCTCTATTTGGCGTCCGCGAGATTGGAACGGGACATAGCGTCGCCCCTGCGCACTCCCCGGTGCGGCGATGAAAACGGTAAAAGGCAACGCTACGTTCGTAGCGTTCCTTTACCGCTCCCCGATGCGGGCGGCCTAAAAAGTAGTTGAGCTCGTGATTTACGTGTCATGTGTACATACAAGAGGTTGGTTTATGGTTGTCAAGCAGCTATTAAAATATGCGTATTGTAGTACATGATTAAAAATATAACCCCATACGGATCCGTTGGTGCATATATATAACCATAGGTGCATTCCAAGGAACATAAAGATATATAGCCATTGCTGCATTTCAATCATCATTAACTACATATACGTCCATGCATTTGAATTGCATATATAAACTTTGGTCAAGTTTAGTCGGCAAATTGCTTTCGACGTGACACGTGAACAGGTACAAGTTGCTGACAACTTTCCACATTTAGCTGCGTACACAGAGAGAGCAATAGACTTTCAATATGATGGATGACAATGACAATTTACCAAACTAAACAAAGCCATTATAAACCAAACCTTACCACCGTAATGTCAATGTTGTCACCACAATGTCAATCTTGTCATGGCTCGCCAATAGGCAACCATACCAACTACACATGGTCAAACAGGCGGCCCGGCACGGCCTGGACCGGGCTCGTCCTGGCCCAGACTATCTAGGCCCGACCCGCATTGGCCCGACCATTCGAGTTGGGCCGCCCATCGAGCTATCTTATATGTCCAGGCCCGACATAAGGGTATGGCTTATGCGGGCCATGCCGACCCAACAACCCCCGTGCTAGGTGGATCGAAAGCACCTATTAGCTCACTAAACAAAGAAAAAATTTTAAAGTCAGCGACAAATGATTAATAAATAATGGCAGAGCCACCGGTCCGCCTGGTGAGCACCGGCGGCGGCTACACCTACCCGCCGGTAGATGCCGCCCCTAGCACACTAGCTTTGCGCGACCGGAGACCGAAGGGAGAGGTATGGCGGTGGACGGTGGTATAGGTCCGTCTATCCGAAGTGTCAAGCTCCTGCAGTCTCGGCATCTTTTCTCGCTTTCGGAGTGCAGAGATCCAAACCTTTAGAAGGATGGCCGAGAAGCTGTCGAGGTGAAGGTGAGCTACTACCCCCGAAGGATCGGATGGCGACTAGAGAGGGGGGGAGTGAATAGGAGCGGTAAAAATTCTTCTCAAAGAACCCGGCCTATACCCTAGACAAATCCCGGTCACACACGAGTGATGGATCGAATCACACACCAAACGCCAAGACAACGAAGTTATGGATCAACCTCAAGTCTTAGGAACGATTCCTTAAAAAACACGCGGAAGCATAAAAGAAAGGAGAGACGAATCGAACCAAGGAGCAAAGGCCGCTGTGCACGCGGCGGACCGTCCGGCCGGGAGGGGTGGACGGTCCGCACCGGCCACGCGGACGGTCCCGGCCGGGTGTCGCGGACGGTCCGCCGGGTGCCTCGGACGGACCGGCCGAAGCCGCGGACGGTCCGTAAAAGCCAACGGAACCACCGAGGAGACAAACCAGAAAAACGGACCGTCCGCAAGGACCGGGCGGACCGTCCGCACAGATCCGGACCGTTCGCTACCGAAACTCGGACCGTCCGCAAACCGCCGCAACAAAAACCTAAAACAAAACCGGATCAAAACAAGAACACGAAGAACACACGAAGAACGCGGGCTGAACTGGCACCTCGCGGATGGTCCGCGGAGAGGGGGCGGACTGTCCGCCAATTCAAACGGAACAAAAAACGCCCGAGCTCGCGAAGTCAACTCCACCAACTCATCACCGTAAATCCCAAACGGTTCAAGTTCTTGAGACAAGATTTGGGGGAGATGTTAAGCACCCCTAGGTGAGATTATACCCCAAAAATCTCATCTCCAAACCCACCAAATCACTGGGAATCGCGGATCACACGAGCTCAAGTCCTACTCACGAGTTCATCCAAAGAATCACGAATCTAGGACTATTTGAGGAGTTTGGGGGCAAGAAATCAGGGAAAAGAGGCACAAGGCACTCATGGAAGAATCCGCCAAACAAATCCGAGCCAAAACCGTCTAGAAAACGAGAATCAAGACGAACACGAAAATAGCACAAAAATGAATCCGAAAATCATCACAGGAACCACGGCGCCGAATCTTCTATACAAGCCAGGAAAGATTCACAAGGTCTAGCTTGCCGCCCTAGCATCCATCCCTCTCAACAAATCTCTCATGAAGCTCTCAAGCTAGCCTAGGGCAAATAGAGAAGAAAATGTCTCAGAAAAATGAGAAATGGGAGGGGGGAAATGAAACCCTAAGTCGCGGAGAAAGAGAGCCATCCACCCACACTCATGGCTTATATATCGGGTCCCGCCGGTGTGGTAAATGACTCGACTACCCCTAACTCAACTACTGGCGATACAACCCACGCAGGGGCATTTATGTAATGTTTGTGGGTCTTGCCATCGGACGGCCACGCCTTTGCCGCACCCCGCGTCCTCCCGACGCAAGCCATGCGATCCCGCCGCGTGTCCTCCGCTTCGAAGCTTCCCGACACGCCCGGATCCCATCTCCGTCGTGTTGGGCCTTCGGACTTGGTTTTGAGGCCCAAACCAAGAAACCGTCCTCCGATGGTTTTGTGGGCAAACCACCAAACCCCGCGTGCTCGGCCCGGCCTCCCGCCAAGCCTCTTGACTCGACCGCCACCGTGCACCGGCTCGATCGTCCACGACTTCGTCTTGCTCGTCTCGCCACCATGTGGCCCGCACCTAGTCCCGCCGTCCACCGGTCCCTCGAGTCGAGCCTACTTGTCTCTCCATCTCCGGAGGCCCCTCAAGGCCGAAGACCTTTCGCGCCCGTTCTTCACCCGCAACAACACGAACTAGGCCGCGGCCTACACCCGCGCACCGAGCCAAGAGTCGGTCCAACACCCGTTGTCAATCACTCATCACCGAGGAGCGGTCATCCATCGACCACGGAACGCTCCCGGTCCTCAATCTCCCCCTTGATGAGTGCATTGACAACACACAACGCGAAATGAAATTCAGAGAAAGAAAGTAAAAAGAAAGAAAAACAAAGAAGCTCAACTCATGACCCAAAACCAAAGAAAGGCAAAGAAAGGTCACAAGCCGAGCAAAGCACAAACTCCACACTGAAAACAGCAAGAAAGCTCCCCCTGAACAAATGCAAGCTCCCCCTGAACATGTGGATGCAAAGTTCCAAATTTTAGATGCATTTTTTTGAATTTTTCATTAAGCTCACCTCTTCTCCCCCTTGTTGACAATGTATGAATCAAGGTGAAAATGCAGGAATGTAAGACAAAGCATATAAAAATCTACATGAGCTTCTCAAATAGGCCAAATCTAGTGTCAAAGGCTAGAAGTGAGACAAAGAGCACACATATGGATCATAGCATAGTCAAAGCATTGCCACAAGTAATATATGGAAATATAGGCATGTGACAAAGCAAATTTTCAGATTTGAGCGAGTTTTATCAAAAAATGGCTCACTTCAAATTTAAAAGCCTATCCATGTCATATTCTAGCCAAAAACATGCATATCATCCAGAGATCATACAAGGATATCAAATTCTTAACAAAAGATCATTGCAAACACCCATAAAGCAAAGCATGTCATGTTAAAGCTCATGAGCCATGTGTCCACTTCGGGAAGACTTCTCCACCGGTGAACATCATGGAACATGTTTTGCACCCATGTGTGAAAGATAAGACATTTTAGGTATAAACATGATGGATGGAGCATTTTTCAAGCATACACACTTCTTTTCAAGATTGATTCATTTCATGGTACATGAAGTGCCTTTGCGGCAAAAAGAAGCTGATGCTCCTCCATGAATGCAACATAGGCTAAACATTCACAATGATATCGGCCTTTGGCCCAAATGCAAGAAAGATACATCCAAGCACAATCTAAGCATGAAAGGCATATTTAGACCAAAAAGTGACATGGATACACTACTTGGAGCACATTTCATCAAATTTAGTCAAGATTAGCATTTGATTCAAAAAGGCTGTCTCAAAACACATATATCTCAAATATTCCAAGAGCATAGCCTCACATAGCCATTTCTCCACACACATGACCAATATCTCACAAGTAGCCAAAGAAACTCGGATGAGGCATATGAAAGAAGCTCATCATCCTAAAATGCAATATGATACAAATGCAACATGATATATTACAAGATGGCTATCCTACCATGGTTTATACATCAAGCAAAGCATGTATATACATCAAAGGAAACATGGTATGATACATATGGTACAAAAATAAACCCCCCAAGAATCAATTAGAAAGAGCAAGAAACCCCAAGCCCCCCCCCCGCAAGCGCACAAATGTAGCTTGGTCGAGAGGCTTTGTAAAGATGTCTGCAAGCTGATCTTGGGTAGGGACATGACTCAACACAATGGTCCCTTTCTCCACATTATCTCTCAAGAAATGATACCTCACTTCTATGTGTTTGGTTCTGGAATGAAGCACTGGGTTTTTTGCTACGCTTATGGCACTGGTGCTATCACAAAGAAGTGGGATCTGGGTGCACTCCTCACCAAAGTCTCTCAAGGAGTATGAGATCGACAACAAAGTGGGGAACAACAACTCGCGGCTGCAACATACTCCACCTCGGTGGTAGACTAAGCTACACTAGACCGCTTGCGGGAAGACCACGAAACCAACGAAGACCCAAGAAACTGGCAAGAACCCGAAGTAGACTTCCTCTCGACTCGACAACCGGCGAAATCCGTATTAGAAAAACCATGAAGTGAAAGAGTCGAGGAGGATGAATACCAAAGGCCAAGACCAAGGGCAGACTGTAGGTACCCGAAGATCCTCTTGACGGCTGTCGGTGTGATGTCCTCGGTGAGGCGCCGAAAACGAGCGCACGGTACACACACCGAACTGTATGTCTGGCCTCGTCGCCGTCAGGTAGAGGAGGGAGCCGATCACGCTCCGGTACTCTCACTGGTCCACTGGTTCTCCGTCCTCGTCCGCGTCCAAAGTAGTTGTACTCCCCATGGGTGTCGACATAGGATTCACATCTTGCATCTGGAACTTCCTCAGCATGTCTTTCGTGTACTTGGTCTGATGCACGAATGTTCCATCCTTCACTTGCTTGATCTGCAACCCGAGAAAGTACTGCCGCTCGCCCATCATGCTCATCTCAAATTCCCTGCTCATCTCATCTGCAAACTTGGCAACAAGGTTATGTGACGAGCCACCAAAGACAATATCATCCACGTATATCTGCACAACCAACAAGTCATTCCCATGCTTGAGGAGAAACAAGGTTTTATCCACGGTACCCATCATGAACCCTCTGCTTAACAGAAAACCTCTCAATCTCCCATACCAAGCCCGGGTGCCCGTTTCAGTCCATACGAGCCCTTTTCAACTCCGTACACCCCGTGTGGGTACTTCTCACTCTCGAACCCCGGTGGTCGCTTCACATACACCTCCTCCTCTATGACCCATTCGGAAAGCACTCTTCACATCCATCCGATACAACTTGAACCCTTTAGCCACGACAAAGGCCGGAAGGATCCGAATTGCCTCAAGACGGGCCACGGGAGCAAAGGTTTCCTCATAGTCGATCCCCTCCTTCGACTATATCCCCGAGCAACAAGTCCGGACTTGTTCCTCACAACCAGACCCATTCTCACCCTCTTTCTTCTTCCAAACCCATTTGGTTCCTATAGGATGGCAATTTGGAGGTGGTTCAACTAACTCCCACACCTGGTTCCTCTCAAAATTTTCCAACTCCTCATGCATAGAATTGACCCAGTTTGCATCAGATAAAGCGTGTCCAATGTCCTTGGGCTCAAAGGAGGCAACAAATGCAGCATGAGCGAAATGAGAGGAATTTCTGGACCTTGACCGCGTGGTACGTTCGTCGATGTCCCCAATGATCTTCGACAGGGGATGCACTTCTTGAATCCGCCGGGAGCCTCACGCCTCGAGACTACCTCCCCCTCAACTTCGGCTTCTCTTGCCCGGTCCTCTTATCGCACCGTCGTTGTCCATGAAGTAGACGGTCCACCCTCCGTAGTGGTCGTAGGGGAAGTAGTGGGTACACACTCGGCTTCGGGCGCATGGTTCTCTCCATCATCATCTCCGCCTTCATCCTTCTCCTCTTCAAAGAGATCCTCGCCCATCTCCTCATCACCCGCACATTCAAAGCCAAGAGAGGTACATGGTATTGTCTCGTCGAAGGTTACCTCGGAAGTCTCCATGATTTTGTTAGTCTCAAGATTAAGCACTCTATAGGCTCTAGAATGGTTAGCATATCCAAAGAAAATCCCATCACTAGACCTAGCCTCAAACTTGTCGAGTTTTCCCTTCTTAAGAATAAAGCACTTGCAGCCAAAGACTCGGAAATGACTCACCTTGGGTGCCCGACCATGCATAAGCTCATAACGGGTCTTCCTCTTGAAAGCTCGCAATAAAATCCGTTGGAGACATGACGAGTCGTATTGACCGCTCGGCCCAATACCTCCTAGGAGTCATGTGCTCATCGAGCATCGTCCTAGCCATCTCACAAAGAGTCCGATTTTTCCTTTCCACGACTCCATTTTGAGGGGGGCACAAAAGGGGTCGAATACCGATGTTCAAGATCTAGATCATGACGAAGGCATCAAAACAAGAGTTCTTGAACTGCGAGCCATTATCACTGCGGATAGCTCGAATGGCATTCCCATGCCTCTCGTTCTTCAACCTCACGATCAGATCTCGAACAAAACCAAATGTCTCACTTTTGTCCTCCAAGAAAAACACCCAAGCATAGCGAGAGTAATCGTCCACCACAACAAGGACATACCACTTCCCACCCACCGAGCGAACTCAAGCTGGCCCAACAAGGTCCATATGCAACAGCTCTGTCGGACGCTCGGTCATGACATCGGTCAGGGGCGGATGGGGAGTGGCTACCATCTTGCCATGCCTACACGGGGCACGGACCAAATCCTTCTCAAACTTCAATCTTGGCAATCCTCGGACAAGGTCAAGACCACTCAAGCGGGAAACCAAATCAAAGCTCAAGTGACCCAACCGCCTATGCCATTTCCACAAATCACAAGAAGGACCGGCCATCAAACAACGAGCAGGACCCAAAGAACGAGAGAAATCAGCCCTGAAAATCTGACCCTCGGGGATGATCATACATACAAGATCACCTCGAGAATCAAAGAACGAGACTCACCAGACTTGAAACGCACCTCAAAGCCCTCATCAAGCAACTGAGAAACCGAAAGCAAATTGAAGCCCAAAGACTTCACAAGAGCAACCCTCTTCAACGTTACCTTGTCACTCACATGCACTACACCCTCAGAAATCACCCTTCCTCGTCCGTTGTCCCCAAACGTGATGTACATCTTTTCCTTCACTGGGGTGAGGCTGGAGAACCACTTCTTGTCTCCGGTCATGTGTCGTGAACATCCAGAGTCGATCAACCAAATGTTCTCCAAGCCTCCCCGCCCGTAGTCGAAACAAGAATGAGAATGAGCCAACGACTCGACACCGGGGTTAGTACAAAGAAAGTTGAACCGAGTGTCGAGCCATCTCGCTCAAAAGAGGGGTTAGCAAACATCATTCCCTTTCCACCAAATTTCCCATGTCCCATGGAAGGAGTACGAGCACCACGAGGGGAAAAATGTGGTCCGTAGTTCCTCCGGAACCCAAAGCCGTGATCATCTCCCCTGGACCCGTATTGAGGACGAGTAGGGGGACGTCCGACAAAACTACCACGAGCCCGACCAAACCTCTCACCAAAGACGCACACCATCATCTCTCCTATCAAACCTCTCACCACCACCTCTGCGTGGGAACCTACCACCCCGAGCTCCAACTCTACCAACATTCTTCACACTTCCCACACCCCACGTAAGTGGCACTCTAGGCTCGGGAACACCATGAGACCGGCGATACCGTCCCGGTTTGCTTGCTCCCTAGCAAACCTCTCATCCCTATTCCTCTTGTAGCAAAACTCGCTAGATGCCTCTCCTTGCCACAATACTCACACCTGAAGGGGATGGGTTTTGGTTTTGACTCTGGCTTCTCTCTAGGCTTCACACCCTTCTCACTCACAAACTTCACCGGTTTCTGGAAGTCATTTGCTTTAGGTGGGAACTTGGGTGGATCTTGGGTTGTGTCAAGCTTGTTGCAAAGGTGGTTGGGCTTTGGTGTGAAAGAGTTCTTGGGTGCTTTTGGAAGTGGAACTTGGATGTCTCCGATCACCTCAAACTCGGGGGTGGACTCAACACACTTCTCATACACACTCTCCCCACTGTTTTCTCCCACTTTCTCACCCAACTTCTCAAAACCCAAACCACGACCATCCGCTCTCTTGAACTCCTCAATCATGATTTTCAATTGAGGTTCCTGCCCAGACAACCAACCCAACACCTTTCTCAAATAATCATTTTCCTCATAGATGACATCCAAACGGGAAGTAAGGTCAAGATTGCGCAAAGTAACTTCATCACAACTAGTGCATGCATTGACAACATGGGATTTCAAAGAAGCTTCCAAAGTGCTAATGGTAGAACGAGCATCAACAAGCTTAGAATGCATAGTAGGACATGATTTACAAGCACCAAGCAAAGTGGGTCTAGCCTTAAGCTCATCATACTCGATCCTAAGAGCATCTAGTTTAGCCAAAGTGGAAGCATTCTTCTCATTAAGCAATTTGATCTCATTCAACCAAGCATCACATTCGGGACATTCAACATCATCGAAATGGTAGGAGTAAGTTTCAAAGAGTCATTCTCATGTTTCAATTCAAGCAATTTAGACTTTAACTCTCCTACTTTCTCACTAGCATTCTCAAGTTGAGCCCTAAGATCTCTTATCATCTTCTTGGCATCCCTCAACACACTATCACGATTGTCAATCAAGCCATTCAACCTAGTGATCTCGGCAAGCAAAGAGTCGGGGTCACGGTTTACCTCATCCTCTGAGTCGGAGTCGGTGTCTTCTTTCTCGCCCTTCTTGCCGCTTGAGCTATGGGCCATGCCACAAAAACCTCCAAGTGCCACACAACTCAAACCACTGAGGTTCCGGCTTGCATTCTTCTTGCCCTTGCGCCTCCCGGCGTCTTCATGCTCACTGCTTGAGCTTGAATGCGCGTCGCTTGAGCTTGAGTCGACGTCGCTTGCACCGGCCACCATGGCTCTTGCCTTGTCCTTCTTGTGGCCGCCCTTGCTCGATCGCCGCTTGTCCTCGTCCTTGCTCTTGGACTTGCTGTAGTGCCTCGCCCTTGGAGTACTTGTCTTCACGCCTCGGGTGTGCCTTGTACTCGCTCATCTTGTACTTGTTCTCCTCCGCTTCGGGCACTCGGCCGATGAAGTGTCCACGCTTGCCACACTTGTAGCATGTCCCCGAGCACCGCCTTGCATTCCTCTCGGTTCTCATGTAGTCGATCAAACCTCCTTGAGAGCAAGGCCAGTTCCTCCTCGCCAAAGACATCGAACTCCTCATCCGGAATAGATATGAGAGAAGACAAGGAAAATTATCGACGGGAAGGGTTAGTGTTGGCTTTGCCCTTTGATCCGCCCACAAGAGCAAGACTATGATCGGTCGAGCCCTCATGCTTGGATTGCAACTTCCCGTCAACCTCGGACGACTTGAGCTTAGAAAAGAGATCATCCAACTCAATGGTCAAGTATTGCCGGACTCCTTGATGGCCTCAACCTTAGCACCCCAAACATTTTGGTCCAAGATATGCAAAAACATCAAAGCTTGATCATGCTCGGTGTAAGGGAAATCCTCAACATTGGCCTTCATGCTGTTCACGATGGCGGTGAACCTCTGAAACATCGCATCAATGTCCTCACCGGGAAGTTGAGTAAAGTTCTCATATTGCATCCGGTAAAAAACAAAGAGGCGAGCCTTCACATGGTTATCGCCACCGTGAGCAACCAACAACTTCTCCCAAATTTGCCGGGGCAAGATTCAAATGGCGAACACGCTCAAACTCGGGATCACACAAGCTTCGGACCAAGTGATCAACGGCTTTTGCATTTGCCTCATACTTGGCCTTAGCACCGGCATAGGTCACCATAAGAGTGTGGATATTTGCGGAATAGCATAGGTCTTGTCAAGCACAATGAAATCAAACAACTTGCCACGAAGAAAGATCATCATTCGGGCCGCCCACTTGTGGTAACCCTTCCCATCGAAGTGCGGCGAACCGCCCCGCTCAACGTACGCCATCTTAGGATTCAAGACTTGTCAAAGTCACCACAAATCCGGCACCAAGCTCGATACCAATTGAAGGATCGGATAGCGACTAGAAAGGGGGGGAGTGAATAGGAGCCGGTAAAAATTCTTCTCAAAGAACCCGGCCTATACCCTAGACAAATCCCGGTCACACACGAGCAATGGATCGAATCACACACCAAACGCCAAGATAACGAAGTTATGGATCAACCTCAAGTCTTAGGAACGATTCCTTAAAACACACGTGGAAGCACGAACGAAAGGAGAGAGGAATCGAACCCGGGGAGCAAAGGCGCTGTGCACCGCGGACTGTCCGGCCAGGAGGGGCGGACTGTCCGCACCGGCCACGCGGACGTCCGGCCAGAGTCTTTGCGGACGGTCCGGCCAGGTGCCTCGGACAGTCCGGCCAGAAGCCGCGGACAGTCCGTAAAAGCCAACAGAACCACCACAGACGGACCGGAAAAAACGGACTGTCCGCAAGGACCAGGCGGACCGTCTGCACCGGATCCGGACCGTCCGCTACTGAAGCTCGGACCGTCCGCAAATCGGCTGCAACAAAAACCTAAAACAAAACCGGATCAAAACAAGAACACAAAGAACACGCGAAGAACCGGGCTGAACCGGCACCTCGCGGACGGTCCGCGGAGACGGGGCGGACTGTCCGCCATTTCAAACGAACGAGAAAAAACCCGAGCCCGCGAAGTCAACTCCACCAACTCATCACCGGAAATCCCAAACGGTTCAAGTTCTTGAGACAAGATTTGGGGGAGATGTTAAGCACCCCTAGGTGAGATTATACCCCAAAAATCTCGTCTCCAAACCCACCAAAACACCGGGAATCGCGGATCACACGAGCTCAAGTTCTACTCACGAGTTCATCCAAAGAATCACGAATCTAGGACGATTTGAGGAGTTTGGGGGCAAGAAATCACTGGGAAAAGAGGCACAAGGCACTCATGGATGAATCCCCCAAACAAATCCGAGCCAAAACCGTCTAGAAAACGAGAATCAAGACGAGCACGAAAGTAGCACAAAAATGACTCCGAAAATCATCATGGGAACCACAGCACCGAATCTTCTATACATACCCGGAATGATTCACAAGGTCTAGCATGCTGCCCTAACATCTATCCCTCTCAACAAATCTCTCATGAAGCTCTCATGCTAGCCTAGACGAAAATAGAGGAGAAAATGTCTAAGGAAAATGAGAAATGGGAGGGGGGAAATGAAACCCTAAGTCGCGGAGAGGGAGAGCCATCCACCCACACTCATGGCTTATATATCGGGTCACGCCGGTGTGGTAAATGACTCGACTACCCGTAACTCAACTACTGGCGATACAACCCATGCAAGGGCATTTATGTAATGTTTGTGGGTCTTGCCATCGGACGACCACGCCTTTGCCGCACCCCGCGTACTCCCGACGCAAGCCATGCGATCCCATCGCGTGTCCTCCGCTTCGAAGCTTCCTGACACGCCCGGATCCCATCTCCGTCGTGTTGGGCCTTCGGACTTGGTTTTGAGGCCCAAACCAAGAAACCGTCCTCCGATGGTTTTGTGGGCAAACCACCAAACCCCGCTTGCTCGGCCCGGCCTCCCGCCAAGCCTCTTGACTCAACCGCCACCGTGCACCGGCTCGATCGTCCACGACTTCGTCTTGCTCGTCTCGCCACCATGTGGCCCGCACCTAGTCCCGCCGTCCACCGGATCCCTCGAATCGAGCCTACTTGTCTCTCCATCTCCCGAGGCCCCTCAAGGCTGAAGACCTTTCGCGCCCGTTCTTCACCTGCAACAACACGAACTAGGCCGCAGCCTACACCGCGCACCGAGCCAAGAGTCGGTCCAACACCCGTTGTCAATCACTCATCACCGAGGAGCGGTCATCCATCGACCACCGGAACGCTCCGGTCCTCACCCCCTCCGGTTTGGTAAAAGAAGTCGTTTAGTATAGCGACACGGTCTCCAAAACATAACTCTGAGTTCTCTTTTTATAAAAATATTTATTGAAAAGTTATATATGTATATTTTTATGAAAATTATTTTCAAAATAAATCCATTGATATGATTTTCACATTTCTAAACTTAACAACTTAAAAGTTATTCATCATTTATATTCCCAATGTTTGACCAAAACCTTATCCATCTTTTACCGAACCGGAGGGAGTACTCGTTAGGTAAGGACCATTTGGTCCGAAATCCAGTACTAATCTGTTTCTATAAATTCACAAAATTCGCAAACTGAACTGTAAATCACAAAATTGTGCTTACTCTGGATTTAGTCCCGAGGTTTAGAAAACATTGCGTATCATCTAGAAGCTTTGCGGTATAGCACACTTGCAAAAGGACAAAAATAAATTTGTCAAACTTTTTTTTATTCCAACACTATTCGAGTCACATATTCCCTCACAGACTGTGATTCACATGTGTTCTCTGATATATTTATATATTTTTGATGACTACATCTATAATTAGTCGCGATGAAAGCGGATCGGATCAGATAATACCTTTACCACATCCGCATCCATATTTTTTTGTCGGATGTGGAGCGGAGCGGATATTACACGGATGCGGTTACGAATGCGGATATTTTCGAATGTCGGATATGGTGCGGAGTCGGATCGGTTTGCGGAGCGGATGCGGATTAATATAGTCGGATAGATGCTTATATTTAGTTTCAAATGGTGACAAATGATGCTCTACGCATGACTGTGGTTAAGGTTTTTGATGCACGTGCACGCACTATATATATAGCTAAAATTTTGTGGGCTAAAAAATTATATATAGGTAACGGATCAAGTGCATGAGCCGTATTGGGCTGTTATAGTATTCGGATATCCTATTATAGGCCTCGGATTATCCGCTTTCAATTACCGGATAATCCATATCTGTCGGATATCACTAACACCATATCCTAATCCGCATCCGCACACAATCGGATTTGGATTATCCACATCCGCATGGATATCAAAAACTCTTCTCCATATCCGCATACTTCGGATTCGGATCGGATCGGATGTGGAAATTATCCACACCACTTTCATCCCTAATAATTAGTAGTAGTAACTTCGTCATAGGTAGTTTTTAATCCTGGATCCTCCGCTGTTAAAAAATACATATAATATAATATGTCTGTATCTTTAGAATTTTGATAGTTTTAGTTATTTTTAATGGACGAGCAAAGTTATAAATTCACACACAAAGATGCTATTTCCTTGCCATCCGTCCGTACGAGTTTGGGCGTGTATGTACACGTGCAGCTTACCGAACCACCTACACACATGCATGCAGCTCAACGTGTTCAGCAGGCAGCAGCCAACCTTCAAGCCAACAACACGCGTCAGCACCTGTCCGCGCGACAACGTCGGCTTGAATTAATGACCAAGGCCAACGACGGATGACGGCCTGGAGTACGCTGTATCGATATGCAGTTCGTCGTTCTACCAAATATTAGAGACTTTTAGCGTGCAATGCCTTCCAGTAGCTTCTCTTCTAAGCTGAATTTGGCATCATATGAACAAGTAGAAGATTAGATGGATTAATGTAGCGAACATGGCCTCATAAGCCATTAATTCGAGTTTGCAGCCTGTTCGTTTGGCTGGTGGTAGTGCTTGATTGTTCCGAGAGAAAAATATCCGCTGGGGTTGGCGCTAGTGGCTGGTTTGTTCCGAGAGAAGATCACTTGGCCTGGTGGCCGATAAGCCAAGCGAACAGGCCGTTGATTTTGGTGATTCATGACAACATAATCATTGGGACTAGCATGTCTTTGTAGACACTTATAGGTCCCAAGGATGCAAGAAAACCACATGCCAAAATGCCAAAACAAAGGGTCAAAACCGAGCAAGAAAAGGAAAAGAAAACAAACCGTCGGATGAACCGACGGTATCAATTTAACAAGCGTTGGTGTAATCGTCGGACGAGTTGGTACACGGGGTCAAACCCTAGGTACCGTCGGATGAACCGACGGTCCACTTTTTAGTAGCGTCGGACGAATTGCGGAGGAAGAGTAGCGAACACGGTAGCACCGGATGATCCAACGGTCCGAGTGGGGAGGCCGTCGGTCTATCCGACGCTCGCCTTGAATTCATACAGAGACGCGCCAAGACGAAGCCTTCAAGACCGAATGATCCGACGCCTTGGTCAAGATGAAGCGTCGCCTATCCGACGCCGAGTGGAAGCTAACAGAGGCGACTTGGACGCGGGGTCTTCGAAGACGGATGATCCGACGCACCGTCGGTGCATAGCGTCGGAACAGCTTGTGTCAAAGAACCTCAACGGCTATATGGCGAGGGACCGGATGAACCGACGCCCGGAAATGTATAGCGTCGGATCATCCGACGGTACTACTTTTAGCGCCTTTTAGCCAACGGCTAGTTTGCTGCCTTGGGCTATTTATACCTCCTCCACCCACCCATTTGAGGTTGCTTGGATTGTGTGCAAGTGCGAGAGGAGTTCAAGACACATTGAAGATCTTATCCAATCCATCCAAGTGCTTAATTGCTCATCCTTAGACTTGTGCATGCTTATTGTATGTGCTTAGTGCTAGGCTTAGCTTAGAGCCGAGTGTGAGGTGATTCTTGAGTGAATCCGGTTGTGCAAGGTTCGCCGGAAGCCTTGGGGCCTAAGTGGCTCACCGGCAATCGCCATCGACCCTCGGCTTGGTGTGGAGTGGCGAGGACACTTTGTGCGGGGGACGTGGAGACCCCCTTCCTTGGTGGAGAAGCTCCTTAGTGGAGGCGGTATCAAGGTGACCAAGGGAGCTTGACAAGTGCCTAAGTGGCTAGGCTTTGTGGCGAGTCAAGTGGTGCCCTTGGGAGAGACTTGGTGACCGGGAAGCAATACTCTTGTGTGAGTTCTTCAACAACGTGGACTAGGGGTGACTTAGTGCCTACCGATACCACGGGATAAATCGCGTGTCAAGAGTTTGCTAAGCAAGATCATGGCACATGAGCTTCAACTCATGCCCAAGTCAAAGAAGGCGCCCCAAGAAAAGCCCCAAGAACCATCGTCTCCAACTACAAGCCATGCTCTCTCAAACCAACAAGAGAAGATGTTGAGTAGGATGGCTACTCATGGAAACTCAAGCGAGGATGATGGTGATGATGGTGACGATGGAGATTCCTTAAGTGATGAAGAGGTTGAATCCATGGTGGCCGAGTACGTGAAGAAGATCTTCAAGTATGTGAAGAAAGTCAACATGACGGCTACAATGTCCACTTGAGAGAAGGGCGTCATCAGCAACACATCAAGTTCACCAAGATCGAACACAAGCCCAAGAAGAAGGTGGTCAAGGAAAGGAGACCAAGGCAAAAAGCAACTATCGCCGTCCGTGAGTGGACAAGTGGTGGAGCATCAAGCTCTTCTAGCTCAAGCGATGAATCAAGAAAGAACTTCACCACCCACTTCATGCATGGTCCCTCATCATCCCCACACATGTGCCTTATGGCCCAAGGTATGGAAAGCAATGTAAGTGATGATGAATCCGGCACCACCTCTCTTGATGGTCTTGTTGAGCTAGTCCATGAGTAAAAAGGAATTCTTGAGAAACAAGCTAATGAAATTAAAAAACTCAATGCTCTCAATGATCTTAGTGCAACTCTTGCTACAAATTATGAACATTTGTTGTGCAAATTCAAATTGCTTAGCAAGGAGTGTGATGAGCTAAAATCTAAGCTTGAGAGCAATGAGACTAAAACAAGTAATTCCTTTGAGCTTGATGAATCATCTACCCCTTGTGCGATTCCTATCTCCAAGGTAGATGCTTCAACTTCTTGCATTGATTTAATTGATGAATCTTGCTCACCATCTTGCAATAAGAATGTTGTTGTAGAAACATGTGATTATCTCATAGACAAGGAAAATGATAAGCTTAAGAGAGAAGTGAAATGGCTCCGAGAGAGGTTGGCAAGCTTGATGGGCAAGGGCAAGAACGATGAAGAACAAGTGGACATCTCTCAAGACATGAAGAGCAAAGTCCAACCTTCTCAAGATAATCGTGAGCCCATGGTGAAGAAGCTTAAGAAGGGTGCAACCATGATTTGCTACAAGTGTCATGGAGAAGGGCACAAGTTCTACAAATGCCCTCAATTTGTCAAGAAGATGGACAAGGGCGAGAAGAAGAAGTTGAAGCCCACCATCAAGAACTCCCTCATCTACATCAAGCCCAACCGTAAGAACAAGACTAAGAGCAACACCTACGTCATTAAGAACAAGGCTAATGGCAAGGTGGTTGCACACAAGGTTGGGAAGATGAAGGAAGAGCGGGGTTGGAACCAACCCATTTGGGTGCCGTGACAACCCGCCCAGGAAAATACCGTACTATCGCCTAAGACCGATCCACTTTGGTCGTTAAGCGATAGTAAAGTATCATCCTCGTCGTTGGTTGCCGGGTTAACGCCCCGTAAATCACTAGGAATACGGACGAGAGGATCGACACATGCATTAAAACTCACGCGAAGGCGAGTCCGAGTAAAACATGAGTTAAAAATAATTTATTACAAACCATTGTTCATGACATGGAGTACGAGTTCGTAGTTCGAAAACGGCGGAAATACAATGAACTAGCGCAACGGTAAACACCACGGGAGGCCATCCGTGATGTCATCACTTGTCCTCACCCTTTCGGTCAACAACACCCGCAACAACGGTTTTAAAGCAAGGCCGAGTATACTAATACTCAGGCAAGACTTAACCGTCGGGTGATAACTACATCACCAAAACATAGACATGAAAGGCTTTTGGCCACCGGGTTCTTTTTGCTAGAAAGTAACAAAGAGTATGTCCTTACTTTCAAGATTTTAGCACAAGTTCTAGTGGGTTTAATCTTTACTAAATTAGCCATCTAGTACGGATAAAGTCGTACAATACAATTAATCAAGCATAGTATTCATCAACTTCCATCATTAGGGATCTCATGGCTAGTGGAGTAAGCGAGTCTCGGATAACGGTGAGAGGCCGA
This sequence comes from Cenchrus americanus, assembly GCA_947561735.1. Lineage (NCBI taxonomy): Eukaryota > Viridiplantae > Streptophyta > Magnoliopsida > Poales > Poaceae > Cenchrus > Cenchrus americanus. Next base: position 12,375,915 of record OX387239.1, read on the forward strand.
CAATCGATTGATTCAAACCTTGCAAGGTAGACCTAAACACACGGTAGGCTGCCCCCGCAAGGACAACTTCCCAATCGGTTCCTAAAAATCCTCGGGTCGGGATAAAAGGCCACGAGTCTTTGGTGCGGGCTATCCGAAATACCCCGCGAAGTACCCGGACTCACCATACACCACCGTAGCTAGCCGTGAGACAAACCCCAAGAGTAGTGACAATTAAATCCCTAGCCGTCTCATTAAGGTACTAGGCTTACCGGTCCCATTCCCGACAAGTGCTTAGTACGTTCAAACACTTAACCCACAATAGCCATTTGGACCGGAGCCCAAATCCCATGCTCTTACCACATGAGCAGTCCAATTAAGGATATCTTGTGATTCCTATCTAGGAACCTATTCTCGCGAGTGAGGTCATCACCCGTATTGTAACGGTCCTATAGCTTAGCAACTATCGACCTATCAAACTAGTAAGGACAAAGGTACCTAAGGATCACGCATCTAAGGTTCCATTCAATCCCTGAACTTAAATGCACAAGCATCCATAGATAATTGAATAAGAATTTGAAAACTAGGTTATAGGCACCGGAGCTTGCCTTCGTCAGCTAGGTTAGCCTGGGCACCCTCGGTGTTGTCGAGCACTTCCACGTACTGCAGCGAAGCTTCTGCTCCTCCTTCCTCGGATTCGGGACGAGGGAGTAGTCACCGTCCGTAAGATCTACACGAAATGCAATGCAAGGTTCAGGTGATGTGACAGTTTGTTTATCTTATCCAACTCTTGTTGGTCATATTCACCTTAACAAATATTTAAATATTACATCTCTTTTAGGAAGGTTATTAGTTATATGTGATTTATTCTTTTATTGCACATTTGAATTAATGTTTCTTTTATACTTGTTATTTAATGTGAGGGTTTACTCATTTTCCTCTCACTGGCAAGGGTGTGAACAAGATTTTTATTTATAAATTACTTCCTTATCAGCAAGGGTGTTTTCTTAGCTTTTAATTAAGTTAGGTAATACTTTCCAAAAGGGAATGAATTAAAAAGGTATTTTCCTTATTTAATTGTTCTTTAATCTTTAAAAGGGCTTTAGAGCTTTTTATTAAGCAATAAATCACGAAAAATTTAAAGAAGTGTTTCTTAAGCATAAAAACACCTATACTGGACCACTGGACCCACAAGTAAGGCTTTGAAGCTAGGAAATTAAATACCTTGGAAAATAACAAGGACTAGCCAGTGATTCAAATTAAATGCATACAAAAATAAATAAGCGTCAAAATGATCCAAACTTTCTCATGCATACTCTCTGGTCCTAAACAAGCCTAAAGAACCAGCAAGTACAACTAGAATCTCTACTGAACTTGCTTCACTAATTTACAAAGGAAAACATGCACAAATTAATAATAATTATTTCTGTTAAACCAAAAATCATGATTAATTCACCAGAGGTGTGTTTTGACATAACAAGACAGCATGCACGAGTTGGGTGCAGAAACATAAATATTTTTAGCTACAAAAAGCATCTAGGCAGATTCTCGCATAATTGGAAAACCATTTATATAAAACGATTTACTTCATAACTTTGTGCCATTTTTGGCACAGGAGCTAGTCATGACATGATACACAACATATCCAAAATTTGGATGCAAAGGATTTATAGTTTTTGAGTTATTGTAGATCTAGGTATTTCACATCCCTATTTTTCATGTTACAAATATCCAGAATCAGAACTTGAGAGAATAACAAAAGTTGTAGTATTTTCCACCGTGAATCCAACAAAATTGGTTTTGCAATTTTTTGAATTTTCTAAAATTTTCTAGGGTTTTTCTAAAGCGCTGGACCAACTAGCAAAGAAACATAGATAACTTTCATCGTAAACAGGTCCCTAATTCACACAAAAGCCCCTGGACTTCACAGATATGCCCCTGCGGCGGCGGGGGAGTTCGCCGGTGGTGAGGTGGGGCCGGACCAAGGCAACATGTGGCACGGGGGTGCGATTAGGCTCACCCCTAGCCGATTGGTGGCGGTGGCGGGGGCGGGGCGAGCTCGGGCGAGCGGCGACGACGGGACCGCGGCGGCACGCCCGCGGTCTCACGGCTTACGGTGAGGCCCGCGGCGGTGCGGCGCAATGCGTGGCTCGGGAGACTCGAGTGATGTCTAGGGAGGGTCTAGGAGTGCTTGGACGGTGGCGAGCGTGAGCGGGGCGCGAGCTCACGGCGGCGGTGGCAATGGCGGGCGGCGGAACGCGGTGTGCTCGGGCGGGAGCCCCAACCGAGGGCTTTTATAGCCGATACGCACACGCCGTGGTAGATTCGTCTCACGTTGACGCGACCGGCGCGTGATGGCGCGGTACGGCGAGCCTCGGCGTGCGGGCGCGGCGGGCGGATCGACGGCGCGCCGCGGCGAGCGCGCGCACGCCGCGTGGCGCGCGGGTTCTCCGCCGAGACGCGGCCCGGAGGCGCGTGCGTGTGGCCGACGCACACCGGGCTCCCACCCAAACTCCAAGAGCCGGCCATGGTACGGTGGTGCATGGCGGCGGCGCGTCGGCGACGCGTGGCGTCGCGCCGGCGCGCTCTCGGCCCGGTCCGAGCGGTGTGTCCCTGTTGGTTTGCACATTTCTCAAAAATTTACATGTAAGCGTCACAACTGGTAGACATGAAAGTTGTCGATGGGTCTACCCTCTAGAGTTTGGCTAAAGCCAATTGTGTTTTGGATTCAAATCGAGAGAGAAATTCAAATGCCAACTTTGAATGTCAGCCTGTTTGACTGAACAGTAGATCCTGCCTTTGGCACAAGTTTTTCAAGCTTTTCCACTCAAAATTTGGAATGCCACTCTACATGAAAGTTGTGTCCCTCAATATGATGGACAACTTTCATAAAGGTAGAATTTTAAGTGTTTAGGTGAATTTTGGAGAACGCGGCAAAAGTTCCGGCAGACATCTATGGACACTAGGGGGACAAAGGGGTTTGACCAAGTCTTTGGCCAAGGGTTGGCCCCACAAGTGTGTCTACTAGTTAAAAGGCTTCACTAGAGTAGGTTAGTGAGGTTTTCGAGGTGAGGGCCCAGGTTGACCGTGATTTGACCATTGTTAGTTGGGTTGACCTACTGTTAGGGTTAATTAAAAACCCGGGTCGTCACGGGTGCCCAAGGAAGTCATCATCAACATGAAGGGGCCTCAAATGGTTTGGGTTCCAAAGGCCACTTGAAGGCCATGAGTGCGGGGACTTGGGAGGCTTGGTACAATCAAGATGAGAAGATTCAAGCCTATAAGCCAAGCTTGCGAGTTGGACATGTGTTTCCCAAGTTCCCCGAGTTGAGGTAATGGAAACTAGTACCTATCTCTTGTATCATTGTAGCTCCATTGCCTTGTTTAGGTTGCATTTGTTGCAATGTTTACATATGGTAGGTTGCTTGTGTCATGTGCTAACCCATGAGCAACTACATGGTTTGATTAGTGTGTAGGAAAGCTACACTTGTTCTTTCATGATGCATGTTTTCATATATATCTCGTTGCATCATGAGCAAGCTATAGGGTTAGCTTCCCTTTTGTCTTCATAAACAATGTGCATACATTTGGTTGGTGATTCCAACACTAAATGCACACATTTAGGGGGAGCTCATCCTATGGTTTGGTTATGGGACTAACATTGTTTCAAGCTTATCTTATGTAGTCCCTTGGCGATGCATTCCAGTGCGGTAATTCATTCTAGGAGAATGCTATCTCACTCTCAATGTGATCTAACATCTCTAAAAGAGTGGATATAGCAATATGTGCTTCATGCTATTGAGTCATGTCCTTGCGAGCTTATGTGTATAAGTTCAAAGACAATGTACTCATACATTCCTAATCCTTGTGGTACCCCAAGTGTCTTCTATGCAAGCTTCTTTCAAGTGGTGTCACCTAGTGATATCATTTCCAAGTGGCTCATCTCAATGTGGTGCCAACAAGGTAGAGAGGATAATCCCCCGGAGGTATGCAATGATCAAAAGACTACATGTAATATCTACAAGTGGTAATGTAACAAGAACCCATTTGTTTTATCCCTTGTCCTTTAAGCTACCTCCTTGCATGATATGCTCCAAGCTTCCTTGTCTTTCAAGTTTGTAGTTGTGCACTTGTTTCTCGGTATCCTTGTCTTACAAGTGGTATCCTTTTTGTGCACACACTTAGGGGGAGCTTAGGTTGTACCATGCTAGTCTCATGAGCTTGTGATCCACCTTAGTCATTCTTACATGTGGTATCTTCATTGATATCATACATATGGATCATGGTTCATGCGGCTTTCTCCCTTGCATTTAACATCTCTCCTTTGAGCTATGTTTGGACCCATTTTGCTTTGGACTTTTTGGAGATTTTATTCCAAAGGGGGAGAATGTGAGACCAAAGCAAGCTTGTGGCTCAATCTTACAAGTGGTTTCAAGGATATGAGACCAACGGGGGAGAATGTAAACATAAGATCAAAAAGGGGGAAGTTTGATCTAGGGGGGTTTGGATTATGGTAAGCATCCAAGCAAGTGTAAGTGGTTCTAATTCTGTCAATTTTTGCAAATTTATGCTTGCTTTGCTTATGTTTTCATAAATCACCAAAAAGGGGGAGATTGTAGCGAACATGGCCTCATAAGCCATTAATTCGAGTTTGATTTTGGTGATTCATGACAACATGATCATTGGGACTAACCATATTGTTTTAGCGTGTCTTTGTAGACACTTCTAGGTCCCAAGGATGCAAGAAAACCACATGCCAAAATGCCAAAACAAAGGGTCAAAACCAAGCAAGAAAATGAAAATAAAAGACACCGTCGGATGAGCCGACCGTATCAATTTAACAAGCGTCGGTGCAATCGTCGGACGAGTTGGTACACGGGGTCAAACCCTAGGTACCGTCGGATGAACCGACGGCCCACTTTTTAGTAGCGTTGGACGAATTGCGGAGGAAGAGCAGCGAAGACAAGTAGCACCGGATGATCCGACGGTCTGAGTGGGGACACCGTCGGTCTATCCGACGCTCGCCTTGAATTCATACGAGACGCGCCAAGACGAAGCCTTCAGCACCGGATGATCCGACGCCTTGGTCAAGATGAAGCGTCGGTCTATCCGACGGTCGAGTGGAAGCTAACAGAGGCGACTTGGACGCAGGGGTCTTCAGCACCGGATGATCCGACGCACCGTCGGTGCATAGCGTCAGAGCAGTTGTGTCAGAGAACCTCAACGGCTATATGGCGAGGGAGGGGCACCGGATGAACCGACGCCCGGAAATGTATAGTGTCGGATCATCCGACGGTACTACTTTAAGCGGCTTTTAGCCAACGGCTAGTTTGCTGCCTTGGGCTATTTATACCTCCTCCACCCACCCATTTGAGGTTGCCGGATTGTGTGGAAGTGCAGAGGAGTTCACGACACATTGAAGATCATATCCAATCCATCCAAGTGCTTAATTGCTCATTGTTGACGGTTAATAGTTGTATCAAAGTTCGTTTAGACTTGCAAGCGGACAAGTCTCCCGTCGTTGTCAAGGGACCCTTCTTCCCTCGAGTGGTGAACCCAAGGTATCGAATCCGTGGAACAATGTGCAACGCAAGGATTCAATCTAGTAAAGCAAGGTAAGCTATCTTATGAAGACAAGTTGCATCTAATCTACTAACTCATAAATAAAACGAATCTAATCTAATCTACTAAAGGTAGCAAGAGAAAGCAAGAGATAACGGATCTAGAGAGTGTAGATCACGCTTATGTTGTAGCTCCAAACAAGATAGATGAAGATAGAAAAGCGAATCTAATTAAAAGCATCTTTAAATCGTGGCCTCCCTTCCGACTCCGAAAACGCCCGCCTTTCGGAACCCCCGTTCGTCACAACGTATCCCTACTCATGCGGGTAGTCTAGGGCAAGTTCGATAAGAACAAGTTGAAAACACTTGGCCGTCCGGTATGCACCTCTAGCCACCGCGGCTACAAGAGTGTTGACGGTGAAAATCCGTCAACCTAGCCATGAGTTTACCTTCGGTGTTGGCATGACTTTTGTATCTTATTCATTGGTACTAACCCCCGTGGTATAACAAGTTCACTTGTGCATGTCGGTTTTGGAGTTGTGTGTTTACGCAGGGTTTTAACGTTGAAAGCAAGACTTCCGGGATAAGTTCATTAAGCACCTCATGACAAGACCTTGAAGCCCGATACAAGTCAAGCAATGAAGTGAACATGACTCCAAGAGCCCAAGGACCAAGCCCGAGAAGATGATAAACTCCGAGGACCGAACCGAGAAAAGTGCCGAATCTTGCAAGACAAGGAGTTGAGTCCAATTCGGAGAGAAACCGACGTCAAGGGCCCACATGCAAAAGGGGAGAACATCTAGAAGACGTGGGAAGCAACACCGGCGAAGCGAGCCGCGGGATGGGCCGATTGGGCCCGGGCCGGCCGGCCCAGGCCGGCCGGCCGGCCCAATTCGGGGCCCAATCGGCCTCTCCTTTGACCTAATTGCTTCTCGGGCTATAAATAGCCCCCCGACCGAGAGCCACGCGAACGGAAGTCGTAATCCGCCGCCGAGGAGCGAGAGAGAAGCTTGAGGGACACCATCTCGGAGATGAGGGTCGTGTTAGTTGTCTAGGGTTTCCCTAGCCGACGTGGGAACCTTGCATGGAAGACCACGTCGGAGCTCGGGAGCGAGGATCAAGATCGAGGGAGGGCCCGGTGGTGATCTTGTTCATGTAATCATTCATGGTGAAGTTTGTAAGTGAATTCGATTTCTAGCGATCAAGTGCCTTCTCGATGATTTTGTTTTCTTCTTGGTTTTGCTTCTTCTACGATCTATACTTAAGATAGATTACATAGGGTGCTCTTGTAGCCGCGGTGGCTAGAGGTGCATACCGAACCGACCAAGTGATTTCAACTTGTTCTATCGAACTCGCCCTAGACTACCCGCATGAATATGAATACGTTGTGACAGAACGGGGGTTCCGAAAGGCGGGCGTTTTCGGAGTCGGATGGGAAGGCCACGATTTAAAGATGCTTTTAATGAGATTCGCTTTACTATCTTCATCTATCTTGTTTGGAGCTACAACATAAGCATGATCTAGATTCTCTAGATTGGTTATCTCTTGCTTTCTCTTGCTACCTCTTTAGTAGATTAGATTAGATTCGTTTTCTTTATGAGTTAGTAGATTAGATGCAACTTACCTTCATAAGATAGCTTGCGTTACTAGATTGAATCCTTGCGTTGCACATTGTTCCACGGATTCGATACCTTGGGTTCACCACTCGAGGGAAGAAGGGTCCCTTGACTACGACGGGAGACTTGTCCACTTGCAAGTTACAAACGAACTTTGATACAAATATTAACCGTCAACAAGCCCCTTTTTCCGGCGCCGTTGCCGGGGAACAAGCAATCAAGATCCGATCTAGTATCGCTTATCTTTCAGCTTTTCTTTTGATTTTCTTTTGCATCTCTTATGTTTGATCATCCCCAAAAAGAAAAAAAAGAGTCAATCTAATCTAGTTTTGATTAACCCTAGTTTTTATGTTTAGATTTTTGTTTTATTACTAACCCTAACCGGAGATGGTTGGCTACCTCTCCAAGAAACCCAAACTTTTTTTTGTGGATGATCCAGAAAACTTTACGGTGCAAAGGTGACGTGCAACACAAGCTAAAGGATTGGAAACCCTAGATCCAAAGTCGAAGGACCGTCAAAATCTCCAAGGGAATCACCACCTCCAAGTCCAAAGGAAGATCAACCTCAACCACCGGAGCGCTACGCACCCCGGACATCGTTGATCTACCTATCATAAACCTTCAAGACGCCGGGAGGCCGTTCAAGATCAAGGTCTCAACTATCCGCATGACGATTGCGAGAGCTGAATGCATACGAGCCGGATTCCTTGAGTGGCATATCGGTTTACTTAAGAGGAGGATGGAGAAGATGGAGATGGAGAAAGAAGCTCAACACCTAAAGGCTGCCAAGGCAAGATCCACATGCGAAGTGTTCATCATGATGAAGATGCTAGAGACGCAAGTAGGACAACTTGCCGGGCGCCCGATGGGTAACAAAGAAGAATATTCGAGACAACTCCAAGGTCCCAAGATGGCGAAGGCTACTCAAATTCATTCGGGAGATATGAAGGATCACACTAGAGATCATGAAGATCACGACCGAAGGACCGGAGTTCGAGATGCCGAGCCACAAGGAAGTTGTTGCATCCGTCAAGACCAAAGGACAAAGCCCACCGTGAAGACCAAAAAAAATGACTAAGCCAAAGTGGGTACCCAAGATTGCAACGCCCGCAAAGAGCGTTGATCCGGAGTAATCAAGTGAAGAAGTCTAGCCATGGACTATAAACGAAGCGCTAGGCGGGAGGCAACCCGTTTCGTCGAGTCAAGAATAAGCTACGGGAGGACAACCCGATTCCAGGTTTTTCGAGTCTTTATAATTCAGTTTTGAATTTTACTACGCAAAACATTAGACTTAGAATGGTTGAACAATATTAGAGACATAATTCTTAGTTGAATATTTTGCTTGATCATAAACCCTTTACATGAACCATCCTATGTGATTGTTTGCTTCTTTTTCGAGAAACCACAACCAAAAAGAAAAAATTTCAGAACCTAACTCAACCCTTCACCCTCATTATGGTGCTGTGGTTGACTTGTTTTTCATGCTAAAAACACTCGAGTAGAGCCACAACTTGTATCTAGATGTTATTTAAATTTCAGCATGTGGTAGGACTCGCGTGAACCTAGAAACTTGATTTTTGGTTGGTTTAAAAATCCATATCCTTGGTTTCTCTAAGATTAGAATTTTTCTAAGCCTCACTTAATTTTATTTCATTCAAAATCTCTCTCATCTAATCAAAATTAGGACCTAAACCTATGCCCCCATGATCAAGCCGGGAAAAGCTTGCTCTCAACTAATGAAGGCAAACTATACCGGTGAGACCGAAATCGACGTAGTCGAAAAATATTTTCGACTTACATTTGTTTTTAATGGTTTAAAAACTTCTCTAAATTTATGCTTGAGCTCTTGCATGGCTCTGAAAAATATTTTTAAATTTCGAAATTAGAGGAGTGCTTAGCCTTAAACACACTTAAAGGGAGGCAATCTAGTTAACCTAACCATGCATGCACCATGATACATCACGCGATGCCCCTCCAACATATTTAAACCACATGCAAAGTACAAGCATGGGGGGGCAGCCAAGGCTTTGTTTTGTAGGAATATCATGGATGCATGTGAGGCAAGGGAGTATGGAAGTGAGTCAAAGCGAAAACATCAAGTGGAAGGAGCAATATTGCAAGTGAAGGAGTGGACGGGAACGTTTGGAAGGTGTACGCGATCACGAAGCAACATGAATGCACTAAAGAAGAACCGAGCCAAGAGGAGGAGAGAGGTAAGTCTTTCATCCAACTCTTTGTTCGTGTGCTCTAGTTTGTAGGCCGGAATCACCTTAGACTTAGCCATCCACCGCGTTTGTTTCGTGCAACAAACCACATCCTTAATCCACTCAAAGTCCGGACTCCAAAATAATATTTGTGTACCTTGTTACCGGGTGAAAACCCCGGATATATATTTGTGAGGGAGAGTGCTACAATCAAGGAAAAAAACTACAAGTCTTTTCACCAAAGAAGAAGGGATCATCGTCGTCTAAGCCATCATCGACAACCTCTTCGAGGGGGCCCTCGGTTTCCGAGTATCCCCGGAGTGTGGAGGAGGACACGGCACCGCCGAGGAGGAATCGCACTCTTCTCCTTGGTGGCATGAGGGCCACACGAAACTCGTTTATTAGGTTTACCAAACTTCAATAACATATGGAGGAGCCGCCCGTCCAACCTCACCACTTGACACGATCATCCGCTCCACCTCCATATGCTCCGCGGTATTCCGAGGGTATGTCATCATGACGGAGGAGGAGAAGAAGCTCGCTCGCCTTAAGTAGAGGCTTGTAGCGAACGTCGACATCGATGACCAAGCTCTCCACATATTGGGTTTCACACGGGACACCGGTGCAATTCTCTAACGGAGTGTCGGCAAACACCCACAAGGAATTCGCCTAGGAAATTTTCATGACCATGGCGCATACCCTTGATGAAGGAGTGCTGAGTCTCTCATTCCGTTGGAGGGAGCCCACAAGAGGAGAAGAAGGAAGACACCGTCGGAAGGGTAACCTTGATCAATGATGCTATTTCTAGCACCTTGATGGGGTAATCTCCTTTCATCCATGGGTTGCAATCGATCTTGAGATGTAATCACACTTTGTTGGATTATCTATCTATCATCTTGTGTTGAAAATACTTTAATGCTTAAGGCTAGCAACCATGCCGTAAAGGGAGTAAGGGCTCTAATGCTTCCTTGGATCCATTCAACACAATCCCCGATAGATTAGATTGGTTTTCATGTTCGAAATGATTGCATGTTCTAGTATCGTAGACCCATGGGCGAGTGTCTCCTATTTTCAAAAGGGAGCTCCGGAACAAGTGGATATGCATGAGGCACATGGGAAGGTTTTTGGAGTATGATCACGGGAAGAGACCATCAACGAAGAAATACTATCCGGAACCCCATCATCCAAGTGTGTCGCTTTTGTGCAAGTGGATTTTTGGGAGAACAAGAGAGACAAAGATAACCAACATGGAGTTGAATTGGCTTTACTTGGCTTTGATTGCCAAGTGGCCAATAGACCCCACTCACCTATGATCAACCGGTGGTGTTGTTAAACAACATCGAGTTCGGAAGATATTGGTTCGGGGTGTTACCTCTCCATATTGGCTATCTCTTTAAAACCGGGTATTACAAGGAACCCAAATCATCTCCTACCCGGGACTTCCCTAGGAATATATGAAGAAAGGAAAATATAAGAGTGAAGATGAGAGAGGAGGCTTCCAAGTGGCCTAGGTGAATTTGCCCCTTCCGGATTGAAGATTAAGACTTTTCTTGAGGGGAAGAAGATCGGTTAGAGGAAGGACTTCTTGTGCCGGCGAAGAGAAAAAAAAATATATATATAAGAAAAGAATTATAGGAGAAGGATCTTCTATGGCCCAAGAAGGAGGTGCACAACAAAATTATGTCCCACCATTGGGAGGAACCCGGCGCCGCCGAATTACTACGGTGGTGTACCAATGCAAGCATGGGGGAGTGGTGCAGCCATACCCACACCATTTTTGCGGTGCCCAATGTAGCCTTTGCGGAGCCATATGCACACCTTCCTCAACCACAACAAAATGTGGCCACCATTGGAGGATACGCTGCAAGAAACATGCAAAATATTGCAGCCATCCAAACCAATGCAAACCAAATGGGTGAAGGTAATGCAACATTCGCTTATGAGCTTTGACACCTTCACCTAGCACCGTCGGACAATTCATAGGAGGAGTAGTGCATTCCTATTATGAGTAAGGGTACAACAACCAAGAATATCAATATCAACCACCGGCGGAAGATTAGAGAGAGGAGGAGCTTTAGTTATCTTTCCTTTACCCCCCTTTTCTTTAATTTTCAGCTTGTTTGCACCTATGTTTGCGTAGTGTTTTCAGTTTTTATTTAATTTTCAGTTTTTAGTTTAATTTTCAGCGTGTCTTAGTTTTTATTTTCATCATGAATAATGTCACCACCAAGTTTTTACCTTTGGTAAAGTTACAAAGTTTGTGCCATGATGATATATGATTATAATTGCCGCTTTGTTTATCCTTGTAATTGGTTTATGCATGTTTGAACTAGTGCTCTCTTAAAAATACAAATCTGAAATTATCTAAATGCTAGCTTAATCTTCAGCGGAGGTTATGATTAAAATAAGGACCCATAGTGTTTTATGTGCTCTCAAGTTATGAATAGATTAAAGATGTCTTTTATGCTCAAAAATATTGCTAACCTTGTCATAAATATCACTTGTGTGTTGCTCAACCTAACCGAGCCTTATATATATTTGTGTGCATAAACTTTAGTATACAAGATTTATTTTTGAGTGAGTTATTGCAGGCCATGATTTCTCCGGCCCGAGACTAAGAAGTTGGTCATTTCGTTTTTGCGTATCTATCTTTTAGCTAGCCTTTTATCCGTGCATTGTGTATCCCCGCATTGGAGATCTCACAAACCTCGCCGGATATCCACCCTTAAACCAAATATCATCTTTTGTGATTACCCCCTTGACCACAACCTATCGTTGAGAATGGATCATCAATTCAAGGAAGATCGCAAGACGGTGCCAACATTGAAGATTTCAAGTATCTCTCCAAGGAAAAATACTTCGGTACCTACCTTATTTTTCGCCTCTTTGCTCGAGGACGAGCACGTCTAAGCATGGGGGAGGAGGTAGGTACGGTGCAGTTTTAGAGTTAAAAGGGGAATTTTTAAAAAAAAATATAATGATGAAAGAAAAAAAATTCGGCGATATACGTGACTTCCAAGAAAAAAAAATATATATAATGAATGAAAGAAAGAAAGAAAGAAAAGAATGAGAAATATGAGAAAGAGAAAAAAATATATATGCATAAAAGTGAACTCCCCGGTTCTCTAAGAGTGCATTCAAGGCTTCAAGTTAAAAAGATCCATTCTCATTTTCCAACCATGTGCAATCCGATAACGAGGACTTCCTTTGTGCCTCGGGATCACTCTTTGCCATTTGCACATGTCCACTCATCTAAAAGTGTGTGTATTTTTCTCTTTCCCCTCCTTGACTTAACATTATTTTCCAATGACCTTTTTGACGAGTCTCGGTAAGACCTTGAGAAGCTTGTCTTGTTTTGACAACACCTCATTTATAAAATCTTGTTAGGACTAAACTTTCCCAAAGCTCCATATAAAGCCTATATGTTATGAGAGGGAAAGGAGTAGAATATATAGGCTTGAGAGACAAGCGAGATGAGAGTTCATGAGCAATATGCAAGGTGATTTAAATTTGTGAACTTGGTTTAGCTCTTTTCTTTATCTCGTTCTTTATTTCAAAAATTCTGAGATCTATTTAAACTTTGTGAGCATGTTAATACTTGTGGGATAAGCTTAATAAGAATCTACCCTCCGTAGAGGTGAAGGCTAGTACATTATGGAACTTTAACGAATTAAACTTTTGAGAGCATTATGTTTTTTCATGTATGATCAAGTGCAAGGTTTAAACATTGTTTGGCAACGATGATATCCATCGAAGACTTACTCGAGGACGAGCAAGGTTTAAGCATGGGGGAGATGTTGACGGTGAAAATCCGTCAACCTAGCCATGAGTTTACCTTCGGTGTTGGCATAACTTTTGTATCTTATTCATTGGTACTAACCCCCGTGGTATAACAAGTTCACTTGTGCATGTCGGTTTTGGAGTTGTGTGTTTACGCGGTGGTTTTAACATTGAAAGCAAGACTTCCGGGATAAGTTCATTAAGCACCTCATGACAAGACCTTGAAGCCCGATACAAGTCAAGCAATGAAGTGAACATGACTCCAAGAGCCCAAGGACCAAGCCCGAGAAGATGATAAACTCCGAGGACCGAACCGAGAAAAGTGCTTGAATCTTGCAAGACAAGGAGTTGAGTCCAATTCGGAGAGAAACCGACGTCAAGGGCCCACATGCAAAAGGGGAGAACATCTAGAAGACGTGGGAAGCAACACCGGGCGAAGCAGGCCGCGGGATGGGCCGAGTGGGCCCAGCCGGCCGGCCCGGCCCCATTCGGGGCCCAATCGGCCTCTCCTTTGACCTAATTGCTTCTCGGGCTATAAATAGCCCCCTGACCGAGAGCCACGCAGAACGGAAGTCGTAATCCGCCGCCGAGGAGCGAGAGAAGCTTGAGGGACACCATCTCGGAGATGAGGGTCGTGTTAGTTGTCTAGGGTTTCCCTAGCCGACGTGGGAACCTTGCATGGAAGACCACGTCGGAGCTCGGAGCGAGGATCAAGATCGAGGGAGGGCCCCGGTGGTGATCTTGTTCATGTAATCATTCATGGTGAAGTTTGTAAGTGAATTCGATTTCTAGCGATCAAGTGCCTTCTCGATGATTTTGTTTTCTTCTTGGTTTTGCTTCTTCTACGATCTATACTTAAGATAGATTACATAGGGTGCTCTTGTAGCCGCGGTGGCTAGAGGTGCATACCGGACCGGCCAAGTGATTTCAACTTGTTCTATCGAACTCGCCCTAGACTACCCGCATGAATATGAATACGTTGTGACAGAACGGGGGTTCCGAAAGGCGGGCGTTTTCGGAGTCGGATGGGAAGGCCACGATTTAAAGATGCTTTTAATGAGATTCGCTTTACTATCTTCATCTATCTTGTTTGGAGCTACAACATAAGCATGATCTAGATTCTCTAGATTGGTTATCTCTTGCTTTCTCTTGCTACCTCTTTAGTAAATTAGATTAGATTCGTTTTCTTTATGAGTTAGTAGATTAGATGCAACTTACCTTCATAAGATAGCTTACCTTGCTTTACTAGATTGAATCCTTGCGTTGCACATTGTTCCACGGATTCGATACCTTGGGTTCACCACTCGAGGGAAGAAGGGTCCCTTGACTACGACGGGAGACTTGTCCGCTTGCAAGTCACAAACGAACTTTGATACAAATATTAACCGTCAACAAAGAGCACCCTAAGGAATCTAGCTATAGATAGATTGGGGAAAAAGCATAACCAAGATGAAAACAAAATCATCGAGAAGGCACTTGATCGCTAGAAATCGGATTCACTATAAAAACTTCACCATGAATGATTACATAAACAAGATCACCACCGGGCCCTACCTCGATCTTGATCCTCGCTCCGAGCTCCGATGTGGTCTTCCATGCAAGGTTCCCATGTCGGCTAGGGAGACCCTAGACAACTAGCACAACCCTCATCTCCGAGATGGTGTCCCTCAAGCTTCTCTCGCTCCTCGGCGGCGGATGACGAATTGATTGATGTGTGGCTCTCGGTCGGGGGGCTATAAATAGCCCAAGATGCAACTAGGTAAAGGGGGGCGACCGGGGCCCCGAACGGGCCGGGGCCGGCCGGCCTGGGCCGACCGGCTCGGGCCCATCCCGGCCCAGTCCGTGTCCTCCTTCGTCTGGTATTGCTTCCCGAGTCTTCTAGATCCTCTCCCCTTTTGCATGTGGGCCCTTGTCATCGGTTTCTCTCCGAATTGGACGAAGCTCCTTGTCTTGCAAGATTTAGCACTTTTCTGGCTAGGTCCTCGGAGTTTGTCATCTTCTCGGGCTTGGTCCTTGGGCTCTTGGAGTCATGTTCACTTCATTGCTTGACTTGTACCGGCTTCAAGGTCTTGTCATGAGGTGCTTAATGAACTTATCCCGAAGTCTCCATTTCAACGCTAAAACCCCGCGTAAACAGTTAACTCCAAAACCGACATGCACAAGTGAACTTGTTATACCACGGGGGTTAGTACCAATGGATAAGATACAAAAGTCATGCCAACACCGAAGGTAAACTCATGGCTAGGTTGACGGATTTTCACCGTCAACAGCTCCCCCATGCTTAAACCTTGCTCGTCCTCGAGTAAGCCTTCGATGGATATCATTGTTGCCCTTCATTGTTTAAACCTTGCACTGGATCATACATGAGAAAACATAATGCTCTCAAAAGTTTAGTTCGTTAAAGTTCCATAATGTACTTACCTTCATCCCTACGGAGGGTAGATATTTAATTTAGCTTATCCCACAAGTATTAACATGCTCCCGAAATTCAAATGGATCTCGGAAATTTTGAAATAAAGAACGAGATGAAAAAAGAGCTAAACCAAGTTCACAAATTTAAACTGCCTTGCATCTTGCTCATGAACTCTCATCTCATCTTGTCTCTCAAGCCTATTTATTCTACTCCTTTCCCTCTCATAACATATATATGTGGTAGGCTTTTATATGGAGCTTTTTGGGAAAGTTTAGTCCTACCAAGATATTATAAATGAGATGTTGTCAAAACAAGACAAGCTTCTCATGGTCTTACCGAGACTCGTCAAAAAGGTCATTGGAAAACGATGTTAAATCAAGGAGGGGAAAGAGAAAAATACACACGCTTGAGATAGGTGGACATGTGCAAATGGCAAAGAGTGATCCCGAGGCACAAAGGAAGTCCTCGTTATCGGATTGCACATGGTTGGAAAATGAGTATGGATCTTTTAATCTTGAAACCTTGAAACTCCTAATGCACTTTAGAGAACCGGGGAGTTCACTTTATTTTTATTTTTACACATACTCATATTTTTTCTTTTCTCGTCTTTCTTTTTTTCTTTCTCATCAAATTTTTTTTATTTGCTCCCCTTTGAACTCTAAAATTGCATTGTTTGCATTGTACCTACCTCCTCCCCCATGCTTAGACGTTTGCTCGTCCTCGGGCAAAGAGGTGATAAAGATAAGGTAGGTACCGGAAATACTTTTCCTTTGGAGAGATACTTGAAATCTTCAATCTTGGCACCATCTTGCTATCTTCCTTGAATTGATGATCCATACTCAACGATTAGGTTTTGGTCAAGGAGGTAAACACAAAAGATGATATTTGGTTTTAAGGATGGATATCCGGCGAGGTTTGTGAGATCTCCGATGTGGGGATACACAATGCACGGATAGAAAGGCTAGCAAAAAGATAGATACGCAAAAACGGAATGACCAGCTTCTTAGTCTCGGGCCAGAGAAATCAAGGCCTGAAATAACTCACCCAAAAATAAACCTTGTATACTAAGTTTTTGCACTCAAATATTTATATGGCTCTGGATAGGTAGAGCAACACGCAAGTGGTATTTATGACAAGGTTAGCTTTACATTTAAGAACAAAAATAAATCATCTTTAATCCATCTAAAACTTGAGAGCACATAAAACACTATGGGTCTTTATTTTTATCATAACCTCCGCTAAAGATTAAGCTAGCATTTAGATAATTTCAGATTTGTATTTTAAGAGAGCACTAGCTTAAACATGCATAAAACAATTACAATGATAAACAAAGTGGCAATTATAATCATATATCATCATGGCATAAACCTTGTAACTTTACCAAAGGTAAAAACTTGGTGGTGACTTTATTCATGATGAAAATAAAACTAACACACATGCTGAAAATACACTAACACACATGCTGAAATTTAAATAAGAACTGAAAACACTACGCATACATAGGCGCAAACAAGCTGAAAATTAAAGAAAGGGGGGGCAAAGGAAAGATAACTAAAGCTCCTCCTCTCTCTAATCTTCCGCCGGTGGTTGATATTGATAGTCTTGGTTGTTGCACCCTTACTCATAATAGGATTGCACCACTCCTCCTATGAGTTGTCCGACGGTGCTAAGTGAAGGTGTCAAAGCTCATAAGTGATGTTTGCATTTCCTTCACCCATTTGGTTTGCATTGGTTAGGATGGCTACAATATTTTGCATGTTTCTTGCAGCGTATCCTCTAATGGTGTCCACACTTTGTTGTGGTTGAGGAAGATGTGCACATGTCTCCGCAAAGGCTACGTTGGGCACCGCAAAAATGGGTGGGGGTATGGCTGCACCACTCCCCCATGCTTGCGGTGGTACACCACCGTAGTAACTTAGCGGCGCCGAAATTCCTACAAATGGTGGCACATAATTTTGTTGTGCACCTCCTTCTTGGGCCATAGAAGATCCTTCTCCTATAATCCTTCTCTTTTATTTTTCTTCGCCGGCACAAGAAGTCCTTCCTCTAACCTATCTTCTTTCCCCTCAAGAAAAAGTCTTAATCTTCCATCCGAAAGGGGCAAATTCACCTAGGCCACTTTGAAGCCTCCTCTCTCATCTTCACTTATATATTTTCTTTTCTTCATATATTCCTAGGGAATTCCCGGGTAGGAGATGATTCGGGTTCCTTGAAATACCCGAGTTTCAAAGAGATAGCCAATATGGAGAGGCAACACCCCGAACCAATATCTCCCGAACTCGATGTTGCTTAACAACACCACCGGTTGATCATAGGTGAGTGGGGTCTATTGGCCACTCGGCAATCAAAGCCGAGTAAAGCCAATTCAACTCCGTGTTGGTTATCTTTGTCTCTCTTATTCTCCCAAAAATCCACTTGCACAAAAGTGACACCCTTGGATGATGGGGTTCCGGATAGTATTTCTTCGTTGATGGTCTCCTCCCGTGATCATACTCCAAAAACCTTCCCATGTGCCTTCATGCACATCCACTTGTTTTGGAGCTCCCTTTTGAAAATAGGAGACACTCGCCCATGGGTCTATGATACTAGAACATGCAATCGTTTCGAAAATGAAAACCAATCTAATCTATTGGGGGTTGTGTTGAATGGATCCAAGGAAGCATTGGGGCCTTACTCCCTTTACGACATGGTTGCTAGCCTTAAGCATTAAAGTATATTCAACACAAGATGATAGATAGATAATCCACAAAGTATGATCACATCTCAAGATCGATTAACCCATGTATGAAAGGAGATTACCCCATCAAGGTGCTAGAAATAGCACCATTGATCAAGGTTACCCTTCCGACGGTGTCTTCCTTCTTCTCTACTTGTGGGCTCCCTCCAAACGGAATGAGAGACTCAGCACTCCTTCATCAAGGATATGCGCCATGGTCATGAAAATTTCCTAGGCAAATTCCTTGTGGGTGTTTGCCGACACTCCGTTAGAGAATTGCACCGGTGTCCCGTATGAAAACCCAATATGTGGAGAGCTTGGTCGTCGATGTCGACGTTCGCTACAAGCCTCTACTTAAGGCGAGCGAGCTTCTTCTCCTCCTCCTCCGTCATGATGACATACCCCTCGGAATACCGCGGAGCGTATGGAGGTGGAGTGGATGATCGTGTCGAGTGGCGAGGTTGGACGGGCGGCTCCTCCATATGTCCTTGAAGTTTGGTGAACCTCATAAACGAGTTTCGTGTAGCCCTCATGCCACCGAGGAAAAGAGTGTGGTTCCTCCTCGGTGGTGCCGTGTCCTCCTCCATGCTTCGAGGAGACTCGGAAACCGAGTGCCTCCTCGAAGAGGTTGTCGATGATGGCTTAGACGATGATGATCCCTTCTTTTTTTGGTGAAAAGGCTTGTAGT
This sequence comes from Cenchrus americanus, assembly GCA_947561735.1. Lineage (NCBI taxonomy): Eukaryota > Viridiplantae > Streptophyta > Magnoliopsida > Poales > Poaceae > Cenchrus > Cenchrus americanus. Next base: position 12,394,872 of record OX387239.1, read on the forward strand.
TTTCTTCCATGATTGATGCATTCTTCTCTTCTCTAAAACTCCGGGTTGCAACCTGTAACTAGGCACATAAAATCTTACTTCGGGATGTGGACTTTGAGTGGATTAAGGGTGTGGATTTTTTTTGAGTTATCAAGCTTGGGAAGGTTGGCTATGTCTACGGAGGCTCTGGCACACAAACTTGAACACACAAACTGAGGAAGGAGAGGGAAGCTTACTGCGAGAAAACGGGAGCCGGGGGGGGCTCCTTAGTAGGGGAGGCCGGCCGGCCTGGTTGGCCCGGTGCTCCTCCCCACCTCGGCTTTCTTCCGGCACGATCATTTCGCTTCTACAACTTTCCCTGCCCGCGTGCTCCACGAGTTGCACCGCCCAAACGCTCTCGTCCACTCCTTTTCTTGCATCATTGGTCCTTCCACTTGATGCTTCATGCCTTGAGTCATGTCCATGCTCCCTTGCTCCACTTGCTTCACATGCCACCATGAAATTCCTGCAAAGTTTATGCTTGCTTCCCACCATGCTTGTCCTTTGCATGTGGACTTGGTGAAAGTTGATGAAAGAGTATCCAATGGTGCATGCATGATTAATTCAAACTAGATTGCCCCCCTTTAAGTGTGTTTAAGGTTAAGCACTCCTCTAATTTCGAAATTTAAAAATATTTTTCAGAGCCATGCAAGAACTCAAGCATAAATTTAGAGAAGTTTTTAAACCATTAAAAACAAATGTAAGTCGAAAATATTTTCCGACTACGTTGATATCGGTCTCACCGGTATAGTTTACCTTCATTGGTTGAGAGCAAACTTTTCCCGGCTTGATCATGGGGGCATAGGTTTAGGTTCTAATTTTGGCTAAATGAGAAAAAATTTTGAATAAAACAAAATTAAATGAGGGTTAGAAAAATTCTAATCTTAGAGAAACCAAGGATAAGGATTTTTAAACCAACCAAAAGTTTAGTTTCTAGGTTCACGCGAGTCCTACCACGTGCTGAAATTTAATTAACACCTAGGTATAAGTCGTGGCTCTACTCGTGTGTTTTTAGCATGAAAAAGTAAGTCAACCACAACACCATAATGAGGGTGAAGGGTTGAGTTAGGTTCTGAAATTATTTGGTTGTGGTTTCTCGAAAAAGAACGAACAAACACATAGGAGGGTTCATGCAAAGGGTTTATGACAAAGCAAAATATTCAACCAAGAATTATGTCTCTAACATTGTTCAACCATTCGAAGTCTAATGTTTTGCATAGTAAAATTCAAAAACTAAATTATTAAAAAGACTCGAAAAACCTGGAATCGGGTTGTCCTCCCGGTAGCTTATTCTTGACTCGACGAAACGGGTTGCCTCCCGCCTAGCGCTTCGTTTATAGTCCATGGCTAGACTTCTTCACTTGATTACTTCGGATCAACACTCTTTGTGGGCGTTGCAATCTTGGGTACCCACTTCCGCACCATCTTGGGCACGGGCTTATTCTTCGGCTTAGTCATATTTTTGGCCTCCACATGCCGGCATTGTCTTTCGGTCTTTACGGATGCAACAACTTCCTTCATGTAATGGCCCATCATCTCAAACTCCGGTCCTTCGGTTGTGATCTTCATGGTGATCCTCCATCTCTCCCGAATGAGTTTGAGTAGCCTTCGCCGTCTTGGAACCTTGGAGTTGTCTCGAAATTCTTCTTTGTTACCCATTGGGCGCCGGCAAGTTGTCCTACTTGCGTCTTAGCTCGCATGTGAATCTTGCCTTGGCAACCTTTAGGTGTTGAGCTTCTTTCTCTATCTCCATCTTCTCCATCCTCCTCTTGATTTGAATGGCCTTCCGGCGTCTTGAAGGTTTATGATAGGTAGATCCGTCGGTGCGCAATGTGGTCCCGACACTAACCGGTGATGAGCGCCAAGGTCTATCCCTCAATGGTCGATGCTAAGCAATCGGGGACACAAGGTTTTATCCCGGTTCCCGCCGAGGGCCGTACGTCCAGCGAGTGGTGTGCTCGAGGCACTATATTGCTCGGCACGGGGGTGCCCGTAGTGGGGCTGCTACAAGCAAGGCGGGAGAGGAAGCGCGACCTCCAAGTCCCCGGTGAAGTGGCTAAAGATATTGTGGGAGAATTGGTGAGTAAGTGCGTAGTGTGTCATGTCTTGACTTGTTGTCTTCTATCTTGTCCCCCCGCGGCGGGGGAGTTTGTCTTCCTTTTATAGGCCAAGGAGAAAGCGAATTACATGTATGCCGCACTATTCAGCTACATAGGGGAGTGTGGTGCACCGCGCCGTAGAGTAGGCGGCCGCCTTGATGGTCCTTGCCGCGATCTGGCCATCATGGCTTATCTTCGTACAGTGGCAGCTTCGAGGGTGGGGGCGCAGCGGATGACCGTGATGTCCCCAGGCGGGCTCGAGGGGGTTGCGGACGTCGATCCGTACAGGGGTACGGCGGCGAGGCATGGCGGCGTCCCGTTCCCGCACGCTCCACAGCGCCGGAGCTATTACCACGGTGCCGGCGTGGGGTTGTACGCGCGGGGGCGGCTACCATGCCGTTAACAGTGGCAGGGATGGCGCCCCGCCGACCTAACACCACGACCTAACCCTGCAAAGTCACGGGAAAGCGAATCGAGGCTGCGGCCGCCCCCTTCGAGGGCTCGGCGCGTTAGCCGTACCGGAGTAGGCGGCGCGGCGTCACGGGGACCGGCACCGGCCACGTCGCACGAGTCCCCCACAGTGGCGGGGATGGGTTCCCTCCTAGGGAGTTGGTGCAACGAACCGGGGCGCAAGTCCCAGGCGCATGATGGCGCCGCCCCGCCGTTGTCAGAACATTAAATGCCCGTACCCGCGTACGGGAACGGGCGTGCGCGCGCGGAGCGCCCTCGAACGAGGCGGAGCTTGCTCAAGGGCGGCGCGGACCCTCGAGCGAGGCGGAGCCTCGTTCGAGGTAAGCGCACCGCCTCGAACGGGGCGAAGCCCACCCGAGGGAGGCGTGTGCCCTCGAGTGAGGCGGAGCCTGCTCGAGGGGATCTTTGAGTGGGCCGCTTTGGTGGCCCGTCCCGGCCACCGTGGCGTGGGCCATGCCCCCGTGTGTTTAAGCGAGGCGCGTTTGGCTTCGGCTTGTTACGGGTTTGAAGTGGGGATTCCCCGGTTGTTTAAGGGGACCCCCGGGGCTGTCCCCGACGGCAGCCCCCGAGCATCCGCGGTTCGCCGTCCGGTGCTCCCGCGGATGCTGGAGCCTACTGATAGGACGTCCTTCCCCCCTGGCTTGCGAATGCTCTCCGTGGGGCCGCGTCGGCGGACCCGCGGGTCTGCCCCCGGAGCCCCCGCAGAGCGTGGGCGCTCCCGCAGGGGTTTTACTGTGAGACTTGGTCGAGGGCGTGGTACATGTCTCAACCGGTGTCGGCGGTGTTTTAGCCGGCTTCGGTGACGCACGCGCCGCCGGCACTATCCGGCACCGGTGCAATCCAGGAGGTGTAGCCGCGCGTCACGCCCCCGAGCACTCGGGCCCGTTCGAGGCGATCGGGTAGAGCTCCACGACTTGTTTTTAACGCGCCCTCGCCGTCCCTCCGCGCGGACCGGAGGGTGAGGTTTCCACAACCCCCCATCGGTCGGGTCGCGGATTGCGGATTCCTCGTTGAGTCGCTAGTGGGTGGTTCGAGTGGACGCCCATGCCCCGTTCGATAAGGGTAGGGCCGTGTGGTCCGGAGACACGTCCATTAAAGTGCTTGTGTGGGTTTGCTAGGTGGGGCTCGGTCCCGTTCGCTAGGGACCGAGGGCGCGAAGCTCTCCCTCGGTGGGATCCCCCGGCTAGGCGCCCTCGCCGGCTCTCGAACACGACATGTGGGGCACCCTCGAGCCGGCGGGCTCGAGGAACGGCTCGAATGCGCGTGCCCTCGTCGTCCCCGACTGCGGTGATGCGGGGCGCCCGTTCGAACCCGTCGAGGGTCGGGCTTCGAACCTCGATCGCAGGGCCGTGCGGGGGTGGCGCCTAGGCGGCCCCGTCTTTGCATCCGCGAATCCTCGAGGGTCCCCGACCGTGTCGGCCCTCGAGGCGCCGATCGCAGATTGGTGCGGGGTGGCGGCTAAGCGCTCCCGTCTTGGCATCTGCGAATCCTCGAGGGCCCCTGACCGTGTCAGCCCTCGAGGCGCTGATCAGTAGAATGGTGCGGGGTGGCGGCTAAGCGCTCCCGTCTTGGCATCTGCGAATCCTCAAGGGTCCCTGACCGTGTCAGCCCTCGAGGTGCTGATCAGTAAGACAACGCACCAAAGGTACCTGTGGCGTCTGTTTTACCTCGAACGGGCCCCGAGGTGACCGTCTGATGCGTTGCACCCTTCGAGGGTTGAATTTTTCTGAGCCAGGGGCTCGCGCCGCTCGAGGGTCCTCCTTACTTGGTAAGGGGCCGGGCCATTTAATGCTTCGCGGTCGGGGGCTGCGGTTTCGCGCGCGCGGGCGTGCCTTTTTAGGCGGCGTGGGCGGGCGGACGTGACCGCCCGCCACGACCCTCCCGGTTCTACGCCGTGATGATGGCCCGTCCGCGGTGGCGTGGCCGTCGTGGTCGTGGTGGGGCCCGCCCGTCGGTGAGAAAAGATTCCCCCGCAAGCATGCGCGCGGGACGTGCGCTCCGGAGAGCACTCCCGCGGCTTATAAATCTGAGGAGAGGGGAAAACGGCGGTTTTTACCTTAGCAATCGCCATTCTTGCTCCCCGCGCTCCTGCCTCTGTCTCGTTCTTGTTCTCGCCGCAGCGCCCTTCCGTCTTTGGAGTTCTCCTCCTCTTCCCTGTTCTTCGTTCCTCGTCCCTTCGCCTTTTCTCATGGCACCTCTTCCGCCTCTCGTCATCGTCGATCCGTACACGTGGGAGCGCTCCACGGTGACGCGGCTGGCCCTGGGCGACCTGGTGTCCGCCGGCCAGCTGGCGGCGAACGAGGAGGGCCGGCCGGCTCGGTGGATCGTGCCGCCGGTCGGGGACCACGCGCCCAACCCGCCGAGCGGCTATGTGGTCGGCTTCACCCGCTTCCACGAGCGCGGCGCCGGCGAGTCGCTTCATGCGGGCGCTCGCCACCACTACGGCGTGGAGTTGCACAACTTCACACCGAACGCGATTTCGCGAACGGCCACGTTCGTGGGCGTTTGCGAGGGGTATCCGGGGATCCCGGTGAATTGGGATCTCCGGATACACCTCTTCCGCGCGGAGCCGTTCACGCAACCGACGACGGAGCGAGAGAGGACCCGCCGCGCGGTGCGCGCCGGCGGCATGTCGCTCGCCTTGCGGGGCGCAAGACAAGGACGACTACATCCCTTGCACCATGACGTCCAACAATGCGGGCCGGGAGCGGGGGTGGTCCTACCTTCGCAACGCCGAGCCCGATCCCCCCCCCCCTACACCGTGCGGTGCTCGGGAGAGGCCGACTCCCCGGAGCCATGGGGTGTCTCCGGTCCAAAGCACCGGAGGCGGCTGGACTCGCTTCTGGCCGCGCTGAGGAACCTGGCGGGGCGCGGGCTGACTGCGGCGACCGTCCTCGCCTTCCTCCACCACCGGCGGGTCGTCCCCTGATGGAGAGGCCACTCCGCATCTTCGAGATGACGGAGACGGCGAACCCCATCGCGCTGGCGAGGTCGCGGATGCTTCCGAGCCCTCTCCTGCGGGAGTACGCGGCCACATGGGTGCGGAGCGCCGTCGACACCCGGTTGTTGCCCGGCCGACCGGTCCCCGTGGGACCTCGAGATGCTCCCCACCGGCCCGCCGGGTGAGTAGAATTCTTGGCTCGTTTTTCATCTTGTCGATACTTCGGGTCTTTGACGCACCTTTGATGTTTCGCTCGCGGTCGGTGAGTCCGAGCGCCGCGAAATCCGATCCACCCACTCCCCGCTCCCGCGTGCTTGGTCGGGCGTCGCGGCAACGGGAGCGGGAGCGGGCGGCGCGCAAGAAGGAGCGCGCGAGCGGCACCGCGAGCGCCGCGAGCGGCGGAACGAGGAGTACGGGCTGCGCGAGCAAAGCAAGGGGCTCTCTTCCCCGGGGACCGAGGAGTACTCGTCCTCGGAGGAGGAAGAGGAGGAAGAGGCCGGGGGGCAGGGCCTCCCTGATAGGTGGGAGCACGTGCCCCCGCCGCCGGAGCCAGCTCCGGCGGCAAGAGCAAGATCGCCGGGCAATCGACGACGGGGAGCGGCGCGGGCCGCGGGCGCCGGCGCGGGCCGCGGAGGCGCCGGCGCGCGCGCGCGGAGGTGCGTGTGACAAGCGCGCCCGCGCGTGGGGGCGGGGCCGCGCGCGCGCGGCGGGAGACGGCCGAGAGGCGCGGCGGCGGCCGCGCGGGCCGCGCCGGCGTCATCTACCGGGACATCGAGGAAGAGGAAGTGCGCCTTCTCTTCTTCGAGGTGAGGGTCTTGCTCTTCTCGTGGGGTTGCACATCCGACAACCAAGAACCCGACCGTTCGTTCGTGTTTGTGCGGGGGTGGTGTCGACCGTGCCTCCCCTTGCGCCGGCTAAGGTGTTAAGGGCGGACGCGTCCGTCCCCACCCCGGCGGCGCTCGTCGAGGGTGCCGCGGGAGGGGGCGAGCGCGGCGGCCGCGGCGGGCGAGAGCTCGCGAGGGTGCGGGCGAGGCCCCGAGGCCACGGCCGGCGGATCGGCCCCGCCGTGCGCGGCCGGCGGCCGTCGAGGAGCGGCGGGCGCCGGTCGTGGCGGAGGCGCAGGCCGGCGCGGCGCCGGTCGTGGTGGAGGCGCGGCCCGTGGCGCCGGTCGTGGAGGGCGAGCCGGCACCCGCGGTCGTGGAGGCGCGGCCGAAGCGGTGGCCGCCGCGCCGCGGCGAGAGCCCGCGGCTACGGAGGCGCGGGGCGGAGGCGTCGACGGAGGCGACGCGGGTGCCGGCACCCGCCGGCGGCTCCGGGGCGGCGGTGGTGGAGATCCCGGACGACGACTCCCCACCGCCCGGGTGGGACCGGTGGGTGAGTTTCCCCACGCCGTCCCCCCAAGTCCCGTGAGGGGGCTATCGTGTGGCGGCGGGAGGGCCACATGGTGGCGAGGAGGCCGAGGGCACGGTGCCAAGGCCTCATCTTCCCGCCCCGGTCGCTCCGCCCCAGAGAGGGGCTCGTTGGCGATCCGCCCGCGTTCGCCGACGCCCGGGGGGAGCGAGGAGCTATGGGGAGAGCTCCACAACCACGGCGCCGCGCTCAACCGAGCTTTGAACGAGGCGCTGCGGATTCATGGCGGCCCCGTGTGGCGCGTCTTCCAGGTGGGGCACCGTCGTGTGCTTTCTTTGTTTTTCTCGTTTTTGCGTGTGATCCCCGCAAGACATGACACTCACAGGTCTCGACTTGTTGGTGACAGGAGCTCGAGCACCGCGCCCGCGACAAGTACAGCGCCTTCGACCAGGTGAGCGCCGAGCTCCGCCAGCTCCGGGAGTGGTGCGACGCCTTCGACGCGCTCGCCGACGCCCCGAGGACTCGGACGGCCGGGCTGTCATGCGGGCCATGGCCCCGCGCGATCGGCTCAATGAGAGCACAAGGCGAGACCCGGCGCACCCCTCCACCCTCGAGCGGGTTTGCACAGCCCTCATCGACTAGGATGAGGCGCCGCGGCGGCGGCGCGGGCGGACCCGGGAGAAGACGCGCACCCCGGCGGCCAAGGCGGGAGACGGACGTGGCCGGCGTCCGCAACGGCAACCCGGAGCTCCACTCGTTGCTCCGGGGGCGCGAGCTCGACGAGCCGGGGCCGAGGAGCGGGCGCGCGCGCTCGAGCGAAGGCCAAGGAGGCCGACGATCCGAAGGCCGCCCTCGATGCCAAGGTCGCGGCGCTCGCCGTCGCGGAGGACCGGCTCCTCGCGGGAGCGTACCGCCCGCCGGGGGGGGCCGAGGGGCGGCTCCGGCGGGGAGCGAGGCCGCCCTTGCCGATGCCCGGTTGGCACCGGAGCGAGAGCGCGTTGCTCGCGAGGCGGCGCGAAGTCGCCGGGAGGGGCGGAACACGGAGTTCTCGAAGCTCGAGGGCGAGGCCGATGGTGCTCGGCATCACGAGCGCGAGCCAGGAGCTGGCCCTCCAGGAGCAAGGCGAGACCCTCAAGGGCCTTGAGCAAGCGGGCGGTCGGCGGGCGCCGCGCCCTCGAGGTGGAGAGGAAGCAAGTCGAAGGTAAGTCGCTGTTTGACTCCTGTTTTGCTGGTTTTCTCTTAGAGGGTCCGCCCCCTTTTCTAATCCCTTTCTTGCCGGGCAACTTCAGGCTTGCGCACCGCGCTGGGGCACGCGGCCGAGCGGCCGAGGCGCTGCGGCACCTCCTACAACTCCTCCGAGCGAGAGCCGCCGGGAGTTGCGCACCGCGCCCCTCGAGACCGCCGGGCCGTCGAGGGAGGGTGAGGCGCGGCCGGTAGCTCGGCCGGCCGGCCCGCCGCGCGCCCTCGGCGGGCACGTCACCGGCGCATGCGCCGGGCGCCGCATCTCGGCGTCCGAGAAGGCCCTCGGGGGTGGTGCGATCTCATTACGAGGTCAACTTCGAGGCGCGGCGGAGGGTTACGTCGTCCCCGAGGGTGTCGAGGACGAGGTGGCGATGGAGCGCGTGGACGCGTTAGCCGCCGACGCCGGCCGGGGCGCTTGCCGAGGCCTTCGAGGAGCTCCTCCTCCCGGATGCCGGCCGATGCCGCCGCTCCTCCCGGCCCGAAGATAGCCGGCCGCTAGGCCCTTCTTTGTTTATGTGTTAGTGTGCGGGCCATGTGGCCTTGTAAATAAACATATCACTTTTTCTTCAAACGTTTGTGAAAGTGGAATGATGTCTTTTACTTTATCGCGCTTTTTGTTTCTCCTTCTTCCCGAGTAAATTCTAGTTAGGGGAGTTCGATTTTCGCGGGTGGCCTGCTGGGTTGGAGGCAAGAGAGAAGGGCCGTATCCTCGCGAGGCGTAGGCTATCTCTGGCTCGCGCGTCCTTTCCGCTAGGCTGCCTGCGCCCTGTTCGAATTTTGCTCGAGGCCGAAGTGAAAACATGCTTAGCGCGCGTGAGTTGTTTCTTTTATGCCCCCCGTAGTAGCCCCCGAGGGTAACTTGGGTTTCGGGGGGAAAGCCGAGTTGCCCTTTTTATTAAACTTGTGATGTTTACATGGTTGTCACCAAGCGGGGTCTTTGGTTACGTGGTTTACAACAAAAGACTTGGAAATCCTAGCTAGGGATAGAAGCGACGTAGCTGTTGGATGTTCCAAGCGTTGGTGAGTTCTTCGCCGTCCTCGTTGGCCAGCTTGTACGTGCCGGGCTTGAGCACTTTCACTACGACGTAGGGCCCCTCCCACGGAGGTGATAGCTTGTGGCGTCCTCGGTTGTCTTGGCGTAGCCTTAGGACCAAATCCCCTTCACTGAAGTCCCGCCGGCGTATCTTCCGTGCCTGGTAGCGCCTGAGGGACTGTTGATATCTTGCGGAGTGCATCAAGGCCACGAGGCGTGCTTCGTCCAGCTGGTCCAGTGAGTCCTCGCGGGCTCGCTGGTTGGCGTCCTCGTCGTAGCCTCGTACCCTGGGTGACCCGTATTCTAAGTCCGTGGGGAGGACGGCCTCTGCGCCATGGACTAGAAAAAACGGGGTGAACCCAGTGGCTCTGCTTGGGGTGGTCCTTAGGCTCCACACGACCGCTGGCAACTCCTGGAGCCATTTCCGACCGGACTTGTTCGGTGGTCGAAAATTCGGGCTTGAGGCCTTGTAGGATCATGCCATTGGCACGCTCTACTTGGCCGTTAGTACGTGGGTGTGCCACGAGCTGCCCAATCCACATGGATGTGGAATTTGTCGCGAACTCCGGGAATTTCCCCGCCCGTGAACCGGGACCCATTGTCGGTGATGATGGAGTTTGGCACTCCAAAACGATGGATGATATCGGTGAAGAACGTCACCGCTTGCTCTGCCCTGAGATTCGTAATGGGGCGCACTTCTACCCACTTGGAAAATTTGTCGATCGCAACCAACAGGTGAGTGAAGCCCCCGGGCGCCTTTCACAGGGGCCTGACGATGTCCAGCCCCCACACGGCGAAAGGCCATGTTATGGGGATGGTCCGCAGGACGTGAGCAGGGAGGTTGGATTTGTGGGCGTAGAACTGGCACCCTTCGCAGGTGCGCACGATCTCACTGGCATCCGCGACCGCGGTAGGCCAGTAAAAGCCTTGACGGAACGCATTGCCAACGAGGGTGCGGGGCGCGGTGTGATGGCCGCAAATCCCCGCATGGATGTCCGTAGAAGCTCGTGCCCCTCGGGTATGGGCACGCACCGCCGCAAGATGCCGGAGGCGGCGCGCTTGTACAGCTCGCCGTTGACGAGGGCAAAGGACTTGGCCATCCTGGCGATGCACCTGGCCTCGGCCCGGTCCGAGGGGAGTTCCCCTCGGGCCATCCAAGCGACATACTTGTCGCGCCAATCGCCTTGATGGGGCCGGCTCGACATCCATTACATCGGCCTCGTAGGCGCCATACCCCTCGAGGAGTGAGAGCATGTACGCCTCGTTCGAGGGGTCCTCGTCCATGGGCTCCGCGCCCGCTCGGGTTCGAGGGAGCCCCCGAGGGTTCCGCGTGGCTCGAGGGGTGAGGCTAGAAGGCGACGGAGGGCGGGGCGATATCACGGGCAAAAACGTTTGGGGGGGGACGGTGATTCGCCCGGACGCGATCTTGGCCGCTCGTCCGCCTCCTCGTTGTACCGGTGGGGCACGTGATTGAGCTCGATGCCGTAGAACTTGTCCTCGAGGGCTCGCACGGCCTTGCGTATGCTTCCATCTTGTCGTCGTGGCGCTCGCATTTTTCATGACTTGGTCAATCACGAGCCGCGAATCCCCCCGCACATCGAGGAGCTTGACGCCTATTTCAATGGTGATCTTGAGGCCGCAAAAGAGGGCCTCGTACTCGGCCATGTTGTTTGACGCGGCGAAGTGGAGGCGCACCGCGTACCGCATGTGCTCCCCGAGGGGTGACACGAAGAGCGAGCCCGTGCCCGCCCCTCGTTTTCATCACCGAGCCGTCGAAATACAAAGTCCAAGACTCGATTGGATCTGTGGTGGCGGTAATTGCGTATCCGTCCACTCAGCGACGAAATCCGCCAGGATCTGGGATTTGATGGCCTTGCGCGGGGCGTAGGCGAGCGTCTCACCCATCAACTCCACAGACCACTTGGCGATCCTGCCCGCCGCGTCCGGATTACGGATGATCTCCCCCAGCAGGAAGGAGGAGACCACCGTGATAGGGTGGGCCTCGAAGTAGTGGCGAAGCTTGCGCCGTGCGAGGACCACCGCGTACAGCAGCTTTTGGACTTGAGGGTAGCGTGTCTTGGTGTCGGACAAGACTTCGCTGATGTAGTAGACCGGCCGTTGGACCGGCAGGGCGTGCCCTTCCTCCGTGCGCTCTACTACGATTACGGCGCTGACCACCTGGGTGGTCGCGGCCACGTAGAGCCTGCGAGGGGCTCGCCGTCCTGCGGCGGCGTGAGGATCGGGGCGTGGGTTAAGGACGCCTTCAGCTTGTCGAGCGCGTTTTGGGCCTCGGCGGTCCAGGAGAAGCGCTCGTGCTTTTTGAGGAGGCGATAGAGGGGCAAGCCTTTCTCGCCGAGCCGCGAGATGAAGCGGCTCAAGGCGCAAGGCACCCCGCAAAGACCTTTTGCACCCCTTTGAGGTCCCGAATTGGACCGATTCGCTCGAGGGCCGCAACCTTTTCGGGGTTGGCCTCGATGCCTCGCTGGGAGACTATGTATCCTAAGAGCATGCCCCGCAGCACACCAAAGACACATTTTTCGGGGTTTAATTTCACCCCGTTGGCCCGTAGGCAGCTGAACGCGATGTTGAGGTCGCCAACCAGGTCGTCCGCCTTCCTGGTCTTTACGACGATGTCGTCTACGTACGCCTCAACCGTTCGCCCGATGTGATCCCCGAAAACGTGTTGCATGCAGCGTTGATACGTTGCACCTGCGTTCCGGAGGCCGAACGGCATCGTGACGTAGCAAAACATCCCGAACGGCATGATGAATGAAGTCGCGAGCTGATTGGAATCCTTCATCTTTATTTGGTGATACCCGGAGTAGGCATCAAGGAAGCAAAGCAGCTCACACCCTGCTGTTGAATCAACAATTTGATCTATGCGTGGCAAAGGAAAGGGAACTTTAGGACATGCTTTATTAAGACTACTGTAGTCTATACACATCCGCCATTTCCCGTTCTTTTTCTTTACAAGTACAGGATTTGCTAGCCACGTAGGGTGGAACACTTCCTTGATGAACCCGGCCTCGAGAAGCTTCGCAGCTCCGCTCTGATCGCCCGCCGCCGCTCCTCGTCGAAGCAGCGGCCGCTGCTGCACGGCACGGGAATGAGGCAGGATGTCAAGGGAGTGCTCGGCGACCTCCCTCGGGATGCCTGGCATATCCGAGGGGCTCCACGCGAAGATGTCGGCGTTGGCACGGAGGAAGTCGACGAGCACCACTTCCTATTTCGGGTCGAGGGTGGAGCTGACCCTCAACGCCTTGCCCTCGGGGGCAGCAGGGTCGAGGGGCACCTCCTTGGTCTGCTCCGCGGCCTCGAAGTTGCCGGCGTGCTTGGCGGTGGAGTCGAGGTCCTCGTTGACCATCTTCTCCAAGGTGGTCACCAGCGCTTCGTCCAGCGCCAGCACTTCCGCGTGCTCTACGCACTCGACGTCACAGTCGAACGCGTGCTCGATGGACGAGCCTACGGTGATGACGCCGTTCGGTCCTGGCATCTTCATTTTGAGGTAGGTGTAGTTGGGGACGGCCATAAACTTGGCGTAGCAGGGCCGCCCAAGTATGGCGTGATAGGCACCCCGGAACCCCACCACCTCGAAGGTGAGCATTTCCTTGCGGAAATTGCTCGGAGTGCCGAACCAAACCGGCAGGTCGATCTGCCCGAGGGGCTGGACGCGCTTGCCCGGCGCGACGCCATGGAACGGCGTCGTGCGCCGGGCCGCACTGGTCCAACCCGATCCCCAGCAGGCGCAGCGTGTGCACGTAGAGGATGTTGAGGCTGCTGCCTCCGTCCATCAGGACCTTCGAGAACCGCGCGTTCCCAATGACCGGGTCGACCACCAGAGGGTATTGACCCGGGTTGGGGATGCGGTTCGGGTGGTCCTCACGGCTGAAGGTGATGGCGTCCTCCGACCAGTCGAGGAAGGATGGAGGCGCCCTCTCCGTGGCGAGGACCTCGTGCCACTCCCGCTTGCGCTGGCGGCTCGACATGTCGACGGTCGGTCCCCCGAAGATGAGGAACACGTTCTCCACGGCGGGGAAGCCGCCGGTGTCGCCATCTCCTCCGTCCATCTTGGCCTCCGCGTCCTTTGCGGCGGCGCGACCGTAGAACTTCTTGAGCATGTCGCATTGCTCGAGGGTGTGGTTCACTGGGGTCTTGTGGTATGGACATGGCTTTTTCAGCATGTCATCGAACACCCCCGGACCTCGAGGGGCCGGTCGAGGGCCTTGTCGAGCCGGGTCAACGGCCGAGGGCCTCGGCGTCGTCGCCGTCGCGCCCTCGCTCGCGCGCCTCGCGGCGCGGCTTCTTCCCTTTCTTGCCCCGTTTGTCCTTCCGGGTGGGGCTCCCCGGACTTGCCGCCCTCCGCGGGTGTGTCGTCCGAGCGCCCGCCCTTCTTGTTTCCGTCGAAAATTGCCCCCACGGCCTCTTCTTTTGAGGCGAAGCTGGTGGCGATGTCGAACAGCTCGTTTGAGTCCACGGGGGGGGCTGCGCCCCGGCTCTCGCACGAGATCCCGCACGTGGTGCCCTCGAGGAAGGCGTGCACAATCTCAGATTGCGCCACGCTTGGGAGCTCCGTGCAGCGCTTGGAGAAGCGTCGTATGAAGTCCGGAGCGATTCGCCGTGCTTCGGGTGCGGGAGCGCGAGTCCCGAGGAATTCCCAGGGCGCACGTATGTGCCCCGGAAGTTGCCCACGAACGTGCGGACCAGATCGTCCCGGTTGTGGATGCGGGCCGGCCGGCAAATGCTCGAGCCACGCCCCGGCCGAATCGCCGAGGTGCAGGGGCAGGTTGCGGATGATGACCTCGTCGCTGGTGGCTCCGCCCAGCTGGCATGCTAGGCGGTAATCGTTGAGCCATACACGGGGATCCGTTTCCCCGTTGTACTTGACGATGGTCGTGGGCTAGCGGAAGCGCTGGGGGAAGGTCGCCGCGCGGATCTCCCGGCTGAACACACGGGTCCCGGGGGGGCTCGGCGTCGGGGGAGCGGTCTTCATCGTTGTCGTAGCGTCCACCCCGCCGAGGGTGGTAGCCTGCCGCCGCTCGCGCATCCGCCTTGCTCGTCCGCCGAGCGTTGATGATGTTACGGGCGTCGCCGTCCGGCGCCCGCGCGTGTCGAGGAGCCGCTCTTTGGCCGGTGTGCGTCCCGGTTGGCGGGTCGCCCCACCGCTTCACCCGCATGGACCGAGGGTTCGCCCCCCGCGCGGCCCCATCGCCTCGTGCGTCCCCCCCGTTGGCGGATGCGTGACGCCGAGCTCTCGCCTTCGTTGGACGGCCGCTCGCTCGATGAGTACCGCACCTCGTGGTGCGGGTTTCGCGCCTCGGGCGTTGAGGGGGCCGGCATGGCCCGCGGTAGCGTTGCGGCGGCGATAAGCTTCGGCTCGCCCGCGGAGGCGTGTCCGGGTTGTTGGCGTTGAAGTCGGCGTTGATGCGGTCACGGCCTGTTTGCCCGGCTCCCGTGCGCGTTCTCCGCGCGCCGAGGCTTCCCCGGCCATGGAGGCGCGGAGTAGCCGCACCGTCCGTATTCCTCTGCGCCGGCTTGGCCTCGAGATCGCGAGCTTGGGCTAGCCGCACGTCGATGTCGGCCCCGGCGGGGGGGTGCCGGGTCCCGCCGCCTAGCGCGGAGCGATCCCCGGGGCGGGCGTAACCTCCCCGTCGCCGGCGCCCGCCGCACGGCGTGGCGTTGGCCGGGTCGTTGGCGATAACGACGCAGCATTCCCCGCGCGGGGTCATAGCTCCCGTGTCTGGGAGTCGTCGGAGCAGCCGAACCAGTAGTCCGTGGCGTCAAGAAAACGCCTGAACATCACTGGGTCCGGTACGCCGGAGAAGTCCCATTCCGCGTACCCATGCAGGTTGGCGGGCGGCAACGCGTCAAGGGAGCCCAGGGACGACTCGTCGCCGGCGGGAGGCGCCAGGGTCCCTGGCAACGAAGACGTGACGGTCGGGGGGAACCCCGCGCATCGTGGTGTTGACGTTGGCATTGTAGGCCGTTGTGGCACCGCGCGGACCGATGGGAAAGCGCGGTCCGCAGACCGTGCGTTGCTCCACCGGGCGGTGGTTGCTGCGATGACGGGTGCGTCGCGTTGGGAGGCGCGCGCGTTCGGCTTGCCGCCGCTCGGACCGCGCTCGGTGTGAACGCCGGCCGAGCGGCGGCGACGTCGTGGCGTTGACGGCCCGCGGCATCCGTGCCGGCGGGCGTCGCGTGGCGATGGCGTGCGCAAGGGACGGCCGGGACGGACCCGGCTTGGCGCCGCGCACGGAGCTCCTCACGGTTGGTAAGGTGCATTAGGTAGTCGTTCCCCGTAGCCTGAAAGTTCGGGACCCCGAACCGGATTTCAAACCCGGCGGGGAGGGGGGTCCGAGCTGCCCATAGAGTAGCGCGTACCGCGGTACTCGGTGCGGATCACCATGGAGGGAGTGACGGTGGATTGACCTTAGGCGCTCGATTGCCCCACGGTGGGCGCCAACTGTCGGTGCGGAATGTGGTCCCGACACTAACCGGTGATGAGCGCCAAGGTCTATCCCTCAATGGTCGATGCTAAGCAATCGGGGACACAAGGTTTTATCCGGTTCCGCCGAGGGTCGTACGTTCGGCGGTGGTGTGCTCGAGGCACTATATTGCTCAAGACCGGGTGCTGTAGTGGGGCTGCTACAAGCAAGGCGGGGAGAGGAAGCGCGGCCTCCAAGTCCCCGGTGAAGTGGTCGAAGATATTGTGGGAGAATTGGAGAGTAAGTGTGTAGTGTGTCGTGTCTTGACTTGTTGTCTTCTATCTTGTCCCCTGCGGCGGGGGAGTTCGTCTTCCTTTTATAGGCCAAGGAGAGAGCGAATTACATGTATGCCGCACTATTCAGCTACATGGGGAAGTGTGGTGTGCCGCGCCGTAGAGTAGGCGGCCGCCTTGACGGTCCTTGCCGCGATCTGGCCATCATGGCGTATCTTGTACCCGAACAGTGACAGCTTCGAGGGTAGGGGCGCAGTGGACGGCCGTGCTGTCCCCAGGCGGGCTCGAGGGGGTTGCGACGTCGATCCGTACGGGGTACGGCGGCGAGCATGGCGGCGTGCCGTTCCCGCACGCTCCACGGCGCCGGAGGCCGTTACCACGGTGCTCGGCGTGGGGTTGTACGCGCGGGGGCGGCCACCATGCCGTTGCGGTGGCGGGGATGGCGCCCCGCCGGCCTAACACCACGACCTAACCCCCGCAAAGTCACGGGAAAGCGAATCGAGGGTGCGGCCGCCCCCCTTCGAGGGCTCGGCGCGTTAGCCGTACGCGGAGTAGGCGGCGCGGCGTCACGGGACCGGCACCGGCCACGTCGCACGGTCCCCCACGGTGGCGGGGATGGGTTCCCTCCTAGGGGAGTTGGTGCAACGAGAACCGGGGCGCGAGTCCCGGGCGCATGATGGCGCCGCCCCCACCGTTGTCGAACATTAAATGCCCGTACCCGCGTACGGGAACAGGGCGTGCGCGCACGGAGCGCCCTCGAGCGAGGCGGAGCTTTCTCAAGGGCGGCGCGAACCCTCGAGCGAGGCGGAGCCTCGTTCGAGGTAAGCGCACCCCCTCGAACGGGGCGAAGCCCACCCGAGGGAGGGCGTGTGCCCTCGAGCGAGGCGGAGCCTCGCTCGAGGGGATCTTTGAGTGGGCCGCTTTGGTAGGCCGTTCGGGCCACCGTGGCGTGGGCCATGCCCCGTGTGTTTAAGCGAGGCGCGTTTGGCTTCGGCTTGTTGCGGGTTTTAAGTGGGGATTCCCCGTTGTTTAAGGGGACCCCCGGGGTTGTCCCCGACAAGATCAACGATGTCCGAGGTGCATAGCTTGATCTCGCACTCCGTTGTTGAGGTTGATCTTCCTTTGGACTTGGAGGTGGTGATTCCCTTGGAGATTTTGACGGTCCTTCGACTTTGGCTTTTGGATCTAGGGTTTCCAAGCCTTTAGCTTGTGTTGCACGTCTCCTTTGCTCGTAAAGTTTTCCCGGATCATCTACAAAAAAGTTTGGGTTTCTTGGAGAGGTAGCCAACCATCTCCGGTTAGGGTTAGCAATAAAACAAAAATCTAAAAAGAAAACTTAGGGTTAATCAAAACTAGATTAGATTGATTTTTTTTCTTTTGAGGATGATCAAACTTAAGAGATGCAAAAGAAAATCAAAAGAAAAACTGAAAAGTAAGCGATACTAGATCGGATCTTGATTGCTTGTTCCCCGGCAATGGCGCCGGAAAAAAGGGGCTTGTTGACGGTTAATAGTTGTATCAAAGTTCGTTTAGACTTGCAAGCGGACAAGTCTCCCGTCATAGTCAAGGGACCCTTCTTCCCTCGAGTGGTGAACCCAAGGTATCGAATCCGTGGAACAATGTGCAACGCAAGGATTCAATCTAGTAAAGCAAGGTAAGCTATCTTATGAAGACAAGTTGCATCTAATCTACTAACTCATAAATAAAACAAATCTAATCTAATCTACTAAAGAGGTAGCAAGAGAAAGCAAGAGATAACCGATCTAGAGAGTCTAGATCATGCTTATGTTGTAGCTCCAAACAAGATAGATGAAGATAGAAAAGTGAATCTCATTAAAAGCATCTTTAAATCGTGGCCTCCCTTCTGACTCCGAAAACACCCACCTTTCGGAACCCCCGTTCTGTTACAACGTATCCCTACTCATGCGGGTAGTCTAGGGCGAGTTCGATAAGAACAAGTTGAAAACACTTGGCCGGTCCGGTATGCACCTCTAGCCATCGCGACTACAAGAGCACCCTAAGCAATCTAGCTATAGATAGATTGGGGAAAAAGCATAACCAAGAGGACAACAAAATCATCGAGAAGGCACTTGATCGCTAGAAATCGGATTCACTATAAAAACTTCACCATGAATGATTACATGAACAAGATCACCACCGGGGCCCTACCTCGATCTTGATCCTCGCTCCGGAGCTCCGACGTGGTCTTCCATGCAACGTTCCCACGTCGGCTAGGGAGACCCTAGAAACTAGCACGACCCTCATCTCCGAGATGGTGTCCCTCAAGCTTCTCTGCTCCGCGACGGCGGATGACGAATTAATTGATGTGTGGCTCTCAGTCAGGGGGCTATTAATAGCCCGAGATGCAACTAGGTCAAAGGGGGGCCGGCTGGGCCCCGAAACAGGCTGGGCCGGCCGGCCCGGGCCGACCGGCCCGGGCCCATCCCGCCCGGTCCGTGTCTTCCTTCGTCCGGTATTGCTTCCCGAGTCTTCTAGATCCTCTCCCCTTTTGCATGTGGGCCCTTGTCGTCGGTTTCTCTCCGAATTGGACGAAGCTCCTTGTCTTGCAAGATTCGACGCACTTTTACGGCTAGGTCCTCGGAGTTTTCCATCTCCTCGGGCTTGGTCCTTGGGCTCTTGGAGTCATGTTCACTTCATTGCTTGACTTGTACCGGGATTCAAGGTCTTGTCATGAGGTGCTTAACGAACTTATCCCGGAAGTCTCGCTTTCAACGCTAAAACCCCGCGTAAACACTTAACTCCAAAACCGACATGCACAAGTGAACTTGTTACACCACGGGGGTTAGTACCAATGGATAAGATACAAGAGTCATGCCAACACCGAAGGTAAACTCATGGCTAGGTTGACGGATTTTCACCGTCAACACTCATCCTTAGACTTGTGCATGCTTTGTGTATGTGCTTAGTGCTAGGCTTAGCTTAGAGCCGAGTGAGTGCAATGTTGTGCCAACCTTGTGAGGTGATTCTTGAGTGAATCCGGTTGTACAAGGTTCGCCGGAAGCCTTGGGGCCTAAGTGGCTCACCGGCAATCGCCATCGACCCTCCGGCTTGGTGTGGAGTGGCGATGACACTTTGTGCGGGGGACGTGGAGACCCCCTTCCTTGGTGGAGAAACTCCTTAGTGGAGGAGGCATCAAAGTGACCAAGGGAGCTTGACAAGTGCCTAAGTGGCTAGCCTTTGTGGTGAGTCAAGTGGTGCTCTTGGGAGAGACTTGGTGGCGGGAAGCAATACTCTTGTGTGAGTGCTTCAACGAGGACTAGAGGTGGCTTAGTGCCTACCGATACCACGGGATAAAAATCGCGTGTCAAGGGTTTGCTTCATCTCATCCCCTTTACGTTTCCGCATTTACTCTATTACAATCCTTGCTTGCCTTTACTTTCCTAGAGTAGAATCATGCTAGGAATGACTATAGGTTGCAAACCTTGTTTTGGGATGGGAGTTTCACACTAGAACAACCCTAGTTGCACATCTAGATAGTGTGTTCTAGTTTACTTTTGTGTAAAATTATTGAAGCCATAGGTTAATGTTTTAAGTTGCCTAATTCACCCCCGCCCCCTCTTAGGCTAACGGGCATCGATTCCTTACAATTAAGAGCTACAACTGCATACTAGAAAAAGAATGCTTAAGAAGGCTCCTCTTGGATTACAAGGAAAATCCTCTGAATACTAAGTCACAATAGAGCGTGACAGAAATTTCTTACCACCGTGAACATATATATACTTGGCTATTTCTTAAGGGTTTCGCTCCGGTAGTCCCTTTGAGAAAATCCAGATTAATGTCAAAGCAATCAGATTAATCAGGTGATTTCTCGCGTGGTGCTGCGGAATTTGAAAAAGGTTTTTTTATATACTACGAATCACTTTTTTTTGTTTAGTTGCTCGTAAAAAGTGTGTGCTTTTAGAGATTACTCCCACAGCCATATATGAGTTATCTCTTGATGAGAATCATATTTTTTATGTTACATTTGAATAGATAAGAAAAAATTTATAAGACATGCATCCAATGAATTGAAAACGTGCATCAAATTTCTTGGACAGTTAGAATTAGAATAATCTAGAATTCATGATGATGCGCCCCACATGAGTGAGATAGTAACTAATGCATCTTAGTGGGGGGTGATTAATGAAATTTAGTGGGAGGTGATGATGTGGCTTGCTGCATGGTGGTTGGCTGCTGACGAGGCACAGTGAGGTTTGAGATAAATATGTAGTGGGTTCCATCTATATAAATATATAATTGTACTAGGTGATACCCCGCGCGTTGCTGCGGAAATTTTTTAAAAAAAATTACGGTGAAATGTGAAAATAGATACGTCAAAGTGATTACATGACAACATTCATTTGTAAACAACATTATATATGAAAGCATATTATTTTTGTTGGGAGTGAAACCATTCTTAAATGACTGATCGTACATGTATTTCAACTGCGAGAATTTTGTGGTGTGCTACTCACAAATACATGTTATTAGTCACAGAAATCGCTTGAAGACATAAATAGATGGTTTGGTGGATGATGACATGACGTGTAGTGGATGGTGACATGGCGTATAGTGGATGGTGACATGAAATGCTTGCATGTTGAGAGAAATATATCCATAGCCAGCTCTCCATGGTGCCATTCCTTCACCCTCCTCGGGAAACCACCGCCCGCGCCACCGCATTGACCTCCTCGGCGAGCTCGTGATCCCACCGAAGTTCAGCGAGTAGGTGTTGGGGAACATGAAACAATGATTTGTTTGTGACTTAAACTATAGTGTCGGTGTTTTGAAACCACCGGCTAGTAACTTAGTGGATTGTGCGTCGGGCCTCGAATGGTCGTGCAAAAGGGGACATAAGGATTTATATTGGTTAAGACAATGTGTCCTACATCTAGTTCGTGCATGTTGCTCGTGTTATTTGCACTGGTTTGTAGTAGGGGTTACAAACGGATGAGAGGGGAGGAGTTCCCAAGTCTCTAGTGTGTGTTCTCGATGCTAGTCCAATGCAAAGGAAGAAGAAGGAGAGTGCTCCGGGGGAAACGAGATGAGACTTCCATGCCCCTGGCAGGAGCTCAGGCTTCCCTTTTATCTTTCAATAGGAGGTCGTAAAATGGTAAAATGAGAGAGAGAAAGTTATCTCGGAGAGAGAAAGAAAGAGGGAAAGAGTCTTAGAGTACTTGATCATAAGCGATGAATCATCCATTGTTCTTGCATTGGTACGACGTTGACGTGGTGGCTGAGCTCTTTTTGACTGGAGTCGGCGGCATTTGGGGAGTGCCAAGTAGTCGGCCGGGTGGTTGTTGTAGCGCTGTGCTAAGTGGATATATACAGTCACGCTTGACCGTGTTGTACTCATTTGACTGCAGATGTCGTTGCTAGAGTGGGCGAACGTCTCTTCCTGGGACTATGGCGCTCTTGTTGGACGGGACGCACTGTTGTGGCCCTCGTGGCGATGGACATGTGCCCATCCCGTTCTGACAGCTGAGGTATCAAGCTCGGAATGGGCGGAGCAGAGTGTCTTACGGCTGAGACCACATGGGTGAGGTGGAAACTCGTCGAGCGAGGTGGGGTATTCTCAGGGGTTGTTAGACGAGAAGGGCCATCTATTCGAGTGAGGTGGGGTCTGCCTAGCGAGGCGGAGACTTCCCGAGCGAGGTGGAGACTACAAAGGCGAGGAGGATACCACTTGGGTGTAGTGTACTGTTGCATTATGTGGATATTTGATTTGATCACAGAGGGTCTTCCGGTCGCGGGTGGACGGCGAACCTGTGAGCTGTCAACCCTGGTTCAGCCCCCGTCATATTGTCACTGCTTAAACTCCCACTGTTCTTTGAGGCATTGTTATTTTCAGAAGACACAATCAGGGTATTGATGTTGTAATCATATACAACTATACAGGAGCAATCTACTAAGGGTCATGGCTCTATTTCTCTCAACATGCAAGCATTCCACGTCATAACTAATGACGTGGCAAATTGAAAAGTCGTTGCAGGTGTTTGTAGGAGGGAAGGGCGTGGTGGGTGAGATGCTGGGCTGGACTTTGCTCTAGGTATGGGCACGAGTAGGGCTGGGCCCAAACAAGACACAGATGAATTAATAATTGAAAATAATAACTTGATTGCTTTTATATCCGTGCAAATTTTCTAAAAGGGACCAGCAGAGCATAATAACTCGTTTCTTATTTGACACTTTTCGTAACCACTTTTTTGAAATAAAACTCTCGTCCAAATATTATTTTAAGAAATGGGCCTGAAGCTCTCACATCGTTCATATAAAAAAAAACTTTGGGCACACAAGGCATAGAACAATTAATAATTGAAGAGCTGGCTGGGGTGACCCAACGCCTAGGGTGAACACAAACTGGGCTGACGGGCTTGAGGAATTGGACCCCTTGTGCCAGTGGCTGAGAGGTTCCTGGGCCGGGGCGCCAGATTTAATTCCAAATACCTACTGATTGGGTGAAGCATGTTTTAAACAGTACCTTTGCATGATCTTAACTGTAGGGGGTGCATGGTTTACAACGAAAACATACATCTTTGCATGTCATTAAATGGCTACTATAAATACACCTAAAATACCTTACTGTATTTTTGGGATGATGTTTTAAGCTTGGATAGTATCACAGGATGTGGAGGGAGGGAGTCTATTGTTAGACCAACTCCAAGAGACTAGCTATCTTGGCTTAACTAGCTACAAAATAAATTTTGTCCAAAAACTCAAGCCAACAGACTAGCTAAATTTTCCCTCGCTATCCTCCGCTAGCTAAACTTGGAGCTTTGCTAGTCAATCTCGCTAGCTATCCCCTCGTACATGAGTATGACAGACGGGACCCACTCACGACTCACGGTGGAGGCTCCATCGTTGGTCTCGGCAATGGAACTGTCGATTAAAGCGTACATCGATTTTAATATTTTATCGGCGTTACACTTGCTCTCAAGGATGGTTTCGAAAAACGATGTGGCTTCTTACGAAGCTTCTTCGTCGAGCTGGAGCTCGGCTTCAATGTCGTAAGTTGGGCGGTTAGGGATGCAAGTTGTGATTATATTGGCTCATTGGGTTGACCTAAAAAATTGATAAAATAAACTAGAATGATATTGCACGTAATTAATTTCGAGGAGGAAATGAGCTAGAGTGGCATGCTATCGTAATTAATCAACTGACCCAAAAAAACCATTGGTTACCCCTACTTGCATCCTCTCCTTAACTCCTTATCCACTCCCTCCCTCATGGGCCTACGCCAGCGCCAGAGCTTCCGACGCCCCGCCTTTGCCTGTCGGTGCCCCGCAGCGCCTTCGCCTCCGCCCGTCGTGCGAGCTCCCGGCGCCCCGCCTCCGCTCGCCGGTGGCTCGCCGCGCCTCCGCCCGTCGCGTCCCGACCCGCCCCGCCTCCGCCTCGCGCCGCCAGGGGCAAAGCATGAAAGGGGCGGCGGAGCCACCATTCGGCTCCACCTCCCCCAGTGCCGTGGAGCACGCCGTTTGGCAGGGCTCTGCGTGGAACCGGCACATCCTTACGTTACATCCGACGGTATAGTGTAAAGCGTAACCGGGATGACCAGGACACTTGGTGAGAAAAGCACCGAAATGGGTGCGCGCCGAGCAGGGTCCTGCACAGACGACGACGCGCTCTCCAACTCGTGTGCCTCACGGGTACGTAGGGCGAAAGGATAGCTCACTTGACACCGATGTGGCACGGCCACGAAAGAATAGATTCGGCTCTGGATGTGCATGCTGCCGATCTGAGCTCACTTGACACCGATCTGTTGGTTTCATTTTCTATCACGATCTGATGTTTGGTTTTTGCTGGAGATCTTTCCAACTCACAGAGCCGGGCCGGGCCCGGCCGGTTCGGTCCTGTCCTGTGCATCGATCACACAGTTATGCATGTGCCATGTCAGCTAGGGTATCGTAGGCCCCGCAGCCAGCCAGCTAACCACGTGAACCACGAGGCCGGGCGGCGCCGCGTGGCAGCAGTCGTGTTTCCCGACAAGGCCGTACTAGTACGTGAACCACGAGTCGTCCGTTGGTCGCCTAGCAGAGCAGCTCCATCAATGCCCACCGCCTCCTTCCAGTTCCAGCTACTCTCAGTCTCATCACACAGCAGATAGTAGCCTAGCTGTCCTCGTCCACTTTAATTGCCACGTGGGATAATCGATCGATCGCTGGAGCTAGCAAACCAACTACCGTGTGCCTGCGTGTGTGTCGCGTGGCGCGGGACGACGACGTGGCATCTTTGGCGCCACTCATATGCGTGCATGAGTGCTGACGCGTAAGCCTTGCTGTGTGTCAGTGTGTGGAATTATTGTGTCGTGAAGTGAAGACTGAAGAGGTTGACGCAAACCACACACGAGACACCACCACCAGCGCACTCAGAGAGAGAAAAGGAGAAGAAAAGAGAGTAACAGAAAAAAAAAACCTAGCCTCTGTCAACTAAAATACTAAAGGCGAAGAAAAAACCTATCAGCACCTGAACATTCAAACAAGAGAGATGTTCTGAAAGTGTCTCCTCAACATTTTCGTGGCAATTAAAGCACACAGTTATACCCTTCTTGCAGAAACTTTCTAATTCTTTTTAGAATATTGCGAACGTTGAGCCAGTCATTCAACATAAGAACGACTCCAACAGTTCCCCATCATCTCAAGTTGTCATTGTTATTTTTTTGCAACAACAGAAAAAACATTCTTCAACAATTCCCCATTTCAGGTTGTCATTTATCTCAAATTTGGAAAAATCGACTTCACGCGCACGCAGCAATCTGCGGCGCATCCTCCCGTAATAGAAGAGACACCACCAATGCACTCATAAAGAGAGAAGAGAACAGGGAAGCAAATAAAAAAATAAGAAATTGAAAAAATAGAAAAAAAAAACTAGCCTAGCGAGGCAAAGAAAAAAGTATCAGCAACTGAACATTCAAAGAAGAGATGCTCTGAAAGTGTTTTCCTAACATTTCCGTGGCAATTAAAGCACACAGTTAGAGCCTGTTTGGCACAGCTTAACTTCACTAGCTAAGCTGTTTATTAGCTAACAGCTTCCCCAACAGCTTCTAAAATGAGGGAGAGCGGGGAGGGAGGCGTCGTATGGACCTCCCCGGGCCCACTACCTCGGTGGGTACTAGGACCGACTACTCGGTGGGCCCCCGGGACTACCCGACTTGCGCTACACGGCACCCGGAGGCGTGGAGCACAAGGACAGACACAGAGTAGTACTCGGATAGGACTCGTACATGTTCCGCACCGTGTAGAGGTCTTCTAGACGTACTCGACTAGTACTCCTTCCCTACTCCGACTTGTAACCCCGCCCTCCCGACTATATAAGGCGAGGCGGGGACCGATCCCGGGGATCACCTCATCCAATCTCAACTCACGGCGCACCGTTGCACCATCCCGTAACCGTGCCCTATCAATCCGAGCTACGCAAGATACAGACGTAGGGTATTACGCACCTCGCGGCCCGAACCTCGTCTAAATTGTGTGCCGCGTGCCTCTTCCTTCGAGTTACCGATCTCGGCGAGTCACATTCATCTACTTCGGGTACTCCCCGTAGTAGGTTGCCGGTCCAAAACACCGACACCGGCGCGCCGGTAGGGGCTCTCGCTCGAGATCACATGGCGAACTCGACGGCTTCCGTTCACATCAAGCCAACCGTCGCCTTCAACCGTGGCGACACCTTCGTCTTCGGGGCTTGGGTCCGCACCGCCGATGGCGCGGGCTCTTTCCGCCGCCGCTTGATCATGCAACCCGACTCGAGGACGGCCTTGTGACGCTTCCCGAAGTTGTCACGGCAAGCTCGCCGCAAGTTCGGCGAAATTTCGCTCTCCAACCTCCACGCCGACTTCGAGCTCGAGTCCGTCTCCAACTCGAACCCGACGTCGCCATGGGCCATCGCATGCGAGCCGGCTCCTCGGCCATCGCAGCGGTCCCCTCTCCACGTCGGCGCTCCGCGCGTGGCTCCCGCGTTCCCGAGGCCGGGCCCGCACGGAGGCTTCTACACCACGTCGGGCCGGCAAGGAGCCCGTAACCGAGTACAACTCGGACTCCGACGCCGCCCCCAACCGCGTCTCGGACTCCGGCCCTCTCTCCGAGTTCTTCTCGAACCCGGACTACGAGTTCGACTTCGGGTCGGACCCCCGAGGAGCCCGAGTCCGAAGACAACTCCTCCGAGCTTCCCTTGTCAGGGCCGGCCTCCGGGCTGGTTATAAGATCGACACCGGCCGGAAGATACGTCTACTGGCCAGACCGCAAACCTGCTGAGCTGACAAAGGACTCACGCTACGTCGCCTACATCGACTCGCTACCGTTCCAGAGGGAACACCGCCGGCCCAAGCCGACTCGAACACACCAACCGAGGTGGCACCTTCGAGCCAAGCTTGGGCACGCCCGATCGTCAAGTCTTCATGGCCGCCGGCGACACCCCGGAACCTCGAGCACGGCCGCGGACAAGTACACGGAGGACATCTCCGCGGACGAGCCGTCCGCCGATGCCCCCCGCGGCGAGACCGACGCCAACGGGGACGCCCGGCGCGAACGTAACAGAAGCGCAACGAACGACGCCGCGGCTCGAGAGACAACCTCCCCATCCGCAACCTTGCGGAAGCTCTCGGCGGGCCGAGAGCAGAGTTCACACCACTCCCGAGCAATGCCTCATGTCGATCACGGCGATCGCACGTCGAGCTCGGGGCATACGGGCCGGAGAGGTCATCGCCAAGCTCGCCGAAGAAGCCTACTTCATGCGGGTAGACAAGAGAGTCACCCAACCTCTCCCCGCCTAAGCCTCGCGACAACGAGGCTACTAGTCGCAAGTGTTGACCCCGGTCCCAACCGTAGTCGGGGCGACATCCCGCCCGAACCAAACCGTCGACGCTCCACCGCCGGCGGACCCTCACGACAAGACAACGTCAACCGAGAAGTCGTCCCCCACCGTGCCTCGGCCGGTGGTGGCGGCAACGACCCCGACGGCGGCGGCGGCCGCGGCGGCGGCCTCCAACCACGGAGCCAACAAGAAAGCCGGGAGGCGGCGGCGCCGCGGCGGCCGCGGCCACGCGCATAGCCACGCCTCCGGCGCCTCTCACGGCGGGTACGATGCTCGCCGCAGAATCGAAGAGTTGCGGCGAGAAGAAGTCGACGACCGCCGCCGAAGGCGACGGCTTCCCCGCCTTCTCACCCCGGCTCGTAATGCGCTCCTCCCCGATAAGTTCAAGCCTTTGGGGATCACCAAATACGACGCGAAGCAGATCCCATCCG
The DNA here is from genome assembly GCA_947561735.1 of Cenchrus americanus. Classification (NCBI taxonomy): domain Eukaryota; kingdom Viridiplantae; phylum Streptophyta; class Magnoliopsida; order Poales; family Poaceae; genus Cenchrus; species Cenchrus americanus. Next base: position 12,421,978 of record OX387239.1, read on the forward strand.
GTGGCTCCGTTGCTACGCTCTTTCCATCGAGAACGCCGGCGGCAACGGCGACACCAAGTGCCTCTACTTCCCCTTCTCGCTCGGACCAAGCCCCACTCACGTGGCTCGAGTCGCCGGACAAGCACTCAATCGACAAGTGGGACCACCGAAGGAGCAATTCACAAGCAACTTCGCGGGCGCCATGGGCCGCTCGGGTACTCGCATGGACCTTGCCATGATCAAGCGAGAACAAGGCGAGACCCTCCGCAAGTACATGCGCCGCTTTTTCGACAAGCGCGCTACCGTCGTGGACGTCACCGACAAGGAGGTCATCGACCTCTTCCAGACGGGCTCTACCATCGCCGCACCTTCGAAGACTTCGGCCGACGCCGCCCCAAGTCCATTCCCCACCTCAAGGACATGATCACGTCCTGGGCGGACGAAGAGGACAAGGCCAACGCCAAGTACGACGCCATCCGCGGCAAGTCCAAGCGTAACCAAGGTGGCGGCAGCAGCAACAATCCAAACCAAGGCGGCCGCAACAACAACAACAACAACAACAACTTCTCGGGTTCCAACCGCAAGCGCAAGCCAGACAATACCGTCGCGGCTATCCACCGCCCTCCAAAAGGGAACTCGAAGAAGAATTCCGGCGGGTTCAAAGACCTACCGAAGGAGAAGTGCCCGTGGCACCCGAACGGCAACCACACCACCGAGCAAGGTGCTACCGGCTCGGTGCATGCACTCAAGGATACGCCGGAGCCACCGCACCCTCACGATCGAAGAACAAGAAGAAGGACGGCGACGACTTCCAAGAACCCGAGAAGACCGTCAACGTCCTCTTCGGCGGACTACCCCGCAGCGGGAGCGAAGGCTACTCGCCGTGAAGTGATGTCCATTGAACCGCCGGTTATGACCCCTCTCGGGTGGTCGAGACGCCCATCACCTTCTCCCGCGCGGACCAATGGACCGCTTTTCTCCGAACCAGGACGCTTCCCTCTCGTCCCGAAACCAACAAAGGGCGGGCTCTAAGCTCAACAAGGTGCTCATCGACGGCGGAAGCGGGCTCAACGTCCTCTTCACCAAGACTCTCGAGAAGATGAACCTTGACGTCACCCCCATGCTCGACAAGAGCAAAGATGCCTTTCTACGGCATTGTCCCGAGCAACGCGGCTATCCCACCGGGCTCGGTGGTACCGCCGGTTACCTTCGGGGCGTCTCGCGACAACTACCGCACCGAGTACATCAAGTTCGAGGTCGCGGATATCGAGACTTCCTACCATGCCATCCTCGGCGGACCGGCCATCGCCAAGTTCATGGCGGTGCCCCACTACACATACTTGGTACTCAAAATGCCAAGCCCGGCCGGCGTACTCTCCCTCCGGGGGGACTTGAAGATCTCTCACGACCGCGATACGGGAGGCCGTGGTGATTGCTTCGACAAATCAAGTACCCACCCCAATGATGGAGGTCTACGCCGCGTCGAAGAAGCTTGCCACAAGCGAACTCGACATCCCGCAGAAGTCCGACGCCGCCAACAAGCCTCGGCCACCCGAGGAGGTGCTCACCAAGCCTCGGCCGACCTCGGAACGGGCGACCCCACCAAGACTACCACCATCGGGGCCGGCCTCGACCCCAAATAGGAAGACGCGCTCATCGGCTTCCTTCGGGCTAACCGCGACATCTTCGCGTGGAGGCCAGCGGACATGCCAGGAGTGCCCAGGGAGCTGATCGAGCACTGCCTCAACGTCGACCCAAAGGCCACCCCCAAGCGACAACACCTCCGACGCTTCGCCGACGACAGACGGGACGCCATCAAGAAGGAACTCGCCAAGCTACTCGCTGCTGGCTTCATCAGAGAAGTCTTCCATCCTGAGTGGCTCGCCAACCCCGTCCTCGTCCGCAAGAAGAACTCGAACGAGTGGAGGATGTGCGTCGACTACACCGACCTCAACAAGCACTGCCCCAAGGACCCCTTCGGGTTGCCACGGATTGATCAAGTCATCGACTCCACGGCGGGCCGCGACTCGCTCGCTTCCTCGACCGCTACTCCGGTACCACCGGATCGCAATCAAGGAGGAAGACCGAGGAGAAGACCGCGTTCATCACCCCGTTTGGCGCGTCTTCGCTACACGACCATGTCCTTCGGGTTGAAGAACGCCGCGCTACCTACCAACGGGCCATCCAGCTCGCTTCAAGCGGCAACTCAACAAGAACGTCGAGGCCTACGTGGATGACGTGGTTGTCAAAACCGGGGACTCCAGCACCCTCATCAACGACCTTGAAGAGACCTTCGCATCGCCGCGCGAGTACCGCCGGAAGCTCAACCCGAACAAGTGCGTCTTCGGCGTACCTTCGGGCAAACTACTCGGCTTCATCATCGCCCAACGTGGCATCGAAGCCAACCCCGAGAAGATCTCCGCCATCACCAAGCATGAAAGCTCCCACGAGCATCAAGGACGTCCGTAAGCCGACGGGGTGCATGGCGGCATTGAACGATTCATCTCGAAGCTAGGAGAACGGGGTCTCCCCTTCTTCAAACTACTCAAGCACCATGAGAAGTTCGTATGGACTGCAGAGGCGGACCAAGCCCTTGCCCAGCTCAAGGACTTCCCCGTCGAAGCCACCGTCCTCACGGCTCCCTACAAAGGCGAGCGCCCATCGCTCTATCTCGCTGCGACTACTCACGTGGTCAGTACTGCCATCGTCGTCGAGCGGCAGGAAGACGGCCACGCCTACCGGTCCGGCGCCCGGCCTACTTCGTCGCCGAGGTTCTATCGAGTCCAAGGCTCGCTACCGGCCGTGCGAAGCTCCCCGTACGCTCTACTCATCACCTCGCGGAAGCTACGACACTACTTCCGGGAGCACTCGGCCTCCGTCGTCACCGACTACCCACTCGGCGACATCCCGAGGAACCCGCACGCCACCGGAAGGATCTCCAAATGGGTCGTCGAGCTCGGCGCCCTCACCATCGACTTCAAGCCACGCACGACCATCAAGTCGCAAGCTCTAGTCGACTTCATGGCGAGTGGCGGGAGAACCGCCTACCTACTCCCACCGTGCGACCGGAGCATTGGGTGATGTACTTCGACGGCTCACTCAACCTCGAGGGCGCAGCGCGAGGGGTACTCCCCGATCTCCCCAACGGGCGAACAACTCAAGTACGTCCCGGATCTTCCGGAAGGTCTCAAACAACGAAGCCGAATACGAAGCCCTCCTACACGGCTCCGCCTCGCGGCTTCACTTGGCATCAAGCGGCTACTAGTCTACGGCGACTCCGCAGGTGGTCATCAACCAAGTCAACAAGTCCCGGGACCGCAACAAGGAGAACATGGACGCCATCGCCTAGAAGTCCGCAAGCTCGAGAACAAATTCTATGGTCTCGAGTTCCACCACATCGTTCGCGACAACAACGTTGCGGCGGACGTCCTCTCGAAGCTCGGATCCACCCGCGCCCAAGTACCCGCGGCGTCTTCGTCCATGAGCTTCACGCGCCATCCATCCCGAGGCCGCGCCACCGACCATCGTCCCGCCTAACCCATCACCGGGCAGGAGGTCATGATGACCGACGTGGACCGGAGGCAACCCTTCATCGACTACCTCGGCCGAGCAGAAGGTCCCCTCCGACAAGAACGCAGCCGAACAACTCGTCCGCCGCGCCAAGTCTTACGTCCTCGTCGGCGACAAGCTTTACAAGCGAGGCGCATCTTCCGGAGTACTCATGAAGTGCGTCCCTCGCGAAGAAGGCAAGGACATCTTGGAGGAGATCCACAAGGGCGTCCGCGGCAACCACGCGTCCTCCTCCCGCACGCCGGTCGGCAAGGCCTTCCGACGAGCCTTCTACCGGCCCACGCCCCCGGGCGATGCCGAAGAACTTGTCGAAGGTGCCAAGGATGTCGGTTCTTCGCCAAGCGGCGCGCACGTCCCCGCCTACAAGCCGGTCACCATACCACCAACCCGGCCTTTTGCCCGCCGGGGGCTCGACATGATTGGGCCACTACCAACCGCGCCGAGGAGGATTCAACAGGGTACCGGTGGCTATCGACAAGTTCACCAAGTGGATCGAGGTCAAGCTTCTGGCCACATGTCCCAAGGTCGACAGAGTACTCGACTTCCCGGATGAACTCGTACACCGCTACGGGCTACCCCACCGCATCATCACGGACACCGGGGTCCAACTTCAACAACCACCGGCCCGGGGAGTACCGCGAGAAGGCGCCGGAATCGACGTCGGATACGTCTCCGTCGCCCATCCACGGCCAACGGACAAGTCGAGCGTGCCAACGGGATGGTGCTCGACGCCCTCAAGAAGCGGCTACACGACGCCGCTAATTCAAAAGGGGGCAAGTGGATCAAGGAACTACCCAATGCACTGCGGGGGCCGCGGACTCAACCATCCAAGCCAACGGGGCAATCCCCCCTACTTCCTAGTCTACGGCTCCGAAGCCATCCTCCCCGCGGATGTCATATGGAACTCGCCGGCGGTGGAGCACTACGACGAAGGCGTCTCGGAAGACGGCGGACGAGCCGACATCGACGGCCTCGAAGAAGCTCGCCGTGCCGCCCTAGTCCAATCGGCAAGGTACCCGGAGGGTATCCGACGCTACCACGATCGCAACGTCAAGGAACGCTCCTTCAACGTTGGAGATCTTGTCCTCCGCCGTATCCGAACACGGAAGGACTTCACAAACTCGCCCTCCCCACGGGAAGGGCCCTTCACCGTGGCTAAGGTGACCGGCCAGCTCCTACCGCCTCCAAACACTTGAAGGCGAAGAAGTCAACAACTCGTGGAACGTCGACCGGCTCCGTCGATTCTACGCCTAGTCTACTCGACTACTCCGGGTTCAAGTCTACACGACCGCATCAACACCCCTAGCCGCATGCGACCCTCCGGTCCCGGCTTCAAGTCTCCGGACTACTCTCCTCCGTGTCCGGCCCCGTGCGGCTACCTACGGACCCCGGGCCGCAACGAGCGTCAAGGACTCTAGCAGCGGTCTACCAAGAAGACCACACCCCAAAGATCCGGCTCGCGCGGCTACTTACGGATGCGCGATCCGGCCTACACGGCTACCTACGGATCACTCACCGTAAGCGGCTACCCGCTCCGGTACTACTCGGACCGTAAGCGGCCTCCGGTCCGTGCGACTACTTATAACTACGGCCCGGCCACCCGTGTGTACTTCTTCGCAATAAAGTTTGATTGTTCATCAACTTCTTTACCGTCTACTCCCCGCGACGGGACGCCAAGCCGAGTACTACTACTCGCACCTACTCCACGATGGGCGCTCCGCACTCCGAGATCGCGGTTACGAGTACTCATTGATGGAACTTCACAATTCATTGATATATGAGATAGTTCATTACAACCGTTTCCTATACAACCATGGCTACTAGCTATCTATGCGGGGCTACCGGAGATTCAACTTATCGGCTACCGCTCCGCGATGGGAGCCATCTTGCTCCAGCAACTGCGCATACCGCTCGTCCGAGCGTTGGCGGCTACTCCGCCGCCGACTACCTCCACCGGGGCCTTCGGGAAGTACGACTTCATGAAGGCCAGCACCGCTTCGGGATTGACTTGGCCATGTGCTTCACGTAGGCGGCCGGCCGGCTTGGCGCCTCACGAAGTCGATCCGCCAACGGAGCAATCTTGGGGCCGCCCGGGTGCGGCACCGAGGAGCCTCGCGATCGGGAGGGCGCCTCTTCAAGGTCCTTCGGACCGGGCCCGAGCGCCTCACGTCCTCGTTCAACTTCTCGCAAGGATTTGTAGCGGGTTGACAAGATCCCGGTCGAAGCAATTCGCAACTCCATGTGCTTCTCGCACTCGAAGGCCGCCCTCCTTGTAGTCGAGTTCAAGTACCGGCGAGCTTCCGCTCCCGTAGAAGAGATTCTTCATGCTGATCTCCGAGCCCTTCAACCGCTCCACCTGGCCTTCGAGTTCTGCAACACCGGAACACAACAAACGGGTCAGAGCTTGATGACTCCCAACAAGTACCCGACAAGTCAAGAGACATACCTTTATTCTTGTTGCGGAGGCCTTTGTTCTTCCGCACCAGCTCGTCGCTCTTCGCCTGCAAGTCCATCACATCGTTGTGATACTTGGCGAAGGCGGCGTCAAGCTTCGATTGCATGGCGGCCGCGTGCTTCCTCGACTTCACGAGTCGCTCCTCCAAGGCTTCGGCTCGCAAAGACCGTGTCCCCATAGCCTTGCGGCAGATTGGACTTCTCGCGGGACCGCTCCGCGACGTCCTGCAGAGGACAAGTTCAAAATCAAACAGAGTACTCAACGAAAAGGATTGACTACTCGGGAGGCAACGGCTACGTACCTTCATCCTTTGTTCGGCTCGTTGCATCGCCTCCGGATGCCGCGCCAACACCGCCGCTCGACGAGATCGTCGGCAAGCAACTCGATCCCGCCACGGCTACTTGTCGTAGCCTCCGTCATTGGCGCCGAGCGGATAGGCTCCGCGTCTTGGATCTCCGGGGACCGGATCGCCACCTCCAGGGCAACCCCTGGCGACGTGGCAGCCGCCTCCTCCTCGGCGGACTTCTCGACGGTTTCCCCCACGGGCTCGGGGGCTCCTACTGCAGCCTCTCGGGGCCTCTGGTGTCAACTCTTGCACGGGCACCCCCGCAGGGATGTCACCCCCTCCGGCCCTCGTCACCAAGGAACACGCGCATCGAATTCTCGACTACTCTTCTTGGGCTCTGCTGCTTCGGGAAGAGTACTCACCTTCGACTATGACCGCCTCCTCGGCCGCCGCCGGCGGCACCGGGGGCTCGGTCGTGGCTTGGGCTTCTAGAGCGGGTTCCTCGACGGGCGGCGCGGCCTCCCTCTCGCCTCCGCCGCCGTGGGCTCCTCTCCGTCCCGACTCAAGTCGGTGGATTTTCCGCACAAGTATCCACAAAGGTTCATCGGATAACATCGGCTACTACAATGAGTACCACTCATGAAGGCGTGATACTTACAAGTTCGACCGGACGATAGTCACGGCCGGCGCACCGAGGATGCCGGCGATGTCAACCGCTCCACCCTCGGCGGGCGTTTCTTCCCGCGCCTCCTCGACTACCGCCTCCTCTACGGTGGCGGCGGCGGCCGCGCAGACGTTCTCTCGCGCCCCTCGCGGCTCCCACCCCTCCGGCCGGCGGCGGTCGCGGGTACTCGCTCCCTTCGGGGCGCGGGGGCCGGCGCTCCACCGCGCCGGGAAGTTCTTCAACGGTGGGAGCCGGACTTCGGCTTCCATCCGGTTCCCCCACCGTGGGCCACACGCCCTCATCGCCCTCCTCCACGGGCCCGCCGGGCGGCCTCTCCCCGCACACGGGGATAACTACTCGTCGGCACGTACTCGATCACCGGGTACCCGACTACTCGCTCAAGACGACTTACCTCCGGAGGCGTGGTCTCTGAGACCTTCATCTTCTTGGCTACCCGCTTCTTGGCGGGGGTTGCGCGGCTTCCTTGGCGGCGCAAAGAAGGCTAGCCTCCGGGCTAGCCGGAGGGTCTTGGATGAGAGGCACATGAGGCAAGCCCGGACGGCTAAACCTCGACCGCACCGGAAGCGGTCCCGCAGCCGTCTCCTCGTCTTCTTCGTCATCGGAGGTATCCTCCACGATAACGGGATCGTCGTCGTCTCCGACTACGTCCTCGCGCTCCTTCACCTTCTCCACCGTCGGGATCTCAATCCCGCTCGGTGGTGGCCGCGGCTCGCAGACAAACCGCTTCACATCATCCTCGCGCAACGGACACAAAGGCGTCGCACCTGCGCTACAAGTGCCTACTACTCGACGAGGTGGGTACGACTACTTACCTCGTTGGGCGGGCGCGCGGCGGAGAACTCCTCGACGGGGCACGCCGTGTACTCCAGGCATGTCCTTGAAGATCCTCGACAACCTCTCGACGATGTCGTTGTCTTCAATTTCGCCCCCGCATCCGCGACGTGTCGTCGTCGCCGTGTACTCGAAGCCCATCGTATCCCGCGCCGACGGCGGGCCGGATCCGCGCTTCATGAAACTGAAGGCCACATGCTCGGCCCTCAGTCCTGCATCCCGCAGAGTCTTGATCCGTGCCAGCAACTCCGGGAGCTGGATCCCCTCCTGCATGGTGGGTTCTGTGTTCCACCACTCTTGGTGCTTGGGCTGCCGTCCGCTCGGCTTCGGCAGCTCGGGATGGTGGTTCGTGGTGTAGAACCACCTCGTCTTCCAATCCGTGTTGGAGTCCACGAGCTTGTACGCCGTGCACGCTCGGCGGCATCTTCCCTCAACCGGATCCCCGCCCCCCCGACTACTGCGGGGTTGGAGGCGCCGGGCCGCGGCTTCACGCGAAGAATTTCCGAAGAGAATCCAATGCGGCTTGATCCCCAAGAATGCTTCGCGAGAAATGGACGAAGACGAAGTGTGGAAGATTCCGTTGGGGTTCAAGTTGAGGTACTCGATGCCATAGTACCCGAGAAGCCCTTTGAAGAAATCGCTCGCCGGGAGCGCAAGCCCGCGCTCCACGAAGCGCGAGAACATCGGGATCTCGTCTTGCGCCTTCTCCATTGGATAGGGATCTCCGCGGCGCATCTCCACATATCGATCTCCTTCTCCCCGATGAACCCGCCGTTCAACAGGGGTCGCAAGTCTTCGGTCTTCACCTTCGACCTTTTCCACTCGCGGCTTGGATCGCCGCGCGGTGGAGATGTGGGGGCGGCGCCGCTCGGTGCCGCCGCGGCAGCCTTCTCGCATGGCTCCTCTTCTTCCCGCCGGCCTTCGACGTCTTCGACGGGGACGGCTTCATCCTCCAAGAACAGGGGAGTCTTCACTCGCATTCGCTCGGGGGCTACCCCCGCAGCCTTTCGGGTGGCAATACGCTCGCATCTACTACGGCGGCGGCGCTCGCCGGAGTGGATTTTCTTCAAGATTCAAGTGGCAAATGACCGTGGCTCACTTGGGTGAAAACCCCTAAGGGTTTCGGCTTGTATTTATAAGCCAAAACGCCCCCACAACGGGCGGCCGGATAAGTCCACGCGCGGCCGACTCGGCCGGCCGCGCGTGACTCTTCGTATTCTACTAGTCGACGCGCCTCACTTCGGGGGCTCGGCTACTTCTACTCGACTACCTGGGACGCGGCTAGTCTCAAGAGCATCTCAGGACACATTCTCCAAAAAAGACCCTTCAATTCGAGAGGAAGTACTCGACTCAAGGCTCGGGGGCTCCGTGCCACGTGTCCTTCGGTTTTTTCTCTTCGGATTTTTTGGGATTTTCTCGCCAAGACTTCGGATAGATCCTCGCCCGAGCCCGCGGCTCGAGGCTCCTGGGGCTACTCCACGTGGATTGCGGTTCAAACAAATCGCATCTTCTTGACGCGCTCCGGCTTCAAGACAAGGCGGCATTTTTGAAGACCTTCGAAGGCGGATTTCAAGGACGCTTGGGACTACTCGAGAAGACTTCAAGATTGCTCAAACATCACCGGAGTACATTCCGGCCTCGGGATGCTTCGACTACTCTTGAGGACTTTTGACTTGTAGTACTCGGGGACGCTTGAGGACTACTTGTTAAGGCCTTCAAGACTACTTGAAGCTATCCTTCTCGACTACAAAGTACTCGGGGGCTTGTCGTATGGACCTCCCCGGGCCCACTACCTCGGTGGGTACTAGGACCGACTACTCGGTGGGCCCCGGGACTACCCGACTTGCGCTACACCGGCACCCGGAGGCGTGGAGCACAAGGACAAAGACAGAGTAGTACTCGGATAGGACTCGTACATGTTCCGCACCGTGTAGAGGTCTTCTAGACGTACTCGACTAGTACTCCTTCCCTACTCCGACTTGTAACCCCGCCTCCCGACTATATAAGGCGAGGCGGGGACCGATCCCAGGATCACCTCATCCAATCTCAACTCACGGCGCACCGTTGCACCATCCCGTAACCGTGCCCTATCAATCCGAGCTACGCAAGATACAGACGTAGGGTATTACGCACCTCGCGGCCCGAACCTCGTCTAAATTGTGTGCCGCGTGCCTCTTCCTTCGAGTTACCGATCTCGGCGAGTCACATTCATCTACTTCGGTACTCCCCGTAGTAGGTTGCCGGTCCAAAACACCGACGGGAGCTGTGATTTCATTGCTTCACACGCACTATGTGTTTCTCTCAGCACAAATCAAGGAGAGCTGCTGAGTGAGCTGCCGAGTGAGCTGCCGAGCGAGCTGTACGTTTGGTGAATGAATTCACGATGCTGCTCCTGAAGCCGCTTTTAAAGCTGTACCAAACAGGCTCTTATACTATACCCTTCTTGCAGAAACTTTCTAATTCTTTTTAGGAGCAGAGATTGCGAGCGTTGAGCCAGTCATTCAACATATGCCAAGTGAAAATTTTGATACGTGTGGAATGCATTTTGGTTTCTTCCAAATCCAGAGCATGGGCTGACTGCTGAGGAATAGATATATGATAGCAAAATGTTGATGCATGGAATAGATATATGAGGTAATACCCTCCAGTTTGATAAATGAAGTCGTTTTGGACATGATTTGAGTCAAACATTGGGAATATAAATCATGAATAACTTTCAAGTCATTGAGTTTGGAAATGTGAAAACTACATGAATAGATTTGTCTTGCAAAATACTTTCATAAAAGTATACATATGGTAGTTTTTAACAAATATTTTTATAAAAATAAGAAGTCAAAATTGTACTTTGGAGACCGTGTTGCTGTCCTAAACGACTTTATTTACCAAACCGAGGGAGTACGAAATCATCCCCAGGAGCTAACAGTACGTATCACCAATACCAGGATTAATTACAGAGAGCAATTCCTCTGTGTTTCACATCAAGTTTTAATATACTATAATTTGTCCCTCGCCTAAGATGAGGAACACCGTTGCTATAGTACTTTTTCCAGATCAGGCTAACCCATCGATCATCTTCTTGTTATTAAATTTATTATCAAGTTGCTTAATTAAGAAGAAGAGGCTCATTCTGCAAGGTGAAATCGATAACCCCGAGACCCCACCCCTTGTGTCCTTAATTAGGCTTCATGACCAGCTTCCAAGCTGCAAAGATTGTATGCACAGACTATTCACAAGAAGGCTTTTCTACATTTATCAATGGCCTCAATGAAAGCATCAGGGAGTTTCAAGGAACATAGACGATAATATGTGGGGAGGGAAGAAATAACTGAGGTAACAAGCTGAAGCTTACTGTAGGCCAACAGCATGGGTGATCAATGCTGACTGTAGGCCAACAAACTTTGGTGTGAAAAATTTATGCCAAGAAACTCAAATTTACATATGGTCGGTTTAGCTGCTTTTTGCTGGGCCATTTGGCTAGCGCGTAACAATGTTTGCTTTGAAAAATGTCACACCCTGGAATTTCCCAATTTCAGGATGTGAATAGAAAGAATAATTAAATAAGAGTTTTCTCATAATTTTAAAAAATTTTCAACATTTATTTTTCTTTACAAGAAATATAGTATAGGAAAAATCCTTGTATTGATTTTCTAAATCAAATAAAAAGTTGTGAGTGTTGCATTCATGCAGATGCATCTTGGTGCTTCCTAAGTGCTAAAGGTTTCAAAAATGCGTTTAGGAGCTGTCCTAACTCTCCCGAGAATTTTCCGGATTTTTCTGGAATTTATTCTCATTTTTACTTGAGCTATTTTTATTTATTAGAAGGCTCTAAAATCTTTTTCATGAGTTCCAAATGCTTTATTTGGATTGTTCATGTCTCAATCTAGCTCTGCCTGAAATTTTTGTGATTTTCGGAGTATTTTTCGTGCCTTTAAAACAATTTCTAGCTTTTGTGGAATTGTTTCTGGCATTAAAAATAAATTCAAAAAAAAACTATCCTACCGGTTTGGGCCGAGCCCGTGGGCCCGACCCTACCCGTCGGCCCGGCCCGGCCGGACCCGCCAAGCCCGTCTGGACCAAAGGCCGCGGAGGTCGCGGCCTCATGGCCGGCGCCGCCGCTAGGGTTCCCTCGGCGTGCGCGTCGTGCCCCCGCGCGCCCCCATAAAAGGGCGAAGCCGAGCCCGCACGTGCGCCATAGGCCGCCTCCTCGCCTAGCGCCGCCGCCCTACACCTCCCGCGCCGAGCGCCGCCCGCACCAAGCCGCCCGGTGGCCGGCCGACCGTCGCCGCCGCCCCTCCAGATTCCGGCAGCTCCCTTCCGTCCCCGCTGCTGGTGAGTAGCCCATCGAGCTCGTCTCCTTCTCCTCTCTTGATTTCACGCCCCGGCCGAGCTTCCCTATTCCCTCGTCGCCGGTGATTCGGCCGGACAGGGCCGCCGGTCTTCCTGGCCACCGAACCGAAGGTAGGGGATGAAGTGGTAGTTTTGCACATAGGCCCCTGAAGAATCCTGTAACCGTAAATCTAAATATGTGTGTCTTGTGAATCTTGCAGAAGGCCACCTCAAAAGATTAGATACCCTATATTCCATCCACCCTGGAACCTTTGCAAGTAAGTCCTCGAGTTTTTATACAAAATTATGTATATACCCCTGGTTTGTCGCAGTGAAGCCCCTGGAGGTTTCTAATCTTTCACAACTAGGTCCTACATCTTTAAAAGTTCATATCTTCCATGTTTTAGATCCGTTTTCATCCGTTCAAGTTGCGTTAGCTTCATAATAATGTAAAGCACGCGTTAGTGGTGTGTTTTCATCATGTTTTGTTTTCTGAAAATAAAATAAATATTAATTTTCATTAATGTCTAGTTATACATGCCTTTTATAAATAAAAGTAATATAGATCTATACATCGTTTTTCATAAGCAAATTTAATTTGATTAATGTTTCTATCACATGCTTTGTACATAAAAGTTAATTAGACCTTTATCTCGGTTTTTGTAAACCAAGTGTTAATTTGTTTAATAATTAATTAAACTTTTCTAATAAAAATTTGATTAGGCTTTTACATCGGCTTTTGTAATAAATGTTAATATGATTAATGTTAGTTCCATAATGTTTTTAATAATAATATGATCTACTCGAATTACAAAGTTCGTTTAGATTGTTCATATAGTTTAGTTCTTCTAAATTAAATGTTTAATCGGTTTAATCAATATATGAATCTTTATTAATAAAACTTGACTAGTTCTTTACACTGGTTTCGTAAATAAAGTTTAATATTTCATTAATGTCAACATAGGGTATTTTATTTCTGAAATATCCTTTATATTTGTTTTGTTAATTAAAATGAGCCTAGCTCACAGCTTGTTCTCTCATATATGCAAAACGTTCGTTAGACGTTCTTTACACAACTCTCTCTAAGTGTGATCTTTCCGGTCCTTGCTCAATCTTCCACAACCATCTCCTTAAAGTTAACCAAGCCTTTCCCTTCCACGCACACTTTGTGTTCTTTAGTGATCCATCTAATCGAGCCTACCCTTTAGTGCGATCTTTTAAAGTTTTCTTTTGATTGGTGCTTTGTTCTTAGTATATGCTTGTTTGTTTGCTTTATGTATGTTTGCGCCCGATGATTGATGCGAGTAGAGTGAACGTTGTCCGAGAAGTCTTGAAGAGCAAGAGGTGAAGACATTCTAAGCAACTACTTTGGTTAAAGGCAAGTGTGTCCTTGATCTTTTGTCCTAAGAATTATACTTAATCACTCATTGCATTACTTGCATTAATTTTGATGGGTTCCTATTAAGGATTATGACTAGTTTTTTTACCATTGCCTTGCATAACTGGGTTGTTTAATTAATCTTGATGGTAGATCTTGCTTAGTTTGCTCAACTGGGTTGGTAATAAACAACATGGATACTCTTTTACTTTATGTTCCAAGGTGATGTGTGATGTTTAATATACAAGACCATATGTTTAATCGGAACATGGAGCGACCACCCAGGAAAACAGTACAACCACATGACATATGGCTCTGTCTTGGCTTAATAATTAGAGAACTAGGTGTTGGGTATGCTTTACCTAATAAGGGTTTGGGGGCTGACGGTAGACGGCGTATGGACCTGCTCGGGCGTAGGTGTGGGCTTAGCTAAGACACGGTACTCGTCCGGGAGCTTTATACGCTGCACTGATCAGGTAACCTAGCGGGCAGCCTGCGTCTGGGGATCTTTGTAACGGCCTCGTAGCGTCCCTATGCAATCACACCTCGGCAGTGTGGTGTGATGCCTGATCAGCATCGCGTGGTTGGGTCTAAAGCTCTTCGGAGTTTTTACACGACTTGTGGGTAAATATGTACAACCTCTGCAGAGTGTAAAACTGACTAGTTAGCTGTGCCCACGGTCACGGGTGGCCTGGACCCTCACATGATAATTAAACTTGAAGATGGACTCAAATCATGTTCTCTGGTTATGTTTGCCATATGCTTATGGCGTATCTTATCTATCTCTTTATGATAATTGTGGGTTGGTACAAACTTATACTTTATTAGTAATCAGGTGCTAATAAAATTTGACCAACTAAAAATGCTAAATGCTTATAGCCCAGTCTGTCGGTGTTTTAGACTGGCAACCTACTAAGGGGAGTACCCGAAGTAGATGAATGTGGCCTCGCCGAGATCGGTAACTCGAAGGAAGAGACACGTGGCACACAATTTAGATAGGTTCGGGCCGCGAGGTGCGTAATACCCTACGTCTTGTATGCTGCGTAGCTCTGGATTGATTGGGTACGATTACAAGATGGTGTAATTGTACGCCGTGAGGTTGTATGAGATGCTAGAGAACGGTCCCTGCCTCGCCTTATATAGTCCGGGAGGCAGGGTTACAAGTCGGAGTAGGGAGAGAGTACTAGTCGAGTACGTCTAGGAGTCTTCCATACAAGGTCGGGACATGTACGGCCTTCCTAACCGAGTACTTCTCCTCTCGTAGTCCTTGTGCTCCACGCCATCGGGGTGCCGTGTAGCGCAAGCCGGTAGTCCTGTGGGCCCACCGAGTAGTCGGTCCTGGTACCCACCGAGGTAGCGGGCCCAGGGAGGTCCATACGACAAGCCCTCGAGTACTTTGTAGTCGAGAAGGATAGCTTCAAGTAGTCTTGACGGCCTTAACGAGTAGTCCTCAAGCGTCCCCGAGTGCTACAAGTCAAAAGTCCTCAAGAGTAGTCGAAGCATCCCGAGGCTGGAATGTACTCCAGCTGATATCCGAGCAATCTTGAAGTCTTCTCGAGTAGTCCCAAGCGTCCTCGAGTGCTGCCCTCGAAGGTCTACAAAAATGCCCGCGTTGTCTTGAAGCCGGAGCTGATATGGAAGTGCGATTGCAAAATCGCACTCCATATGGAGTAGCCCCCGAGCCTTAGGTTGAGTCGTAGACTCTGGCTGAGGGTCCATCTGAAGTCTTGGCAAGAATATCCCGAAAAATCCGGAGAGAAAAAACTGAAGGACACATGGCACGGAGCCCCCGAGCCTTGAGTCGAGTACTTCCTCTCGAATTGAAGGGTCATCTTGTAGAATGTGTCCTGAGATACTCCTGTATCTTGTCGCTTCCCAGGTAGTCGAGTAGCCGTAGCCGAGCCCCCGAGGTGAGGCGCGTCAACTAGTAGAATACGAAGAGTCACGCGCAGCCACTGAGTCAGCCGAGCGTGGACTTATCCATTCGGCCGTTGCGGAGCCGGTTTGACTTATAAATAGAAGCCAACACCCTTAGGGTTTTCCACTCATCGCTGTTGTAGCCATTCGAATAGATCTGTGCGTGCCACCGCCATTGTAGATTCAAACGTGCCGCCACCCAGAGCTGCCAGAGTAGCCCCCGAGCGGATGCGCGTGAAGACGTCGTGCACTTGGAGAATGAAGCCATCACCATCCAAGTCCGCGAAGACCGCCGGGAAGAAGAGGCGCCGCGACGAGGCCGTCGTGGCTGCCACGGGAGCAGTGCCGCCGATGTCTCCACCGCGGCCAGATCCAAGCCGCGAGTGGAAAAACTCAAAGGTGAAGACCGAGGATTTGTTGGCCCTTCTCAACAGCGGATTTATCCGGGAGAAGGAGGTGGATATGTGGAGAGCCACCGCCGGAGGTCCGTACCCAATGGAGAAAGCTGAAGATGAGATCCCGATGTTCGCGCGCTTCGCGGAGCGCGGACTCGCGCTTCCGGCCAGCGACTTCTTCAAAGGCCTCCTTGTGTACTACGGAGTTGAGTATCTCAATCTCAACCCTAACGGTATCTTCCATACCGCAGTCTTCGTCCATTTTTGTGAAGCATTCCTGGGGATCAAGCCCCACTGGATCCTGTTCCGGAAGTTCTTCCGGGTGAAGCTGCAGCCGAGCGCTAGCAACCCTCGAGTAGTTGGTGGAGCAGGGATCCAAATGCGGGAGGATGCGGCGGAGCAGTACCCCTCGTACAAGCTCATCGACTCCAACCAAGATTGGAAGGCAAGATGGTTCTACGTCACGAACCACCATCCCGGGTTGCCGAAGCCAAGCGGGAAGCAACCCAGACATCGCGCCTAGCTCCCCGAGCTGTTGGAGCGCATCAAGGTGTTGAGAGAAGCCGGGCTGAGGGCCGAGCATGTGGCCTTCAGCTTCATGAAGCGCAAGGTGCAGCTGCTGATGGCCCGCGACACCTTGGGCTTCGAGTACACCGGCGACGACGACACGTCGCGGATGCCAGGAGATGAAGTCGACGACGACATTGTTGATAGGCTGACGCGTATCTTCAAAGACATACCGCCGTACACAGCGTGCCCGGTCCAGGAGTACTCCGCTGCACGCCCACCGAAGGAGGTAAGTAGCCATACCCCTCAGTCGAGTACTCAGTTTTGTGAGTAGTCGCGCTGATGTATTGTGTCTTGCGGGACGACTTGAAGAAGTTCGTCTCCGAGCCGCAGCCGCCCCCTCAGGAAGTCGAGATCCCGGAGGAGGGAAAAACCAAAGCCAAGGAGCGGCGAGAAGTCGGTGAAGGGGACGACACCGTGGTCGTGGAAGATACGTCTGACGAGGACGACGATGAGGAGACGCTGCAGGACCGCTTCCAGCTACGGTCGCGGTTCATCCGTCCCGGCCTACCGCACGTGCCCCTCGTGCAAGATCCGCCGGCTAGCCTGGAGGCTAGTCTGGCTGCGCCGCCACGGAAGCCGCGCAACCCCGCCCGCAAGCGGGTGACGAAGAAACTGAATGTCTCAGAGACCACGCCTCAAGAGGTAAGTTGTCTTGACCAGTGTAGTCGAGTACTAGTCTCTCGAGTTCACTTGCTGACGACTGAGTCCCCTTGTATGCAGGAGGTGCTGCCGACGGAGCCCGTTGATGAGGGTGACGAAGGCGAGTGGGACACAGTGGGGGGCGGCTGGGAGTCGTAGCCCAGCCCCCACTGTTGAAGATTTATTGGCGCAACTGGAGGGCCAGCCCCCTGCTCCTCAAGGGAGCACGGAGCCCGCAGCCGCCGCCGTTGAAGAAGTGGTGGCCGCAGGAGCACAGGAGAGGGCTGCACCAGTTGCCGTCACCGCGGAGGAGGCAGCGGTCGCAGAGGCGCAAGAGGAAACGCCCGCAGAGGGTGGACTGGTAGACATTGCCAGCATCCTCGGTGCCCCGACCGTGACGATAGTCCGGTCAAGCTTGTAAGTGCTGAGCTTTCCCGAGTAGTGCTTGAGTAGTAGTCGAACTTCATTGACAACCAACTTCATGTACTTCTGCAGGAAATCAACAGATCTATCCTGGGAGGGGGATGAACCCTCTACGGCGGTGGCGGAGGAAGAAACCGCGCCGCCCGCTGAGGAGTCCGCTCCTGCCTCTCAGTCTGTTCCCGAAGCGCCGGCTACTGAGGCTGCGTTGCCTGAGGCCAGCTTGGTCGAAGGTAAGTACTCTGCTGAAGCTGTAGCGCTCCTCGAAGAGTAGTCGTAGTCGCTGATACACTTGTCTTCTCCTTGACAGGTGCCAAGGCCGAAGGGAGTGACATCCCTACGGGGGTGCCCATGTAGAAGTCGACACCACAAGTGCCAGAGGCTACTGAGGAAGCCCTTGAGCCGATGAAGGAGGCCGCCGAGGAGGCCGCCGTGGGCACCGGAGAAGAAGAGGCCGCCTGTAACACCCGAAAATTCCATCACAATAAAATATTGTTAGCACCATGGTTTAGTTTTATTTTCTAAGGATTTAATAAATTTGAATAAATAAATTTGCCTTTAATTAAATTAAACATCATTTAATAATTAGAATCAAACAAGTGTTTGTGCATCATGTTGAAATGCATGAGTTTTGTTTGTGGTGTGATTCTAAAAGTCTTAAAAAATTTTGTGAAAAAGTCCTTAAAATAATTGTGAAAATTAGTGTAAAAGTTTGAATTAAAAAAGAATGAAAGTTTGAATTTAAAAAATGTTTGAAAAGTTGTTTAAAAAGGTTTTTGAAAAGTCTTTAAAATAGTTGGGGAAAAGTTGGAGAAAGTTGTGTAAAAGATTTGAATTTAAAAGTGTTGAAAATATTGGTTTGAAAAAGGATTTGAAAAAAAAAGAAAAAAGAAAAAAAACAAAACAAACCCTACCCAACCCAACGCCGGCCCAGCCATCTTTCGGCCCACGCCGGCCCACCAACGCTCGCCTCCCTCCCTCTCTCCCACGCAGCCACCGACAGGTGGGGCCCACCTGTCAGGTGCGTCCCCAACCTCCCGCCGCCTCCCTTCTCCCGGTCGCGCTGGCCTCCCGCACCCCGCGCCGCCTCCCCGCGCCTCCTCCCCTCCCCTTAGTGCGCCGCCGCCCACACGTGCCGCCTCCTCACCTTTCCCCTCCCCGAAACCGACCCATCACGCCACCCCACCGAGCCCGTCGCCATTAATGGCGGCCGCCCACCGACCTCGCCGCCCACCGCCTCCACGCCCCTTCCCCTGCTCCTTTCCGGGCTATAAAAGGGCGGTACCCTCCCCTGCACCTCTCGCACCGCTCCTCCTCCCTTACCCACTCGCGCAGCACCGCCGCCCGAGGAGGCCGAACCGGAGCTCCGCCCCTTCGCGCCGATCTCCTTCTCCGCCGCTCCTCTCACCGTTCCAAGCCCCCTGGTAAGATCCTCATGCCTTCCTCTTTCTTCTGGTATTTTTGCCGTGCGAAATGGTGGCCGGGAGGCCATCCTTGGCTCTTCTCCGGCGAACTCCGCCGCCGCCGCCCGCGAGCCGCCGCCGGCCGGCCGTCCGCCGCCGCCCGCCGCTCACATGCGACCCGGGCCGTCCGATCAGTGCGGACGGCCCAGATTAAAATAGGGGGCGTACCCCTTGATCGGTCCACGGTGGACCAATGGACCGGGTCCACGGGCGCCGGTCCACCGCTGGTGTCAGCAGCCACGTCATGCTTGCGTCATGCCTGCGCCAGGCAGCCAATAGCGATCAGCCACGTGGCGCCACCACAGTTCACCCCCAGGCCGCCCAGGCATATTTGCAAAAAACCCTGCAGTTTCCAAAATTACATAAATGCCCTTCCTCCTTATGAAATAGCCCTGGTTTTTTCGGTTTGAACCCTAGGTTTTCAAACGTATCTAACCCGCAGTCCAGGGCTCACCCCTTTGCATCTAAACCCTCCTAGTTTCACACATAATTATGTTTAGGTCCCTGAAATCTTGCAGAAAACTCCATAAACTTTCAGATATTCACAATTTAGTCCCTGAATCTTGTTTCAGCCATATCTTTTCCATCCTAACTCCGTTTTACGCGTTCTTGGTGTCCACGCGATCGTCTCTCCGAGCCCGTCATTTCTAAAAGCTTGTTTTAGCCTTTTGGTAAAGTTTGATGTATTGTTTTATTTATTGCATGTTTTCTTGCATGATCGTAGCCAACGCGCCGTTCGAGGAAGTTCAAGAGCAAAGCTTTGCAGTAAAGGAAAGTAGCTTATCATTGGAGAAAGGCAAGTGACCCTAACCACCCTTCTACCTATGCTTTAATCAAGAATACTATAAATTAATCGGAACATGGAGAACCACCCAGGAAAACAGTGCAACCACAGTCCATATGGCTCTGGCTTAGCCAATTAATTAGGTGTGTGATTGTATTGACGACCCTATCCGAAAGGAACACAGGGGGCTCTGGGTTGCAGGGGTATAGCCCGGTTCTTTTGGGGTAGCAGCCTTTGCTAAGGTGCTGACCACTAGGGAGGGTTATGGTCCGCCCTGAGCTGTAACTGTCGTGGGTTGTTGATGCTTTTGCATATCTTTGTAAAGGCTTCATAGCGTCCCTATGCAATCACACCTCGGAAGTGTGGTATTGTGCCTGATCAGCACATGCTTGGTTGGGTTCAAAGTTCTTCGGAACTTTTACGCGAACTGTGGGAAAATTATGCAACCTCTGCAGAGTGTAAAACTGATCGATCAGCCGTGCTCACGGTCAAGAGCGGCCTGGACCCTCACATGATTAATGAACTTAAAGATGGATTAATATTGCTTTCCGGTTATTCCTGTGGCCTTGCTGAGTACCAACCATAAGTGTACTCATCCTTGCTTATGTTGTTCAGAGAAGAATCCCGGAGTGGAGTACTTCACCAACTACGAGGAGTTCTGAGGATGCGATCAACCGTCGAAGCTCCGTGGAAGATGAAGATGGAGTCGCGTCTTCATAGTTATCGTTGTTCGTGTAAAGACCTTCGTGTCTACCATCGTGAGTGTAATAAAAGTTAATAAACCTTTTCTGTATGTTTTGAGCAATTTCTTGTGATATTACACTCATGAGTCTATCATATGTGTGAAATTGTGATCCTGGCACACATATGAGATGCATTGGGTTTTCTACGGAAAATCGGGTGTGACACCGCCGTGCCGCCAGAGGCTAATCTGGTAGTGGTGGTCCGTTCTCCAGAGATTCAGGACGCAGAGCCCATCCGTTCTACGCCG
This sequence comes from Cenchrus americanus, assembly GCA_947561735.1. Classification (NCBI taxonomy): domain Eukaryota; kingdom Viridiplantae; phylum Streptophyta; class Magnoliopsida; order Poales; family Poaceae; genus Cenchrus; species Cenchrus americanus. Next base: position 12,442,667 of record OX387239.1, read on the forward strand.
ATGACGGAGACCGCCGCGAGTAGTCGTGGCGGGGTGGAGCTGCTGGCTGACGAGTTGGTGGACCCGGCGACGGTAGCCAGGCACCTGGAGGCGGTCCGCCAGGCTGAACAATGGATGAAGGTGAGTAGTCTTAACTCCTGAGTAGTTAATCCTCTTTTGTTGAGTACTCATTGAACATGTGTTGTATGTGCAGGACGTCGTGGAGAGGTGCCGCGAGAAGTCAAGCATGCTGCAAGGCTTCGGCGACACGGTGCTCCGGGCTGAGGCGCTGGAAGATCAGCTCTTGAAGTCGCGGAAGCACGCGGCCGCCATGCAGTCCAAGCTCGACGCCGCCTTTGCCAAATACCACAATGATATCCAGGATATGCAGGCAAAGAGCGACGACTTGGTGCGGAAGAACAAGACACTCCGCAACAAGAACAAAGGTACCCCGCTTGACTTGTTGGGTAGTTGTTGGAGGTCGAGAGGTATTCTAACCCGCTGCGCCTTGTTGTGTTGCAGAGCTTGAGACCCAGGTGGAGCAGTTGAGGTCCTCAGAGATCAGTATGAAGAACCTCTTCTACCGGGAGCAGGAGGCCCGCCAGGTACTCGAGCTTGACTATAAGGAGCTTGCCTTCGAGTGTGACAAGCACATGGAGCTTCGGATTGCTTCTGATCGTGATCTCGTCAACGGCTACAAATCATTGCAGAAGCTGAACGAAGACTACGAGGCGCTGCGGGCCCAGCAGAAGGAGCTCGAAGAAGCCGCGCTCCCGATTGCAAGACTCTTGGTGCCTCATCCTGGCGGCCCCAAGATAGCACCGCTCGTGGATCGCCTCAAGGAAGCCCCCAGCCGGCTGGCGGCGTACGTGAAGCATCTTGCGAAGTCGATCCCGACGCAGGTGCTCGCCTTCATGAAGTCGTACTTCCCGAAGGCGCCCGTAGATGTAGTCGCTGGCGGGGTAGCCGCCAACTGTACAGATGAGCAGTACGCGGAGCTGCTGGAGCAGATGGCACCCATTGCGGAGCAAGTAGCCGATAAGCTTAATCTCCAGTAGCCCTGTAATAGTTAGCTCGTAGCCAAAGTTGTACAAAAACAATTTGTAATGGAATTGAGTATTAATGAAAGAAAAATTCCAGCAATGAGTACTCGTAGTCGCGATCTCAGAGTGCGGAGCCCCATCGTGGAGTGGATGCGAGTAGTCGTACTCGGCAGTAGTCCCGTTGAGGGGAAGTAGACGAGAAAGAAGTTGATGAACAATCAAACTTTATTACCGAAGAAGTACACCCGGATGGCCGGGGCCGTAGTTACAAAGTAGTCGCCCGGACCGGAGGCCGCTTACGCCTAAGTGGTGCTAGGGCGAGTAGCGCTACGCGCAAGGAGATCCGTAGGTAGCCGTGTAGGCCGGATCTTAGAGTATGGTCTCTCGCAGACCGTCGCTAGAGTCCTTTGTCGCTCGTCGCGGCCCGAGATCCGTAGGTAGCCGCGCGGGGGCCGGATCCCGGAGAGGAGTAGTCCGGAGACTGGAGCCAGGACCCGGAGGCCGCTTACGGTGGAGGGTGTTGATGTAGTCGTGTAGACTTGAACCCCGGAGTAGTCGTGTAGACTAGGCGTAGAACCGACAGAGCTGGTCGACGTTCCACGAGTTGTTGATGTCTTCGCCTTCAAGTGTTTGGAGGCGGTAGGAGCCCGGCCCGGTCACCTTTGCAACTGTGAAGGGACCTTCCCAGGGAGAGCTGAGCTTGTGTAGTCCTTCCGTGTTCTGGATACGGCGGAGGACAAGATCTCCAACGTTGAAGGAGCGTTCCTTGACGTTGCGATCATGGTAGCGTTGGATACCCTCCAGGTACCTTGCTGATTGGACGAGGGCGGCACAGCGAGCTTCTTCGAGGCTGTCGATGTCAACCCGTCTGCTGTCTTCGGAGACGCCTTCGTCGTAATGCTCCACTGCTGGTGAGTTCCATATGACATCGGCAGGGAGGATTGCTTCGGAGTCGTAGACCAGGAAGTAAGGGGATTGCCCCGTTGGCTTGGAAGGCTGAGTACGTAGCCCCCAGAGTGCGTTGGGTAGTTCCTTGATCCACTTGCCTCCTTTAGAGTTAGCAGCGTCGTGTAGCCGCTTCTTGAGAGCATCGAGCACCATCCCGTTGGCGCGCTCAACTTGTCCGTTAGCCCGAGGGTGGGCTACTGAGACGTATCGGACGTCGATCCCGCTGTTCTCGCAGTACTCCCAAAACTGGTGGTTGTTGAAGTTGGAGCCCAGGTCTGTGATGATGCGGTGGGGTAGTCCGTAGCGGTGCACGAGTTCATCCAGGAAGTCGAGTACTCTATCAGCCTTGGGTCATGTGACCAGCTTCACCTCGATCCACTTGGTGAACTTGTCGATGGCCACCAATACTCTGTTGAAACCACCTGGCGCAGTTGGCAGTGGCCCAATCATGTCGAGCCCCCAGCAGGCAAAGGGCCAGGTTGGCGGTATGGTGACTAGCTTGTAGGCTGGGACGTGTTGCTGCTTGGCAAAGTATTGGCATCCTTGGCACCTTCTGACGAGTTCTTCGGCATCTCCCAGAGCTGTAGGCCAGTAGAAAGCTCGCCGGAAGGCCTTGCTGACCAGCGTGCGTGAGGATGCGTGGTTGCCGCAGACGCCCTTGTGGATCTCCTCCAAGATGTCCTTGCCTTCTTGCCGGGGGAAGCACTTCATGAGTACTCCAGAAGATGCGCCCCGCTTGTAAAGCTTGTCTCCGACAAGGACGTAGGACTTGGCGCGGCGGATGAGCTGCTCGGCCGAGTTCTTGTCAGAGGGAACCTTCTGCTCGCTGAGGTAGTCGATGAAGGGTTGCCTGCAGTCCACGTCGATCATCATGACCTCCTGCCCGGCCAGAGGGTTGGCTGGGATAGTGGTCGGTGGCGCCGGCTCCGGGATGGATGGCGCGTGAAGCTTGTGAACGAAGACAACCGCTGGTACTTGAGCGCGGGTAGATCCAAGCTTCGACAGGACGTCTGCCGCAACATTGTTGAAGCGGACGATATGGTGGAACTTGAGACCATAGAACTTGTTCTCGAGCTTGCGGACTTCTAGGCAGTAGGCGTCCATGTTCTCCTTGTTGCGGTCCCAGGACTTGTTGACTTGGTTGATGACCACTGCGGAGTCGCCATAGACCCGCAGGGCCGCTTGATGCCCAGGTGAAGCGCCGAGGCGGAGCCCGTGTAGGAGAGCTTCGTACTCGGCTTCGTTGTTTGAGACCTTCCGGAAGATCGCGGGACGTACTTGAGTTGTTCGCCCATTGGAGAGATCAGGAGTACCCCTGCACCTGCGCCCTCGAGGTTGAGTGAGCCGTCGAAGTACATCACCCAATGCTCTGGTCGTGCGGTTGGAGTAGGCAGCTGGTTCTCCCGCCACTCTGCCATGTAGTCGACTAGCGCCTGCGACTTGATGGCTGTGCATGGCTTGAAGTCGATGGTGAGGGCTCCGAGCTCGACTGCCCACTTGGAGATTCTTCCAGTAGCATCTTGGTTCCACAGGATGTCGTCGAGCGGGTAGTCGGTGACGACGGAGATCGAGTACTCCTGGAAGTAGTGTCGTAGCTTTCGCGAGGTGATGAGTACTGCGTACAGGAGCTTCTGCACGGGCTGGTAGTGTGCCTTGGACTCTGATAGGACCTCACTGATGAAGTAGACTGGGCGCTGGACTGGGTAGGCATGGCCGTCTTCCTGCCGCTCGACGATGATGGCAGTACTGACCACATGAGTAGTCGCAGCGAGGTAGAGCAGTAGCTGCTCGCCTTTGCGAGGAGCCGTGAGGACCGGTGGCTTCGATAGGAAATCCTTGAGCTGGGCAAGGGCTTGATCCGCCTCTGGGGTCCACACGAACTTCTCTTGGTGCTTGAGTAGTTTGAAGAAGGGAAGTCCCCGTTCTCCAAGCTTCGAGATGAATCTGTTCAGTGCCGCCATGCACCCGGTCAGCTTCTGGACGTCTTTGATGCACATGGGAGCTTTCATGCTGGTGATGGCGGAGATCTTCTCGGGGTTGGCTTCGATGCCACGTTGGCTGATGATGAAGCCGAGTAGTTTGCCCGAAGGTACGCCGAAGACGCACTTGTTCGAGTTGAGCTTCCAGCGGTACTCGCGCAGGGATGCGAAGGTCTCTTCAAGGTCGTCGATGAGGGTACTGGAGTTTCTGATTTTGACGACCACGTCATCCACGTAGGCCTCGACGTTCTTGTTGAGCTGCTTCTTGAAGCAGGCCTGGATAGCTCGTTGGTAGGTAGCGCCAGCGTTCTTCAACCCGAAGGACATGGTCGTGTAGCAGTACGCGCCAAACGGGGTGATGAACGCGGTCTTCTCCTGGTCTTCTTCCTTGATCGCGATCTGGTGCTACTCGGAGTAGCAGTCGAGGAAGCAGAGCAGGTCGCAGCCCGCCATAGAGTCGATGACTTGATCAATCCGCGGCAACCCGAAGGGGTCCTTGGGGTAGTGCTTCTTGAGGTCCGTGTAGTCGACGCGCTCTTCCACTCGTTCGAGTTCTTCTTGCGGACGAGGACAGGGTTGGCGAGCCACTCAGGATGGAAGACTTCTCTGATGAAGCCAGCCGCGAGTAGTTTGGCGAGTTCCTTCTTGATGGCGTCCCGTCTGTCGTCGGCGAAGCGTCAGAGGTGTTGTCGCTTGGGGGTGGCCTTAGGATCGACGTTGAGGCAGTGCTCAATCAGCTCCCTGGGCACTCCTGGCATGTCCGCTGGCTTCCACGCGAAGATGTCGCGGTTAGCCCGGAGGAAGCTGATGAGCGCGTCTTCCTATTTGGGGTCGAGGCCGGCCCCGATGCTGGTGGTCTTGCTGGAGTCGCCTGTTCCGAGGTCAATCGTTTTGACGAGAACCTCCTCAGCTGGCTGAGGCTTGTTGGCGCTGTCAGACTTCTCCGGGATGTTGAGTTCACTTGTAGCAAGTTTCTTCGACGCAGCGTAGACCTCCATCATAGCGTTGGGTACTTGGTTCGTAGAGGCAATCTCCACGGCTTCTGTGTCGCAGTCGTGGGAGATCTTCAAGTCCCCTTGAAGAGAGAGTACACCCGCCGGGCTTGGCATCTTGAGTACCAAGTAGGTGTAGTGGGGCACCGCCATGAATTTGGCGATGGCCGGTCTGCCGAGGATGGCATGGTAGGAAGTTTTGAAGTCAACGACCTCGAACTTAACGTACTCGGTACGGTAGTTGTCCCGAGATTCCCCGAAGGTAACTGGCAGGACCACTGAGCCCAGTGGGATAGCCGCGTTGCCGGGGACGATGCCGTAGAAAGGCGTGTTGCTCTTGGTGAGCATGTGGGTGATGTCAAGCTTCATCTTCTTCAAGGTCTTGGTGAAAAGGACGTTGAGCCCGCTTCCACCGTCGATGAGCACCTTGCTGAGTTTGGAGCCCGCGACCACCGGCTTCAGGACGAGGGGGAACCGTCCTGGTTCGGAGAAGCTGGTCCATTGATCCGCGCGGGAGAAGGTGATGGGTACCTCCGACCACCTGAGAGGGGTCGGGACCGCTGGCTCAATGGACATGACTTCTCGACGGGTATCCTTCTGCTCCCGCCTGCTGGGTAGTCCGCCGAAGAGGACGTTGACGGTCTTGTCGGGTTCCTGGAAGTCGTTGTTGTCGCCGTCCTTCTTCTTGCCCTTTTTGTCGTGAGGGTGCGGTGGTTCTGGCGTATCCTTGAGTGCATGCCTGAGTTGGTAGCACTGCTCAGTGGTGTGGTTGCCGTTTGGATGCCACGGGCACTTCTCCTTCAGCAAGTCTTTGAAACCGCCGGAGTTCTTCTTCGAGTTCTCCTTCGCAGGGCGCTGAATAGCCGCGACAGTGTTGTCTGGCTTGCGCTTGCGGTTGGGACCTGAGTAGTAGTTGTTGTTGTTGCGACCGCCTTGGTTCGTGTTGTTGCCGCTGCCGCCGCCCGCGTTTTGCTTGGTCTTGCCACGGATGGCGTCGTACTTGGCGTTGGCCTTGTCTTCTTCATCCGCCCAGGACATGATCATGTCCTTGAGGTGGGGGATGGACTTGGGGCGGTGACGACCGAAGTCTTCGAAGGTGCGGCGGTGGTAGAGGCCGTCTTGGAAGAGGTTGATGACCTCCTTGTCGGTGACGTCGATGACGGTAGCGCGCTTGTCGAAGAAGCAGCACATGTACTTGCGGAGGGTCTCGCCTTGTTCCTGCTTGACCATGGCCAGGTCCATGCGAGTACCCGATCGGCCCATGGCGCCCGCGAAGTTGCCGGTGAACCGCTCCTTCGCCGGTCCCACTTGTCGATTGAGTGCTTGTCCAGCGACTCGAGCCACGTGAGTGGAGCTTGGTCCGAGGAGAAGGGGAAGTAGAGGCACTTGGTGTCGTTGTTGCCGCCGCCGTTCTCGATGGAGAGGGCGTAGCACCCGAGCCACCGGATGGGGTCCTCGCTTCGCGTCGTACTTGGTGATCCCCAAAGGCTTGAACTTGTCGGGGAGGAGCAAGTTGCGAAGTCGAGGTGAGAAGGCGGGGAAGCCGTTGTTGTCGCCTGCAGTGGTCGACTTCTTCCGCCGCAGCTCCTCAATCTTCCGGCGGGCGTCGTAGCCACCCCCGTGAGGCACCGGAGGCGTGGTTGTTTGCGTGGCCTCGGCCGCCGCGACCGCCGCCGCCGCCGGCCCTCCCCGTTGGCTCCATGGTTGGAGCTTCCGCCGTTGCTCGCCGCCGCCGTCGGGATCGTGGCCGCCGCCGCCGGCTGGGGCACGGTGAGGGACGACTTCGCGGTTGCTGTTGCCACCCTGTGGAGGTCCGCCGGCATTGGAGCGAGTGCGGTTGGGCTCGGCTGGGAGCTCAGCTCGAGTACGGTTGGGACCGTTGTTGGTGTTGCGACTTGTAGCTTCGTTGTCGCGGTGCCTAGCGGGAGGAGGCTGGTTGACCCTGTTGTCGACCCGCATGAAGTAAGCGTCTTCAGCGAGCTTGGCGATGACCTCTCCAGCGCGTATGCCCTGAGCCTGACGTGCGATCGCTGTGATCGACATAAGGCATTGCTCAGGGGTGGTATGTACTCTGCTCTCGACCGCCTCGAGAGCTTCCGCAAGGTTGCGGATGGGGAGGTTGTCTCTGAGCCGCCGGCGTCATTCGTTATGCTTCCTGTTACGCTCGCGTCGAGCGTCCCTGTTGGCGGGCGTCTCGTCGGCGGGTGCGTCAGCAGTCAGCTCGTCGGAGGAGATGTCTTCAAGGTACCGGTCCTGAGCCGTCACTGAAGGTCCTGGGGTGTCGCCGGCAGCCATGAAGACTTGGCGATCAGGGGTGCCAAGGCTGGACTCAGAACGCGCCACCTCAGTTGGTGTGTTTGAGTCAGCCCGGGCAAGCGGTGTTCCCTCCTGGAACGGGAGCGAGTCGATGTAGGCGACGTAGCGTGAGTCCCCGCTTATCAGGTCAGCAGGCTTGCGGTCTGGCCAGTAGACGAATCTTCCGGCCGGTGTGGATGTTATAACTAGCCCAGAGGCCGGGCCTGATAAGGGATGCTTTGTGGAGTTGTCCCCGGTCTCGGGATCCTCTGGGTCCGACCCGAAGTCGAATTCGTATGCGGAGTCCGAGTAGAACTCGGAGAGGGGGTTGGAGTCCGAGGCGTGGCCGTGGGCGGCGTCGGAGTCCGAGTTGTACTCGGGTACGGGTTCCTTGCCGGCCCGGCGCGAGGAAGGAGCCTCCTTGCGGGTCCTGCTGAGGATGCGGGGACCACGCGTGGAGCACTCACGGGGTGAGGGGACCGCCTGCGATGGCTGAGGAGCCGGCTCGCATGCGGTGGCCCATGGAGACGTCGAGTTCGGGTTGGAAACGGACTCGAGCTCGAAGTCAGCGTGATGGTCGAAGAGCGAAATTTCGCCGAACTTGCCGGCGAGTTCGCCTGTGACAGCTTCTGGAAGCGTCACGAAGCCGGTCTCCGGGTTGGGCGGCATGGTAAGGCGGCGCTGGAAGGACCCCGCGCCGTCAGCAGTGCAGACCCAGGCGCCGAAGACGAAGTTGTCGCCGCGGTTGAAGGCGACGGTTGGCTTGAAGTAGACAGGAGCCGTCGAGTTCGCCATGTGATCTCGGGCGAGAGCCCCTACCCGGGCGCGCCGGTGTCGGTGTTTTAGACCGGCAACCTACTAAGGGGAGTACCCGAAGTAGATGAATGTGGCCTCGCCGATATCGGTAACTCGAAGGAAGAGACACGTGGCACACAATTTAGACAGGTTCGGGCCGCGAGGTGTGTAATACCCTACGTCCTGTATGCTGCGTAGCTCTGGATTGATTGGGTACGATTACAAGATGGTGTAATTGTACGCCGTGAGGTTGTATGAGATGCTAGAGAACGGTCCCTGCCTCGCCTTATATAGTTCGGGAGGCAGGGTTACAAGTCGGAGTAGGGAGAGAGTACTAGTCGAGTACGTCTAGAAGTCTTCTATACAGTGCGGGACATGTACAGCTTCCTAACCGAGTACTTCTCCTCCGTAGTCCTTGTGCTCCACGCCATCAGGTGCCGTGTAGCGCAAGCCGGGTAGTCCCAGGGGCCCACCGAGTAGTCGGTCCTGGTACCCACCGAGGTAGCGAGCCCAGGGAGGTCCATACGACACAGTCCACTATAAAGCCTTTGCATTCATGTCTTTTTCCAAACTTGCTGAGTACGACAAGTGCTCACCCTTGCTATAAACAATGTTGCTCAGAAGAAGGAAGCTGCTCTGAAGTCTTGTGAAGATGTTGCTGGTGCTAGGCGTACGCAACCCCCAGTCGACTGCCTGTGATGTTTGGAGCCTTCGTTTTCAGGATTAAGCGTAAATCTCTGATAATCTTTCTTTTTCTTACATGATATTGTTTCTATATACACTTATATGTCACTATATGCATGAAACTTAATCCTGGCATGCATATAGGTATGCACTTGGTTTCCTTCAGAAAATCGGGTGTGACAAAAAAAGAAGATTAGATTGCCTACTGAGATCATCTGTTCAACCTCAGCATTTCTCAAATATTGGGCAGGATTACAAAATGAAGAGGAGAAGGCTTTGTTGGAGGCCGGAGCTGAAGCCTTAAAGAACGCGGCGCTGCTACATCATCATCAAGAGCAAGACCACCATGAACCAAGAACTGGAACGGTGCTGCTGCAGTAAAGGTGCTGCTGAAGAAGAAGCCAGACAAATCAATCGTTACATTCTGAGGAAGATGAATGATGGAGACCATCTGCGTTGGAAGCTGCTGTTGAAGATAACTCCCTCTTGTTTTGGTGTTTGTGTGCTTGATCTAGCGAATAATCTTTTGTGTAAAACTATGTTAGCCGTCGTTTCGTCTGCAGTGGTGCGGGAAGGACAGCCATGGGTGCTAGTCCTTTCCGGTGCACGTAACTCTGTTTACTACTGTTTGTTATCGCTTAGGTACTACTGGAATTCCAGTTGCTGCTTTTTTCTTTGGTATTGGAACTTTGTAATTTCGTTGCCTTGGCAATGAAATTCGGGCCAAGCCCTTGATCGAAAAAACAAGCTGAAGCTTACCAGCATGGCAGCATATGAAAGGAGCGCGCAAATGATAATTCCATATACCAAGATGTAATTAAAACCAACATGAGTCTCTCTCACCTTAGTAATTGTGCATGCAGCCATGCATGCGTCGGCACATCAATCCATAATTTCTCAACCGCACAACTGGCCAGCGCATCCCAAATCCCGTGCATGCCTGCATGCAAAACTTATCTGCACACGGCGGGAGTAGCTGAGAAGCTAGCCTTCTCTCAATTCTGCATAACAACGGACTCTGAAAAAGTTTGCAGGATATCCTTTAAACTATGGAGTTGAGACTCACTAACTTGCATTACCAAGACTCCAAGAGAGTATCATGGGCGTACTAAACAATTGAAATTAAAAAAAATATCTAGATCGAAATCAACGAGTTCGCTCTAGACTGCTTAAAGATCATGAATCTAAAAATATTATTAGTAGTATATGTGTAGTAGGTGTATAATGATATTTATGAATCAAAAAAAGTCACATGAACTTACAATATGGAAGAAGGAGTGGCTAATAATTAAACCTGCAGAAAGGCGATACTCCTATCTATCGATCATCACCGGCCATGTACTAGAGTTGTAGTTGCAGTTAGCATGCAGGACAATGAATTGAAGAAAGGCAGCAGGGGATCACATGGCTCGATTTCCACATGTACTATACTAGTTCTCGTACAAATCAATTCACATTATCGCGGCATATATATATATATATATATATATATATATATATATATATATATATATATATATTAATTGGATTATATAATAATTAAAACACTTGAATTGTCAGATGTGAAGAGTCGTGCCGATTTTCCGGATACAATTGGTGCGACGCTAGCTGCACGCGACACTGCACGCGACGACTTGCAAATATTCTTTCACGCCGGCGGCCAACCACGCGTATTCGTCGCCGTCTCGTCGGCCGGAATCGACTACGCGCTCCGGTCCCCGGCGATGCCGCTCGTTCAGCTCGAGAAGACGACCACATGCCCGACAAGCACGCACACACACCGGTGGTAGTGGTAGCTCAAGGCACGTGAACCATGCACAATTAATTAGTTCTCGACAAGATGGAACGCCGTGCCCATCTCCATCTGTCGTCGTCCTCCTCCGATTCCGATCCATTTGCTCGGTCATGAATTGAATACTGTGTGCATCGCGCTAACTATGAAAGAATACTCCTTCAATTCTGCTGGTCACACTGCTAGTACGTGTGGAACTCGTGGCATCTCGCTCTGGCGCTGCTGCTGACTGTGCTGGCACATCGATCGGCATCGGCCTTGTGATAGATGAACTGGAGTAGTGGCTGCCTACTAGCAAGGACAAGACGCAAAAGTGGAATTTGTTGGGATGCTTTAATTTGATCTCTTTCATCGTCCGGGTGTTCTCATCAGGTGCGTAGCGACGACGATCGACACGCAATGCAGGGTGTTGTGCTGGAGCGAAGCCAACTCCAACAAACAGCTGTTGTCAAAAAAAAAAAACTCCAACAAATAATATATAGAAGGATTAGAAACAAAGACATGAAGGGTGGAAAGCAACCATTTGAACAATGTAATTTCATTCCAAAAATAGTCTTGTATGAAATGAATTATTCCAGAATGTACTAGGTTAAATTAGGGATTTCGCCTCCAGGTCTTCACGCAATCCACGCTTACTTGATTCCGCGCCGTATATCACGACGCGTCATCCGGCGAAAACACGTGCGGTTGTCAGGTGTAGACTTCTTTTCCGGGGTGACACTCCGTCCAATCAACCCGTTTCCTGAAAACACACGTTTGCACAATACGAAAAAGTGGAGGATTAGAACTTGCGAAACCTAAGCGAGATAGCATGGCAAAGACCCCCCTTGGCATGAGGATTCGACTGCGGGGATTCATCCTTACTAGAAAAAAGAGTGCGAAAGATCGGGATTGGAAAACTTTCTCGATGCTACCCATTTTCAAGCGACGAAAGCTGACTAGCGAAAACTTTGGTGTCGAGAAAGCTAAACAGGAGAATTGTTTTGTGGGTTTCTCTAGCGTGAAAAACTTAGGCTGGATCGTGCAAGACTTTTGCGGAGGAAAAAGGCAAAAAAGGAAGTACAACATGTTGTGGATACATTTTAGGTATAACCAAAGTATTTATTGGTTCAATTCACTCCCTAAACTACCCTATTTGACTCAATTTACTCTTCTACACAATTTGTGACTTTTTCTCGGTGCAAAAATGGATTTTTTTTAAAATTCAAATTTTGCAAGATGCTAGAAGACAACATAAGGCATGTTACAAATATCATAAAATTTTCATCACTATTGTCAGAGGGTAATATATTTAATATTAAATTTATCATTGAGATACAAAATTATATAAAAATAATGATGGAAAAAAATATTTTTCTAATACAAATTATTATGACCACTACCATTTTGCAAAGTCTCAAATTCAAATTCAACTTTTGTATTGTCACACCCGGATTTAAGGGCAAATCCGAATGCAAGAATACATGTGCGCCAGGATCAAGTTACACACATGCATCGACGCAGTGAATACCAAAACACGGTGTAAAGCGTAAAGAGAATATTAAACATTTATTACATGACCGAATGTCTCAACTAAACAATCGTTCGAGTAGCTAACAACGGAAAAGAAACACACGTAGAAGTCCTCCACAGGCAGCTGACTGGAGAACGAACGCCTAGAACTCATCGAACTCTTCATGGAAATCCTCAAAGCGTCCATCTGAGCAGCAACCGGGTAGTGTAGATGCAATATAAAGAACAACAAGCATGAGCACATGTCGTACTCACCAAGGGAAAAGTTCTATAACAACATGCAAGGCTTTATGGTGGAAGCTGATGGTTCATAAGCAAGTCAACATTTTAGTTGGTCAAGTTTTATTAAGCAACTGTTACTAGCAAGTGAAAGTATATACCAAACCCAAATAATAAATGCAACTAATCCATAGAATGTAATGCACAAGATTAAAAGTTCCATCTTCCATAAATTAATCATGTGAGGGTCCAGGCCGCCCTTAACCGTGGGCACGGCTAACTAGTCAGTTTTACACTCTGCAGAGGTTGTACATCTTTACCCACAAGTCACGTAAAAGTCCCGAAGAACTTTAGACCCAACCATGCGGTGTTAGCTAGGCACCATACCACACTACCGAGGTGTGATTGCGTAGGGACGCTACGAGGCCGTTACAAAGATCCCTAGATGTAGGCTGCACGCTAGGTTACCTGATCAGTGCAACGTATAAAGCTCCTGGACGAGTACCGTGTCTTAGCTAAGCCCACACCTACGCCCGAGCAGGTCCATACGCCACTACCCGTCAGCCCCCAACCCTTATCAGGTAAAGCATACCTAACACCTAGTTCACCAATTAATAAGCCAAGACAGAGCCATATGTCTTGTGGTTGCACTGTTTTCCTAGGTGGTTCTCCATGTTCCGATTAACAAGCATAAAGTGTTCTTGCATTACATGAATGATAGCATAAATAAATCCATATTAACAAGTGTTCATTAAACCACCCGAAACCACGTAAAGCGCTAGCATGTGCTACCCAACATAAAGTAAATCCCGGTTGATCAAGGCACAGGATAACAAAGCTAGTCGAACCTTAGCAAAAGGACCCATCAATTTAATGCATAGCAATAATAAATCACAGTGTAATTGAAATGCATGTTGTAATAGGATTAACGGAATGCAGCAAGGACTTGCCTTCTACCAGCACCGGAAACTACTCAGGGTCTTGGTAATCTTCAACAGCAGCGAAGCCCTCGAACTGCTCGTACTCTACGCTCCACACATACACATACAAGCATACAATGGAAACAAATAAGAAACAGTACACCAATCATCTCAAACAGACTCCACACATACACATACAAGCATACAATGGAAAAAATAAGAAACAGTACACCAATCATCTCAAACAGAGGTAAAAACAACAGAAAACTAATCTACTCGTCGAGACGATTGCGTGGACATAAAGAATGCTAAAAACGGATTTAAAACGACTAAGATACGGTTAAAATAAGTTTTAGGGACTAATCTGTAAATAAAAATTAAGTTTCGGGCTAAACTGAAGAAAACAGGACCTAACTGCAAGGATTTTCCTAAGGTGGAAGGACCGGGTTGTAATTTTGGAAAAACTCAGGGTTTTCTTTGTAAAAACGCGCGGGTAAAGCTATGGGGATGGATCTGACCCGTAGGATCAAAGATCCGGCGGTTGGGATCTAATGCGGGCGCGGGGCGCCGGCGGTTGACCGGTATTGACCGGTATGGAAACTCCACGCGACGACTTGCAAATATTCTTATTTCACATGCTGGCGGCCAACCATGTGTATTCATCGCCGTCTCGTCGGCCGGATCGACTACGCGCTCCGTCCCCGGCGATGCCGCTCGTTCGCTGGCGTGACTCAGCTCGAGAAGACGACCACATGCCCGACAAGCACGCACACACACCGGTGGTAGTGGTAGCTATAGATGTCCAGATGGGCCAGACACGACGGGCGGCACGACGCACGACACTAAAAACACGACACGAACACGACACTAACATGACGACCGTAGTGTCAGTGCTGGCACGACACGATGGCAGGCCGTGTCTGGGCCGCGATCTCGGCACGCAGTGCCGGCACGAACACGACACGAAAAGGGGGTGGTCCATCTAAACACGACTAACTTGGAGGTATCTATTAGACTTTAACCTAGTAGCCCACGAAAGCCACTAAATTGTCTTTGCCAGCCCACTTTTAATCCAGCCCACGAAAGCCCACAAACGCAGCATATAAAATCCATCGAACCCTAATCCCCCACTCAACCTTTCCTCTCCACCCTGCCGGCCGCATCGCCCCCTCCCCTGGCCATCGGCCGCATCGCCCCCCTCCCCCGGCCGCCGACCGCATCGCCCCCCTCCCCGGCCGCCGACCGCATCGCCCCTCCCCCGGCCGCCGACCAACATCGCCTCTCCCCGGCCGCCGGACGCCGACCTCCGTCGCCCCCCCCCCCCCCCCTAGCCGTCGCGTCCCCGGCTCCCGCGCCCCTCCCTCCCGCCGTGGGGTGCGACCGGGCGGCGCGCCGCTGCTGTGGAGCGCGGTGGGGTGATGCTTGGTGATTTGATTTGTGTGTATGCGATGTATTCATGAACTTAAGTGATTCTTGCAGATGAATTTCTTGATTTTTCCATCTTGATTCAGAATTTCGGATTGCTCTTCTTTCACTTTCTTGCTTGTAGTTCCTGGGCCAACACCAGCACGCCGTGTTGGTCGTGTCACCGTGCCGGCACGACACGGTTGAACCGTCATCGTGTAGTGTCTGGGCCGACAAGTCGGCACGGCGTGGCAACACGACACGACACGATTAAGGTGTCGTGCCCAACCGTGTCGTGCCTAATCGTGTCGTGCTCGTACTGTTCGTGTTGTGTAGTGTCGGGCCGCCCATTTGGCCATCTATAGTGGTAGCTCAAGGCACGTGAACCATGCACAATTAATTAGTTCTCGACAAGATGGAACGCCGTGCCCATCTCCACCTGTCGTCGTCCTCCGATTCCGATCCATTTGCTCGGAGCTCGGTCATGAATTGAATACTGTGTGCATCGCGCTAGCTATGAAAGAATACTCCTTCAATTCTGCTGGTCACACTGCTAGTACGTAGGAGTACTACGTGTGGAACTCGTGGCATCTCGCTCTCGCGCTGCTGCTGACTGTGCTGGCACATCGATCGGCATCGGCCTTGCGATAGATGAACTGGAGTAGTGGCTGCCTACTAGCAAGGACAAGACGCAAAAGTGGAATTTGTTGGGATGCTTTAATTTGATCTCTCTCATCGTCCGGGTGTTCTCATCAGATGCGTAGCGACGACGATCGACACGCAATGCAGGGTGTTGTGCTGGAGCGAAGCCAACTCCAACAAACAGCTGTTGTCAAAAAAAAAAACTCCAACAAACAATATATAGAAGGATTAGAAACAAAGACATGAAGGGTGGAAAGCAACCATTTGAACAATGTAATTTCATTCCAAAAATAGTCTTGTATGAAACGAATTATTCCATAATGTACTAGGTTAAATTAGGGATTTCGCCTCCGGGTCTTCATGCAATCCACGCTTCCTTGATTCCGCGCCGTATATCACGACGCGTCATCCGGCAAAAACACGTGCGGTTGTCGGGTGTAGACTTCTTTTTTCGAGGTGACCCTCCGTCCAATCAATATGTTTCCTGAAAACACACGTTTGCACAATACGAAAAAGTGGAGGATTAGAACTTGCGAAACCTAAGCGAGATAGCATGGCAAAGACTCCCCTTGGCATGAGGATTCGACTGCGGGGATTCATCCTCACTAGAAAAAAGAGTGCGAAAGATCGGGATTGGAAAACTTTCTCGATGCTACGCATTTTCAAGCGACGAAAGCTGACTAGCGAAAACTTTGGTGTCGAGAAAGCTAAACAGGAGAATTGTTTTGCGGGTTTCTCTAGCGTGAAAAACTTAGGCTGGATCGTGCAAGACTTTTGCGGAGGAAAAAGGTAAAAAAGGAAGTACAACATGTTGTGGATACATTTTAGGTATAACCAAAGTATTTATTGGTTCAATTCACTCCCTACACTACCCTATTTGACTCAATTTACTCTTCTACACAATTTTGTGACTTTTCTCCGTGCAAATGGATTTTTTAAATTCAAATTTTGCAAGATGCTAGAAGACAACATAAGGCATGTTACAAATATCATAAAATTTTCACACTATTGTTAGAGGGTAATATATTTAATATTAAATTTATCATTGAGATACAAAATTATATTAAAAAATAATGATGAAAAAATAATAAATATTTTTCTAATATAAATTATTATGACCACTACCATTTTGCAAAGTATCAAATTAAAATTCAACTTTTGTATGGAGAAAAAAATGATTAATTACATTATGGGTGAGTTGATCTAAATAGCTATTTTTTGTAATGTAAACTGAAAAACATAGTTTAGAGGGTTATTTGACTTTCGTTATACTTGAAGGTAGTAATTTGAACTTTTTCATATATTTTATATACATGCAGCGAACAAATTAAATGGTAGCCCCTCCATTCCAAATTACTTGTCACTATTAACTCTTGATCGCAACATTTGGCCATTCATCTTATTAAAAAAATTGATGAAAATATGCAAAAAATCAACATCGACAAATATTTCGATACAGAGGAAGTATTTTCTTACCTTCAAAACATCCGCAAACGCATTTTTCCGACGCTAACAAAAACAACCCGTCAGATATTCTCATGCATGCCGCTTCTTCTTCAACCTTCTTGTATTCGTTGTCAATCATCTTCTGTTTTTCGACCCTACAGGCTCTGTCGTTCGGCAGATCTTTAACAAATTTGCACGACAAATCTATTATGAAAGAGAAATACGCGTACATGCATGTTTTCACGACAGATTAATTAATTTCGAAAAATATACTCGCAGGATAAATCAAATAAAATCAGCCGATGTTAGGTAGGCCCATCTCGTCGCTTTTTTAGTGAACGTGGCCACAATAGGCCGGCCATTTATTTGTAATTTTGGTGGTCAATATGAGAACAAACAAAGTGTTCAGAACGTGTCTTGAAGGTACTCTGTCTCACGTGAATCCCACATGACCACGTGGGGCCCACGCACGGAAACGACTCAGGAGGAGCATCATGTAGTAATAGATAACACCTCACACTCTGCTCGAATAACCGCACAACAATCTCCGAGCAGCACACACCATCTAGCAAAGACGACGACGAACCAAGAGAGCTCAGAGCCATTGATGCCGGCCATGGAGGAGCTTCTTAGTCTTGCATTGCCGGTTTCCGTCCTCGTCCTCTTGGTCTCCGCGGTGTACCTCTACTTCGGCAGCCGGTCCCGGCAGCGGATGCTTCCGCCTGCGCCGCCGGGGTGGCCGGTGATCGGGCACCTGCACCTGCTCTCCGACATGCCCCACCACACGCTCGCCGACCTGGCCAAGGCCATGCGCGCGCCGCTGCTCCGCCTGCAGCTCGGCAGCGTCCGCGCCGTGGTGATCTCCAAGCCGGAGCTGGCGCGCGCGGCGCTCACCACCAACGACGCCGCGCTGGCGTCGCGCCCGCACCTCCTGTCGGGTCAGTTCCTCTCCTTCGGCTGCTCCGACGTCACCTTCGGCCCGGCGGGGCCCTACCACCGCATGGCGCGGCGGGTGGTCGTGCAGGAGCTCCTCGCCCCTCGCCGCGTCGCCACGTACGGCAGGGTCCGCGCCGGCGAGCTGCGGCGGCTCCTCGCGCGCCTCACACGCAGCGCGGGCGCCGCCGCCGCCGCCGCCTCGGCGCCGCCCGTCGACCTCAGCGAGTGCTTCCTCCACCTCGCCAACGACGTGCTCTGCCGCGTCGCGTTCGGCCGCCGCTTCCCGCACGGCGAGGGGGACAAGCTCGGCGCGGTGCTCGTCGAGGCGCAGGACCTCTTCGCCGGCTTCACCGTCGGCGACTTCTTCCCGGAGCTCGAGCCCTTCGCCAGCACCGTCACGGGCCTCCGCCGCCGCCTCAAGAACTGCCTCGCCAACCTCCGCGAGGTCTGCGACGAGATCATCGACGAGCACATCAGCGGCAACCGCAAGCGCCTCCCCGGCGACGACCGCGACGAGGACTTCGTCGACGTCCTCCTCCGCGTCCAGAAGTCGCCGGACCTCGAGGTCCCGCTCACCGACGACAACGTCAAGGCCCTCGTACTGGTAACAATTCGTTTCAACACGAACCTGAATTTAACAAATTATACTCTGTTATGTTATTCACTACGAATCTTCGTGCCTCTGGCTTCCTGATGCACGAGCGCAGGACATGTTCGTCGCTGGCACGGACACGTCGTCGGCGACGCTGGAGTGGGTGATGACCGAGCTGGTGCGGCACCCACGGATCCTGAAGAAGGCGCAGGACGAGGTGCGCCGCGTCGTCGGCGGCCGGGGCGCCGTGCAGGAGTCGGACCTCGGCGAGCTCCACTACATGCGCGCCGTGATCAAGGAGACCTTCCGGCTCCACCCGGTGGTGCCGCTGCTGGTGCCGCGGGAGTCCGTGGCACCCTGCAAGCTCGGCGGCTACGACATCCCGGCCGGGACGCGCGTGTTCATCAACACCTTCGCCATGGGCCAGGACCCGGAGATCTGGGACAAGCCGACGGAGTTCTGGCCGGAGCGGTTTGACAACGGCGGCGGCGAGATCGACCTCAAGGACCCGGACTTCAGGCTGCTACCCTTCGGCGGCGGCCGGAGGGGGTGCCCCGGGTACTCGTTCGCGCTGGCCACCGTGCAGCTCACCCTCGCAAGCCTGCTGTACCACTTCGACTGGGCGCTGCCGGCCGGCGTCCGTGCCGACGACGTCAACCTCGACGAGGTCTTCGGGCTCGCCACCAGGAAGAAGGAGCCGTTGTTCGTCGTCGTCAGGAACAACGAGCAGTACGAGTTTAAGGGGGAGGAGTTGAACGAGGCCTAAAATATGAAAAATTGCTAGCATTTGCTATTATTGGCCTAAAAAATTGCTATCATGCATATCAGGAGCTCAAGATGTCCAAGAATAAGATGTATTTGTTCACATTGTCATTAAATGTCGATCTTCCTAATCGAGCATTAGCTCAGTTTTGGGTTTTCATTCGCTATCATGGTACGATAAAAAAATATATATATTGAGAAGATCTTCCGCTGATTTGTACGACATATTTATTCTGAAAAAAAATATTGTACGCTGATTTGGACGGTTGATTTGTTATGAGAGGAAAAATCTGCGTAAGAGCAACTCCAACAGTTTGGCAAACCAACTTGGCATCTATATAATTTTGGCAAAACAAGAAAAATTGGCCTCCAACAGTTTGGCAAACCAACTTGGCAAAAATAGAAACTTGGCAAAACTCACCTCCCCACGCGCATATATGCGCGCGTGGATCGTGGTTGCCATCGTTGTTTCCCTCTAGGTGGGAGGGTGAAAAAGAAATAAAGAATAGAGAAGGATTCCTGATGTAAGTTTTTCAAGAGGTGGAAGGGCACATATATAATTTTGTTTCTCTCGGGATTCCCGATGTAAGTTAGATCTGGATTTGGCAAGTGAATTATGCCAAACCGTTGGAGATAAATTCTTTTTTTACTTTGCATAGCTTTTTAGAAGTTGGCAAAACACAAGATTTGCCAAGTAAATTTTGGCAAACTCTTGGAGATGAAACTGAAAAAATAGAGGTCAAATAGAGCCGATGAATTGGCAGATTGGTTTGGATTTCTTGCATCTCACTTAGAACCGCGGGAATTAAGCATGATAGTATCACATTATCATGGTTCCTTCTTGCCAAGTGGTTGGAGACTTGCCATTATCGCACAAAAATATGAAATGTGTAGTTATTAATTTTGTATGTTGTAAAATCATCACTAAATCATTGGATCTATTATATTATCTAACAAAACTAACCATCTCTATCAATATTAAAAAGTATTCTAAAGAATTATAAAAATAATCTAAATTAACCTCCTACATCAGTAACTTGCCCCCCACCCACTCTTGTGTGTAAGAACACTATAACCTAATCCTCTAAAATCTACTTCAGTGTCACTACTTACCTATGTAATCATTAAAGAAAAATCCTAACGTGTTACACATGCTTTTAAATTAACATACCGTTATTACTAGTATTGGTAAAAAAAAGACCTAACTCAAGGTATAGATCCGTAATGTGTGTGCAACATACGTAGACCACATATATAAAGGGCAACACGGCATGACGGCAACACACAAGTGAGTAGTGGAGGATGCAATATATGTGTTTGAGCTACACATATGTCAAGTAAAAAGTTTATCACAAACCGATAATAACACACATATGAGCGTTGAGTTCGAATATGAGCAATGGCGACGAGCAAATGTAAAAAAAAAATTTATTAGCTGTGTGTTATCTTTACGATTAAATAAAAAAGGTTCCAACAATTGTGTCTTGTAAATTTACTAGCCCGTGCAAGAGAGTAAGTTATTGGAGAATATATAGCTATTCACTGAATTTAAATTTTGTGTCATTTTATCTTGTTCAAATACATTTTTTTACCATGCACCTAGATATACATCATGTCTAGATACATGTCAAATAAAAATACCAAAATGACTTCAAATTTGAAAAATAGGGAGCGCTATGCATATTAGCTAGCTGTAGAAGGAAAAGAAAGGTACCTACCTCACACCTGTCATACGTGTGCTGACAGCTAGTAGGTTGTTTGAGTAATCACGTCCGCTAATGGATATATCAATCATTTTCATATGACAAATGAGATAGTAATGGATTAATATATATTGTAATAAATGAGAACATCAATCACTTCCTTAGACTAATAAGGCCCTCTTATATATGTGGAGATTTAGGACGAGCCAGATGAGTCATTCTTTTGGCTTCGGCTTGTCAACACAAAACGGCTCTGATTCCTTAGTAATCTCTCCATGTGCAAAGATATTTTTAACTTCGCATGCAATCTGGTTGGGCTTCAGCAAGAACTGCAAAATTCCATATTAGCTGTACAAGGAAAAGAAAAGACACATACTCCTTCCATACTCATAAAACATGTCGTTTAGGACAGCGACACGGTCTTTAAAGTATAATCTTGACTTCTTATTTTTATAAAAATGTTTATTAAAAATTGACATATGTATACTATTATGAAGGTATTTTGCAAGATAAATCTATTAATGTAATTTTTATATTTTCAAACCTAACAATTTAGAAGTTATTCACGATTTATGTTCCAAACATTTGACTCAAATCTTGTCCAAAATTACATATTTTATGGGTACGGAGGGAGTACCTCCTGTCAATCTGTCATACGTGTTACATAAATACGGACAGCTGTCTAGTAGGTTGTTTGAGTAATTAAACACGTCCACCCCTCATGAATTAATAATATATCGATCATTTTCATATGATGAGAAATGAGAGGGTAAATGGATTCATTGTGATGAGAACATCAGTCACTTATTTAGACTAATTAAGGCCCCTCTTTGTATGTTTATGTAGAGCTCTTTAGGATAGATGAGTCATCTTTTCTGGTTTCGGCTTGCTCGAATTCTCTTTTATGTGGGTCCTATAAGAGCGGCATATCCCCCTTATATTCGGAGTTCGGCAAATGAGTTCACTCACATCCATTGATCAGCCAGTCGTACGTCGTCGTCAATGCATCCTAACAGTGTAACAGCTGCACATGCATGTGTGTGTGTCAACATTTTAAACCTTGTGAAAGAGAAATGTCAGTGGAGAAGGGGATCCGCGTGATTCACGTGCACGCCACAATGGGCCAAAAATACAGTACATGATCATCGATGCGTGGATCAAGATCCCAGAGATAAGTGGTCACCGCGCCGGTACCTTGCATTGGTTGGACGCAAGGGCCTAACGCCTGCATGCCTTGCAAAAAATGTGATCGTTGCGTTGCCTAGCTAGGATTTGCCGCCCTCAAAGGTTAATGCGTTTTTACGTGGCGAATGCAACTGTGAAAAGCCCTGACGGTACCCAAAAGAAACGAATAAAATCTTACCACTAAAAAGAACGAAGTGGAGAAAAAAAAATTGGGTCCGCCGTCCTCTCCGTAGAACGACCGCGCAATTTTCTTGTGCGTTATAACTTGTCTTTCTTTCCCCGGCGTCGCCTTCCTCCCTCCCTCCCATTCCGCCCCCCTCCCTTCTTCAATCCTCCCGGCCGCCGGAGTTGGAGGGAGAGGGGAGACGCTTCCCGCCGTCAACCCCGCGGCCCCGGCGTCGCCGATCCGCGCGCCGAGTCGATCCGTAATTCTTCTATCTATCCCTTTTTATTCACTCCCGGCGGCCGCGCTCGTCTCTTTCGTCTCTTCTTGGATCCGGCGATTTGGGGCGTGCGGCGGGCGCTTGATTCCGCCGCGGGAGATCCCCGCCCCCTGTGCGGGTAGTTTTGGCGTCGGGATGGCGTCGGGGGTCTAGGTTTTCACTGGATCGTTGGGAATCGAGAGGGGTACCTGGTGAAGTTGCCGGCTGTGATATACGCTGACGAACTACTTTGACTGCTAGGTTCATTGTCCACTTACGATATTAGTGGATTGATCTGTTAGTTTTAATTTTAGTCACAGATGCAACTTGCGAGATTAGAGTAATTTTAGCACTAGCAGTAGGTGAGCGTAATGTAGAGGGGTTGTTGTCCTTTCTCCTCATCCTGTTTCAAATCTTCTTTGTTCATGAATCATGAAGACATGAGCATTTTTTTTATTTTTTATTTTTTTGCCAAAGTCGGACATCCAGTTTGTTCTTGCTCGTTGATTTCCTCCATCCTGCGTGAGTAAATGGAGATGGATTGGTAGGGAAAGGTGGAAGCTTGGCGCGAATTTGATGATCCGCGTCGAGAATGTGTTTTTTCTTTTTGGGTCGGTTAGAAGTTGCCATATGTTGGTGACGCTGCTGTGATGTCATCATTTTTATTTATGATCATAGCTGTTCTAATTGATTAGGCTAGGGACAAGAGAATTCCCGAATTGGAAGGGTTTGTGTTTGGCCCCCCTTGTCAAGTCTCCCGGGTCTATCTAGCAAAATGCAGCATGCCAGCAAGTGAATGTGTTTCCACGGAACCTTTCATCGGACCACATATTTCTCTAGCTAAGCGTCCCAATCATCATGCGTTTTTGACGTTACGTAATCATGCTCTTTGCAGGTTGATCAAGCGCATCACGTCTTTAGGGAAGCCCCTTGAACAGTAGTTTGTGTCAGATAATTCTGTCACAGCATGGCCTTGGCAGGCGCGGCCATCAAAGTTATGCTATCATAGTTACTCCTGTGTTGCTTAATAAGCTGCACTTAACAAAATATTTTTTGATGTTTACTATGAGATCACATATATGCATTGGAAGAAGCCAAAGCTTTTTGCTCCTGCTGCCTCCTTTATCACTCTATCAATTTAAAGTCTCAATTGTGTGCATCATCTGTCAAGGTAATAACTCAATGGTGAGATGTGATCATGTGATCGACAAACTGGAAACATATTTTAAGACTTAATTGTGTGCATCATCTGTAGTAGGATAGCTAAATTATCATATTGATTTGAATAGGCACGGCACATGTTATTCGTAGGAGTATGATTTTTATTTTTTTCACTAAGCCATAATGTGTTGTAAACTTGATGATATGAGTGTTACTACCTACCTGTTAGAAAGAAGTATTACTACCTTCTTTCTTGTGTCCATATATTTCAATTTACTTAAAATGCATTATCCTGCAACACAGGTATGGGAAGGTGTTATTATCTGGAACTGCCGAACTGTTAACTTAGCTCCAAGAGGAATTTTGTTTCACTCCTATGAACTTTGTCAGCTCTATCTTCTAGATCAGCAAGCATCCCCTCTGCAAATACACACTTAAGGTCCAGAAGTATACCACCACAACCTCCTATTTCCTTTGGTGGACAAGGTATGCTACCATCACTGTTTACTTTCCAGAGCAGCAGATGGCTATTGGGTTTTTCAATAGCATCCTTGCCATTGTATGAATTACCATTCGAGGAGTTCTTAAGCTTTCTCAAACAGACTCTTTTATTACCACCCTTTGACTGATCTGAATACACTATTTTGGCTACTGTGCATCTTTAAAAGAGTGCAGCTTCAAATATATGCTATTTTTTGATCTAGATGATCTGAATACACTATTTTGCCAACGTAATTATGTGTTCTTAAATCTCAAACTGTTGCACTATTTGTTGTTATAGGTTAGCCAAAAAAATTAATGTAGATAAAATTTAGAGCACAATTCAAGTTTAATCTGAAAATGTTTTATTTTTGGCCAGTGCCTTATCCGCACTTCCTACTTGGTTACATACAGCAAGTTTCACTTTGAATTGAGATGGATTCAAAGAGAGCGAGGAGATAGTTCGACACCGCTTGCGGATATCACAAACAATATAAATCAAGGTTTGATGAAGCACGTTTCACAACTCGGTATATTTTGTTGACAAAATCCGAATGTGTTTTGGTCGTGTTGCTAGGGGCCTTGGACCGTAATGAACGGAGGAGACGAGAGGTATGCATCGATGCCAAAGGAACAAAAGGACGAGCTCAACAGAAGAGACGAGAGAGGCGCCTGGAGAATAAACGGCTGGACAATGAAAACACAACATGTGATGGATCAGGTACTGTTTATTTGAAGTGATGTAACTACAGAACGGCGAGTAATGTGAATGGTATACATATTGAATCGTTTTTTGTTCTAGGACTATTTAATATAGGCGCACATCAAGATAATCATAGTGTAATGTGAATGGTATACATTATGTTTGTAGGCATCATATTTTATTTGAATTGCATTGATATAGTGTGACCAGATCATAGTGTCATGTAATGATTTATTTTAACCAGGTGTTAGTGCATTGCCAAATAGTGAATGGCTCCACAGAGGACAATCGACTCAAACCAATGATCGGCCAGGTTAGTCTGATACAATAGACATCCTATCTTGATTTTGGGTATGCATGTTTTAATTAAATGCGGCATCTAATTTGACCAGGTGTTAGTGTAACAATTGATGAAGGTGAAGAACGACTCCATATGGGACATTTGACTCAAAACAATGACTCGCCGGGTTAGTCTATATAATAATAATTCATCTTAGTGTGTCACACATGTAACCAATAACCATTCATTTTTCCGGATGAAACTACATAATGGCGGGCTATGGGAATGGTATACGGATTTGACCGTCTTTGTTCGTCTTTTATTTTCGGATGCATGAAGTCCGTATGCGGTTTTGGTGTGTCCTAAATAAATAAATAAATTATGTTTGCGGGCATCATATTTTATTTGAAATGCATTGATATAGTGTGACCAAATCATAGTGTAATGTAATGATTTATTTTAATCGAGTGTTAGTGTATCAATCAATGAAGATGAAAATAGTGAATGGCTCCACAGAGGACAATCGATTCAAACTAATGATTGGCCAGGTTAGTCTGATACAATAGACATCCTATCTTGATTTTGTGTGTGCTAAAAATACTATGTTTGTTTTTTATACAAATGGCAGTCCTGAATGTTTTATCACCACTCACTTATTCAATGTTATATAGCTGAACAACTGTTTGTTTTGTAGTTGGTTGTGAGATATCGATTAGTGGAGAGACAAACAGCGATTGCATACATGATAAAGGCATTGAGAGTACTATATCTGAAGGAGGTAATTCAATTCTTCACAAACCGATCTGTCAATTTGGTTGTTTTCTATTGTTCAAAACATGTTAATATTACTTTAGCAACCGAGGTCAATCTGGTTGTTTTTACGTTGTTGAAAACATGTCAATATTAATGATACATAATTCTATCACACGGTTTACCAAAGTATATATTTGGGGCTCGAATAAATCGCAAAATTATTTCTAACAATTATTGTGTTAAAACAACCATTAGTTATCGATCGGTACTAAATAACATCCGGCCACCAATTATATTTAGAGGCTTAAACCAACTTTTGTTAACACCTATTATAAGCCAATTATATTTATTTTGTTGTGATAGTACATGACATAGGCATCCGAAACAACTATCTAATGTCCGGCACACGGGACATAGGCATTGAGAGTACTATTCTTTGAAGGAGTAATTTATTTATGTCAATTTGGTTGTTTACCATTGTTGAAAAGAAGGTAATATCACTTCGGAAACTAAGTCGTTAGTCCTTTTCGTTTTGTGTTGTTGAAAACATATTGATATTAATGTTATGTAATTCTATCACACCGTTTACCAAATTATTTTTCAAGGCTTGAATAATCTTGCAAAATTATTCCCAACAATTGTTGACTTATTATGTTAAAACAACCATTAGTTACCGATCAATACTAAATAACATCGGGCTACAAACCAATTGTATTTACAACCTTAAACCAAATTTTTTAGTGATTAATACCAGCCAAATATATTTAGAGTCATGGGACATGAATATTCTTGATTTTAGGCGAGGTTGGCGAAACAAATACCGCAGTCGATCAAAACCTCTCTCCAAGTGAGCGTAAACGTAAGAGGGAAAGAGCACGTTTTGCTGCAATGTCTCCACTTCAGAGGGAGACACTCAATAAAAGGAAACGTGATGCAAGAGCTGCAAAGAGACTATTTAAGACGCCACAAGAGAAGAAGGAGACTTCAAGGCAGTCCAAGCTTAACTACAAAAAGAGGATTAAAGAACACCGTCACGACAACTTGCATCCTGACTCCATTGCCATGGAAAACCCTCAATGGAAACCACAACTTTTATTCCCTCCTGGTGACAAGCCTCCCTCAAGAGTATCGGAAGAGATGGTCATCCCCGATTTTGGTGGCAGCCCTGCCTATGTCGAGGCAGTTGTACGGGAACCTCCACAACAAGATGGAACCCCGGAGACATTTCTATCCAACACTATCCATACAGACCACCTAACTCCAGGATTGCGAGAGTCTCGACGAAAGCGTCGTAATCAGGAGTTTGAATCAACCATTGGAAGAAACACCAATGGGGCCACTGGTGAAAATGAGAACATTGCGAGTCAGCCGATACAGTCGTGTGTTGTTGACAATGGTAAATTACTTGCCAACCTATGTGATTAACAAAAGACGCTAGACCAAGGAAAAAAACCATTATTAAAATTTCTTTACGACATTTTCTTTCCTTTATTTTTACCCAGCTATAATATCTGATGGCACGGTGACGATCACAAAAGATGATGAGTGCAACATATTTGATGATGATGAGGAAGAGGACGAGGCATACATGTTTGCTGGCCCAGGTATTTGTAAAAAATACCGAATAGCTTTCTGAACATCCACTCCTTTATCTTACTTTTCCATTATATGGTTGACAGAAAACATTGGACCAAGTAATCAAAATGTAGAAAACGCAGGACCAAGCAATCAAAATGCATCATCTGCGCGCTCGAACAACCATTATTTGATGAGATCGGTGATGCTCACAACTTTTAACATTCTTTCTCGTGTTTTCTTTCCTTTATTGTTACCCAAACTATAATGTCACATGGCAATGTGGTGATCACGAACGATGACGAGGGTGACATATTTGAAGATGGTGAGGAAGAAGACGAGGGATACCTATTTGCGGGGCAAGGTATTTGTACTGAACCAAATACCTTCCTAAATATCCACTACGTTATCTAACCTTTTTTGTTTGATCGTGTCATTTCATTAGAGGAATCAGATGATGATGATGTCCAAAGTGATACTCCTGAGGACGACACGACTTCTATCCCTGAAGAACCTGACCCGTATGAAAAGGTGTACAGTAACATGCCTACGGAGACACATGTGTTAAAACATGTCCCTAATTGCCACCACTTGTCATGCGAAGAGGTTTCCAAAAGAACCACACGGGTTCCGTTGCCGCAACGGGAAGATCGAGTCGAATGAACCAGGTGATACCGGACCAACTCATAAGGCTTTATACGAGCTCGATGAAGATGCTAGGCACTTTCGTAGCAATATTAGGTTTTTCAATGGTCACTTCTCTTTCACTTCCCTCTATTGTCGTCT
Organism: Cenchrus americanus; assembly: GCA_947561735.1. Lineage (NCBI taxonomy): Eukaryota > Viridiplantae > Streptophyta > Magnoliopsida > Poales > Poaceae > Cenchrus > Cenchrus americanus. Next base: position 12,470,655 of record OX387239.1, read on the forward strand.
AGATGGTGCTACTGCTAACATGAGGAACACCGGCATATATACCTTCCGTGCACATGGCATGATGTATCACAACATAAGGTCATTTGGGAGAGAGGAGGGCTTGGAGCCTAGGCATCTTGAGCTTTACTTCTATGATGATGATCCGAGCCTTGAGTATCGTTACCGAAGGTGCCGTGAAGAGAAGTACCAAAAAGATAAAGAAGTTATAGACAGATTGGTGGCCATCCTTCGTCACAACCCGTACTCACAACATTTGAGAAGTATGGGGCGGTGGACAACTTGATGACTATTGTCTCGAACTTAATCTTGATCAACGATTGGACCAAAGGACATACAATGAGCCGATCGCTAAGGAGGTGGCTGCTGTTTGGATCGAGGGTAGTGAACTCCTGGGCCAATTTCAAAATAGTGTTGTTCTCCATGGAAAAGATAGGAGCAGGCATGGCATCCGATCATACCATGGGTGCTACGATGCTCTTTCATATCCATTATTCTTCCCTAAGGGTGAGCTTGGATGGCATATGGATATCCCAAAGAGAGGTGTTACTATGGAGGATGTCAACACGGCTCGTGCCCGCGTAAGGCTCGTAGTAATACCGAGGAAGAAGAAACGGGTTTATTTCTCCTTATACTATCATGTATACGGAACCACGTTGTCATAGAAATAACTCTAATAACATGTTACTTTTGCAGAATCTCCGGGAAACTTATGTGTTTCGTGCGTGACTACTACCGTTATAAGTTTCGGATACGGCGGGAATCTTCAATCCCATTATTTATGGCCGGCGCCTTTTCCAACAATTTCTTGTGGACACGTACATCAAAATTGAGAGTTCTCGGTTGGATTACATACGTAATCATCAAAAAGAGATCGGGCCGACCTCTACCAAGGATTGGTTGATAGCCCGCATCTTTGGTGAGGGGAGAAGCGAAATGGTTGGAAAGCGTACGGTGATGCCTTCGTCGTTTATTGGAGGCCCGAGGGACATGAGGCGTAAGTACTTGGATGCCATGGCACCGGTGCGAAGGTTTGGGAAACCGGACATCTTCCTAACCATGACATGTAATCCAAAGTGGGAAGAGATCACGCGTGAGCCGTACCTCGGACAAACAAAGACACGGGACCGTCCGGACCTTATTGATCGGGTCTTTAGGGCAAAATTGGAAGAGCTTAAGGACAAGTTGCTAAAAAAGGACATTCTCGGAAAGGTTCGCGCACATGTGTATGTTGTTGAGTTCCGAAGAGGGGACTACCACACGCACATTTTTTGCTAATCATGGAAAGAAACTATAAACTCAAGTGCCCAGAGCAGTATGATCTTCTAATCTCAGCTGAGCTCCCAAACAAGAAGAAATATCCGGAATCGTATAAAATGGTTACAAAGCATATGATGCATGGGCCTTGTGGATCACTTAATCGCAATCGCCCATGCACAAAGGGCCGTAAAGAATGCAAGAACCATTACCCACGACCTTTACGTGATGCCACATTACGGGGCAAGGATTCATACCCGGTTTACGGACGGCGTGACGATGGTAGAAAAGAGAAGGTTCGTGGGCATGACCTTGACAACGGATGGGTTGTGCCTTACAACCCGTACCTCCTCCGTCCGTTCAATTGCCACATAAATGTTGAGGCATGTGGGAGCATCAAGTCCGTCAAATATTTATTTAAGTACATTCACAAGGGTCATGACCGTGCATCTGTTGCTGTGAGAGAGGCTGCCAAGGAGGGTAATGAAGGAAACATTGATGAGATCAAACTATATAGGGATGCTAGATGGATAACTCCTCCAGAAGCCTTGTGGAGGATATATGGGTTTGATTTAAGTGATAGGTCCCCTTCGGTGTTGGCCTTGCAGCTCCATCTTCCTGGCATGCACATGGTGTCATTTTGCCGTCGCGAGGGTATTCGACATGTGCTTAATCGTCCAGGTGTTGAAATGTCGATGCTCAAAGCCTACTTTGAAAAGAACGGGACATCCGAACATGCCCGTGGTATATTGTATCCGGACTTTACCGAGTACTATAGGTGGGACTCACGGGGCAAAATATGGATTCGGAGGGCACAAAAGGCTTTAAGACGGGTCGGAAGAGTTGTAGGTGCCAATCCGGTGAAGGGGAGCGTTATTACCTCCGTGTTCTTCTACACAATGTGGCTGGTGCAACCTCCTTCACTGATCTAAGGACGGTTTCGGCACACTCTGCCGACTTTTCGCGAAGCTGCAGAAAAAAGGGGCCTTATTGAAGCGGACAAAACATTGCATGATTGTCTTACTGAAGGTACTCATTGGATGATGCCATTTGAACTACGAACGCTCTTTGCAAGTATCTTGGTATTTTGTGAGCCAAGTAATGTGTTTGATCTCTCGGGAAAAGCACAAGGATGCAATGGGAGAGGACTATAGGCGCAACAACCGAGTCTAGCTTCAAAGTGGACCGGATGGTCCTCATAGAAATTCGGAAGAAGTTAGAATCCATGGGGAAGGAAATAACAAAGTTTCCACTTCCTAAAATCGATGATACATATGATCTGTCTGGCAATATTCCTAGAGAGATTTTTGAAGAGGCTAACATTGAGGCGAGCATTGAAGACTTGGAACTATCAAAAACCCTTAACGAGGAGCAACACGTTGCCTACAATGAGATTATGTCTCCGCTCGTTGATAGTGAGTGTGGTGGTGTGTTCTTTGTGGATGGACACTGGCGGCACCGGAAAGACTTATCTATATAGAGCCCCGCTCGCTACTATACGTGGTCGAATAAAATTGCGGTGGCAACAAGCAACCTACGGAGTTGCGGCCTCAATAATGCCTGGTGGCGGAACCGCCCACTCGCGCTTTGGGGTTCCTCTCAGCCCTCGAAGATGGGGACCGTTGTTCCTTCACAAAACAGAGTGGTACCGGTGAGCTGCTTCATATTGCATCCCTTATTATTTGGGATGAGGTGACGATGATGAGGAGGCAAGGTGTCGAGGCGCTAGACTACAGCCTTCGTGATCTCATGGACCGTTGGGATGTGCCGTTTGGGGGAAAGACTATTGTGTTTGGTGGAGACTTCAGGCAGGTTCTCCCGGTTGTTCGGAAAGGATCAAGGGCACAAGTAGTCGGTGCCTCTCTACGGATGTCGCACCTTTGGAGTTCAATGCGACATCTAAGATTGGTGCGCAACATGAGGGCAAAGGCCGACCCATGGTTTGCGGCATACTTACTACGTATCGGGGGAGGCACTGAGGAGGCTAATGCTGATGGTCAAATCCTCCTTCCTAAAGAAATATGCATACCGCGACCGGGGAAGACAAGTGATCTTGATATGCTAATTGATTCCATATTCCCCGCCCTCAATGACAATATGTCAAACAAGAGCTATATCACCTCACGAGCGATATTATCGCCAAAGAATGACTCGGTTGATAAGATTAACATGAAGATGGTAAGCCGTTTCCAAGGGGATGAGGTGGTGTACCACAGCTTTGACAGTGCGGTGGATGATCCACACAACTACTACCCATCTGAGTTCCTCAACACTTTAAACCCTAGCGGTCTCCCGCCACATGTATTAAAGCTCAAGGTTGGGTGCCCAGTCATATTGCTAAGGAATATCGACCCTGCGACTGGACTTTGTAATGGAACCAGGCTGGTGGTTAGAAGGTTCCAAAGAAATATCATCGATGCCGAAATTATGGTTGGAGACCATGCCGGAAAACGAATCTTCCTACCACGGATTCCGTTATGCCCATCGGATGACGATATGTTCCCGTTCAAGTTCAAGAGGAAGCAGTTCCCTATTAGACTCAGTTTTGCCATGACAATAAACAAGGCTCAAGGGCAGACTATCCCCAATGTTGGTGTGTATTTGCCTGAACCGGTGTTCTCCCATGGCCGGCTATATGTTGCGCTATCTAGGGCCACCTTGCTAGATCAAACATTAAGATCCTTGCTATCCCACCCAAGTGATAAGAAAGATAAGAGAAAAAAAGAAAATAGTTAATCCAACTTATACTAAAAATATTGTTTACAGAGAGGTCCTCACTTGATGACAAGGTATTATCTTATGTTTTGCACAACTATTACATCCTTACGTTTGTGTCCTTTGTAATCTTGTTTCTCGTGCATCGGAAACATTAAATGATTATATATGTTCTTACATTATGGCGTTGTAACTATTTATATTTATTTGAGATTTATGTAATATTATGTTTCTATCATCACTACTGCAGTATATGTTCTTAAATTATGATATAAATGAAGTTGATGTTTCATATTTAAATGTTTCTTGTGCTTATACATATGTCATTATAGTACTATGTATCCCGTAGCAACGCACGGGCACTTAACTAGTATGGTAATAAAGCCGAAGTTCCATGGTAGGGAAATATGCCCATGAGTTTCGGTGCAAGTTTTTCATTGCACATGGTTAGTCTGAAAACTAGTTAACTGTGTCAGTAAAGTTTCATGAAGATGAAACCCTACTCACGTCTCATGAAACTATCTCGGTTTCTCTGCTCACCACATCAACAAATTTAACGACATATATAATACTTTCCATAAAACACCGAGATTGACCTACTGCGCGTGGTAACTCTGTCGATTTCAAGATGTGTTGGGACATTATCCCGGAGGTAGGTAGGGTTTGAGGTGCATGTATCCAAGCGCCGAGTCAGACATGTGTTATATGCTTTTTCTCATACATATTAATTTAACCCCACGAAATGATATAATCTAGAAACAAGAAGCTTCATAAAAAGACCAAGCATATGCATGCATTAATAAAACTAGTAGAAATTTTCAAACCCATACTGCTACCAACACTTACATATTCAGCTCTTAATACATATTATTAACTACATATGCATATACATGTGATGGTGTACTTGGAACTTGTATTCTGTGACACTACTCAACAAACTTACTACATGTTCAAATTCTCGAGCCCCTACAACATTGTTACTTTACTCAAAATTTTACTGACACATATGCTCTGGGGCTCTTGGAATCTGACACCCCCATATGGATTTAGTATGTTTAACCCTGAAACCTAACTCCCAAACAACCCCTCATGGGTGTACAGCTTATCGCCACGCTCAACTGCAGTAATCTTAGCGTACATGCATGCCCCACGGCCAGCAGCACGCCTCTGAATTATTAGTGTGAAATTAAATTCAAGGTCTCGACGTCGCCGCGCAACTTCCCATCCTCCCAGCTACCACACCACAGTCCCGTCACCCGGCCACACACACTATATATATACTCCACCGGCGTCACACACACAACAAGCACGAATCAGCGCAGCAGCTCGATCAGCTAGCTTGCTTACTCGAGCTTGCGAGTCTCATATCGATCGTCCTCGCCGGCAGCTCCATTAATAACCATCACCATCACCAAGCAACCAATTAATCGATCTCAAGCAAGAACATGGGCAGCCTTGACAGCAACCCCGTCACCTTCGACGCGTTCGCCGCCGAGGGCGCCGACGGGGGCTTCCAGCCGCTCGACGCCGACGACGTCCGCTCCTACCTCCACAAGTCGGTCGACTTCATCTACGACTACTACAAGTCCGTCGAGTCCCTGCCCGTGCTCCCGGGCGTCGAGCCGGGGTACCTCCGCCGCCTGCTGCAGTCCGCGCCGCCCAGCGCCGCCGCGCCCTTCGACATTGCTATGCAGGAGGTCCGGGAGGCCGTTGTCCCCGGGATGACCCACTGGGCCAGCCCCAACTTCTTCGCCTTCTTCCCTGCCACCAACAGCGCCGCCGCCATCGCCGGCGAGCTCATCGCCTCCGCCATGAACACCGTCGGGTTCACGTGGCAGGCCAACCCGGCCGCCACCGAGATGGAGGTGCTCGCGCTCGACTGGCTCGCGCAGCTCCTCCGCCTCCCGTCGAGCTTCCTCATGCACCACCGCGGCGCCGACGACGGCGAGGAGCGCCGCGGCACCGGCGGCGGCGTCATCCTCGGCACCACCAGCGAGGCGATGCTGGTCACGCTCGTCGCCGCCCGCGACGCCGCGCTGCGCCGCATGGGGTCCAGCGGCGTCGCCGGGATCACGCGGCTGGTCGTCTACGCCGCCGACCAGACCCACTCCACCTTCTTCAAGGCGTGCCGCCTCACGGGCTTCGACCCGGCCAACATCCGGTCCATCCCCACCGCCGCCGACACGGACTACGGCCTCGACCCGGAGAAGCTGCTCGAGGCCATGCGCGCCGACGCCGACGCCGGCCTCGTGCCGACCTACGTCTGCGCCACCGTCGGCACCACGTCGACGAACGCCGTCGACCCGGTGGGCGCCGTCGCCGACGTCGCGGCCCTCTTCAACGCGTGGGTCCACGTCGACGCCGCCTACGCCGGGTCCGCCTGCATCTGCCCGGAGTTCCGGCACCACCTCGACGGCGTGGAGCGCGTGGACTCCATCAGCATGAGCCCGCACAAGTGGCTCATGACGTGCCTCGACTGCACCTGCCTGTGGGTCCGCGACGCGAACCGCCTGACCGACTCCCTGGAGACCAACCCGGAGTACCTCAAGAATGGCGCCAGCGACTCCGGCACCGTCACCGACCTCAAGGACATGCAGGTCGGCGTCGGCCGGCGCTTCCGCGGGCTCAAGCTCTGGATGGTGATGCGCACCTACGGCGCCGCCAGGCTCCAGGAGCACATCCGCAGCGACGTCGCCATGGCCAAGACGTTCGAGGAATGGGTCCGCGCCGACGACCGGTTCGAGGTCGTCGTGCCGAGGAACTTCGCGCTGGTGTGCTTCAGGATGAAGCCGACGACGGCGGAGGAGGAGGAGGAGGCCGCCGCCGAGGCGGCGAACCGTGAGCTCATGGAGCGGCTGAACAGGACCGGGAAGGCGTACCTTGCGCACACGGTGGTCGGGGGCAGGTTCGTGCTGCGGTTCGCGGTGGGGTCGTCGATGCAGGAGGAGAGGCACGTGCGAAGCGCGTGGGAGCTCATCAGGAAGACGGCCGCGGAGATCGTGGAGGAGGAGGGGGAGAAGAAGCGCGCGCGTGGTTGATCGTATTTGTTCTGACATTGTTGATCCTCTTGCAGATGATATTATTGGAGAGTGTGTGTTTGTTGTTTTTGTTGCAACTTGCAAGAGGTAGCAGAGTGCAGAGACGACGACGACGGTGGTCGTCGAATAAAACCCTTCTTCCCGGGGGTGTGTTTGAACGAACCAATTAAACAGCTCTGGATTTTTGTTCATGCATCGATCCATGTAGTACTATCTCGAGATTGTGTGTACGTAGTACGTGTATGTATTCAATAAATTATTATTTCGTTTCCCGTGGATTTTTTTTTGTATCAGTTTAATTATATCACTGCTCGATCGATGACCTTTTGCCGGGTATGTTACGTAAACCATTTAGTTTTCATCACTTACTATATGTTGCTGAATTGGTCGTGCTAGCTGCAGGACCCATGCATATATATGCATGTGAAGACTTTGCCAGAGTCAAGATCTCGCTACACCAGTACGTGTCAGCAGACTCAGCACTCAGCAGTAGTATCTAGAAAGAGCTTTTATAGTATATAGTAGTGTGCATGCAGATTTATAGACAACTGTATATGATTGCATGCAAAATCCTTGAGAGTTTAACTCTGCACAGTATGTAGTTTTATAGTATGTTGTATATAGTACTGTGTATAGATAGGATTGCATGCAAGTGAGCAAGTCCTTGAGCTATAAACGCTCTGCACAGTTCTAAGTCGAGTCATGCCTGTTTATTAACTCTGCAAGCACACGTGGCCAGCATGTATGTCTCCTTGCAGTAGGTGCGTGCAGCAAGCGGCATATATACGCAACAGTACTCCCTCCGCTCAAAACACTTTCGTTTTATAAATACAATCCGTCCGTTATACACCTAGATATATATTATATCTACATACATAATAAAAAAAATGTATGTAAAAAAGTTAGAATGACAAGTATTTTGAAACGGAGGAAATATACACTCCTAAGTCTTCATTTTTACTCTTGCACTGCATGCTTTTCTTCATCAGCGCTCAAGCTTCCTAGATCTCCGAACAGAGATGACATCGATCTCGTTAGGTTTCACCACAAGAGAAACTAAACTTACCAGCTCTGTCGGCACAAGATGAAGGGAGTACCGGGGTTATCACACCCTTTGGAAAAGATAGCGAAAGCTAGTCAGCACGAAACAAATACTACTACTTTAATTACCACAACTAATTCATATATGTAATTGCTAATATTGATGGAGGTAATAAAACATGGATAGAAAACGGTTTAACGAAAGGTTGGATGGTACGTACACGTGAGGATTATGACAAGGATGAACAGTATACTACAGTGTAAAAGTCAACAGATTAACAAATATAACTCCTTCAAACTCCGGTGGACGTACAGGCTCACTGTTAGTTCACTGTTGTACATGGTCATTATGACGAGGATGGGTCATCATGTTTTGCTAAGTGCTTGCCAAATTCTGCTGTGCCATTGGTTTAATTTGTTTGGATTGGTTGCCAAATTCTGCTGTGCTGGCGCGCGCGCGCGACCTCCGAGTCGAGACCACGTGCCCCGCGTGCTGCTCGCGTACACACAGCGTATGAGGTGGCGCAGCGGATCGAGAGGGGGCAAAAAAAAAAAAAAGACAGATTTGAGAAGATCGAGAGGCGTGATATACACTCGATCGCCCTCGCACTCGTGGCCTCGCCGTGCAGCAGCATGCCCACAGATCCCGTTGCTATGCTAGCTAGCTAGTTGCTCATCTATCCTGGTTGCAGTTGCAGAGTTGTACTCCCTCTGTTTTTTTAAATACATGACACTTAGGATAAGTAAATTAGTTATTTTTGAGCTAACTAGTTTATTTTAAACGTCATATATTTAAGAACGGAGGTGGTAGCAACAACTAAATTTTATTTTGTGTAATCAAACACGATTGGTGGGGTACGCATCAGAAGCACCGTCTTTTTCCCCCGGTGAGCTACCATCCGACCTCCTCCGCCTCGCTCCCTGGTCAGCAGCTAACGCGTCGTCTGTCTCCTGACCGCCACTGCCTCTAATCCCAACGTCCGTAGTCGCGCCCTCGCTGTCAGTCACCGGTCCAACCGCCACTCGATCCTGTCCAGATGGCGGTGCTACCGCACCGCCTCGCCTCCGCCGCCGACCCTATCGCCACCACTGCCGGTCCTCCAGCGCCCCTCACCTCCTCCTCCTTCTCTTCCATGGTCGGATACGATTGGAATCCCCAAGGGCACCCATCATGAACCCCGATCCCCGGCCCCTAACCCCCACCGCCGCCTAGAACACCATCCTAGATGGCGACACCCTCGTCACCGCCTACTCCCACCACCACCCGCCAATCGAAGAGACAAAGAGAGATGCGGTCGTGAGGGGAGAAATAAAGAGGAAGAGGGACATAGGACCTCACCGGAGCCAATGACTCGCACCGCTGCTGCCGCTAGGAGCTGCCACCGCCGATCAGTGCGGGGAGGGTGAGACTGGGAGAGGGAGGGAGTGAGGAATAGCGGGAGGGTGTGCGGTCGGGGGAGAGGGGTGTGATAAAGAGGGCGACAATGTGGGCCCCACTAGATTTTTTTTAAATAACAGCCCGTACCTAATATAAATTTAAAGTAAATGTTTATATATATAGAAAATCTAGCATCCATGTTCAGGGCCAACCAACCAAACACTGCAATGTATGCATGGATCATCAGATCGGCCCGCACACGGCAGCACCCACGTCCAAGTACATCGAACCACTGTGTGTGTGATCCATGATGGCATGTGTTTTTTTCCTGCTGCCAAACAATCGACGATGCGTGGATGGTCCAGTACTTCAGTGGATGCGGCCCACCAGAGGAAGCAGGACCAGCGATGGCCTTTTATAGTAGGGCAGTTGTGAGCGATCGGTCCGCATTGTATTTCCACTCCAGATAATTAAGATATCGTATCGTCCATTTGTGGCAAGTCAATAATTTGAACAAACACAAACAAATCGTCAAATAATGCTTGCGTGTCGACCCTCCCGAATTGTAACGTGACATGATGTTTCATGTTAATAGAATGTGTTTAACTTTAGGACTTGTTATACAGAGAGATGAGAGATAGGATGCATGTGGATGGAGAAAAAGTTTATAAAAAACAAGGGTTTTTTTCCTTCATATATGCATGACCACTGACTGGCTGACGGTTGGTGGCTGTTGCTGATCTGTATTGAGAGAAAAATACTGGTGCCTGGTGTCTGGTGCTGATTTATTATTTTAATAGAAAAGTACCGCTGGTTGGTGGCTGATAATTCAGATGAATAGGCTAGAAGGGTATATATGGACCCAAGTGGCACAACTTAGTAAGTATTTTTTTTAGACCGCACAACTTAACAAGTTTGGGGTGTTGGATATCGACTTTTCAAGTTTGTGGAACTAAGTGGCACTTTGAGACAAGTTCGAGGGCCATTGGTGCCACATTACCTATATAAAAAAATCATTAACAAGTCCCTCAGTAGCACAATCATTAGCAAATTAAGCATTAGGCCCGATCAACTCGAATATGTATTTTCGGCATGGGAGATCTCCCGATGGAGAAGATCCATCCATGTGACATGAAGAGAAATGGCCAATCTTTTTCGTTCTCTCTCTTCTAACATCCAAAAAATACAACAGTGAAAAATGGTCGATCTTTTCAAGTTCTTTAGCTAAACTAATGGTTAGTAGTAGTACTTTTCTTGTCCGGTGGATTTGGACACACAGCTTTAGCAATGCAAAAATCGATCGCTTGATGAATCCCTCCACCAACAACCACAACCACGTCGACAAGAATCTCTCCCTGGTCCCACCAGCCACGTCGACAAGAATCCGACTTGGCACAGCTAGCTGACGCACACAACAGACAACACAAGTGACTGCTAGTACAACGTTCGTGATGCCGCGGGTCGGACACGTGAACGGAACAGAGGAGGCAGAGTGCACCATTACGTAGCATATGCCGCACAGGCAGGACCAGGACGACGTACTGTACGTGAATCACGCACGCACGAGAACTCCGGCCCATCCATCTCCATCACCACGGATTCACTGACGACCACAGTCACGCAGAGGCAGAGTGCAGTGACACGTACGGCACAAACATGCATGCGTGTTCCACGAGGGTCTTGGACCCTCCTCCGATGGAGACCTCACATCGTTCTCGTCTCTCAGCTGCTGCACTACGTATACGAGAGAACGTGTGTGTATGTGGTGATGGCGACCTGTATTTCGTTTTTTTTTCATAACACGATTTTGGTCCTACATGCATGCATAAGCTTATATCTCGACTCGGCTTATCTCGAATTATTTCCTCAACAACACTATTCAACCTATCATCCGAATACTATTCTTCGTATCAGCCGAAATGACTCAGTCGGAGATAGAAACAATATTCTACATCCAACATGTATAATACTAAAACCTTGACGTGAGTTAATTTATTTTTTAAAAAATATACATATAGTAGTCAGGAAGGTACGGATTATGAAGAAGATGGTGACAGAAAATTGGACCAACAAAAGTTACTCATTTAGTTTCAAATTGTAATTCATTTCAAATTTGTTAACTTTTCGGTCCCCAGCCTCTAATGCATGCATGGCCCCGTCAAGCTGTGACCACCCACCCAACCAACTACCACCACACAAGAGCTAGCGTTTGTACTTTGTACTGTGTTGTTGTGAAAGAAAAAAAAAAGTTTTGGACCGCCAATCATCTAGTGTTCTAGCTTCATCCTTTTTGTTGTTGAAATTGTTTTATATGTTTTGTTTTTAGTATACCCATTAACTCAGAACAGACGACGTTGAATTGAGCAAATCAAAAGAGACACCCGTTGAAGGTTTTTTTTTTTTGCCAAGACACCAGTTGGAATTGTTGGGCTGAGGATATCGACAGGAAAAGTTGCTGGGTTGGGTTGCACATGGTGACTTCATTCATAGGAATTGGCAGCAGATGGCCCACTTACGGCCTGTTCGTTCGCTTATCGAACATCACCAACAGTAAAGATTTTCTCTCGTAACAAACCAACCACCAAAGAACCTGCCCAAATAAAGATTTCTTTCTCTCACAACAAATCAAGCACTAGCCATCGGCCACGGTAAACCAAACGGACCGTTGTTAATGCCTCCTTTCCTTTTGCAAGGGAAGACAAAAAAAGCATTGCTCAATTTTTTTAGAATTACGTAGTACAACGTAGTAGACGCTCAAAACACGCACACTCACCTTTATGAAGATATGTATGCAAACCCTACCTCTGTAAGCATCTCCGAAGGACTGAGCACTTGGCAGATCTGGAGATTTCCGAAGTCAATTAACGCCTCGTTATCGACAGTAATGCTGCTTACCACTTAACCCACAACACCAACAACACACGCTCAACCTTATGAAGATACGTGCGCAAACCCTACCTCTATGAGAATTTCCGAAGGACCGAACACACGGCAGATCCGGAGATTTCCGACGTCCGGGAAAATCACGGGAAATGTTTTTTTATCATACTTAGACTTTTATTTGTTGGGCTCCACATGTAGAAATTGGCAGCAGGTGGCCCATTCTCATACAGGATGGCCCATTAGGCATGATGGCATTAGGGATGAAAGCGGGACGGGAAAATTCCCGTCCCGACCGGCACCGTATACCGCCGCGTATCCTGCTCAAATACCGTACCGACGGTAAAAAAATAGGTACGGGGAAAATTCCCGAGATGAACGCGGGCGCATCTCCCCCCGCCGGCGCCGATGGACCCTCCCGCGTCCTTCCCAAGCTTCTACGCGAGCGAGCGAGAACTTCAACCGGGGCCGGGCCGGCGAGCTCCGCCACGACGAGGTGCGTCGCCGGATTCGGGTTGAACGGGCACGATACGAGGGCGCGCGCGCGCGGCAAGGACACCCACCGTGTGACGACGTACTCACGGCGGTGCCCCGCGACATCTCAAGCGGCGTGCGCCCTCCCCGACCGACGCCGCCGGCGAAGAAGCAACGTCCGGCCCGCCGCACCGCATCCCCGGCCAACAGGGGTCCCCTACCGCCGCGCATCCTCGGCCGACGGCGCCTCCTCTCGGTGACGGCTCGCGCCGTCGACAAGAAGAACCGAGCCGGCGGCCCAACGCCGTGATCTTTCCCGGCGGTTCGCCTCCTTGCGTCCCTCACACTTCAAGCTTCACCGAGCCACCGTTCCATAGCTCGCTCTCGGCGCCGCCGCCGAGCGTTACGCCGCCGGCTCCGTGTCATCACCGGAACTCGGCTATGCCGACGATTTCTTCTCCACGCAAATGCTGGTACCATCTCTACCCAATGCAATGAAGAATTAGATGGTGAAGAATTAGATGGTGAAGAATTAGATGGTGAAGAATTAGATGTCCGAATAATTTCGGGGAGATAATCGGTCAGTGGCTATATGCTTCATTGCATCATCTTTTAGAGCCTTTTGTGATGACCTCTTGCAGTCAGATACAAGTTGATAGCCAGTACTTTGTGATATTGATTGGTCATCAGTCAAAAGCAATTCAAATTGAATCTGTGATGCCTTTTTGTAGAGCACTAGTGAATGTGAATGGGAAGCACATCATACATACATGGCACTAGTTGATTTGGTTCCCATTCACATGATGTTTAGAACCTACATCATGTTCTATATTCACATGATGACGAAAGATGTGATGGAGATAGATGTAGATGCCCATCACCTGCTGATCTACTGGAAACATGCATATATAGCATGTGCATATATCATATATGCATGCGCGCTGGCTGGAACAAATTTTTGGGTCCCAATAATGAACAGAACAGAATTAATACAGTGAATGGGATACAGTGCAACTGATGAAGAAGACATCCAAGAAACTGAATAAATGATCGATAGAATTAAGTTAATTGTGGACCTGCATCTTCCTGAATTCTAGTACTCCGATCCTCCCCAGTTTTAGGCAGTGAATTTTGTTGGGCGGATTAGATTCTTGTTGGTGAAATGACCAAATTTGGTTGCATGATGCTGCTGCAGTCATTGAGGGCCTAGCTATATATATATATATATATATATATATAGTGGATTTTTCTGTACCACCGGTCTTAGATGCCCCCCCGTGTGTGGTAGGCTACCATTCCTCACATGCAGCGACGCGTGGCAGTTTGGTGCGGACGGAGCCGTTTTACCCCCGTTCTACCGATGACGGTCCACCAACGGAGACCGACCGCTCTGCTTCAACACACCACCGCACGCATGGCCCATTCTCGAACCTTCGCTACCCCACCGTCTCCGCGCAGCTCCCTTCCCTGCGCCGCTACACTGAGACCCCCGCGCGACGGCAGGCGGCGGATCTCAGTCTCCGCTCCCCTTCCTGCCCCGCCGCCGATAGGTCAACCCGGAACAGCCTGTGCGGTGGTGGGCGTTGGAGCGTACGCGGGTGGGCGGCGCCTGCAGATCCGGCCGTCGCACAGTCCCGCCGCAACCCGCCGAGGAGACCACGCCCACCTGAAGGATAGTGTCGCGGTAGTGGTTCGCGGAGGCCGCCGTAGCCATTGGAAGTAGCCGGAGAGGATCGGATGTGCTCTACCGCGTCATGGTTGCGAGGAGGTCGGATGCCTCACTTAGCACGCCGCCACAGCAGTGGTGCTTCTTGAGGTGTTCTGTGGGTTGGATGGATCGATTTTTGCTGATGGTGAAGCTCGGTATGCAGGATGAGAGATCGATTCGCTGACCACCAATTTCGATTCATTTCCTCATGAGCTCGATTTTTAAGAAGTGATTTGGTTTCACAACCGCACGAGCCTCGATTAGCTAGCGACCGGTGTGCTTGCTCGCAGCTGCAGCAGGGCCTGCTTCCTTCGTACTGCAAAGCCCGGCAAGATAAAGCGGTGATTAGGAAACGTTAGCACGGCTACTGCAGGGGTGAACAGGCGGGTGATGCAGAGCGGTGGCTGGAGGGAGGATGGTGCGGCAGGGAGTGAGAGGCAGCGGTGAGGTGACGACGTTGACGGAGAGGTTGCTGCCGTTAAGTGTTCGGTGGGATTCCGCAAATGGCTGGATGGGGATCGGACGGTTGAAAACAGGTAGGGTAGCTATCACTTGTGGG